>OU744799.1:13046044-15446044 GCA_916614155.1 Mesoligia furuncula | reverse complement strand
AAATGAAGTGCGATGGCAGTGACTTATGAGAAAATACGTACAACAGTAAATAAAAATACTTTTTTGTTGTCCGAAATCCTGGAATCTTTTTCATAACATAAACGTAAATCTATTTAAAAAAATAGGAGTTATTTTATTAACTACAATTGGTTGTGACCCGCTCCCTCGCAAGTTGGTACGGTCCCATTGTATTCTCCTTTCATTTTTTATAATAACTAGGGATGTAACAAAGGCCATCTTAACCTTTTAAGCGCTTGGCTAAATATGAATCAATTGCCGTGCCCCTAGCGCGCGGCTACAAATCGATATAATAATCATCATCATCTGCCTAGCCTTTTCCCAGCCATGTTGGGGTCGGCTTCCAGTCAAACCGGATACCTACAACAAATAAGGAGGAGCAATCGTTGAATAGAACGAAAAAATCATGCATGTTCTCTGTTGCAGAAATACGACACGAGCGGTAGGGGCACGGAAATATGTGTCGCATAAATGCGACACAAGCGGTTAAAAGGTTAACTTCCGTAGATGCCGAGGTTAAGGGAGACAGAACCCGGAGGCGCAGGTGAAAAATAAAAAATTGTTAAAGAAGAAAAACGATATATTGGTTATCAAAATTTAAAGGGGGCGAAGTAGTTATATTTCACAAAACACAGTTTTGCGGCTCTGTCAACTGCTTGGTGATTTTTTTGTGGTTCATAAATTCAACCACCTCCAAATTACATTATCAGGCATTCGTTAAGAGCGCGTATTCGATTTAGCGCAAAACAAAATCTACACGATTGCTAGAACGACGTAACTTAAACTTACTTACTACTACGACGTAACTTAAACTAAAAACTCAAACCAAAAAGTGATACGTCCTTTCGCTGGCACGCACTGATCGGTAAAGGATTCCGCGCGATGATTTATAGTGTTTTTTAAATAATCGTCTAAAATAAATGAGTTTAAATAATGGTCCGAAATAAAATCAGAATATTTAGCATTACCTTTATTTTCATAAAATGAATATATTAGTTATGTTTCTATTCAACTACTGGTGAAAAAAAATTGTTAAAGTGAATCGATTTTGTAATTTTTAAATATTGTTTTTTAATATCTAATAGCAATATTTTCGTAATTTTAGCTCTGTGTTGCACTTTGAGAGTATATGTCCTGTTGGAAAAACTCATAAAATAAAATATTTTGGCACATTATAATGGTTCTATTCGTCCTGAAAGATAACTCTGACGCCTATTTTCGTAAAACAACATGCAGGGATTGTCTTAGCTTTCAAAAACCGTCATTAAAAATTACACTTTTACTCTGTAGTGCACTAAATCAAGACTTAGGCCCGTATCGTCACTCAGTCCAAGAGCTCGCACTTGATATCGATCTTGAGACATATTATTTGACGTTCTCAAGCTACGGTTTGGGTTTTCGATATCAGCCGAGTGATGGACTGATTAATAAATGAAACTTGACACTTAAGTATGCAATAGGTGCGTGTACTCAAGATGCTAAAACCTGAGTGTAGGCGGTCCGTGACTTGAGGTCGTGATTAGTACCGAGAAACACGGAGTTTGAAAATATTTTGGATGAGATTAATTATTATGATGAAATAGAGTTCTGTGTGTGTATTTTATGGTCTTTGCGATATCGTTTACCAAAAATCTATAATTTATTTATTTGTTGAGGTCGGTCAAACTGCGTTAGTCTACTACGAAAGTTGTATAAAATTGGTATTACTACACACCAATTCAGTGAAAATATGCATGAACAACCCATTCTCTTACTGAAAATATGCAAAAGGAAAAATAAAGATATTGGCATTCTGTCTGCATTCTTACTTTTACCATTTTTCATACATAAACTACATAAAAAAACTCGATCAAATCTTGATAAAAATTACTAAAAATTGTGTTGCGACGTGACACTTTAGTGCGGACCGTCTACCCAACTTTCTTATTTCGATTCAAAACTTGCATACAGCCTAATCGTAAATCGCAATTTAAAAAAAAATTGAATCTGAACAAAAACTCTTATAACTAACAAAAAGTATTGAAAGTGTTTGCAGAAAACCCAATTTATAGAATTAATTTATCATCATTCTCAAACAAAATTTTACTAAGCCTACATAGAAAATATATAACTACTGGGAATTCTGTAGAAAACTATTAGAAAGTATCAAAAATAAAATCCACAATAAATAATAGTTGTCCAATAAATTAAAATAATTTTAAACAGCGAGCGCATTCCGAATATAAATTCAAATATAGAAACATTTCGGCGCAAAATTCAATAAATGAGGTACCTATAGCATGTCTGTTATGGCGGCCATACCTACACGCTAGGTTTTGCATGATGGTTTTAGCCGTGCATGCATAACCGACAGGCAAGCCCTAGCGTGTATGTGATTAAACTGTACAGTTATTGGTAGTATGAAACTCGGTTATATGATTATAGTATGGTTTTGCATGCAAAGTTATAACCATCATGCAAAAGCTAGCGTGTATGGCCGCCATTAGTGACTCTGTTTACTAAAATGACCAAAAAACTATTGAAATGACATTAGAAAAGCTTGAATCATTATTATAAACAATGGATAATGTAATTTACTGCTTAAAATAAATTTATTTAATTTCCAAGTACTTATCGATTACATTCGTCATATTATCAATCGAAATTTAAAAAAAATCGTTTGGAATAATCGCTTTCGTACATCATTCGAATAAAAAAAACAATAATGGTCGGAGATTTTGAACACAAATTGAGTAGTGGTAATGATTAATATGTGTTATTGGACCTGTGTTTGAATATTACGTTAAGACCTGGGCATTTACAAGTGGTTCACAATATTTTCAATAATATTTGTCACATTTTAAATCTTATCTTTAACTGTGTATGTGAAATTTGTGACAAGTAAAAATGTAGTAAACACGCACGATTGGCGCGAAACTTCGACATTAGAATCCAAAAACTTCATTACCACTACTTATTTGCCTTAAACTATGGATAAATTCGTCAAATAATTAAATGACGTATTATTCGCAGCCCCTGTGGTGCAGTTAGGGTGTTCGAAATACCCAATTTTTATGTTTTTTAGCCTCGACCACCACTGTCATCAAAATGGCGAGTATCGTATGTATTTACGAACTTGAATGTATTCAAGGTAAATTAATAATAATAAACTTGTGCGCTAAATATGAACATATTATGAGGTTTTTATCCAACACTCCTATTTAACGCACGTTCTTAAGATTTGATGGGTAGCATAATAAATATTTACATAATCAAATAAGGGTTTCGTATGTCGTCATTCTTGGGTACGATGGGACCCGGTACCGAGCCGGCGAAGGTTCGTGTGATCGGGGCGCTTCCGAACGATACTCTATAAAACGTGATAAAGCGGTATTCATTTAAATTTTAACAAAATACAAGTATTTCAATAAATCTTACGACATAGCAAGAACCACCATGAACGAAATGTGATGAATGTCATTCTAAACTTCGGTCAATGTGACGTAATCGTTCACGAGATCAAGCCCTCAAGTACAGCATCTTGAGGAGCTGATCTTGGTAACTGAGATACTGTTTTCATGTGTTTATTAATTAGCAATGATCTTGAGATGCTGATATCGCAATAATGGCGTATCAAATGATATCGCACTTGAGTACGTCATTGAGGAAGGTTTATTAATACGGGCCTAAGTCTTTCTAAAACCGTAATGTTCTTCAAATAATCTGCTCACATCATTACGATATTGCCCTGGAAAAAGCTCGAAAACGCGATGTTTTCGTCGCGAATCAAATACACGCTCTTAAATAAACTAGTGGAGGCGGATGCGAGTTCCGTTACAACCCTAAAGGCGAATTTCACCAAACTTTTATAATACCTAGGATAAGTCTTATCCTGTGAATAAATTTTGAATTTTTGACAGTTTTTCCATACCAGAACTGTCAGAAGTCAATTTTATTTCACGGATAAAAGTATTTGACTTTGATAACAGAGCCCTTCTATTAACTATAATATACTCAGATCACATTTTTGAATATGGTATATACCTATATATAATATTGGTAATTAGAACCAACCTGATGGCTCTCAAGGTGAAAGGGAAAACATCCAGTACTACAATGTTCCTCGAATGCATTTTCTGTAAGGCCAAATCAGAGGCTTCGAGTTGATGCGCCAGTTTCCTTTTAGTCAGTGCTTTAGCATCGTCCAACTCTTTTTCTTGCACAACTAGAGGTCGAGGGTCTAGGATTTCGTCTATTTGTTGAGAGAATGGAAGCGCTCGGTTCCTGAGGAATTTCAGAACATTTTAACATCATGACCTTAGTCGATCTTACCTACCTACGATACATACTCGTATGGTAAGGGTATTTAAAAAAATGGATTTGTAGAGCATCGTAGGTAATTAATAATTACCTACGTTGCTCTATAAATCCATTTTTTTAATTACATAATTACTAAGTATGTCATACCTGTGTAACAGTATTTCTGGAATTTAGGCTATCCAACTACGGGAATTTAATACTTAGGGATAAAAGATATCTACTAACACAACTGAAAACCGAATCAGAAAATCAACCTAGAGTAAAATACGACTATGTTCATTTGTTTATTTTTACCCGACTGTGCGAGAAAGAGGGTTATGTTTTTTTTAATATAAATAGCTCCATTTTCAAGCCAGTTCATTGTGCTATAATAACACTTGGGTACAGTTACCGGCACGTAACTTGGCAAGAGATTTTCGTAGTAGGGGAAGTTCGCGCATATAAAAATGTATGAATTGTGCGTGCGCAAACTTCCCCCACTACAAAAACTCTTGCCAAGTTACGTGCCGGCAACTATACTATTTAATTGACTTTGACAGCCATACAGTCTTAAAGACAGTAATCTTCAGAATGATAAATAATTAAAGAAAGAAAGAATAACATTTCTTTGAATCCAGTTCGTGAAACACAAAATACCTACAAACAAAACTGAATTCGACTGTGATCTTCTTCAATATCTACGGTTATTGGTCGTTAATGTAATAACTCATGCTATCTAAGTACCTCATCTTACAAAAAAATAACTAACATGTATAAAACTAACAGCTGCTACCAGACATTTTTGAAGCTATCAAAAGTTGTTATAAATAACGCAAAAACTGACAGCTGCTATCAGAAATTTTTGTAGCTATCAAAAGTTGTTATAGGTAAATAACGCAAAAACTGACAGCTGCTATCAGAAATTTTTGTAGCTATCAAAAGTTGTTATAAATAACGCAAAAACTGACAGCTGCTATCAGACATTTTTGTAGCTATCAAAAATTGTTATAAATAACGCATACGAAAGAAATTAATAAAATTCCGCTTACGCTTTTATTAGCTTGTTATATTCAACTGTTAGTAGAGCCAGCTGGTCGCGAACTCTTTTCTTATGTGCGTTGGCGATTGCCATCATTTTGTCAAATTCTTCTTTTTGCTTCAGTTGTTCGTGGGACATCAACTCTCCTTCGACAGTGCTATGCTCTCTTACTTTTGTTATTTGCTGCAAAATCAATCTCAATCTATTAATATTTAATATTAAAAAGGTTGAAAAGTTTACCATAACTTATCTTTACCTTGAATTTCCAACTGAAATAAAAATAAAAATAAATAACCCGACTGTGCGTTTCAGTTTTTTTCAACCTAAGTATTTTACGGCAGTCGGGTTTTTTATTTTTTTTAATAACTTTTTTTATTTCCAGCTTTTTAGTTTACAAAAATGTGAAAGATTTCGCAGACGATTTAGGTCTTGGTAGGTACGTGCTTTTTACGATTTGTCACTTTGAATTACTTTTAAACTTATAAGTTGTATATATTTTTGTAATCACCATTTAAAACCCTTTATTTTGATACCCCACTCGATAGGTTTTTAAGAAAAAATCATTTTTTTGAAGACACATTTATGACGCCAAAAATCGACCATTTTTTTTTTCAATTTTGATATACCCAGTGTCACTTGTCAAGACGAATCTAACGGCACCTCTCAAGCTGAAATCGATCAAGCCGTTTACGCTACAGAGCGTGCCAAAGAAATATACATACATACATAGACATACACTCGAAAAATATAAGTAACCCTCCTTCTGGCGCAGTCGGGTAATAAAATAATAAATAAAAAGAATAATTAATAAAAAACATAACCTTCCTTCTAGCGCAGTTTGGTAAAAAAGACATTAGAGGGCCTAGGTAAAGTTTGAAATTAATTAGAAATAGTCCCGTACAAGTCCATTGTTACTCATAGGTATCTATACTATCTATACATAGGTATCCTTCCTTTTTTTTTGGAAAAGTGCTCATGCATTTTGCACTACCACGGGGAGACAATGCAGTTTGGTGGGACTCTAACCCACTAAAACTCCACGGTGTCCTCCTCTGCCGCGTATGGCGGGAACACGGGCACGCGTTAGCACTCATTCGTGAACCCGCCGCGGCTGTCCGTCACCGGACCCTCCTCTGGGGAGCACTCCCCGTCACCGGCGCACCAGAACATACAGCACGCCGTGACCACCCCAGGGACCAAGCCAGCACATGGGCGCCAGACTACCCCGTGTCTGGGCACCCATGGTCCCCCTGTCACGGGTCAGGTCATTGGCCCCACCGCCTGCCAATTTTCGACCGCAGAGGATAGGGAGAGCGGCCAACGTCATACCAACACTCCTCCATTGCAACCCCACCGCGTTCGCCATCAGACGGTGGCGACCCTTACATAGTATAAAACGTATACATAGTATAAAACATATACATAGAATAAAACATATAGGTACATAGTATAAAACAAAGTCGCCGAAATGTCTGTACGCGCATAACTTCCGAATGACTGCACCAAATTGGATAATTCTTTTTTTGTTGTGTTCGGTATTGCCAGGACAAGGTTTGTTTGAAAGAAAAACTGCTTGTCTAGATGTTTGTTCCAGATTGGCACAAAAACGGCTGAACGGATTCGGATGAAATTTGGCACACAGATAGTGTAAAATAAATACTAACAAGCGATTCTGGAGGTATCGGAAGCTTCTTTTTTCGGAGCAATCGTTCTGGAAAGTTGACCTGATAAGCGAATATATTTCCATCGGCACCACAAGAGTATATACGCCTGAAACAATGTTATGATGAGAATTAATTAATATTCATTTCATTCTTCAATCTTTAGAAAGAAAGAAAGAAAATACGTTATTTGCGGTAAGCATGACGCATAAAAAAAAACAAAATGACAATTTGGGAGAAAACATCCGTCACATCTACGAATGTATGTATTTTTTAATCTATTATTGTTATTTCTTTTTTTAATTCTTGTCTATTTAGTAGGTCCTACCTACATCTCTGCCTAACCCTTCGGGAAAAAGAGACGAGATCCTTTTCTAGTTAGCTGTCCCACTGCTGACCAAAGGCCTCCCCCAAATCCTTCCAGGCTTCCTTTTCCAAAGCCACCTCGATCCAACACTTGCTGTACGTGACTAAGTCATCTCGCCATCTCATCCTGGGCCAGACTCGGCGGCGCTGTCTATGATCATGATGTTATGTGTATATACGTTAATAAAAGCTTTCTGAAGTAGGTCATCGAATTTACCAATATATCTATGTGTTTCTGCCCCTAAGCAATTTTGCTGTGTTACATGAAACATTTTAACAATGCCTAGCATTGAAAATGTCTATACAAGCATCGGTGACCATAAATGCTATCGGATAGCCGCCTGCTCGTTTGCCAAATAATATCTAACGTTAAAATAAATGTTAAGTACACCGTATTTGCTCGTACCTTGAATTGTGGCTAAGTTCTAGGCCAGTGACAGCCCCTGTGTAACGATCATGCATCGGTAAATAGTAGAAATCTTCGAAGTCTATGCGAGGAGTTGGTTGTTTCTGAAAATTGAAGAACATGATACATTATTATGATTCCTTAGTTAATTTGTATGCCTATTAAATAGCATTTTAGGAGGGGCTCGTGGCTAAGTAAAAACAGCCACACAGGTCAATCCATGACTTTCAGCTACGCTTGCTGGGTTAGGTCCGTGGATTTACATCAAGGATTCATCCGTGCCTCGAAAAGCACGTTAAAGGTATCAAATCGAAAAGGGATCAGCAGTTTCGATACGTCAACTCGGCTACGGCTAGGTGACACCGCGCTTACGGCTCGCCGACCGCTGGTTGATGGTGCAGCAGGCAGGCCGGAGGTGTGTGTGAGAGGGGCAAGGGTGGACGAAGAGACGTAACCTCGGGTAAGGAGAGACGTAAGCGCAGGGACGATGAGCCGTAAGCGCGGGGACGACGAGCCGTAACGCACCGCACCGCAGTTCGTGATCTTGTCCCGAGGTGAGGCGAATACGTTACGATTCCGATTAGTATGCGTTGCAGTAGGGAGTTTCATACAAAGAATACTGAACGGCTCGAGTTGATACGGTGCCGATCCCTTTCCGGTTTGATACGTGTGCTAGACCTTAAGTCGTTTGGCCCGGCTGTCATTCGTAGATATTTGACCGTATTTACGCAATCAGAAACCCGAAAGTCTGACAACCAGTCTTACCAAGGGGATATCGTATTAAACCAGTAACTGGGTTGTGAAGGTCAGATAGGCATTCGCTCCATGTAAATGCATCCGGTTAGACTGGAAGACGACCCCAACATAGTTGGGAAAAGGATAGGCAGATGATGATGAATCTTGTATGAAATGTGTAAGTGGCATGTAAGCTTTATGAGCATAATTGTGTGTAAGTAGTGACAGGAAGACACAGGAACATTTTATTTTCATTATATAACATTTAAACCTAAATAATATAAGAGATACTGAATCGATGGCAGTCTACTGCTGGATCGAGGCAATAACCTAATATTATTAAATAGTTTTAGTTAGTGTGGTCTCACTGCAGAGCAAAGGCCTCTCTGGATCTTTAGCTACTAAGGACTAATTCTGTACGAATGTACTTAGGTGCCAAGCTCGTCCCGCCATCTGCTACTGGGTGCGCGTCACAATGATTGAAAAAATTTCTTTCATTCAGTGGTTGTCACATTAGTTTTGAATAGTGTCCCAATATTTACCATAATCAGCCTATAAAGTATGTAGGGGTAAGATCGGCATTAGACCGTATGAATCAAATTCCCACCTAATGTGGCTATGTTTTGAATGCAGTAATAAACATTGGTGTTCTCCATCATTATTTTTATTCTGCTACGACGAAGATCAGAGCAAAAATTTAATTTTGCAGGCAAAGAATTTGATTCCTACGGTAAGACCGTACCCCAGCAACGATCTTACCCCAACATACCTTAATGTTCCCATCACTGCTGGCACACAGGCCTCCTCTCTGAGTGGGAGTGGGCCGTATTTCACCACGCGGGCCCAGTGCGGGTTGGTACCGTCATATGTCTTCGAATTTTTGGTTTTAGAATATAATTTTTTGTTTTGAGAGTAGTGGTGATGAATAATTTAGACAAAGTACAGTACCGCTGTCGAGGTTCAAACCTACGATCTGCAACTCCTAAGTCGCGGTCGTTACCTTAACTTTACTGTTCTCAAAATATTTAAATTTATGTTTTTGTGACAACTTTCAGTAATTAGCTTTCAAATAAGGAAACAAAGTTAAAATTAAAAAGAATGATACTTAGCTTACCTCTTCTTTAGCCAATCGTCTGCCTTTAAGTTTTTTCAGTAGCTTCTGTATCGAGTTCATCCACACGGTGTGATGATGAGTAGGGTTGTCTTCCTCTTCAGTAGGCATACGTACTACTCGGATAATTCCCGTGTTTGTCCCAACAACGAGGTAGCGGCCTTCGCATCTGTTTCAAAATCAAAGTGAATTGACCAAAGCGCAGTTGCAAGAGGATAGTTGAAAGCAAGTACAAGTAGGTATATTTTTTTTTACATAAAACCTCTTTTGAATAAAAAACGCCAATGGCTGCTTTTATCGTCGTAAATTATTATTATAAAAACGAACAAATTCCATATTATATCATCCTTTGCAATATGCCTCTACAAAGAAGACAATAGATTAGGTTATTCAGATTTGGACAAAACTAAATAGTGTCAAGCAGTAACGAAGGGTCAATTTTTGTAAGAGGAAAAAAGAGTAAAGAAGTAAGAAGGAAAGAAGAAAAAAAAATATTATTTGTCTATACATAGAATACTGACTGTGCCATTTTTCGGGTAAGTAATAACTATAATAATATGATATAATTACAAAACTCTCGTCTCGACTCTCCTCTCCGCTTTGGTGGATACCAGGCCTTACACTCACCTGCTCCTCAGCGCGGGCTTAAATATTACACTCTAGGGGTAGGGCAGACAAGACTACGTGGAGTCGGTTTTGCAGCGATTCGTGTCTGTCACTAACTTTTGTAAAAAAGAAAGTAAGAAAATACGTTTATTTGCGGCAAACATGACGCATAAAAATAAAAACACAAACAAAAAATAAAACAAAATAACAATTTGGGAGAAAGTATGCGTCACGTCTACGCAAAACGGCCATCGCTCAGCATAATGCTAAAACCCTATACGAGACAGCCCCAGCGCTGGTTTTCAGCGTCAGTCGTAGCACAACATATCGACGGCGAAGTGCTAATACCTCCTAACTGACATTCCTTGACTTTTTTTATTGTTTTGAATTTAAAAGCGTTATTCGCGTTTTATTGAAATCGCCTAAGTGTATTTTTAGTTGCAACAGCATTCAATTAAAATGTTGAAATACGTACCTCCCGACTAAACCGCCCGCAAAGTGTCTATTTTTGAACGTTTTTTTCAGGTTGTGTAAATTTTTGACTTTGTCAGTTCAGGCCTTCTAACCTAACCTATCCGAGTCGGAATTATATATTTTAAACGATATACCTAATGATTTTCGATTAAATAAACGTCATATCCAATAACGTCATACGAAATAAGTTTTAGAGTTTATAAATGTTATATGTAAAGAAATTATATGAACAGTTGGTGTATTATTACCTATATCTTTTAAACGTTAGGTACCAAATAACTTTATATGATAAGGGACGCACCCCCATTTTTCAAAGGGAAGCCGGTAGGAATCGAGGTGTATGGAACCTTCGCCACTGGTGTCATGACTATGAGCTAGTCCAGAATACGGACAGTATTTTTATCGCAGGAAGCTGTGCGCGCTTTACATGTGGTTACCAAGTATACAAATACGGTGTGAATGTGTGTGAAGCATAGGAGCTTTCGGTAATTCGGTACCCGTGACAATGGTGAAGTAGGGAGTGTGTGTGTTATATGCTGACGCAACTCGTCTTCGCGCACACATTCATTGCGTTCGAGTTCGTGAGATAAACGTACTATATGAGTTTATTAGTGGGTTAAGCCGTTAAGGTATATAGGTATCCCGACCTCGCATTATACAGGATTTCTGTACAATGACCGGTCACCATATACCTACTGGAAAATGCCAAATGGAAATGTATCGTTTAATGTGTCGTGCGTGTCAATTAGATCCTAACTTACACAAATCTCAATGTCGTCAAATCTTCACACCAAGCCCCCGGGAACGGGGCGAACTTGAGGATTTTATTGTTTCCCGGTTGGATTTGAAGTAAGGCACCAGTGCCGCTTTGAACGACCCAAACGCCATCTTCGCAATAGTCCGCCCAAGTGATCGTTGTACCCAGCATACTCTCGCTTTCGACTAAAATGGCAATGGTGATATTAATATCATCTATACATATAATAAATCTGTAGAAGGGTCAATTCTGTACATTGAAAATATTGAAAAAATAAATAGCGGGGGGTGTTGCTGGATCGATACCAAACCCAAATATGTGATTAAAAAAATTTTTGTCTGTCTGTCTGTCTGTATATGCAGGCATCACGTGAAAACTAACGGTTTGATTTCGATGAAACTTGGTATAATTATACCTTATTATCCTGGGCATAAAATAGGATACTTTTTATCCTGGAAAAATACGTAGAAAAAAAAAATCTTATTTTTCGGTTTTATTCATAGACGTTGTTCTGTAGAACCGCGAACACACGTTGCATTACCCGTAGTGGATAATTTTCCATTTCAATTTAAGAGAATACAGTTTCCTGTAGCTTTGTGTTACGCCATGACAATAAATAAGGCTCAAGGTCAGACCCTAGGAGTTGCTGGCGTAGATCTTACCGCGAGTTGTTTTTCACACGGGCAACTTTACGTAGCTCTTTCCCATGTGAGCAGTCCAAGAAATCTTCATGTTCATATTCCGGACGAGCTCACTAACAATGTTGTGTATGCTGAAGCTCTCAATTAACTTTCTGTCGCATTGTCACGATCACTTTTTTATTATTGCAAACTTTTCGTCATTGTCAGTAATTTACTGCTACATGCTACTTATCAAGGTCGGAATTACTATGAAAAAAAAATACTTACTACAGAACGCGAGCTCAACAGCAGTAGCTCAATAGAGGGATCTCCTTAATTATTATAGGCTTAGCCGTATTTGGGTCCAATAGATATTTATAAGATGTCATTGTCAGAGTTACTCAAAATGGAGAAATAAACCATCCACGCGAAGACCGACATCCGCGCGGACGGAGTCGCGGGCGGAAGCTAGTAAAGCATAATAAGTCTAATGCTTGATTTACACGGTACGATTTAATTGCCTATGACATCATCAAGTCGAACCAACTAAGTCGTTTGTTGCTGTAATTTTATTATTGTATGAGCGGGCAAGAACATGACTAACAGAGTCACTGCTGGCACATGCCTCTTCTCTTTGAGCGGGCCGTAATTCACCACGCAAACAATTTCGGGTTGGTGGATGTCACATTTATTGGTTTTCAGATCAGCATAGCTATTCACAACCATCTGACAAACTATCGTATCGATAATGACACTCCGATAACCTGTTATGCCTTGCTTCCGACAGCAAACAGCGGTCGGAAGAATGCGGTCCTCTATTTGATTTAAACTGACGAAATTTTCGGGTTTTGGACTTGTGAACAGCGTTTAGAGGACTCCTACGATAACATTGATTGATGTTCGATACGGTACGGAAGTGTATCGAATGGTTGTGAATAGCTAAGCAGTAAAGTTTTAAGAGAAAAGGGACTAAAGAGAGATCACGGTTATAATAATATATTATGAGACATGATAGGTAGGATAAAATGATCATAAATATGTCACCGTATATTTATATAATAAATAAATATGAACATCGTTAGTTTATAATCTAACTCGCGAGATTCTAAACTATCGAAACATTTTGAATTGCAACAAACCATTTATAATTTGATGGTTTGACATAGATATAGATTATAAACTATCGAAAATTAATACGTTATATTGTAAGTACTTAAGGAGTATGGCACACAATTTATCGATAGTTTACAATCTCCTAAGAAAGATTATAGGGTGCTTCTTTGAGTAAGGCATTCTTTGGTGATTTTCGTGGCAATTTTAAAATTCAATTTTTTTTTATTGATATCAAAATCTTAAAATATACGTAAAAGTAATGTTTCTTGTAAAAAAAGGCACTTCGGAGAGCGATATACTTACAGAGACAATCGAGGTTAAAAAAAATGGGGGCCACGCTATTCACAAAACACCGCACGAAAATGAAAATTATAATCTAACTTTCTCAAATGAGTTACATATTGTTACTTAAAGAAGTTATTTTATTATAAGATAAAAAATAGGTAGGTTACTAAAGCAGAAAACGTTTTTTAGTTGAATCAGTCCAATATTATTTTTATTATTCGTTAAAGAAATTACAAAAATATAACACTAATTTGAACATTTCAAAAAAATAACACTTTCTCTCATTGTAATCAGTCATTGATGGTAATCTGTAAACACAATACGTCAATGTGTCAAACACACGTCACTTATGTTGTCTCTCTCTCGCATTTCTATGGCCGTCTAGTAAGAACGTTGTGTGCTCATATATTATTATATCACTGTTAATCCTGCTTACTACTTTTATTTATACCATTAACCCTTCAGGTTATGGGCCCAGAGCGTCGCAGAAATATAAATTTGTATGTATTTTACGCGAAATAAAATAAATAAACCGGCGAAATCTTAACCTACGAAAATACGGTATTTTTTGTCAACAACATGGCGGGTTCATCTTCAGCTAATTTTCTTTCCATCGAAAAATTAAAAGGAATAGAAAATTACAGCTCGTGGAAATTTATGATGAAGATGATGTTAATACAGGAAGAGTTATGGGAATGTGTGGAAGACGAAGCACAGGATGCAAAAAAACAAATGAAGGCTCTATCACGAATTGCTTTAGCTGTTCAATCGTCAGTAATTCCACACATACGCAACGCGAAAACGGCACATGAAGCTTGGAGCAATCTAACGAAAGCCTATGAAGACAAGGGATTATGTCGTAGGCTGGGGCTCCTCAGAACATTATTTGCTACCAAGCTGAATGAGAGCGAAAATATGGAGTGCTATATCAACAAAATCACAGAGATGTCACAAACGCTTAGTGAAATAGGATCACCACTGGAGGATGACTTTATAGCTGTAATAATGTTAAGCGGGTTGACCTCAGATTATGATCCTCTCATAATGGCAATGGAGAATTCAAATGTAAAACTTTCCAGTGAAATTGTAAAAGGAAAGTTGTTGCAGGAAAACATCCGTAGATGTGACAAGAGTGAGGCTGGTTCTGCCTTACTTGTTCGAAAACAACCAAGATGTTACAGGTGCAAGAAAGTGGGACACTTTATCAAAGATTGTCCCAAGTCCGAGCAAAAGAAAACTGGGAAGACCAATACGGACAAATCGAAAGCCCTACTAATTGCGCTGTCAGCAAACATCAAGCATGGTTCGTGGTACATAGATAGCGGTGCTACAGAACATATGTGCGGGGACAAAAGTGTCATGAGTGATTTTGTGAGTGATAAAAAGCCAATAGAGGTTAATATAGCTAACGGTGACAAGTTATACACTGCTGGAAGTGGTTCTGTCAGGGTTAAAATGAGAAATGGTGACATAAACGTACTTTCGGTTGCATTGCTTATGCACATGTTCACCGTCGAACTAAACTAGAACCCAAAGCTGTGAAGTATATTTTCGTAGGATATTGCGAAAATACTAAGGGCTACAGATTATTAGACCCTGAAAATCCGAAAGATTGCATAAAGGCTCGGGATGTCACATTTTTAGAAGATAAATTTATTAAAGAGAATAATGGGACAAATGATGTTAATCATTGCAATGAGTCGTTTACACAAGTAGTCTGGGATGAAAAGAATGACACTGAACCAACTACAGATTCATCTACTGAGGAAAATATCTCTAATGAGGTCCATTCTGATGACACAATCTTAAGTCAGCCTGAACCAAGATATAGTGTGATATCAGTAAATGATTCTGATAGTGAAGAAAGTTTAAATTCAGATCATTCTTCAGATGCAACTTATATTCCTAATATAGATGCAGAACAGTCGTCTTCGAGTTCGAATTCAGATGGCTCCATGGTAGCTCATCTCGTACAAGGAATATCCCGTACCAGCGATACTGATGAACCACAGACAGTACAGGAGGCTCTGAGTAGTCCAGAAGCAGTTGGCTGGAAGCAAGCGATAAAAGATGAGTATGATTCATTTATCATCAATAAATGCTGGACACTCACTGATCGAGTTGATGGTCAAAAACCTGTAAAGTGTAAATGGGTATTCAAAAAGAAACTGGGTGTCAATGGCGAACTCTTCAGATATAAAGCGAGACTGGTCGCAAAAGGATTCACGCAGCGATATGGGATAGACTACAATGAGACATTCTCTCCTGTGGTCAGATATTCAAGTATTAGAACATTGTTGGCTATAGCTGCTGAGAATAATATGGATATTCAGCATTTAGATGTAAAGACAGCGTTTCTCAATGGTGACTTACAAGAATTGGTATTTATGGAGCAACCTGAAGGTTACACAATAAAAGGCCACGAGAATAAAGTCTTTAAGCTTAATAAAGCAATTTATGGATTGAAGCAAGCTGCTAAAGCATGGAATGATAAAATTAATAAGGTTTTGTGTGACAAATTAAATTTCAATAGGTCATCATTGGAAGCATGTGTTTATTATAAACGCAGTAATGACAAACTTATAATAATAGCACTGTATGTCGATGACATTTTGCTAATGTCAACACCTAATACATGTAAGGAAATAATTGATATTAAAAATAAACTCAAAAATGAGTTTGAAATAACAGATTTAGGGCCAGCAAGGTATATCTTAGGAATGAGAATCTGCAAGTATAAGGACAGAATAACCTTGGATCAAATAAATTATATTGAGAAAGTGTTAAACAAGTTTCAAATGGAAGATTGCAAACCTGTGGCGACCCCTATGGAGACTGGTTTGAAACTTGAAAAATCGAGTGTTGATCATAAGGACAAATTTGATTACAGAAGCTTAATAGGATCACTGATGTACATTGCAGTAGGATCTCGACCAGATATTACCCATGCAGTCAGCTATCTGAGTCAATTCAATGATTGTTACAATGAAACACACTGGAAATCAGCGAAGAGAGTACTTCGCTATCTCAAAGGTTCAAAAGAATTGTGTTTAAATTTTCATAAAGGTGAACTTACTATTACAGGGTATGCAGACGCCGACTGGGGAAGGAACGAGACAGATAGAAAATCCTATACCGGTTATGTATTTCAGGTTGGCAAATCTGTAGTTTCCTGGGAGAGCAGAAAACAGAGAACCGTAGCCTTATCAAGCACAGAGGCTGAATACATGTCTCTTTCTGACAGCTGTAAGGAGGCTCTGTTTCTTCGTAATTTTTTGCATGAAATATTGGGCGCATTGTGTAAAGTTACAATTTTCAACGATAATCAGTCAGCTCAAAAGTTATGCAAAAATACCGTATTCCATGCTAGAACAAAACATATTGACATTCGACACCATTTTATAAGAGAAAATATTTGTAATGGTTCTATTGATGTCAAATATTTATCCACTAAAGAAATGTTAGCAGACTTGTTAACCAAGCCATTGGTAAAAGAAATGCATAATAAGTTTGTAATTCAAATATTGCATCCTAGAATACCATAGGTTGTAATGGTTAAATTTATTTATAATTTATAGTGTTATGATATGATAACAGTTAAAGCTACTCTGTGTTTGTTTCATAATATTATGGTGCATTATGTATGTACATTTTATTAATGTTTATTACATAGAACTATATTGGTTTAAGGGCCAGTGATGGTAATCTGTAAACACAATACGTCAATGTGTCAAACACACGTCACTTATGTTGTCTCTCTCTCGCATTTCTATGGCCGTCTAGTAAGAACGTTGTGTGCTCATATATTATTATATCACTGTTAATCCTGCTTACTACTTTTATTTATACCATTAACCCTTCAGTCATTTGTCAAAAAATATTTTCATGTCAGTCAAAAAATATTTTCATTCATAACTAGTACAAAACTCAAAGTTATTTCATTTGCATGGTCAAAAATTGATCTGCGTGGGTCAAAACTACCACGTAAACCACGCAAATCACGACCAAAATCACGACGGAAATCAAAATAAATCCTTTATGCTAAAAATATACAAAAACCATTTAAGTAAATAAACTGTGTTTTGATTATAAGTTACGTTACCTTATACAATATTTTATTAAATAAATAAATTCACCGACACCGGAGATAATTGTACCACGCAAATCAAAGTTTTGAGAAACCAAACCCACGCAACGAAATTCTTACCATCTATTTTTTGAAAATTCGACGCCTCATCAAACAAGCACTCTGATCGGAGCGCGACTAGTTGTAACTTGAATTAGGATGACGCATCATCGGGCCGCAAAAGAGATATGCTAGTAAAATTATAATAATCCACGCAAATCAGCAATTACCTCGGGACAGTTACATTTTTTTTTAGGAAATGTAGTTCTTTTAGAACTATGATCTAATTTTTCATAGCATTGTTGAACTTCTTAGGACTTAGTGTTTTTTTTTGGTAAACATGTAAGCGTTTAGTTTAAAATGTTTTACTAAGTGACCAGATCGGGGCTTGGGACACAACACGAAAATCAAAGAATGGGGTTATTTTATTTTTAATGATATTTAATTATAAAGATAATTGAATAATAATCAGTAACCCCGTTAAGAGAGGGTTTAAGGTTTGCGCGAAAAAAAAAATGGCTTGCTGACTTTTCGATTTCTATTATTTTTAAGTAAAGCCGCTTGAAAAACCTGTCCAAAAGAATTGCCCTATAAACTAACGGTGTTCACAATCATACGGTGACATTATAATTATATACCTAATCATTTGAATAAAGCCAACCTACCCTCGCTTATAATTTTTTATAATATCCACTATCTCAACTGAAAGAGATTTAAGTACGTACTTAGTTCTATTTCGCCGACCCATTCTCCTTCATCTTCGTCATCATCTTCAGCCTCATCTTTAGCTTTCAAAGCCTCTTCGTCTATGCTGGCAAGATCTTCTTCTTCTGGGAAAGGTCTGTGGCGCATGCTACGAATGACAAATCAAATTTTAGCTCAGTATGTGTCAATTTTGTTTGTTTAAATTACTGTGTCCCTCTACTGGGTATATGCCTCCTGTTTTTCCTTACAAACCTCCCCGTCTTGTACGATCTCTAGCCATGTTGGCACCGCAAATATGTATTATCAGATCGTCACACCAACTCCGCCGTGGTTCACATCGACGGCGATGTCCTCCCTCAGGCGTCCAGTTAATGACGATCTATGCCCATCTCTCTGGGTGCATTTGTGCGACGTGTCTGGCCCAGGCTTACTTCAGCTTGGCTGTTTACTTGACTTGGGATATGGGGCTTAGTTTTGGTATGTTTAATTAAAATTAATGAGTTTAGGACACGAATTTCATTTCAGTGGATTACGAAGGTGAAGAAAAAACGTAGGCAATTGGCAATTTCACTGACTTGAAGTCTGAACCATAAGATATTAAGACCAACTGACTTGGTAATACCGTTATAAAATTGGTACATTATCATCAAAACGTTAGATCTCGGTAGGTACTGAATGCTCAACCAATGCGAATGCAGTACTTACTAATGATTCTTCACCAAAGTCTCTTTATAGGAAACAAATTCCAACTTGAAAGTTGTTATTTCATCGTATATGCGAACTATTGGCTTCGGCAGCACTGCTTCCATTATAAGGCCTACTTGACCACAAAGCAAGATCACATGTTCCTGAAAACATGAAATGTGAACTAAAAGGTAAGCTAGGGCAAACAAAATAAATCTTGAGGGCCAATTTACATGTACCACAACCACACCTCATCGCGAGCGACAAAATGTGGGCAAGTAGTGGTTACGTAGTAGGTAGTATTTTGTGGCTAGTGTTTGCAAACAGATCGATTCCGTCTGTGACTGTGTCCTCGCTTCGACGCAACGTTGTGGCTGCGACTTAGCCTTGATGTGGTCATATCGCCTTCACAGCCGATTTTGACGACGATATGTGGTCTGTTTGAATAGACAATTCATTTTCATATCGATTAGCGCCCGAACACGTGGTGTCGCTGTGGTACGTATGTTTGGGCCCTTAGAGTCAATTAAGAGTGTGTCTAGAAAAAAACGAAACACCGTTTTTACCAAAACCAAAAAACCGGGCAAGAGCGAGTTGGACTCGTACACCGAGGGTTCCGTAACATCCGGGTTTATGCATAAGGTTTATGTTTATGAAATTAAATGTTTTTTTAATATTTTTATATTTGAGTTGATTGAATGAAAGGTAAATCGCGGTTTACGATTTATGACATATTAAAAAAAAACTACTTACTAGATCTCGTTCAAACCAATTTTCGGTGGAAGTTTACATGCTAATGTAAATTAAATTTTTTTTTGTTTTATTATTCTCTTATTTTAGAAGTTACAGGGGGACACACATTTTACCACTTTGGAAGTGTCTCTCGCGCAAATTATTCAGTTTAAACCTCAATATCATTTTTGAAGGCCTATCCATAGATACCCCACACGTATGGGTTTGATGAAAAAAAAATTTTTGAGTTTCAGTTCTAAGTATGGAGACCCCCAAAATTTATTGTTTTTTGTCTATTTTTGTGTGAAAATCTTAATGCGGTACACAGAATACATCTACTTACCAAGTTTCAACAGTATAGTTCTTATAGTTTCGAAAAAAAGTGGCTATGACATACGGACGGACAGACAGACAGACAGACATGACGAATCTATAAGGGTTCCGTTTTTTGGCATTTGGCAACGGAACCCTAAAAATGAAACCAATGACGCAATTGCGTAACTCGCTATCAGTGGCTATTGGTTTCATTTTGACAGTTCAACGATATTCATTGCGTTATTTACGTTTTTGAGTACCTACACAAATTTTTCGAACATGAAGCAATGGATTAGAAATATCCTTCAAAATTATTAGATTGAGATTGATAGTGTGTTACGTGCAATAAAGTGAATTAGGGTGCAGATGGGCTGTAACGCACGTGGGAGAAGGGTTTGTACTCGAATTGTCTTGTGCCTAACTAAGATTATTAATAAATGCGTAAAAATATTCATGAATCCCTTCGGCGTTTGGCTGGACAAAAGTGTGTAATTATACCACTTACCTCTTCAGGTTTCCAGGTCATGTATGCGATGTTATTTGGCGTTTCTACGAAGCCGATTCTCTCAAGTTTGAACGGAGTGCCCAATATCAACTGGTATATGAATATGGTGCTATCTTCGCCACAAGTTACGAGCATTGTGCGCTGTGCGTTTATTGTTATTTGAGTTATTGCTTTCGAGTGCGGTTTCAGTAACTGAAAATGCAAGGAATGTGCCGACTCATTATTAAATAGTCCATTCTTATCCTATCATTACGACAATTATAGTCGACAGTAAGGTATAAAAACTGTTAATTAAAATCCGATCTTATTGTGAAAGCAAAGACTTCGCTGCTCATCTAAAACTCAAGTTTTTTTTTAACTCAATCAATTACTTCTATTCGCCATAATAATATCTGCGCTATCACTCGCGAATATTTAATGCTTTTGTAGAAATTAAGAAGTTGGTTTTCTCACCGAAATCATATCCAGGAAGTCATGGTTATCGGAGTCCGTGCTATGGATAGTAAGGGTCGAATGCACTCGTATGTCGATCATGACCTTCTGAGTCTCAAGTATTTCTGGGTGTAGCATTAGTGTACGCATTATACCATCCTCAAAACCCACCATTATAATGCACGATGTTACATCCACCTGGAGATTTAAACAAAATACCAATGAGGGATTTTCTTTTTCTTTTTTTTTAACGCTTCCCTAGTCGCTGGATACATGGCGCTGAACTTGGTAAGTTACTGCAAGGAACGGAAGTCACATAATTTTTTTATTAATTCACTTGGATGTAATTTTGAGATCGTAAAACGAAAGCAAACGAAACTGTCACTCAACGAGCGTGTATGACGTGACGCAATGTTTTTTTTCCAAGTGTTTTGACTTTGGCATCTAGTAACGTAGTCACTTCAACGCCATCTTCAGGGTTCTTGGAAACTAGGTTTTTTTTTAATACTGAAAAGAAAAACCTCTCATTGCAATATTTTTGGGTTTCCAATAATAAAAGCACTCTATTATATTTCTTGTATCGTATCCAAATCAAAATATCTGATTTCACATAAACCTACATGGGTACTTAAGAAACGTCAGAATCTAGGTGCACCGTTCCAACTGGCCTCATGTCTGCTATTACAATAGTGTCAGAATGGTCTAACATTGATTTCATAATTGTTGATTTTGACAAGTTTGGTAATCTACTAATATAATGGCGTCATTATGACTTTCCAATGGTCAACCACTGACACTCCATTGAAAGAAATTGCATAGAATGGTAATCTCGTACATTATGAAAAATTAATTACTGACTTAGGCGATAATTTGCTAAAATTTTGACAGATTCTTTGATCAGTGACCTACCATTAGAACATCATTGTGCAGTCATTGCTTTTAATTCGTTACGAGTATCGTATAATTTCTGCGTCTGTGTGGTGCCGGACTTAAAGAATACCACCACTCCATACTTCCCATGGGTGTTGTAAAAGGCGACTAAGGGTCGTACCGGAGAATGGCCAGCAGTGTTCTCTATGCATTCCACCACCATGATACCATACTGCGATCGCCAACCCGCCTGCCAAGCGTGGCGATTATGGCAAACCCTCCCCTAACTTGGGGGATGCCTATGTCCAGCAGTGGACGTCTTTCGGCTGAAATGATGATGATGATCGTATAATTTCTATGCCACTGACCGACCAATGATCAACCATTATGAATTTAGCAGATTACGAACTTTTAGCAAAATGACAATGGCATGGTGTTGGAATGACGAATTTATAAAAATAGCAGACTAGGGCCCCTGGTTGTTGGTTGTATGGGAAGACAGTGTAGGCCTGTTAACAAGTATAGTTCGCGTCAAATAATTTTGCCGCTCTGAAGCTAGACTTTTCGCCAGTCGCGCATGCGCGCTGCTGGTTTATTCATACTGCACAGTGATTTGTTGCCCACTTCAGAGCGGCAAAGTTATTTGACGCGAACTTTACTAGGTATGTACTTAATAAGACGGAAAATGGTCTACAAATCTACGGTCTACAATGACTACAACGTTCTCACATTCACCAAAATGAGAATAATTATGAGACAATGATAGGTCTTACAAGATAAAAGTTAACTTACGTCCAAAGGTGGATAAAGCATACACGTAATCGGTTTCGGAAAACGATACCGAGCAAGCAGTTTATGTGTATCAGTATTGTAAGCTTGCAATGACCCATCTTCTCCTGTCGTTATCAGTATGTGATGTGTCCTTAAAGCTGCCATAGCAACAATTCCCCCGGCATGACAGGTTATGACCTTCTGATGATCACATTCTAATTTATCAATTTCTAAGTCTACGATCCAAATGCCTCCGTTGCCATCCTTGGAAGAAATTTTAAAATTAGAAGCTTACTTAGCTATCCGTTTTATATTTTCCTTCTTGAATTTATACTCACTTGTGCATACCAAAACAGGTCTTTTCTGTGCTTAAGACACATTATCTGGCAATCCGGAACCTACAAATAAAATCTCAACCTCAAAGAAGAACTAAAGTCTAGTAAATCTTGGTTAAACAGGTGATGACTAAAGTTCATTACTATTTCAACGATACTTTGGGACTGTCATACTGAACTTCGAAGTTCGAAATAATACCTACACACGTCTCGGCAACAGGATTGAGTTCAACGTAAGGGTCTTCCTCGGGGGGATCAGCTTGGTCCACCGTGTCCCAATACCACGCACGGATACAACCGTCGCGAGCAATTGTCGTCACTTCGTCATAAGTTGGGTTCAGCATGAATTGAATCTAAAAACGAGGTTTAACAATAAAATTGGTGCTTGCGGCAAAAGACATTTGCTCAAACACTTTAACGCCTAGTTATTATAAAATAAACCGTTAGATCCTTGCTGGAAGCCTGATGACGCTAGAACGTTGTATCGTATCTTCTATTTTAATACTATGTAATTTATATTTTACCAGAATGAAAATCTAACTCCATAAATCTGGGGGCCTAAAAAGGCCACTTTGGCAGAATCATAAAAGGATAACATAATGGACAGTTAACCGTTAAGTCAATCGTATCAAATCCCATTGGCGAAGCATGTTTCAGTTAGTTTTTTTTGTCTGTGCTAAAATACCAATCAATCCGATCCAAATCCAATTCCAATCTCTTTGATTATACCTACGTAGTACAGTGAAAAAAAGAAAAACACGGACTGTCTTCGCCATATTACGATTCATAATGTTATCCTTTTATGATTCTCCAAAGTGGCCTTTTTAGGCCCCCTGATGAAATCAAACTGCCTAGCCTTTTCCCTACTATTTTAGGCTCGGCTTATAGTTTAAACAAATACCAGTTTTTAAATGGAGCGACTGCTCTCTTGACCTGCATATCCAAGTTACTAGGTAACACGATACCCCTTGGTAAGACAGGTTGTCACACCTTTGGGTTGTGTCTGATTGGCACCCGTAACGATTGTCAAAGGTTTACGAATGACAGCCGGGACCAACTGATTATCTCGATGTGAGATCTGAGACCCTTTTTTTTTTGCGCATGGGAAATCATCAAATTACTCCTCCCGCTCTGGGTGGAGCGGAAGGGAGTGTCAGACTCTTACTGACTAAAACCCACACGTGTTCCTTCCTTAGCCCTTTATGTTCCGGGCCAGCGGTAGCCTTTCGGACAATCCCGCTGACCCGGCAGGCTTCGGCCCTAAGGCCTTGATGCTGACATCTCTTTGAGGTGCGCGTCCTGATCGGACGGTGAGCTACCCGTTACTCTCCGCCCGCAGGCTAGGCAGTTTGATTTCATCAGGGGGCCTACCCCCTGATGAAATCAAACTGCCTAGCCTTTTCCCTACTATTTTAGGCTCGGCTTATAGTTTAAACAAATACCAGTTTTTAAATGGAGCGACTGCTCTCTTGACCTGCATATCCAAGTTACTAGGTAACACGATACCCCTTGGTAAGACAGGTTGTCACACCTTTGGGTTGTGTCTGATTGGCACCCGTAACGATTGTCAAAGGTTTACGAATGACAGCCGGGACCAACTGATTATCTCGATGTGAGATCTGAGACCCTTTTTTTTTGCGCATGGGAAATCATCAAATTACTCCTCCCGCTCTGGGTGGAGCGGAAGGGAGTGTCAGACTCTTACTGACTAAAACCCACACGTGTTCCTTCCTTAGCCCTTTATGTTCCGGGCCAGCGGTAGCCTTTCGGACAATCCCGCTGACCCGGCAGGCTTCGGCCCTAAGGCCTTGATGCTGACATCTCTTTGAGGTGCGCGTCCTGATCGGACGGTGAGCTACCCGTTACTCTCCGCCCGCAGGCCTGCGCCTACGGTGGCCGCGAGTCGTCACGCGGCTCCCGAGGCCCGGAGCGTCTCCTGCGGCGGCTGGGACGAGAAGCTCTCCCTGAGCCGTCCCGCCACCTCCTTCGCTAGCATGACTGCTTCGCAGAAGGAGGTGACTGCCTCTCACTCCCTCTCGCCCCGGACCATGGCTTGCACCAGAGCCGGACGCGAGAGGTCGCCGCCGCTGCCGATCGCCTCTACGAGGACACGGCGGTGCTCCGCCCAAGCGGGGCAGACCGTGTCCTCTGGGCGATCCTGGCAATGATGACACCCGGGCGTTTCCTCCTGCCTGAACCTAAGATGTGCAGGAACCTCCCGAAACTTCCGTGTCCGGTGAGGACCTGCGTCAGGCGGTAGGTGAGGGCGCCGTGGCGCCTCTCTAGCCACTCAGATCTGAGTTGAGTGGCTAGATCTGAGACCCTTGCAATTGGTTTTTAGGGTTCCGTACCCAAAGGGTAAAAACGGACTCCACTGCCCATCTGTTCGTCTGTCACCAGGCTCTATCTCATGAACCGTGATAGCTAGACAGTTGAAATTTTCACAGATGATGTATTTCTGTTGCCGCTATAACAACAAAGACTAAAAACAGAATAAAATAAATATTTAAGGGGGGTCCCATACATCAAACGGGTTTTTTCGGCGTTTGTCCGACTCGCACTTGGCCAGTTTTGTCAAGACGACGACCTTGGTTATATTTAATTTATTTCAAATAATCAGATAACAGATAACATTTATTATATAGGATACACAGACAGATAACATTTATTATATATTTATATTTAGGTTATAAGAGCATCATTTATTACTGTACTTACAATAGGTGCTTTATGACAGAATTTTCTTCCTTTCTGTGTGACCTCTAGTTTGACGAGGCCAGCCTCCCACACTAATATGTTGCCCCATTCACATCCAGATAATACCTAAAAATATTAAAAATTAATGTTATCTCATAATACCTACGCACATAAATTATTTTCATATCGCTCTACCCTATTTAAACGTAAGTCCCGAAATTTAAATAAATCCAAGGTTTGTTCGTAACAAAACGTAGGTATTATTATATGCGAAAGTGAGTTTATTTGTTTGTTACGCTTTCACGTTAAAACGGCTGAACGGATTTGGATAAAATTTGGCATACAGATAGACCATGACCTGGGTAAGAACATTTGCCCATTTTCATCCTGGATTGCAGACGAAGTCGCGGACAACAGCTAAGTAGTTCATAATAAATCCGTATTTTTATAAAAATGTAGCTAAACAATCTTTGTTATTCTAGAAGCAACCTCTACATTTATATACTTAAGCCTTGTTTTTCAAGTATACGTCCCGTACTCCCATTAATATTTAAATTGTTAACCTTTTCATCGGGCATTGGATAAACGCCGAGGACGTCGCAGATTTCTGTTTTCCCAAATCTACCCAGTTCGCCTTTTAATTTAAGTCCAGTGAACGTCTCAGCCATTTTCCAGAATTTTATATGAGCAGCACCTATAACGATTGTGATATAAAATCCCTTCAGAAATAGCTTTCTATTAATATTTTAGTTATACTAGCTTGTTATTGTCAGAAGCTCATTATTATGTAGAGAAGAAAAGTAGGTACTCGCGAGAGGATTTGCGATTTCAGACACCATACCATAAGTAATGTATTCAGATTTCCTCTTTATATTTTCTGGACTGACAAGATTAAGTCTGTATTCATTAGTTACTTAGTTATGTCTCCTTACTCACCAAAGCAAATAACGCGAAAATAGATTAATTTGTTAGTAAATAACCTGCTGTAGTGAGTTGTCCTTCACAGTAAGGCGAAAACATGACGGCGTTAACATCGTAAGTAAAAGCGCTTGTGCGCAGAAGAATCTTGTGTTGCTTCCAGTTCCAAATTGTGAGATTGTAATCTGGCTCCTTGCCGACTGACGCGAGCAGTTCACCGTCGGGACTGCAAAGGAAATGGAGAATTCTATAGGTAGTTACCAAATTTTTCAAATATCCTATCCTAGTAAAAGGTTAGGTCGGATTGACCGGATTATCAGGTCGTCAAATTTGTAAAGCCATATAAATTAATAGGACCTTCTTGGAAAATTTCCTTCAGAATTATGACAGTAAGACACATTGGTTAGCGCCTGGGTAAACAGGAAAAATTCCTACAAAATGATTTAACCTTTAGCGAAAATCCTGACTTCTAGTTCATAATTACCTGAAGTCTAGAATTGCATATGCATTGGTAGTGCCATCACGAAGAACTGCGTCTATTTCCATTTGAGGCCATGTGTACAAGATTATCAACGGCTCTCGTTCGCTCTCTCTGTCCTCTGCTATCGCTAAGCGGTAGTTGGGGTCTTTTCTGAAGGACTATAGATTGTGACGAAGAATTAAATTATTATGATTTTTTTATTGTGATAAAGGCATGTGATAATATTCGTAGATGAAGTCGGTTAAAATCATTCATTATTTAACACATCAGACTTTCAAGTAGGTAAGAAAATATCTCGATCGCCCATTCGCACCTCAGTAATAACACCCCACTCCCCAGTGAACTACGAAAATAGGTCTTACTGCTTCGACATAGTAGTTCGTGGTTCGAAATGGTTGAGTTTATCTTAAAAAAAACGGGTGTAACCAAATAAATCTAAAAGAATAAGGACGTGCAATTAAATAGGTAGCAAAATAGTCTCTATTTACTGTAATACTCCCAACTGTTCCTCCAGTCGAGCTCCGTCTAAACCATGTCTGCTTCGTTTTGACGTCGAGAAAAGTAATCAAACTGCCAGCCGAATAGCACACGACCAAATCGTCGCATGCGCATAGGTTGAAAAACTTATGACAATTGTAACCGTACGAATATCTTGATTCGGTTAAGGAAATGGAAAAACCAAAATTTTACTAAAGTTTGATATTATAATAATAATTATTGAGATTGCCAGGTTTAATGTAAGAAACTAGGTAGGTACTACATTAAGTTACCATAGAGCTTTAGAAAACCTCGACGTTGTAACGTGTCATCTCTTCATTACCTACCTGTGTTACAGACACTTTTAGGTAGGTACGTACCTTCATAATATTATGTAGATTTACAATTACATACAAAAGAAATTCCCCTTTTCACCCCAGAAGGTTCATTTTCGCAAAATCCCCTCTCATAAGACATTTAAAATATAAAATCACGATTTGGCTACGGTCACATAATTATTAATACAAATCAAAATTTATGACCAACATACAAGAATCAAGAATATGAAAAGGATACTCGAAATCGAACAAATCGACCGGTATCGTTGATGTTGGGCTAGTAACAGCTCCCGAAACGAAGTCGTCAGGGTCATATTCTGAGAGAACGGATTCTTCTTCCACATATTCATCTTTTAAATCTTCTGGTGGGGCTTCCTGCTCCCGCTCTTCCCCTTCTGTGACGTAAAACATAGGCACAGAATAAATAGTAATAGGTAATATTAATAATGTTCATTTTCTTATCCGCTTACAACATCGCCTCTAAGTACCTAGGTTTCGCTTACAACATCGCTTTTATGTAGGTTTCAAGGCCAAAGCTAGACGGCACGTGAGTAAGGTTGCTGCCTGGCTTTACATCAGTTTTTAGGGTTCCACAGTAAAATAAAAAACCCACAAAGTTTCACCAAGTCCGTGTCTGTGTCCGAGTACCTACTATTATATAATCTGTGGTCCGAGTTTTATCTTAAAAATCCTTGGCACCAAAAATCTGTTAATTTACCATGGTTACGTTTTTACGTAATTATTTACGTTTTTCTTCTAATGTCGCGGTCGCCGTCGCCCGTCGTTCGTTTATGACTGACTAACTAATGATTTTGAACGAAACAGCTACCTATAACAATAAGCGCTATCATCACACAATCGACGTCATTGGGCTGCCCATTAGCTAATGTCTAGAATGTATATAGCAGGGGTGGCCAACCGGTCGATCGCGATTATAGATATATCTTTTACATCGCGATCGACTGGTCGACTGAATTATGCTGTTTCATATAAGATTTCAAGAAGTATGTAATTGGTAGATCACACAGGGTGTCGTCCTCATCAGTGAACAGTAGATCTTGGGTCCCCTGGTATATAGAAAAGGTATAGCTGTGCTGGCAACAATCTTGCTTCCTACTTAGCTGACTGGCGAAATGTCCCAAGCCTACCTATCTATCAGCTCTGCCTACCCCTTTGGGAAATACATACACCTATACCATCTATCTACGTGTTTCTTTCTTTTTTCCTGCTACATAGCACTACATACCCACTGACCTCTATAATACAAGTACTATTATAGAGGTCAGTGGTCCTACCTCAAAGAATATAGAACAAACAAAAGAATAATTATAGAATTCTGAGACATTACCATGCTGTAACTAAAATTTGAAATAATTTTCATGGTAGGTGCCAATATTGAATGATGAGAATGAATGCTAGGGCTGCTGTTTTAGTCCCCATTAAAGCAGCAGTCCTATTAGTACTTGCTGTGAACATGATATTAGCACAAGCTTATTTATGTTATGTATCCATGTAGGTACATAAGTATCCTAATAAAAATATTATTATAGAACAACACAATACCTTTTATTTCTCCTTCTCCACCTTCTCCAGGATTCTCGGACATTATCTATGACTTCGAATTTCTCGTTTATTTATCAAACCGCAAACAAAAAAATTATAAAATTCCAAAGTTTGCTTTATCAATAATTAACTAACAATTTGACGTTGCCAGGATACGGATTTAAAGCTGCATTGGCGCCTAGCACCCATTTCTTTTTATCCGAATTTTCGTATACCATAATTGTATCCGAAAACCTTTTTGTTTGAAACAAATTATTTGTTTCAAACAAAAAGGTTGAACACAACGAACAACCTTTTCTCGTGGTGTGTAATTTTTTTTGGACCTTACTATAATACAGGTCTACCAGAAGACCTACGATTTTACGATATTCGAAAGAAGATGACAAAAAATCAGAAAATAACAGTAGAGGAGGAAAAAACACACCCATGGTAAAGAGAACGAAAAAAGGCCTAAAAAAAGTAGGCCAAGAGAGTAGCGAATGCCATATTCTACACTGATGTTATTATTCTTTCTAGGCCTACTTTTTTTTTCAGAAATTGCATTTTTATCTAAATTGCCAATAGTTTTTGGGGACTTTGTGAAAATATACTGGACGCACTGTAGGTTTTCTCAGGCTGCGTTCAGATTTGGGAAATAATCGATTTGAGCGTGTTTAGACCTGTACCGAATTAGCGTGAGCGCGATAACGATGTCCCGTGAATCGTCATAAATGACGTCATGACATACGCCCTCTTACATATTTTTAAACCGACCATTAATGCCGACCATGCCTTTGAATAATATCACCGTGAGCGCTGTCAAAGATGACAGTGTGTGTGTGTGTGTGTGAGGATGTTTTGTTTTGAGTTGCATCATCTTGAAATTAAACTAACGTGGTATTTTCGAAATTGTGCTCCTGGCTGACAGTCGCCACCTAACCAAAGAAGAAGAACTGAAGAAGAAATGTGGTGTATATACAAAGAAATACTGTAATGATATCGTTTTTACATTGAGTAAGCACGGTGAGCGCGTTAACGAGCGTTCCGCATTGTTGACAGCTCTCAGCTGTCATAATCATAATATCTAAATCGGAACGCATGTGAGATGATGTGAGCGCTGTGAACGATTAGAGCTTATTCGGAATGCGGCCTCAATAACAGAGTGTGTTGGTCTTAGACAAAGAAAAGTATAGACGGCGGGTAGCTCCATTTCATTTCCACAAGAAAGGGATAAAGTATTGAGTTATTATAAGTAACAGAAAAGGATAAAGCTATACTATTTCCGTCTCTCAGTGCGTGCCAGTTTTTTCAAGGCAGCTACTCATGTAGCCTATGTTAGTTAAGTTAGTTTTTTGTCTCATGTGCGGCCACGCTACCCGATGCTCTATAGCTTTCTTACTCTAAGACGCTACCCGATGCTCTATAACTTTCTTACTCTAAGGTGTTGGTAGATTGGTAGCACTACATGTATGTCAAAAAGCCCGCTGTCAGTAACTTGTCATTTTACGATTTGTCAAATTGTTTATCAAAACATAGTTCACTTTTTTGGACTATGAACTTTGTTTTGGGTTAGAAGAAGCTACGTTTTAAAAGCTATCGTACAAATTATTATTAAAAATGTCCCAACCACATCGTAGAGCGGTTTTGAATCTGTATAAAACGGTATGTATTATTCTCCGTGTGAAGTTCTAGATAAAATAAAATACCCACTTGCTTTATTTTTGCGTTTGATGTTTACGTGACCTTGCGAATGATAACACAAGCAAAATTAATTAAAGATATTTAACCCTAGAACCTTACCCATAAAAAAACTTAAGTAACAGTATCCAGTAATCAACAGACTTTTGTGGCACTAACACTCAGCCAAGTATCAAATCTTTATAAAAATAAGTAAAGTTGACAATTTCGGCATCTTTTTGGTACTCTAAAAATACAAAAGTTTTACATTTAAGTAAGTAGGTACGGTATCACATTTAGTTCGTGATTTACGGTTTTTGACCTTGGACATCTCCCAGATTTAGAATTGGAAGGCGTCCAACCCCTTCGTATCTGAGGACCCCTTTTTCCCAAGAATAATCCTAAAACTTATTTGGAAATGCCTCAGAAACCACGTGTATCCAGGGGTACTGGAGTACCCCAAGCACAGCATACTACGATCACACGCTCACAGGACAGGCCCCCAACAAACCTTTCAACACTACCCTCCACACCAGGCAAATAAGCGGTAATACCCCATAGTACGGTTCTAGGGTTAAGCAGTACCAAAACAACAATTGCCTGTATATTCATACAAATATTTTCTCTTTTCTAGTTATTACATCTGGGTAAAGACTGGCCTCAAGGTTACGAGCTGTTCCGATCAAGACTTCACAAAGTGTTTTTAAAGAACAGTGGGGAGCAGAACCCCGAAAAGGTCAAAATGATGTTGAAGCATGGAGATTTCGTTGTCAAAGAAATTGAAGCGCTTTACATGTTGAAGAAGTATAGGGCTATGAAAAGACGCTATTATGATGAAAATTAAAGAGGTAAGCTGTTATTAATTTGGTTCAAAATTTTACAGTAATGTACAAAAACTTTGATGTAGTGTAGACATTAATTCAAGTAAAGATAAATGTTGCAATGTAAACTTAGATACTGATCATTCACTGATTAGAATTTTATTGCAAGCAGTGCAGCTATAGCTAAAGTAATTAGATTTTATTTATAAAAATGTAAATGTAATATTTGTTAATTATTTGTATTCTTAGGTAGGTATGCATAATGTACCTAGATATTTTTATAAGGTTAGCGGTTCAAAATAAAACAAATTGTCTATGTAATTATGTATTATAGACATTTTTATAGTTTACATAATTCATTACTATTATAAACTCTAGTAAAAATTATAGTGTGTAATAATAAAATAAAATATCTAATATTTCTAAACAAAATCTTAATAAATCTTTAACACAATAATGAGACAATGATTTTTTATTTAAGTGGCAAGTGATATGATAATTTATTTTATCAATCCATTTCAGAGATAGGTATATACATTATATCTATGATAACAATTTTGTGTCAACAAAATTACAAGTGTATGCTATATAGTTGGTGCAAGAAATGGGCAATGAAGAGATACAGATAAACCCTGCATATTTGTGAAAATCTGAACTACAAATGAAAGTTTCATTTAACATTGGTTACATTTTTACGATTCTAAAGTTAGCAAAAGAGTTTGTAACAAACAGCAATGATTACAACAGCCCAACACGTTAACACCACTTTGTATACAAGCTAACTATCCGATGATATAACATTTTACACTTGAAGTGTGATTAAAATTTTATTTCACTCATAGAAATTGCTATAATACAGGTTTTGGTTCAGAATATAAACAACCTGCGATTGTGATTGATTGCTTCCATTAGACACTTCTAGTGTAGGTTATCAAAGTTGAATGACATAAATAAAAACTCACCATTTGTGTCCATTGTTGTTGTCTTTTATAAATAAAATATTTTTGTTGTTGCATGGATATTTTTTTTTTACTTATGCCATTATAACTTTGGTCTGGCCTCTAGTCATCCACAGTTCTTAGATTAACAATTCATTGGAAATATTTTTTTGAATGGTTAAATATATTATTGTACAGCTTTTTCAAAGATGTAAGGTATGACTGGTACATCCACATAGATTTATTGGAATTGTGATGACTACAGTGAGAGAATTAGGTTGCTACACCATGATGGAGTACAAATCATGTCCATAGTTACCTTTTTGTCTTAATATTATATTCTAGCGATTATTCACATGTTTCCTGGCGTTTGTTCTTAATATTACAAAATGTTAATAATAAATAGCGTTTGAAATATCTATATTGTCAATTCTACCGAGGCTCGACCGCTTGATCGTCGCGGTCAGGGATTATAAAATATTTGAGTGGAGCTACAACAGATTCACACAGCCGCCCAAATATTTCACTTGAAGAAATTTTATTTTGAAATATTTTAAATAGTTAGATAGGTGCTTAATGAAAATTTGCTGAAATACAAATGTTCTTTAGTAGAAACGGTCCGAACGTGTTATTTCGTCACATTCTTAACGCGATACAACCTGATCTCTACCGACTGTTAATGAATCTGTCGCATTGTTGCTATAAATAAGTTCTATATTATATTAACATAGTAATTATATTTATTGTTAAATACAGTACTTGAACCACAAGTCTATTCCTACTTGTTTCGTGTTGGTGCACTTCTAAATTTACTTGAAGCCCGACTCCGTTACCCCTATAGGTACATAGATATAAGTATAATGTGATTGTGGAATTTAACATGTGATTACATTATATACACAATAACACATATGTTTGAGATCAACAACAGTCAAGCTTTAGCTAAGTACGTAGGTATAAATAGGTACTCGAACCGCGAAGTTAAGAGATGTTACGATTATTATTAAATACCTACCTAACAGTACATTGTTGGTACCTCGAACCGATAGTAATGTTAGATAACTTGCGACGAGATTTATAAACCATTCTAGACGAACCACTTACCGACACGACGAGACGAATAGCAGTCTAATCACGATTTAATATTATAGGTATCGTAAAGAACCATTTAAACGATTTGGAACTATTTAACAATATAATTTTAAAGTATAAGTATTTTTGTAGGTAGTCTTATACGTTTGACTAGTTTCGATGATACCACGTATATTGAATGTCCATTTCGTATCTATTAAATTAAATTAAAAATAAATTATTCTACTTAACCTAAATTATATAAGTATTTCTGTATACTTAATGTAAAATAAGACGTTCAAAACAAATCATACAAATTAACCGATGGACACTGGACATCAGATTTCAATTAATTAATAAAAATGTCATGCCTTAAAATAATAATGTTTAGGTACCTATACAATAGGCCTATTGTTCCTCAAAAGAAGAGAATAACAGTTTCCTGACAAAATATATTTTGTTGTCTAATAATAAACAAAATAATCTAAATATAAAGTAAACGTAGTCGCTTCATTCTCTTCCCCGAGGAACATATGTTATTATTATAATAAAAGGGTATCAATACTATAACACTTATATGATAGTAAAATAGAATGTAATAAATTTAACAGGATACAACTTATTTACACAGCTTCATGTAATAGGTTTTTAAATGAAATATATTTTGGATTACATGAACGTCAAGTAACGGCTTTTGATAATAAAGCACACTTATTAAACGAAGCTGATTATTTCATAGCGAGCATTTTAAAATAAAATTTTACAAGATAGACGCTAAGAACGTGGAAGTAGCAAAGGAATTCTAACAATTATTCCTACACTCCTCACAACAACTTACATTTATTGCTAAACCAACTTTCTTACAATTTAGCAAGATTCGAGTATTAGTTAGTCGAGACGAGATGAGAGAACAAGACTCGATATACTTTGCGCCGATGCAGTCGCTAATGCAATCAAGTCATCTACCTAAATCAACGGTTGTGTCATCTAGTTTACCCGTGCGACAATCCAGAACCAATCGCGTCTAAATTGCGCAGACGCAAACTTATCGGACGATAATTTAGCATAGGATTATTAAGCAACATTCAAATTACCAAATCGGTTAGGTCTTGGGGTTGAAGAACATTAGGTACCTATTACATTTGTTTACAATTAAGTACATTTTTTTACCGTAATATTCGTTAGATTTTATATTGGAAACGATTAAAGACAACATTCAAATCACATTGACGAAGCGCTAACGATAAAAGTTCAGGAGTAGGGGACACCATTGATCCAACGCAGAATTGGTTTGAATTGAACATAACAGCAAATATACTTAACTAACGTAAGAATAAATAAATATAAGTCGCTTATTCTTCACACTCGTACTTCCATGTATGTAATTTCTGCTTTTCATACTGAAACCATAACAAATAAGAGACATTTATTAGATACTAGCTGACCCGACAGACGTTGTCCTGTTTTTTATTCGAAAGACACGTGGCGCCATTTATTATTGTTTTTTTCCTCGGGAACAGCACTTTTTCCTAGATGAAAGGTACCCTATGTCCGTTTCTGTACACCTGACAACGTATATGCAAAATTTCAGGATGATCGGTTCAGTGGTGTATCTAGGGGTGAAAAGGTAACAAACAAACAAACCTACTTTCGCATTCATAATATTAGTTAGAAAGTTAGGATAGGTAAAAAATACTATTGGAACCTAAATTTTATCTAGGGTGATGGTGAGTTAAAAAGAAATCATACCTGCCTATTATAGAGAATCTTTCCTGCTGTCTTTATATACCTAGTCATAGAAAATCACATACCATAGCTACGTATAAATTAATATCGAACAGACGCACCTCAGTTCAACGTTTAATCCTTCTTCTCTCCATCATCGGGGTCTTTGAGGGTGTGCCACTGCGCAATTGGGCGCCGCGGGCTAGCCAGCATATCGGACCAATGGCGAAGCTCGGTGCCTGACGCGTTGTACCCCAGCACGACCTTGCCGATAGGCTCCGACGTTCCGATGCGATCGTAGTCCACCACGGTGACCACTAGGTTTACTTTCTGCAGTGCGATTCAGATTAATGACGTAACAATGAAAGCATTTCATGAAAACTACGAGAACTGAGAAAAATTACCAAATGTTTGGCATATCAAGGATTTTGTACCCGATTCCTAAAGTATGACGAACCCTTACTTAATCGTTATAGTAGCAATCTTAGTACTCCGCCTATATTAAAGCTTATGTTTTATAATTATGTAGGTAGGTAGGTACTGTAAAGTTAATTTCATCCTCTTGAAGTTTTTACACCTTTTTTAGGTTATGCCTCAGAAATATTAGCATAGCCAACTTAGATATTTACCTAAGTTGGCGAATCATGACTGGTTACTAAAACGATTAGGTTTTATCAGTTTAGGAACCGGGTACAAGATCGTTAATTCTATTATTATTTAGGCACGACATCAAATTATACCTACTAGTTTTGAAAATTATTTTGTGATTTTATTTACTTTATATATGTACCAACATTCCCGATGTTTTAATGTTAATTCAGTTCATGATTAGTGGTGTGGTTATAACTGATTAAAACAACGGGCACAGTACAAAACTGCCTAAACCAGAAAATTATAAAAATCCAGTACCATTTTAAAGCCATATTAGAATAAGTTTTTTCATAAGCCCTCGTAAAGCAAAACTATCTACTTAGGTAGGTATGTGATGACGTTGTATCGAAAATATTCACGGAAATGTATATAGACATATATAATTATATATAATGGACCAAGTAAGCTACGCCATAGAATTTAAATCTTTCCCAATATTTGGTTTTCGTAGAGTCCTGCGAGCAATCTCAAAAACTCAATTCTTTTGAATACTAGAATGATATCCTCTTGGGTATTTGAAATTATATAGGTACCCAAAGGTAATTAAATAATCCCCAATTCAAATTAGTAGATCGATTAATTTATAGCGAAACGTGACTCTAATTATAGTAGATACCTTTGGTAGACACATATTCTGCGTAGGTCAATAATATATTACATTACAGATGTGTAAGATAATGTATGTATGAGACAGTGATAGCATAAGATAGATGTCGAAAGCACAGTAAAGACATAAATAGTACTACTTTAGCAAACCTTAAACAACAGCATAAATATAAGGTAACAGCAACAGGTCGATACATACCTCACAATAAATAAATTAACGCAACAAGGGACAAAGCATTCATACGGATAAAAATGCGAACATATATGGAAAGATATTAAGAATGCAGAAGAAGAACTGGATTCCTTAAACCATAAGTAATTACAGTTTGAAGTAACCAAATTGCAATGCAGTCACGAGGGGAGATTGCTAACACCACTCAGATTTGAAGGAGGGGGATACAATATTAATTAAAGTCAAACAAATTATATTTAAACGAAAAATGAAAACCTTCAATTGAAACACGCACAGCACCCATGTTACAACTGAAGGTCAACATTTTATTGTTACCGAAATATAAGATATTGACTTTGAACAATATAAAAAAGGAAAAGACGGGGGCAGGACACAAATGGGATCAGAGACAGATGACAGAATGACACATGAAACAGCGGAACTCTATACTAAGGGATACTACATATGGTCTAACTAGACAACATCTATAGAAACACAAATAACATACCAAACAATAAATAACTTGGGACATACTACAAACAGTTAACTGCATACCGACAACAAATAAGTATGTAATATGATCTTGTTTTTAAGGAACTAATTCCATAAAAATTTGTGGTATGCCAGTGATTGCAGAAGTCATAGCTTCTTAAATTACTTAAGACAAACACAAGAACAGATAAAATGATACAACACAAATATGTTATGTATAGGAAAGGAACGGGTATGGATGCAAGTGGTGTACATAATTCATATATTCACAACAATTAGTCCACAACATCAAATCGTGCACAGTTAAGACAATTTGAATGAAAAATACATATCGAGAGTATATGTAAGAACAATAGAGATATATTGTGCTAAGGGAATGGTTTTTCCGTATGTATTTTTCATTGATTGGTTTGTCCAGACTATGCGCTGCGACATCGAATTTTGCATGAATCTCGGCTCGCACCTGTATCTGTTCGAATGGTACTTCAAAAGTAAATGACTCGTTGTAATAGGGATTCAGTGTGCATTTCTTGATGCTCGTTTTCTTCTTCTTGAGACGTTTGCCATTTTGCATGAGTGCTATCTTTACGTACGGATCTGTGTGCAGCCGCCGCATCAGGAGTTGAATATGAAACAGATAATTTTGCATCGATTAGTTTACAGTTTCTAATGGGATTATTATTTATTTGTTTTTTCTAAATTGATAAACTTTAGCCGCAGATAAAAACCACATTTGAAATATTTTTGCATCTCTTGATTAAAAGATTTTCATCGTTAGGTATGTGTACTGATTCATTAATATGTAGGTGCACGTAAATTGTAAAACAGTATTGTGTGGATCAATTAAATGTAATGATGTTCCAATAAACTATACTAAAGTGATAGTACAATAAGTGGAAGAAATTAGATGCTATTTGGATAAGGTTACCATGAATTGATATTGTAGCTACATATTACATGAGATGGTATTGGTGAATAGTAGAAGTGTTAAATTCATGCAATGTAATATCGGTTATATTGTTTTGAGTGATAGGTTCTACCCTAGAGTTTATATAAATCTCTAAGCAGTTACAAAAAATAATAAAAGGTACATATCAAATGTTTACCCTAAAATCCCTGTGAAATTAAATATGGCTGTTATCAGTGTACTTGGTTTATAAGGTAAACAATATAGACTATATAAATGATGCATATAATATTACCTGATAGACCGCCGACGTCCATTTTCTTCAAATTCTTCGCTTCCAAAATAACAACTGTCAGTTTTCCGGCCGTCGGTACATAACGCAATGAGAAACAAATGTCTCCCAACTTGTTGTCCTGCAATGAGCAACAATTAGCATGACTCTTTGTCCTGACTACAGCAGAGACCGAGACCTATCCCCAAGGTAGTGATATAAAAAGATGAACAACCTGTATTATTCGTCACTGTAATCTTTTCATTGTACAAAGCATATTCTTTTATCACTGACGTAAAAGGTATTACAGTGATGTTTCTCGTTGTAAATGTGTTTTTAAAATTACCATTGTCAATAAACAGAGTTGAACAAATAGTTTATTTGGATGTGAGTTATGGAAGATAATAGAGGAAAAGTTGTGTAAGGAATATATAGCTTTCAGAGAACGGGTTTGAAAAGCTATTATAAAACATACAAATAATATGGGCCATAAATAACGCGGCTTAGGGCGGACCAGGGCACTGAAAATCTCGTTACACGAAATAAAAAAACAAATAAACATAACAATAGCTCCGTGTAGTCACCTAGAAGCGTATTTATGGTTGTTGGTTTATCGGCACAGGGCTTCAGTTCACCACGAATTTAAATATATAGCTTTAATGAATATTCACATGCATATTTATTATACAGACCAACTGAAATACTGCGCCGAGCCACGTGCTGAGGATAGCCCGTAAATAATTGAGATTAATAGCTTCGAACAAAATGGATTTTGCAGCTAATCATACGCACATTTGACGAACACTTTCATTGCGTTACATATAACGTTTTAGCACATAGATGTCACTTTATCTAATAATATAAATTAAACACGATACATAATAACTTTGGGACATATCTAGACGAACAAAATAAATAGGTATATACATCAACGTTAATATCAAACCTAATATGAAGCAGTTTTCCGCTGGAATATATAAATTTATATTGGTAAGTAGGAGGATAGAAGTTGAGGAGTGTGTTTATTACGATCTGTTGCCGAAATGAAGCCAATTTATAATTTTTGTGACACCCAGCTCAGATCATCAAAATGCGAGAATTATGTAGTTAATCTAGCTCACCTTTCCTAAAATTTGCTACGATTTGAGCCCTACCACATTGAGTTTTCCTAACAGCTAATATTTATATGTTACCTTGAACGATGTGCCTAGTCTGCAACAGAGACTAACCATTTTAGGAACAGATCGCAATTAGCTAATAATACACATATAGGTACAATACACACATACAACGAACAATAATGAACCATTGAAGAATTATATAATCTTTCAGGACAAAATATAGTATGCGTAATTACCTGGTAGATATTAAAAATAGAGGTGAAAAATTAGTATCAATGGTCGATTGTAATGTAACATTTCTTCAATGGATCTCTTAGTATAGTACTATAATATATACATACATATATCGATAGATGCTTTCAATACAGCGCACTAAACAGTAAACAGATATTTCAGTTCTAGTGTAATGACGGTGTTAGTTATAAGCTGCGGTTTGTGAGTTATTGATAGAGGTGTAGATAAAATATGTTCTCGAAGTAAATGTACGTTTAGACTAGTAGATAGATATATAATACTAAAGAAGAGATGGATAGTTCCTGGCTATACAGCTTCTAAAGAACATAGTTTCCGGCGAAACACTTTGTGGTGGTGTTCGTTAAAAGTTAAACATGTTAAAAGTAGTTAATTGTTTTAGTAATTACTCATACGACCTTCACAATGTATTCCCCTTGGTTACACCAATACCATAAACATGCAATAAGTACATATTGGTTCGGTAGGACATTACTAGGATAGTTCTTCGTTCGTCGGTCAGAAGGTGACCTGCAACATACTTGAATAAATGCTCCATTAATAAATTTGTTTTTCATGAAAATATTATGAGGATCATACACGAGATGTAGTCACATGGGAAACATCAAATTACACACGTAGGGAAATATTTGTGCGACTGCTTGTAAGAATTTGTAATTTCAATAATTTTGACATGTCTGAGTAGTGAAGGAACCAATGTACTTATATTGGATTACGAGTGAAAAACACCAATACATAGCCAATTAAACGTGTATCACAAATAGTTCTGATTTGTCATTTCGTTCGTATTCATGTCGATACGGCATAAAGGTATAAACAGTAATGGGGACACAAAATGGCAAGTCAGACAATATACGAGCACAATAAGATGACAAACATGCAACATTCCCCAGCCGCAATATAAAATAAAATCAAAGTGTCGGATGGATATAAATAATAAGACGTAATAACAAAAAAAAAAAAATTATGTTTATGACGGGTGATCACAGGTTAGGTGAATAATTTTCAGAATTTGAGATGTGAATCAGATATTATGTTCCAACAATGCTGCCTAACATCCTAGAACAAACAACAACGGTTTGAATTTTGGCCCAATTCTCTTTACAAACCATTGTTTATAATATATTGAACCTTGCTTAGGATTTGGTTAAATAACCTTTAACCATTTGTCGGTCTCGTATACCAGCACGCCATTTTGAGTACAGTTCATTTAAAATTTAACAGTAAATAATCTTGATGTGTCTCAAAATAATACTTACGTGAATGATCATTTCGTTTTTGAAGCGGCATGCAAGATTGTTCAGGACACAATCAAACACAGCCAAGCAGAGCAGAGAAAATATGGAGAAAAAGAGAAAAACCAAGTAAATACATTTTTGCTGTCGAAATTAATTTTGTCAGAAAAATAAATGACGACTCATCCATGTTGAGGTGCCTTGACTGCCGAGATTTTCTCCTTAACATATTATGAAATGAATAAATCATTTGTTAACATCGTCAAGGTTCCTCGCATTAAAAAAGTGCAGTAAAATTGTAAAAATGTAGACCATTCTTCCAATGAATACTTAAATGAAAAAATAATCTAGAAAGATAAAAATCTAAGAGATGCTGATGACAAAATTAGACTGAATATTTATAAATGGATGAGGATAAATGGCAAGTTTGATTCAATGCATTGATTGAAAGAATGGCGAAATGTTAATTAAAATAATGCTGTACTGCCAAAACACAAATCTAGTAAGTAAAGAATTTTATAGTTTGATGTACGAAATTCATGTTTGTCATGTGTGTTTTGCCAGTCTAGCCTAAGCTAAGAAAAAAGATAAAATAGTCTTCTTGATTATGTTTCAGATACGTATTCCGTTGGTGTTGTAGACTTATTTCTATATGTGCATTCATTGTTCGTAGGTATATAATGTTCCTAGTCGGTATTTATTTGTGAATCAAATGATGTTGATGTGACCTGGGTGTGATTGTAAATTTTACCAATTGTGATTTGTTGCAACATCTGCCTAAGACAATAAGAAAATATTCCGTAAGACTTCTAGTCATAACATACGAGATAGCAGCGAGTAATTCTAGTGACTTATTTTTATGGCCCAACGTGCAAAGCTTTATTATTGTAGAAAATAAATTCACCTTTAATGTAAAGACATGTTGTATGGAATATTGGACTACGAGTGCCCATCAATTTACATGAGAATTTAATATTATTTTGCTAGATAACCATTCCAATTTAAAATGAGAATTTGCTGAAATGTAAAGCCATAAAGAAATTATGTTACATTACAATGCATAGAGACTTGTTACAGGCACTTTGATTTTCATTTTATAAAGATGAAGATTGTAGTTATGAAGTATTGGCTATTTGAGGTAAAGCAAGTGTAGTCCATAATTTTTGTGCCTTCTGACCGACACGTCGTAATTTAAAGACTCATTTACATTTGTACAAGATACTGGGATGTTTCAAGGTGGACTTTAATACTTGAGATATTTTTTGTGTGTGTGTATCCGCACCTGCCCCCCTTCTCCTTCGACACTCTGCAGCTCGCGCCACTCCTCGATGGTTTGTGCCAAGTCTACCTGGCACAGCGGCACCTTCACCTCACCGATCTGGTCGTGTTTTGAGAATCGATCGAAGTCGAAGATCGCAAACACAAGAGTTTTGTTCATAGCGTCAGCGTAGGGCACGTTCTGCATAAACAAGTTGAGAATCAGCAACGTGTCTTAAAAATGTATGAAGATCAGCTGTGTGTCACCTATGACTTACCTTGAACACAAATGTTTCGTTAAAAACGGGGTTCAAAGTCTTCCGATGAACTTTTGTTTCAAACTTCTTCTTCTTGTCAGGGAGTAAGTAAACCTTAACGTAGGGGTCAGACGTGCCGCCCATGTCCAGGGCAGGGAGTTCCTCAGCTTGAAGGACAGTCACAGACAAACTGTTGCTGTTAAAATCATACTCCAGCTGCAAACAAAAACTTACATGATAGTAGGCGTTAAGATTGTAAGACCATGATAATGAAAGTGCAACTATTGGCTCAATCCGGATGATAAAGGAATTGATGATGCAATTAATTCTTGTTAATTGGCCATAAGCGGCATACAAATACATTCCGCAACGGTGTGCCGATGAAGTCGTAAAACAAAATAACAAGTTGAATGAATGGGTTAATTACGAAACAAATAAAAACTCGCAGTCTAAAGAAATGTTAAGATTTATAACTGGTGTTTGATATGCTACTGAGATCTACGAGATACTATATGGAATCATAAAATGGACTATTGTTTCGTTGTTTACAAACCAGTTTATTGTTATTATCTTCACGGGTCGTTCTTTGCCATGTAGAATACTGGTTTGATTCATACCTTGTATTGTAGTTTTCCTAGCTTCTGTTCCTCTTTCTTGGAGTCGCCGTCGTCTGGTTCCTCTGCGTTCTCCGTGAGCTCCTCCATGTCAGGCTGAACCTACATGCACGTCCCGCGGCAAATTTCATATGAATATCGTATTTCTTAAAAATAGTTGCTATCATTTTTTTTTCTATGGACCTGCCTTTATTTTGTAAACACCTATAGACTTTTTCAATTTTCACCAAATTTTACTTCTCTTTGGCTCAATAAAATACTGCATTCTTTTATTGTCACTGTTTCCATATTGAAAATTGAGAGAGTCTGTTACATTATCTTTTCAATTAGTTCAGACACCTCGTCGGTAGAGTATTTATTTACCAAGATCTCACCAAGTTAGATGATCCTCCAATATAACTTTCTTGATAGAGTGTGGAATTAGAGGATCATGTAAGATGTAAAAGTACCAAAACATTACCTTCTCCTTGTAAGCGGAACCGAGTAGCTGGACGGATTTTAGGTCTACACCTTTCATGCCCTTTTTGCCATCCTTGGAGCGTCGCTTGCGGAAACACCGCCTGATGCAGCAGAAGCATATGCCGAGGAGCACCACTCCCACACCTCGACAAAAGAATAAGAGGAACATCAACTTCAAGTCGGTGACTCTTTCTGGTAAATCTTACCTACCTCGAAGGTAACATTAACCAAAGAAAGTCAATGGGAACTGAACGGTTCAACGATTTCCAATCTAAGCCAAACTTTGCATTCTCAGAAAATTTGAATGATGAGTTAGCAAAAAGGAAAATTATTATGATGTAGTAACTGGTACCACTTATAGGATAATCCAGTACCAAAATCTTATTGTTTACAAGCTTGCGGTGTAAATGGCGTGTATGTAATGGCGTATAATATCTACATACAGGTAATGGGACGCTTATAACGCGATAAAGGAACTACATATTAATTATTATTTGAGTTACGAGAAGATATATCGTATGTTCAATAACGAAGAACGTTCGTAAATATTACGCGGTATTAATTATTCAGGAAATCTCCATAATATTACAAAATTACTATTTTACCAGACATCACGACTAAAGTAGATACGTAGATCGTGGTCTGGTACCTACTTTCTTATGAATAGTTTGTCATTGACGTTGTCGTTAGCATAATCGTTAGCCTAAATTAGTTTGTCGCTCAAGATGTTCTCTAAATACCTATGTAGTTACACTATAAGTAAAGAACTTTAACATCATTCTTGAAGTTAAGAGACAAGACTTATAAAGTGTGGTCGTTAAAGTCTTTCGCACTTGGCAGAGCCCCATATTTACAGCACACATTACCGGCTTCTAATTACCATGGGAATGTTGAACCATGCTTATGTAACACATTAAGCGACATTTTCTCCATTTGAAGGGCTAAAGAAATATTCAGAACTTGGTCCAGATACCAATGACTCGAGTGCCATTTCTTCTTATGTCAAGTCTGAATCTTAGTGCCAGGTCTTAAGCTCTCCATTCAAACGATGGTAAATGACAAGTGTCTTAACCCTAAGGCTAGCTCAAAGAAGTAAAAAGGTCATATGTATTTCCAGCTCAAAGGGAGGACCCTTCAACCGGTCATTGCCTAGATGAACGCGGCTTAGTGGATGTTAGTATTCTGTCGAGATTTTCTTGCGCGGTGCAGAATTCGTGACAGCTGTATTTCTATGGATACGGTCTCTACAATAGGAAATTCTGTCCAACATGCACAACCACCTACACCTTGCAGAATTTTGATGAAGCCAAAGATAGAGCTGTCCAGGTACATTCTGGTAGGAAAAAAATTGAGTGAAATCGACACTAAAAGCAGAAGTTATTTGTAAGGCACTTACCGACAAGTATAGCCACTAGCTGCCATGGTTCTATGTTCATCTTGCGCGCTATATCCGCCGTCTTCTCTCCGATGGTCTCCTGGCTTGGCGGCACCGTTGAGGATGTTATCGGCATGGAGGTTCCTCCTTCTGTGGCTGCTGTAGAAATATTGTTTTGTGAGAATATGACTGCTATATTCCTTGTTCGTTGATACTTACCGGTTGGTTACCTAAGGATTTTATCCATAGACATGTATCTGTTTATTATTCCCAGTATCTAATAGGAGCTTGTTAATATCTTTGTTCGCTCCCTCGGTTATGAATTCCTCGGTCGATGAATTCAACCAACCAGTAATATTGGCTTACTTCCATGAAATATTTTAGTTACAAGTCATCCTTATGACTTGGCTTACATGACCTAAAGCGCGGTCACTGTCGGACTGCATAGAAAAGAAAGAGAAGCGCGATGACACAAGGCTGGTATGCAAAATATGAAGCAATTATTTAATTACAAAAAATCTATTGTTTGAACTAAAAAATTAAAACACTAGTATTTTTAGTATGTTGCTTGTAGAATAATTTAACAAAAAATCAGTATGTATATTAGTATGGTTTTTATTGTAGAAAGAAAGTTTTTAGAGGTATCTTCATGATTTTTTTCTATCGTATCAAATTTGTTGCATTATGTTTTCAGCACACTATCTACCTAGCATAAATCCTGAAGGATATCATATTTTTTTCTGATTTTGTTTACTGTAGTCGATCATATACTTTTATTGTTTCTAAAACTTGCGTTTTTTGTGTTTAGGTCCTGTAAGCCCCTTAAGAAAATCACTATACCTACATCTCAATCATCCCAAACTTCTTCATTGTTACAATATGTTCTTATAAGATTCAGGACAGAATACAAGAAAGGTGATCTGGCTTCACTTTGCCTCGTTGTAAATCTGCTTAATAGGAAGTTCTTATTTTCATCCAAATTTTGTAATAAGTAGATACCTACCTTATTTTAACTTTAAAATGTTTGCAGTTTCATCTCGTCTCCTAAAATAATGTCAACACAAAATTCTATCCTATATAAATGTTGCTTTGTGTAAGAGTTATTCATATTGTAATTTTAGAGAGATAAATCGATATGGTTCAGATAGTCTTTAAGTGAAAAGGAGGTTATATTTAGCATCGACTTACTGAGGTTCCTCGTTGTAGCCGTGGATGTCTCTTCCAGTGTCTCCGCGACCGCCTCCCGCCGCCACCGCAGCAGCGTCTCCAGCAGTGGCGACATGATTGCCTGTCACAAAAATATAAAATAATAAATTTTTGTAAAAAATATCTTTAAACTTTATAGTTGCCTAGTACCTACTTTCTTAAGGATACGGTGAAAACTATTACTTGAATGTGGCTGATCATGGTAATCATGTTGCCCTATCTAGCAAAGTAATAAGTACATAACTTACTGAAAATAATATATTTGTAACCTTTTTATTCGCGCTGTCCTTTTTCATGTAAATTGGAAAAGGCTCTTTGAAAAAATATTTATTTTGTTCAATTTAGTAAAATAATATCTAGGTAGGTCTATGTAGTCCTTTATAGTCGCAATATAGGTGGAAACCTCTTTCTCATAGGTAAGTAGGTACTGGCTGCTGTAACTAAAATGAAAGTTTTCGAAAGAACATCTATTTAGGTATTTGACCCTATCCTTGATCCGTTTTGTCATCAAGGATGGACCAATAAGACATATTTAGGTACACCTAGTTTGGTAATTGCTAAATAAATCTAATTTCTATGAACTTATGATGCTAAAAGTTGTCTATAGCTTCGAACTAGACCAACTGGAACCAGAAATACTGGCCTACACATCTTAACTGTTATTGATCTCACCAATACGAGGAATTTGACCAGTACGTATCTGTTTTATCCATACTAAAATTATAAATTCGAAAGTAACTCTGTATGTCTGTATGTTACCTTTTTACGCCTTAACCACTGAACGGATTTTGCTAAAATTTGAAAGAGAGATAGATTGCATTCCGGGGAAGGACATAGGATAATTTTTATCTACATATCTTGCGGGCGAAGCCGCGGGCGGAAGCTAGTCTGAGATAATTTGAAAACGAATTTGCGAGCTGTCTTTGTGATTACGTTAATATTTTATTAAGAACCACGTTTTAACACTTTTATTGATTGACATTGCCCTGTCTAAACTTGTAATTTTTCCATTTTTATTTCGATAATATTTGTTGGTATATCTACTGCTGTTATCATTTTGGATCGTGTTAACTTTACAGTTTCACACCGACTACGGTAACGTTTCATAAAGTTCCTGAGGTTGTTTCTGTTGTTAATCTTTGTCCCTGAAAAACTACCTTGACTTATAAATTGAGTGGGTAGCGGGGTTGGTACTACAATCCAGTAGCTGCCTACGATTAAACCGTCTCTTGGATTAATAATCCTAAAGCACTTATGATCTGCTTAACTAATAATTTCTTGTCAAGCGACTTCGTCTTACGCATGGCATTCGAGGAGGGCTGCGGCCGAACAAACTGTCAAACTCAGATAAGACTAACTCTATTATATACACCTATATATATTTATGGCCGTGTATAAACGCCTTGAGTTATATTAATATGATTGACTGTAACAGTGTTTTGTAATTCAGGTTGAATATTTTCAAAAAGAGTGTAAAATTAGGTTCGGACACAAAATACTGAGAGAAATGATCAGAAACAACCTATTACTGAAATAATAATTGCAGTACTCGACGTACAGTTTCGATCGCGCCCTTCGGTAAGGAGAGCGGTACACCACTGACCTTTTATTTGATCCCCTATTCAATTAGTTATCACTTTATCTAACAATTACTATTTCTGTAGTCACTTAGCACGGGCTTGGTACATTTCTGTCGAATATTGTATTCGACTGGAACCACGACTGGGTACTGAAGCCAGGATGGCGGAGCTGCGCGCGCAGGCGATCGATTGCCGCTGCGCGATGCGATGCCTCTACGTTCAGTTCCTGGCTAAGTCCCGATGTATACGTCACTAGTTGCGTACATTGACGGCCAAGCTTAAAATGTTAATAGTTCAATGTACGTCGAAGCCGTATCGGTGGTGAATTTATCGAAAGTCACGCTAAACTTAGGTGTAACTCATAGAATTTATTGCTACCGAGGAGTTTGCGCTATTTTACCTTAGTTGATATTAAAATTTTCTTACCTATGTATTAACTGGCAAAGTAATAAATCAATAAACGTAAAGGGTAGGTTTAAACAACTGTAAAGCAGCTGGTATCCTATAATTGGTTTTGGTAAATTACCTATGTTCATTTTCTTGGTTATTCAAAACCAGAAGTGGAACTGGCGTATTAATAGGTATGTTTCGACAACTTTACCGCAGATTGGTCGAAAACATTTATTTCAGACGTCCGGAACTATTGATTGTTTACGTAATAAAATAATGTTATGATAAGACTTATTCGTAGTACTGTAGGTAGTTTCTAGGTCAAAAAGGTAATTAGTATACAAATCAGTCCCTTAGCGAAACATTATTTAGCACTGAAATGTTTGCCTGAAGGCTTGCGCAAATTTACTCAAATAATATATAACAGTAAAAGCTGATTTTTCCAACGCCAGATAATTTTATCGGGGGAATTATTTTGAATTTTTGTCAGTTCTTCCCTAAAAAAACTGTCAGACGTCAATTTTATTCCACGAATAAAAATTATCTGTCGATTGAGAAGTCAGCCCTTAGTTGGAGGATCCCTATCTAAAGATTCCTCATCCGACTTTTCAAGCATCTGATTAATTTTGACATCATTGGATAATTTTGGGCAAGTAAAGACTTTGTTTAGCGAGCAAACCTTTCTACACCAAGGTATTTTGTTGGATGTTTAGATTTAGAGGAGTTTTATCTTGAAAAGGATCAAGGGAAAAGGTGTTTCTAAAAGTACCTAAATTGCTTTTTTAATCTTACACGATCGTAAGACGTCCAATTACGGCTTTCCGTCTGTGAAAGGTCGTGTTAGTAACGTCAACCATTATAATGTACACGGGGTCTAATATAGAGTTTTAAAATTAGAAGTGTTGCTGTGTTATCATCCTTTGGAACTCGTCGAGACGCCGCCGCGCCCACGCATACGCCTGTGAGCTTAGGGCAATGACGGTTCACTTCACAATTATTATGTTGTTAGAGTATCTGATATCTTGACACTAAGAAAGTGCTGATAGTTCTGAAAATATATATTTTTTAAAGTTCTTTCTTTACTAGGTACCTACCTACTGTGCGGCCATTTCGTTCCATTTATGTCATCTGCCTAGCTTTTTCCCAAATGTTGGGGGCGGTTTCCAGTCTAGCCGGATGCAGCTGAATATCAGTATTTTACATGGAGCGACTGCCTATCTGAGCTCCACAACCCAGTTACTGGGTAGTACGATACCCCTTGCTAAGACTGGTTGTCAGACTTTCCGGCTACTGCCGACCCATAACGACTGTTAAAGATCCACGAATGACAGCCGGGACCAATGGCTTAACGTGCCTGCCTTGATTCGAATCCACGACGATAAGTTTTTTATTGAAGTTAGGTACATAGTTACATTACATTAGGTACATAGTTAGGTCGGGTCCATATTGGCTCACCTAAAGTTCTTTACCCGAAATTGTTCTTCCTAATGATTTGTAATCCGAATGATCAGTCTTCCTAAAAATTTTCATCCTAAAGTTTTCATTCATACTATTTGTAGTGCTACCGGCGATGTTCATAACACTCATGTTTCCGAAAATTGTAATTAATAATATCATTAATGTAAATATATTTAAACTCCTACTGTTTTTTATCATAACGCTTTTATCCCTAAACATAATTACCATAATATTAGAAGATGATATTTATAGTTTTAATTTGAGGGTATGATTATTATTTTGGGGTATGCTTTACAGTTGGTTTAATACTCAAAGGCTTTACATAACGTACTGAGTTGTGTCTATGGAACCACTGTACTTCCACACCCGGCGCGGTTTTTGATAGTAGCTATTTTTTTTTTGGATAGAATAGGCTCTTTTTAGTGTAAATTTGATAACCGCAAAGTTCGCAAAATCATAGTGGCCGAGAAAAGAAATACCAAAGTTTTTTTTTATCTACAAAAATATGAGGTTAGGCGTAGTCGACGGAGCCCCGCTTCGCGGGGCCCCTTTTTATGTCTACAGGGTTTAAAGGAACCTAACACGAAGGGGATGACGGGGGCTCGTTCGCTCGCTTTGCTCGCTCACTCGAGCCCCCGTCATCCCCTTCGAACCTAACCTGTCCGAGTCGGGGTGCCCCAAGTCCCGAGCTCGCTTCGCTCGCTCTTGCATCCTAAGTTGTCATTACAAATGTGTTTTACTTTTGTATATTATGTTGGTTACCGCTATAAATAAAATCTAAACAAAAAAAAAATCTAAAAATGAAATTTAAACAAAAAAGATGACTTTGAATAATAGTGTAAAAGATGGTTATGTTGAGAAAATATAGGAAAACAAATAAAAGTATAATAGATGTTTATTGCTATCTTATTGCAGTCTTACCAAGGGGTATCGTATTACCCAGTAACTGGGTTGTGGAGGTCAGATAGGCAGTCGCTCCATGTAAAATACTGGTATTCAGCTGAATCCGGTTAGACTGGAAGCCGACCCCAACATAGTTGGGAAAAGGCTAGGCAGATGATGATGAGATGTTTATTGCTACAGACATTATGAAGTTGAATGCTTCGGAATTATGAACATTAGAGACAGAGTAGTTAGGAATTGTGATTGTTAGGATGAAAAATTTTAGGAAGAACATTTTCGGATTTCCAATTATCGGAGTTGAAAATTTAGGTGAACTTTGGCGCACCCGTTAGGTCATAGTTTTTAAATCCGACGAAACAAGCACAGTGAATATTATAATGCCAGCTGTAGGTACTTAATAGATTTAAAAAAATCCTTACAGGTGTTCAAAAATTAAATAAGATACGGTAGGTAGCATTAATTAAAAGTTTAAAAGTCGATAGGTTAGACACTGCACGAAAATATGGCTGATGCCATTCAGCGAACCTCGCAATTAATCCCATAGATATAATAATACTTATATCTATAGTTCACCCGTTATGAATGGGTTTCCACTATCGTGACATCATGAGATAAGCGAACAGAACAACCCATATATTTTAATTAAGGAGAAAGAATTCTATGTTACAAAATATCCAACCACTTTATGAATTAGGTACATGTTATTTTCATGTGGGTTTATTTACAGTTCTGAAAACAGCTTGAGTCCAACATCAAACACGGTGGATCCTACATCATAGAAAATTATGTTTACAATTCTACGTAAGACTTTGAAATACTTATAAGTAGGTACTTACGTACAACTTGTAAGTGCCAACAGCTAGGTACCTACCCACGCAATGGCATTTAAACCGATTAGATTGAGATGGTAAGGGTCGTGAGGAAGTCGTTTAATCAGGAATTTACTACCATCCCAAGAGTACCGCGGAATATAATGTAGATAGGTATAAGGTAGGGTAGGTATCCCGCAAGGGTGCCTTGGTAAGATACGTGCATCAAAATATTCGGGTTTTCCCAGTGGTTAGATTGATGGTCAGACTAGTCTTTCCAAAGGGATTTTTTTTCCGATGGGCAGATCAGCTCGTAATTTAGTAAAGTACTGTTGCATACGAAGAGGTTATAAAACTAGAGGCCTCTTCCAATCTTAGGCGCCATCTCTACGGGCGAGAGAATCGCGGCGATAGTTGTAGGTGTATTTCATTATGAAACAATTGAAGTAGTCAACTTCTTAGATGACGACTGATGGCCGATTACGGACCGTTATTGGTTATATTATTATATCTTTACCAATAATGAATCAAAGACCTCATAGATTTGCATATGGAAGTAGGCTATCTCAGGTAAAATTAGCTGACGAATCTATTCATATGCCCAGTTTGGCATTAATAAAATGCTAACTGTGGCCTTTGGTAAGCAAAACGATTCGTTTTTATTTATAGGAACCGAGCATAATAGAGATGTATGATGCGCCGATCTCAAATAGGGCGGGAGGGTGATGATGAAGTCAAATGAGTACACTTCGGAATTTCCGTTCACCATCACTCTTTGACATGTTAATTTCAAAACCCACACTAGTAGATGGGTACTTACCTACGTTGATGTTAATGACTTACCTTCTAATAGGTATTAGTAGAGGCAGGTATACGAACTCATCTGGTATATACCTAAATAACTACGCATATTAATCTGTCTGGTCGGTATTTGCGTCTCCACATTGAAATTTAAGATGGCTGAAAGCCGTCTGGGATCTTTGATAATGGGTCATGCTACAGACTCTGTAAGCGACTTGCGTCATGAATCATATACTGAAATTAATAGGTTCCTGTCATTTATTTATCATTTTATTATTCTGCCAGTAAATGTATTAAGGTAATATTTATGCAGAGTTTTCTTCAGAATTTTGATCGAAAACCGGCGACCGGGTAATTACGTAACATACTAAGGCTTTAATTTTGACAGTTCAACAATATTCATTGCGTTATTTACAAACTTGAGCATATTTTTTTTTCGAATACATCTCCTCGACTCCCTTTTCCGCACTGAGACTCCCCTTCGGTCCGTTGTGCGTGGGGATTCTAGCTAACAGAGCCAGCCTAGCTTCGCCCAAAATCACAGAAGCTTCCTGGGAGCTTCACAGGCTTCGCGAAGCGACCTCATTGTTTCGAGGATTTCTGCACGTTGAGAAGCCACGGCTTCGCGTTCCAGGATGACGTGGGCGGCTGATTCCTCGGCGTCAAGGCAGCCCCTGCAAAGGGGGCTGTCTGGGGCGCCTATGTTGCGCCTATGTTGTGGCCCGTAATTGTACCTATTATTATTCTAACGTTATTTCTACTCAGGCAGAGAAGTTTTTTAGTTAATCGCGGGTGTATCATTGGTAAAGCCAATTTTGACTGTCTACAGTTTGTTGCCCGTGACCATCTGTCGTTATGGAGTTCGGTTGATCTTTGGCGAATCCACGCACGAAATTGTGAGAAAGGCAAAGGGAGAAGTGGGTACGGGCCTAGCACCTTCATATCAGAGCCTCTCTTCGCAAGTTCATCTGCAGCATCATTGCCCAAGGATCCACTGTGCCCTTTGATCCACTGGAGAGTAATAAGATTGGACGTCGATAAACTCTCCAGAGCTAGATATATATGAAGCAATGGATTATCAATATCCTTCAAAATTATTCAGATCGTGATTGAACGTGTGTTACGCAATTATGGTGCCGATCTTAATGCCAGCGGTGCTATTCTGTAAAATCTAACCGTGGAAACTCAGGTGAAGTGAGCTGTCAATAGTGTCAATACCCAGCAAAAACAAACTCACTTCACCTAAATTTTCACGGTGAGATTTTTACAGAATCGACCGGCTGTAGCGGCTACCTATTACGATCGATACAAGCCGAGATGAAAAAAATAGGGTATTTATTTAGATCTAGAGATGTAGGAATAAAGCCAGAGAGCTCGTAAACAACAGCGATGTACTAAGAAGCTCATACCTACGTATAAGTAGAGCAGCTATAAATCTTACTAGCAGTATAATCCCATTGCACTGAGGCACTGAATATAAATGTGGAGTCGAATGAAGTGCTGCTCGGACAATTGCGAAGGAGGTCGGTTGGCGAAAAATTCGGCCCAAGTTTTTGTTAGTCTAAGCCGTTGAACTGACAAGGCTAATTTAAATTTAGCATTTTGGCCACTAAAACGGAAATTGTCTTTTTTCAATAAGAGAGAAAGAAAAACGACTTTTGCATGTTAGTTCTGAGATATTTCACCCTGCCAGTAGGTAGGTACCTACCGTAATAAACTGGCCGACCTCATCACGAAAACTCTGCAAAAACGTAGATAGATTAAATTTTATGCTTGCTCGCAACTGTGTGAAAAACTAGTTATTGGAAAAAGCTTGGAATAATTCCAAACGATGTGGATACGAGTGGCGTCGGACGACCTTGTGGAGTGACGGACTCGCACTTTGGGTGTGAGTGGTCTCGTTCTTAAGTCAGCTTAGAATGCCTATTATAAGTCCCTACGTGTTCACAATTTGAACTCCGCCTTGTTTTTTATGAGGTAGGTTTTAACTATTTCTCATTGCAAACAAGCAGGCAGTACCAAAACCTAATTAATGTGTTCACCTGATGGTGAACACATTAATTAGGTTTATGAATTTAGCAGATTACGAACTTTTAGCAAAATGAAAATGGGATGGTGAACATGTTGGAACGACGAATTCGTCGTTCCAACATGGAACATGATCATTGGTCGGTCAATGGCACAAAAATTATACGATACTCGTAACGAATTAAAAGCTATGACTGCACAATGACGTTCTAATGGTAGGTCACTGATCAAAGGAACTGTCAAAATTTTAACAGATTACCGCCTAAGTCAGTAGTTCATTTTGTACAAGATTACCATTCTATGCCATTTCTTTCAATGGAGTGTCAGTGGTTGACCATTGGAAAGTCATAATGACGCGCCATTATATTAGTAGATTACCAAACTTGTCAAAATCAACAATTATGAAATCAATGATAGACCATTCTGACACTATTGTAATAGCAGACTTGAGGCCCTGTAATGTCATCTTAGAGACAAAGCTGAAATTATTCCGTCATTCTTCAAACCAGAATCGGTGGGGTAATTGCGTAACACTATCAGTAGCAACGGGTTTCATTTTGACAGTTCAACAACATTCATTGCGTTACTTACGTTGTTGAGCAGACACATTTTTCGAACTTATGAATGGATTAGCAATACCCTTAAAAATTATTCATATTGAGATCGATAGTTAGTAACGCAATTAGGGTCCCTAAGCACGATTTCCTTAGTTTCGGGCGATTCATACTCCGTACCTACCTACCACTTATGGACATGATTAGTTCGGGGCCGGAACTCGTGTTGTCATTCATTCTTAATTACAAGACGATTTGACAGTTGTCCGTACTCCCGGTGCGTTTACCCTGACTGAAATGTTGTATTTGACTCTCGTTTTGACAGATTAACTAGTTTCGGTCGGGCCCGTATCTTCGTTGACGGCCTTAAAGAGTAGACACCCTTAACCTTTTGACCTTCATTCATGTATAGATGACAAACCAAAATGTGGCCTGCCTCGGCGTCAAAGTCAGTCGAACCGTGTCGCCACGGTTCGACTGACTTTGACGCCGAGGGCACGTTTTTGATTTTTTGACGTGTGGCGGTCAAAAGGTTAACAATGCTACTTGGCGGCCGAAATAAGTACCTACCTGAGGAATACCACTTATTTCAGCCACCACCACCACCAGACCATGAGTAGGTAATAGGTCCAGCCCCTTCACAAAGAACTTGACTACCTTCTCCTCTTCTCCTAACTTAAAATCGTTTCTTTACGTACCTAAGTCTGTCCCAGTGTTTGTGAGAACGGGTGGAGTTTTCCCCACCATATTGTATCATTTGTATCAGCACGTGTAAGCAAGGCGTAAATCTTTGGCACGCGTTAAGTAAACGTATGAAATATATTGAAAATTCTGTCGTGCGAGACGGAGCGTCGTCTGAGGCCATGAAAATAATGGTCCAGAGAAAATCAATGAAAGAGCTACAGAGGCCGCAGTACAGCAGCACACAGCTAAGCTACGCCTGTGTACTCAAACTCAAAGCGTTGATTTCAAATAAACCAATTAAAGGCTCTTTTGAATTGTCAAGGGGTCGGTCAGTCAGAAAACTGAAGCTAGTTGCCCATTCCACAGGTACCTATGCAGAAGAACGGGCAAGGAACTCCAAGGACACTCTCTTAAATCAAATTAAGGTAACAAAATATCGGTTAAATCGTTCATGTTGAAATTATGCATGTGAGAACGATACAGAACGTTGAATGCGTCCGAAATAACAGGAAAACAAAAGAAAATATATATTAAATTAAAATAAGCCGTGGTAGCTAAGAGATGACCAGTCCCTACTGACGTCGTCCGCGGCGCCAATTCAAGAATATGACGCATGGATTAGCACCATTCAACTCAAACATTTTGAAGGGAGCTAAATGATCCAACACATGCGCCACAATCACCGAAACACTTTACTCGTAGCTCGCTTTGTATAAAAATGTAGGCAGGATCGTCAAGTGTGATACACGACCACCCTACGTACGCACTAATGCGTGGTTAGCAAACAAAAGAACAGGGGCCCAAGTCTGCTATTTTTATAAATTCGTCATTCCAACACGATCCCATTGTCATTTTGCTAAAAGTTCGTAATCTGCTAAATTCATAATGGTCGATCATTGGTCGGTCAATGGCACAGAACATTTACGTAACGAATTTAAAAGCAACGACGTTCTAATGGTAGGTCACTGATCAAAGGAACTGTCAAAATTTTAGCAGATTACCGCCTAAGTCAGTCATTCATTTGTCATTATGTACGAGATTAATGGTAATCTCGTATAATTACCGGCACGTAACTTGGCAAGAGATTTCGTAGTGGGGGAAGTTCGCGCATATAAAAATGTATGAAATTGTGCATGCGCAAACTTCCCCCACTACAAAAACTCTTGCCAAGTTACGTGCCGGCAACTATACATAATGACAAATGCCATTTTTTTCAGTGGAGTGTCAGTGGTTGACCATTGGAAAGTCATAATGACGCCATTATATTAGTAGATTACCAAACTTGTCAAAATCAACAATTATGAAATCAATGATAGACCATTCTGACACTATTGTAATAGCATACTTGAGGCCCAGCACAGTTAACGTGGTAAACCTCTTATCAGTGGACAGTCGACTTAATAAAGTCGAAGAGATATGGAGGACACCTTTGTGGTTGGATACCAATAATCTCGTTAAATTACAAAGAAGCTTAAATTTTTTAATTATAATAAAATATTCTAGAGGGAATCTTTTATATTTAGATAAGCATGTAGCTTAATTGAGCTGGGAATTGTAGAACCAGAGTAATAAAATAATGTCTACAGTGAACTAATATAAAATTATAAAATGTGATTTCATATAAAGTAGTAATATAGGCAGGTATTAGGTACTTTATATGAAATCAGATTCTGTAACGTACTATCGGCCAACGATAAGCATGCTCACTTAAGAAAATATTTCTGCGGAAGCGCAGCTAGTGACAAACCACACCCCTTCCTGGTTTCGCCCAATTAGAGACAATATGCATTTGTGTGAGTAAAGGGCGTGTAACAAAATTTCAAAGTCATTAGCCAGAGTGTGGCAGTGCCAATTTGCATCGCGCTAATTGTTGACGCCTCCCGTGTATTATTATCGCCATTTTATTTTACGACCTGCTTATTTCTATCGGACTGATTGCCTGCCTAACTGTGACCTCTGCTTGTATACCGGACTGTATTCGAAGGCCTGTTTTTGACCCTAGCTAGTATCCTGAACTGTGTGTGTATTGTGCCTACTGTGATCTGTGACTAACTTGGTCGTTAACCATGACGACCCGAAACCTGATCCAAGAAGAAAGAAACGAAATTATTGTCTTGCATAGACAAGGGTTGAATATATCCCAAATTGCAGTGGAGTTGAACCTGCAAGTAAGTTTTGTTTTTTGTATTCAGATAAAGAGAGAGATATAGAAATAAATAAAGTGATAGTAATATTATTATGTCCTAATAGTTTGCATTTTTCCTTAAGAGTCCCTATCAATTTCGCGGACTAAAAACAGAAAAATCATTTTTTTTTCAGCGCGAATTTCTCAATATCCTTAAGTTATCTAGTTTTTTTAAAAATACACAAGTATTTATCACCTATCTTTCTAGTAAGTCTACGAATTTAAGTTTTGATAACTACTTAATAAAAAATTAGTTTATAAGGCATTATTTAGATATTTTACTACAATTAAATTAGTAGTCAAAATAAAAATATAAAAATTGAGTTTATTAGATAAATACCTCAAATTTTAAAATATTTAACACTTTTTGTTATTTTCAATAAATTCTTACACGTGGACGACGGTTTTGCGCATGACTTTATTGGGTTTTTTTAGCGTAGTCAACATTTTTTTACAAGTACTAATTCATTAAACTTAAAAAAAAATCATACTCTTACTAATATACTAAATACTATATTTATGATTTTTTTTCAGATCGTTATTTGCTATCAGTTAGCCAAGAAAGCAATCGAAAAACTTGGTGTTTAGTGATTACGTAAAAAGTTTAGTTTTAGTAGTTTTTTTTTTGGAATTTAAGTAGTTATCAAAACTTAAATTCGTTAACTTAAGGATATTGAGAAATTTGCGCTGAAAAAAACTGATTTTTCTGTTTTTAGTCCGCGAAATTGATAGGGAGGGACCCTTAAATTATAATCTACAAACAAATCCTAACTTCCTAACTAATATTATAAATGCAAAAGAAGGTTTGTTTGTTACGCCATTTAAATCCGTTCGGCCGTTGAAGCATGAAAGCGTAACAAACAAACAAACTCATTTTCGCACTTATAATTCTAGTTAGGAATTAATACATAAAATCACTGCCTTTTAATTTCCTATACTTTTTATATTTCTATATTTCTTTGTTGCTGTAATGTTGTAATGTTGTTAGTTTAATTCTAATAGCATTGTGTGCTATAATGTTATATTCCTGTGTAAAAATATGTAAAAAAACCTATGATATAAAAAATATAAACTTTTTATACCAAATTAATGATAAATAACAATAATATAATATAGTGTGTTGATTAACTAAAGGTGTTTCCCGTTAACCCGCAATAGTATAGCATCCACACATGCTAAAATAAAAATAAAAATTCGCGAAGTAAAATCAGATGTTCCCTACATTTTGACGAGTTATCTATTATATAAAATTCAAAGTCTTAACTGACTGAAACATCATTCAAGACTTTGAATTTTATATTTTATTTTATTACTTTGAATTTGATTTAATGGGGGAGGGTGAAATTTCACGCGGATGAAGTCGCGGGCAGAAGTCAGTGCGAACATAAATGTAGGGAACAGCTATTTTTTTCGCGAACTTTTGTTTCGTTTTTTTTTTGCACTGAAGTATAGACGCTATACTATTGCAGGGGAATGCCTTTCGTTAATTAAAATACTGTATATAAAAATAATAAAATTATAATAACATTCAGATGTTAAAAATATTAATAATTAATTATAGTAATGCAGTCAAATAAGTATGTTCTTTTTATTTCATTTTGCTTGAAAGCAAAATGAAATAAAAAGAACATACTTATTTGAAGACCTTGTTGGAACCTTTTGTGACCAGATAATAAATCTATTAACACCTTAACAATGGTGCTTTATCTCACACTAGCTTTTGCCCGCGGCTTCGCTCGCGTTAAGTAATATTAAAAAATAAAAATACATTTACATCCGCCATCATCCCTTATTTTATCCCCATGGGGGTTGAATTTATCAAAATCCTTTCTTAGGGGATGCCTACGTCATTGTAGCTATATGCATGCAGAGTCTCAGCCCGATCAGTTTAAAATTGACAAAGTGTCATACAAACTTTCATCCCCTATTTTATCCCCTTGGGGGTACAGTTTATCAAAATCTTTTCTTAGGGGATGCCTACGTTATAGTAGCTATATGCATGCAAAGTCTCAGCCCGATCGGTTTAAAATTGACAAAGTTTCATACAAACTTTCATCCCCTATTATATCCCCTTGGGGGTAGAATTTATCAAAATCCTTTCTTAGCGGATACCTACGTCATAACATCTACCTGCATGCTAAATTTCAGCCCGGTTGGTTTGGGCTGTGCGTTGATAGATCACTATGTCAGTCAGTCACCTTTGAGTTTTATATATTTAGGTAGTTATGGCCGCATTTTATTTAAAAAAAAACTAGGGCGTTTATCCCGCGAATCCCGAATGGCAACGTCGCATTTCTAGAGGCTTTTCGTGATTATTATATTAAATTTAAATCAAAGTACAATTTTTTTTCGGCCAAGCACATATTTTATAATTATTTTTAACATTTACCTACTCTGAAAATAAAAATATTTAATCGTAATACTGAAAATAGAAAATAATTGACAATAACTATGTAAATTTTTGTTAGTATATAGTAAATACCAAAATACTTTAAAATAATAGCACACATACTTTCAAATACCAACGATCTAGTGTTTAGCCGAAAAAAAATTGCAACTACTTACTTTGATTTAAATGTATTAAAATAATCACGAAAAACCTCTAGAAATGCCACGTTGCCAGCCCGCGCGGGAAAACGCTCTTAAATAGTAGAGTTAAAGCACAAATTTGCTCGGGAGAGTTTCATACAATGTTGGAATTTACGCTGTGCCATTTTTATTACCCATACATACAAGGTGTAATTGCAATAACTGAAAACCTCTTAAGGGGTCATTATAGTCATTATGAACAACTTTTGCTATATAAAAATCAGCTGTTTCCTACGTTTGTGTTCGCATAACTCGTGAAAATGTATGGAACAGCTGAATTTTTTTCGCGATTTCAGGTTTGGTCCCATAGTAAAAGTTGTTCATAATGATGAGTACAATGACCCCTTAAGAAGTTTTCAGTTATTGCATTTACACCTTGTATATTAAAATTTCGATAAGAATGTTAATACCCAAATGAGATATAGAAAGGTTAAGAGCGTTTACGCCGAACGGCATTTCATACAAACTTTCAAGCCCTTGTTTTTCGAAGTGAATGAACCGATTTTAATGAAACTTCTTATGCATAAGCAAGATACAAAGGTCTAAAAAGTTAGTAGAGAACATTTTCAAAAAACAGTGTTACAGCTAAATTAGACCGATTTTAAACTTTCCATAGAAACAGAGATTTTCAGTTATCTTTTTTAAATAACACATTTCGAAAATGTTCTCTACTAACTTTTTAGACCTTTGTATCCTGCTTATGCGTATGAAGTTTCATTAAAATCGGTTTATTAATTTCGAAAAACAAGGGCTTGAAAGTTTGTATGAAATGCCATACGGCGTAAACGCTCTTAAGAGTTTATTTATCATGAAATCAATCCTCATGCAAACATCATTTAATTACTTATAATTTTCATTTATAGTGTCCTTGTTGTGCCCTTTAAATAAGACTTTTGTAGTGATACTTAGTTCCTATACTTCCTATAAAATATTGTGTTAAAAATCGGTGCTAATTGTAATTTTTGTTTTGCCAGAGAACAACGGTGCGCCGCTGGGTGCGAAGATATGAAGAAGAAGGAGAAACAACGGAACGTGTGCGTGCACCTCGACCCCGGGCTATAAACGAAGATGACCTTAATAATATGATAGCTACATACCAAGAGAACCCTTTCACGCCCACTCGCATTTTCGCATTTTACAGAATCGAACGGCTGTGAGGTTAATAGCGTTTTACAAATAACACTGTTTAGCTATTTTTAGGTTAATTTTCAGTTTTCCAATTTGTATTATACTAATTCGTTGATTAATGTCACTGTTTAAACTGTAGTCATTGTTTAAAATATTGCCATAGATTTTGAAGTCATCTTGTATACTTGATATTAATTTAGTGTCATGCTGCCTTTCTTGGTGAATTTGTTGTTTTATTGTTTTTTTTAAATATTTTTGTTAATTATTAAGATAAAGAAACACACGATATACGACACGATTTGAGAAGGCTATTTCTCTTTGTTATGTTCTCTAAAAATATTGTGTAACAAAACTAGAAAAATACTAGTTTAAGATTGTTCACTTAGTAGGTAGGTAATAATAAGAAAATGCTGTATTTACATAGAATTATTTGTTACACTTAGTTCTGTATTTTCTGTTGTTTCCTGTAATTTCTGTAGTGTAAACGAACATTGGTAATTGGTTGTGTTGTCTGTTTGTCATTGTTGTTTTGATTTCATAGATCTTTACAATACCTATTAATGTAGATAAATACAGTTTGACAATGATATCATAAGTAAAGAGTCTTTTTACTTATACCTAATAATTGCATTTTGATGATAATTTCTGTTTATTTTTTTTGTTATAATTTGTTAATCTTTAATGTTTCCTTTTGAATACTTGAAAAAATTTATTAAAAATAAATGTATTAAATTATATTGTGTTATTGTCTACAACAGCAAATCCTTAAAATTGTTCTCAAGTAGATTTTATCTAACTGTTTATTATTTCACACATATTACAACCGAAAATTTCGACTCGAACAAAAAGATTTAAATGTCAACCTAAATATATCTTTATTCTTAAATGAACACAAACCTAAAATATACATTACATTAGTAGGTACCCAACATTTTATTACTCTTACTGCTAGCGCAAATTATAGTTTAGTTTAATTACTTGATAAGCTTCAGAATTTTAATTACTTGATAAGCTTCAGAATTTTAATTACTTGATAAGCTTCAGAATTTTAATTACTTGATAAGCTTCAGAATTTTAAAGTGGCGTAGGAACTAAATCATTGTATTTGTCAAAAAAAGGCTTGTCATAGGTAGGTTGCAATGCCGGCAACACGCCCTGTCGAGTTGATTATTGCTTAAAAGCATAAATTGTCAACTTTTGATTAAAGCATCAATTAAAGTAAAGTAAAGTGTTTAACGTGCTGAAAATTTTGGTTCTGACCTCTGTCATGCCGTTTTTGATCCACCCAAAACGGTAAGCAATAAGCATACCTTGCACGGCATGCCTCGGGCATTTTAATTAGAAAGATACTTTGTTCGTGAAATCTCGTTATATTTACAATCAAATCAATGGTGTAATAAATTAATGGATAAAACGAAAATTACAACTGTTAAAAGTATTAAACCAAATACAAGTAACAACTGCAAAACATTTGAGATAATCCTAAGGTAATAAAATTGGTTATCTTTTCGCCAACGTATGGTAGGCCCTTGTATTAAGCCGTCCTATTGTTTAACCGGGCTTTCAAACATTCTCACTAAATAATAATGGGATTAAGATACTTAACTTATTTTTATTATTTTATTGCTCTATGTTTTCATTGAAATAGCACAATTCCAGTAATATTTGAACCAATAATTAGCGAAATTCATTCTGTTATCACAGCTTTTTGTTTATAGCTGCCGCATTTTTTGCAACTGCAATAAAGATAAGTTCATCATCCAAGTCCCATTGTTATTTAATGGGAATGTCTGGAAATCCGGTTAAACAATAGGACGGCTTAATACAAAGGCCATACGTTGGCATTGCGGCAGCTATAAACAAAAAGCTCTGATAACATAGTATGAACTGCGCCACGTATTGGTTGAGAATGTAATTGTGCTATTTAAGACAAAACATAGAGCAACAAAAAAAGATACCAAAATATGTTGTCAATTTCTAATAAAATCACGTAACTTGCTTCTTTATTGTCATATGTATTCGCAAGTATAATCACATAGAAATATAGTTATTTACTTTTCAATAGCACTGCACAAGTAAAAAGAATATCTTTATGCAGTATCGGTCAACACACCTAGTGTATTCGCTCCGATTTGTATGGCGGCATCGCATAGGATATGGTGAAAATTGTGTTCATAAATAACGTAAATTTATAGCCCCGATAGAGAGAGTAACATATTAAAGTGGATGTAATAGATATAAATTGTAATAGTTCGACATTTCCTATTCCAAATTATTCTATTTTTGTGGAAAGTTGATACTAATTTAATACAGCATTATCAATAATACATTTTCTAAACTAAACAGAAGGTATGAGTATTCAAATTACTTCTTGTCAATAACAAAATAAGAATTCATTAAGAATTGATTCAGAGCTCACGCTGGCCATGCCCATTAAGAAAATCGTCTCACAAACAATTTAGTGAACACAGTACGCTCCTAGTGTGAGTGTCACACTTCTACACATCATTATACTAACACGCACACGACTAAAATACGGTTCGTGCATCCTATTGGTCAAAACGCATGCATTGTGCGATCGAGTCGTGAACCGTGCTATGCGATTATCGACTTTAAGGTGAGCTTGCGGAACTTTGGCCGATAGTACCTACCTACTTGTACGCCTACCTAAGAATTTTTAGGGTTCCGTAGTAAAACAAGGAACCCTCAGGCCCGTACACACACGTTTTCGTGCCGTGAAAAACTACAGTTTATTTGCCGTGTGTAGGCACGGTCGGCAGAGTTGCAACTAGAGAGATCACTATGGGAGCTTGTACAAGGACACGTTTTTTCTCCGGCGCGGTTTTTACGCCGACAGCATATTGGAACCGTGCCGTGTAACTAGTTTGGCCAAGTCCGTCTGTATGTCGCTCCTCGGTTTAACTCAGTGGCCCTTGCTAGTAATCACGCGGCCATGATTTTGTTTTTGCTCGTCTATTCCATTGTGTGGGGTGTCGTTGGATGGGTCCTTTAAAATTATTGCGATATCCACAAATTTTTTCGATTTAGGGATCCGTTTGCTAAATATTAAGAGTTAAAGTGCTAATTTGTGTTAGAGTCACGTGCGGGACCATCTTACCAGTTAAACCGTTGTTTTTTTGATATGTGAAAAATATTCACGATAGTAGTATTTAGCGAGCATTAGTCGACCAAGTTATATATTGGATAAGGAAAAATTACGTAAACATTCTATATTCATACATTAATTTATTTATTCTATGTATTTATAATTAAAAATAAATAGGTAAGTATATAAATAATTAAATAAAATTTCTATGTATAACTTTACGCTTTCCTTTGAGGGGTAGGCAGAGTGGATCGAGCGGCACATGCGTAAGCGTGTGCTTCATTTATGTCGTTTAAAAAGTCGATCGATAAAAACAATACTGTGCTTAAGTAAATATTCATACCAACTACGGAACCCTACACTGTTCGTGGTCCGACACACATTTGGCCGGTTTTTTTAATTAAAATAGACGTAGACATTCTCATTCGCCATTTTAGTTTAGTTTTAGTATTTAATCACACTAATATTATAAAGGCGAAAGTTTGTGAGTGTGTGTGTGTGTGTTATGTTTGTTACTTCTCCACGCTCAAAAGGCTGGACTAATTTTGATAAAATTTTGTATGGAGGTAGCTGACACCCTGGATTAACATATAGGCTACTTTTTATCCCGATATTCCCACGGGAGCAACATTTACGCGGGTGAAACCGGGGCGCTACTAGTTTGATAATACAAATCAAACAGCACAGATAACAATACTCGTGCCTTCAACAAATTAGAGGAACAACCCACGGGTGGTCTATATAAACGAAATGTGCAGAAGGCTAATATTACGATGTTATATTTGTTTGTGTGCGAGATAGTATTATTTGCGTAAAGCGATAACAGCTCCGGACAGCTGAGATAATGAGGAGGCACGTTTTACCTAAGGCTATTGGCACACTGCACCGCATCACGCAGCCGGGACGTGCCCCCCGCGCGTGATTTTTTACATACAAATTCAATAAAAACGCGCTTCCGTCCGGGGTATTTGGCTCCGTTTCACGCACCCTGCTGCGTAATGCGGTGCAGTGTGCCAATCGCCTAAATGCTGAATGAAACATCAATATCTCTTAATTTAACATCAGTATTAGCGTTTAAACCTATTAAATAATACATTAAAAAGCCCGCCCTCGCTCGCCGCCTATTATATGGGATTTAAACATAGGTAAATGGTGTCAAAGTCAAAGCATTTTGAACGTCAAAAACTAGGTACAACAAAATAGAATTGATTCTAGTCGCCCATTCCAAAATGTAGTTTTCATATGGAGAAAAATGGGCAAGAAACTCCACCGTTACTCTTTTAAAAATGTTTTACAATATTTTGCATACATGAATGTTTTGTGAATGCGAGCTGCAGTGGTAGCCCAGTGGTAACTAACGGCTGCGACTAACAAGTTGTAGGTGATCGTGGGTTCGAACCTAGGCAGGCGCTTTACTTTGTGTAAATTCTTTCATTACCACTGCTCTCAAAACGGTGAAGGAAAACATCGTGAGTATAGGCATATCCTAGAAAGAAAAATTCGAAGACATGTGACAGCTACCAAACCCGCACTGTGGCTGCGAGGTAGATTACAGCCTTCTTACAGAGAGAAGGCCTGTCCCAGCAGTGGGAACATTATAGGCTGATTATGCTAACTGGCAAAATGTCGGTGTACTGTAGGTTTATCTTTGCCTGAATAGGTGGGTACATCTTTGTCAGGCCTGATTTCATGTTTTTAGGGTTCCTTAGTTCCTACAAGGAACCCTTATAGTTTCGTCATGTAGTCTGTCGGTCTGTCTATCCGAGGTTTTGCTAAGAGACCGTTAGTTCTAGAAAGCTGTAATTTTGTAGAAGTATGTATATCAATTACGCCGACAAAGTGTTAAAATAAAATTTTGGAAAATATTTTTTTTAGGGTAGCTCCCCTACATGTGAAGTGGGGATGAATATTTTTTTCGTCGTTTACCCCATCGTGTGGGATATCGGTGAATAGGTCTTCTATAATGATTTGGGGGTTGCTAAAATTATTTTTCGATTTAATGCTCCATTTACGAAATATTTAAACTTTAAAGTGCAAATTTTTGTTCCAGTAGGGCGTCCCCCCCCCCCCCCTCTAAAAGCTAAACTGCTGGCTTGAAAAATCTGAAAAAATTCTCGATGATAGTGCATTTCATGAACTTTAAAGGAATACTATAGCGGTTAAGATTACTTCATTAGTTTATCAGTAATAGTCGTTGAACTTGGGTGTTGGATAATTTTGTACCAAATACAAAATCCTTAGCATTAGGTAATGCTTTTAAGGGTCCCTATCAGTTTCGCGGACTATAAACTGAAAAATCATTTTTTTTCAGCGCAAATTTCTCAATATCCTTAAGTTATCTAGTTTTTTTTTTAAATACACAAGTATTTATCACCTATCTATCTAGTAAGTCTACGAATTTAAGTTTTGATAACTACTTAATAAAAAAATGGTTTATAAGGCATTATTTAGATATTTTACTACAATTAAATTAGTAGTCAAAATAAAAATATAACAATTGAGTTTGGTAGATAAACACCTCAAATTTTAAAATATTTAACACGTTTTGTTATTTTTAATAAATTCTTACGCGTAGACCACGGTTTTGTGCATGACTTTATTGGGATTTTTCAGCGTAGTCAACATTTTTTTACAAGTACTAATTCATTAAACTTAAAAAAAATAAATCGTACACTTACTGATATACTATATGCCTAGTATTTAGGATTTTTTTTCAGAACGTTGTTTGCTACCAGTTAGCTAAGAAAGCAATCGAAAAACTTGGTGTTTCGTGATTACGTAAAAACGTGTGTTAGTTTTTCTTTTTTGGAATTTATATTAAGTAGTTATCAAAACTTAAATTCGTAGACTTAAGTGACTAAGATGAATTAGTTGCTTGTTTATAACGGGTAAAGACTTGCATTGAAAAACGAAATATGATTTTTTTTTTTTATATCTATACATATAATAAAATTGTAGAAAAGTGGTGTCTGTACAATGGAAATATATTAAAAAAAAGTAGCAGGGGTTGTTATTATATCGATGCCGAACCCGAAAATGTAATTATTTTTTTTTTGTCTGTTTGTCTGTTTATCTGTTTGTCTGTTGTGTTTGTGCACGCTAATATCAGAAACGGCTTATTCGATTTAGATACGGTTTTCACTAATGTATTGTAGTAAGCTTCACTTAACATTTAATGTTTATTTCATGTCAATCGGTTCATAAATAAAAAAGTTATGTCAATTTAAAGAATCACGGCGAACATTTGTTAAGGTATTCTATCAGAGTACGTAAACGCCTCGCGCCTGCGCGTCCGTGGCTATATATACAAGGTGTAACGGAAAGGGGGTATCAACCCTGAAGGATTCACCTCCTTCAGGGTTGATACCCCCTTTCCTTAAGATGATTAAGATGAAAAAAAAAATTTGGACCTCCCATAGTAATAGCACATCAATGATTTACTATTACTATGGGCGGTCCAAAATTTTTTTCATATTTCGACCTATGTTCTTTGGGGAAATTTGTTCAGTTTCATGAGCACATTCACCTCCTTCAGGGTTGATACCCCCTTTCCGTTACACCTTGTATAAAGCGCGCTGAGAGCCGCGCCGCTGCCATAATTCCGATCCAGCCTGTCCCTTGCTGCCCTCTCCCAGCGACGCCCTAAGCCGAGGTCCGTACCCCACAGGGGGTGCCCTTAGCGTGTAGTCGCTTAGTTTTTAAGTTTATATTGTGTAGTCAAGTTGTGTATTATGCCCTGGCTGGAGGCCTTAATTTATTGAGGCATCCACAGGAAAGCCAGGTTAAGCAGTCGACAACCCCTCAGGTTGAACTGCGAGATGACCATTTCAAAAGAAAACGCGCCGCTGCCATAAGGATTCAGTTATTCGTAGCGAACGCACGTATCCTGGAGAGTATAGGCGAATAGTTGAATTCGATTATTGCGATTCACTTGAATACTGACTGTTTGCATATTTCATTTATTTATATTTTAGGATTTGTAGGTTAGGTTCTTTTTCTTAATTTTCTTTAAAATTTTGTAAGTATTTGGTATAGGTTAGGCGGTCCTTTCCTTGATTTTTGGGTATTTACTTATCTTAATTTTTATTTAGGGTTTTGTAAATAAATATTCTAAGCATTTATTATTGGTTGGGCATTTCTTTCCCTGATTTTCGGTATACATACTTATCTTAATTTATATTTAGGGTTTGTATATAAATATTATAAGTATTTGGTATAGGTTAGGCATTTCTTTTCTTGATTTTCTTTATTAAGTATAAGTTCATTAGCTTAGGTTAGTAATTATTTTTTCTAGCAATTCTTTTGTTTTATAAAGTTAGCACCACCCCTTACTTCCCGTGGGTGTCGTAAAAGGCGACTAAGGGTCACACAGGAGAATGGGCAGCAGCGTTCTCTATGCATTCCACCATCCCATACTGCGATCGCCAACCCGCCTGCCAAGCGTGGCGATTATGGCAAACCCCCCCAAAATTGGGGGAGGCCTATGTCCAGCAGTGGACGTCTATCGGCTGAAATGATGATGATAATGACATTTGGTTTACACGTCTTAACACTTATTACTTAAACTGTGATAATTTTATACTGTATAATAATCTGTAAGTATTTATAATTTAATTGTTTACGATAGTACGTGTTTACTAAATAACTGTGTGTTAAGTAGTAAGTACTATTTTATTGTAAGAATGCCTCGAAGAAGATCCAACCTCTCCCAATGTAGCAGAAATGCTAAAAGGATGAGATTAGTTCGATCACAGGAATCTGAGGAAGGTCGTGAAGCAAAAGGCTCTCTGCACCAGGCTAGGTTTCGTGCTGCAGAAACTTCGACTCAGCGAGAATCTCGACTGAGTTCAAATCGTTCTCGAATGATGACAACTCGAAATAGGGAAAACGGGGAACAACGAAAGGCACGTTTATCTGTCGATCGCGAAGCTCACGCGCTATCGCGTGAGTCTGAGACTTTTGCTGTCAGGGAAATCCGCCTGAGCTCCCAGAGAGTACGGACAACAAATGCTCGATTCCAGGAGACACAGGACGAACGGGAAATACGTCTCACTGCCGATCGTGAAGTTCATACACTATCGCGTGAGTCTGAGACTTTCACTGATAGGGAAATTCGTCTGAGTTCTCAGAGGATTCGGACAGCAAATGTTCGGTCTCAGGAAACACAGGAAGAACGAGAAATACGTCTCACTGCCGATCGTGAAGCTCAAGCACTAGAGTCTGAGACTTTCACTGAAATTCGCCTGAGTTCTCAGAGGGTTCGGACAGCAAATGCCCGGTCTGTAGACGGTATATGTAATTCAAAATATGCTGCCCGAAAAGTCACTATTCCACGCGGACGAAGTCGCGGGCACAGCTAGTTCAGAATAAAGAACAACAGAATGGTACTGTGATAACGAGCTACTACGGAACCCTACACTGTGCGTGGCCCGACACGCAATTGGCCGGTTTTTTTTTTAAATGTGTTACCTCGTCCTCTATCTCGCCTGGCGGAAAGCGATGGATGAGGTCTATAATGGAACGAGCAAGCCGGGTTATACGTGGAGTCACAAAGACGCTATAAAAGAGTCCCACACTTTGGCCGTGCGCATAATAAATGTGGGGGACAAGCGCTATGTTTATGTAGGTATAGAATTGGTCTCTCTGCAGAAGACAGGCAGTATTAATCACGCTTGCTTACTGCGTGTTGTCGATGTCAGACCAAAATATAAGTAAACCTTCAAGGCACCGAACCATAGGTAATTGATTAAACTGTTTGGAACAATTTGGTATTTTTAGTACTTATTTCTAGCTCTCTTTGCCCAGTGCAAAAGGTCTTGCTTTTTAACAAACAGGGAAACCTATAGGTACTGTAATACACATACTCTGTAACATATTATACAGGGTGGTGGGAAAACTGTTACCATGATTCTGAACCCCCTACGTAGAGTATTACATTATTTGTGCCCCTGCGATGATTTTTTTTTATCTGTTCAGCGGTGCTATTCTGTAAAAATCTCACCGTGAAAACTTACGTAAAGTGAGCGTGGAGCGAGCTGTCAATAGTTTCAATTCCTAGCAAAAACAAACTCATTTCACCTAAGTTTTCACGGTGAGATTTTCATAGAATCGACCAGCAGTACATTTTGACCGCGTAGATGTTGTACTTTTCTATGAAATAGCAGATGTTTTTTTTGACAACCGAAAAATGTCCCTGCCATAAGCCTGCCTGGAGCATGTCATGGATGTATCGTTATTGATTGCCAAAAAAAAAAGAAAAAAAAAACAAAAACCGACCAAGTGCCAGTCCGCCTCGCACACGAACGGGTTCGTACCACCGCACTACATTAAAAAAAACCATCACTTAAAATTGCCTAAATAAAGTAAAAAAAAACTGGCCAAGTGCAAGTCGGACTTGCACACGAAGGGCTCCGTACCATCGTACAATATTTGACACTACATTAAAAAAAAAACACGTTTCTTGGGACCTTTAATTTTTAACTTTATTTTATTTTTATTAGTTGTTGTTAAAGCGGCAATAGTAGGTTAATACACACTGGAAATTTCAACTGTCTACCTGTACGATGCAAGTGATACTGCCCGCTTGCAGACAGACCTAGACGGATGGATAGTGGAGGCTTAGTAATAGGGTCCCTATGGCAGACTTCAAGTACGAAACCCAGAAAATTGATTATTTGGGTATATGTGTTGTGTCCTTCGCCCCTATGCAGGGACAAGGCACACTAATTTAGCTCTTTTGGTAACGTATTCCCGAGTTACAAATCTGTGTCAACGGACACGAACATCTTGTTCGTGCCGTTTACGGTTATATCGGCGGATCACACATAAAAGTATACACAATCTATTTATGTAGTACCTATTTAGTAAAGTCAAAGTCAAAGCATTTATTTCAAATAGGCACTTAACAGGCACTTTTGAACGTCAAAAATTACTAAAATAGAATTGATTCTAGTCGCCCATTCCAAAAGGTAGTTTTCGAGTGTAACAACGACTTCAAAACTATGCGTTAGTATATCTTAAAAACTAACCCAAGAACAACTTATAATTACGTGTCAGCACGTGTCTCCGAACCCAGTGGCTAATATACGGGCTGTCCACCTTTTCATACAATGTTTTAGGATGATGTTGGAACCTCCGATCAACGCAGTTACTTATGCTTTCTTTCTACATTTAGCTTCTGTTGCTTTCTGCGTTAGAATTAATTAACTCAAGAAAAGTATTTACTCAGTATTTTTACTACTTCTATATTAATTTATAAGTAGCTTTTGCACGCGGCTTTCCCTGCGTATGTGTTGGAAAATATACCAAGGGAGAGGAACGTACTACCGGGATTTACCTGTGTTAATCCAGGTTATAAACTACATGTTGTGTGCCGTTCAGCCGTTTTTGCGCTAATCAAAGCGAAACGGGCGAAAATTAAAAAAAAATATTTTCATCCCAGACCTCACAGCAATTACTTTTTTCAAAAGTATTCATTGGACAGTTTTAACTTCGTTACTATTTTATTATTATATTGGAGCAGTGGTGGCCAAGTGGGAACGGCCGCGACTTACGAATTGTAGGTCGTAGGTTCAAACCCCGACAGGCGACAGACAGCGGCAGATTTTGCGTAAATTATTTCATCACCACTGCTCTCAAAACGGTGAAGAAAAACATCGTGAGGAACGTGATTTGATGTTTTTTTAGGGTTCAACTACGAGAAACATGTTGAGAAAATTAATGAGTTGAGAAAATATGTTTTTTAACACACTTGCTCGTAAAGTGGCTCTTATTGAACCGCTTTTAGGTCCATAATGCAGTGTATTAAAAACGCGTGCTTTTTCTTTATTTTAATCCACAAGTGCTTAATTTCCACAGATAACTATTTACTAGTCGGAGATGCGCGCTTTTTTAATCTCATCAATTCCCCTTTTTTTTAAATAGTCTGTATTGTCCTTGGTCCCAAAATTAACTAATATTTATTTACCTTAAGGTGAATGTGCAGGGACCACGGACAATTTAAGGTGAATGCGCAGTGGTAGACCGCGAAATTCAAATTTTCTTAGGTTTTTTGCAATTTTCAGGTCAGTGTCAGGTTGTATCTTGATCAAAATATGATTTGCGACTATAACAGGTACGTCTTTACAGAATGATAATCATTCGAATCATTTTGTACTATCTTTCTTATGGAAAAGTTCTTAGTTCTCATATATTTTGACTAAGGTGTAGAGTTTGCGAAGTTAGGCCTTGTAGAGTTAGGGCGTGTAGAGTTAGAAGCTTGGCTCTACATGAGATTTGATTACTTTTTGACAGTGCGAGCTGCATGGTCTCGTCTTGGCAACATTTAACATGAAATGTTTTTGTGGGATATTATAGTCCCACAAGTAGTAGATACTGACCTGCAAATTACAAAAAAAACGTAAGAAAATTTTAATTATCCACCAAAAATTGTCCGTGGTCCCTTCCGAAACCAAACGGAAAAGACCCTGACTGGCGTTCTATTATTGCGAATTCTCACTGAACTAATGTATATTTCTCTATGCCAATAGTACTTTCTAATTCCATACTAACAAAACTACAATTTGACATACGACAACACTATATCAGTCTAAACATTATTTTGTGTTTATTCTATTTTTCTATGGGCTGTTTAGAGGTTTTGTCAGTGCCATAGACTAATATATTTAAAATGAGATTCAGTGCTTTTATTGTACACCTGCGCGCGCATCGCTAGTGCTGGCTAGCACGGCGCGCGGAAAAACAAAACTAGCGCGCCATTTTCCAAACAACTTAATATTTAACAATACAAGTCTGTTTTTTTCCTCGCAAGTGTGTTGAAAAACGTCGTATGAAACGCACGTGCATTAATCATTAGACTCTCGGCTTTGCAGTGGCAGTGGGAATATTATAGGCTGATTAGCCTATAATGTTCCCACTGCAGGGACACAGGCCTCTCTGCGAGAGTGACTGGGCCGTAATCCGCCACGCTGGCCCAGTGCGGGTTGGTAGATGTCCAATGTCTTCGAATTTTTGGTTCTAGGACATGCCGGTTTCAACACGATGATTTCCTTCACCATTTTGAGAGCAGTGATGATGATATAATTTACAGAAAGTAAAGCGCCTGTCTGGGTTCGAACCTACGATCTACCTACAACTCGTAAGTCGCGGCCGTCACCACTTGGCCACCACTGCTCCTACCTGTGTGTATAATTATTTATTTAATGATATGTATGTATTATACCTATGTGTATAATACATACCTACATATCATTAAAAACCTTGTTTACCCTAGGTGTACCTATTCAGATTTATTTATTTGCCAACAATGTATATACAGGTATAAGATAGTACATCACTAAATGTTTCCGCTACATTCTACTACGGCATGCAAAGTCGTAAAAACGTAAAAAAAACTTTTTTACAAAAAAAAAACCGACTTCTAAAAACACTATAAATAAAGAGAAAAATAACTTTAATTTCGGAAGTCGGTGTCTATGGATTTGTATTTTAGTTTTTGCCACCGACTTCTGAAATTAAAGTTATTTTTCTCTTTATTTATAGTGTTTTTAGAAGTCGGTTTTTTTTTTTTGTTAAAAAGTTTTTATTTTTCACTTTTTAGCGGGTCAGTTTGTAATTTATCTAAGTTATAATAGCCTAATGTCAACTGCTTATCACCTTTTACAAAATATTTTTTTCCCGATGCATGGACGTTAATTGTTGAGGAGTTCTCCTAGTAAGAACCGGGAGAACTGGAGCTGATTGAGAAGTCACCATCAGCTCCACTTCACCATACGCATTGTAATGAGCATAAATTGCTTAGCAGCCATATTAAAGTAATCGAATCGCAACCCGTGAAATATTTGTCATTGAGTAGTGCCATTTGTGGTCTTCATCATCAGCTCCACTTTACCAAATCATAATTTCCGAGAGCAAATGCTCAAGTTACTTTAATAATAGACTTAGGCAAAAAAAAATATTGCTAAGGGCCAAGTTTATGTTACGCTTAGTCGTGTAAAGACGCTGTATGACATTGTATTATGCGATTTCTAACCTACCAAATTGCTAAATAGACCACATGACGAAAAGGCATTGCGTGAAATGCAACGATTGAGGCTTTTATAAATCATCATCAGCCAATTGCAGTTCACTGCTGGACGTAGACCTCCCGAAGTTTGCGCCAACGTTCGCGATCCTCCGCTTCTCTCATCTAGCCACTAACGGCAACCTTTGTTAGGATAATTATACAGAAGAAAAACTCGCAAAAGTATTTCACTTTAAGAAGTATTTATTAGTTTTTAGACTAGATGCTGATAATCCTGGCTGCAGCTGATCAGGCCAAACTTATGTCAACATTGCATTGAAGTTAAAATTTAGTCCTGTTTAAAATGAGCCCAAACACGACTACGGTGCTGTAATTTCAAGGTTTGTACTTTTTCTGATGCTCGACTGGCTTCAGCATCAGGTCTCTATGTACTTCGGTGTTCCTCATTAACAGTACGTTTATCCACACATCGAGCCCTTTTCAATGAGCCTAAAGAGGATATATCTGCTGTTAGTTGTCGAGGAGTTAGGTACTCTGCAGACTATCCTGACTGCAGCATCAGGTCATAACTTGATGATCATGAGACCAAATGTGGCAAATTTATGCCCTATCAAACATCAAAACAATTTACTAAAACAGTCCTTGCCTGTTCGAGTAATTTCTTACTGTTAAGGAGTTGAACCTTCCATCATCAGCCCAGCTACCTGAGATGGTGACAACCGTACGCAAATACACAAGATACTTCATAAAATATGCGAAAAACAATAAGTGAGCCTATAAAATTTGAGGGTTGCTCTCGATTTCTCTAAGATCCCATCATCAGATCCTAACTTGGTGACAATGGGACCACCTCAGAACTATCTACTTTCGAACAAAAAAAGAATTTTGAAAATCCGTCGACAATTGGCGGAGTAATCGATGAACAAACATACAAAAAAAAAAAAAACATACAAACTTCCGAACATAGTACCTCCTCCTTTTTGTGAAGTCGGTAAAAAGAAAAAAACATACAATTTTCATATATGTATAAATCATGCAGTCGTAAAAACTAAGGATACAATTTTCATCTAAAATAACAATTAATAATTAAGTAATTCTGATTTAATATAAATTCTCGTATAATATGTCATATTTTTTTTTTATTTGTTATATATTTTTATCATTTAAAAAATACCTACACCCTATAGTACCTACACCCACATTTCGCCAGTTATGTGTAATATTGGGACGAGCTTATTGCCACCAAAGCCCGCGAAATTCATTTTTTTTACGTTTTTTGCAATTTGCCGGTCAGTACCTAAGTATTATGTTAATCATTTAAGTCATCAACACAACTCTCTAGGACCGTAGGTAATCCTACTGAATGACTATTTCATGAAATCTTGACATTTTAGGATTACACTAACATAACAAGTTGTATTACTGAGTCTAATGATTATAATTCTGTAAATACATACTTGTTACGGTCGCGAATGATATTTTAATCAACGTACAACTTAATACTGACCAGCAAATTGCAAAAAAACGTAAGAAAATTTGAATTTCGCGGGCTACCTTAGCGCTTCGCCCTTAAACACGACCTCACTTCAATAAAATGTTACGGGTAGAAAAATATTGTTGAATTTTGAGATTTCCGCAATCTCAAAAACAAAAACAAAAAAAAAAAAATCAAATATCATTATACTAATTTGATGAATGCTAGGTTGGCGTATCACGGGTCTAACTGTTTGTCTTAACATTTTTGAAGGTACTAGAAAATCTATAAATTCAAATATAATGTTTTGTTAAAGTTACCTATCGAAATTGTCGTCACCTACTTATGTGTAGATCGCTGAAACCACTGAAAATTTTTAATGCATTGGCTTTGCGCTTAGATTCTTGCCTACATAAGTAGTGATAGCGGCCGAACCCGTGTCTAAGCGCTGGCTGTAACCTATTTCCGTGAATAGCCCCTTAGAACTCGCTCGTTATGAGTCTTATGAGAAGCGGATATAGTTTTTATGTTACTCATGTTAGGGTGCAGTATGTTTAATGGTTACTATTACATACCTATGTACAAAATCTGTTATTTTGCTTTTCTGGTATTTTGCATATCTGGTTTATGGTGAATCCGGTATTTTGCGAGGCTGGTAATTTGCGAATCTGGTATTTAGCAATTCTGGTATTAAGCTTCGGAGCCATAAATAACTATTTTAGGTATAAAGAAAATTGTAACAAGTATCTATAATATAAAATTCAAAGTCCTGACTGACTGATATATCAACGCACAGCCTAAACCGCTGGTCCCAGAGACATGAAATTTGGAGGGTGTGTTCGTTGTGAAGAGTAGGTATCCAATAAGAAATGGTTTTTCGAAATCCTACCCCTAAGAGGTTTAAATTTCACACGGACGAAGTCGCGGGTAGAAGCTAGTAATTTATAAATCCGACTGCCTTATTGGTCAGGTTGTCGCAAGCGATACTATACTTACTGAGCATGAGGTTTTGGGTTTGATTGCCAAGTCGGGCAAAGTGTTATTGGGCACTTTCTCATTAGCAACTGAGAAATTCCTGTAGCCATAACCCATAAGCCTATGCCTGTGTGGTGCCGGACTTAAAGAATAGCACCACCCCATACTTCCCGTGGGTGTCGTAAAAGGCGACTAAGGGGCGTACCGGAGAATGGGCAGCAGCGTTCTCTATGCATTCCACCACCATACCATACTGCGATTGCCAACCCGCCTGCCAAGCGTGGCGATTATGGCAAACCCCCTCCCTTTTGGGGGAGGCCTATGTCCAGCAGTGGACGTCTTTCGGCTGAAATGTTGATGATGATGATGAACCCATAAGCCATAGCTCGGAGTCTGGATTTGTGCCCGGTTGAAGTTACGGTCCCATGGAATAGACTTAAATTTAACTGACGAAATGTAGGTGTACAGACGCCAGCATATCAAGCTACTACAATCTGTCAAATTGCTTTAATAGATTTTCAACTTTATCGCTAAAGCATAAGGTTCAAAGTTGATTGGGAAAATTTGACAGTTCGGGTAGTTTGATGTGCTGGCGTCTGTACTATAGATAGGTACATTTTTTTTTCTGTCTATTCCTTAGGGTATTACAGGAGCGATGTTATGATAACATAACGTGTTAAGAAAATGAAAGCTACTCAAAACTTGAATTAGACAATTTTATTAATTAGGTACTTATGTAGTTACATAAAGGACATCATTCAGTGTCGAACATTTTATACCCAAATATTAAAGTAGAAAAAAAAAGTATTATTTTCAGAAGGGAAATAACATCTTGAGCATTTTTTACTATTACAGCGAAAGCCTCAAATAAACCCTCGGCTGCTATTTGAGATTGAGAGTGCCAAAATCATATTTTTACAAAGACTGGCTATATACTTAACCTTTATTTTCCTGAACTTTAATTTTTGGGTACGAAATGAATGAGGTCCTTTACAGAAGTATTGAATAAAATATTCTAATTCAAGCATTGAGTAGCTTTCATTTACTTATCATTTAAGACGAAGCTCTTAATTATACTGTAGCTCTTAAACTGAAGAAGAATATCAATAGATCTTTGCTACTTGTTCAAAAGTAGGCAAACACGACTTGTGCCTATTTGAATTTTCTCAGGTTCCGTATTATGACGGTCTAATGCCATCATGATTCCAGTGTAAGAGAGAAACGGAGCTATAGATGACCGATAGCATCATCCTTTTTAGGGTTCCGTACCAAAATGGTAAAAACAGAACCCTTATGGTGAGACTAACTCTGTCTGTCTGTCACAGCGGGATATCTCAAGAACTAGTAATGCTATCAACTTGAAATTTGGAATAGTTTTAGATGACGTTGGCCCATCTATTTTGCAAATAAGAAAGAAATAAAAATATACGTATATTTTTTGCAACATGGGACTAAAAGGGGGTCTGAAAAATTCGAAGTGAGGCTACTAGAATGTGGGGTATCACATGAAAGAGTACAGTTTGCACATTCTCAAACATTATTTCTTTTTTTTTTTAGGCCGCACAGTATTCAACTTAAAAAAAAATACGATTTCCCCCTTATCTCCGAAGTTTGCTAAGAGAAAAATCTGAAATTATTCTATATGATAGAAGTTTATGTAAAGATTACAGGAAAAATAAAACCAAGTCTCTAAATATCACACTTTTTCAGAAATCATCAACAAAAGTTACATTAGTTCCACTATCGGTCAAGAGATGGCGCTGACATAAGACTGCAATATGCTACACCACAGTGCACAGTGTTAAAATTCTCTGATGAATAGCCTCGCCGATGAAAATTTAAAAACATGATGGTACGGAACCCTCGGTGCGCGAGTCCGACTCGCTCTTGCACGGTATTTTTCGGACTGGAATTATGATGACATTTATACTTCGTAATACGTCCCTAGGTCAACGAAAATCGCCTGCCACAGACAGATACCGGAGTGATTCGAATACTTTTTGCTGAACTATAAAAATTTTCGTTGTGGAAAGATAAACAGAAAGTTCTTAATTATTAATTGTAGGTAACCCTGGACGAGATTAGATCTTGTAAAATTCACGTTGAGTTTTAAATAATGAGGTATCAACAAAACTCCAGTCAAAGGCCCCGAGAATCTTCGGAGGATTCTGAGTAAAAGTAAATAAAATTTTAAACGGATAAATACTTCTTAATTTCTGAAAGTTAAGCTGAGCCGAAATTAATTTAGATAATCTTGCGGTTTTGCCGAAGGACTCATTTAATAATTACTGGGTATCTACAGTCTCATGGCTTAGTAATAATAATAACAGACTCACAGGTCGATCGATCAGGTTAAGCTACGCTTGCCGCAGTCGGTCCGTGGTTGGGTGACCATCTTTCTTTACCTCGGAAAGCACATTAAGCCGTTGGTCCCGGCTGACATTCGTAGATCTTTAACAGTCGATACTTACCGGTCGTCAGCAGCCCAAAAGTCTGGCAAATAGTCTCACCAAGGGGTATCGTATAACCCAGTAACTGGGTTGTGGAGGTCAAATATGCAGTCGCTCCATGTAAAATACTGGTATTCAGTTGCATCCGGTTAGACTGGAAGCCCACCCCAACATAGTTCGGAAGAGGCTAGGCAGATGATGAGGTTTTGAAACAAGATTTACTATGTAACACTACATAGTAAAAAAAATGTGTAATAGGTATGTAGATAATTATTATTTATTTATAACTAGCTGCGAACCGCGGTTTCACCCGCGTAAATGTCGATCCCATGGGAATATCGGGATAAAAAGTAGCCTATAAGTTAATCCAGGGTGTCGGCTACCTCCATACAACATTTTATCAAAATTGGTTCAGCCATTTGAGCGTGAAGAAGTAACAAACATATAAACACACACACCCCTACTCACACCCCCACTCACACACTCACAAACTTTCGCCTTTTTAATATTAGTGTGACAAGCACACCAACTGCACAGTCACAGTTCAAATATTAAACATCATGTCAAATTGGCAATTATGTCTAACTCTGCCGTTTTCAATTCACAAAATAGTATCTAATTATGTTTAGGTATCAACTAAACAGTTTAGTAGGCACAGTAACAGCTGTAGAAACAGTCTCTTAGAAGAGTTTTCAGGAGATCTTCGAAGCGTCTGATCAATGAATGCAAAAAAACAATATCTACTTCAGCGGGGTAATTGGGTAACACACTAGGTACAGTCAACAAAAGTATTATTTCTTTTTAATGTACTTAACATAGCTTATAAGTTGTACCTACTAACAATATTATGGGCAAAATATGCCTGAATTAAAGATTTTTTATTTTATTTTTTTATTTAAAGGAGATAAGTATGCAGGATCGTCGGATATAGTTGAAGTTTAGTAAGAAACCGATGGATGTTGTCAACTGAAATTTAATTTGATAAATGAGCTGTTTGTTTTCTATTAATAAAATAAAATTTTATTCCAGAACATCCATCGGTTTCTTACTAAACTTCAACTATATCCGACGATCCTGCATACTTATTTCTTTTGTTGACTGTACATCCACCCTTAACAGACGTCACGTAAGGCCGCAATACTGTCAAGGGTGTGACGGTACATGAAAATATATGATAAGTTAAAGGCACCTACAAAGACCTACAAGCCTAACAGTCCAGACCCTAAGCCCGCAAAAAATCAGCTGTTCCCTACATTTATGTTCGTATAACTCGTCAAAATTTAGGGAACAGCTGATTTTTTTTTCGCGATTTCAGGTTTGGTCCCATAGTAAAAGTTGTTCATAATGATGAGTACAAAGACCTTGTTGTACACGGTACAGTCACGAGACTCGATAAAATCGATGCTTCACAACGTAGGTACACTTAACAACAGAGATAAGTATGCAGGATCGTCGGATATAGTTGAAGTTTAGTAAGAAACCGATGTATGTTCTCGAACAAAATTTAATTTTATTAATAGAAAACAAACATCTCCTTTATCAAATTAAATTTCAGTCGTCAATTAAATCCATCGGTTCCTTTCTAAACTTCAACTATATCCGACGATCCTGCATACTTATCTCTCTTGTTGACAGTACCTACATTGTTTAAAGTTTTTTTTACCTGGTTGTCAGAAGTTGAGATCTACTACGTAGTTACTGTGTTGTAATTGTACCGATGGATGTTTCATACATACACAAACTCACACCTTCCCATGGGGGTAGGTAATAAATTGTAGAAAAGAAACAAAATAAGTCTATTCATATAATATTAGTTAAAAATATTATGACTGTAATTTTCAATGACCTTACAAGGTAATGCTGGGTGTAAATAGGCATGATGTAGGCACAATGGTGCGTAACAAATTTTTCATCGCACAAGTTCAATAAACGTTTGACTTTGGCTTCAACCTTTATAATTTCGTATAAATTAAGACTAATAGGTACTTATGTATACAATGTTATTGATGAGCTATGATTTTTTTCACGAGTATTCTCAGAAACCTTTATTTTTGAAAATTCTATTCTTTTTTTTTATGAATCTAACTATTATGAAAAAAAAATTAGAACTGCATTTTTGAAAAATAATGGTTTGAAAAAAAAAGCATTTTAAGCCGTTGGTCCCGGCTGTCATTCATGGATCTTTGACAGTCGTTACGGGTAGTCAGAATCCCGAAAGTCTGACAACCAGTCTTGCCAAGGGATATCGTATTACCCAGTAACTGGGTTGTAGAGGTCAGATAGGCAGTCGCTGCATGTAAAATACTGGTATTCAGCTGCACCCGGTTAGACTGGAATTCGACCCCAACATAGTTGGGAAAAGTTTAGGCAGATGATGAATGGTTTTTTATTTCATAACACGATATCAAATTCAGCTTCATATCATCTGCCTAGTCTTTGGCTTGACTTATCTGACTTGCAAATCAATTTTTAAATATTAAGAAAAAAGCTCCATCTAAATCGACAACTTTTCAACTTGACAAAGTTATACAGAAAGGTGTCGAAAATTGACTTCTGGGGGCCTAAAATGGCCACCTTGGAGAATCATAAAAGAATAACATTATGAATTACCTACTTATAATATGGCGAAGACAGTCCGTGTTTTTCTTTTTTTCGCTGCACTACATAGTAGGTATAATCAATGAGATTGGACTTCGATTTGGATCGGATTGATTGGTATTTTAGCACAGACAAAAAAAAAAACTGAATAATGTTTTATCAATGGGATTTGATACGATTAAGTTAACCGTTAACTGTCCATTATGTTATCCTTTTATGGATCTGGCAAAGTGGCCTTTTTGGGCCCCCTGAATTGAGTTATCGACTCGAGAACCTGCGTGAAGTGGAATAAAGCTACCAAAAAGTAATAATACCTACTTAACTTGAACAGTTTCAAACTTCTTTCTACCAGTTTTACCGTCGTACCAAACTATAGGTAAATTAGGATTTTTTCAGTGGCAACCCGGAGTCCAGACTTCTAGCTCGCTCGATGGCGACAGACCCCATTTTATAATAGTTTATTCCCATCTGCTCCCTTCGAGCTTGCCACCGGAGTGGTGGCTGGCACCAAGTAGTGGCGTTTACCACCCCGGTGGTTAATGACACTTATTTAGTGCCATCTGCCCCCTTCATGATTATAGTAAGGTGGTCGATTCTCATTACGTACTGGACATTAGGATAGAAATAGATTTTGAATTTTTTGAATTTTGCTAGCGTTTGCCTCAAGGTTTGGTCTGGAGGTGTTGGGGATGTAGCTGGGGGGCATAAAGGTACATTATGTGTTTTGTGGATCTTGCCATGGTGTATCCTCAGCCCCCGTTCCCCTTTAAAAAAGCGTGCCTGTGAGCAATACGGGCATCTCACCAGCAGGATTTATAATAAAAAAAGTAAAAAAAAAATTAAGTTATAAGATAAAAGATTCATCATAATCAGCCTATAATGTTCTAACTGCTGGGACATAGGCATACTCCCGATGAGAAAGAGTGGGCTCTAATCTACCACTCGAGCCTAGTACGGGTTGGTAGATGTCACATGTCATTGAACATTTGGTCCTAGAATATCGTATCCTTACGATACTTTCCTCCACCGTTTTAACTACAGGTAAATTAGGAATTTCTCGGTAGCAACCCGAATTCCATATTTGTTCCCGTTCGATGGCAACAGGCTCACCCCAATTCATATTTGACTTAAACGTGACAAAGTAGAAAAACGTGATGTTTTGAAATCCTACTAATATTATAATTGTGAAAGTTTGTGAAAATGTTTGGATGTTTGTTACTCAATCACGCGTAAACCGTTGAACAGACTTGGAAGAAAATTGGCACATAGATACCTAGACCATTTCCTGGATTAACACCCCATATTTCCACGGGGTCGAAATTTGCGCGGGTGAAATCGCGGGGCGCTTCTAGTTAACTATAAAGTAACTGTATCTTAACATCGTTACATAACAACGTAGTGATGCGAGTGTAAGGTCGAAGCTGCCTTAATAGAGTCTATAAGTGCTTTAATAAAGCTAGCAAATGGCGTAAACGGTAGCTCGTCACGCGGTAATGACGTAAAGATTTACGTCATAGTAACACGGATGACAATGTTACTGTCTAAACAAAAAGAAAAATACACATTTGCTGTAGTAACGTTTTCTTTGGTAAAGGAATGTTTTATTGATTTGGGATTATTTATTTATTTATTCTTTTTACACAAAAAGGTTGCGCCTACATAGGACTTAATGCCTTATTCATGAAATCTCTTTCCTGTCTATCTCTTTTCGATCCCCGTTGAAAAAAGAAACACCGGCTTCAAAAATAATACATATTATATAATGTGAAGCAATTTCAATAGTTGGTGCCTTTAATTAGCACCCTTCTGAAACTGTTCTGCACCTGGAACCTCAGACTGTTTTAATAAAGTTAAATGTTGACGCACCGTTGAATACCTAAATTAATATATAACATACCACAACATCTTTTAAACTTTATCTACAATTCTACATAGCGTCGTATCTATTGCTACCTTCTATGAAATTATACTGAACCTGTCGTTTTTTCTCAGGAAAGGTCACAATAAGTACTGTATATGTTCAGTACCTAGGTAGAAAATATATTGATTTATGAATACTGCGTCGGTTTGCTCTCTTTAATAACTTGTTATATTATGTTTTTGTATATTGCCGCATATAACGCACTATGTATTTCTACTGTAGTTATACATATGTATAAGTAGCTGTACATAAGTATACACTTATGTACCTATGTAGATATCAAGTATGTACTGTAGACTGGCCCTTTTCAGTAAGCAAAAGTATGAATAGCCAGAAATCGTGTTTACAAGGGAGGCTCCTGAAAGTTAGGGTTGTTGAAAAGGGTACAGGTAGGGTGCGTTTTGTATGTATTATATATTACTCGTCGGTAACTGTGCCACTTATCATCAACATCCACTCATTTTACGCCTCTTCGTAACGTTTTCTGTGTAAATATTATGAACACAGGAAACCCGATAAGTTGTAATGCGAGACAAATCTAAAATGGACGATTTCGGACGTTGATATTTTAATTTACGCTGTTAATGTTGTCCTTTATTTTAACTTCGTTTGATAAAAATCAGTTTCGCATTTCGTTTTACACCATTATCAGAAATTTAATTAACAAATGGATGGCTACAATAGTCATGCATTGACACATGGAATTTTATATTTCAATTTCTAAAGAGGCGTCGTACGGTTTATTACTTTTATCAGTTTATACTAAGATAAATGGGTTTAAAACTTACCGAGTGTTTATAGATCACTAAATATGAAAAACAACAGCACTGTCGATTTCCATCACGTGATTGGTTTGGTACACAATGTGCCTTTCAGCGCAGTTTCACAGGAGCGTCGCGGTTTGCGCCTGAAACTGAACTGGGTTCTGAGGCGCTGTTGTCGCATTCGCGCCCCAGCAGCGGGCTTACAGCGGCTTCAGCGGACTATGTTCAGCGCTATGTGATAGCTCTATGTGTATTTTTTACTCTCCACTCACTCTTTTTTTTTGTTGCATTGGGAACAGTAAAATGTTTTGTACCTATATGCGTTTTGTGGGTTTCTAAACAATGCAGTATTGGATGTGTCTATGAGTTGGCTATTCTGGAAAGATCGTTTAAAATTAGATTATTTTTATTTTAGTTGCAGTTTATAAATTAACGATATTTAGTAGGGTTTTCTTTTTATGCAAAGCTTTTGTTAAGCAGTATTAATTTTATAAAAAAACCAAGAATTACTGTCGTTTTATTCTGCTGTAAATAACAGTTTTATCTAATTGAGTATTTGTTTAGGTTTTCATTATATTAACAAAATTAATTCAATAACCGCTTTGTTTAGTTTCAGTTATTGAATTAATCTACATCAACGAGGTCTGCCTATGATTTCAGCGTATAAAAAGTAGCACAAGGTACAAAAGCGCTGCAGCGGCTGCGTAGAGAACAGTCGACATCGTATTGCTAAACCTCATTGATTTTCAAACAGCTTTTATCATCAGATCTCATTCGAAATCTTAACCAAATATCATTGCAGCTGAAGGTCATTAAGTTAAAGGTCAAAATAATGTTAATTCAGCAAATGCGAATGCGGGAAGCGGAATTGGTCTTTGTGGCAATGGTTATAGAGAAGCTTGTGTCCATCAGTGGACGTCTGTTGGCCGATGATAATGGTTATGAATGACAAATAAATTATTTTTTTAGGAAAGACAATAGTCAATATACAGGGTGTGAGGGACATCGACCCATGAATTCAGTACACCATTCTAGACCCTGACTAGTGGAAAATGTTTCATTGGTTATTAAAAAATAAATCAGCTGGTTCATAGAGAAGTGTCATTTCTTTCTTTTTTCTGTTCTCCTTCTTAGTTTTAATCATGATCTGGCAGTTTGAGTAATTTACGCGGCCTACCTAAATGTCCTTTCTTTGGTATTGTTCGTCGAAACGTGGAGCTCCTCAAGTTCTGAGTTGAGCTGCACGATTTTTGACAAATGCGTGCACTGATTGGACAGCTAGGTCCGCTCAATCTGTGTGGTTCTTTCCTCAAGAGACCATTTCAGACACCGATCAACATGGTCTTCACACGATCTGAGCAAGATTTTCTCTGGACTTTAAAAGAGACTGTGACCTCTGAGTTTGTTTCGGCCTTTCTTCTCAGAATAGTCAGATAGGAAACGCCAAGTTAAAAAAATAGCTAGTTTAAAAAAATATGATGGACGTGTAAAAGTGTTTGTACAAACCTACTTATAGAAAATAAATAATTTATCATTTATCATTTAAGTGGTCAAAATGTATAGAACAGCAAATTTAAAAAAAGAACCGACGGGAAGTTTCAACGCAGGGGAGTTCAGAATCACTGTACTGAATTCATGATTGCGCGATGTCCCCTGCCACTTTGTGTTTATTGTATTCCAAAATGTGAATGTTCTTAAAGACATGCTCTTTGTTATCAAAGACATGGTCATTGAGGATCCTGTCAGTTTACAGCAAAGTAGGAGAGAAGAACTTGCGTAGAGAGAAGAACGGGCTTTAATTTGAAAAGTTAGTTGTGTAATTTAACATTTTTTTAAATTTAGATACTTATTGATATTAAAATAGCATTTAGATACTAGACATTGTTTTTGTTTATTTATGTAAGTACTTAAATAAAACTATCATGCAGCTTATCTTCTTCTGAAACCATTTGATATTCAGTCTAAGGACTGCAGTGTATTTTCCTACAGCTTCGAGTTTGTTCATATTGTGTAGGACCTTCACCTACTGAAATAGAAGGATTTCTGGTGCGAAACGTATGCATTTTCAGTGCCATCGATACAATACCATGTCAGGGTTCTTTATAGTAGGTACGTAAATTTAATCTAGAAAAGGTCTACAAAAAAAGTAGTTAGCTGCGTATAGGTAAGTACTCGTATGTACACTTGGCTTTATTCAAAGCCAATTTTCTCCTTTATTTTTTAATGAAATTTTATGTTATTACGAACATAGTATTTTCGAACCCATAGGTTTATGTAAAGTTTCGTATTTCAACGTTGCATTCGTCATTTCACGCAAAAAACTTAAGCTCAAGCTTATTTCTGCTGCAAAACCACATTTAAGTTGTTTTGGTTTGAGAGGCTTGTACACAGAGTGCCAATTATGGAAATATTACAAAAAAATAAAACAGGTAGCGGAAATTTGGACCTATCTCCCTGAATGTAATCTTCTTAAGTTCTTGAAACATGCTAAAAGCCTGTTTTTATTTTACGTTAACAAAGATTTACTAAAAAAAAATATTTCGTAAAAATTATTATTATTATTATTAGTTATTTCGTTGCTTGAATCGCGCTGCAACGTCAACTTCAAGGCGTTCGTGGTGCGAGTTCCTACATGCTACCTGCACCTCGTCATGGCAGAGGACTTTTGGCCGCAAGGTGTAATGTTTTGTCGCTTCCGCGGACAAGTGCCACACGAACGCACAAAGACAGTGCTCGAGTGAAGTGTTTTACTAACATAGGTTTAAGTTTATACACTAACACACATTGTACTTTATATATGTTAGTCTGTAAGGTATTTATCTACGGGCCAAAGTAGCCTGAAAATAAAGGTTTTATTATTATTAAAAGCCAACATTAGATAACATAAAATTGATTTTCGATCCGAAGAGTCGCCGTAGATAGTTATTGCGGTCATCCTATTTACTATGAATATCTATAGCAGCGGTATGTCTATGTACACTACTCTGGGGTAAGAGAGACACACCACCTTCCACCTTCCGTGAGATGGTCTTTTTAGGGTTCCGTACCCAAAGGGTAAAAACGGGACCCTATTACTAAGACTTCGCTGTCTGTCCGTCTGTCCGTCTGTCCGTCTGTCCGTCTGTCCGTCTGTCTGTCACCAGGCTGTATCTCAAGAACCGCGATAGCTAGACAGTTGAAATTTTCACAGATGATATATTTCTGTTGCCGCTATAACAACAAATACTAAAAACAAAATAAAATAAATATTTAAGGGGGGCTCCCATACAATAAACGCGATTTTTTTGCCCTTTTTTGCTCGATATCAAAAATGGCAACAGGTAGGCACTTGGAATATTCACAAAATACTCAGTTGTATTTTAAATTTAATAAGAAATAATAAAATTAAAATAAAATAAATATTTAAGGGGGGCTCTCATACAACAAACATGTTTTTTTCGGCGTTTTTGCCTTGTGGTACGGAACCCTTCGTGTGCGAGTCCGACTCGCACTTGGCCAGTTTTTTATTTTATTTTTTCGTGTGGTAAATCATCAAATGACTCCTCCCTCTCTGGGTGGAGCGGTAGGGAGTGTCAGACTCTTACTGACTAAAACCCACCCATGTTCTTTCCTTAGCCCTTTTTGTTCCGGGGTAGCGGTAACCTTTTCGGACAATCTCGCTGCCCCGGCAGGCTTGGATTGTCCGAAAGGGTTACCGCTGCGGCGTGACGACACTGGCTCATCTGTCGATGACGTTGTTTATATTTTTAATGAATTTGTTACACTTTTTCTAGCGCATGGCACTCGTGGGTTGCAGCTGCAAATCAGCGTTAGGTGGTATGTTGTTTTTTGTTACTACTCATGCCAATAAACGAATTTTGTTTCATTTTGTCTGTTCATTCGACAGATCTACAGGTACCAATGAAGTCATCACAATACCCAAGAAAAGTGTGGATACTCCAACGATACTCCATCTATAGCGACATGTAGTATTATACAGCTACGCATCAATCTGATATCCGATACATATTTTGTAAACATATTGAAAATTGTGTCCGTATGACCGTGTGAAGACAAAACAATGTTTAGTTTTATTTGGAGAAGTCCAATAGCATTTTCTTTAGTGCATATAATTGGAAACTGGAACACTACTTTAGACATACATTAGACCCCATACAGTTAATGAAAATATTCAGAGTTTAAAATAATGTTGATTGAATAATAGGAAAATAACTATGTACAGGGTTGAAGGAATCGACTCGCAAGCTGTAACCATAAAATCAGCACATGATTCTAAACTCCCTAGTGTAGAAATTTTTCGTCGGTTATTAATTTTTTTGTGCGGTGTCGGGGGATCCTCGGAACGAAGTTCCTTACGCGATTGTCACCCCACCCACACACACACATTCGTACATAATAGAAAGAGACAGAGATAGAGAGCAAAAGCCACATGGAGGGCGCATAAAACTTTTTTATTACGTCACTATAACTAACAGTTTACTCATTTTGCAAGCCGCGTTAGGGCTCCTTCAAACAGGCGCGACACACGATATAATCGCGCGCGACACAAAGGCACCGCTGCGCTCGTTGCGCGAGTTGCGGTGCTTTTGTGTCGCGCGCGATTTTATCGCGTGTCGCGCCTGTATGAAGGAGCCTTTAAATTCCGTTTCAAAATCTGCTGCTGTTTCTTAGAAAAGTGCAATACCTACGCGGACAACATGAATGGAACAGCAATTTTTTCGTCTTATCATTATCATCATCAATCAGCCTATAGCAGTCCACTGCTGGACATAGGCCTCTGCTATTGCACGACATTCACTCCATTTTTTAGAACAACCGACGGAAAATTAATCTAAATGCAGGATCAGAATCATGTACTGAATCCACGGAACAACTTGCGCATCGACGTTTTCCGCCATCCTGTATTTTGAGGAAAAATGGACGTCTCCTTTTCCAAAACGCATTTTCATAAGAAAATATTTAAAGAATAATCGTTTTGTATCACTTACCAGAAACGGCGTTTAGGGGTTAAAAAGTCAAACCGACTGACATTACTCTGATTCGATGAACGGCTCCCTAGGGATAGTCTGAAATATAATTTCATTTGTTACCCAGTCACGTCAATGGCTCCATAACAATTTGCAATATTTTATAAGTACCAGTAGTCAAGGGAAATTCTTTCGTCTCTAAACTAAGGGTTTTGATCAATGTATTCTTCAATAAAATTAGGTACCTACTCATGTAATTTTCCAAACGTGCCTACGAATTCTGAATGTTAGGGAGAAAGATTGAAAACTCTTAACTCTATTATATCTACAACAATACATTTGCAAAACATAATAATGAGTAAGAACTTGAGAGTTTTTTCCAGCAATCAAAGATTAGGTATAGGTGCTAAGTACTTATATTATGTACCTACTACATTGGTATAGGGTAAGTCCGGGGGATAGCCGTACGTAAATAGTAATTTAGTTGGCTTCGTTGTGTGATCGGCAACAAGTTGTTGCATGTTTTTTTGGAAAAAAAAATTGAAAAAGTAAGTAAATTCCACATTGTTTTTATTACAGGTGCATGATTTTATCTAAGATAAGGGGTTAACATAGTATGTGGTCACAAAAAGGTTTCTTCAATTTCGCTTGTTTTTGACGTTTTATTGTGAAGTTAACAACTTTTTCCTATTCTAACCTAAAAACGGTCGTTAGAGATTGCGTCATACTTTTTGAAATTGATATGGCCATCTCTACCGTGCATTTGGGATAGATGACCTTAATCCCGCAATACCGTCGAATCTCAGTCAGCAGTTGCGAAGAAATACCAATAGATTTTCACGATTCCTTTGGAAGTGAAGTAGATGAAAATAAAGTGGACAACTGCCGAGGCTGCGGCGAGAACTATTATAAGACACAACTAGTCGAAGATAGGTTGCAATGTAATATTTGCAAGCTGTGGGTACACGAAAACTGCACAAAGTTTGAAGACATGTGCTCAAACTGCGGAAATAAAGAAAAAGGCTTCTCTTTTTCTTTCCCTAACCTTCGTCAAAGACAGGAAGGGTAAAGGAAAAGGCAAAAAGAGTACCGGCCATCTCCCCCCGAGCCCTGTGGCCATCACTCCCGGACACTCTGGGTGAGACGGCCAGTTGTATTTTTTTTTAACCTAAAATATGTCTGCTATGTTGATTCAAAGACTGTGTTCAATTATGATTTTATAAGAAACATACATACTGTTTTGTTTGTGATTAAAATGGTTGTTTTATTGTACTTGGTTTCCTGGCTATAGATTTTTATTGTTAGTAGGGCCATCTCCCCCAGACTTACCTGTTTTGTTTTTTGTATGTTACAAGTGGCTCCATCCCAAACGGAGTTTAAGTCAGCTGAGCGCATGCTGAGCGTCAGACAAGGACAACCGATCGATTGTATTTTTACTGTGGCGTTATTCTTTATTCCTAAGCTTAGGTTCAGTGGACTTATTAATAATTCTTATTATTAATCTTTTATGATAGGTCTTACAAGAGTTAGTACAGAAAACATAGGTGTCTTAATCCACTCACAACTTTCCAATAGCGAAAAATAAGATTGATACTTCCAGTAAAGATTGAAAATGTAGAATGATATTTGTTTATTGATTTGTGAAAAAGCAATCACTTGTTGATTTATCACACTTATCTAAACTAGGAATTTTTAACAAACTATTGTTAGAAAAATATTATCGGGTACTCTACTGGCAATCGTGTAAACTGCTTTAATGGTTGCAAAACTCGGCGCTTCGCGTTGTGGCACGTTTTTCAGTTTCAGTAGCTAGACGAGCAATGTTCTATTTCACCATCCGGTTAATAGATGGCGTTGATATACTACCTCTAAAGGCCAAATGCAGATGGCGGTGCGAGAGAACTCCGAGAGCGTAATCCGAATTCGCGGGGAAAAATTATTCGTGTGTACTTATTTGCACAGCTTTTTGGGGTTGATATTTAATGAAGTAGCATTCATCACGATATGCAAAGAACATATATAAAAGAACTGTTTTCATTACGTGTGTTGGATTTTAACTTATTCGGTTGGCATTGTTTGTTTAATTAACTACCTATACACATATTTGTTTAAGCCTGAAATTATAATAATTTTCTGCATTAATGACGAACTGATCTCATGGGTATCTATTCTGCTTTTTCCTTAAACCAGGTAGGCAGATACTCTGGTATGGTGCAGATACCTAGGATAGGTGGTTAGTGGTTGTATGTAACCATGATTTATTGATTTAAAATATTTTTGATAACATTCTTTGTACGAAGGCACCTTTCTTCGTAATCTTTTCCTGGAAACTGAATACCTACTTAAGCTGAATTTAATAATTTCCCGGAAAATGTCTCAGCTTACTTGATTACCTACTTCGTCGAAATTTTCCTTATGCTGTGAATTTTCTGGATATTTATTGGTTTGTCATGCTTCTGCATTTATCTACGACATAATACCCGAGTAAAAAAAATAAAATCGTTTATTTTAACAATCAAAATTACATTATGAAAATATCGTTGGTCCCAAACTAGGCACAGCATGTACCTGGGGCACAAACAAAAGCCTTTTACTGAATATTACCCATTGGCCCCATGCTTAGAAAACAAAGTGGTGATGAATTGCGCCTTAACCCTTAGTCTGCCGGAACGTAGATCTACGCGAGACACAATGGCTTTTTAATTGTGTCTGTAATTACGGCACACAAGCGGTTAATTAAATTTGTAAGTTAGGATCTAATCTAAGATTATTCGAAGTAATGTAAAGACACTAAATCAGCGGCACTGAGCGTGTATGATGGCGCCTGTGACAGCTTACAAATTATAAAAAAAACGTGTGCTGTCGAGGGACCCCTTAAGGAACGAAGTTCTGTACGTGATACTCGCACGCACACACTCGCATAAGTTTCGTATCCTTTCGTTTTGACCTTACTTGGCTTTAGCACCCTCGAAAACCATGAAAACTAAACCATGAAAACTATGTCGAATGAAGGACGCATAACGCTTTTTCGTTACGTCACGATTTCTACCAGTTTACTCCTACCGCTAGCCGCTTTAAAGAACTACGTTGCAAAAGAACATCATATGTCCATTCGATAAATTACAGATCCAGCGGTACGTTATTACTGAAAGAAAAGAAAGAAAATACATTTAATTAGTACAGACTAAAAGACACACAATACACCACATAGTCAGATAATAGTCGTACATCAGATAAAAACAAAAATAAAGATAAAAATAAAAAGTGCAAAACCGATGTAAGAAATTAGCAGGAATGTGTGCCTCACGGCTGCACCAAAAAGGCCCAGTTCAGCAAAAATGCCAGACAACTAGTGCCTGACGCTGGTTTTCAACTGGACCTGAAGTGTGAGGTGATGGTTGTAAATCAGTTGTATACTGCATCGTGCGGCCCGTGTAACAATGTACAGGGGGCCTAAAAAGGCCATTTTGGAGAATCATAAAAGGATAACATTATGAATTATAAAATGGCGAAGACAGTCCGTGTTTTTCTTTTTTTCACTGCACTACGTAGGTACAATCAAAAAGATTGGGATTGGATTTGGATTGGATTGATGAATTATTTTAACACAGACAAAAAAAATAACAGAAATAGCTTCACCAATAGGATTTGATACGATTAACTTAACAGTTAACTGTCCACTCTGTTATCCTTTTATGATTCTGCCAAAGTGGCCTTTTTAGGCCCCCTGACATTTAGCCGAATTTATAAAAACGTGCAAATGTAACAAGCCATCATACAGTCTCGCCCATAGATTTAGTGTGTTGCCATTATAATTTGAGTCAAATTATTGTCAAACTGAAACTGAGGGACTTGTGGCTAAATAATAACAGCCGCACGGGTCGATCGATAAGGTTATGCTACGCTTGCCGCGGTTGGTCTGCAGATGGGTGACCATCTTTACATACCAAGACCCCCCGTTGCTCGAAAAGCATGTTAAGCTGTTGGTCCCGGCTGTCATTCGTGGATCTTTGACTGTCGTTACAGGTCGTCAGAAGCCCGAAAGTCTGACAACCAGTCTTACCAAGGGGTATCGTATTACATGGAGCGACTGCCGACTCCTGTCGACTGCAGTCGCTCCATGTAAAGTACTGGTATTCAGTTGCATCCAGTTCTACTGGAAGTCGATCCCAACATACATAGTTGGGAAAAGCCTAAGCAGGTGATGATACTGTCAAACTGAAACCAGTCCGAATCGAATAGCTTTTTTCGCCTCTTGCGAAGAAAAACGATAGAACCTTTGACCGTTGTCCAAGTATACCTGAAAAGCTGCTAGATTTCAAACGTAGAACAACGTTACGCTAACTGTACTGAATGGTAATTAAATCATTGTAGTATTCATGCTTAATTATTGGGCACACCTAGATACCTAATATTAATTCTCCTCAGCTGAGACGTGACACCGAATGATTTAATAGGTAAAACCCAGGTAGGAAGGTAGGGGATTAATGGATAAACTTGCCGCCTAGACGATGAAGAACATACCTGAAACAATGTTTGCAGTATTTTCTCGTAGTGTTTTAAATTATAAATGCCCATTTTCTGAAAATTTCATATATATCATGGTTTCAAAACCTTTCCTGCGGCCTTGGCGGCTTTCATGCCTGCTTTTGGTTTAATATTTTCCTTTCTTTCTTTGTTACTATGCTCGATCTTAATTGGTTTTACCGACTTGAAGTTCTCTTTTCATTCAGGCATTGACTAATAAAATGTTAGGTCTTGTGTGAAATCGGGATACAGAGAACAGGGGGCCTAAAAAGGCCACTTTGGCAGAATCCTAAAAGGATAACATTATGATGATTCATAGTTATTTTTAGGCCCCCAGATGAATGATAAGTAATAATTCTTCCTGATGATGAAACTCTGCAGTTATTTTAAAGGAAGTGCGTTTTGTTAATTAAATCTGTTGCTGTTAACGTTAACATCAATATTTGATAACGTAAAATACACCTATTCGACTACTTACTACTAGTGGTACTTTATTGAAAAAATTAAATGGCAGTATATACCCACATGGATATACCAAAGTAAACCTAACGTATTTTCATAAATAATTCGACATTACAAAGCTATTTGAAGTTCTTGTGTAGGTTGGCATGTGTACGTACGATACTTAATATCAAGCTATGACATTATAACGTTGAACAATAAAGAAAAATACCGTTATTCTAAATGTCAGACGAAACATAAGATTGGAACATAGCTTACCCTCATTTGTTAACAAAATGGTTCCGATTTATTTTCCTTTTGTGATCTTGTTTATAAATAGTTTCATCTATTGAAGGACGAGTACAATACGAATCCTGTGTTATGAAGTATTGGACTAGCTGGACCGTGTCAGCGGGATGACTGCGGAAAGATTGTGTTCGCAACGAAACTGTATTATAGACGGATTTAACGGGTCAAGCCGCATCGTTTTTTTTCTTATCTTTTTATAAGCCAAGGAACAACCGTAAGACTCTTCTCGTGTGTGTTACAATGTATTGGTAAAATATATTGTTTTTATAAAAATACGTTCTTATATTTTGCTATTAGCTTCTGCCCGCGTTAAGTCTACGTGAAAATGCCTTGTTCCCTCGATCCACTTGTCGCACCGCATCGTCTGCCCGCGCTATTCCTTTGTTTTCGCTTAACGGTCTTTCTTACCTTTTGCTTGGCTCCTAATAATCCTAGCGTAATGTTAATAGCTTTCCTGAAGAATTGGGCTATCAAGTGCAAAAATAATTATTCAAATCCGACTGGTAGTTCTAGAGATTAGCGCATTCAAACAAAGTCTTCAGCTTTATTATTGGTACAGATAGATACGTAGGTCTATCTTCAACTTTTATACAGGGTTATTGGTAAAACATTAACAACCTGTTAAGAGGTCATTGTACTCATCATTATGAACAACTTTTACTATGGGACCAAACCTGAAATCGCGAAAAACAAATCAGTTGTTCCCTACATTTATGTTCATATAACTCGCCAAAATGTAGGGAACAGCTGTTTTTTTCGCGTAAGTAACGTACTTACATACTTATTTTGAATGCCCTCCAACCATTTAATGTTCATAGAAGCTCGTAAATAAAAAGTAAGTCGTGTTGTAATCTAAATCATGTAACTCCGCCTCTTCTTCGTCCGTGTCTCCAGAGACGACTTGACTTATGGATTAAGATTTAACTGGCAAAGCAGTAGTATAGTTACTTAAGTATAACTTGCGTACCCTGGGCCGTTAACCCCGATGCTAAATTCCTTACTTTGCCACCACGGCATGCACTGCACTCTAATTGGCTAATACCACTTTCAATTAAAACCTGAATGATATTGATAATTCATTGCTTCATATGTTCGAAAAATTTGTCTACTCAACAACATATAATAAACAAAGCAATGAATGATGAGAACTGTTAAAATGAAAGCTTTTGCCACTGTTAAGGCCTGCGCAGACGACGGACTTTTTTCCGCGGACTTTTTGTCCGCTAAAATAGATCGCTTACAACTGTCGCGTACTTTTAATCCCTCGTTTGCGTTGTAAGCGTTGTAAGCGATCTATTTTAGCGGACGAAAAAGTCCGTCGTCTCCGCAGGCCTTTAGTGTGTTACGTAATAATAATACTCCGCTTCTCTCACATACCTTACCTTCTTTGCTGTATGTGCCATTAGCGAAAAGAAACGCTATTGCGGTGCTATTCTGTAAATATCTCACCGTGAAAACCTAGGTGAAGTGAGCGTGGAGTGAGCTGTCAATAGTGTCAATTCCTAGCAAAAACAAACTCACTTCACCTAAGTTTTTTTTCTTTTCGAGTTACGATAGTAACTTGTTCCAATTGAAACACATACAAACAAAAAAAAAAACAACTCTACTAAGGGAAAAATAATTTTTATTTCGGAAGTCGGCGGAAATTTTTATTTTTCACTTTTTGTTTGTGTTAGCTACCTCACATAAATTTGTATAGCACTATTTGCTATGTAAATATCAGTGACAGGAAGTTATTACAACATCATCAATTTACACTCATCATCTGCCTAGCCTTTTCCCAACTATTTTGGGGTCGGCTTCCAGTCTAACCGGATGCAGCTAAATACCAGTAATACCATCATCAACTTACACTAAGTGAAAAAAATACGACGTATTATTGAAGCTAACTCCAAAAACACTAAACAGAATTTTCAAAATCGGTCCGCAATTGATGAAAATATCGATAACAATAGATTAAAAAAATACATGCCTATAAATAGAGACGAACATAACTTTATCTTTTTTTGGAGTCGGTTAAAAAGTCAAAAAGTCAAAAGTCATTTATTTGCATAAATAAGTTACAGGAGGTTGGTAAAATATACAGAATTGTTCTCTTAATATCTCTTAAAAATAAATCATAAGCCGTAAGTATCTACCTGTCCACAGTACATCGGTGGTAAAAGTTTAAAATTCTGTAAGAAGAATAATACTAGACTACCTACATTAGGAACCAAGGAAGACTTGTGTAGGTAGTAAATATCAAAAATTCGTTAGCAGAGGTGATGCAGTAGACATAGAGACTCACTCTCTCAATTATTAGTGTTGATGAAATGAGGAAGCCAAAGCTCTACTGATGGGCACTACGCTACGTAACGACTTTACGCAAAGCGGATGTACCGGAATAGGTTTTGAAATACTAGTTGGAATGATGAATGAACCTAGATACACATAGTCATAGAAGTTATAGGTAGGCAACTTAATTTCTTGATCCAGCTAATAAATACAATTGATTTTCTATTGTATCGTACCACATAGGGTACGCGCAGGGCTTGACCAATTAAACATACCAGAGGGCCTAACAAGGCAACTTTGGCAGAATCACAAAAGAATGACATTATGGATCATAATATGGCGAAGACAGTCCGTGTTTTTCTTTTTTTGCTGCACTACGTAGGTATAATCAAAGAGATTGGATTGATTGGTATTTTAGCAAAGACAAAAAATAACTGAAATATCCTTCACCAATGGGATCTGATACGATTAACATAACAGTTAACTGTCCATTATGATTTATAATGTTATCCTTTTATGATTCTGCATAAGTGACCTTTTTAGGCCTCCAGTATTATGTATAACGCTTAGTTGGTACATTGCGACACTCTACGCATACCTACCTTTTTTTTTTTTTTTTTTTTTTTTTTTTTGAGGATGGGAAATCATCAAATGACTCCTCCCGCTCTGGGTGGAGCGGAAGGGAGTGTCAGACTCTTACTGACTAAAACCCACCCGTGTTCCTTCCTTAGCCCTTTATGTTCCGGGCCAGCGGTAACCCTTTCGGACAATCCCGCTGACCCGGCAGGCTTCGGCCCTAAGGGGCCCCTCCTCGATGCTGACATCTCTTTGAGGCGCGCGTGGAACACGTACGCGCCGTCCGGCACGGGCCTGGTCCTGATCGGGCGGTGAGCTACCCATTACTCTCCGCCCGCAGGCCCGCGCCTACGGTGGCCGGGAGTCGTCACGCGGCTCCCGACGCCCGGAGCGTCTCCCGCGGCGGCTGGGACGGGAGGCTCTCTCCCTGAGCCGTTCCGCCACCTCCTTCGCTAGCATGACTGCTTCGCAGAAGGAGGTGACTGCCTCCCACTCCCTCTCGCCCCGGACCATGGCTTGCACCAGGGCCGGACGCGAGAGGTCGCCGTCGCTGCCAATCGCCTCTACGAGGACACGGCGGTGCTCCGCCCAAGCGGGGCAGACCTCCACCGTGTGCTCCACCGTGTCCTCTGGGCGATCCTGGCAATGGTGACACCCGGGCGTTTCCTCCCGCCTGATGATGTGCAGGAACCTCCCGAAACATCCGTGTCCGGTGAGGACCTGCGTCAGGCGGTAGGTGAGGGCGCCGTGGCGCCTCTCTAGCCACTCCTCAAAGAGGGGTCTTATCGCCGCTATCGCGGCGTGCCCTGCGCTGGGTTGCGACAGTCGCTCTTTCCATGCCGCCATGAGATCGCGCCGGAGATCCGTCCGCTCCGCAGCGATTTGCCGCGGAAGCGGATCCTCCCCCCGGCGTAGTGCCTCCGCGCGCCACTCATACAGGCGCGCGAGGACTATCGCCTCCAGATCCCATGGCGGCAGTCCGGCAAGGAGGCTTGCCGCCTCGCCAGAGATCGTGCGGTAGCCCCGGATAGCCCTTATGGCTACCACCTTCTGGGGCGCGTTCAGGTAGTGGGCGGCTCGCCGCCGCAGTGAACGCGCCCACACCGGGGCCCCGTATATGGCCATGGACCGCACGACCACGCATACCTACCTACGATCTCGTATTTGCTGTTTACAAATTTTAGCTCTACAACCCTCATATATATAAAACGTGCTTCCCAGATAAAAGCGTAAAGATTAATTGTGATCCTTATTCCCTTGTACGGGACCAAAACTTAATTTTGTTTCTTAAACTTGCCTACAACAGAGCGCTGGATTAAATCCTTTTGAACTCTCAGAGCTGGTTGCACCAAAACTTAATATAGCTTGAAAGAGCCGTTTAACAACACCCAAAAAGTGCTTGTTACGCAATTAAAACTCTCCAGTTGCATTCACTGACGTGAACAATAAAATATACGTCTGTATTTTTTTGTAATCATTAAGTTAATTGGTCCTAAAGTAGTGTTTAATTATGTGCTATCCACCCTCCGGAATTATCAAGGATGGATAAAATAAACTCTTCACTCATTACTTAAGTACTTAACCTAATTAAAAACTAAATTTTATTCTCTCCAGAATTTTAATTTAACCCGGCTTTCGTGATTTTACGACACGAGTTTCATTAGGCATTTTACAAAATATTTTATAGCCGCAATAAAAAAACTCAACAGTGCTGGTTTTATTTAGAGGGGCTCCTCGAGGTAAAAAAATACAATCGCGAGTCTTGAAAACTTACTCCTGATTACTTTGATCCCTGAGGAGTTTCACAAAATCCCGTGTTATCCCTTGCCTAAGATCTAAAAGCCACCATGCAAAATCGATTGCTGGGACCCACCCATATTCTGTAACTTTTATTCAGCAAGTTGACACGAAACTCCTCTGAACTTGAAAATTAATGGTAAATTCGACATTCAGCTTGATCTAGTATGAAAGAAGTTAACGAATCAGAATTAATTTTGCTTGTGTAAGGACAAAAATTCATGGAAAACATCTACGTCTTTATTTTATTTTTTTCAAATACCTATATTTATTCGTAAATAATGTCAGGAAGATTTTAAATCCCCTAATTGCATTATTGGAACTAAGTGAGGTATTTCTTACTAGCTTCCGCCCGCGGCTTCGCCCGCGAGGTATGTTCGAGGTGTGTATCCTATGTCCTTCTCCGGGATGCACTCTATCTCTCTGCCAAATTTTATCGAAATCGGATCAGTGGTTTAGGCGTGAAAAGGTAACATACAGGCTGACGACAGACTGACGGACAGAGTTAAGGTCTCTGCACACAGCCGACGTGGCGTGGCGGGGCGCGGCGTGGCGGAGCGGCGATGCGGCGCTGGCGCGACGGCATCGTTCACACTGCGGGCGCGATCACGTCCCGTCTCGCCGCGCCCATGAACAGTGTTTTTATACTGCCTAGGGCCCAAATCGTACAAACATACGTGAGCACGAACACATTCGATTAGTTTTTCGACATCCATTTTTGTAAAACAATACAAAATCTCATTCACGCTCCGTCTCGTCCAATGCGACGTGTTCACGCCCCGCCCCGCCGTTTCTGACTTGTATTCGCGCTCGGCGCGGCGGCGGCGTGGCGCGACGGTTACCGTCGCGCCGAGCGGGACGGCTCTGTGTGGCGTCGTCAGTAATATCTAGTACATTACAACTGCTCAGCGTCGCGTCGCCGTCCCGTCCCGCCGCACCGCGCCCGCTGTGTGCAAAGACCTTTACTTTCGAATTTATAATATTAATAAGAATGTAGGGCAGATATAAAACGAGAGATGTCGTGGGACACCCGGTTAGAACAAAATTTCTTTCGCTGCATATTATGTATTAAATAAAAGGCACTATTATAGTAGATTGTGCAACTAGTGCATAAAAGCAGCCCGCTGTGTATGCCTGACTTATACACTCTGCTTTTCACTTCGATTGCGAGAAAATGAAACAGGCATAATGTATATCACAGTGTTTTCACTGTTCTAAAATGTTGCAAAATTGAAGAAGAGAATAGCTAATTTCCCACCACGAAATTTTTTTCTAGTTTTTTATTTTTATTTTCAACATACGTCGTTCAACTTGGGTATTTTACACTGCCAAGCAATGATATTATAAGCTGCCAAGTCATAAAAACGTTTCTTTGCGTTTTTAAATAATAAATAACAACTATTTTATCTGGTTTTATTAAATTAACGATAGAAAACACGGAAGTGTATAAATTAAAGCAAATGAAATAAAATAACGACTTTAATCAGCTTCGTTTTATTGTGCTTGTGGCTGTTGAGCCTGATTATCTTAGTCTTAGAAAAAAAAAAACTTTATGCACTAGAGCATAAAAAGCGACTTTATGTCGCCTACGTACAACTTATAGACGGAGTTTTAGAGGAAGAGAAGTGAAAATAAATTAACTACGTTTGCAAGTAACTAAATGTTCCGCACACAATGCTCGTCTGCTCGAATCTCAATACTCGCACGCACACACGTACTCGTATATAGAAAGACAGAGTAAGAAAGAAGGAGAGAAAGTTGCTTGGTGGTGGCATAACGCTTTTTCCTTACATGACGATTTAATTTTCTACCAGTCAACAATTTTTTATTTTATTCGGCGAATAAAATGTCTAACGCACACCACGCCGTCCGAGGAGACGACGACGTGGTTATGTGGGGCTTGCACCCACTAGAAACTCCGCCTGCGCACCTACTTTCGCCTTGATTGGTGGGCCGCGAGAACTGCTACGTAAGACATTCGCAACCCATCCAGACTGGCCCCAGACTTCTGGGCTCCCTCTTCTTGGCCCGTCTCAAAGCTCCATCTTCCTTCGGCGATGTCCGGGTGCACTAGGACATCACCACAACTCTTTTGGAGTTGTGGTGATGTCCTACATCACCACAACTCCAGGAACCGTGCAGCGTGGACGATTATGGCGACATCAATTCCGCATTTCGCCGCCTGCGCCGCCCTGCCCTCCTGCGGCGAATCGGGTGAGCGAGAGTCTGCCTCCCTGACCCGCTCCGCCGCTTCCTTCTTCCTCGCAGAAAGACGCAACCAGTTCCCATGCCCTTTCACACGAACCAGACACGGCGCTGCGCCTCTCAGGCAGGGCACTGATCGTGAGAGTGCAGGGCCATGCCTTGGCTGCAACCGCACTGGTGACACACGGGAGTCGCCTCCCGACTTGCCACAGTTGCCGGTATTTGCCAAAACAGCCATGCCCCGACAACATTTGCACTAAACGGAAGGACTACGTCCCGTGTCGCCTCCGTACCCACTCCACTAGGATTGACTGGATAGCCCCAACAGTCTAGTAATCGGCACTGGAAGTGTCCAGCCTCTCTGCCTATTGCCTCGTGATGGCAGTCTGCGCCTCTCTGCGCAACCTCATCACCTTTTCAGGCGGCGGGCCACTGCTGCTCTCCGCCCCACCTTCCACACTTTGTTGGTAAATTTCGGCAAGCACTCGCGTCTCCAGATCCCACGGACCCTATTCCTGTCAATGCGGTACCAATCAACTAGCTCCTAGCGCAACCCGCGTTAAAGTACTTCCTCCCGATAGCTTCATCTAAACATGAGGTATTCCACTCAGATCACTGATTTAAACCGCACTTGGACGAACGGCACCTGAGCACTTCCACTAACCGATGACTAGGTCATAAAAAAAACATTCTACTTTAACAAGTAGAATGTTTTTTTGCCTGACGTTGTTATATAAGTCAGGTAGGCTTGTTGATCAAGAAATTGTATTTGATAAACGCTCGAGAATAAGGTCTATTTAGAAATTAGATTTCCTTAGGGCAATTACCCACCGCTCAAGGAAACGGAGACAGCTCTGTGAGTTCTGCATCTGATGCCTTCCTAGACCATCGAGCTTCGTGACTGCTGCGATAATTTTGATTGATGAAACTGTATCAACTGCATACTAGATTAGGTACTAAATAATCTATAGTCAAATTCACGTTTAATTTATTCCGGCTGCCTTGTTGGTTTAGTGGTCGCAAGCGGTACTGCTGAGTACGAGGTCCTGGGTTCGATTCCCAGGTCGAGTAGTGATATTGGGTTTTTCCATCTGGAATTTCCCAGTTGCCCGGAAACTGGATTTGTTCCCGGTTGATATTAATAGACTCGCTCTCTGTTACATTAGACTTAAACGTATGTAACTGACGAAATGCGGGTGAACTATAAAACCAGGTACGCACTAGCGCGTTTTCCCGCGGCGATGTTTTTTCGCGCACTGAATTTTCGACGCACAGCTCAGCGCCGAGAGTTGAAATACAACAGTCTGTTTTTTTGAAATGCTGGGATGTGCTCTGTTGGATTCTCAATGCTCGGCTCATAACCAAAGATTGAAAATCCATTGCGCGATAAAATTCCGCCGCGATATTTTTACGTGTGCGAACGTGGGCTAAGTACACCTCTGCCTAACATTCCGTGGAGTAAAGGCCTGATGATATGTGTTATTAGCATAACACATATCATCAGGCCAAATTCACGTCATACTCTAAAATCGATCTTTTAGCAAAATTTTGTTAACAACGATGACGCTATTATTTGAATCTCATCGCAACTTGGTGAGCCAAACTACACCAAGTAACTATCTGCCAAAGTTAATATAATCAAACAGTACTAATTAAACTAAAAGATTGAACGCCCTGTACTATTACAGTCCTATACACACACGACATAGAATAGAGCGAGAGCCGCAGAATATAATGGAATCTAATCTCGAGTAATGAAATTCTAATCTCCGTGTGGCACAAAGCAATATCTACCTGTTGGCCTTATTTTTGTATTGCATTGTGGTGATTATACCACAATGCAATACCTACTTAAACCTACTACCTAATGTACCTTTGTTTTTATTAAAAACAAAGGTACGGGATAGATTTTGTTTTAGTAAAAGTGTCGTGAGTTCAAACCCAGGCAGACACTTTAGTTTGAGTATTTAATTTCGTCACCACTGCTCTCAAAACCGTGAACGAAAACATTGTGGGGAAACGAAGACGGCATGTCTTAGAACCAAAAAATTGTTCTTAAGTTCCGAAATTAAATAAAGATAATAAATTAAATTCGATTGAGCGGTAAGGCTGATTATCTAATAATGAAGGCTTTTGTATGAGGACAAAAATAGAGACAAAACCACTTATTCAACATAGCTCCCTGTAAATTCAGTGTCGCAAACACCTTTGAAAACTATACATTATTATCGTCAGAAACGTGGCAGTGGTAAATTGGTAAGAAGTGAGACCAGCAAAAATTGTATTTTTGTTAAAAGCTTCGGATTCTGCCTTCCCGCTCATTTTATTTTATAGGCTGGAAGCTTGGAACCTCGATACTATTAAAAATGGAGCGACACGCAATTATCTTAACGTTAAACACAAGACAATTTTCGAAATTACTAGCAGGCAAGTGACGTATTTGCACTTTTCTAAACAAGTGGATATGGTACGGTACCTAATTCTTTTCTTTTTATCAATACCTATCTATTGTCGTTTGTTTCTTCGTTCTTAACTTTTTTTTTATATCGCGTGTCAAAGCACCCGGCAAATTGAATTTCAACAATGGTTAATATTATGCATCTGGGATACGTAACGTGTTGATTACGTACTGTTTGCCGATTCTTGATTTATGCATAAGTTATTAAATACAACTGAATTAAACATATCGCTCACCAAAACACTACAAATTACTAATAATCAACAGCCTAGCTTGACCAATCCACACTGTTTAGTTTACATTTAAAATGTATGCATTCAGTTGAAATTGTTACAATTTGCGATGTAGTAGTGTATAATACGCAATCAGGATCGCTTTAACCGGACCCGTTTGAATGGGGAGGCAACGAGCGTGATTTTGTGCCACTATAACTGTGCTAGTTAGGGATAAAATTGTATTAAAATTTGCGAAGTTAACCGCCGAGGAGAATATTATATGAAGCGTCACTGAAAATACGAATGAATTCCCGCACTTGATCGAGGGCATCGCTTTATATTTACACGAAAATAAAACTATGCCGAAAATTGAAAATGAGCGGTCATCTGTAATAGAATTTCTAAGTTATTGACTTTCGCATCACGTTATCAATACACTCCGTGTGGGATTTACTTCTTGAGGAAAACGACATTGCATCAAGTCAGAAAAATCCGCTGTGTCGAAATTGTGTACCGTATAGCGTATTCGGTCATGTAGCTTTGTGAAATTTTGCCATAGGCTCGGGGGTTTCCGTTCAAATGCATGCTCGATAGCGTGACTGTTAGCTCTCACAGCAGCCGCCACGTCGTCGAGTGCCCCTTAGCCCTCCCATGGGCTCTCTCACCACAACTAGGTCACCCCATACATTCCTTATGCACTCCTTTAGTTTGTTCTCGACACGCCTACTTGTCTTCACAGTCGTTCCTCTTTGGAAGGGTTGATTCTGAATCTTGATAATCTTTGTACGGACTTTGTACCTATACACGTGTCGGAGTGATAGAAGGGAGCGTTTAGAATTAAACTCTACAATTATTTTCTACGTTTTACATTAATTTGCTTGTCAAAAACTTTCTCAATTTCATTAGCATCACAAAAAGTAGCTGAACCTAAACCTATACTAATCTACAATATTTTGATAAATTATCCCTCAGCCAGTATTGTGTATACTGGATGATTGCTTCTACTTAAATTACCTCCATTGTTGCTCGGTGTAGTTAGGGACTTTGTTCCGCGGATCGATCCTAATTAGATTACCGTGCCTATCTCGGTAAAACCTATTTTCGACATGTTTACAATCTTCTTTACGTCAGTTACGTAACTCAACTGTGTGACTAACGGAGTTGCGAACTTGCCGGAAGCGAGCGTCATGAACAAAATCTAAGTGAATTTGTCAAACCCGACTATATAATAAGCTTTCAACAAAGTTGCTCAGCAATCTACGTAAGTACCTATACGTTGATGCTCCTATATATTTACTAACTATAATGTCAACGTAATCGTGTTTCGTAGCAAATTTTCCTCACGAAATCTTCTTTTCATAGAGTAACCTATAAGTAGATAGAAAATAGGTAAGACCGGTTTCGTGGTAACAACGAATGAAGTTATAATGACAATGGTTGTGGGTATAAATAAATGATTTAAAGCGTAGAGCTTTAAATCACTTATCCACCACAATCCAAAATTACTATGAAATAAGTATTGCGTAGGTAGTACAATACAAAAAAAAATCCTGTCTATTTCATTCACATCTTCGAATATCCGGAATTCGTGACCATTAGACAAGAAGGTACCGAAATAAAAGGGTGGCAAGATTTAGTGGTACCTACTATTCCTATAGCGCAGGCAAGTCAAATCGCGTCACCCACAAGAAGAGTCACAAACTCGACATCAATTTATAAATAGAGAGCAAAATTTCCGCGGAAAGCCGCTATCCGATTACCTTAGGGATGTATTCTAAACGCGTCGATTTCTGGCATTTTTAAGTTATAAGCTGCAAGCGAAATATGTAAGGATGCGAATAATAAGTATTATAATATTAATATGGTTTTAGTTACTGCTCAATGATTTTGGTTTTAAGTAAGAGTTAGAGTAAGCACCCAGCTCACGTAGCATGACCAATTCTATCTCTATTCTATCAAGAATAGTCAACGTTCTTTCTATTCAACTCGACAGTCTTCTGCACAAGCACGGGGCGACCCATAGACTCGCGTTTCAAAACAAAGACAAACACAAAGACAAAGACATATTTAGTCTTTCCGAGAATAAATAATTATGTCCTTGTCTTCATAGCAACGGGGAGCAAATTTTTAAATCAATATAGATTCTTGTCTAAGGTCAACGTGATATCTTAGACTATTTGACACTTTTTGAGAAGAAATGTCAAAAATAGAGAAACATTGGTCGTCATGCTGAACATTAACTGCAGAATAGAAACATTTCTTCTCTTCATCGCCATGCTTAAGACGGTAGAAATCTTTCTACAATCTGTCATTTTGTCAATTCTTCCGTCGACAAAATCCGTTTCTATGATGGTCACGCAACGCATGCAGAAGGCCAATAAATCCCGTAATTAAAAACGTTCAACATCTAGTCGCAATCTCATACCAGCGACAATCAATGTCAAAAACCTGTCAAAAATGTAGGGAAATTAGAGGTATTTTTGACAGATTGAGACTGAGATCAGACTGTGAACGTTCTTAAAATTACGAGAATTGCCCCTCAGGTGGTCACACCTGAGGGGCAATTAAACCTGAGGGGCTTAAATAACTAATAATATATGATCACAGTTGTCAAACTGTGATCATATATTATTAGTTATTCAAGCTTTTAATATTATTGTATTGTTTTTGTATTGTTGTATTTAAATTTAATTTTGTCGCGGGGCTACGTCGACATAGGGTGCAAGAGCAAGCAAAGGGCACTCCGAGGTTCGGTTTGGTTAGGTTACTTTCCCCCCCGGTGGGTTCCCGCATTGTCGAGGCGGGGGGGCTCAGTAGCCGTGGCTTGGACACCCACGGTGAAGCGAAGAGGAACCCGAGGAGGGGCCGCTCGTCAGGGCTTTTGCCTGTAAGCCGACGACGTAGCGGCCAACAAGTAGGTTGCGGTGCCGCTTCGGCGACATCGCAACTGAGGCGGGCCGCGATGTCGTAACGGAGGCATCGCGGCTGAGGGTTGAAGGCCGCGGCGGGAGAGGAGTGCCGGTATTGCGGTGCGCCGCTCTCCCTACCTTCCGCGGCCTTGACGGGGTCGCCACCGTTCGATGGCGGACGCGGTGGGGCCGCAGGGGAGGAGGAGTGTCGGTATGACGTTGGCCGCTCTCCCTATCCTCTGCGGCCGAAAATTGCCAGGCGGCGGGGCCAATGTCCTGACCCGTCGCAGGGGGACCAAGGGTGCCCAGACACGGGGTCGTCTGGCGCCCATGTGCTGGTTTGGTCCCTGGGGTGGTCACGGCGTGCTATGTGTTCTGGTGCGCCGGTGATGGGGAGTACTCCACAGAGGAGGGTCCGGTAACGGACAGCTGCGGCGGGTTCACGGATGAGTGCTAACGCGTGCCCGTGTTCCCGCCGTAAGCGGCAGAGGAGGACACCGTGGAGTTTTAGTGGGTTAGAGTCCCACATAACTGCACTATCTCCCCGTGGTAGTGCAGAATGCATGAGCATTTCTCCACGTTAAAAAAAAAAAAAAAAATGGTTAGGTTACTTTAAACCATTTACACAGAAATAGGAGCCCCGCGAAACGGGGCTACGTCGATATAGGATGCAAGAGCGAGCTAAGGGCACCCCGAGGTTCGGTTTGGTTAGGTTACTTTAAACCCTTTACGCAGAAATAGGAAGTTCGCGAAGCGAGGTTACGTCGACATAGGATGCAAGAGCGAGGGAAGGGCACCCCGAGGTTCGGTTTGGTTAGGTTACTTTAAAGCCTTTACGTAGAAATAGGAGCCCCTTGTATTTAAATTTTTAATGAGCCATGTGCTTAAGTCGTATTTGTATGTCGTTATCAACCTTTGAAATGTAAACCGCCGAACATGCGACCTTAACTCAACATTATAGGTTGTCCTAAACAATAAGTACATAGTAGGTAATGGCTATGTAAAAGTAACCAGTGTTTTACATGTTAGCAAATAAATAAATAAATTCAATAAAATACCTTTAAACCCTGTTGGGCTTAAAGATATTTTAAACCCAACAAACTTGCTCTTAACAATAATTTAATAACCCCGTCTCGAGTAGATATACAATTTTACAGCAACGTAACAATTTTTTCCCGATATCAGTGCAGTCGTTCAATTTTCTCTCGATCGCTATCTTTCGCAATTTGCGAACGGCGTGGAGCGAAATCGCTTCCCGCGCGATAATCGACAGGCGACAGCGATCCGACATGGAGAGACTCTGATTTATGGAGCAATATTTAAGAAGGGAGACGATGCTCGACGCCGCAGGGTTCAAAACAAACGCTTTGTAATAACCTTTTTAAACGCCCGAGTTATAGGGTAAATCAACATGTCAAGAAAATTCGGGGAAATATTTTTTCTTTATTTGCATTCCGCATAATACTGATGTGTATCTGGCATTCTAAGAGCAAAGGCAGATTTGTTGGTAAATATCATAGTTTTCGTTCAATTTCAATTTTCCGTTTAGTTGTCATTTTTTATCGACGTCGGTTTATTGGCTTTCTTATTTCCTCTATTTATTTGCTTATATTTCTAACTGACCAAAACGTAAGTGCTATTGTCCAGCCACAACAAGTAATTAATAGGTAATTGCAAAAAAATTGCACTAATTAGCAAATTACATAAATATTTTGGCAACGAATTCCACTTAAAATACAATTGCAAACTTACAACACATTTGCATGTGTTAGTAGATTACGGGTATCGAACATGCATAATAGCTTTTTACTAGAATTAAACATCATTACAGGAATTCTGTGTGGTGCCGGATTTAAAGAATAGCACCACCCCTTACTTCCCGTGGGTGTCGTAAAAGGCGACTAAGGATCGTACCGGAGAATGGGCAGCAGCGTTCTCTATGTATTCCACCATCATATCATACTGCGATCGCCAACCCGCCTGCCAAGCGTGGCGATTATGGCAAACCCTCCCAAAATTGGGGGAGGCCTATGTCCAGCAGTGGACGTCTATCGGCTGAAACGACGACGACAGGAATTCTGTTATTTTGAACTCGTAAACCCTGTTGTATCGTTCTGAGAAATCTAGAATACAAAATAAACACATTTCGAGCCTATACAGGGTAGTATAATATCGACGCGCGAACTGTAACCATTAATTCAGCACAAGATTCTAGACCCTACATAGAAATTTTAAATCGGCTCTCAAAAAAAATCTGCTGTTTCATAGAGAAGTGCTACCTATACCTACGCGGTCAAAATCTATGGAACATCATTTTTTTTTAAATAACTTTTTTTTTTGCTAATGGGAAATCAATGAAAAATAACTTAAACTACCTAACTACTAACTTGAATGGGAAAAATAACTTACGAAAATTTTCAACCCAGGGGCGTTCAGATTCACGGACGGCCTGTCTATTCTGTTAAAATCTCACCGTGAGAACTTAGGCGAAGTGAGCTCATTCCGTGAGAAATCTATCCATCTGATGCTAGGGATGACACTAATGACAGCTCACCTTAAGCTCACTTCACCCAAGTTATCACGGTGAGAATTTTAAAGAATACCTACCTAGACTGAATCTATGGTATCAGGCTGCGCATCCATGTCCCTGCCACTCTGTATTACTTAAGTCAAAAACAACCTTCAATTTCAAACTTCGTTACTTCAGGCCTATGCCCTTAACCTGAGTCTTTGGGCCCGAAATACACCCAATAATCAGAAGCACAATTTCAAAACTTTCCTTATACATTACCTACCTTTTCATTCCTAATCCTGTCTATTCGTGTGACCCTCATTTCGGCTGAGTGGAGATATTTCTCATCGACGTATATCATCGGCCAACATTGTGAGATGGACAATACGATGGCTCTTTATAATAGTCTTGGACGAAAGACTTGCCATTATACTCGGGTTCAGGACATGACTCAGACATATTGTGACTTTTTTTTACAAGAGTGGATTTTCATCGCAGAGAGATAAACTATTTTGACGAAAATAAACAGACTTAACATCCGAAGATTTATTTTCATAATGACATTATTTTTGCTTGGAACAGCCATTTTATTTGAAAATCAGAGACCAGTCGAGGGTATTTGTTTTTTGGGATTTTTTTTAAGGCAAACATATCAAATTACATTAAAATACTTCTATACACAGTAAGAATACAATTAATTTAGTAATATATGCCCCATAGTTCGCTCATACCGGCAATTATAAGTCACTTACGGTAAGCCTCGGTTGATGTATCAAATGAATTTCGCCCCCGACTATGAGCACCGCTGAAACTGCTTGAAAAGTCGGGAAATGTGAAAAGTTGAATAAAGCGCAATATCATGGATCTACACAGGGTTCAAACCTTTCCACGTAACAAAAGAATATCATCACAATCGTACACATCACACATACACATCCAAGCTAGATTTTTTTTTTTAAATTCTATTTTTATATTAGTGTAGGTAGGTCAAATAATGTAGGTAGTAAATAATGTAGTAGTTTTATTTATTTTTTTTCAACACACTTGCTCGTAAAGTAGCTCTTATTGAACCGCTTTTAGGTCCATAATGCAGTGTATTAAAAACGCGTGCTTTTTCTTTACTTTAATCCACATGTGCTTTATTTCCACAGATAACTATTTACTAGTCAGAGATTCGCGCTTTTTTAATCTCATCAATTCAATTGTCCTTGGTCCCAAAATTAACTAATATTTATTTACCTTAAGGTGAATGCACAGGAACCTCGGACAATTTAAGGTGAATGCGCAATGGTCTACCACTGCGCATTCATCTTAAATTGTCCGAAAAAACCTAAGAATATTTGAATTTCGCGGTCTACCGCGAAATTCAAATTTTCTTAGTATTTTTGCAATTTCCAGATCAGTGTCAGGTTTGTATCTTGATCAAAATATGATTTGCGACTCTAACAGGTACCTACATCTTTACAGAATTATAATCATTCGAATCATTAATACATCTTTCTTATGGAAAAGTTCTTAGAGAAAAAATCTAACTAGAAAGATTCTATTCTAATGACTATAATTCTGTAAATACATTATACAGAGCTTTAGGTTAAACGAGGGACATACTTTGAGGGGAGTTAGTACTCATGAAAATGAGCAACTTTTACTATAGGGCCGAACCTGAAATCGCAAAAAAAAAATCTGCTGTTCAGTACATTTTGACGAGCTATGCGAACATAAATGTAGGAAACGGCTGATTTTTTTTCGCGATTTCAGGGTTAATCCCATATTAAAAGTTGCTCATTTTCATGAGTACTAACTCCCCTCAAAGTATGTCCCTCGTTTAACCTAACGCTCTGTATATTACTTATAGTCGTGAATCATATTTGATCAAGATGCAACCTGATACCTACTGACCTGCAAATTACAAAAAACGTAAGAAAATTTTAATTATCCACCTAAAATTGTCCGTGGTCATAGCCGAAACCAAACGGAAAAGACCCTGACCAGACTGGCATATATTTCTCTATGCCAATAGTACTTTCTAATTCCATACTAACTAAACTACAATTGTTTTTTTTTTTACAATTGTTTTTACATGCTCTGTGGTCAGTGCTTTTATTTACACTTGCGCGCGCATAGCTAGTTCTGGCTATGCGGAAAGACAAAACCAGCGCGCCATTTTCCATACAAGTTAATATTTAACAATACAAGTCTGTTTTTTTCCTCGCAAGTGTGTTGAAAAACGTCGTATGAAACGCGTGTGCATCGATCATTAGACTCTCGGCTTTCTTATCGCACTCGCCTGCGGCTCGCGCGAATAATACCGCCTCGAGCATAATGATCAACATAGCACACATGTATCATAATGTACTATTGCATACTTCTTTGACATTATCTTTTTATTATTTGACATTATATACAGACAATTCTAATTTTTCACCTCTTTGTTAGTGGTTGTAATGGCAATCATATCACTTATTTTTAGTAGGTTTTTATATTTTATTTATCCTTTTGATATATTCTTATTTTGTAAATGTGAGGACTTTGTAGGAATTGTAGACTTTAGATTTGTACAGCATTTTTTTCTTTATCAAGTACCTGATACTTGTTGACAGGCCTACGCTGTCCTCTCATACCTACTGTAATGTGAAAACATTGTAAAAGCCAATTATTTTTAAAAAGAGTAACCGTGGAGTTTCTTGCCGGCTCTTGTCCATAGGAAACGACCAATTGGAACCATGCACCTAGCTTCTGACGTTTCATAAGTGCCCATGTGGGCTTATGAGAAATAAAATATTTTGATTTTTGAGTCTTTTGCTGAAAATAAGCCCTTTAGGCTGGTGCTTCAAGATTCATTACATCAGTTATCAATAAGCTACCAAAGTCCATGAATTTTAGTGTCGTACGATTCGTAGATTTTCATCCTTTAAACGACACTTACTAACAAAGTCATTATTAATGTGATTAGGCCATAACATTTATTAATGACTAGTTTCCCAATAACTTCACTGTTAACGATTCATCAAATATTCATTAATCAAGTTACCGTAACATGTTAAGTTTAATATTATAGCGAACCGAAATTAGTGTGCATGTCGCGCATAAATTGGGAATTGTTCCGAAAAGGTAAACACGTTTCATCTCGTAAAGTAGCCGTTGGCCCTCACATTGTAATGTTAAACACTTTTTAGTTAATTACGACAGCCCTATCGGTTAAGGGAGCAATTTCGTGGCCGCAGCAGTGACGTCAGACCTGTATATCCCGGTTACGAAAATGCTTTCTCTACGATAAGGTAACTTATCGACAAGTAACCCTGTCGGGAGTTTGACAATAGAAATATCCATCTAATAATAGCGTTCCGCTCCGACGCGCCGCCTTTGATTTCAGTATATTAACGACCTATAAATGTGGGGTTGACTTCGACGTAGGAGAAGTTATTTTAATGTTTTAGTGTCTCCCTGGTTACCTTTGTTGAAACAAAATGGTTTCGAATTGGTTTCGTTATTATTTGTTCTACGATAAGGGGTATATGAGATTGGAGCAGTGGTGACCCAGTGGTAACAGCCGCGACTTATAATTTGTATGTCGTGGGTTCGAACCCAGACCGACACTTTACTTTGTGAAAATTATTTCATCGCCACTGCTCTTAAAACGGTGAAGGATACCCGGCATGTCCTAGAACTAAAAATGCGAAGTTAAGTGACATCTACCAACCCGCACTGGGCCCGCGTGGTGCATTACGGCCCACACCCTCTCACAGAGAGGAAGGCCTGTGTCCCAGCATTGGGAGCATTGGACGCTGATTATGCGTGATAAGCAAATGGGAATAATATACTAAGTGTAAGGCAAAAAAAAAAGCATAAATCCGGCCACCTGAATATGACTTGACATTTAGGATACCACTCTAACGAACGCACCTGAGATTTTCACAAGCCCAGGACCAACGAAACGTTCTTGGTCCGGTTTTAATGCTGTCATTTGGACAGGCGGAAAGGTCCACTTTTTGCATTGGGGTTTTTGTGCTAAATAATGTGACATTAATAAGTCTCACCTCCCTTTAAAGGGAGATGTCACGTACGTATTTGGGTCAGCTCTAACATTCATGTCGCTTTGATAAATAATTAGGGTCATGTGACAAAAAATACTGAACAATGAAACCTTTATGCAACTCAGTGATGTCCATCTGTTCGCTACGCACAGTTAAACGTAATGTCCCTAAGGTTTTGTGACAATATATCATGGAGCTGAATAAATTCCTCATCATAAAGTTAGAACCAGCGTTAAGTTTTTGTTAAATTCTGCCATGTTATCGTTCCCCCAAAAAAAGTATGTGCTTAGAATTCGTGGTATGTGATTATGTCTCGCTCTTGACCGCTTTTTATTTAAATTGGGACTACGTACTGGTTACCCGTGCGAAACGTGACCCATTTATAATTCATGTAGATTTAAGACTAACCAACTTAGGGCACAAGCGAGGAAAAAATAATTTCGACTGGCTGTGTTTTATACAATATTTCTGAAAATAAATATTTTGCCATTTTAGGCAGTGAACTTACGTACCTAGTTACAGAATTTTAATGTAAAAGATAGCAGGCAACATAGCCATAACCACGTAAAGTATTTCGTAAACCAACGCGTAAACTCCATGAAATAAAACTGAATGTTACGCCAGCTTTGATACAGTCCCACCGCACATTTGAATAATAGACTATATCACACAAATATACATGTATATCTACAAGGTACACAATTCAAACGCGCAAGTAAGTACGGTGTATAAAGCAGAATTGAAATGTTCGCGGGAAAATTTTCCTCGACACACAGCCTCTATTTGCATTGGAGCGAAAATATTTAATCAGGCGTATAATCTTAGCGTACCGTACGTTTTTGTTGTACAAACGCGCACCCGTCAAGGCTACATGCTGTTTTGTGTATGTACCTACGGAACTCTAGATTTTTTTCACGAGTTTTACTTTGCATTTTTCGTGAACTTATTAAAACATTTTTTAATTGCGTATGCACAGAATATGGCACATTGTTTTATTTTCCTAAACAAATCTTTTCAAATAGACCACTGGTTTTCATTGCAAGTGTATTTGGTGTAGTAATTAAACAATAACGGTTTATTATTTTTCAGATATTTGTAGACAAATTATTATATAATTTTCAACACACTTGCTCATAAAGTGGCTCTTTTGAACCGCTTTTAGGTCCATAATGCGCACAGCAAAAGAGTGGTACTCTCTACCTGCTTCTGTGTTTTCGAACGCATACAACCCGAATCTCTTCAAAGTAAGAGTGAACAGACTTCTTATGGGTAAGCTCAATCCATCATCGAGTCACCTCTGACCTAGACTAGAGTCAAGAGCAAACCCATTTCAAATTAAAAAAAATATGCAGTGTATTAAACACGCGCGCTTTTTACTTGTATGTTAACGCGCCACAGGTAACTATTTACTAGTATGAGATGACTTCATGCCAAAAGGAATCCGCGGGCCATATTTCACTTTTTTTTTTAAATAGTCTGAATTGTCCTGGGTTCCAAAATGAACTAAACTTTATTTACCTTAAGTTGTCCGTGGTCCTCTCCGGAACCAAACGGAAAATTCTGACTGGCGTTCCTGATTGCGGATTTATTTATTTATTTATTAAAACTTTATGCACAAGTAAAAACTGTACAAAGGCGGACCTAATGCCACGGGCATTATCTACCAATCTACCTTAGGGTGATTCAGAAACAATACATAGTAGGTGCAATAGCAGAAAACAAATAGAAAATATTTACAAGTAAAATATAAGAATAAATACATATATACATACATACAAAAAAAATATATAAACCAAAACAAAAGATGAGAGAGAAACAAGAAAACCTGCAACAACGAATCTGCCAACTTCTTGTGTATGTATTCTCGAGCTTTCACTTTAAATGTGAACTGATTGGTAACCGTCCTGATATTCTGAGGGAGCGCATTCCAAAGGAAAACCGCCTGGACAAAGAAAGAAGACTTAATAAAACCAGAGCGATGAGAAGGACAACGAAGAAGACGATTATTCTCGGACCGAAGATTCTTGCTGTGTGCAGAGCATAAATATTGACAAAAATATAATAATATAATAATATTGATTTTCACTGAACTAATGTATATTTATCTTTGCCAATAGTACTTTCTAATTCCATACTAACTAAACTATGACAACACTACGATCTTTTATATAGGCTGTTTAGCGGTTTTGCCAGTGCAAAAAAGAAACAGTGGCACTCCGGGAGTGCCGAAGAGGTGAAAACAAAACATAAACAGAATACTTTGCCATCACCGAACACATTCGAAGCGGGTAATTTTTGAATCGTCTTATAATCAAAACATGCGCTGTGTCGCTTACGGTAACAGTGGTGCGAGTTCAATGGTTTTTCCCATCCCTAAAAATTCCCAACCCGCTTAAAGAAGTCTTCACTACAAATATCTATCTTTTAAATTCCATACGATGAACACCGTAGCCACTGCCTTAACATGTTACAATCAAACAATTATAACACCCCTTTCTACCCGTCGGGGGTTAATAATAAAACACAGTTAGAAATTCAAGGGGTTAATACCCCACAGTTTGAAACATATAATGTAAAACTCAATCAAATCAGCTAACCAATGAATGTATAAAGAGTACCGTTCACTGAATTAATCCCACTCTCAACTAGTGCAGGCCGTAAAACCAACAGAGATAACACGTTATAAAGCCTTTGGGTTCGGATTGAACGTTAACAGTTATAGCTCTGATCTGGTTTGTAACATTCCATGTAATCATGTTGAATGCTGGTACTTACGCACTCGTAAATCTGGTTAGAGTGCGCCAGTTTAACAATGTACGTATATAGACGTTTGGGGAAATGAGCCAGCTAGGTACTGTCCGTCCGTCATTCGTAGGCGGCGTTTGTCTCTTATGTCAGGTAACGTAAGGAGCCTCGTAACCACGAAAAGAGCGTTTGCCTTAGGCTACGTACTCACAGACAGGTTGCTTGCTTACCGCCTAGAGTCTAGGGAGTCACCTTGCTAGTAGCGAAGTGAAACGAACGTTCTAGAATTTTCGCAACCGGCCTCACTGCGCGCTTGGCGCCTTCGCTGGTATCCTAGCGTGTATCGAATGGAGTTAAGTCACTAGGCTCTAGGCGCTAAGTAAACCACCTGCCAGTGCGTACGGAGCCTTAGAGCAATTTACTTGATGGAGCCCCGTTCTATTTAAAGCCGAGCTTTTACTATTCAGCATTTAAACCATGCCCCAAATCGTAGCAAATTGACATAATTCTAACCACAAAAAGGAGATAAAAAATAAACTTCTGTATGCTTCCCCGAATTTTGGAGCTTAGGGTTGACTTTAGTTAACTAAGCCCTTGAGGTTTTATACGGCACCGCTCCTACCCTGGAAACCATTGATCTATTTTAGATATAACCTATAATCATTATCCCTATCCCTTTGTGGGATAATGCGTGGAGGTATCATCAGTATCATGGCAACCTTCTTACGTACCTATATAAGCTGACAGTTTACGTACTCTATTCTGTACCCATTACGGTCTCATTCCTCCCATCTAGTATTTAGATAAATGTAGTAAAGTAAGTAGCACCTAATGTACGGAGACGGGATAGGGCCCTGCTGTAAACTCGAGTGTGCCTAATATATTATGCGTTATTCGGTTTCAATCTATCGATTTTACTTCAGCGTTGTTAGAAAGCGGGACTTTCGCGATTTTCCGCACCATTAGTGATGTGACAAACGGCGGTTTGTACTCACGATGTCGTTTTCGTCCATTACGAGATTTCAAAGATCGAACATTCGTATTCGCTCTTTTAACTTCGATCAGATATCGCACTTATTTTCGCAGTCTGGAAACTTCACGGATATTATCTTTGATATTCTTCTCCATACGAAACTACCATTTGGAAGGGGCGACTAGAATGAATTCTATTTTTTTGTAATTTTTGTCGTCCAAAAGTCATTTTAGTATTTAAAATAGGCACCTATTTGAAACAAATGATTTGACTTTGCTAAATACTGTGATGATGATAATTGATTCCTATAAAAGGAAATCTTATATAGGAATATTTCGCGTCCCAAGAAATTGACAAAAGCTTAATTTTTTCTCCCTACTTAATTTATACGCATATATTGCGAATATATAGAGTAATTAAATTAAGTTAATTCCACGCAATGAATGTGTAACATTCCATATCCTCTTTCATTACATGTGTACTTGCTTCCCGACGAGCGTACCTGTTTACATTTGCTCTAACTGTTATTTACATGAGGTGGGAACGACAACATTAGAATATTGTTAAATCTTACGAAATTACTAAACTTACCTTTAATGGAAACTGTGGGGTACCTTTTGGTATTTTTATGTAAATACCTTTAATATATGTACCTATTTATGTTAGCTTGCTATAATTTGTGCTTCGAACATATCATATTGGCTTTGCTCGTCATGTCAGTTGCAATTAATAATCAATTACAAGTCGATACAGCCAGTCGATTCTGTAAAAATCTCACCGTGAAAACTTAGGTGAAGTGAGTTTATTTTTGCTAGGAATTGACACTATTGACAGCTCACTCCACGCTCACTTCACATAAGTTTTCACGGTTAGATTTTTACAGAATAGCACCGCAGGTCGTAGGTAAAAATGTAGATCAATAAAGTTACGAATCGCTGACACAGCTGACTTTTATTTTGACAACATGTAAAAAGAGTAAAAAACCATAAATATATATATAAAAAGGTCGCAACACAGGTAGAACATCAAAGGGAGAACCCGTTTGACTTGGTACCGTCATATTGCGCCAGCTACACTGATTTACAAACGTTTTTCAGGGTAGCCGTTTGCGGAAATAGTTTAGCCGATTGACTCTACATAATATTTGATTCAGATCAAAGTAAGTAGTGACTATATATTATACAGGAAGATTTTTTTATCACCATCCAAATTTTTACAGGGTGTTCTACCCATGAATATGAAATCTGAAATCACGAAAAAAAAATCAGCTGTTCCATACAAAACTTCAATACCTACTTGACCAAAATGTATGAAACAGCTGATTTTTTTTCGTGATTTCAGAGTTGGTCTCATAGTGAAAGTTGTTCATAGTCATGGGTAGAACAACCTGTAAAAATTTGGATGGTGACAAAAAAATCTTCCTATATATTATTGATTGTCGGAAAAGGTTATAACTTATCAATTTATTATATATACGATACTTAGATATTTCTGTTCCATGCGTACATATTACTAGCGACCCGCCTCTGCTTCGCGCGGTTTTTACTTATGTCTTGACAGGACATCGAGATTTATTTATATATTATATAATATTTTTGTCATTGAATTATGTGATGTGATATAATAATTATTGACTATTATGTAAGAGTATTTAATAAACATTTATAGAAAAAAGAATTTGTAGGATGCATAAAGCTACAGTTTCCTAGAAAAGCGGTTACCGCACATAGTGTTCACAATTTATCGGTGAATAACGTCAATGAAACGTTGTTTATGAAAGTAAGTTGGTATGTTTTCCTAGAGAGCGTTTTTGACACCGTAAAGTCAAACCCCACTGCCAAGATTTAAATCGCTAGATTTGCCTTCACCGTACTTACCTAGTCACGCGAAAAAGGGTCCATACTAAGAAGAGTGAGCACACATATTATTGTATGGCGTTTTTATGACAGTTTAGTCAAGACTCTGCGTCATTTTGCGTCAGAGGTGTCAAAACAAAACAGAAACGCGACTATCCTTTGACGCGGTAGGGCGTATCTATCGATTTAGATCTTTGCCGCTGTCATCATTTTCAGGACAGCCGTCAGTGCGGCCCTTATATGTGCGGTCACCGCTTTTCTAGGAAACCGTAGCTTTACGGATGACTAAATTAGCGTCTAGAAAAAAGGGTAAAATAGAAGGGCGGAGAAGCCTTTGGGGCAGAAATTTGCAAATTTCTTTTCATAAAATATTTTGTTACATACGAAGTGAGCTAACAATAAAACTAATAATTTGGAGTACATTTTTCATAATAAAAATAAACGGAAATTATGAAAATTTAGATGAAATTTGGTATTTTTATTTGGAGACAGTTTGAGTCCCGGGAAAGGACATACGATACGTTTTATCCCTATATATAACAGTTATGTGCTAGGTGAACCAACATTCTCTAACCAGTCACGCGGCCATAACCACGAGCAGGTATTGAGGAAAATGTTACACGCGCTCGTAGACCAAGATCGGCCATTGAAAAAACTGCGACAGCAAGCATTTTCCACACCGCAGTATTTTATTTTTAGTAATTTTGTCTATGGGAGTATTGCTCACGTTCCAGGTTCTTTAGTCGAGTGATTAGATGAAGTACATTTGTGCCAAAGGCCGTGTGGTTATATCGGCATTACGAAATAAGTTATCTGTAGTTGAAAATCTTTAAATAAACAAATGAGACGGCGATGACGCATGCGTAATTTGATACTCGCGTGATGTTATTGTTATTGTATATCAAAACTTTGGAACCACAATGGTATGTATTATATGTCATTCGATTCAGTATGAATGGGGCTATTTTTTAGGTAAATAAAAAAATATGGTCATCGCTTTCGATTTTGAAATAATATTATTTTAATTTTTAATTGTCGTAATGTAAACAAACATTAAAAATAAACAATTATTAAAAAAAATCAAAGTCTCTTAAAGTTACGGAACAAGTTTTGTTATCTACACTTGTCTATCCACTTGAAGAAACAGCCATTAGTTTAACAGCGGTCCATAGAATTTTTTTCTGTACGAGTCGTGTATAAGTGGCGAGGGCGCTCCGCGGCGCGTCGAAAAAATGTGCTAAAAACATACTTGCGTATAGGAAGGCGTTACCGCGGGGTACTTGCGCGTGAGTGGATACTACAGTGGTACTAATACAATGAATCTTTAGATTGTGTGGTTTGCGTGCTTTGGGACCTTTAAATTTGGGTTTAAAAGTTTTTTAGGGAGTCATGATACATGTCAACATCTGGAGTGGATTTTATATGAGAATTTATCTTTCGGCAAAGCCTATTGAGAGGTGAGTTTACTCCTCCATTTGTGTTGAATGCTTTAGTGCAGAAAAAATGGGTAATAGGCTATCTGGGTAAAATATATGGGACTTTTAGTCCAATTTGTTCAGTTATTTTATCGCAGTCCAATTTATTGTTAACCAAATTGAAAAAGAACATGAGAACTTGTACCAGTCGACGGTCGCGCAGAGTAATAATTTTGTAACATTGAGTACGCTGTTCGTATGGACACCGGGAAGATATATCACCGAAGGCATATGCTAGGTGTTTTGTGAAGGCCCTTTGGATGCTTTCTACTCTTTGTGAGTGTACTGCATAGTGAGGGCTCCACACCCCGCTAGCAAATTCAAGGTGGCTCTGTACTAAGGCGTTTTGTTACACAATTTTTGTTCTTGCCAGTTTAAACCCTTTAGTACTTGTTTTAAGAAATTATAGTATCTGTGCCGATTTCGTAACAATATTATCAATATGGCTTCTAAAGTTGACTTTACTGCCCATGATGATGCCAAGATCACGAACCTCTTTTACAGTTTCCAATAATCATCCTTTTAAGTATATGAGACAGTAGGTATTTGCCTGTTTTTCCTCGTGAATCTTATATTACTACATTTTGATACATTAAGTTTCATGTGCTTAAGGCTGCACCAATGCTCAATTCTGTCCAAATCCTGCTGAATTAGGGTAGCATCTTCAAGTAAAGTTATAGTTTTATAAATTTTAAGGTCGTCGGTAAACATTAGATATTTACAGTGATGTACAGTAATATCGTTAATGTAGAGTAAAAATAGAACAGGTGCAAGGTGAGAACCCTGAGGAACTCCTGGGTCGACATAGCATGGGTAAGATTCATAGCCATTAACAACAAAATTTTTATTCCATTCAAGAGAATTTACTTACTCGTAGCATTTTGATGTGGATCCGAGCATCGTTCAGAAAAGCGGTATCGTGATGCTGCAGATTCTATTCGCGGGCACAGTTATTCACCACAATGATCGATTCCCCGACTGATCCCTTCATAATCGTGAGCGTAAGTAGGAAGCCATACTCGATATTTCAACATTATTTATCAAAATATCGCAATGATCAAAACGATTTCTAATATTCCATTTGTGATGTTTCCAATTCGGTATGTAAAGCTTTTTTCAGGTATTTTTTTATATTTAGTTATTTTAAGCATTTAGTTTCAATATTTTGGTTTTTCAAGCAGTCATTAATTTTAAATATTTTTTTTTTAATTCTACTTCAAAAGTAGGCTGAGGAGTTTAATAAAAATCTTAAATTAGATTTTGCTTGACATCAGAAACTTCAAGCATGATACTTGACAGTTTTAGAGGGGGAAGTCATTGACATAATCGAACGTTTACTTATCAGGTGCCTACTATAAACTTATAGATTATGAAATTAGTAACTCGATTACAGTTTATCGATTATAGTTACTAATTTTGTATATCGCACACCTAGATCTAAACTGAGACAGCTTACAAATCGTTAATTTTGAGTTATGCTTGTATTCGAATGCTCGGTGATCATTCGCAACTATCCAACATGAAGAGTTCAATAAACGCTTATAAAAGTAATTGCTAGGTCACTCCCTTCCGCTCCACCCAGAGCGGGAGGAGTCATTTGATGATTTCCCATCCTCAAAAAAAAAAAAAAAAAAAGGTGGCGTTAAATTTATTTTGTTGAATCAACGTCTGTCACCCCCTCCCACCTAAACCTAAACAAGTCTATTGTCATTTGACCTTCTTGTTGTTGACGAACGAAAACGCGGGCATTTCGAATTGTTACAGTTTTGATGAAACGTACACGAGAGTTAACTAGAGTTGTTACGGTGTTAGTGTATTGTTCTGCCATTCCAGTTTTGTTTGATAAGGTACCTACGTAAATATTTAGTTACTATTTTGATTTGACTTTGTTTTGATGGATCAACATGTAAATTTCTAGTTATCCTACTATTGTTGAAACAAATTTATTTTAATGTTTTTTCTATACAGAATGTGACATTTTACATGCGTTGCATAAAAATCGTGTACGGTATTATAAATCGACTGTTTCCAATACACTATTTTTAATCAAACTATATACCGCTTTGTGTTTAAAGATTTTTCGAGTTCACTCACTATTGCTGGATAATTATTATTTACAATACCTAACTGCTTTTAAAAATGAAGCGAGGCCGTTATCTTGACAATATTATCAATGAAAGATATTATTATAAAGAGAACCCATTAACAGCTAATGAAGAAGACTTAACATAAGCAGGATACAAACAAAGGTCTTAAAAGTTAGTCTTAAGAACATTTTCGAAAACTAGTGTTACAGCCAAATTAGACTGATTTAAAATTTTCCATAGAAACGGAGATTTCCAGTTATCTTTTTTTTTAATAAGACATTTCTAAAATGTTCATAAGTACCTTTTTAGACCTTTGTATCCTGCTTATGCAGTTTCATTAAAATCGGTTCATTAATTTCAAATAACAAGGCCTTGAAAGTTTGTATGAAATGCCGTAAGGCGTAAACGCTCTTAGGAGAGAAAAAAAAAACAATTTTTTATTTTTCTTTTTAACTTTGGACTTTTAGTTTGTGGTTTATATTATTGTTTCATTATTAATTTATGGTATACCACTCGTTTAGAACACTTTTGTTTGAATAATTGTTTATATAATTTTTGTACTAATTTATATTCAATAAAACTGTTTCAAGTATAAATGGTGTTTATTTTTTTTATATCTACATAGTCACCACCTTAAAGTGTAACAACTTAAAAAACAGCGATTTTCTACAAAAAGGATTGAATTTTAGTCCCAGATATATACAGTGTCATTTTACAAGCTATAATTTATTATCTAGAATCAAATTAAATTGTATAACTTCCTTTAAAAAAAAATGCAGATCCGTCCGACTTTTTTTTACACATCTATGGTAACGACCTAAAATTTTTCTAATTTCACTAAAGAAATCATTTAACCAATATTTTATTGTCTCTATAGTAATATGGAAATGTTTGAAGCACTGCACTGTTTGTTTATTACTGTGATTGTCGAAAGTTAAAATAGACATTCTTGTTCTTTAGTTAAACATAGTATTGAAGTAATTTATGCACTTTTCTTGAGAGTTCCGAGTAGATAACACTGTCAGTTCGTATTTGGACTATTATTATGATATTTAACTGATTGTTTTGCGATAAACTGTGTAAGTATTTACTATTTTTAAGCAATTAAATAGGTATAGCCGTTGTTGATCGTGGAACTATTCTGCCTTGATTGAAAAATAAATTTTCAGTCAAGAGTTCTATTGTAGAATTATATTTGTGTGGAGATGTCAGAAAACTATACCTATCTGCAGGAGTTTAGTTCTGAACTACGAGATCTACGTTTTGGAATGGGCAACTAGCTTCAACTTTCTGACTAACTGACAGACTATTTATTTTTGACAATTCAAAAGTGCCTGTATAAGGTATAATTGAAATAAATGCTTTGAGTTTGAGTTTGAACACAAAGTTTTAGCTCGCAAGAAATCCTACACGCCAGTCTGTGGGCTAACCACAAGCACGCCGCGATGGCGGCGAGAGCTTTAAAAAGAAACACAGCACCGTTGTTGGTCGGAAGAAATTGATCAAGCTTTTTTGTTACGTGAAATAATTAGGTACAAACCTATATGCTTTTACCTTTGAAATTAGGAATTTCGCAGTAGCAGCTCCGAGTCTCGCTCCTCGGTTCTCGCTCTGTTGCTGGCAATATGCTCGCCCCGCGGGTTAAATGGGATTTAACCGTCACTGTCGAAATGTGAAAAGTTATAGGCACACCTCTGCCTAACCCTTAAAGGTAAACAGGCGTGATGAATTATTATGTGAAATGTACCGAAATATAGAATTTTTGCAAACTGAATAAACAAAATAACGAAATACGCTATTACCTACCTACTCTAAACTGTTCTCCGCAGGCACCACTGTCAGTTCCCGTCATCCCTATTAAAAACTATGATCTGTTTATTCCATCCCAGCAGTAATGGTATAAAGACGCCGTTGTCACACTGCTCTAAATGTGTTCGTATAATTTTCTCGTAGTATGTAGCATGAAAGCCACCTAAGGGGCTCAAGGGAGCCGCACCGACCGGCGCCGGAAGGACGTGCCGTTGCGCGCCCGCTACCGGTGCCGGCCGCCGTCGTCACATCCGCCGCACTGAGGGGAATTATTTTAACGCCAGTGAGAGCTTATTCGAGCTCCCACTCAGCAATTACATTAAGGGCCTTTGATGCAAAGCTTTTTATTGCTACATGTGCGAAAGCAAGTTCAATAGAGCTCAACTATTATCAATAGAGCTTCCGAGCTAAAATAACGAATGGCATATATTCGAACTCGTATCGGTTGTACGTTACAGGCGCTCTTCACATTAAATTGTGTAGCAGAGTATTTTTTTTTTTTCATTTTGTCTGATTTTTAGATGCGAGTGCAAAATGTTTTATATTTTTCATTTCAATTTTATTAAAATAAATATACTCTTGCTTGCAAATGAGGCTTCATGCGCGCTGCTTTGAAAAAGTTACATTATGTATATTGAAGCTATTTTGTTGGGATATTATTATATTGTGAGTACCTACCTACTTGTGATATACATGATCATCACACAAAGCACCAATGACACTATTGTACAGACAGCGTCAGAAAAATGAAACCACCTCAAGACTTAAAGATTATCGCCCGAGCACGCTCGGGCCCGCTGTCGCTCGTCGCTCGAGCGGCGGCGGGCGCGTCACGTGAGCCTTGAGCAGCTCCCTCCGCCGCCGCTGCACCCACCTCTACCCGAGCGCATCCACCGATCCGCCTCAAATAATATTTGCAAGTTTTTATTAATTTTATATGGTATTTTTTCGGCTTCCTTCTAGCCGAACCTTATACCAAGAATAACTAACAAAAAGACACTTTGTGTGCGATTAAGATACGAACCCGCATCACCAGGCGCTAGCCGATCATCTAGACTCAACGAAAATTGGAATAGCATTACTCCTTCAGTAAGGTTTAAATTTCAACTTCCGTAACTCCTCAATTAACTAAAAGATAAGGTTGAAATTAGCATAGATTTCTTGTTTGGTTGAATAGAATGTGTTAATTCCGATTGTTACACTACCGTCATTTTACTTCAGAAACTTAACTGCTGTATGAACTGCGAGTTAAGGTTGAATTTAGAATACTATTTCGCCTTATTTACTGAACTGTGATCGAGGGTATAATTATTTTTCAAATGGTTTCTTAAATTTATGTTTTCACAAATTTAAATAAATTAATTTTAGTGTAGTTTTGTTTCTAGAAATAACTATAAATGAACCGTTATCTAATGTTAGACGTTCTAAACCTCATCCAGGGTATCGATTTTTATCGATGTCCTCGCGCGCCTGTATGAGTGGCGCGCGGAGGCACTGCGCCGGGGGGAGGATCCGCTTCCGCGGCAAATCGCTGCGGAGCGGACGGATCTCCGGCGCGATCTCATGGCGGCATGGAAAGAGCGACTGTCGCAACCCAGCGCAGGGCACGCCGCGATAGCGGCGATAAGACCCCTCTTTGAGGAGTGGCTAGAGAGGCGCCACGGCGCCCTCACCTACCGCCTGACGCAGGTCCTCACCGGACACGGAAGTTTCGGGAGGTTCCTGCACATCATCAGGCGGAAGGAAACGCCCGGGTGTCACCATTGTCAGGATCGCCCAGAGGACACGGTGGAGCACACGGTGGAGGTCTGCCCCGCTTGGGCGGAGCACCGCCGTGTCCTCGTAGAGGCGATTGGCAGCGACGGCGACCTCTCTCGCGTCCGGCCCTGGTGCAAGCCATGGTCCGGGGCGAGAGGGAGTGGGAGGCAGTCACCTCCTTCTGCGAAGCAGTCATGCTAGCGAAGGAGGTGGCGGAACGGCTCAGGGGGAGAGCCTCCCGTCCCAGCCGCCGCGGGAGACGCTCCGGGCGTCGGGAGCCGCGTGACGACTCCCGGCCACCGTAGGCGCGGGCCTGCGGGCGGAGAGTAATGGGTAGCTCACCGCTCGATCAGGACCAGGCCCGTGCCGGACGGCGCGTACGTGTTCCACGCGCGCCTCAAAGAGATGTCAGCATCGAGGAGGGGCCCTTAGGGCCGAAGCCTGCCGGGTCAGCGGGATTGTCCGAAAGGGTTACCGCTGGCCCGGAACATAAAGGGCTAAGGAAGGAACACGGGTGGGTTTTAGTCAGTAAGAGTCTGACACTCCCTTCCGCTCCACCCAGAGCGGGAGGAGTCATTTGATGACTTCCCATCCTCAAAAAAAAAAAAAAAAAGGGTATCGATTTTGTGTTTAGTTAATATTCTAAGTAAAAACCCCAATTTAGCACAGATAGAAAACTGTATACTCAACCAGGAAGTAGATTCCATGAAGTCCTAGAAATGTAATTAGAAAAATAAATGAATATTGTTTATGCGAAATGCCTAGCTTTTATTACAAACCTCCATTTGATTTCTTAAATAATAATTAACGAAAGTCACCTATTAAATAAACTAAAAAAAAACAAAATAAATAAAGAAAAGAAAATCTTCTCATCCGCGGATTTGAACTCCTGACCATCGCATTGCTAAGCCGCAGTGTTAACCATTAGACCAACACGCCATTTACATTACATTGCAAAAAACTTAAATAGGTTTGATGTCAATACCAAAGGGGGTACCTTTTCTGTGAAGCTGACAGTACAAGAGCACGGGCTTTCCAGCAGCACCGGCTACGAGAAAATGATAACAAATTCTATCTCACAAAATTTAATATTTTAGTTTAAGACGTCACAAAATCAAATTCTTCTCTTCTTGTTCTCACACACTATTGTCTACATTTCTTTTTCATTTCTCCTTTCGCAGGTCTGCTGGACGAAATTTCTTAAGAAATAAGCAGTAAGTACCTTTGTACTCAGTGCTAATATGTCGTATCTGTATCTATTTTACTGTGTGGACATCCATACTAATATTATAAATTCGAAAGTAACTCTGTCTTTATGTCCTTTTCACGCCTAAACCAATGAACGGATTTTGATAAAATTTGGCAGAAAGATAGATTGCATCCCAAGGAAGGACATAGGATAGTTTTTATCGACATACCTTGCGGGCGGAAGCTAGTAAATAATAAAATAATTAAATAAAATTAAAATTTTAGCATTGTGCTTTATTCTGGTGGATAAGCAATCTGTCTTTGTACCACGAACAAGAAGCAAAACCATGTAATTTAATAAACCTTATTAAATCAGAAAAACATTTAAACTCAAGTCTCAAGAAAAGGTTTCTATGATTATTTTTCTTCTCTTTTTAAATACATATACATAAATATTATTATTCTAAGTATGTTAGCTTATAATATAATAATGTTATGTAAACGCAAAATATTTATAAGGGAAAATTTTGTTTTGATTACAAAATTTTCCCTTAAAAATAAATATTCAAATCTCAAGTAAATAAATTGTGACTTTTAATCAGTTTTATTAGGGTTCCTTAGTCAACTAGGAACCCTTATAGTTTCGCCATGTCTGTCTGTCCGTCCGTCTGTCTGTCTGTCCGTCCTCGCTTAATCTCTGTGACCGTTAGCACTAGAAAGCTAAAATTTTGTAGGAGTACGTATATCAGTTACGCCGACAAAGTGGTAAAATAAAATTTTGGAAAATATTTTTTTTTAGGGTAGCTCCCCTACATGTGAAGTGGGGGTAAATATTTTTTTCATCATCTAACCCATCGTGTGGGGTACCGTTGAATAGGTCTCCTAAAATGGCTTAGGGGTTGCTAAAATTATTTTTCGATTTAATGCTCCATTTACGAAATATTAAAGTTTAAAGTGCAAATTTTTGTTCCAGTAGGGCGTCCCTCCCCCCTCTAAAAGCTAAACTACGGGCTTGAAAAATCTGGAAAAATTCTCGATGGTAGTGCATTTCATCAACTTTAAAGGAAAAGTATAGCGGTTAAGATAACTTTATTAGTTTAGCAGTAATAGTCGTTGAACTTGGGTGTTGGATAATTTTGTACCAAATACAAAATCCTTAGCATTAATCCTTTAAAGTGACTAAGATGAAGTAGTTGCTTGTTTATAATGGGTAAAGACTTGCATTGAAAACCAAAATATGTTTTTTTTTTACCTATTCAGAATAAAGAACAACAGAATCGTACTACATTGAGATAACGGGCTACTACGGAACCCTACACTGTGCGTGGCCCGACACGCACTTGGTCGGTTTTTTTCCGTTGTATGTTAATAAAAACTTTAAAATCATTAAAAACTTAAGTATTCTTAATGGAGCTACCGTTATTGACCAATTAATAACAATTTCTGCGATCCCTTTGTGGGAAGTGTCACCGAGCGTCGAAAGTCACTGTTTTCAGAAGAAAATTCAATTTGATGGTGTTTACCTTCAAATATGAAACTTATTTCTATTCGCACTATATAAATGTTTCACTAAGGTTTTACCAAAGAAACGGATGGCTTCCCATACCGCGGGTAACCGTGCAGAGTCTACACAGTAACCCATGATATGTCCAACAGATTTATTGTCTACACCGTGCACAATAAATCTATGGTTGGTACCTACCTAACCATAATACGTTTTCTAACCAACTTGTCCAAATGTTATAGTTAAGTCAGTGCATTTGCTAGATAGATAGAATATTCTTTATTATCTACACCATAAAAATTACAGATGTAAATTTAGAAATTTTACAAGGGCTGACATATTGGGCGGTTTTTGCTCTAAAGACGTTCTTTTCAAGAAAATCTTTATACTTATGGATTAAGGCGATTAAGGCAGAATGAGAGACAATACTGAAGGTAGTCTGTGGTGTGGGTGTGTGTAGATTAATTTTCACACGACTTAACTGAAAGTTACTTTTTATCTGGAGAAAAACATAGGTTACTTTATAACAAAAAATAAACTGTACATACGGACTTAGCCACGGGGCACAGCTAGTTTATTATTTCTGTTTGCACGCCCACGTATTTAGATCATTAAATTCTCGCAATTATCACTTCGAAAAAATAACATTTGTATCGGCAAAGTTTGTACAGTTTTACGTGTAAAAACCGTACCTCTGTTTGCCTGAGGTATACACCATTACAACAACAAATAGAAAAGTCGGTTAAATAAACGAAATGGCTAACAGGAAGAAGACTGATTGTGTACATGACTTGAATATTGAATGTAATAAGGATTTATCTTGAATGGATTTATTTTATTTATTTAGGTTAGATTTAGGAAATTAGTTTTGTCGTTAAAGTACATTAGGGGTGTAATTACGGGATAAAGGAAATGTAACGTAACTGAGTTTTAGTTTAAGATAAGATAAGATAAGATAAGTCTTTATTTGCCTTAAACATGGTATAAAGTTGTTACAGTCAGATATTAATCTAAAGTCCGCATGTTTAGCTATACAGGATATGTATCAATTGCATGCAAAATAATAATTATTATTAGTAAATTTAAAGTTCAATGTCGCAGATACAGAGTCAATTACAATAATAATAGTTTTCTCTCAGCATTATCTGCAATTACACAAGTCCAGGAATTTATAACTTATTGTTGAGAAAATATTTAATGTCATAAAACATGTGTTCTTTCAACCATTTCATTAATTTGTTTTTAAATGAGTTACTATTAGATAACAATTTTATTTCTTTGGGAATTTTGTTATAAATGCGTATACACATGACTAGGAAACTTTTCGCATACTTGGCTGATTTAGGAGTATCCTGCAATGCAAGTCTGCATGGATCTCTATTTCGAGAGTTCAATTGATAGGCTTTCTTGAACAATCCCTTATTATTATAAACATAATTACAAATTTCAAAAAGGTACAGTGACGGAAGTGGTAATATACCTAGCTTTTTAAAGAAAGGTTTACATGACTCGTCAGGACGGATACCACAAATGGCTCTGATGCATTTCTTTTGCGCAATAAATGCTCTGTGTTTATCTGTGCTGTTACCCCAAAGGATAAGCCCGTATCTTAAGATGGATTCTATATAGGCATGATATGCTGTAATTGCTGTTTCTTTGTTGGTTATGTTCTTTATTTGTCTGAGAGCATAAACAAACTTATTAATCCTACTGCACAAACTATCCACATGTACTTTCCAATTCAGATCTTGGTCTATGAGTACTCCTAAGAATTTAGTTTGTGCAACTTCTTTTAACTTGTCAATATGAAGTTTGAAATTGTATTTAGTATGTATTGATTTATTAAACTGTATATAATTCGATTTATCTAAATTAATTTTCAATTTATTAGCCTGTAACCATTTTATAATTTCGTCAATAGTGTTATTAATGTCAATCTCATGATCAGATTTCGTTTTACACTTTTTGTCAGATGTCACAATAATTGAAACGTCGTCTGCAAATAATACACATTTATGATTAGTCACTAGCGGTAAGTCGTTTATGTATAATAGAAACAATAAGGGTCCTAATACACTCCCTTGGGGGACGCCGCAATTATTAATTCTATAGTCAGATGAATACGAGGTTAATACATTTTCATTAACTTTGTTAATAACAACGTATTGCTTTCGGTTGCTTAGATAAGACGCTATCCACTGCAGTGCTAAACCCCTTATTCCACATTTTTCTAATTTTTTCAACAAGATGTCATGTGCCACAAAGTCGAAGGCTTGTGACAGGTCGAAAAATAGTCCTGTCGTTAAATAATTTTTATTAAGGGAATTATGAATATGCCCCAAAAGATTAGCAATTGCTAGTGTTGTTGACTTGTGCTTTTGAAATCCATATTGTTCTTTCGTTATGATATTGTATTTGCTACAGAATTCGGAAAGTCTCTTTTGCATACATTTTTCAAATAATTTAGACACTATGGGTATAAGGGTTATCGGGCGATAGTTTTTAACATCATTTTTATCGTGTTTTTTGTACAGAGGTTTAACGACTGATAATTTTAGCGCATCAGGAAAAGTTCCAGATGAAAATGAAAGATTAATTAAATAAGTCAAAATAGGAACTAATTCTGTACTGCAAGTTTTAATTACTTTTGTACCAATTCCATCGTAACCTTCTGAGTTGGTGTTATTTAAAGCTATTATTTCTTTCTTAATCTCGTCTTCAGTCATAGGGCTAAGAAACATAGAATTAGGTATTGTCATGGTTTTATTGGGCTTGTCATTATCATGTAAATGATTAAATGTCACAATGTTAGTCGAATCAATAAAATAATCATTAAAAGCATTTGCTATGTCAGAGGGATTAGTCAGTATTTTCTTATCTAATTCTAGCTGAGAAATATCATTGTCACATTTTGTATTTCCAATTTCGCGATTGATGACTGACCACGTTGCTCTGCATTTGTTTTGACTGTTATTTATATACTTAATGTTTGAATTTATTTTGGATTTAAAGATACATTTTTTCAGTATTGATGAATATTTTTTATATCTATGTTTGTACGCTATGGTTTTATTTTTATAGTATAGATACCGTAAACATCTTTTAGTCTTACAACTGTTTCTGAGACCCTTGCTTATCCATGTTTGTTTACTTGCATCAGAATTGTTTATTTTAATCTTAATCTTTGGGAAGCATAACTTATACAATAAACATAAGAACTCGTGAAATTTATTGAATGCATTATTTATATCAGTTTCGAGATGTACCTCTGACCACGTTAGACTTGCAAGGCATTTTTTGAATTTAGTAATATTTTCACTGCAATAGTCTTTTTTATACATAAAATATGATTTGGACATTAAACTTTGCTCTTTTACTGGGAAATCTATGAGTTGCGCTGTGTCATGATCTGATAAGTGTAGGGATAGAACCTCAGTAGAAGATTTTTTTATGTTACTCAGTATGTGGTCTATACACGAGTCTTTACGTGTGGCAACTTTAACGTGAATCTGCAAGTTATAGTTATTGCATAAATCCTTTAAGTTTAACTTATCTTTGAGGGCAGTTATTGTAAAAGAGTACGGGTACGTTTTATGCCTCCTCTATACGTCGGCAGACGCGTCCGTGGGTGTCGACAGATGCATCAACAGATGGATCACCACGAGCCGACCACACATCTGTTGGTCGTTCTGTCTGTGTTAATTCTCGACAGACGCAACTCGTACGCACGCAACATTAAAAAAATGGATGTTGAGACCGTAGCTGCCGCAGCTATTTATTTATTTAGTACTTTTAACTACTATTTGAGTGTGCATCGCAGTAAAGTTATTAAAAAGAAATGGAAAAGAAGAAGGTGGTGGATGCTGGCTATACATATAATTTAAATGTTTCGTCTGTGCTCATATTATCCATTTCAGCGAACGAGATTAATAGGTAAACGAGAAAAAAAAAACTGCAAGAAGCACGCGTGCACTCTCATTCACGACTACGATAATACTGATGCACCGTCAGACGTGTGGACACACGCCGGGCGCTCGCGCTTTGATCCGTGCCACAAAAACCGACAACAAACGGATTGGTGGCAGATGCATCTGCCGACGTCAAATACCTACCACAGACTAGCAAATGACCATCTGCTGATGAATCTATCGATGTGTAGAGGAGGCTTAGGCATATGATATTTGTGAAAGTAGGTAGATACCATCCACCAAACAGCACTATGCCCGCGTGGTGGATTACGGCCCACTCCCTCTCACCGAGAGGAGGCCTGTGTCCCAGCAGTGGGAACATTATAGGCCGATTATACTAGGTAGATACCTACATAGTACATAATGAGCAACAGGATGGTTATTGGACCTACCTACATTTAAAAAATCTGTTTTGTGAAAATTCAATAAATCAACCATAGAAAGATAGTTACCATACAATAGAACTTCTATTGTCGTTTATTTACGCTTTGAGAGAAGTTAAAGAGAATTAATGTACTTGCAGTAATGAAAACCTTCAAACAACTTAATTTTAACAAAGCTGTGTTAGCACGACGCAATTAGGTAATGTAATTTCATAACAACCTTAAGAAAACAAACATTACCAGCGGCATTGCGAAACGAGAAATTACCATTTAAAACGAAATAACACATGTATGAAATAATCATGTCTCACCGCATGAGACGGAGCTAATCCTGCCGACACACTAAATGTCTTAAGGAGAAGAAAATGCGGATTTCCTCCCATGACATATTAGGTTAGTGGCACACGCGAAATAAAGACGTACCCACACACATATTTCATCCGACTAGGAAAAAGTATCACGTAGGAGTAACACAACGTCACTCCCTAAACGGCTGCCTACTGTAGTAGTCGTGCAATAAATAAAAAAGGCGATTTAGGAAATCCCGACATGACTCCCCGGATTTATACAGAGTGTTCTGACGCAAACTTTTCCTTGAGGTCATCAAAATTCTCCCTCCGTGCGCACGATTGAATGTTATGGGCCGCGAGACGCTCTCCACTTCTGAGTTATAGCTTGTTGCCCCCTGACATGCTTACGGTAGGTACTGATTTAATTCAATGATTATGTTGCGCCGCCACACGAAGCCCTAGCTTTGAGGCCAGCTTAATAAAAAAGTTACATCGTTATGAATAAACTGCACAGTCAATGTACGTTATATGTAAAGCGTGGGTAAACTAAAATGTTGATCTGATTTTTTTGTGTAGCGAGGTCAAATACCGGAGCTTTTAGTTGCAATGGCTTACTATATCCGAGTATTTTAGCCAGTGACATAAAAAATACGATCCTCGCTTTAGGGAGTTTCTCTAATATACGTAATAATGTACAATCGCTATCCCGAGCCAAACACGACTTATTTTTTCAGGGCAAACAATTTTGCGGTGTTCAATATCTGATACCGCTAACTTACCCGCGTCACGTAAGCAATACATACAAATAATATCGACAAAAGTTTGTCTGTAAATACGATATAAACTTTATTTATGAGATATTTATTATGCTTTTTGTTGTCTGTTTGCAATAGAATTCAATGACAATGCCATAATATTTTTTTTTGTAGTGAATCCATTCATGAATGCAGTCTGATACCGAACTTTGTGTACACTCAATAGTTATTCAATTTATTAGAGTGAAAATAGGGATGAGTAAAAATAATCGCCACGTATTTGGGCGCTGCCGCGTTGTAAATATTTTTGTTGAGAAAGAGCTTTTTAACAAGTTTTATACCTACTTAAGTGAAACAGGTGTAGCCACGTTTCTTACAATGAATGTTATTTCCATTGTTAAAATGGTGATCACTGTGGAGGACTGAGGGCCCGAATTTTACCAAGGTCAACTTTCAAACAACTAAAAGTGGTGACCTGTTTTTGCTTACATAAATCACAATTTATTTAGTACCTAGCATATACGATTTCAAACAGTAGATAAATGGACTGACTAAATTAAGTCAAGTTTAGGTCTTGAAGTGATTCGTGGGCCTTATCGCAGTTGTATTCTTATCTCGCTATTTAGTACTCGTAAGTACCTAATTATGTAATAATTTCCCGTGAGATTCCTCGCTAGGAATACGAATAACTCTGTCCCCATGTATGTCGTAGCCAATTATGTCAATTGAATGGGCAATAGCGTCCTCCACGCGTATAGCGTATAGTAACTACAAACTGCGATCACCAATCTGTTTGCCAAGTGGCTGTTCATTGTAACGATCTATTAGATGTCCATGTTCGTTATTATGACGATATTCAGTAGGCAAAGTCAGGGAAATGAACTGTTGAGCAAAGTCACTACCATCTTAAATTGACCGTTTATTCCAATTTTTATTCTTTGACAGTTGTATGAAATTGATATAATTCGGCGAAGTGACGTAGGGTGTCAATTTGATTACCAATTTATTTTCCTGATAGTACTTGTACCTGGTAAATAGTACTTGGACAAACCTTGATTGATTCATTGAATGAATTTTGTCTGCAAGTCTTGACAATTCGGACGAGTATTTGTTGTTTACTGCTAAGCGTTTATTGCCGCCTTGTTTAGGTAGGTACAGGTGACAAAAACTTGAATAAATCTTCGGTTGTGTACGAAAGCACTGTTAGATAGATGAAGACATTTGCTACTTATTTCAGTAATCTGGGTATATAACTTCCAAAATGGCAACAAATAAGGTTCAAAACAGCGATGCGTTTGATGTTAGTTTTATCATGATACTATTTTATTTTTATGTAATATTTTTGAAAATTTGGAAAATCCGAAATTGCACGACTCATAATGCTCATTTGTTCGTATAAAAAACCATAGATATAGAGATATTATATTAGTTTTTTTAATAATTACAATTAAACCACTTTGGCACTTTGAATAAAAGAGTAATTTCCAATATGGTTCCTCCTATGGGTGAAACGAATCTATTAGAGTATATATAGACTCATCATCATCTGCCTAGCCTTTTCCCAACTATGTTGGGGTCGGCTTCCAGTCTCACCGGATGCAGCTGAATACCAGTATTTTACATGGAGCGACTGCCTATCTGACCTCCACAACCCAGTTACTGGGTAATACGATACCCCTTGGTAAGACTGGTTGTCAGACTTTCGGGCTTCTGACTACCCGTAACGACTGTCAAAGATCCACAAATGACAGCCGGGACCAACGGCTTAACGTGCTTTCCGAGGCACGGAGGGGTCTCGGTATGTAAAGATGGTCACCCATCCACAGACCAACCGCGGCAAGCGTAGCTTAACCTGATCGATCGACCTGTGCGGCTGTTATTATTTAGCCACGGGCCCCTCTGTATTAGAGTATATATAGACTATAGACTATTTATTTATTTATATAGACTATTTTAAGTATAAAAAAAAATACACAATTAGTAAGCTCCAATGTTTTCAGGTTTCACACTTGATTGACGGGAATTATTTTTGAAATATTTTCATGTTTTTTTCGTTTCTACTACATTAAATCTGGGGGCCTAAAAATGCCACTTCGGCAAAATCATAAAAGGATAACATTATGAATCATAATGGCGAAGATAGTCCGAGTTTTTCTTTTTTTCGCTGCACTACGTAGGTAATAATCAAAGAGATTGGGATTGGATTTGGATTGGATTGATTGGTATTTTAGTACAGAATTAATCTCCATTAAATTATCTATACAATGGTATATAAATTAAGCAAGTTCTGTGTTCTAGCAGGAGTATAACAATAGAAACAGTTGTAGAAAGGATGCAAAAAAAAAAATTCGTCTGCGTCCATAACCAATTTTTTTTTGTCGTCTTTATCCAATATGAATACTGAAGAATTTATCACTGCAATCCAAAATCGAGTTTACATCTTAAATAATGGAATGTTGTAAAAAAATTGTGGGAAGAAATTAAAATTCTTTTTTAAGTATCTAACTAATTACAACACTCACTAATTACTACCACAGATGCACACACACGCATGGACACGCACACACACGCACGAACACACATACACCACACACACACAAACATACACAAAAACGCACACCCACACACACACTTAATTGCATGCTACAGTGTTTTATTATTACTTCTTTTATTTTATTATTAATTATTTATTATTTACTCATTGTAGATTTTCCTTGCTTAGCCGTCTGTTAATTATCACCTTGTCAATCTGCACATGTAACACGTACCAGAGCAAATTTGTATCTAGGGATCGAAACTGTTTCTCCTAAACACAGGCTATTCTGTAGCCTACCTAGGAGTACAGAGCTTCACCCACCTTATTGTAGACTACAATTCAGTGTTACCTATTATTAATAATGTAAAAGTTGTATATCTACAATTTGTTTATTTGAAATAAATTATTATTATTCCCTTTATTCCACTAAATACTATTATTATTATTAAGATTTAGTAACAATATTTAGGTATTTTTGACAGCGATATTTTCACGTGTAATGTCGACGCGTGCTCACTCTGTACTCACAGAGCATGTAATCTTTTTCTATACTGAACTGATTCATCCCCTCACCGACGTACACGCTACAGGCGAATATTTGAAGTTCGTGGCCTTGCTTTTGACGCTTAGAAATTACGCTTGTAGCGAATTGACGCCTCAAGCGTGGCGTTATTTTCGTGGCCGAGCATAACTGTGCGACTAAAGATATCGTTTTACGATGTACTACGTTTGGGCAGCGCCTTAAATGAGAAATTGATAAAATGAAAATAAAGTACCCCAGACTAACGTTAACATTACTGCAACGTACCTACATCGATTGCATAGAAAGTAGTACCTACCTATGCACGTTTACCTTGCCGAGCGCGGGTCATTTATAAGCGCGGTTCATATCGCGTGATTTGGTTTGCTAACCAGAGTGAGACATGAGCGAGTGTCAGCCCGCGCTAAATGTATGGTACGCTCGTTAGGCTGCCTTTCCACGGCCAGAGATGTGCGAGATCGGAAGCTAAACTTCGAAACTATGAGTCTACTTCCTCCAGAGCTAATAGAGACGCGCTTGGCACGTATATAAAAACTTATTTATTTATTTATATATACTTTATTGTACACCAGAAAATACATAACAAAAAAATACGATTTTTAACACAAAACATACTTACGATGGGCGGCCTTATCGCTTTCTGCGATGTCTTCCAGGCAACCTTGGAATGGACAGTGATTGCGTGGATATAAAAATGGGGTTGTCAGTGGTGCAAAATAATATACTATAATAGATACATAGATATTTAAGTACATATATAATGCATATATACCTTCCTTGAACCTTTTCCCACTGAGAGCTAAAAGAAGTTACACAATGAAAATCAAACGATCTGTTGGTTAACATCATACTCAATCATCGCTACGCAGCTTAGCACGTCTGTGGTAGAAAAGGCTGGCTTATCAACGTCTAACTAAGCTCCGTGAGGTGTGCTTTGCAAGTCAGTCTGTGACAAGATATTGCTTGTATGAACGAGATAGACTGAAGACCGAGGGCTGAGAAAGCACTTTTCACGTGAACCCTGCTTTTATTATTATTTATTTTTTATTGTTAGCTTACGTTGTCCCACTGCAGGGCAAGGGCCTGCCTTTCTCCTTTCCACTCCCCTTTGTCTTGAGCTAGTGTGAACCAATCCTGTCTGTAGGCATTAAGTTCGTCCCGCCATCTTCTGATGGGTGTGCCTCGATGTCGATGTTATGCTTTAAACAAATCGTTGCCATGGTAACGCTGCATATTTGAATTGTTTCCATGAGGAGCGCGTCATAGCACAGCGAAGCTTGATGTTGATCAGTCAGCCTTAAACTTGGCTGCGATAAGGTCAATTTATATGAGTAAGAGTATGTAGACTACATTAAAACCGATAGTGTACCCCGAGTCTCATACTCTCCCAACGTATATTTCAGATTGTTTTATTAGTTCTTATCGGTGGTTCTTGTGGTAAATTGGGACATCGATTTCATTACCTCTGACATTTACAAATTTGATTGAAGTATAAGCTTATTTGAAGGGATTTACTTCTATTTTTGGTAACGACATGCCAAAGCTTTCGTTGTTTTCTGTAATTTATATTTTGTTTGTTAATTTTCCTGCTAAAATTAGATAATATAATAATTTGAGTAGGTACTTAGTGGGATTACTGTACCTAAGTAAATGCCTGAATTGGTATATTTATTTAGAAGCAATTTTTAGATTTCGGACATTTCTATACTCCATTTTATTATAGAATATTAGAAAATAACGGCAAAATAACGACATTTATTGTGTAAAATGTTGCTGAAATTACTGAACCTTAGAGTATTTTGTAAATGGTAAATAGATCACATTGCTTTATATCACACTAGTATTATAAAGGCGAAAGTTTGTGAGCTAGTTTTATCATAAAATATTGAAGTTTAGGGTGGTAACCGTTATTTTTCTAACAATTTAGGAAATATTGTTACTGTTGAAGAACTTGGTGATAGTAAAATATTTCTATATGTGTACTGGTGTATCGTAACGTCTAACTCTTATAAAGAATCTGATAACTTTGGCTACGGAATTCTCTTCCATTGAAATTCCGATCTGAGCTGCATGCTTATTAACAAGTCCCATTCAGACATAAGTTCGGTAGCCATAGTTGTACAGTTCAAAACTTTCTACGTGATCAGTATTCTATCAGATCGAACTGAATTCGCCAAAATGGACAACTGTGGGGGCAATTACCATAAATAATGTGTCAGTTCTAAATTAATAAACGTTTGGTCAATAACTCAGACTAAATTTAACGCAATGCGGTGGAAATTACAGGAGCAATTACACTGTAATCAACTTGTATCGTTTGCAGCCTATTTTCGTTTGGGCTAATCATTTTAAATTTTAATTGAATTATCTTTCGTATGGCCATAAAACATATTTTTCATTATAATGGAAATACCTAATAAAACTTCTGTTATTGTCATTGTTGGGATTGAGCCATAAGTCATAACCCCACTCCGCGAACCCAGTGCGATTTGATGGATGTCAAATTGACATGTCATGTCTTCTGTATGCGTAACAAACGGATTTCGATAAATGGTTTTCACAGTCAGTGATGCTTCTTGTCAGTGTGCCCATCTGGATTTAAAGCCACGACTTATGCTCGGTTCCTGTAAACAATCGAATCGTTTTGCTTACCAATGGTAGCACTTATTGTTCCTAAACTTGGCTTAAAAATAGATTCGTAATTGTACCTGTGATAGTTACTTCCATATGTAAGTAGTAGACCCCCAGTCTACTATTTATAATAATTGACTTAATTCAAAAAGTGAGGTACGGTCGAACAAGCTATTTGGTATACAGGCATAATTATTCATCTTTCCACTACACTGCCAATATTTCGTTTTATTTTGTGCGTTATAACTTTTTCAGCTTATGGCATCCTTAATAGAGTGGTGTAAAAGAATTGGCTATTCAGCACACCCACATCATAGTTTAAAAATAGTTGCATGTTAGCTGCCGGTATACCAAATAGCTTGTTCGACCATACATACAGTCTGTTACAATAATTATAATAAGTTAACAATTTATGGAAAAACCATAAGGAGAGAGTTACAACAGAATTGAATCTGTCGTCCTTGCTAGGTTACATGGTAACCTGTATTAAGGTTCGCCAGCCCAGGTTCCCACAGAAGGAGTACAAAAATCCAATAGAGACTGCTTAGGAGAATATGGTAAAAACATACGAAAACTTATACTAAGTATGAAGTGTTAGTATGTGTATGTGTTTTGTGATAAGGTGTGGTGTGGTGTCGTGTGTTTGTAGGTGTGGTGTGTGTGTATAAACGGAAGGGTGAGAGTTTGAGTTTAGATACTATGCAAAGCAATGAGGTCTTTGCTTCATTATTGATAAAGATAGATAGTCTTAATTTTAATCTTCTGCTTAGTCTTTTTTTTTTTTAAGTTTCCTATTTATAAGAATTGGCCATTATAGGCAAGAACCACAGATATTTATTAGGTACTGTCAAGTCAAGATGTATGTACTGTGTGTTACATACCTATATTTTCCATGATAATAAACAATAAACTAAATGCAATATAAAGCTGCACCACTGTGTTGATTTATAGTTGATCAACTAAAACCAATTTGGAATTCCTTAATTGTCTATTTGAAGTAAATTGGAAACTGTCATGGAAATATGGAAAAGGTTTGATAAATGATGGTGATTTTCACGTTATGTTTATTAGTTATCGGTATTGGGTAGTAATATATAAACATTACACTGGAATCAAATTATTGAGACCCATAGAGAGAGGCCAGTGTCCCAACAGTGGGAACTTATAGGCTGATAATGCTTATGCTATCTGAGTCAGGGCGAAACACATCCATGAGGATTTCCACATGCCAGAAAATATGAGAAACTTTTAAAAGGTGCCTAGAGAATTATCTCATTATTTGCTGATCTTCTCTTCTCTTATCATATGACTCAGGACTGTCTGTCAATCGATTATGGAATTACGTCCTATGCACATAGAGGTCAAGGGGTCATTCATATCCAGGGCTACTAGTCTATTCTATACAGACACAGATTGACACGAAAAGCGAGTTAGGCCTCTGCCTCGAATCTTGGGGGCAGCGGGGCGGCGGCGGCGGCGGCGGCGCGGGAGCGCCGCGGGCAACACAGACCCGTTCTCGAAACCAGCGGGCAGATCGCGCGGCACTATAAGTGTTGTGTTCGTGGTTGTGTCGTCGAGAATTTTGGTTTTTATTCGCGAATGAAATGTCTGAACAACAGCGACAATATATTTTTGATTCAAATTTATCCCTAACACTCGATTTATTGTGGGCAAAAGAAGAAGTGAATCCCTAATGCAGATGCGCGGGCGCACTGTTGTCACGTAGAAGTTCACAGGCCTCCGATGGCAATGATTGAGCTAAACCATGATATCTGGTTCAGTTACCCACTAGTACCTACTACTGAACACTACACTACACTACTACACTACCTGAGGCTACAAAAGGTTTTGCAATCTATTGTTCGCAACGTTCCTTTTTCGGCATCGGAGGTGAACACATCTAATTAGTCATCAACCATGTTTATCACCAAGCGCTAATTAGCCTAAGGCCTCCTCTACACGTAGACAGATTCATCAGCAGATGGCCATCTGCGAATGCCTCCGCCGACGTGCAGACGGGGTAATTTGCTAGTCTGTGGTAGGTATTTGACATCGGAAGAGACATCTGCCACCTATCCGTTTGTTGTCGGTTTTTGTGGCACGGATCAAAGGGTTTCAGCCCGAGCGCCCGGCGTGTGTCCCCACACGTCTGTCGATGCATCAGTATTATCGTAGTCGTGAATGAGAGTGCACGCGTGCTTCTTGCAGTTTTTTTTCTCGTTTACCTATTAATCTCGTTCGCTGAAATGGTTAAAATGAGCACATTTCAATTCCTTGAGTTCTATCAAAGAGAAAACTGCATGTGGAATCCGAAAAATAAGTACTTACTACAAAAATAAAAATGTTGTAAGTTTAAACCTATACAATTAATTAAAATAATTTAATTCTTTCAATTAATTAAAATAATTTAATTATTTCAATTAATTAAAATCATTTAATTATTTCAATTAATTAAAATAATTTAATTATTTCAATTAATTGATTATGTTGAGGCTACTGTAAATTGGATACTGTAATTGCAAATTGGACATCTAACAGAGTGTAGGTAATTTTTATTTCGGTTGGAATTAAAACAACTTGAATACCTACATGACATACTATGCACACTCAAAAGTAGTTAAAAGTACTAAATAAAAAAAAATTGCTGCCGCAGCTACGGTCTCAACATCCATTTTTTTAATGTTGCGTGCGTACGAGTTGCGTCTGTCGAGAATTAGCACAGACTGAACGACCAACAGACGTGTGGTCGGCTCGTGGTTGTCTATCTGCTGATGCATCTGACGACGTCTGCGCACGCATCTGCCGACGTGTAGAGGAGGCATAAGACGCGACGCGTGTTTTCAAGTTCCAACTTGTGTGTGAGCTGTTATTTTGCAATGGACATTCAAGTTACAGCTCGTATTATTAATTTACTTTACTATTTTGTATTTTCAATCCACCATTTTTTTTTAATAGACTGCTACGCCGCAGCATTTCTTACGTATTTATTTCTGTACTAGCTGTGCCCGCGACTTCGTCCGCGTGGAATAGTGACTTTTCGGGCAGCATTATTTTGAATTACATATACCGTCTACAGACCGGGCATTTGCTGGCCGAACCCTCTGAGAACTCAGGCGAATTTCAGTGAAAGTCTCAGTGAACTAGTGCTTGAGCTTCACGATCGGCAGTGAGACGTATTTCTCGTTCTTCCTGTGTTTCCTGAGACCGAACATTTGCTGTCCGAACCCTCTGAGAACTCAGACGAATTTCCCTATCAGTGAAAGTCTCAGACTCACGCGATAGTGTATGAGCTTCACGATCGGCAGTGAGACGTATTTCCCGTTCGTCCTGTGTCTCCTGGGATCGAGCATTTGTTGTCCGTACTCTGGGAGCTCAGGCGGGTTTCCCTGACAGCAAAAGTCTCAGACTCACGCGATAGCGCGTGAGCTTCGCGATCGACAGATAAACGTGCCTTTCGTTGTTCCCCGTTTTCCCTATTTCGAGTTGTCATCATTCGAGAACGATTTGAACTCAGTCGAGATTCTCGCTGAGTCGAAGTTTCTGTAGCACGAAGCCTAGCCTGATGTTCCCGAGTTGCAGAGAGCCTTGCCTCACGACCTTCCTCAGATTCCTGTGATCGAACTAATCTCATCCTTTTAGCATTTCTGCTACATTGGGAGAGGTTGGATCTTCTTCGAGGCATTCTTACAATAAAATAGTACTTACTACTTAACACACAGTTATTTAGTAAACACGTACTATCGTAAACAATTAAATTATAAATACTTACAGATTATTATACAGTCTAAAATTATCACAGTTTAAGTAATAAGTGTTAAGATGTGTAAACCAAACGTCATTATTATCATCATTTCAGCCGATAGACGTCCACTGCTGGACATAGGCCTCCCCCAATTTTGGGGGGGTTTGCCATAATCGCCACGCTTGGCAGGCGGGTTGGCGATCGCAGTATGGTATGGTGGTGGAATGCATAGAGAACGCTGCTGCCCATTCTCCGGTGAGACCCTTAGTCGCCTTTTACGACACCCACGGGAAGTAAGGGGTGGTGCTATTCTTCTACACAGACAAACGTACTAACTTTATAAAACAAAAGAATTGCTAGAAAAAATAATTACTAACCTAAGCTAATGAACTTATACTTAATAAAGAAAATCAAGAAAAGAAATGCCTAACCTATACCAAATACTTATAATATTTATATACAAACCCTAAATACAAATTAAGATAAGTATGTATACCGAAAATCAGGGAAAGAAATGCCCAACCAATAATAAATGCTTACAATATTTATTTACAAAACCCTAAATAAAAATTTAGATAAGTAAATACCCAAAAATCAAGGAAAGAACCGCCTAACCTATACCAAATACTTACAAAATTTTAAAGAAAATTAAGAAAAAGAACCTAACCTACAAATCCTAAAATATAAATAAATTAAATATGCAAACAGTCAGTACCTATTCAAGTGAATCGCAATAATCGAATCCAACTATTCGCCTATACTCTCCAGGATACGTGCGTTCGCTACGAATAACTGAATCCTTATGGCAGCGGCGCGTTTTCTTTTGAAATGGTCATCTCGCAGTTCAACCTGAGGGGTTGTCGACTGCTTAACCTGGCTTTCCTGTGGATGCCTCAATAAATTAAGGCCTCCAGCCAGGGCATAATACACAACTTGACTACACAATATAAACTTAAAAACTAAGCGACTACACGCTAAGGGCACCCCCTGTGGGGTACGGACCTCGGCTTAGGGCGTCGCTGGGAGAGGGCAGCAAGGGACAGGCTGGATCGGAATTATGGCAGCGGCGCGGCTCTCAGCGCGCTTTATACAAGGTGTAACGGAAAGGGGGTATCAACCCTGAAGGAGGTGAATGTGCTCATGAAACTGAACAAATTTCCCCAAAGAACATAGGTCGAAATATGAAAAAAATTTTGGACCTCCCATAGTAATAGTAAATCATTGATGTGCTATTACTATGGGAGGTCCAAATTTTTTTTTCATCTTCATTCACCTCCTTCAGGGTTGATACCCCCTTTCCGTTACACCTTGTATATATAGCCACGGACGCGCAGGCGCGAGGCGTTTACGTACTCTGATAGAATACCTTAACAAATGTTCGCCGTGATTCTTTAAATTGACATAACTTTTTTATTTATGAACCGATTGACATGAAATAAACACTAAATGTTAAGTGAAGCTTACTACAATATATTAGTGAAAACCGCATCTAAATCGAATAAGCCGTTTCTGATATTAGCGTGCACAAACACAGCAGACAAACAGACAAACAGACAAAAAAAAATTAATTACAATTTCGGGTTCGGCATCGATATAATAACAACCCCTGCTACTTTTTTTTAATATATTTCCATTGTACAGACACCACTTTTCTACAATTTTATTATATATATAGATTTATTTTTATGTTGAAGCTTTTACTTATGTTTGTATCTACTTGTGCCATTCAATTAGATATAAAAATGTCGCTTGAAATCTCTACTACTAGACTTTAAAAAATGTATTTGCACATCCTGCAGCAGTAAGGTGCAGCCAGGGTCTACTTGCTACGAAATATGTATTGTTTTTGTTGTTTTGTTTTAGGTACTTGTATTGAGTGTTCTTTCAAAAGAATGCTTTTACTTGATAGGGATATCAAGGACAGCAAATCCGAACTGGAATGGTGGCGTCGAGTTTTTCAAGCCCTGATACAGTTGCTGCCTGATGTTGAGAATTTGATTGCTGATAGTGATGACTTAGGAAAAAGAGTTACTAATCTTTGTATAAGATTTGTAGCTATCTGGAAGCAAGTCTCTCGCAAGAATTCTCGCATGGTCTCTATGTACGGAGACTGGCTGAACGAAATTGAAGTTTGCGTTCTGCCAACGTTGGAAACACTGCCAGAAGGTTTTTTTCTAATTCAGCTATTTCAGCAGAAATTACTGGATTAGACAAAGACATTATTGACAGATGTCATAATCTGCTGCAGTGTCTTTCGTCGGGTCTTTAAAAGCCGCGTTATTAATACAAAATTAATAACGCGGCTTTTAAAGAGTATGTTCTGGGGACGGCAACTTTTGAGTCAGAAGAGTCAAAACGTACAATTTACAAATTTCCGTTTTTAAAGAGTCACAAAATTCTTACCAATCATATTAGCAGTAGATACTTGCATAAATAAAGATTTTTGATAAAAATTCATATGTATAAGTAGTGTTTTTTCACAACAAATTAGATAATACATCTATGGTATTATTCACGGATATCTATGGTATTATTAGATAATCACATATTATTTAAGTAAAAAATTAAAACAATTAAACATTTACGTACAACACTAACTTTTACTTCAATAACAAACATTTGAGTAAACAAATTCAATGGGAGCGTTGGCTTTGCATGGTTATTCAAGTAGAACATTTAAACTTTACTAAACAATATAACTTGTACATAAAAAAAAACAATAACATACATTTGAGTAAACAAATTCAATGGGAGCGTTGGCTTAGCGTGGTTTTAGAATGTTTGGATAAATTTGACTCATAACTTGTTGTTTTAAGTTTCAAACAAGACTCTAAATTTTCATTTTTTAGTTGGCTTCTTACTTTACTTTTAATTATATTTATGCAAGAGTACGCTTGCTCGCACGAATATGTCGATCCGAAGATAGTCAGCACTCAAAATGCCAACTTCTGCACCTCACTGTAATAATCTGTCATGCGTCGAATATAAGTGCCTCAACTCGCGGCATTTCTTTGAAAGCTGTCCACTTTTGTCGCGTTACGTCCATACATTTCTGGACCTCCAACACTTCCAAATTGCTTTTTAACTCTGTAAATTTTCTACTCCATAAAGCTTTACTTTTTAAATCGATCAATTGCATTTCTAGAGATCCAGTATCAACTCCAAATGGCTCAATGTGGATTTCGTTACTATTTGTGTTGAGAGGATACTACGAATGCTAGAGTGGTTTTGAATTGCTGAATACTGACCGAAAATTAATCTTTTTTTTTTTTTATAACTATGCTGAATTATTTCGTGTGTTTTTTAATAAAATAATAAATATTTGCGTATGGAACTAAAGAGCCGCAGCTTCACATCCAAAGAGCAAAGAGCGCACGTTGCCGACCCCTGCTCTAGACACAGCACGTAAGCTTGTTGCTACCTATCCATGGTACAACCTGCCCTCGTCTGTACATAAGGTCCACATTCATGGTTCGGAAGTAATTGACCATGCATTATTGTCTATCTATCTGTCATTATTATCTAATCTTGAAATAATTTAGTTAAACAGTTTAGGCATGACAACACGAGGAAAATGTCCCGGGTTGTCACAAACACCGACTTGATACATAGACTTCTTCTTAATTCGAATCCTTATATTTCTGGTTTAAGAAGGTTACCACGGAAGAAGAAGTCTATTCTATCTAAAGAGGTGTTGAATTTGTTGTCGGTATAGAATAAAATGTATTTAGTTATATAATAAACACTAGAATTATATTATTTTAGATACAGCTCCTATTATGTAACTATTGACATGTAAATAATAGATTTTTGACCATTTCTGTGTTTGTGGTTAGGTACTAATAATTAGGTATTTACTTTATTTTTACTATAGAAATGTAAATATTTAAGTTTTAAGTTGCAATTCTTTTCTTGTATTTTAATATGTATTTCGTCAAGTACAATAACTGCATTATTTTTTCGAATAAAATTTTTTTTAAACATTAATTCGCTTATTTTCATTGTATTATAACGTAAAGTATTACAAAAAAGCATAATAATAATAATTAGTATTGATAACGACAGTCATTACAGTCACACCTTAGCGAAACCTTATGACCGCCTCTCTTAGGGCGCGGAACCACTGTGGGGCGGTCACCGCTTAACTGGAGTGCACCGCTCGTTGCCCGCTCCCGCACCGCTACCGCGCCGCTGTTTCGAGGGCCGGTCCATTTGATTTTACGCATTAGATCCTGCCGCTCCCACGCCGCCGCCGCCCCGCTGCCCGCAAGATTCGACGCAGAGGCCTTAGTTTTTATACTATACTAGCAGCGCCCCACGGTTTCACCCACGTAAGTTTCGAATCCGTGGGAATATTCCCCGGGATGCAATCTATCTCTCTGCCAAATTTTATCGAAATCTGTTTAGTGGTTTAGGCGTGAAAAGGTAACATACAGACAGAAAGACAGACAAACAAAGTTACTTTCGAATTTATAATATTAGTAAATGGGTAAAAAGACTAGCTTCTGCCCGCGACTACGTCCGCGTGAAATTTCACCCTCCCCCCATTCACCCTCTTCGGGGTGGAATTTAGAAAAACCCGTTCTTAGTGGATAGGTACCTACTCTTCACAAAGAACATACCCACCTTAAGTCATGTCTCTAGGTCCAGCGGTTTTGGCTGCGCGTTGATATATCAGTCAGGACATTGAACTTTATATATAGTAATAGTTCTTCCAATAACCTATGAGCATGGCCTTTCGCAAAACATGGGCGGCCTATCGACCTACCTACTATATATACCAGTAACTATTATACTGTTCCACCCTCAGGTAAGTTATTCTCCTTAAATCATAGCTTGTCTGCCATGACAGTCCGACGGCGCTTTGGATAAGCATTGCGATGCTAAGTCGCTCGTATAGCAAACTGCTTTGTCAACTCACAGTACCACTTAATGGCACAGTGCGGGATAACGCTGGAGTACGGGGAGAAAATTGGTCAATAGTGAGCTGTACCTTCATAACAGTAATATATTGGATCGAAATATTTGAAAGTAAAGTAAAACACATGGATTTTCTTGATGATACGTCTTTTGAAATATAACAAAATCTAGGTCTTCTGAAGGTTAAGGCATCGATTGGTATGGAAAAACCAAGTTTCCAACCATGGTGGAATGTTTACATTTACAGAATGACTTCACCGTAGACACTTTTGTTTTGATTTAATGAATGTACTTTACAAGAAGGTTTAGGTGTACATCATTAGAATTAGAGAAGAGTCTGGAGGGCTGTGATATAAGTGATAGCAAGAATTAAGTATGAATATTTCCAACTTGATAGAAAAATACGCCAACAAGCCTACGCCGTAGCCATAGACCTACGCCGTAGCGCCGTTGCTACGAGCGTATTATGTAAGTTGGTAAGTATAATAAAAACCGATACAATAGTCGATAAGTATTAAAATAATAATTGCTTGGCTTCTAATAAGATACAGGTACATAAACCTAGTTTAGAAGTCAGGGTTTTTCACTCTGGAATGCTAACTTAGGCCATTTTTAAATCAAATACTGTATATGCATTTTTTGAGAAATCGTCGTTTCAGCCGATAGACGTCCACTGCTGGACATAGGCCTCCCCCAATTTTGGGAGGGTTTGCCATAATTGCCACGCTTGGCAGGCGGGTTGGCGATCACAGTATGGTATGATGGTGGAATACATAGAGAACGCTGCTGCCCATTCTCCGGTACGATCTTTAGTCGCCTTTTACGACACCCACGGGAAGGGAGGTGGTATTCCTTAAGTCCGGCACCACACAGACACTTTTTGAGAAATAAAGATTTATTATTATTATTATTTTATTATTAATGAACTCTCATAATTTACTATAATAATGGACGCTCATAATCTATATATATAAAAGAAAGTCGTGTTGATGAAAATTGCTGGGGAGGTAGCTTAGAACCAGGAGACGGACATAGGATACATTTAAACTTTTTTTTTACTTATAGAAGTAGGGTAGGAGTAGTATAGGAGTAGGTGAGGAGTAGGGTAGGAGTAGGGTAGGAGTAGTGTAGGAGTAGGTGAGGAGTAGTGTAGGAGTAGGGTAGGGTAGGATAAGTGGTAGATCACCACGTGAACGAAGTGCCGGGTCAGCTAGTTTACTATAATTGCAAACTTAAGTGAAATAAATTCTTCATTCCCTGAATCATCATCATATAGCAATTTGTAAACGGTTTCTTGTGTATTTAGAAAACAGTTTTTCGTGAAAATCTTATAGCGGTATCAGACCGAACGGTTTGTCCAAGTACCTACCTACTACAAGTACATTGGCATTTCAGTTCTAACGTAAGCACTCGAAGTACATTTTGTTCCAGTAATATACTCGTATTGGTGTATAAAATACTTGTTGAATAAAAAACATGAAGTCTTTATTTTATTTATCGTGCAATTCTTGTTGAGTTTTTAGTACTCGTAAAGTTCTCGTTCGACTTTTAGACTTTTCGATACTTTATTTTTATTACAATCAGCTTATCGTGCATGCGATCGTAGAAAACATAGGGTTACGTTGTTATAATAATAAAATGTACGAATATATAATAAAAATGAAATGATGTTAGCTGGTAAGCGCGCCTTGAGAACGGCTGAACCGATTTGGCTATTTTTGTTTTTAAATGTTCGTAATAGTCCGAATTTCTCAAGTTCTTACGGAAAACAAATTGGAAAAATGCTGGGAAAATCGGAAAATTCGGGAAAAACTTAAAATGAAGGCATTTGAACATATCCGTCAGAAGTTGGCCGTAACATCCCAGCGCTGATTTGCTGGATTCGTTTTCTCTTTTACCGAACATTTTTTCTCCTCACAGTTCATTTTCTTTATATGTATGTATGTATCTATCTATCTATCGGCTGCTGCAAGTGCGGAAAACCTCAAACGGCGAAAATACTCTAATCTCTTTGGAACTTATATGTTTGAGCCGTTTGGGGTTGAAATACTAGGGCCATGGGACCCGAGTGCCCACTTAGTGTTTCGAAACATCGCCAAACGGTTGGTCGACTCTTCACGTGACCAGAGGGCTATTTTTTGGCCAAAGAATCAGCATTGCCATACAACCATACAACGTGGCAATGCTGCCAGTATTTTGGGCACGTCTTCTGTTGACAGCGATGCGGACGAATTTTTTGATGCCCTTTGAGTATTACCCCTCCTTTTTATATACTTGTACATATTATTATTATTATTTTAATACTGTTAGCTTTTAAAATTATCTGTATTGTATTAGTATTTATTTCTGTATTTTATACTCATTTCCTAGCTATTTATCCCGTATGTTGCACTTGCCACGTTGTGTCTCTGCATCACCTGGTTGACTGGTAGAAAATGCGTCAGGCATTGAGTCCTCCTTTGTACAGTATTTATTTACATGTGCATACAGTTTAAAAAAATTAATAAATAAACGCTTTTTTGTATGAATTATTGAAATTTGGACAGGGCATCGGTAGCTAGTTAGTAATAATAGTCATGCATTTTGACAGGGCAACCCCGGTCGAGGCACCTAGTTAGTAATAGTCATGCATTTGGATAGGGCAACCTCGGTCGAGGTTAGTTAGTAATAGACTTGCATTTGGACAGGACAACGTCAGTCGAGGCAGCTAGTTAGTAAGATAAGATAAGATAAGTCTTTATTTGCCTTAAACATGGTATAATGGTGTTAGTCTTATTTAAATACAATGTCCACATGTTTAGCTACACAGAATATGTCAATTGCATGCAAAAATTTTAAGTCCAAGGAAAAAAAACAGTAATTAGTAAATAAGTCATTCCAATAAATAGATGGATATAATATTATAATTTTATGTCAAAGAAATCATTAATGTCATAGAAATTATGTCCATTCAGCCATTTATACAGCTTGTTTTTAAATGAATTTGCATTATTTATACATTTTAATTCTTTCGGGATTTTGTTGTAAATGCGTACACACATCACAAGGCAGCTTTTAGCACACCTGGCTGATTTAGGAGTATCCTCTATTACGAGTCTGTTCGGATCCCTTGGACGAGGGATTACTTCATAAGCTTTTTTGAACAATCCCTTATTACTATACACAAAGTTACAGACTGCGTATATGTAAAGTGCAGGAAGTGGTAACAGACCTAGCTTTTTAAAAAATGACTGACAGGATTCGTCAGGACGAAGTCCACAAATAGCCCTGATGCACTACTTTTGTGCGATGAATACTCTGTCTTTATCCGTACTGTTTCCCCAAATAATAAGCCCGTAGCTTAAAATTGATTTAATATATGCATGGTACATAGTGATTGCCGTTTTTACGTTTGTAACGTTCTTTACTTGTCTGAGGGTGTAAGTGAATTTATTAATCTTATTGCATAAATCATCTAAATGTCCTTTCCAGTTTAAGTCTTGATCTATGAGCACACCCAAAAATTTGGTTTGTGTTACTTCTTTAAGTTTGTCAACATTAAGTTTAAAATTGTATTTGGCATGTTTTGACTTATTAAATTGAATATAATTTGATTTATCTAAATTAATTTTTAATTTATTAGTCTGTAGCCATTGTAAAATTTTGTCAATAGTATTATTAATGTCTAATTCATGGTCAGAAATCGATTTTTTATCAGATGACACAATAATTGAAATGTCATCTGCAAATAATATAAATTTATGATTAGACACCAGTGGTATGTCATTTACATATAATAAGAACAATATGGGACCTAGTACACTTCCTTGAGGGACGCCGCATTTATTTATCCTAGGTTCAGAGCAGTAGCAAGTAAGTAAGTCTTCATTTACGTTGTCTATAACAACGTATTGCTTTCGATTACTTATGTAAGAAGAAATCCACTGCAGTGCAACTCCTCTTATTCCCAGGATTTCCAACTTTCTCAATAATACGTCATGCGCTACAAAATCAAAAGCTTGAGATAGGTCGAAAAAAAGACCTGTTGTTAATTTATTGTTATTTAAATTCCTCAGAATATTGCTCACAAGGGTATATATTGCCCGTGTGGTCGACTTTTGCTTTTGGAATCCAAACTGTTCCTTTGCTATAATACTAAATTTGTTACAAAAGTCGACAAGTCTCTTGAGCATACATTTCTCGAAAACTTTTGACAATATGGGAATAAGAGTAATCGGGCGATAGTTTTTGACGTCCTTTTTATCTTGTTTTTTGTATAGTGGCTTTACGACTGATAATTTTAGGGCATCAGGAAATATACCTGACGAAAACGAAAGATTAATTAAATATGTCAAAATGGCAATCAATTCTGTATTGCACGCTTTAATTATTTTTGTATTTATCCCATCATAACCTTCAGAGTTAGTATTGTTTAACGCCATTATTTCCTTTTTGACTTCATCTTCAGTCATGGGTCTAAGAAACATGGAGTTGGGAATTGATTTAAAATTAGTGTCATTATAATATTGATTATTCGATGTCAAAGTATTAGTCGAGTCAATAAAATAATTATTAAAAGCATTTGCTATGTCAGTAGGGTTTGTCAGAACTTGCTTATCTAATTGTATGTCAGAAATATTATTAATACCTGATTTCGCATTCCCAAATTCATGATTAATAACTGACCACGTTGCTCTGCATTTGTTTTTGCTATTATTTCTAAAATTGATGTTAGAGTTCATTTTCGATTTAACAATACACTTTTTCAAAATGCTGGAGTATTGTTTATATCTTATTTTGTGTGTTAATGTTTTGTTCTTGTAATAACGATATCGTAAAAATCTTTTTGTTTTGCAACTATTTTTAAGACCCTTACTTATCCATTTTTGTTTAAATGCGTTAGAATGTTTAATCTTTATTTTTATTTTTGGGAAGCACAAGTTATATAACAAACATATAAAGTCATGGAATTGACATGCATTTTGAAATTACATACATAATCTCACACCTTCTACAGGGGTCGGCATAAACTACAGAACGTCACCTGCTACGATTTTACACCTTTTGCTTCGTTTACAATTATCACGTTTCTATTTCGTGAATTAATTCAGAAGAAATGGCAAGATTTTTCCATATTATAAAATTATCACAAGAGTTGCACTTTCCATTCGTGTCATATCCGTTCTCCAGAGTAAGTATAATTCCGTAATAAGAGCAGTTAGTACTTAGCGTTTTAAGTGAGCCGTGAATAAGCAAGTTGTGAGCGAGAGAACTCTTCGCACCCTCTTACGTTTCACTTAGGTGATATGGTTATTAAATGTAAGCCAATTGAAATTTAAAATGGACATGGAAAGTAGGGGAAGACCAAAGAAACGATGGGTGGACTGTGTGCAAGATGATATGACTATTAAGGGAGTGACTGCTGGGATGACGACAAATAGAAGAGTCATCATCTGCCTAGCCTTTTTCCCAACTATGTTGGGGTCGGCTTCTAGTCTAACCGGATGCAGCTGAATACCAGCATTTTACATGGACCGCAAGCAGGTTTGCTATCTCAGGTGAAGGCTGCGCTAAAACTTAAAAAAAGGACCGATGTCATATTCGTTTACTTTTATTTTACTCAACAGTGTCTCTCTTTCCTTCTTTGTCTTAGTACACTCCATAAGTAGATGGTGAACATCTTCAACCGTTCCACATGTTTCACAATTGGGGGAACTCACTTTAGCGTTATAATATTTAGTATGGAAGTATGGATTATTTGTTCTTTCAATTTCCTTCTATCGGCTACTTTGATTTATTCCGATAGTTGACTTTAAGTCAGTACCTACAGCCAATCTAAAAATCCAAGCGTAGGAAAATGAGAGGTATGAATGACGATGGGAAGCTGGTTTGAAATATATATTTAAGACGTAGAATCGGTTGTGGTGTGAACAGTGATAATGATAACTTTTGGCCCTTTGTACATGCACGTTTTTCTTGCCGTGAAAAACTACGGTTTACTCGCCGTGTGTACGCATGATCGTCAGTGTTGTATGGAACACTATGCAAGCTTGTTGACGGACACGTTTTTGAAGTGAAAACTTCTATAAGCGCGTTGGGCATTTTCTGAGATTGGAAAAAACCGTTGAACTCGCGCTACTGTTACCGTAAGAGCTTGTCCAGAAAGGGCGAATTCGCCGCGATTCTCTCGTGCGTATTACGCGCGACCGTTGCGTCCAGAAGGACCGTACCAACGCGCGAGCATTTGGGTTCGAATTTCATTTGTCAGTAAAAAACATGGAGTTGAACGCTCCGGAGTTTGCGCGTCAACTGGACGCAACAAGGGGTCTCTAGTATCTCGACTCACGCGCAATACGCGCGAGTCGAGAGTCTGGCGAACTGCACGCGATTTACGGGCGTATTTTGAAATCGCGCGACGCTTGTAGACGCGATGTGTTGGCGCCTAGTATCTCGTTAACGCGCGAATAAAGTCGCGCGAAACGTTTCGCGGCGAATTCGCCCCTTCTGGACAAGGTCTAAGCGACACCACGCGTGTTTTGTTTATAAGACGATTAAAAAAATACCCGCTTCGGATGTGTTCGGCTGTCCTCGGGATGTACTCGGTTTTAATGTACATATATCCGATATGTCAGTGAGTGATGGCAAAGTATTTTGTTTGTGTTTTGTTTTGGCGGCAAAGTATTGATGGCAAAGTATTCTGTTTGTGTTTATTCTGTTTGTGTTTTCTGTTTGTGTTTTGTTTTTGTGTCGGCACTCCCGGAATGCCACTATTGTTTTTACGGCGCGGTTTATACGCCGTACCGTAAAGAAACCGGGGCGCGTACAAAGGGCTTAGCATTCGTTTTCAATAAAGATAAATGTATCTACTATACACACAGTATAAAAACATATTTACTCCAAATACGTAAAATACATTTTCGAAGGTACTTTCCAAAATTATATTTCTTTTATTTATAGCATAAGTGACAATGTTCACAGCTTAGAAAAATATATCGCCCCACTAAACATTGTGTACGATAACCGCCTGGCGAAAATATTAAGACAGTGTGATAAATAACGAAATTTTCAGGTCTAATAAACTGTCAGAAGAAAGTTAGCCGACGAAGCAATATGGCGCGATGTTGGTAGACCGAGGCCTACGGTGTAAAATAATTTCGGTTTTAGATATACCTATATACTATTTAAGTACTGCATGATTCTTGGGTCTTCATGACCAATTTTGTGAGCCCTTCGGACACAATGTACACACATTTACATTTACACATTTTATTTGTTTTTGTATGAGCTATTCTATATTAAAGTTTTAATTTGTTCTGTTAATTGATTAAACACAAATGCATTTCCCTGTGTGTATTATTTCAGCGTATGGAACTCCTGGGTTGCAGCTGAAAATTTGCGTCAGGTGGTGACCTCGTGTTGTTCTCTGACATTATACTGAGCTGAGACCCTTTTGCCATTAAAAGCATTGTTTTCTTTTAATTATAGTCTTAGGGTATTTTTTTTTTGTTGTCTTTATTTCTCACATAAATACACATATCTGATTAAATTTATTAAAAAATGTATGATTCAAATTGTAATTTTTTTTTAAATTTTATTTTGAACAAAATTTAATAAGTTTTTATACTATTTATAAAAAAATATATATTAAATTCAAATGAGATATTGAAACTCAATTTAACCACCAACTTTTTATAGTCATTATTACACAGTTTATTCATGATTTTCAGTTTGGTTGAATCCAAATTAAATCGTATAAACACAGAATTACCATACCTTTCATTTTTGCGCATTAAAATCAAAGGAAACATCATCCAAATGTATGAACGTAAACAAAACGAATGAGTATGTAGGGATCGTAGCAGGTGCCTTCTGTAGTTTCTACCTACCCTCAATGGAAGAAGGCGAACGTGAGCTTATGCATGTTTGTAAATCAAAGTGAAGCAATTTGGTTGAACCATGTTTAAAGCACAAGGAACTGTTTTAATCTAAAAAAACAAGCTATGCTGCATCAAAGGATCCTTGTTTTCGTCCCCAACCTAAGCTTATTCTCCCAGGTGAGACGGCAATCGCTCGGCTATAGGGATATAACCAGATACTCATTATATCATGGCTTAAGGGACTAGTTGTACGCTTGTAAATGCTCATTAGCCCGACGGTCCCATGCTAAGAGGACCTGGCATCGAGCCAGCATGCCAACACAATAAGAACTTACTTATGTACATAATGGAATATAATAAGACCGTAAATTGGCCTCGGCTATCTAAATATAAAATATAATTCTGAATGCAAGTTCACCTTAAATAGACGCCGAAGTGAAATTTCACGAAGTAGGCAACAAAGTCAGAAGTTACGAGTACTTAATGCACTTTTGAATATAAACACGGAGAAGTAACATTGTACTAAAGTTAGTACAATGCTACCGTCCAACAGTTGAAGTTGTGCTGCTATTTAACACCGGCACGTTCCGCGTATCAAGAAGTAATATTTATAGAACAAATTAAGGAGATAGCAAGTTTCGATGGAATCAGGTATACAAACGAAATCTCTGGTATAAAATACTGGTGTATAAACCGGTATTTTATGACAGAGGTTTCGATACTGAACGATTTCAGGACATGTTTACGGAATATTCTGTTACAGTTATTGTTTTTTTATTTGTCCTCCCACGTACGTATACGTATACGTTAGGTACTTTATAAAATAAATAAACCATAATGTACAATCTCTCTGCATATTACCAAAACAAAACCATATTTCACTTATTACTAGCAGCGCCTCGCGGTTTCACCCGCGTAAGTTTCGACCCCGTGGAAACATCAGGATAAAAAGAATCCTATGTGTTAATCCATGATATGTTCTATCTATGTGCCAATTTTCATCCAAATCTGTTCAACGGTTTACGCGTGATTGAGTAACAAACATCCGAACATCTTTCACAAACTTTCGCCTTTATAATATTAGTGTGATTAGCTTCCGCTCGCGGCTTTGTGCGCAAGGTATCTCGATAAAAAGTATCCTGTGTCCTTCTCCGGGATACAATCTATCTTTCTGCCAAATTTTATCGAAATCCGTTCAGTGGTTTAGGCGTGAAAAGGTAACATACAGACAGACAGAGTTACTTTCCAATTTATAATATTATTAGTATCGATAGTAGGATTTGCAAGTTAGTGAAAAGTGGAAAGAGAGTGGGAAGGCCTTTTCCCCGCAGTAGGACATCAGAGGCTTTTAATAAAAAATATTATTTGCAAATAAGAATGCGCCATCATGAAAACCAATGGCCTCTAATTAAAGACCTTTTACAGCAGGTACCAATTGCCTACGTACGTTAATTGACTGGTCTTGCCTCAGGAACTACGCTCGTGCTTCAATAAAAATAACTGAACTTAGTTTATGGCATATAAATATTATGTAGGTAAGTAATAACAGCCGCACGGGTCGATCAATCAGATAAAGCTGAGCTTTCCGCGGTTGCTCGGTGGATAGGTGACCATCCATACATAAGAAAACCCCGCCGTGGCGCGGCTAGGTCCCGGCTGTCATTCGTGGATCTTTGACAGTCGTTATGGGTCGTCAGAAGCCCGAAAGTCTGGCAACCATCCTCACGAAGGGGTTTCGTATTACCCCGTAACTGGGTTGTGGAGGTCAGATACACAGTCACTCCAACACTGTTTCGACTGGCACTCAGCTGAATCTGGTTAGACTTAAAGCCGACCCCAACATAGTTGGGAAAATGCTGGGTAGATTTTATTAATTTTTATTTTTATTTATTTGTCACAAAAACTGATGTTACACAGATATACAGGAAAATTTAAAATTTTCTTAGTTTTATAGTGAAGGCATCTGTGTCTGAACTAGATAAAAATATGATTCAAGGCGAACCAAAAAGTTGACAGAATTGCGTAGGACGTAAATGGTGTAAACGTGACAGAAATTAATATTTTTGTGTATAGATAATACGAGTATACAGGGTTATTGGTAAAACATTAACAACCTCTTAAGAGGTCATAGTACCTGCTCATCATTATGAACAACTTTTATTATGGGACCAAACCTGAAATCGCGAAAAACAAAATCTGCTGTTCCCTACATTTTGACGAGTTACACGAACATAAATGTAGGGAACAACAGATTTTTTTTTTTTCGCGATTTCAGGTTTGGTACCATAAGAAAAGTCTAGAGAGAGTACTAGATAATTAAATAAAGTTTTACCCACATTAATTACAGGAGCTTCATTTATTGGGCAGTGTCAAATTAATTGGATGTAGGTAGGTGTAGCGGAATTGGTCATGAACAACCTTTATTAAAGGTACCCTCAAATCGGATAGTATTAAAATTATGTTTAATTATGTGAAATTAATTCTAGAATTAATCCGATTCAATCGCTGCCTACTATATTTGTTTATGAAAAGTTTCATTATTGTTTATTGAACTGGAAAATGTTGGTAGTAGTAAATTTTGCGTACATTCTGCATTTTTTTATGGCAGTAGGTACCTACGTACGTATATAAATACTATTATTTAAATTACCTGCTTATAACATTTGGTTCGCATTCAGAGGTTAATGCTCGGTTCCTATAAAAAAAACGAATCGTTTTTCTTACCGCGTTGGTAGCATTTTTGATTGTCAAACTGGGCGTATAAATAGATTTGTAAGCTAATTTTACCTGTTACAGCTACTTTTATATGGGAGAGTCTACTATGCAAAGCCATGAGGTCTTTGCTTTATTTTTGGTAAAGATACAAGAATCTTAATTTTGACCAATAACGGTCAGTAAATTAAGTTATGTACTTACATAGCTTAATACTTATATAGCTTACTTAAGCTATGTCACAAACCATGCTCCTATCCTGCCCTCTGTGTCTCAAAACGTGCAGTCAAAGCGACCTCTGAGCTGCCACCGACAACGTCGTGGAAGTGGCAAAGTTTTCGAAAAACAAGATTTAAAATACAGGAAAAAGAAATAAATTATAGGAATCGTCCATAAGTCTGTCCCTCCACTTATCGTCCATTATAGACAAATCGAATCAAACGCTGATGAAATGCCCTAAGCGATCACTTATTATACTTATTCATTCCGGGCGTTCCATAAGCTGGCCATTTGCCAGTGTCGTGGGAACGGGTCATACGCTCTTAAACATGCGACCATTTTCATCTGAGATTTAACTCGAGAGGGTTTCTGTTGGGGACGGCTTCTACTGTTTCGTGACTGTTTAATTTAAACTGTGTCTTTGTATTTAAATGGAGCTTATCATAAGTGGCCGCGATTTACGAGTTGTAAGTCGTAGGTTCGAACACAGCCAGGTGGTTTACTTCTTGTAAATTAAATTCATGCTGTTCTCTAATCGGTGAAGGAAAACATTGTGAGGAACCGTCATGTCCTAGAACCAAAAATTCGAAGACATGTGATATCTAGCAACCCGCACTGGGGCCGTGTGGTGGATTATGGCACACTCCCCACTCTCAGAGAGAAGGCCTGTGTCCCAGGGAACATTATAGGCTGGTAAGTGACCGATGACCTTGTGAAGGCCGCAGGAATCCGTTGGGTGCGAGGAGCTCAGGACGGGTGTGGCGACGTCTCCTTACGACTCAAAAGAAGTCTACCTACATGCTAGCAGAAACGGCAGACGTCCATTGTCGATAAGAAATCGTCAAGAAAGGTACAGACGCCAGCACATCATGCTACTAGAATCTGTCAAATTTCTTTAATAGATTTTTAACTTTATAGCTAAAGAATAATGTTTAAAGTTGATTGGGAAAATTTGACAGTTTCGGGTAGCTTGATGTGCTGGCGTCTGTACAATAGGAACGATTGAATATGGAGGTAAGGACGGAGGTAGTTGAAGACATCCTATGATAAAAAGTGATAAAATCAGTGATAAAAAGGAATATGTTGAATGATTAATTTTATTCAGCTTCGTCATTTGCGGCACGTGTACCTATGAGATAATAATATATTATTATTTTCGTTCAACATAGGTTTTGCCCACAGACCACATAGAATCTGGGGGCCTAAAAAGGCCACTTTGGCATAATTATAAAAGGATAACATTATGAATCGTAATATGGCGAAGACAGTCCGTATTTTCCTTTTTTTCGCTGCACCACGTAGAGGTACAATCAAAGAGATTGGGATTGGATTTGGATTGGATTGATTGGTATTTTAGCACAGACAAAAAAAATTACTGAAAAATCCTTCACCAATGGGATTTGATATGATTAACTTAACAGTTAACTAACCATTATGTTATCCTTTTATGATTCTGCCAAAGTGGCCTTTTTAGGCCCCCTGGAGTTATGATGTTATCAGAAATAAGTTTTCTCTCTAAATAATTATTATTGTATATCCTATGGATTCCAAATGCCTGTATGTGTAAAAACTAGCTCCTGCCCGCGGCTTGTTCCCTCGAACCACCCCGCCGCATCGCATCGCCTGCCCGCGCTATTACCTACCTACTTCGTTTTGGCATAGCGTTCTTTCTGACTCTTTTTCTTTTTGCTCAGCTCCTAAGGGTCGTAGCGTGCGTTAATTAATAACCTTTCGTATGAATTGGGTTATCCTTGTAAAAAGATTTTTTCAAATCCGGCTGGTAGTTTCAGAGATTACCGCGTTCATAAAAACAATAAACTCTTCAGCTTTATTATTAGAAAGTCTATACTTTCTAATAATAAAGCTGAAGAGTTTATAGTTTATAGTGATATAGAGTTTCTAGTGATAAGTATCAACATCGTCTATACGATGTTGATACTTTTCCATACTAATAGAAAGCAGGTAGATTTTCATGGTTTCCCAAGACTGCTTACCAATATACAGAGTTACTTTTCAAAGACCATCCAAATTTTTACATGGTGTTCTACCCATGAATATAAACAATTTTCACTATGGGACCAACTCTGAAATCACGAAAAAAAAATCTGCTGTTTCATACAAAACTTCAATACCTACTTGACCAAAATGTATGAAACAGATTTTTTTTTCGTGATTTCAGAGTTGGTCCCATAGTGAAAGTTGTTTATATTCATGGGTAGAACACCATGTAAAAATTTGGATGGTCTTTGAAAAGTAACCCTGTATTTCATTATTATCAGCGTTCTGTCCTTATTCCTCTAAAGGCGGTGCCATACGTCACCGACACTAAGATCTATTTATACCATTTATACGGTACCTAGTTAGTTACATAGACATATCTGACAGGGCAGATTAACATAGATATGCATGTTCCATATGTATTAATACTCTGCAATGTGTACCTACAGAATGGAGATAAACCTATGAGCGAAGTAACCCAAATAAAGACTATTGTTTTACGAAATTCTGGCAGCAGGGACTCGTGGGGGCTCGTGGCTAAATAATAACAGCCGCACGGGTCGATCGAAGGTTAAGCTACGCTTACCGCGGTTGTTTCGTGGATGGGTGACCATCCCTTCATGCCTCGGAAATCACGTTAAGCTGTTGGGCTTGGCTGTCATTCGTAGATCATTGACAGTCGTTACGGGCAGTCAGAAACCCAAAAGTCTGACAACCAGTCTTACCAAGGAGTATCGCGTTACCCAGTAACTGGGTTGTGGAGGTCAGATAGGCAGTTGCTCCATTTAAAATACTGGTATTCAGCTGCATCTGGTTAGACTGGAAGCCGACCCCAACATGGTGGGGAAAAGGCTAGGCAGATTTCAGTAGGTGTACAATAAGGTTCTTTGAATATCAGCCCAAGACGTTTTAATATTTAGTTAAAATCGGTAGTTTCTAAGCAAGAAACGCCTTTGTTGCAAACTTTGTTTTCTTTAAAGTTAAGATGAAAGATGGAGGCAGTGAGTTAAGAGGAAGTTTATATTAAACCTACATATACATGTGAAGATTACGGGCAAAGTATACATAAACGTTGTATACTTGTGTATAGGTACTTGAATGTAACATTGTACGTGTGTATTGTACTGGAAGATCTTCTTTGAGTATTCTGGAATACTTAGTAAAAGAAGACAATGTAGCGAGTTCTTTGTGTTAGTACCATTTATTTTATTTCTACATCATTTTTATTTGGGCGAACATCGTCCATTAATAAACATGAATGTACTGTTTTCTGTATGAGCCCAAGTTTTTTAACCTTTTAAGCGCTTGGCTACATATCAATTGCCGTGCCCCTAGCGCGCGGCTACAAATCGATAAAATAATCATCATCATCTGCCTAGCCTTTTCCCAACCATGTTGGGGTCGGCTTCCAGTCAAACCGGATGCAGCTGAATACCTAAATCAATAAAATAATACCTACAACAAATAAGGAGGAGCAATCGTTGAATAGAACGAAAAAATCATGCATGTTCTCTGTCGCAGAAATACGACACGAGCGGTAGGGGCACGGAAATATGTGTCGCATAAATGCGACACAAGCGGTTAAAAGGTTAATAAAAACATTGGTACTTAGTTATTTAACGTTGTAGCCGACGGGCATAGGGTTCTGGCCTCTGAGTGAAAGTACTTGGTCATTTTCAATTTTTGTAATTTATTTAATGATATTCAAAATACAGAGGTGTAACTTAAATCTAAACTCGCCAAACTTTTACGTTTGATGGCGAGAGGCGCTCTTTTACATAACAATGCACCACCTTACTACTACATACCTACCTACTACTTATAATTAATCTTATATAATGTAATTTGTCTTCGCGATTAAGTACCTAATACTTTAATTACCCCAAAAAGAAACACTGAAAAGAGAACACAAAACATGAATAATATTAGAGATTTAAGATGGCCGCGCACTTTACGCGTCGCGTCACACCACACAGGTGTCGAGAGAGGACTTCCACGCGAGAGGCGCTTGCTCAACAGTGGCGCAAGAAGCGTGGAGCGCGGGAAAACACTGGCGCGTGATTGGCCATCACACACAGTGGCGCCAACCTTCTAATGCTCCCGCGACATTGACCTCTATCATACAAGAGGTCAGTGTCCCGCGATCATCAGATTGGATGTTAATAACAGTGCGGCCAACATCATCATAGACTACTATTATAAACTAGAGAAACATCATCGTTGCCCTTACGGTCGTGGGGTTGCCGCGCTACAACGCGTTATTTTGTTCTTAAACCATTAAATGTAAAAGCGTCCATTGTTAGCGGTAATATAAAAAGCTCTATCTACATTTTCCTTATAATCCGATAAATGTTATTGCATTGAAGTATCCGCTGTATTCTTTTCCTCGTTTAGTCCACAACAAACAGTAAGGAAATTGAAAAGCTCGCAAAGGTTCTGAGCGTAAGCTGGCTAGCCTGGCCACCTAATGGGTTTACTATCTACCGAGTCCGGGTACTGAGCGTATTTGTGTTACCAGACTTTGTTTATTTTCACAGACATGTCTTAAAGTTGATCCTACGGAGATACTCGGGGATAAACGAGGAACTTTAGCCAATCTACTTGTCATTGCGTAAATATTTGAAGAGTACCTACTTACTTACTTACTTAGAAAAGTAGTGCTTTTTGACAGTGATTCGTTTGAACATGATGTTCAATGTCATTATATGATGTAACTAGGTTTTGCAAGCGACTTCGCCCACGTGGATGTTGGAAAATATCCCACGGGAACGTATTACCGAAATTAAAAGTACCCTATGTATTAATCCAGGTTACAAACTATGTGTGTGCCAAATTTCATCTAAATCCGTTCAGCCGTTTTGGCGCCAATCCAGAACAAACATAAAAACGGGCCAAGTGTGTGTCGGGCCACGCACAGTGTAGGGTTCCGTAGTAGCCCGAGTTATATTTAGTTTTTAAAGCAAGTCTTTACCCGTTATAAACAAGCAACTAAGACTAAAATTAAAGTATTATTAATTAAAACAAAAATTGAAAATTATCCAACACCCAAGTTCAACGACTATTACTGCTAGTTCATGAAATGCACTATCATCGTGAATTTTTCCAGATTTTTAAGTCAGCAGTTTAGCTTTTAGAGGGGGGGGGGGGGGCGCCCTACTGGAACAAAAATTTGCACTTTAAAGTTTAATATTTCGTAAATGGAGCATTAAATCGAAAAATAATTTTGGCAACCCCCAAGTCATTTTAGAAGACCTATTCAACGATACCCCACACGATGGGGTAGACGACGAAAATAATATTCATCCCCACTTCACATGTAGGGGAGCTACCCTAAAAAAAATATTTCCCAAAATTTTATTTTACCACTTTGTCGGCGTTTGATATACACACTCCTACAAAATTTCATCTTTCTAGTACTAACGGTCTCTTAGCAAAACCTCGGACAGACAGACAAACAGACGGACTGACGAAACTATAAGGGTTTCTTGTCAGAACTACGGAACCCTAAAAACAGACAAACTTTCTAAAAACTTTATTTTCGGGCTCAGACTCGTTTCACAACCTCGGAGCAATTACATTTTTCTAAATATTCTGTGTACAGTTTTGACGTCGTTGCTATTTTATTATGGATAAAAAAGATACATTATTAATTGGTTGTAAAGTTAGGGAAATTAATTGTTTATCAATTGACTAACAACATAAAACAACATTAAGTACTAAATTCTTTGACAGATGTATTAAATTTAATTGGTTATAATTCGCGGCAAATTTGATTTGACACTACGCCAGCAGTGTGTCAATCATATAAATAATTAATTTCCCCGACTGTATTTACAAATACATGGGTATTTTAAAAACAACTATAGTGACACGTGTCTGTTATGTAGGACACATCGCGTTGGAGCGAACTGAATGTACTTATCGACCACCAAAACCTTTGCTTCATTAACTATTAACTTACAATGGACACAAGTTTGGCTTTCACCTAAGAAAAGAGTGATTTACAAAGATAATTATGATAAGATAAGATAATGTTTATTTTGTAAAACATGAGTACAGTATGAAGGTCTTATAATTATTGTAAGGTGGCTACATGTTTTGCCATTTATGGCATACAAAATTTGTTGCACTAGACAAAAAAAAAAAACAAAAAGATAAAAAAAAAGAAGAAAATTACAATGTCAAAATTAAATTGAAATTACAACGTCAAAATTTGAATCAAACTACAATGTCAAAATTTAAATAAAAAAAAAAAAAAATAACATGAATACGCACAATCAGAATTCTATACTAGCAAAATATCATTTAAAAATTCATCTACGCTGTAATAGCACTTGTCCAGTAATAACCCCTGAAGGAACTTTTTAAATTTATTTAGAGGCATAGATTTAACAATATCTGGTATTTTATTATAAATATTTGGAGCAATACCAAAGAAACTCTTTTTCAATAACGCAGTTTTACACTTGTTTTGACATAACAAATTCTCATATTGGGCACGAACTGGAGTTCTCTTAACTGCTGAAAATTTTTGGAATAATTGTTGATTCGCTTTAACAAATAATGCAGTTTCCAATACATACAAAGATGGAAAAGTTAGTATTTTTAATTTTTTAAAGTAAGGAACGCAGCTATCCGTTGTTCTTAGACCACACATTGATCGTATACATCTTTTTTGCATCCTGAATATGAGTTCTTTATTAGTTGACTGTCCCCAAAAAACAACACCATATCTTAAAATAGAAGCGACCAATCCATGATAGGCTGTTAGTAGTGTGTCAATATTCACTTTCTTGGATAATTGGAATAATAGATATGCAGATTTACTCAGACGCTTGCAAATTTCCTCTACGTGAGGTTTCCAGGTTAGTTTATTATCTATAGTTATACCTAAGAATTTTGCATTTGTAACTTCTTCTACTATACAGTTATTATAGGCAATGTGAACTGGTGGATCCTTACGGCGCTGCGCTGGTGAAAATGAATAACTTTAATTTTAGTTAAATTAATTACAAGATTATTTTTGTCAAGCCAATTTATAATGTCACCCAGAGAATTATTTATGTCAATATGATAATTATTAGGATTAGTATTAAATTGTAAATAACACTAAATTTATTGCCTCAGTATCCGTGAAAGTTTAACATTCGGATAAACGTACATTGGTATCTAAGTAGGTAGGTATAGTATATGGAAAAAACTGTCAAACAACAATTTATTTTAAATAAATCAATTACAGGCACTTTTGAATGGTCAAGGGGCCGGTCGCGTAGTAGGTATCTATGGAGAAGAACGGGCAAGAAAATCTTATCTTATTCTAGTTCGTCAACAAACATTTTTAGTACCACCTCCTGTGACGCAATTAAAGAAACAAACACAAGTTTAATGTATTCCACTTAAGTTTCTGTTGCTAAATTGCCAGGTACTTAAGTTGCGAAATTGTTGCCCGGTGTACTCAAGCGGCAGAAACCGCTAGACTTATTAAGTACGTACCTACAATTAGGTAGTAGGTCCCCAGAGATTCTCGTGAGCCCTTTTTACAGTTGCCAAAAGTCACTCAATATATTTAGGTCGGTTTCAGCCGGAGTAATTTGTGAAATTCGAGCTTAGGGACTGTTTGCCTAGCCACGCCGTCTGATGCGAAGGGGAGAATTCTGTATTATTAACTTTGTGGGTGTCCGAAGAATGTCTTATTAGTGCGAATTGACCTGAAAATTTACTTTATGTTTGTTCTAAGAAGTTGGAGGTCATTACATGTTTACGACTTCAGGGCTATAAATAGTAAGGCAGTATTGACTGCGGAATAGGAAGGTTCTGAAATTAAACCACACACTTGAGAGCGGAGCGCTGGTCGGCCCCGCTAGATAGACATTCGTCTTGGTAGGTAAAGGTCACGGATAGCAACTGGGTACGAGTGACCTAGAATAAATTGTTGAATTCACTAGACATACAGATAATAATAATTAGAAAATGCTTTGTTGTAACACTAGATATAATTTGATAAAGGCCGTCATGTTATAACTATGTATTTGCTATCGTAGTGGCGAATCTTCACCCTTCTGTTCGGCTTCAATTCCTGCAAATATTTATATGGCCCTAGTTTATCGAGCCTCGGTGTTTGTGTATGTCATTCATAGAGTGACGGAATCCATTATGGTCTGGCCCTATACTTACAAGACGTTTCACACTGTGGGTATAGATTATTATGGTACCTCAGAAACTGTAGGTTCAGTCAGCCTCAAAAAGATGTACGTCACCGTATGAACGTTAGTTAAAAATCTATCTCACGAGATTGTAAACTGTCGATAAATTGTGAACTGTACCCTCCATAATGCTTTACAATAAACCGTATTCATTTTTGATAGTTTATAATCTATCCATGTCAAACCGTCAAATTGTGAACAAACCTGCACTTACCGACCGGGTTTACAATCTGTCCGTTTTTGATCACCCGTAAAATTGTGAACCGTTCCTTTCGATTTGTCGGTTGGTTTTGGTGGTAGCCGAATTGGTCTCCGTAACTAAGCAAGGGCACCCCGACCAAATGGATTAGGTTAGGTTAGAGCTGTGACCAACTGCGTACCTAACCTACTTCCAAATTGGTCGCTGTTATCTAATTGTCTATTTAGTATTAGCGCAAGGTCTGTCGATCTGTCGCATGCAAGTTCGATACCGAGTTCACAATTTGCCGGTTTGCCAAGGACAGATTATAAGCTATCGAAAAATAATTAAATTGTAAATTGATTGATGGAGTTCACATTTTTTCGATAATTTATAATATCGCGAGATAGGTTATCCTACTAATAATATATTATAAATGTGAAAGTTTGTGAAGATGTTTGTTACTCAATCACGCAAAAACCGTTGAACAGATTTAAATGAAATTTGGTACAGGGATAGTTTGAGTTCCGGGAAAGGACATAGGAAACATTTTATCCCGATATTCCCACGGGATCAAAACTTATGTGGGTGAAATTGCGGGGCGCTGCTAGTAATAAATACATTTCTTTATTAAAAAAAAGTGACAACATGGTTACAGATATTACATATTTTACAACATACAGAAGTAGAATCTCAAACATAGGTCCCCTGGCTCCGAAACTAGGTATATACCTGTGACTGGGGAGTCAGTGTTCCTCCATTATAAAAGTCATTACGCATATCGTTGGTTGTGAAAAAGAAAGCAAAAAGGCACTTTTTTTAAAGATTAAGTACAAAATTAACAATCATGAATCGTGTGTGATGGTGTGTTGTGAAAGTGTGTTTGTGAGGGTGTGTTTGTGGAATGTTAAGTGTATGTATGAAGAGATGTTTGTGTTGGACCATTGATTAGGAGAGAATAGAAGGTTTTCTATTTCGTCGCAGTTTTTATCCATCGACCACCTTTCGCGAGCAATTTATTGATCCTGTTATACAGTTTTTGACTGAGATAAGAAAACTGATGTTCAGCAAATCTGGTATTATGTCTTATAAGAGGAAAAACAATATCAGCGTGACGTTTTTTCGTTATTTTTATTGGCACGCAATGTTATCTCAGTACACACTGTAACACAAACAGTTTCCTTATAAATTAACGATGTTCATAATTCTTCGGGGACATATACTTCGACAAGAATTCATTTGATTGTCTACAATTTCACGTTTAATACGAGCATGTTTTGTGGCTATACATTGATAAAATATTATGAAACAAAAGTTTTAGACTATTAGGTAAATTAATTTTTGTCGATATATAGGTACATCTTTTTGAGGTTGACTATAGGTACTTGTTGTGTTTATCTGGTTACAAAAAAGAGACGGCAGGCACTATGGGATAACTTAATTTACTTGGCCATCTGGCAAACAAAATCCGATTGCGATCTCCGAATGAAATATTCCATCATCTATTTGCGATTCGTTCGTTATTTTGATCGAACACTGTACCTACCTGATATATTTTTGTGCAGAGTGGATAAAATTATGTCGAGTTGAGTCCATTACAGGCAGGAAGAGTCGAAAACTTCCTCCAAAAACGGAAATGAAAGAAACTGGCGGCGCCGCCCAGCACGTACATACCCTGCTACCCTACCGGCCCTCCATGAGCTATAGGAACAAACCTTTTTTAAATCAGCCATTTAAACAATGTTTCACAGTTGACGACTCGTGAACGACATAATTATGTAATTAGATAATTTAATTATCAACAACGTACTGGGATGAGTGCTGTAAAAACGAACCCGCGTTGGAATAAAAATGTTATTTAATTACCAGGACAACCGCTTCCTTTCGCTTTATTCCTGATTAACAAGGAGGTTTGTACAAACATTTTATGTAGCCTTTATGCCACATGCATACCTACCTACCCATGTAGACTTAAATAAACAACGTGTAGGGACTTTAGGCAGCAAAGGACTTCTTTGAATCACAATTTGCGTAATGTTTATGCAATTGAATACTGTGCAAACGATTTCCTTTTACATTCTTGCCAATTTAAATCGAATAAACCGTTTCGAATAATTACTGTTTATACTGAATAAAGAAACAAATAATTTTTATAAGTACCTACCTCGCACGAAAATGTTACGTAATTTTGTCTCATCGGATTTTTGTCACCTTTGAAAACACGAAAATGCGAAGCCAGTCATTTGACACAAAAGGTGTTACAGGTAGAATGTGTTAAGAGTCCCAGCTATTAAATAAAAAGGTACGAACAATAATGAGGGAACCTATAAGTCAAAAGCTAAACCGAGGTGGTGCGTTCAAATGTCGTAGATAGAGGGAAAAAACAAGTTTAAAAATCCACATCGAAAGCTTTTCAGAGCGTGACTAATAGGTGAACGTCATGGAACAGAAGACTTGAAAGTAGAAAAAATACGTAGCAGCTGCTCCAATGAAAAATAACGTGTCATTAATCATAACGATGAAAGGAAGGAGCGACAAGGCTGCACGACAAATACCTTCCTGTAGACGCGTCGTGTTTGCACTTACGCATCTCGCCGGCTACCGTGTAATGATATCTCGCAGCAGTGGAAACAACGTTTACTACTATTGTTGACGTGAACAATAGCAGAGAAAAACAATACGCGTTCGGATATCGCAGACGATTGAATCAAGATCTTACTCGTTTAGCTGAAGTGGTGTATTCTGTCGCGTCTGTACCTAAAATTCGTAACATATAGACGTGTTGCCATAGATATTTTCTGCATCGCTTCTTTTGTGACGAGAAAGGTGACTTTCTCATTTTTGAGAAATATTCAAATTTCAGTGAAGTTCAACTGATTTTCTGCGATTAATTAGCAATACCTATTTATTGATACTGGCAATTCGATATAGAAAATTATATGTAGTTAATATTTTAGTGTTATATCGGAGCTGTGTTGATTTAATCAGGTTGAGATGTATGGATTCATGTACGTACGCAAACTCTCTATTCACATTTATCTTATCTATACATATAATAAAATTGTAGAAAAGTGGTGTCTGTACAATGGAAATATATTAAAAAAAAGTAGCAGGGGTTGTTATTATATCGATGCCGAACCCGAAATTGTAATTAATTTTTTTTTTGTCTGTTTGTCTGTTTGTCTGCTGTGTTTGTGCACGCTAATATCAGAAACGGCTTATTCGATTTAGATGCGGTTTTCACTAATATATTGTAGTAAGCTTCACTTAACATTTAGTGTTTATTTCATGTCAATCGGTTCATAAATAAAAAAGTTATGTCAATTTAAAGAATCACGGCGAACATTTGTTAAGGTATTCTATCAGAGTACGTAAACGCCTCGCGCCTTCGCGTCCGTGGCTATATATACAAGGTGTAACGGAAAGGGGGTATCAACCCTGAAGGAGGTGAATGAAGATGAAAAAAAAAATTTGGACCTCCCATAGTAATTATCAATGATTTACTATTACTATGGGAGGTCCAAAATTTTTTTCATATTTCGACCTATGTTCTTTGGGGAAATTTGTTCAGTTTCATGAGCACATTCACCTCCTTCAGGATTGATACCCCCTTTCCGTTACACCTTGTATAAACCGCGCTGAGAGCCGCGCCGCTGCCATAATTCCGATCCAGCCTGTCCCTTGCTGCCCTCTCCCAGCGACGCCCTAAGCCGAGGTCCGTACCCCACAGGTGCCCTTAGCGTGTAGTCGCTTAGTTTTTAAGTTTATATTGTGTAGTCAAGTTGTGTATTATGGCCTGGCTGGAGGCCTTAATTTATTGAGGCATCCACAGTTAAGCCAGGTTAAGCAGTCGACAACCCCTCAGGTTGAACTGCGAGATGACCATTTCAAAAGAAAACGCGCCGTTGCCATAAGGATTCAGTTATTCGTAGCGAACGCACGTATCCTGGAGAGTATAGGCGAATAGTTGTATTCGATTATTGCGATTCACTTGAATACTGACTGTTTGCATATTTCATTTATTTATATTTTAGGATTTGTAGGTTAGGTTCTTTTTCTTAATTTTCTTTAAAATTTTGTAAGTATTTGGTTAGGCGGTTCTTTCCTTGATTTTTGGGTATTTACTTATCTTAATTTTTATTTAGGGTTTTGTAAATAAATATTGTAAGCATTTATTATTGGTTGGGCATTTCTTTCCCTGATTTTGTATACATACTTATCTTAATTTGTATTTAGGGTTTGTATATAAATATTATAAGTATTTGGTATAGGTTAGGCATTTCTTTTCTTGATTTTCTTTATTAAGTATAAGTTCATTAGCTTAGGTTAGTAATTATTTTTTCTAGCAATTCTTTTGTTTTATAAAGTTAGTACGTTTGTCTGTGTAGAAGAATTGCACCACCCCTTACTTCCCGTGGGTGTCGTAAAAGGCGACTAAGGGTCTCACCGGAGAATGGGCAGCAGCGTTTTCTATGCATTCCACCACCATACCATACTGCGATCGCCAACCCGCCTGCCAAGCGTGGCGATTATGGCAAACCCCCCCAAATTTGGGGGAGGCCTATGTCCAGCAGTGGACGTCTATCGGCTGAAATGATGATGATAATGACGTTTGGTTTACACGTCTTAACACTTATTACTTAAACTGTGATAATTTTAGACTGTATAATAATCTGTAAGTATTTATAATTTAATTGTTTACGATAGTACGTGTTTACTAAATAACTGTGTGTTAAGTAGTAAGTACTATTTTATTGTAAGAATGCCTCGAAGAAGATCCAACCTCTCCCAATGTAGCAGAAATGCTAAAAGGATGAGATTAGTTCCATCACAGGAATCTGAGGAAGGTCGTGAGGCAAAAGGCTCTCTGCACCAGGCTAGGTTTCGTGCTGCAGAAACTTCGACACAGCGAGAATCTCGACTGAGTTCAAATCGTTCTCGAATGATGACAACTCGAAATAGGGAAAACAGGGAACAACGAAAGGCACGTTTATCTGCCGATCGCGAAGCTCACGCGCTATCGCGTGAGTCTGAGACTTTTGCTGTCAGGGAAACCCGGCTGAGCTCCCAGAGAGTACGGACAACAAATGCTCGATCCCAGGAGACACAGGACGAACGGGAAATACGTCTCACTGCCGATCGTGAAGCTCATACACTATCGCGTGAGTCTGAGACTTTCACTGATAGGGAAATTCGTCTGAGTTCTCAGAGGGTTCGGACAGCAAATGTTCGGTCTCAGGAAACACAGGAAGAACGAGAAATACGTCTCACTGCCGATCGCGAAGCTCAAGCACTAGAGTCTGAGACTTTCACTGAAATTCGCCTGAGTTCTCAGAGGGTTCGGACAGCAAATGCCAGGTCTGTAGACGGTATATGTAATTCAAAATATGCTGCCCGAAAAGTCACTATTCCACGCGGACGAAGTCGCGGGCACAGCTAGTTACTCATATTACGCTTACTTGCCGCATACATCTTAGCATGGCAATCTTATAATGTTTACAACTTTAAACATGGCTACTAACCAGTACACAATTTATTTATGGGAATCAAATTTAATCCGAGATACAGGTTTACCACCTAGTTCCGCGGTAGATATGAGATAGTCCCAAACTTTGTACCTATATTACAAACTTTAAGCCATCATTTAGAGTCATCATCTGCCTAGCCTTTTCCCAATTATGTTGAGGTCGGACACATGCCCCGCCCGTCCTGACAACTGGATTACCGACCACGGTCTGCCTGAGCCGGTAATACGACTAATATTTGCTACATTCAGGCTAATACAAATATCTGATATTATTGTCAACTGCCTAGCCTTTTCCCAACTATGTTGGGGTCGGCTTCTAGTCTAACCGGATGCAGCTGAATACCAGTATTTTACAAGAAGCGACTGCCTATCTGACCTCCATAACCTAGTTACTGGATAATACGATACCCATTGGTAAGATCAAATCATCATAATATCATCATCATTTAGAGTACAGTGTCATTATTTAATTTTATTATACGCGTTTTTATTTCGCTGAATAAAATATTATTATTAAATAAAAATACTTAGTAGGTGCTAAGACAGTAAGTAATTCTAGGTAGTTGTTAAAGAGTTTGAAAGTGATACCCACTTTCTTATAGGCAGTTTTACTCCAAAATCATAGAATTATAATTATCATTCGTGAATCTTTGACAGTCGTTACGAGTCATCAGAAGCCCGAAGGTCTGACAACCAGTCTTACCGAGGGGTATCGTATTACCTAGTAATTGGGTTGTGGAGTCAGATAGACAGTCGCTCCATGTAAAATACTAATATTCAGCTGCATCCGGTAAAACTGGAAGCCGACCCCAACATAGTTGGGAAAAGGCTAGGCAGATGATGATAATATCAGATATTTGTATTAGCCTGAATGTAGCAAATATTAGTCGTATTACCGGCTCAGGCAGACCGTGGTCGGTAATCCAGTTGTCAGGACGGGCGGGGGCATGTATGCGTGTAATTTTATTTCGGGGGCTGCGATAGTTTACCATACGGGACATGTTTAATATTTGAACATTAACCCTAGTCTTTGAAGGAGCATTTTCCTTCCTCTACTTTAAACTATAATGTTATCTACTTAATTAGTTTCTTGTTGTGAGCCTAGTGCATGTCGCAATTTTAAGCAATAATGTTATCTAAGAACTAGGTGCTGTTTCTGGAATGATCTATATAACTTATGTGAAAAAAAAACATCTAAAGAAAAACTTCGACTACCTACACGTTTACATAACATTATCATTATAAACATAAGGTTGTTATTGGTATGAAACTCTTATTCACATTTGTTATTGGGAATATAAACATTGCGTACAAAAGTTTAAAGTTCATATTCCTATGAAACTCCAATATTACTTAGCAAATTAAAGTAAATGTTCGTTCTGAGAGTTTATCCTTGAATCTCAATTATCATTACTAATTGACGATTTGGATAGCTTCAGAAAGCGATAGGTATTATTGAATCTAATGAAGGCATTTTTAACATTTAATTCTAAACTCATTGAAAATAATTAATTTATTCTTCCTCTGCCCATTTGCACTCATTAAATTAGAGCCAGAATTTTAGCTCTAAAATTTTCTAAGGACTGATTTTTCCAACGCCAGATAATTTTATCGGAGGAATAATTTTGAATTTTTGTCAATTCTTCCCTACAATAACTGTCAGACGTCCATTTCATTCCACGAATAAAAATTATCTGTCGATTGAGAAATCAGCCCTTAGTCATATTATAGTTTCAGAAGAAATTATTTATCAGCCAAAATGAGAGTTGTGTTACTATTATTCACCGAGGGGATAAAACAGAGTCTTATGTATGTCACGGGCGCTATATTGAATACCTCATGTAACGAATGATTCTCTCGAGCGCGCTCGAGAGAATCATTCGCTACGCTCGAGCGTAGCGAGCGAGTTCAGAGTTTTTTTTTTAATAAGTTTTCCTATGAATTTTTGGTTGTGGTTCCAAATAAAAATCACATTATTGACCAGCGGGTTATTATGAAATTCAGTATAATATTATTGGCCGACTAGATCTGCTAAAGTGACTTACTTTAGGTTAGGTTTGCATGACGTATAATAGACATAATTATTTGACATAATTAACCGAGGTAAGAAAATGTTTTTAACCGAGAATTCCTCAACAATTAACGTCCCTTCATCGGGAAAAGCAATATTTTGTAAAAGGTGAGGAGCAGTTGACATTAGGCTATTATAACTTAGATAAATTACAAACTGTCCCACTAAAAAGTGAAAAATAAAAACTTTGTAGTGTTTTTTTTTGGAAGTCGGTTGCTTTTTTTTTGGATAAAAGTTTTTATTTCTTTATCGCTGCTTACTAAGAATAAATCCTAATAATAAATAATCCTACTGGACTTCATAATAACATTGCTTGCACGTAAATATTGAGTAATATTGACAACTTGTATAAAAATTACGAGAAATCAATCAAACGAATTCTTTGTTTATTTAATGAAAATCCAAATACATATAACTCACTATTTAATTTAAAAAACCTACTCGCGCACCGAGGGTTCCGTAACATCCGGGTTTATGCATAAGGTTTATGTTTATGAAATTAAATGTTTATTTTTATTTTTGAGTTGATTAAATGAATGGTAAATTGCGGTTTACGATTTATGACGTATTAAAAAAAAAACTACTTACTATACTTACTACTTACTCTCGTTCAAACCAATTTTCGGTGGTAGTTTACATGGTAATGTACATCATATATTTTTTTTAGTTCTATCATTCTCTTATTTTAGAAGTTACAGGCCCCCCCCCTGTAACTTCTAAAATAAGAGAATGATAGAACTAAAAAGTTTACATGCTAATGTAAATTAATTTTTTTTTTTGTTTTATTATTCTCTTATTTTAGAAGTTACAGGGGGACACCCATTTTACCACTTTGGAAGTGTCTCTCGCGCAAACTATTCAGTTTAGAAAAAAATGATATTAGAAACCTCAATATCATTTTTGAAGACCTACCCACAGATACCCCACACGTATGGGTTTGATGAAAACAAAAATTTTAGAGTTTCGGTTCTAAGTATGGGGAACCCTAAAATTTATTGTTTTTTTTTCTATTTTTGTGTGAAAATCTTAAAGCGGTTCACAGAATACATGTACTTACCAAGTTTCAACAGTATAGTTTTTATAGTTTCGGAGAAAAGTGGCTGTGACAGACAGACAGACAGACAGACAGACATGACGAATCTATAAGGGTTCCGTTTTTGCCATTTGGCTACGGAACCCTAAAAATGGATTAAATGTTAGTATTTATTCCGTACTATTTGTGTGCTTTGTTGTGATTCAGAGACTTAGCCAAAGGGCTCTTTCACTGAATTTCTGCCTAGGACCTCATGCATCAGGACTTTTCCTACACATTAAGTAATTAAAATTTAGTATTAATCGCATTAGCCGTTTTTTCCTCAAAGTATAAAAGCTTTCGGGTACCTACTCTTTATTTAAAAAACATTCCTGTTTCTAAAGCTGATTGTTTTGCTTCCCTAACAACAGCGTTTAGTGACTTACATGTAGGTACAGGGTGGCAGGACATTTACGCACAACCTGTTATGGTGTATAAAGTACACGATTGTAGTCCCCCTGGGGTAGAAAATCTTCAACTTAAAAATTTTTCATTAAAAGAAAATACTGTTCTATACATTTTGAATGGAGAAGAGCCGGCAAGAAACTTCACGGTTACTCTTTTAAAAATAATTGGATTTACAATGTTTTTAGTTTTCAAATAGCAGTGTTAATAGGTATGTGAGCAGTGTAGACCTGTCAACAATTACCAGGTACTTAATATAATAGAAAATGGTCAACAATTACGAGTTTTTATCGACTAAGTTGCTAGTTGTTGTTGTACGTGATCATTAATGTTTGTGAGAATAAACATTTAATAAATGAAACAAAAACGGGTGCTAAGGTGCAGCAGTAGATGCTCATATACTTTTAATGATTCATAATCACCGAAGCTAACATATAGTGGTAGTTCAATCAAAAAGGTACGATTCCACCAAAATAGTGTGCAGCACATTTGTTCACAAACATTTTGTGCAGAACTCCAACAGTGCACGTACTGAGCTGCAGATCCGATAGTCTCTGTTTCCACTGGCAAAGCTATGCGTAACTTTTGTACGCGCACAGTGTAGCACACTTGTGCGTGAACATGATGAAGCAGAACAAATAAATGTTTTGACTCCGGTAGCGGAAGCAAGACTGAGTTCGCGAACAACAAGTGTGTACGCGTCGACGCGAGTCCACTGCTTGCATATGTGCGCGCACAAAAGTATGCAGATGTGCGCGAACATTGCTAATATTCGCGCACAATTTGTCATTGTTTGCTTGAGTAAGTCAACCAGAATAAACATTTGTGTCGTACACTGTGCCACACAGTGCCGCACACTGGTGGGATCGCACCGTAATTCTCTCCCAGTGACACGGTCTCCGGTAAATGTACTGACATTACTGGGTCCCGGTAAACTTTACCGCACCATCACGTACGCAGGGTTAACCGATTCCATAGTTTGATTGCTATTGTGTCAAACAATAGAACGGTGCAATTAAACTGATTATCAGCGATTGATTTGCAATATCTATTGTAATTGGCAACTCGAAATAGGAAATAATAGTTAGAATTTTAGCTGTTCATGTTATACCGGAGCTTGTTCCTTTAATTACGTTGACTGGTATGGATGCATGTTAGGAACTAGGAGTTCTAGGAAGTTGTAATCTATAACATACGGAAATGAGGTAATTAAGGACAAAGCGCCAACATTCAAGCGATGGAGGTCTGGCGATGACAGTAAATTTAAACTGTAGATTATACCTACATGACTAGCAGCGCCTCGCGGTTTCTATCCCGTAGGAATATCGGGATAAAAAGTATCCTATGTATTATTTTGATGTATAAGCTATATTACTGTAAAGTTTCATCAAAATCCGTTCAGTAGTTTTTGCGTGAAAGAGTAACAAACTCAAACTCAAAACTCAAACTCAAAGCATTTATTTCAATTAAACCTTGTACAGGCACTTTTGAATTGTCAAAATTATATAGTCTGTCAGTTAGTCCGAAAGTTGAAGCTAGTTGCCCTTTCCAAAACGTAGATCTCTATGGAGTAGAACGGGCAAGAAACTCCATGGACACTCTTTTAAAACAAGATATTACAAAATCCTGGGTACATTATTCTTGTTGCTTCTACATGTGAGAACAATGTAAAAAAGACACAAATGAAGAAACAATTCAAAATTTAAGAGAGATGACCAGTCTCAACCGACGGCGCCCGTTCACGAACATGACGCGTGGATGAGCACCATCCATCATCCAGCATCCAGCTCAACCAGTTTGTAGGGAACCGAATGATCCAACACACGCGCCACCATGGGTGAGACATTTAAAAAACTTGACTTTACCAAACATTCATCCATACCTCCTCACAAACTATTGCGTTTATAATATTAGTAGGATTACCTATCAAGTAGTTTCTATGCACTATGCTGATATCTACGGGCCGTTTTGTGGTCATGCATTACCCTAATTGGTTAACACCTTTTTAACTCATCGAATGACGTAATTAGAGACACATTAAAAAGACAATTGCTTATGTCGAACTGTGTAACATAAGACATTCAAAAGGTTAATCACAACCTGAATCATTTAGAAATATATTGGCTTCATTATGTTCGAAATGTTGTCTTCTACACAACGTAAATAACGCAATGAATGTTGTAAAGCTGTCTAAATGAAAGCCATTCGTCGTTCGTCGTTTCAGCCGATAGACGTCCACTGCTGGACATAGACCTCCCCCAATTTTGGGAGGGTTTGCCATAATCGCCACGCTTGGCAGGCGGGTTGGCGATCGCAGTATGGTATGATGGTGGAATACATAGAGAACGCTGCTGCCCATTCTCCGGTACGATCCTTAGTCGCCTTTTACGACACCCACGGGAAGTAAGGGGTGGTGGTATTCTTTAAGTCCGGCACCACACAGACCAAAGAACCACAGAACGAAGAAAGCCATTGCTACTGTTTTATCCCACAGGTCTTTTTTTTATTGTATAGCATTTTGTTGTTGTTCGCGTGAAATTTCTTGTTCCCCCGACCCACGCCGTCGCGTGTCGCATCGCATCGCCCGCGCTATTTCTTCGTTTTCACTCAGCGTTCTTTCTGACTTTTTTGTTTTTGCTTAGCTCTTAAGTAGCCTTAAGCCTTCCTTAAGAATTGGGCAATCAAATGCAATTTTTTTTTTTCAAACAATAGCTCGTTCAAACAAACTCTTCAGCTTTATTATTTAGTACAGATAAGCACAAAGTACACAATACACTGGGTAAACAGGAATACAAATAACTAGAGACAACATAAAAAGCTTGTTATATGCATGCAAATATGCATGAAAAATGCTTGAAATATGCACGTAAATTGGCAGAATATGCGAAATTAAATGATCAGGATATATGAAATCAGCATACAAGTAGTCAATTATTTTTTGATAATCAAGTTGGGATAAAATACTTGAAGGGTCTTGGCTGCCTTGATTATATAGGGAGCAGCATCTGACAGAAATATCAATACTCTTTCTTCTACAGCTGATTCAGGAAATATTTTTTTAATACCCTCATTTACAAATCTGGCTATCGTAGAATGATTTGTCTTTTCCAATTCTTTACAGGCCACCAAATAGGAAGAAGACGGTTCCAGTTGTAATGTACCGACAATTAAATTCGCTATATAACGGTCACAACTGTCTGCAGTTCACAATTATTACTCAATAGCTAAGCCTAATATTTTGTGACTATTATTAAATTTGGTCGCATTTCGGAACGCACGGTGAGTGAAAAATATTGTAAATGTACCGATAATATGCATTATAACTTGATCTTAGGTAAAATATGCTATTACCGCTGAGCTCCTTAAGTCTTGAGTTGAGCTGCACGATTTCTGACAAATGCGTGCACTGACTGGACAGGTCCTCTCAATCTGTGTGGTTCTTTCTTCAAAAGACCGTCTCAGACATCGATCTACATGGTCTTCATATAACCTGACCAAGATTATGTCTGGACTTTAAAAGAGACTGTGACCTCTGAGTTTGTTTCGGCCTTTCTTCTCAGAGTAGTCAGATAGGAAACGCCGACCTCATCTAGTTTTAAAAAACCATGATTGACGTGTAAAAGTGTTTGTACAAACCTACTTACAAAAATAAAATCATTTATCATTTATCATTAGAATGGCTAAAATATGCAAATGCATATGCGAATATGCAAATGCATATAATCCGGTCTCTACAAATAACATTCGTAGGTAAGTAGGTACCTACCTACTTATAAATTACCACAACGAATCTTACAAACTACAAACCATTACTTCGTGTATACTGCCCATCCAATAAATAGCCACATAATGATTAATCGTGCAGTAGGTAACCTTCAGGCATCGGTTTTTCTAGTCAAGGTTGAGTAGCATTTAAGGGTGGAGCTTGCAGGGGCGCGTGACAGACGAGACGAATAACACGGTCGCTTTATATTGACTGACATGCCAGATAAATCTGCCAGACAAGGTAAAAGGGTCTACTGGGGCGTTATTTTGTGTGGGCTTACCTATATTGTCTGGAAAAATGAACCGAATATGTGCTTTTGTTACCGCGATCCGGGGGTAGGTATTTCTACTGCTGGGGTGAATTGACTAACGGAATAACAAAACACGTATCTGCGTGTTGGTATTCCGTTAGTCAAATCTACATCTATTTTATAAAAATTAAATGTTGTTTTTGTGGGGGAAAAAAAACTGGGAAGTTTCCCCGGGAATTATCAAATTTGGGAAAAAGTAACGTCTTTTTTCTATGGGATTTTTGTATGAACTCGAGACCATTACTCACGATTTTAAAGCGTAAAGCAAATTGTACAGTTCGTCTACGTAAGCACTTCTTTCTCTTTTCCGCGATAAAGTTGTGTAAACAAGAAATTAAAATTCTCGCTAAAAGAGATTAACATCGATAACTTGAACAACTTTCCAGTTCGACGAATGAGTAAAGACCATTTTAATTCTCTTAGGAAACTTTAAATCGATTTGTTTAACTTACATAACGAATATTTTCACTCTTGGTGATTTTCGTTCAAACGCCACTTTATTGTTCGACTAATTGTTATTTGATTCCCATACATAAGTACTAAATTAAGACTAAATAATAACAGCCGAACGAGTCTATCGAAGGTTAAGCTACGCTTGCCGAGGTCGATCCGTGGATGGGTGACAATTCATAACAAATCGAGACCCCTCCGTGCCTCAGAAGACGCGTAGCCGTTGGTCCCGGCTGTCATTCGTCGATCTTTGACAGTCGTTACGGGTCGTCAGAAGCCCGAAAGCCTGACAACCAGCCTTACCAAGGGGTGCTTAAAGGGTTACCAAGTAACTGGGTTATGGAGGTCAGGTAGGCAGCCGCTTCATGTAAAAACCGGTGTTTTTTTTACTGGTTCAACTGCATTCAGTTAGATTGGAAACCGACCCCAATACAGTCGGAAAAAGGCTCAGCAGATTAATTTAAGTACTAGATTACAACTGTGATTTACAAGAAAATTGCAGATAGTTTTTATTCTTTTCAAGGACATTTAATTTATAAAGATTTTCATGAAAAGCTTAGTGTGTTTACTTTGTGCTTGTAAGTGGAATAGAACCTACTTAATCCAACTCCCGTAACTCAACCACCCATTCACTGCACCTACCTAAGTATTTTAAGAGGAAACGCGGGTGGCCATTTCTCCATAGAAACGTTCTCGCCTGTTTTCTTTCTGACTAAGGACCATAAAGCAATGATTTTTTAGAGAATCATCATCATCATTTCAGCCGAAAGTCGTCCACTGCTGGACATAGGCCTCCCCTAATTTTGGAGGGGGGGTTTGCCATAATCGCCACGCTTGGCAGGCGGGTTGGCGATCGCAGTATGGTATGATGGTGTAATGCATAGAGAACGCTGCTGCTCATTCTCCGGTCTGCCTTAGTCGCCTTTTACGACACCCACGGTAAGTATGGGGTGGTGTTGTTCTTTTAGAGAATAATAAATAATAACTACTTGTATGTCCCTATGTTTTCCTTTTTGATGATACATTATTTTTATAAGCACTAGAACCCTTAAGAAATGCCGTTTTAAACCATTGTCAACAAGGCCTAGTGTACAAGACAACTATTAATGAAAAAAGAAAAACATAGGGACACAGAATATATCCTTCTTATTCAGTTTATGAAACATATTTTAAATTGGTCCAATATTGGAGGGGGAAATAGGCGAGAGCCAAACCTCGAATTACGACTTTACTTAGGATTTTTCAAAAGTCTCTCCGACAGTCCGACCGCACTTCCTCTTAAGTATATATATAATTTAGTAGCTTAATAAACCCCTTAAACTTTTATTTACATGTAAAATAGGATGAAAAATTGTATAGTTAATTTGCAATTCAAAACCTCACGCACCCTTAGCGTGGTTAATATAAAAAACGTTATGGATGACAAGCGAGTATATAATAAAGGCTATTATCACAACTATAGTGTGTTTTCTTGCCATAAACTCACGTCGCATGCAAGACATCACTTTAATAAACGGTTTTTTACCGGAAAGATTTTTTTTACCTTGAAGAAGTTATTTTTTAGTGTCACCACACTATACCATGCATGGCATGCAGACACAAACTGTGGTCTTACTGGGAGTTTGACACGTCAAACAAGGGGACTCAACTGCATTAGCCACACATCAGCACCTAATTTCGTAACCCACTAGGAATTTAAAGGAATTAAAATGATTCAGATTGAATAATAATAATGATCCGTTGGTTCATTTATGTTCGAAAAATTTGTCTGTTCAACAGCGTAAATATTTTATTTTGTTCGGCGAATAGGCCCAACAAAAATTGTGGCGTCTACCAATGAAACGCATGTTGATTTGTTCCTTATGATTTCTAGATTACAGTGGTAGTAATAATTATACTTCGTCTAACGGATACTTACTGAGAAATACGATCATAACCTATAAAAAATACTAAAAATGTTTTGATTTATTGAGCAATACCTATTTTATACAACTTTCGCAGTAGAATGACGCTTTTTGACCGACCTCAACATATTTTTGAAGTTAAAAATATTTGCCACAAACTTATTATTAAAAAAATAGGCAGGGGTAACATATTTTTCTTACTAGATTCTAATGCTAAAAGATGATGTGAAATCCTGAATTTCATGATGTAATTCGCAACATCCCGGCGAGTCAGCTGATAATGTCATAATTATGTCAAAATCTCGTCGAGCAGAGTGGTTAAAGTATTATGTAAATGTTCATTCCCACCTGTACAACACTTTTTTTTGTTAAAAACAAAGTGTCAGTGCTTCTGATTTCAAGCCAAAAACGTAAAATTTTTATTAATGTGTTTAAACGTGGCAAAGATATCGAACCCTTCAGCCTACTTTTCGAAGTAGAATTTAAATCATTTATTTCAAACTAGCTGACCCGGCAAACGTTGTTTTGCCATATAAATTATTTTTAGCTGCCCGGCGCTATTTCGTTCGCGTGGTGTCCTACCCCTTACCCTACCCTACCCCTACCCTACTCCTACACTACTCCTACCCTATTCCTACCCTACTCCTAAACTATCCCTACCCTACTCCTACCCTACTTCTACCCTAGTCCTACCCTACTCCTAACCTACTCCTACACTACTCCTACCCTAATCGTATAAGTAAATAAAAGTATATTAAAAAAAATCCTATATCCGTTTCCTGGTTCTAAGCTACCTCCCCACCAATTTTCAGCCAAATCGGTTCAGCCGTTCTTGAGTATTTTATTTCCTTATATAAATGTAGATTAATGAATGATGAATTAAAAATATGAAAACACACATGAAAAAATCTTTACATACCGAATTGTCAGTTATACGCTTTCAGTGTGTCGTCACTCATATTTACCTATACATTCCGAATTCCACCGTTCGCAGTCAATCTATATCTATAGGTACTGTATTAATAAAACAAAGTGGCACTTCAGGAGTACCGACAGAAGTGAAAACAAAACATAAACAGAATACTTTGCCATCACTCACTGACTTAACGGATATAGGTACATTAAAACCGAGTACATCCCGAGGACTGCCGAGCACATCCGAAGCGCGACACCGTTACAGTAACAGTGCAGTGGCGCGAGTTCAATAGTTTTTCCCATCTCAAAAAATGCCGAACGCGTCTAAAAAGTTTTCACTTCAATAAAACTAAAGAGTTTTTTTGAATGCGCTTATCTCTGGAACTACCCTTCGGTTTCAAAAAATATTTTTGCATTTGATAGCAGAATTCTTGAGTAAGGTATATAGGCTATTTAAAATCACGCTATGACCCAGGAGCCCAATCGCTTGCCTACGCGCACGTATATCCATCCCTTTCCCTAATGACATGGCAAGCTTAATTTTCATCATAACACGTTTATTTAGATGTTTTAATTTAGCGCGCCTATTCAATTTCGTCTTGTATACGATAATCTTGTGAATGACGCAAGATTATCGTCTTATTACTAAGAACTGAATTAACTCTGTAAAAGAAAAGGTGACACGCAAATAAATCCATTAGCGTCCATTGTAAGTGAACGCTTAATAATGTCGCACAGCCTTTTTATCTTCCCTAGCTAATACCTACCCTATATTAGCAAATTTATTAAAGTTTTTTTTTTGCTGACGGCCTTAATTTATACTTGACGATGTAATCAAATGATTTTGTTACATTACATCATCACCTGCCTAGCCTTTTTCCAACTATGTTGGGGTCCGCTTCCAGTCTAACCGGATGTAGCTGAATACCAGTATTTTACATGAAGCGACTGCCTATCTGACCTCCACAACCCAGTTACTGGGTAATACGATACCCTTGTTAAGACTCTCAGACTTTCGGGCTTTTAACATCCCGTAACGACTGTCAAAGATCTATGAATGCCACCCGGGAATAATGGCTTAGTGTGCCTTCCGAGGCACTGAGGGATCTTGGAATGTAAAGATAGTCACCTATCCACGGCCGACCGCGGCAAGCGTAGCTTAACCTGATCGATTGATCCGTGCGGCTGTTATTACTTAAGAGGGTAATGTAAAAGAATTAACTAAGTACATATCACAACATAAGTAGTTGAAAGTTACCTGCCAAGTGCCTATACTCCATATTCAAAACCTTGTTTCCAATTTGATGTTAGTTCCACTCAAAGAAATATAAACTTTTTGTCAGTGTAAATTGAGTTGACTTTGGAATGACTAGTACCTACTATTGAAACAGTTTGAAGTAATACCGCAAACTGAACTTTGTGTTTGTGTTATAAAGTTATTTTTCCAAAACACATATTTGTTTATATGTTTGTAAACTAAGTTGCAAACTCAGGATATTAAACTTATCCGACTATAGTTAGGTATATTTATCACGTTTTACAACCAAATTGGAAGATATAGGATCAATGCTCGTGTCTTCTTTGAATGAGAAGACGCCTTTGCCCTGCAGTGGGACAGCAATAGGCTGGTAATAAACCCTGTCACCCGGGAGAAGCCTTTTCTTCACCTCTGGCTTGCCATTACTGGTCGGCTGGAGATAACACTGACGAAGAACAGAGCTCCCACCTCTTTCTTGCCTTTATTGGCCGGCTTGAGTGTTTTCGCAAGAGGAAACGTCGCTCGGAGGGAGAGGGGGTCAGTTAGATGCTGGTAGGGATCTTGACCGTTCTTACTGGATTGTCCTGATAGCCATGGAATACCTCTCCGCTCCTCAAGCACGTCAGGATATTTTGCCCCCTTGTCGTTACGTCGCTTTGTGCTAGCGACTAGCTTCTACCCACCCGCGACTTCGTCCGCGTGAAATTTCTAGTTCCCCAGATCCACCCTGTCGCATTTCATCGCCTGCCCGCGCTATTACTACGTTGGTATGAGAAAGTTTTTAGTGGATAAGACAGAGATTAAAACAGAAGACGATCTAGGAGGGGATCAAGGCGGGGGGGGAGGGGGGTTCAGGGGATCAGAACGGAAGAATTCGTTTTTGCTTAGCGTTCTTTCTGAATATTTTCTTTTTGCTCGGCTCTTAAGAGCCTATACTACCTCAGCTAAAGTTCACTCTTTATCTCGCTTACACTCGCTACTGCTCGATACTGCTCGCGGATTGTGTGAGAGCGAGACAGAGTGCGGTGCTGGGCGGAAGGCAGCGCCAATAGTTTAGGTATTTGCTTTTTACGGTGAAAATAAAGCTAATTCAAAAAAATTAATTCTATATTCGGTATTTTCGACATAACGGAGGATCATGCTAAGCCATTTGAGGTAGTATAGGCTCTTAAGGGTGTAGGGTTCTAAGGGCGTGAAGTTAAATAGCCTATAGCCTTCTTCAAGAATTGGGCTCATCATCTATGTTGGGGTCGGCTTCCAGTCTAACCGGATGCAGCTGAATACCAGTATTTCATATGGAGCGACTGCCTATCTGACCTCCACAACCCAATTACTGGGCAATACGATACCCCAAGAATTGGACTATCAAATACAAATAGATTTTATCAAATCCGACTGGTAGTTCCAGAGATTACCCCCTACATACAAACTTACTAACTTTACCTCTATAAAATATTAGTATAGATAAAACATTGATCAGGCAGGGGCCATAGTCCTTCCACAGTTTTAAGTAACCAGTCCACTTTATATATCCTTCAATATTCCTACACCAACCGGAGGCTATCTTTGGGTGCACTTGTATAGTGCATACAGAAATATTCTTCGGTTGGTCCCTCATTTAATTTAAAACGTCTAACGATCCTCTGCAAATTGGCTTCGGTCCCTCGTACGTCTTCCAAAGGTTCGGGACCCCAGGGACCCGGGAAATGACAACGCAAATAGAATAATAATAATAAATAATGAATTTGATAATACGGTAGTCTCATATTTTCTCAGTTACGAGAAATGTTTCGGATATTCAGCGGTAATGAGGAGATAATAGCCGATCTGGGTTTAAATGACATAACAAAGGATCAGTAATTAATATAGCTAATTGGTTATACTGTAACAACATATTGATTTCTGATTGATTCTGGATTGTTTTACGAGAACATAATTTATATCCGAAATCTTACTTCAAGCTGCCTGGCCTTTTCCCAACTATGTTGGGGTTGGCCTCCAGTCATATTTTACATGGAGTGACTGCTTATCTGACCTCCACAACCCATTTACACGATAGCCCATGGCATGGTTGTCAGAGTTTTGGGATCCTGACAACCCGTAACGACCGTCAAAAATCTACGAATGACGGCTTGACGTGCTTTCAAACGAATAATATTACTTAGGGCTGATTTTTGCAACGCCAGATAATTATATCGGAGGAATCATTTTTGACAGTTCTTTCATACAAAATCTGTCAGACGTCAATTTTATTCCACGAATAAAAATTATCTGTCGATTGAAAAATCAGCCCTTAGATACAAGAAATAAACAGCAGAAAAAACAATTACAGGACAGATTTAGCTATTCTTCATAGATGGTAGGTACATGTTTGAACTTTTACTTTTATTTTTGCGTTATTATAACGTTGATCCCCGTTTAAATGGACCCTATGGGGGTATTAAAGATACGCGTTCCCCATCTCCTTGCAGTAATTTAGCGACAGGTACATGGACGAGCTAAGTTTAAATACCGCTATTGTTTACGAAGCCCATCAGTTAAATATTTTCACAGGGTCGTTGTTCAGGGCCTCACAATTATTTTAGTAAAGTTATCAGTTTATTTAGATGAAAAGTATTACTGCCTGTCGCAGCCTTTAACTAAATCTATACATATAATAAATCTGTAGAAGGGTCAATTCTGTACATTGAAAATATTGAAAAAATAAATAGCGGGGGGTGTTGCTGGATCGATACCAAACCCAAATATGTGATTAAAAAAATTTTTGTCTGTCTGTCTGTCTGTCTGTCTGTCTGTCTGTCTGTATATGCAGGCATCACGTGAAAACTAACGGTTCGATTTCGATGAAACTTGGTATAATTATACCTTATTATCCTGGGCATAAAATAGGATACTTTTTATCCTGGAAAAATACGTAGAAAAAAAAAATCTTATTTTTCGGTTTTATTCATAGACGTTGTTCTGTAGAACCGCGAACACACGTTGCATTACCCGTAGGGGATAATTTTCCATTTCAATTTAAGAGAATACAGTTTCCTGTAGCTTTGTGTTACGCCATGACAATAAATAAGGCTCAAGGTCAGACCCTAGGAGTTGCTGGCGTAGATCTTACCGCGAGTTGTTTTTCACACGGGCAACTTTACGTAGCTCTTTCCCGTGTGAGCAGTCCAAGAAATCTTCATGTTCATATTCCGGACGAGCTCACTAACAATGTTGTGTATGCTGAAGCTCTCAATTAACTTTCTGTCGCATTGTCACGATAACTTTTTTATTATTGCAAAGTTTTCGTCAATGTCAGTAATTTACTGCTACATGCTACTTATCAAGGTCGGAATTACTATGGAAAAAATACTTACTATAGAACGCGAGCTCAACAGCAGTAGCTCAATAGAGGGATCTCCTTAATTATTATAGGCTTAGCCGTATTTGGGTCCAATAGATATTTATAAGATGTCATTGTCAGAGTTACTCAAAATGGAGAAATAAACCATCCACGCGAAGACCGACATCCGCGCGGACGGAGTCGCGGGCGGAAGCTAGTATAGAATAAATTTCATATTTTCTAGATGTGGCTACGTACTCGTATATCTACTTTAAGTAACCGAAGAGGCTGTAAAAAATACCTACATTCATAAAAATATAGAGGTGCCCCATACCCGACACATGCAGCAGCCATATCATGAAAATAAAGACGTAACTTTGGTAATGCGATGTTATCATATTAGATCGGGCAAGGAACGAACATACATATCCGAGGCAGCTCCGGAATACGTGACGTAATTGACACGCTGCAGGAACGTCGTGCGCGATCGAGACGGTTCGGCAGGTGCAAAGAATTTTCACATACAGTACGCAAATGGCCAAACCGTAAGTACCAGCACACCACTATTGCACTAGCATAACCACACTCCGGCTAAATAACTGGAAAATGACTATAGGACGAGAGGGCAAAAAAAATTAGGACCATGTATAGGTAGGTCTACCATATAAATGGTGTACCAGAAAGGTGTGGTCAAATTGAAGGGTGTGGTACAGACCATCAGAGTGAAGATCTTTCTCCGTGAGACAAACATTGAAGTCGCGAAATAAAATTCAGCTTTCCCATATATTTGAGTCGAGTAGGTATTGAAGTTGTGTATGGGATCGTTAATAAATGTTTCGCGATTACGATGTCCCTTGGAAAAATACCTAAAGCGCGGTCACTGTCGGACTGCATAGAAAAGAAAGAGAAGCGCGATGACACAACACTGGAAAATTGCAAAATATGAAGCAAAATTTTTTTTTTCTAACTTTTTAATTACAAAAAAACTATTGTTTTGACTAAAAAAATAAAACACTAGAGATTTAGTATGTAGCTTGTAAAATACTCTGACAAAAAATCAGGTTTTTATTGTAAAAAGAAAGTTTTTACAGTATCTTCATGATTTTTTTCTATCGTATCAAATTAGTTGTATTATGTTATCAACACACTATCTACCTAGCATAGATCCTGAAGAATATATATTATTAATATATTTTTTCTGATTTTGTTTACTGTAGTCGATCATATACTTTTATTGTTTCTAAAACTTACGTTTTTTTTGTGTTTAGGTCCTTAAGCCCTTAAAATTGAACACACGTTTCTGGTATACCCTGTGTAGGTACCATATAGAGTGGTAAGCAGTTGTGAAAAGTTATGAAAGGGATTTAAAGATTTGTCTAAGGTTCCTGGCCTACCTACTTTCATGCTATTTTGAAAATGGCGGCCAAATAGTTGATTACGTGACTCAATCATCAACAGAACTTTGAACGGTAATATCTCGGAAAAATGTCATTTTACGGGGTTTGGTCTTATATCTTTAAAGTTCTTTAGTGGGTTGGCTGGGGTTATGTAGGTCCGAAAACGCAACCGGTGCAAGTTGAGACACAGCTATGAACTAAATCAACAAATGGTTAATTAACTTGAGATCTACCCGCAGGATGATTTAGTTGCTTATAATTAATTATAAACAACTACTTAAATCATTCTGGGGCTGTGCAATAGTTCAATTCGTTTTTCTTTATCTTTTTCTATAAAAGGATGTTTTTTTTTGGTGAAATAAAAAATCCAAAGGCGACGCTCAATCTTCGTTTATTTTTCGATTCATTCCGCGAAAGAGAACTTTTTTGAATATATACAACATTTATCATAAGCCAGAGAAAGTCAATTTTGAATAACGTTCATCTCTTAGTACATATATCATGCACGGAACGTACAAGATGCGAAACATCTCATTCAAGCCGATGTTTAACATATAAATTGCTATCAATTTTTTTTAGATCTATATTTTCGTGGCTGCTCGGCGGAGATAAGGCGCGGGGGCGCGCCATGCCACCGTGGTTTTATTGCCTAAATGCAGAATGATATCCCACTGGATGATAAAAAAGCGATTATGGAAGTCTTTTTAATACGTATGTACTGCAGAAGTGGATAAAGATTGGGAATTTGATTTTATATTCCGGCGGTAAGGAGCTGCTTTAGTTTGATCGCTTTCTGGCGATTTGCTTTAATTTTATGGTTTTTAAATAGAAACTGCATCTTTTACTTGCGAGAATAATTTATGATGATTGGAGTTGTTAGTACTTACTAGTTTTCTTTATGGTGTTTTCCCAATGATCTACGAGGATGAGTTACGTAAATCGCGATACTTATATCTAGAATTATGGCTCAGCACGACTAAAGTTCTTTATGTATAGTAGTAATAATAAAGCTGGAGAGTTTGTTTGAACGCGTTAAGCTCTGGAACTACCAGTCGGATTGCAAAAATTCTTTTAGGATTTGACAGCCCAATTCTTAAGAAAGGCTATATGTTATTTAACTTTAACATAATGCTATGACCCTAAGGATCAGACCAAAAAGAAAAATAGTCAGAAAGAACGTTAAGCGAAAACGAAGTGATAGCGCGAGTGGGTCGGGGGAACCAGAAATTTCACGCGGACGAAGTCGCGGGCAAAAGCTAGTAAGAAATAAAAACAAAACCGCTACAGTAACATAGAATAGCAAAAAGCTTGAAACATTTTAATGATAATTATTTCAGTTTATATATAAAGATAAGTTTTCTGTACCTACCCTACGCATAAAGCTGCTATTAACAAAATAATTTAATCACCATCACCGACACTAACATAACCGTTCGATTACGTTTGATATCGGATAAAAGTATCAAATTAAAAAAGCCTGCCTGCAGCAGCGTCGTCGGAGAGTTGATGCCAGCTTGACGGGATTTCGTTAAGATAACGCTGTGATCGCCGCCCGAACAAATTCACCCAATATTATTTCTACGCCTTTCGATATTAGCAAATTGAATTAACAAAATGGAAGCTACAATTTAAAAATCCTCGAATTTGTCGTTAGATATCTTCTCTCTGGGGATTTTTCTACATGTTGTTTGTCAAAATACAGAGTGAAATTGCGACGACGAATTAATTTGTCAGGACAGGCGGTGTTGTGCAGTCTAGAGATGAAGACTTACTTACCATTGTCATGAAAATTATTTAGGTACCTACTTTAATTTATTAACGACTTTTAAGTTGACCTTTTTGAATAAAAGAAACGAAGTCTTTCATTGCCAACTTGCGACGATCTTTTTCCAATGAAATAATTAAATCTGTACTTATAATAAGGCTGAAGACTTTTTCTGATTATTTGAATGCGCTAATATTTGAAACTACCAATCGGATTTGAAAAAATATTTTTACGTTTTGTAGTCCAATTCTTGATGAAGTTTATAAGTTATTTAATATCGCGCTAGAACCCATAGGAGCCGAGTAAAAATAAACATGTCAGAAAGAACGCTAAGCGAAAACGAAATAAAAGCGCGGGCAGGCGATGAGATTCGACGAGGTATTTCTATTAATTTAAGTAATTGAACTATATCACGTGAAGATAGAACACTATCTTTCCACTCTATCATAGTCGTGTATGTATTCATTATTTTGATTGCAGTATATCTATTAAAATTTTTGTGATTTTTATTTTGGAAGTATGAATGTTTATTTGTATGTATGTAAGAAAGTTTATTCTCATAATACTTGTTTAGTTTTATTAAGTGAATTGTTTTTAGATTTTATGTATTATTTTTTTTGTCTCCTTTACCCTTTCGCACGCTGTCTACATCTCTCTATTTATCGTCCTATCGCAGGTATGCTGGAAGAGATTTCTTATGAAATAAGCATCACCTTTGTACTTATTTTTCTGCTCTATTTGTTCTTGTCTGTTTATATATGTGTGTACATAAATGGTAAATAATAATAATAATAAAATACCAAACGATAACTTTTGCCATCCACACGATAATTTTACTACAGCAAACACTCGAATTTCGCGAATAAAGCTCACTGATAACGAATTTATTATTAACAAATGACTGGTCAATAAGATAGCTCGTGCAATTATCGGCCTTGCGGTCGAATGAAATGAAACACTATGTTAACTGAGTACATAGACTGCCAGTGGTTAGATAATACTAGTTGTGGTTTTTGAGCGGTCAGTTAACAATGGAACGGTCAACTGTTTGATTGTACTGGAGTATTAAACGTAATCAACGTTAAGCGGCTCTTCGTTTGTCACAATATTAATGGTTATAGAATTGAGGATCCCACCTACTTATTTAGTTTTATCATAAATCAAAAGCTCTATTCCAGCTAAAGATGAGAATACCCCAAATGTGTAGTGAATAGATTCCAGGCGGAATTCGTGGAAAGATGTTGCTTCTGAAAACCTTTCAAATCAAAAATATACTAAACTATATTAAAATACATACTTATAACACTAATAAACTTTGTCTTTCATTTCAATTTCAAATGTATTCCATAAATAGTTTCCGAGAAAAACGTCTGGGATCAAAAATCGACTGGCAGAGTATGATTTTATAAAAGTTCTTTTTTTGCCAATGATTGCTAGTTCATTTACGTTTTAATTTGAGTTTGGCTGAAGCCCTGAAGGTAACCTAGTTACCTACCCAATGTAGGCAGATAATTTCTCACACTTTTTAAGAGTTAGCAACGAGACAAGTGCCAGCTTCTAACTAACAAACAAGTTCGAAATGATTTAAGTAATTGAATTTCAAGTCGAGACGAGACCTCTAAATAATTAAAACACTTATTCTTCTTTCCGCCTAATAAGAAACAGTTTAACGTGATTTTGGAAAATAAATTAGAAGCTGTTGAAAAATACTTATGGTAGGCCTCAGACCAAATAAAAAACCAAGACAGAGGGCTGTCAACAGTAAAGTGAAGCCGGTTTCGTAAACTTGTGTGCACATTAATTACATAGTGAGGTGTAGTTTGATTGTAAATCGTTGTAAATGTGTGCGTGTGAGCGTGTATGCACAGAGCGGAGCTGCAGTTTTGCATGCTTCACTGTATTGTTCGCAGCGCTATGTCTTGACATATTATTTGGTCTGAGTGGTAGGCATGTACGAGTACCTGAAACTAAATGGTAGTTTCGTAGTTTAAAGCACGATATATACGGTTTGAAACGGTGGTTTCAAACCTAAGTTTAAAACACAGACAGTGGTTTGAAAACAAATTTCGTATGATCTTTAAACGTCCTTGGTAGAAAGGCCTGCGTTGCAAACCAGTGGCAGAAGAAGATGTTGTTTTAAACCATGTAGCAGGCATCTCGCAACAACAACAACAACTTCAAGGTCACCTTGGTTTGTAGACTGGTTTCAAACGGTGTATATCGCGATTTACTCTAAGAGCTTTCGTTCTATTTACAGTTAACCCTGCGTTTGCACCACAGTTCACTCAAGTGCAAGCAGCTCGCAATAAAGGCGGGACTTCACACTCCACGTTCGAAACTGCACCGTCTTCGTATTGACATTCCCTGCACCTGTTGTCACAAATTAAAACGTTATTCTAAAAGTTTTGGAACTACCCGCGTAAAAAGCGTAAAGCGAATATGCCTATAGAATTAAGGTTATCGGATATGGATTTAAATTTGCATGCAAATGCAGGCTTAATGTAGGTGCGGGATTAATTACATGCGCGAATACCATACCATCAAGTTAAAGCGCTCATTGTGTGTCGCCGTGCGCGGCCCGGCTACAAATCAACTGCGCCGATGAAATATCCTGTTTCGCTGGATTCTCTCTGTTCTGTTCGTTCCCACTAAATTGAAGAAGCGGTGGGTGGATCTTGTACCTATTATTGTATTGTGCCACAAAACAGATTTGAACAAATAGCTGCGATTTGTTTGTCTATTTTAAAATCGCTACGGGCTATTTGTGGGGCTTGTATTGTTGAAACAGTATTATAAATTTCAATGGTTTTATTAATTTGTTATTGTACGAAGGCGTACACATCTAAACTAATGGGATATAGATATATTCTGTTGCACTCTGGGTGGGTTCACAGTGAGAGCCCTTTTTGTAATAAGTTATGGTCCTAGTGGGACATAGATATATTTATCACAGAATATGATCAAGAATAAAATTGTTAGTTTGTAAGTAACGGTATAACTGTAGTTTATAAGTTGTCTACATTATCGCATTAGGTGACAAACCTGTAAAGATAATAATTGTATGGTGGGAAATAAATAAATAAATAATATTATGAAGAGGTGAATATTGTTTGTTTGTGAGAGGACTCTCTGGAGTACTGATCTGATCACAAAAAATATTTAACTGATAGAAAGCTGCACTATTTCCGAGTGTCTTATGCATGTTTTAATGTGGCTGCGCCCTGCGGTTTCACCCGCATGAGTATCGATCCCGTGGGAATGTTGGGATAAAAAGTAGCCTATATGTTAATCCAGGGTGTCAGCTACCTCCATTCAAAATTGTATCAAAATTGGTCCAGCCGTTTGAGCGTGAAGAAGTAACAAACATATAAACACACACACACAAACTTTCGCCTTTATAATATTAGTGTGATGTTACCACGGACTTAGACATATTCCCGAAAGTAATCATTTAACGCTTCGCAAAGTAAAACCCCGTCAAGACAAAAAAACGTAATGAATATTTCCACCGATATTCATTTCATCCTACTATTGAATTGGACGGCGCGGCGTTGTACCAAGCAACAACCGCATACTCTATCAAATGACGTAGATCCCACCTGACTATAAGTTGTCAAAAACTAATAGGCCCGTTTTGACATTTGTCATCGCGACGTAACTAGTGAAGTAACCATACGACTCAGTACTCGATACTGACGATAAATCGATTCAAGTTTGTATGAGTATTTGATCGATTTGATTTTGTATTGTAAAGTGATATTAATCTTTTTTTCGAGTCTAAATCACTATCTTTAAATCAATGTCCAAAATAGAAGAGCCAAGGTTAACGTGATAGTGAACAAAAGCAAAGCCGTGCCGCTTGGTCAGAGACAAGCCATTCTACAGAAACCAGCGTCGCCAATTCAAAATTTTATTTACGGCTTTGAGCGTCAAGCTCATTCTTTTCAGTAAAGATCACTACACAATATTTAATTACTATTAAAATCGAATGAAGCTGATGAAATTCAGTAATTAATTGGTTACAACACTGGTATTTAAAAAAAAAAAGACTGAGAACGTAACTGTTTTTGAGACGTGTCGTAATAATTAGAAATTGCATGCTACTATAAAGTAAACGTAAAAAGAATACTCGCAATATATTCCATCATATTAATTAACGCGCCAAAAAAATTATGTATTTTTTTAAAACACTATATTATGTAATTAATTATTATTTTATTGTTTCTTTCAGTTTCGTTCCAAGTTACATTCTAGGTTCTTTCTCAAATGTCAAAACGGGCCTATTATTTTTTGACCAGCTAAACCGCGTTCAAAAGCTGTCAGTGTCATCATTGCTGTGAAAGTATTGACACTGACAGCTCTTAAACGCAGTTTAGATGGGCTGATAACGTTCAGTTTCATTGGTGAAATTTGCCCTAAAACTCTTCCTTTTAATATTTACTGAGAGGATAAAATGCAGCAGTTCATAAAACTTCGGCATATGGTGCATTTCAGCCCGGGCCGAGGTATTTTTGCAATAAACTTGACACGGCATGCACGGGTGACTTTCAATAGATCCCGCTTGGGCAGGTAGTCAAAGTTATATCGTCTCATATTAAAATTGAAAAGCGTTTATATACTTACGGCTAAGGAAAGGAAAATTGAAAACGATTTAATCAATTGTAAATTAAATTAGAATTCAGGAGGAAAATGATTTAATCAAATGACAATACTTAAAGGATTTTGTCTTTTACATTTTTCAACTAGTATTTACACGAATTCGATGATGAATATATATTTTTTAATTCACGCTGTTTGTACGGAAAGTAGGTACTTTTTCCACATTAACTACCTATGTAGGTACAGACACCAGCACATCAAACTGTCAAATTTTCCCAATCAACTTTGAATCTTATGCTTTAGCGATAAAGTTGAAAATCTATTAAATAAATTTGAGATTGTAGTAGCGTGATGTGCAGATATCCGAATACGGATTTTGATGCGGTTTCCCCCTAATTCCGAGAATTAATTCCGGAACATTTTTGTTTTGAATGAATTTCTTTAACCCGTCTTGCGGCAGGAGTTGACTGGTAGAAATCATCTCGTAACGAAAAAGCGTTATGCCCCCTCGATGCGAGTTTCTCTCTCTCTGTCTCACGGATATCCTCACTCTACTATACTATATATATACTATATACTCACTATAATATTATAAATTCGAAAGTAACTCTATCTGTCTGTCTGTCTATCTGTCTGAATGTTACCTTTTCACTCCTAAACCACTGAACGGATTTCGATAAAATTTGGCAGAGAGATAGATTGCATCCTTTGGCAGAGAGATGGATAGTTTTTATCGACATACCTCGCGGGCGAAGCCGCGGGCGGAAGCTAGTGTTATATAAAACTGATACGAGCGTGTGTGTGTGAATGCGTATGTCGCGTAAGGAACTTCGTTCCTGACGGGCGTTCCCCGATCGCACACGTTTTTTTTTATTTCATTATTTGATTCATTTAAACTAACATTAAAACTTTTTTACAAAAAAAACACAACTGACTTCCAAAAAAAAAACGAAAATGCGGAACCAACGACACCGACTTCCGAAATAAAAGTCTGTATAATATTAAACTGGGACTCAAAAGTGGGATCCAACGAAAATAATCCTATACTTTGACTTTGTAGTGTTTTTTTTTTGAAGTCGGTTGTGTTTTTTTTTTTGTAACAAAGTTTTTATTTTTTGCTTTTTAAGTGTAGCTGTAGAGGTATGAGGAACAACGGTGCTATTCTGTAAAAATCTCACGGTGAAAACTTAGGTGAAGTGAGCGTGGAGTGAGCTGTCAATAGTGTCAATTCCTAGGAAAAACAAACTCACTTCACCTAAGTTTTCACGGTGAGATTTTTACAGAATCGACCGGCAGGGTGTAAAGTTCATTCATCCACCATAGAAAAGGGAGGATCCTCCGACCAGACGGGTGTTGTGTCTGGAGGGCAACTGCCCTATGTTTCATGTCGGGCCGTTGTGTATGAGCTACTTGCGCGGTAAACTCTACTTGCGAGATGCAGGATTTCGTGTGACGTTAGTATGACGCGTAGTTCACATGTGGCATTGTAGATACCGCTACAGTACGAGTACCTACCTCACACAAATTCTTATAACACTACTTGTTATGTAAATATCAGTGACAAGAAGTTATTAAAACATCATCAATATAAACTAAGTGGAAAAAAATCGTATTATTGAAGCAACTCAAAAACTACCCAAGCAAAGTTAATAAAATGTATATAGTACTGTATGTACTACCCCTGAGCCATGCCTTATCCATTAAGAAATTTAATTTTGCAAATCGGCTTATTTATACAAGAGTTCTGAGGTAACAAACATAAAAAAACCGGGCAAGAGCGAGTCGGACTCACGCACCGAGGGTTCGTAACATCCGGGTTTATGCATAAGGTTTATGTTTATGAAATTAAATGTTTATTTTTTATTTTTGAGTTGATTGAATGAATGGTAAATTGCGGTTTACGATTTATGACGTATTAAAAAAAACTACTTACTAGAACTCGTTCAAACCAATTTTCGGTGGTAGTTTAAATGGTAATGTATATCATATATATTTTTTTGTTTTATCATTCTCTTATTTTAGAAGTTACGGGGGGGGGCACACATTTTACCACTTTGGAAGTGTTTCTCGCGCAAACTATTCAGTTTAGAAATAAATAATATTAGAAACCTCAACATCATTTTTGAAAACCTATCCATAGGTACCCCACACGTATGGGTCTGATGAAAAAAAAAATTTGAGTTTCGGTTCTAAGTATGGGGAACCCTAAAATTTATTGTTTTTTTTCTATTTTTGTGTGAAAATCTTAATGCGGTTCACAGAATACATCTACTTACCAAGTTTCAACAGTATAGTTCTTATAGTTTCGGAGAAATGTGGCTGTAACATACGGACAGACAGACAGACGGACAGAAAGACAGACAGACAGACAAATCTGGATGTTTTGTCAAGTGGTAAAAATCGTGCTAAGCAGGGGCTGGCCGATGGTACCATAATATATTACAAAGTCAGTACCTAAGTCAGGTTTATCTTATTCGACGTCGTACCTTACTTTGATCTTAGGTCGCAGGTGAACCCGTTCGCACTTATTAAACTTTTAACTTGTAATCGGTAGTATAACACCCAGATACACAGAGTTAAAACTTACAATTGAATCCGTCGCGTCCAACAAAGTCTTACTGAAGGCGTCGCCTACACCGTCCAACTTAGTAATTACTGTTTTGTTGCTAAGCTTCACAAAAACACGATATTAATCAATAAGGCGCTTTGATATCGGGAAAGTAAGACATTGGATTTAGGATACTCTTCTCAATCATTAATTTCAGTTGTAGAATCGATTTATGCTTGCATTGAATAAAAATATCATCAGATTAGCATTTTTGTAAATCATTTTGGAGTACACTTCAACAATTCAAGATGAACTGAATAGCAAAATATTAAAGAATTTTATGTATTTTAAGTGTATTTATTTAATTCCTTATCTTACAAGTATTTTTTTTTTAACAGACATATAAGTCTAATAAAATTTAAAAATATAAAAAAGTGGTCCGTCGGTGTCGGGAGCAGAGCTGAGTCCAAGCTACCTGTGGTTAGGGCTCCAGAGACAGGAATCTTCTGACAGTGCAACCCGCATCGAGAAGTACTGCCTGCTGAATCAGGCCCTTGATCCAACAGAATAACGAGCCGATACGACAATCGGCACAATGGCAGCCGAGCTCACTTTCCACATGTCAACAACCTCGTGTGCTGGAGATATTTGATTAGTTTCTCTTTATCAGCTTTCATGAGATTCCTTGTTTATTTTAGACTTAGGTTATTTGTTTTGTTATTATTACTTTAATTTACATTTAGGCATTTAGGTAAGTACTTATCTTTATTTTTCTTCCAGCTCAATTTGTCTGAAAACAAGAAATACCTACAGAGAAATACCTGAGTTCTTAAATTTAATATTTCTAGGATAAAGTAAACAGACTCCGTAATACCGGCAGGCAACTGAAGGAACCTACTTTATATGTATACCCAAAAGCATAATTAAGAAGGTAATATCATGGAGGTTTTTCCGTGAGCTCATCACCGCATCCTACAGATACGTACGTAAATTTCTTTGACGAAAACGTGCGCACGTGAGTTCCGCCCTCAACCCAGTACTTAGGCCGAATCGTGCGCCCGTTTACCTCTCTACATATGTACCAAAACCGTCTACTACTAATACTTTTTTAGTTACACACGTAAACCCATTTATCCTCGCAGATAGAATATCATAATACTCACGCAGAGTATAAGGAAGGCAGTTATTATAATTTCAGTTGTTCGGCTCAGCAGTATCGACATCAGTAAGATTACCACGTACAATACATTAATATTGCAAACCGGTTTTGGGTAAAGTTTAGGATATACTGCTCCCAAGTCGTCTGGATCACAAAATACATACCAACAAGAAATATATACGTACGTAGGTACACAGCATATACGAATATACATGTGAGTTATATGCAAGATAAAGTAAATTATGATGTGGATGCTTTAGATTACGATGAATTTATTATAAAGCCTCGGCGGAATGTTTCAGAATAAAATATGTAAATCATTATACAAAACCACTACGTAGGTGAATATAGAGAAACTTATACGAGAAAATGTAACTACGTTTTAGTATTAATTAATGAAAACGTTATACCAAAGATACGCCGAATATCTAGTAGCATTGAGACAGTAATTCTATTACTGAACTACTGAAGATCCGATCTTTGATTAGAATCGAACTAGTACCTATTAAATTAGGAACTTTTTAAGTACGCCTTTGGAATCCTAAAATTTAATTGCGAAGTCTTTTGTCGTCTGGCCACTTACTATGTTCGTAACACGCCCCTAACCTATCGAACAGCCTTTCATTCGCTTTTCACTTTTAATTGAAAACTCGTATTCAATTGCGCGGGGGCAGTCGTCCCTGGCTTTTAAAAGAATGATAGCGATTGAACTCTTTCGAAATTATAATTTCAACGACTGATCGAGTTCTCTTTGTGTTGAACTTTTAATTATAACAAATCTATGTAAAAGTTTAACCTTTGTAAGCCCCGCTGTGGATTCTCTTCCGTCTTCGAGGATAATTCAAAGATGGTTCTGAATGGATTAAAGCGTACCCAAGGAATTAAAACTACGTTGCGCAGTACAGATAAGCGTTTCTTTACATTTCTTGTGCCACGTAACTTTAGGTACCTACAATCATGAAAATAAATACCGTATTTATACTCCCAAATATGTTGTCGAGTCAGTAAAATTTGTTATCTTTGCTCTAATGTTGGAATTTAGTTTCGATACAACATGATCCATCGCCGCCCCTTCGATGTCCACCGCGCAAAGGATGGATGAAAAGCAGCACATGAAGTAATTTTTTGCTCCTTTGCTGGTGTAAGTGTTGTATGGCGTTCCAGTGGAAAAAATAAATAAATAAACATTTAAAATCAAACAACTCGCAAATCATTGATTGATAAAATAGATAAGATTTTCAACCGAATAGGTTCATAGAAAAACGTAGACTGAGAGTGATTGATTCGTATTGTATTTTGAGAGAACATCCTTCCTCTTCTATATTTAGCATTTGTTTACCAACAATTTATTTTTGGCAACATCCATAAATAAAACCGGTCAAGAGCGAGTCGGACTCGCACACCGAGGGTTCCGTACCATCATAATAACATCGGCGAGGCCTATATTCGTCAGGGAATGTTAAAGCCGCGCACTGCGGTGTGAATATTGCAGTTTTAGGTCAGCGTCATCTCTTGACTGATAGTGGAAGTAATGTAATTTTTGTTGATGATTTCTGAAAAACATCCTTTTATTTTTCCTGTTATCTTTACATAAACTTCTATCACATATCATTATTATTTCAGATTTTTGTCTTTGCAAACTTGGGAGATAAGGGTTTTTTTTTTTTTTTCGTCAACAGTCGTAAACTATGCGGCCTAAAAATAAGGAAAAAGTGTTTGAGAAAGTGCAAACTGCGCTCTTTCATATGATACTCCATATGCCCTAGTATCCTCCACTTCGAATTTTTTTGACCCCCTTTCAGTCCCTGTTGCAAAAAAAACTATTTCTTTCTTATTTGCAAAATAGTTGGGCAAACCTCATCTATTCCAAATTTGAAGTTGATAGCATTAGTAGTTCTTGAGATATCCAGCTGTGAAAGACGGACAGACAGACAGAGTCTCACCATAAGGGTTCCGTTTAACCATTTTGGTACGGAACCTTAAAAAGAACACGAAAATTAACTTACCATGAAACCAATTACCTGTGTACGGGGAATGTTTATCAGATTCGCAATCGAATGCTTATTCAGCTTTCGTTTTGAAAATTAGGCCGATGTTACCAGGCGCACCCTCAAGAGTTTAGCAAATAAATACCACGGTCCTTGAGTAAACACAACCCGTGATTGCAGAGCGGTATTATTATACCGCTGAGATACACAGACTACCTACAGTAGTTAGTCTGTATCTGTAGTACTACAACCTAGGGTGGGAACTAGAATGCTTGGAACACTGCATTCGGATGTTTTATTTCCTGAGTCTGTCTACATTGTCACTGAAGTCCGTTAATAATGTTTCGTGTTGATTTATATTTTTGGGGTTCCGTGCTAGAAATGGAAAAATGGAAGCGTTAAAGGATGACAGTTTTGTCAGTTTCTTTGTCTATCAAGTCAGAACTCTAGCCGTTTCTCAGAAAAGCATTTTGAAGCGTGGCTTAACCCGTCAAGACCGGCGCGTGCCCTATGTAGTACGATACAATAGATCAATTGTGTCTCATTAGCCGGAACTTGAGAGGTCATGTAAGGTATTTAGTTTAATTGGTAAGAATCTAGCAATCAGTTTCAACTTTCTGAATTAATAAATGCTTTGAATTCAAAGAAACTAAAGGACCAACGTGGCAAACATTGCATTGGTTATTTGGTAAAGGAAAGTTCTACGAATCGTGTTCAGATTTATTAAATATAATTTTTAATTTATTTTTTTAGCCATTCACAGTTCACAGTTACTGTGAAGCCCCCAGAAAGCGCGACCAACTCACACTTGGCTGGTTGTTTTTTAATCCTCTTAGTGGCACAGTCTTGCGCTATTTTTTGGTTTTAGTTTTTTACGTACTCCCAATGTTTGTTATGTACTTTCACCCTTTCCCGTCTGGGGAGCGCTCCGATTTGCCGCGTGTTTTGAAACTCCGTTAACTCCTCTGGGTTTTGATAGCAGGAAGAGAATATAAGCGTATGTTATGATGTCGGCATAATGGAACATATCGCTCAGATTCCACAACACACATTTTCCTTCCGCTTTGTGGTATTGGGAGCAGTGGTAGCCCATTGGTATTGGCCCCGACATGCGAATTGTAGGTCTTGACTTCGAGCCCTGGCACTGTGCTTTGTGTATTTAATTTTAAAACCACTGCACTCAAGTCGGTGAAGGAAAACATCGTGAGGAAACCGGCATGTCCTAGAACAAAACAATTCGAAGACATGTGGGCCCAATGCGGGTTGGAGAAACCTGCATTGGGCCCACTTGGTGGATTATATAACTGACGTGGTGGATTGTAGCCCACTCCCTCTCACAGTGAGGAGGCCTGTGTCCCAGCAGTGGGAACACTGTAGGCCGATTATGCTTTGTGGTGTGGAGTTTGAGTAAGTTTAGTAAATCGTTGAACACCTCAAGTTCTGAGTTGAGCTGCACGATGTTTGACAAATGGGTGCACTGATTGGACAGGTCCGCTCAATCTGTGTGGTTCTTTCCTCAAAAGACCACTTCAGACACCAATCTACATGGTCTTCACACGATCTGACCAAGATTTTGTCTGGACTTTAAAAGAGACCTCTGAGTTTGTTTCGGCCTTTCTTCTCAGAATAGTCAGATAGGAAACGCCGATCTCATCTAGTTTAAAAAAATAATAATTGACGTTTAAAAGTGTTTGTACAAACCTACTTAGAGAAAATAAATCATTTATCAGTATCGGAAATAATTTCGAACTCCAATTTGGTACACCAACGTTTATTTTAATTTCCCTCAGCACCATTATTTCGTGCAATTTTGTGACGCACTAAAGATCCCATTGAATTTCACGATTAATGGTGTCGTTACTTGAATGCAGCAATCCGTGAGACAAAACCAGAGGGTCGAAGGCGAGGAAATAATTAGAGAAACTAGTTTGTTCTCTACGGACGATTAATGTTAGTTTACGATCTAGATTTACAACGGAGCTCGTTCGAACTTTGCTCTTGTGTAGGTACTAAGCGTTTTGATTTGTCAAGCAGCGCCATTTATTTAACTACCAATGTTGTTGTTTGTTGTATGTCTCTTTTATCCAGCTAAAAGTAGCGCTTTATGAAAAAGCTTAAAGATTTTATTAAATGAAACTGTGGATAAATGACAGGAACTAATCTAGGTAAGAAAATCTAAAAGTTGTCGTGTGTTCAGGTCCCGGTCAAAGAAAACAAAAGCTGTTTTCTTTGCAAGTAGCAACGTCACTTGCAACCCCTTTGATGATGTCGCAAAGGCAACCGCACCAACGAGTTGTAGTAATTAGAAGCGTTCTTCTGAATATACTAAGCGATAGAAAGGATTATTCCGATTTATTTTCCGTTCGTTTTATCTTTTGAAGTGGTTTTCTTGCATGGCAGCAGATTATTTTTATCGTTGGCATGTAAGAAGCACACTGTTAACTTTTGTTGTAACTCTATTTTGTGGTAAAATTCGATTTCATTGCTCTTTCATTTACGTTCATTGAGTTAACTAAGCTTAGGTAAACCGCATAATCTAAGGTTAGTTAAAATACCTACTAATTAGAAGATAATTTCGGTTCGTTTACGTCTAAATATTTCAGCCTTGTTAACTCACACGAAGAGTTCACATAACTTGACAGGAAAGCCGTATTCGAGAATAAATGAGTAATGCCATATTGCCTCAGAATAGGGCTCCGGTGAATGTTGACTCACGCGAGGATGTACGGACATGTGTCGATTCAGACGCACTCTTAAAGGTGCGTTTATTTACGTTCCTTTAGAAATAGGTGATGCGTTGCGTTCACGCCTTTCGACGGGGAAAAAGGCTTATTTTTTCACACGTTTCCTGTTTTCCCTTTTTCAAACGGTCCCCAGTGATGATCTGTCCTGTATATATAAGTGTGTGTTATTACAGAGCGGAATGTATATTAGTAACTCTACGGGGGATAAGAATAGAAAGCAGATGCTGGCACAAAAGGCTTTTCTTCCGTAAGGAACTCTGTAAATATGAATGTAGTAAACTCGCGTTAATTTATTTAGCGGCAGCTTCGAAATTCATGATGCTGTTAGTGATATCCTTACTTATAATGCATATCTCCACGTCATGAAAAGCTTTCGCGAAGTGCATATACCATCAAAATAGCAGGTTGATTACGTAGCGGCCCTCAAAAATTCCCCCTCGCATGCACGAAAGCGATTCATGAAGCTTGCTTCGTTTGCCTCAACTCGTCTGCAATCTTGTATCTCCGGAGTTTAAGTGTTTGACCTCCCTTTGCCCAAATGAAGCTCACGAACATGTCTACCAAGATTTCATTTGTTGCTATTTGACTTTTATTTCTTAAAAGCTAAGGTCGATATTACATTGTTACGTGGCCCCAGGTAATTTTGCTGGCGGACGCCTTTTGTATTTCTTTTCCGTTTTTTACTCTACCAGGAGAATTTACCAGCTCCAATCCGAGTCTATGCTTGCCCAAGAGGAAAACGGATAGTGAAACTGAATACCTACATGGTATGCTCATTTTCTGTGAGATGTGAGCCTAGTTATTTTTCATTTCGACCTAAATATTTTTTTTAAACATTGTATATCAAAGAGATGTCGACTTTAAATAGGATTTAAAGCTTGTTCATATACCTCAAAGAGGTATCTTTGTGAAACTATTAAAAAGTTTAACTTCTATTAACTTTGTTGCTTTGTGGGTAGTCATTAGATTACGCTCGAAGAAAGCTGTCTCCAGTACTTTTAGAGAGATTGTTAGGTATAGTTGTTATCCAAAGAAACTTGACTTTGGTTTTAAACTACAACATATTGCAGTTTGTTAATAATTTACATAAGTTAAAATAATTTATTTTTATTTTGTTGATTGATTAGGCATAAGTTGTTATTTATGTAAGTACATTTCATTTTATTTGTGAAGAAAACTACAAAAGAATTAAATATGTAAGCTTGTAGTGCGCGGCAGCCGTCGACCTGCTCCGTGCCTGTCTAGAACACCAGTAACACCAGTAGAAATGCAAAAAACCTTACCCAATTATACATAAAAAGTACCTATTTATTCTTTCTCACGGTTCATTAACGTGAGTATTACGTTTCTTTGTACCTAATATATAATGGAACGAAGGATTTCCCGTCGGCTTCGGCTCGTAAGCCTTTGATTATGACCCAATCCGATATTTTACCCCGCAAGAGCTTATGACCAGCGTCAATTACCGATTTTGCTTACAAAGTCGGGTCGGTCAAAGCTGGATAGACGGGTTGTTTTTACTTTTGACTTTTCATAAAAACCTCTGAGCCGGCCGTTACCCACACACCGGCCGTACCGGCGGTACCTTTAAAAAAATATACGTATTTTGGAGGCTTACCCACGTTTGGTATTTTACTAAAGTGCAGTTGTGTTTATGAAATTTCTCATCATGTTATTACACAAAAAGTTTTATACCTAGTCTTAAAATATTAAAAAAAACTGTCTTGTGAATTTTTCCGAATCGACAGTATTAAGGCGGATACAGACATTGCGGGGCATGCACAGCGCAGGGCGCTCATCGCATGATTCGCAATGTGTGGACGTTCATATTTGTGGTGAGACACGTGCTTCCTTAGAGATTTACCTACGTTTTAGAATGATTAACTAGCTTCAATTTGCTGAGTAACTGACCGACTTTTTTACAATTCAAAAGTGCCTGTGAATGGTTAAATTGATATAAATGCTTTGAATTTGAGTTTAGATTTGTAAATAAAGCCGAAATCTAACCAAAATAACCAAATAAGTAGGTACCTACGGACAGAAAAGATCTGAAATCCTGTTGCAAGGTTTTTTTCCACCCTAATGTTCGGATTAACGAATAAGTACCCGCTATTGTGCAGAGAGTTAAAAGAATAACCGGAGTGAGATGTTCGCTCGTCAAGAACTGTCGACGCCCGTCGGCTCTTTTGTTACCATGGAGGGTGGATGCAGTACCTACTTATTGCGATTCGAACAAGAATGTTTTTAGTCTACGAGGTTAGACTAAAAACATTCTTGTTCGAATCGCAATTTCGTTGTTAACAGCAAATGGGTTGCCATTGTAGAGTAGAAAAAAGAGTATTAGATAGGTACCTACGCTTTTGAAGTGATCAGTAACCTAATTGGCGCTTGATCGAATATAATGATCATTAATGTGTAATGAGGGAAAGAACGCATGGACATGTAAATAAAGCTAATACTTAAACGAATTTTTCAGCCAATTTTCCACTTTACCAGCGAATTGCAAAAATATAATTCTATTAAAGCGAATAAACTCTCTTCGGATTCCAAGCTTTTACATAAACGCATAAAATATGCGTAACATATGGAAAGTATTTTTTCAAAAGCTTGCAAGACATTTGTCGCGCTTTGTGCCCCCTTAAGAATATCATAAAAATAACTTGTTCGTATAAATAACGTTGATGAAAATATATATCGGTACTTACGGTGGCCACAAATCAGAGTAAAGTGGGACTTATCAGGCCGTCTACGTAAGTAAGCTCAAGCGACGCCACCGTGAGAGAGCGCTTGTGGTTTCGTCGACTCGCGCCAGTAAATCATTTCTTATTTTTGTCAACAACAACCTCAAAGTATTAAGGTTTTATTCGTACACAAGTATTTCGGTTTCATGTTAATAGGATTTTCGTTAATTAAAATTTGGTATTCAAGAATATCTTGAGTTCGTAATTGTTGAATATTCGTATTTTCTTGTACATTTCCATTTGATGTGGAATATTTGACGGTTCTGGACTTTCCGTTCATTTCTTCATTTAAAATTTTAAGAAAATTATTGTTAATTCAAGGTATGATTGAACAAAAAGAACCTGTTTTTAAGTCAGATTTCTAAGTGTGCAGAGATGTAGACAGACAGGCAGTTGTATTAATTTAAAAATGAATATGTAGGTAAGTCAAAAATACGAAAACACTTCCATACTGCTATTGTACGGAAGTACCGCAAAGGCTTTTTAATTTCGTTTTGTCCTTACCTCACACCGTTCGTGCAGTGTCACTGCTTTTTGTGTTCTATGTTCTTGTTTCGTACACTGTACAAAGCATTTTTTATTAACACACTAGTCTTCTATAGACACGTACTAACCAGTCTTGTACAGCATGTTCGTCCTCATCTATCTATATACATATATAATTCAAAGTCCTGACTGACTGACTGATATATCAACGCACAGCCTAAACCACTGGTCCTAGAGACATGAAATTTGCAGTGTATGTTCTTTGTGAAGAGTAGGTATCCACTAAGAAAGGGTTTTTTCGAAATTCCACCCCTAAGAGGGTGAATAGGGGGAGCGTTAAATTTCACGCGGACGAAGTCGCGGGCAGAAGCTAGTTAATAAAAAGAACGATAACATGAACATTAACCACCAAGACGCAATTCTTGTAATTTTGAGAACGTTCAGTCTGGGGGCCTAAAAAGGCCACTTTGGCAGAATCATAAAAGGATAACATTATGAATCATTATATGGCGAAGACAGTCCGTGTTTTTTTTTCGCTGCACTACGTAGGTATAATCAAAGAGATTGAGATTGGATATGGATTGGATTAAGAGGTATTTTAGCACAGACAAAAAAAATCCTTCACAAATGAGATTTGATACGATTACCTTAAAAGTTAACCATTGCGTTGTCCATTACGATTCATAATGTTATTCTTCTATGATTCTGCCAGAGTGGCCTTTTTAGGCCCCCAGATCTCAGTCTGAATCTCTCAATAATACCTCTAATTTTCCTACACTTTTGACAAGTTTTTGACATTGATTGTCGCTGAAATGAGATTGCGACTAGATTTTGAGCATTTTTAATTACGTGAATTGGCCTTCGGTAAAATAAACAGAATAATACCAAGTTTACAATATTTCCATCCACATTCCCACAACTGTAAAAAACGAAAATTATATCAAAAGAAACCTTCCCTCACACGTCTGACATACCACCTATTTTAAAAACGTTATAGAACTCAGTAAACTATTTTAAAAGTAACACTCTTGAACATAAACTGTGGTACTTACATAGTACTTAATACGATACTTTCCAGAAACGTAGCCGACCCGCCACTAACGAGCCAGCTATGAATATTCTTGATTTCTTGCATATTCAACAGGGTATGAATCACAATACTTTTGTATTTTAGAACTTAATAAAAAAAAGTTGCTGCAGAATAAAATTTTTGGCCACAAAGTGGAATACATTAGGTTTTTATTGGCGTTATGTTTTAATAGCGTTATTAAATTGAGTGTTATTTATTATGATATGTTTTAAATAACAAAATGGATCCAATTATCAATACCATCAAATAAAAGTTGAATTCGTGTGTCTCACAAGAGAGATTGTTATTGTTTCTTAGGATAAAATCTTTTTATTCATTACTAGCTGTACTCCGCGGTTTCACCCGCATAAGTATTGATCCATTAGGAATATCAAGATAAAAGTATCCTATGTCCTAATCCAGATCATGGTCTGACACATGTGCCAAATTTCATCCAAATCCGTTCAGCCGTTTTAGCGTGAAAGCGTAACGAACAAAAAATCAAATATCAATAAAAAAAAACAATCAAAACTACCTAAAGGTAAGTTTTAGGGCTGATTTTACCATCGCCAGATAATTTTTATTCGGGGAATAAAATTGACGTTTCAAAATTATTCCTCGAATAAAGATATCAGATGATTGAAAAATCAGTCCTTGTCACAATTGAGTGGTTAAGTATATGCACGTTTATAAAACAAAGTAGAGACGTAGGTAAGTGGTAACTTAAAATCCGGAAAGGACCAGGAGTGTTTTTCATCCCGGAAAATTAAAAAGTTTTCACGTGGCTGGTGCCGCGGGCTCAGTTAGTTACCTACCTATCCACTTACCCATATTTTATACCTATGTAGCGTTAAATTATACATCGGTCCTTCGTCACAACTAACTTCCTTACAGTGTTCTTGCTTGTTGTTAAGTATAGACATAATACATGCATACAAAAATAAAATAAAATAATCATTGAAATAAACCAGCTGTGGGCCGCAGTTTCATACGCATTTTAGGTAAACTCATTCAAGTACCCGGATAATACACTAGCCGGTAAAAGATATAGAATACCTTTGTATTAGGTATATATCTTTTACCAGGTAGTGTTTAAGCTCTGTGCGAAATTTCCCTGAAATCGGTTCTATAGATGAGACGTCAAGTTGGTACAACCAAACAAACAGAACGGGAATCCGTTCTGTTTGTTTGTTTGTATGTGTGAGGTTTGAGCGTACCATAGCCTGGGTCTTACTCGTGTTCTGACACTATAATTTAAGTGTAAAATATACCTTCATACTTTCACTTGGTACAACCAAGTTAGGGATGATTGACGAGTATTTAGGTTTTTGGGCTCCAACTTAAATAACTTGTGAAAACTTAATATAGCTGGGGGTTCTTTGTGTTGGGTTCGTAGGCGACTAGACAATCCAACCATTTTATTTTTGTATTTTTCTTTCATAGTTCTTTTAATGTAATTTTATCTGGCAATGGATGGAAGAGTGACCAAATTTGACTTAACAACTAATTTCTAGAAATCCTTAGTTTTTCTGTCCCGAAATTAACTTTTTAAACTTTTGTGGTAGGTTTGTCTACGTTATAATCTTATCCGATTTAACGACACAATCAAGCTAGAAAAAATGATAGATAATCTAATTTGTTTTCGAAGCTTCATGTAATTCTAAAACCTGCTGTAATTTGTTCAAAATGTATTTGTAAATGTATTTTTTCCCAACCATGTTGCGGTCGGCTTCCAGTCTAACCGGATGCAGCTGAATACCAGTATTTTACATAGAGCGACTGCCAAAATATTGGCTGAAGTAAAAGCGAATTGCTTTTTATGTTTCTGAGCAGCTTCTCGTGGCTAATAAATGGCTCCGGGGAATTCGTATAATATTTATACCGTGTCTCATTGATCAATTAGATAATCTACGAATTAAATACATAATTTCATTTTGAGGCCCACTTGTATCAAAACCAGAAATCATTAAATACATTTAGCGCTAAACGCCCTTCCGTAGTTCTTGGTAACTAGTCCACTTTAGCCACCCAAACCCATAGTTGAATTTTTTTTTCCGTCCCCTTCGTCTTACACCAATCGGGGGTTGTACTTGGGTGCACTTGCATAGTGCATACAGGAATAATGGTCGGTTCGTGTCTCATTCCATTTAAAATGCTAAAAAGGGCCTCTGCGAGTTGGCTTTGGGCCCGCGTCCGCCTTCCAAAGGACCGGGACCCCATGGTCCCGAGATATGTAAAAATGGAAATAATAATTAAAACAAACGTCATTAATGTGAATTTTAAAAACTCGTTAAACATTGATATAATTCCCACTCTAATTCTCTTTCGCTTCATAATAATTTTTATCGTAGCAATTCATTAATTTTATATCGATACTAAATACTTAAATGAGCAATTTGATGCTTATCGGAGTTTACATCATTAAATTGAGTTTTGAGGCTTTTATGTATGTTATTGTGTTGTCTGAATGCCTATCAAGCCCAAATTAATGAATAGGCAAAGGCTTTCCCGAAATGAGATATTAATAGTCCTAATATTACGCAAATATGTCCATTAGTAAGTGGGCTACTTAGTGTAATGACTCGCTGAGGGAGGTAGGCAATTATGGTGTAAATAATGTAGGTAAGCACTGTCTAGTGTATATTCTCGCTGGACCAACTCGCTATGCCTGTAGTCCCGAAACGGGTCAGCTGTAGGCAAGCCTGCGACTAACGTATCATTAGAATAATGTATCTTTGCTGTTCACAAAAATCTTCAATAGGTACTTAGCTTGTTACAATATTAAGGCTGCCAAAAAAACGTAACAATAATTTAGTTCGTAAAAACAAATTAGATCGATTTAAAACATTTAGATTATAATGACTAAATATGTTGGACTTGTCTACCAGACACCTAATTTAAAGAATTCGGCAATTCAGGCCCCACTCTCGCTTGCAGACATACGCTTGCGATTTTTTAAATTGGATTCCTACAGAGATGAATAACTATCACAAATTCACTAGCTCTTTCGCTTTAAAAAATATCTGTGCTTGCACTGCTGGTAAGGAATGTAATAGATAGTATATGAAGGTGGACTGGCCTCAACTCTCACTGGGCTATCTTAATAACTATTAGATACATATTAATTTGTCTCGGCATCGCGAAAGACCCAGACGTAGATGGCGGGACGAACTTGCCATTATTAGGTGAGATTGGTCCATATTGGCTCAGGTTCGAGTTGAGTGGAAAAAGGATAGGAAGTCCTTTGCCCTGCAGTGCGACAATACAGGCTAGTTATTATTATTGTCTTATAATTGTGGCGCGATAGAAACACGCTGAAGTAAAAAGTAAAGATTACGTTTCTTTTTGCAGGAACGAAACCGCTAAACCATATAAAAATAAAATGTTAAAGTGCCAAACAGGAAGTTTTTTGAAGTGAAAACTTCTTTAGGGGCATTTGAAAAAAAAAACCATTGAACTAGCGCCACTGTTACCGTAAGCGACACTGCGCGTGTTTTGTTTATAAGACGATTAAAAAAATACCCGCTACGGATGTGTTCGGCTGTCCTCGGGATGTACTCGGTTTTAATGTACCTATATCCGATACGTCAGTGAGTGATGGCAAAGTATTCTGTTTGTGTTTTGTTTTCACTTCTGTCGGCACTCCCGGAGTGCCACTGTTTTTTTTTTTAACTCAAGGCTATATAATGACAAAGAGAAAATTCTTGTGGAGACTTGACTTTTCTATATCGAAAGATGAGAGAGAAAACTAGAACCTCATCATGTTTTTATTTTGATTGCTTAGTTATTTACTACTGTTTTATAGTAGGTACTTACTACTACTGATTTATTGTACCTGCCTACTAGAGATCATGAAGTGAAAATCTGATAACTTATGTTCATTCTTATACGATACCTACATAAAATATTCAACCACGAAAAATATTTTAAAAGAATTTTCCTTCAGCTCTTTCAATTTTAAATTTCCCATTACTAACGCAGTTCAATAGAACACTGTGTTAGTAATAACATTATTTCATGAAAATCGTTGGTTTCAAATACAGAAAACCTTTCAAACCTTTGAATAATACCAATGTATCTAGTTCTGGGAAGCTGTTCTGATTACGTGAATCTACCTTCACTAATATTTTTATTACATTAAGGGCTGATTTTTCAATTATCTGATATTATTCGAGGAATAATTTTGAAATTTTGACAGTTGTTTCATACAAAAACTGTCAAATGTCAATTTTATTCCTGGAATAAAAGTTATCTGACGATGGAAAAATCAGCCCTTACACAAATAAATCGGCTGCAAAAACTACTCGCGGCCATCTGCATTCACTAATCCAATCCCAAACATGCACTAAATACCTAAAAAGCTGTAAAAACGCCGTTTCAAAAAGTTACGCTGCGCTCAAAAGCTAAAATAAAATGTTTGACGTTGTTACAAACCCTCTCAATACTCGAGCTAACTGAGTTGGAAAATGTTGTCGCATACACTCCAACATTTTTGATGTCCATAGAATAACATTATTTTATCCATTAAAATGGGAATCTGCTGGACGCGGGAAGTGCAGAACATGTTATTATGGTGATGTTTGGGCCTATGTCCAGCCGTGGCTTATTTATGGCTGAGTAAAGATGATGGATGGCGACCCATTATAATTAGATTTCTCTTTAGTAAAACATGAAATTTATAGGCTGTTGTTGTTGTTCCAGCCTATACAGGATCTTACTATAGTCACAAATGGTGGTTTTGTTACATGAAGTGTAAGGACAACCATTTTAGCCATAAGGTGCTAACTCTTTTCTATGTGTGGCTGGTCGCTAACCAAATCAAAAAAATATAAATAATAATAAATCCCCTCAAAGCCAAATCGCCACCCCATTTACACAGGTCGATAAAAATCGCAGGTGACTAGTTCATCAAAATGTCGACCTTCATGCGGTGGGTGATCGCCTGCGAAGTGAGCATTTTCACGGTCGATTTTAGGCACCCGCCGCATGCGACCTATCGCCGCACGACAAAAGTCGAAACCTACTCTATTTTTGGAACTCACGAATTTACTCACTTGCGGTCTAGCCGAATTGCCATTTAGACAGTCGTTTTTTGCCGTGCCGAAAAAACGTGCGGCTATATTCACATGTGTAAAGCGCGCACAGTGCTAGAATATCGTGCACAATTAATTTTATTATTAAAACAAGATTTGGTAACATTATCCGTTAAAGATTATGTTGAGGACAAAAAGGCTTGGGATTGAGCTGCTTCCGATTTTTACATATTTAATGGTTTCTTTGTATAAACACATTGCCATTTATGAATTTTAAATATATTATATACAATGACATTTTCTTACTTTGCCAAGTACTTATTGTATTAAGTTAAGATGAGGATGATATGATGAGAAGAATATGAGGACTATCTGGGTCATTTATTTATTTCTTGATTTTTCTCTTCTTTCTGTTAGTTTTGTCATGGTCTGGCAGTTTTAATAATTTCCTTTTTTCGGTATTGTTCGTCGAATCGTTGAGCTACATAAGTTTTGATTTGAGCTGCACGATTTCTGACAAATGCGTGCACTGACTGGACAGGTCCATTCAATCTGTGTGGTCAACATGGTCTTCACATGATCTGACCAAGATTATTATGTCTGGACTTTAAAAGAGAGTGTGACCTCTGAGTTTGTTTCGGCCTTTCTTCTCAGAGTAGTCAGATTGGAAACGCCGACCTCATCTAGTTTTTAAAATATGATTGACGTGTAAAAGTGTTTGTGCAAACCTACTTACAGAAAATAAATCATTTATTTATCCGTTCAGCGGCGTTCCTAGTCGTTTAGTGAGAAGAAAAGTTCTGAACCTGACAAAGATTCCGTCGAGGAAGTTGTGTACGTATCGACAAGGCGATCTATTAAAATATCGCGTTTTAAAAATATTGATATTATTGGATATTGGACAACCTATAACTATTTAGCAATACTTAGCGCCGACATTCAATAACTGTTATAATCATATACATAAATAGTTTCTGTTTCTAGAAAATCAACTTAAAATAAAAGAGTGTTATTTAATCCACTAATAATATACCACCACCATCACCACCATCCACCACCACCCATCACCATAAACCACCACTACCACCACCACCTACCATCTATGGAATGCATTAAAGAATTGAGTATAGAGTATTGAATATTTAAAATAAAAACGCGAAAGTAGTTAAGTAAATGAAATAGATTCCAGTACCATTTTACTAAAGGATGAACCCAAAATTCGAAAACATATGACGACGTCCACCATAACCGCACTGGCCCCCCCGGCCCACTCCCTCGCACAGTGCTAGCTCGATAATTACCAGATACAAATTCGGACATACTTAATTAATCTTAATTCTTAATATCCGGATAGGTGGCCAGGTTGTGAGAGAGACTTTGCATTGCAAAGCGCTTGTCTTATTCATTTTAATACAGAACGCAACACTTTTTGCATTTGCAGTCAGGTATTTCTTGATAAAACTAAATCGACACTATTACTGGGTGTTCAGAATATTTCAACACTACCTGCGCCCAGCGGTTTCACCCGTATCTCCCTCGATCCCATGGGAATATCATCCAAATCCGTTTAGCCGTTTTAGCGTGAAAGCGTAAGAAACAAAAAACTTACTTTCGCATTTCTATTAATATTTAGGATTAGGATAATAATAATTAATAGTTTGGATTCGATTAGTTTTTAGGGTTCCGTACCCAAAGGGTAAAAACGGGACCCTATTACTAAGACTTCGCTGTCTGTCTGTCTGTCACCAGGCTGTATCTCAAGAACCGCGATAGCTAGACAGTTGAAATTTTCACACATGATGTATTTCTGTTGCCGCTATAACAACAAATACTAAAAACAAAATAAAATAAATATTTAAGGGGGGCTCCCATACAACAAACGCGATTTTTTTGCTCGATATCAAAAATGACAACAGGTAGGCACTTGAAATATTCACAAAATACTCAGTTGTATTTTAACTTTGATAATAAATAATAAAATTAAAATAAAATAAATATTTAAGGGGGGCTCCCATACAACAAACATGTTTTTTTCGGCGTTTTTGCCTTGTGGTACGGAACCCTTCGTGTGCGAGTCCGACTCGCACTTGGCCAGTTTTTTGTAACTTACGACAAAGAAAAGTAAAGAAATATATTTGCCAAAAATAGCACCATTGCCTCCTTAAATTATTTAATCAACCAAAGAGTGGGTAACGTATCGTTTTTCTAATTTGGCTTAATATGCAAATGTGAGCGCAAATTTATTCATGGGTACTTGTTAGCTCCGGTTTTGATTAGTTCTACCCTAAATAAGCCTGTGTGTGAATTATCTCCAGTCTCCTATTTACTTAGGTTGGTTAAGCTGTTCTTGAACCGTACAATAAATAAAGAATGGAAAACAATTGCTACGTTTTTCGCTATTGTTCCCGAGGATTTTGTTATAAGCGATTGCTAACCACGTGCTATCATTTCTAATCCTATTATTTTTTAAATAGCTAAGCTTTTTTGCTGATAAAGAAAGAAAAACAGAAAATACGTATTTTTGCGGCAAACATTACGCAGAGAACAAACACAAAAGGACAAGTTGGGGGGAAATATGTGTCACATCCACGCAATACAGCCATCGCTCAGCATAAAAATAATAATATAATACAAATATTTGGACTTCTTACATAAATGTAAGAAGTCCAAATTCGTACCTAGGTTCCTAAATAACGAATAATAATAAATAATATCTCTAGTTTGTTAAATAAGCAGGTCTTCTTTGTATTTGTTAAACACTCTTCTTCAACCATTTTTGTATAGTATTTTGGCCTATTATGTTTACCTTATGAAGTTCAATTCAGTAAACAATTTTTCCTAAAAAGTTATAACAAAAAGGAAAAAGCAATTATCTAAACATAAACAATATCTACAAACTCGTATACACATAGAATAATTTTGTAATGATAACAAATTCGTTATTTCCCTTCTGAAATGTAATCTAAAGTAGAGACCGGGGGAAAAGTGTCACAAATCTGTAAGTACACAACGTCTCCGTAGTGACAGGCGCAATCTGTTTTCAAATAATTACTTCTGAAAGCCGAGACGGGGAAATTAATTTCTTTGTTAATTTAACGACATCGATGTGGTACTCTAATCTTCGTGAAACTTAAAAGGCGTAAAATAGGATAAATTTTACCTACTGGGAAAGAGTTAAAATTCTTTACCGTGATCGTTCAATGTTAAATTGATACTTACTCAAAATGAATCAAGTTTTATGACATGAATATTTATTTTTGTAAAATAGGTACTTTATAGTAACTTTTATTTTTATTTCTTTGTTAGTTTTAATGCTGGTCTGACAGTTTGAGTACTTTATGCGGCGTACCCAAATATCCTTTCTTTGGTATTGTTCGTCGAGTCGTTAAGCTCCTCAAGTTCTGAGTTGAGCTACACGACAAATGCTTTTACTGACTGGGCTGGCGGTCAACTCAAATCTGTGTGGTTCTATTCTCGAAAGACCATTTCAGGCACTAAGCTACATTGACCCCTCACATATTCTGACCAAGATTATGTCTGGACTAAAGAGACCTTTTTTTTTTTTGGATGGGAAATCATCAAATGACTCCTCCCGCTCTGGATGGAGCGGAAGGTGTCAGACTCTTACTGACTAAAACCCACCCGTGTTCCTTCCTTAGCCCTTTATGTTCCGGGCCAGCGGTAACCCTTTCGGACAATCCCGCTGGCCCGGCAGGCTTCGGCCCTGAGGGGCCCCCCCCGATGCTGACATCTCTTTGAGGCGCGCGTGGAACACGTACGCGCCGTCCGGCACGGGCCTGGTCCTGATCGGACGATGAGCTACCCATTACTCTCCGCCCGCAGGCCCGCGCCTACGGTATCCGGGAGTCGTCACGCGGCTCCCGACGCCGGGGGCGTCCCCCGCGGCGGCTGAGACGGGAGGCTCTCTCCCTGAACCGTCCCGCCACCTCCTTCGCTAGCATGACTGCTTTGCAGAAGGAGGTGACTGCCTCCCACTCCCTCTCGCCCCGGACCATGGCTTGCACCAGGGCCGGACGCGAGAGGTCGCCGCCGCTGCCGATCGCCTCTACGAGGACACGGCGGTGCTCCGCTCAAGCGGGGCAGACCTCCACCGTGTGCTCCACCGTGTCCTCTGGGCGATACTAAAGAGACCTTTGCGTTTGTTTCGCCAATTTTGTCTCAGGGGTAGTCAGTCTATAGGAAATGTAGACTCCATCTAGTTATTTTTTTTATATTATGACTTGAGGACACGCGGGCTCACGAAAGACGGAAGGAGTGGAATGAGGCCTTAAATAAAATTAAAATACATGTAAAAGTGATTCCCGTATCCTATTTACAGAATAAACAAATTATTTCATTTCAATGGTACTTACTACCACATTTATTTCTGTCTAATTGAACTATAATTTGATTTCCAAATATAGAAATATAATATAATTAGAAAGAACAAAAAGCTTTCTGTTTCCGGAGTTGTAATTTCTGTCAGTTTCCCGCAAAACAGAGATTATTATAGCACTCGGCACAATTACGGCAGGGAAAGGGTAGCACCTTCGTGTTTAATTAGAAAATTTAAATGGCCGTAACTTTAATAAAAAATATAAGCCGCGGAGGCTCTGCTACGATTCTATGCTACTTTGTTACGAGCCACTAAATTGTCATCGAAAAAAAAAAACGATGCAATAATGTATACAGGTATTAGGAAATTATCAGGAAATTAAATTAGCTGAGTAAACTTCACAGTCGTGAATGTGTATCGATAATAATTATGTAATGACTAAATCAAATGTAATATTTTCCTGACTCATAATTTCAAGTTACTACACTACCAGTGCCCGTTCACCTCGTACTCAGCCGTAGTTACCCGAAATTCAAAGTTAAGAAAAAAAAATGCTTCGTCATTAGATAACGTTTAGGTACCCATCACATCTGCGGCGTTTCGCTAGCTTATTAAATTTGACCCTGTCTATAGTACCTACAGAATGATGCTTTTTCGTTAGTTTTGGTAGGTACTTACTAGAAAATTAATACATTTACGTATTACGTATTTTTCATAAGGGGCCTAAAGCGCGGTCACTGTCGGACTGCATAGAAAAGAGAAGCGCGATGACACAACCCTGGTAATTTATTGCAAAATATGAAGCAATTATTTAATTACAAAAAATGTATTGTTTGGACTAAACAATTTAAACACTAGTGTTTTAGTATGTTGCTTGTAGAATAATTAGTATGGTTTTTATTGTAAAAAGAAAGTTTTTACAGGCTTCATGATTTTTTTCTATCGTATTAAATTAGTTGTATTATGTTTTCAAAGCACTACCTATCTACGTAGAATAAATTCTGAAGAATATCATTTATTTTTCTGATTTTGTTTACTGTAGTCGATCTTACTTTCATTGTTTCTTAAACTTGCGTTTTTTGAGTTTAGGTTCTGTAATCCCCTTAAGCATACTAAACGAGGTAAATGCAAAATAACAGCTCACAACAATGTATGTTAATTAGATTTAACCATTAAGAACCTAGTAGTAATTAAATAGTGAGTCGCACGCATAGATATCCGACGCACGGCTGCATGCGTTCAATAGGTATCTAGCTCCGTATGTGTCAGTCAAGTCCGTAAAGAAAATTGTGTTGGGATAATAAGAGTTGAATTGAAAATGCAGAGGAGTAGCAAAACTAACCATTTCATCGATAAAAGACTCGACCCTACAATTGAAAAGGGGAAAATTGTCTTTAATAATATCTGAGTCTCGAGATAAAAGAAAACGTTATTATGAAATAATCTTTAAGAAAAATGTGCTTTTCAACAGACCTTATTTCAAACAACAAAATCGTAACTGAACACCGTTTTATAAGAAGGAAAACTCACTTATTAACGTTACGTTAAAATATCTGAATTAAGATTCAAAACTTTACTTCAGAGTGGCATTATTCTGAAAACTTCGCCATTGTTAACGAATAAACCTGTCCTTTCGCTACTATTCATTCATAGTTTTACCTCTTAGTTGGAAAGTAAATTAACAAAACAAGAAGAGGCGGATATCCTGATTACATTTTTCACAGTGGCACAAAGCCCCTCTCTCACTTTGCGTCACCTTAAACCACTTTAAGCGGTAGCCTGTCTAAAATCATAATGTGGTTATTATTTCACCCGGGCTCGTGGCAGAGGCACTGCTGTCGACAAGGCGGCCATTTTCGCAAAATTATCGCTACTCGGCCGCGCTACGACAGAATCGAGGACGTACCCGCGAACTTGCAGAACGCATTAACGAAAAATATTATTTCGACCAAGAAAATACCCTTTCTGGCCTTAATATAAATAAACGAGCCAATAGAGTATAATTCTAGAGCGTAACATCTATGCCACGCCTTATTATTACACAGTTATAACAATATAATCTAATTAACCCACGTCAGATCCCATTGGGTTAAAAATAAATTTATTATGTACTTGTATTTATATTAATATATAAATACAAGTAAAAATAAATATTAAATATATTTTTTTTATATAAACGCATGCGGTTTGATATTCAGTGAATACAAATAACGCTTATAATTATAATAGAATAAAAAGAAACTCGAGGTCTATTACTTAACACTTTTTGTAACATTTTATGATGGTCGTCTTTATTTGTTTCAATTTCAATATCCATCTTGTAACAAATCAAATCGTGAATAAACAATTGCTTATAGAAAGTATTTCACAAATTAATTCAAACCAAACAGCATTCCTTCATTATATCTAAAAAATCCATAGCAATCCCTGTTTTTATTTATTTACCAAATTCGCGTAATCTAGGTTCTATAACTTGATTCTATGCTCATCAATTTACTTCTGAATTGAGTTGTCTTGAAAACAATTTCTCAGCAAAATCCTCTTTAGCCAAGGGAATATTTGATGAAGAAAGCAACTAAATTTAAGAGAAGCTACTAAGATTTACTGGTATATGACGACAAAAGCACAGGCAGCTATGCGGAGAGGGCGGGTCGCGGTAAGAAATATCTCCTGCACTTGCCAAAACTACGGACGGAATAAAATTTGACAAAATAATTTCACATGCTAGCGGAGGGAGATAATATATTTAATGTTTGAAGGTAAATTAAAATAATCCTGAGACTTATTTTGGAAATATAATATTAACTTCTTTATTTGGCGAAGCAGTTTTATTCCTGATGAAATATAATACATCTGATCTGACCGTATTTTAGTAGATAATAAAATGCATGTTTTACACTCAATATTTTAAAATATACTATAACTTTACAAGTGGGTACCTATATACCAACTTAATTAATCTGCAGGTATTTATTTTGCTTCCTGAATGCTGTAAAGAATTCATGATTTTCACGAATATTCAGGAAAGTAGCAAAAACAATATCGTGAGCTATTTAAAACTTTCCATGAAAATAATAACTTTGATATTACAACAAAAAATACGTACTGAACGAAGTAAATTTTGTTCACCTTTTTTCCACAGAACGTTGAAGTAACATTGAATATTTTGCTTTCAACTCGCACACAACTTGGTTTTATTGCAAAGATTTGAGAGCAAAAGGATATTTGTTGAAAATCTGTGCAAATTCTGATCGAGACCAATAGTCGCTGGATTTCAAAAACCAGGATATTGCATAGAAGACTCTTTGAATATTTTAGAATAAAGTAAGTACCAAAATATTCGTTCTGTAATAAAGTTTGCGGTTTTAAGATATTTTTAGAGAGCCCACTCTCCGTATTACGTATATTGGCATCAACAAATGAGACTATAAAAGTTCTCGGTGAGGATATTTTTAAGTTATTCCTTATTTAGCATAAACCTCATTTGCTATATAAATCTTGAAGCTTCATTTTCAGAACCGGGATCAAGTGATGAAAAGAAATTGGTATTTTATTCGTAAGTGATGACGTCTGGAGTCTGGGCAACCCTAAGCCCGAATACTTCTTCATTTCTTCGCATACTTTGGGTTTTTTAGAAATGACTTTGAAGAAAAACCGTCTCATATATTTCTCTCGGTTAACTTTGTCTGAACGACTTCCTAACTTTTGCAACAATTAAACAAATCAGGTTTACTGTCTCCTACAAGTGCGGAGTCCTTAGCCAAAGATCTCGCTTGCTCTATAAAGCTAACACACTTTATTGCCGTACTTGGCTTCAAGCGCTCGTGACGTAACATACGTCTTGGCACCATACAGACTTCCGAGCAAATCGTAAGGGAAATCAGCGATATACAGAACATGCTGCATACACAATGAATAAAAATCAGGCAGAAAGTAAGAGTAATCCTCGCACAAATTGAATACATGATTGTGTTGGCTATGTTTTCTTACATCTCCACGTATTCTCCTAAACCGTGTCGTTTTCATTGAAATGGTGTACCATGATTGAAATAAAATTCAAATTCTCCGACTGTATCGGGAGTGAGTGGGTCGTAGCTGGCTTGTAAGGAAAGATTCAATCAAATAAGGATTCGTTTCTGCTATATACTGTCTCATTTAAATGAATGAACAAGCTATAAAAAACATGAGATCCAAATGACATTTGGGAGTCGACCAACGTTTGGTACGTTTCGAACTCTGAATCCATTATGTTTGTGTGATTAAAAATTATAGAATTGAAAAGAAAACTGGCTGATTATTACCTGATATAGAAAAAAAATTATAAAATGGTATCTTCAATAAATAATTAGAAAGCAAGTTTAATAAAAACTCTTTTGTACGATAATCCGTTTCTCCGTAAGCATGTAGATGCTTACTGAGAAACCTATCTCACCATCAAGTAAGCAGGATCGTCGGATATAGTTGAATTTTACTAAGAAACCGATGGATGTTCTCGAATTAATTTTAATTTTATTAGTAGAAAAGAAACAGCTCATTTATCAAATTAAATTTCAGTCGACAACATCCATCGATTTCTTACTAAACTTCAACTATATCCGACGATCCTGCATACTTATCTCCTTTGTTGACTGTACATAATATAAAACGGTTTAGTAACGATAATTTTTAGGATTTTGGAAAAAGTTTATTAGTTTCTAAGGTTAGCTTAGCTACATAGTTATTATCTTCTAATAAATAATCCGAATATTTTCGGCGAAATTAAATGTTGACGGGACAGCAGTTTTACGCGTTTCTCAGAATACACGTAAAACTTTTAGACCCAACAGTGTATTTTCCGAATATTGTCTATCGATTTCTTATACAGTGGTCTCCAAAAGCGGTGGCAACATGACCTGGACGCATACCGTTAGAGACGGTTCGAGGTGGCGCGGGAAAAGAGTTCATGGAGGGACTTGGGGGAAGCCTTTGCCCAGCAGTGGGACAGCACAGGCCAAAAAAAAAATTGTCATTTAAACTCAAACTCAAACTCAAACTCTTTATTGCATTCATGTGTACATTCGTTGTTACAATATAGGTACATATTAAGTCTCAACATGAAGCCCGATTAGGGCACGGCAACATAATAATAATTTTAAACATAATCTATCTATTAACCTATATATTATATAAAAATGAATTGATGTTTGTTAGTTTCACAAAAACTCGAGAAGGGCTGAACCGATTTACCTAATTTTGATTTTGAAATATTTGTAGAAGTACGAGGAAGGTTTAAAAGGTGAGAAAATATATTTAAAGAAATTGCAAATGAAAATAGTAACAACAACTTTAATTGCCGGTACGAAGTTCTACTAATTATTTAATTATAACTACTAATTATTTTGTTCTAGGTATTCTGCGACCGAGTAAAAGCATTTTTGTATTAGATATTCTTTTAATTTTCTGTTAAATTGATTAAATTTGGTTTCTTCTTTTATTTGTCCCGGTAATTTGTTGAAAATTTTTATTGCCATGTAATATGGGCTATGGTAAAGCATTTTGATCCGAGAGGGTGGAAGATGTAATCTGTTTTTGTGGCGTGTGTTTACGTTATGAATATCTTTTGTTTTTGGAAAAATGTTGCTATTTTTAAATACAAATATGCAAAGGTCATGTATATATATAGAAGGTAAAGTTAGGAGTTTTAATTTAACAAAAAATGGTCTACAGCTTTGGGTATTGTCGATATGGGCTAGAATTCTGACACATTTTTTTTGGATTATGAATACTTCACATGCGTTGACGCTGTTTCCCCATAACATCACTCCATATCTTAGCCACGAGTTTGCATAGGCGTAGTATGCCGATAGTGCTGTTTCTGTATTTGTGCTGTATTTAAGTTGAAATAAGGCATAGGTAAATTTAGATAATTTAGATTTAACAGTTTCTACGTGGTTTTTCCAATTGAGATGTGTGTCTATGTTTATACCGAGTAAGTTAAATGTAGTTACTGTTTCTATAGGGATGTCATTAAAAATTACATTTGAACTAAGGGGAGGGCTTTTATACGATTTGAATTGCATCATTTTTGTTTTATTCCAGTTAATTTCTAAGTTGTGATCTTGTAGCCAAAGTGTTACTGTCTGGAGAGTATTCTGTAGGATCGTATTTGGGTCACAATTTTTGTCACATTTCACAAGTATGGATATATCATCGGCAAATAGTATAGGTAATGTAGTTTGTTTATTTAGAATTTTTGGGAGGTCATTTACATAAATTAAAAATAGCATGCAGCCTACAACGCTGCCTTGAGGGATGGAGCATGTGAGATTACGCATCTGGGATCGAACTGTTATTGTTTCCCTATTTTTAATATTGTGGTCTTCAACCTGGACTATTTGTTTTCTCTCGCTTAAATAAGATTTAAACCAATTGTAAGCAGGGCCACGTATACCTGAACCGTAAAGTTTTGTTAATAATATGGTATATGATACTTTATCATAGGCTTTTGACATGTCGAGTAGCAGGCCTAACGCATACTTTTTGTCATTTATTTGTTGGAGAGCTGTTTGGACATATTTGTAAACTGCACATGTTGTGGATCTTGTCATTTAATTCCGTTGTTGAGTTTGGTTGAAGATTCCACGCGTTACTTTAAGATTTCGTAGAACCAATCCTGTTTCCTTGACTCGATCTATACTGGTGTACTGGCTCTTCCATCGGTTCACTGCATAGTATTTTGGTTGACCACAGTACCAAAATAGTTCGACGACGACGTAGAACTTGCCAGCCAATGCCTTTACCACAATACCATAAACTAGGAAGACTGATTTGTACGCAGATTTAACCTATCAGGTACCAAGAGGCAAAAGAAGTATAAGGATCGTAGCACGTGGCGTTCTACAGTTGCTGCCTACCCCCCTGAGAAGAAGGCGTGAGTTTATGTATGTGCTTAGCAGTTTATAGCAATAAACGCTAATTTGAATAAAACTGCCCTATGAAATTCAGATAATCTATAGACATAGGTTATCTGAATTTCATATGACAGGAATTTAATTTAATAGTTAATTTAGAGCTGATATTTCCAACGCAGGAATCCGAGGAATAATTTTGAATTTTTGACAGTTCTTCCATACAACGTTCTATTCAGACGTTAATTTTATTCTACGAATAAAAATTTGTTTTTCGATTGCAAAATCAATCTTTAGGCTGCCCGCCCACGTCAGACTTTTTGTAGCACCGATAATCGGGCCGATTTTTCCACCGATTATTATGTCCGATTATGTGACCGACTCAACGTACACATCCGTCACTTTGTCTTCAACAGAACGTCCTTCCCTAGCAAGTGCATACGGCTGACTGTCGGTGAGTCATACATTTCCGAACGTTCCATTTTTCACCGATAATCGGATCGGTCGGGATGTAACGATTTTATTTCTGACAGACTTTTTGTAGGACGTATGCGTGGGCACTATTGCCATCAGTACGTTCTATTTTTCTCACAAAAATCGGTCACCGATTATCGGACGTGGGTGAGCAGCCAGGGTAACGAGTTTCTTGTCGAAAGCATGTGTAAAGGTTTAAATCTGAATGTAAACAAAGCTATACAGGGTTATTAGTAAAACATTAACAACCTCTTGGTCTGTGTGGTGCCGGACTTAAAGAATAGCACCACCCCATACTTCCCGTGGGTGTCGTAAAAGGCGACTAAGGGGCGTACCGGAGAATGGGCAGCAGCGTTCTCTATGCATTCCACCACCATACCATACTGCGATCGCCAACCCGCCTGCCAAGCGTGGCGATTATGGCAAACCCCCCCCTTTTGGGGGAGGCCTATGTCCAGCAGTGGACGTCTTTCGGCTGAAATGATGATGATGATGATTAACAACCTCTTAAGAGGTCATTGTACTCATCATTATGAACAACTTTTACTAGGGACCAAACCTGAAATTGCGAAAAAAGAAATCAACTGTTCCCTACATTTATGTTCGTATAACTCGTCAAAATGTAGGGAACAGCTGAATTTTGAGAGGATTAAGAGGTTGTTAATGTTTTACCAATAACCCTGTATAGCTTTGTTTGGTATTTTAGCACAGACAAAAAAATTAACTGAAAAATGCTTCACCAATGGGATTTGTGATACGATTAACTTAACGGATAAAATTACGAGAATTGCCCCTAAAGCCACCCTTCCGTAAAAACTGTAGTTTAGGTTTACAAAGAGTAATTTTTCAAAGTCTATCCCAACAACACCTAAAGTAATCTATCAAACCTTATTTCAATTCATTTATCAAACTGGCCTGTAATTAAAAAGTAACCCAGTCCCTTCACAAATAAGAAACAAAGTAGTTTAACAATGTTACTCGATTTAAACAATTAATTGAAAAATCTTTGTAACGTGCTCGGGTAATATGTTGGCAATTTACGAAGAGCTTAATTTACTTGGTTCCGTCGGGAGCTGTTGGTAAATTAACACTTATTACTGTTCTGTTTTATTGATCCTGTGTAATTAACTACTTTTCCTGGAAGTCTTTTAACAGATTTATATTGAACCTTTGCTTAGGTTTCTGAAATGTGGTTTGCAATTTTATACGGACATATTGTTTTCGACTCGTTGAGCATGAGAGGTAAGTACTTCATTGTAGACCAGTAGTTAATAATAGACTATCTTTTGGTCCCGGCTTCGCCCGTGTGGAGGTCGGAAATTATCTCAAGGGAACATAGGTACTTATTCAGCAGTTTCGTCGCCAGCGCACCCGTCGTTTGCTGAGATTGCAGAGCGACCCGCCCGCGCGCCCGCGCGCACCGCAGCCCCGCGCCCGTCCTCGCGGCTCCTCCAGGCAACGCCGCCCGAGTCCCTCGCCCCGTCCCACTGCCAGTGTCTGCAGCCCTGGCGAAGCCCATAGAAAAGACCGTCACCGTCACCGCGAGTGCTCCAGGAGCTCCAAGTAGGAAGCCCATGCCAAAAAAGGCACCGAATAGGGCTGATGATGAGAGTTTCGTGACGGTGCAAAGGAGGAAGCGCCGGTCGCGAACGAACAAGAACCACTGCGGCAGAGCTCCTACGGAGCCCGAAGTCAGCTTGCGTGCCGCAAAGCCGAACACACAGGTGTACATCTCCCGCCTACACTACACTACTACGTCGGAGAACATCGTGGAGTACGTGCGCCAGAAGACGAGGTGCACACCGAGAGTACAGTTACTGGAATCGCATCTCAACGTCAACTTCAAGGCGTTCGTGGTGCACATACCAACATGCTACCTGCACCTGGTGATGGAAGAAAGCTTTTGGCCGCAGGATGTGGTATTCCGCCGCTTTCGCGGACAAGTGCCACCAGAACGCACAAAGACTTAGTGCAACTAAGTGATACTAACATAGTTATTCAGTTTTATTTACGAACAAAATTGTTACTATATTATTATGTATACCTAGGTTAAGGTATGTATCTATGGGTCTTTGATACCTGATAATAAATGGTTTATTATTATTATTACCGAGATAAAAAGTGTCTGTGTGGTACCGGACTTAAAGAATACCACCACCCCTTACTTCCCGTGGGTGTCGTAAAAGGCGACTAAGGATCGTACCGGAGAATGGGCAGCAGCGTTCTCTATGTATTCCACCATCATACCATACTGCGATCGCCAACCCGCCTGCCAAGCGTGGCGATTATGGCAAACCCTCCCAAAATTGGGGGAGGCCTATGTCCAGCAGTGGACGTCTATCGGCTGAAACGACGAAAAAGTGTCCTATGTTTTAACAGATTTATTTGCTTTGGTTTCTGAAATGTGGTTTGCAATTTTATACGGACAGATTGCTTTCGACTCGTTGAGCATGAGAGATTTATTAAGTAAGTATTTCATTGTACACCAGTAATTATATAACAGACTAGCTTTTGCCCGCGGCTTCGCTCGCGTTAAGTATTATTAAAAAAAAACTAATACATTTACATCCTCCATCATCCCTTATTGTATCCCCATGGGGGTTGAATTTATCAAAATTCTTTCTTAGGGGATGCCTACGTCATAGTAGCTATATGCATGCGAAGTTTCAGCCCGATCGGTTTAAAATTTACAAAGTTTCATACAAACGTTCATCCCCTATTTTATCCCTTTGGGGGTAGAATTTATCAAAATCCTTTCTTAGCGGATGCCTACGTCATAACATCTACCTGCATGCCAAATTTCAGCCCGATCCCTCCAGTGGCAAACCACTGGAGGGATCGGGCTGAAATTTGGCATGCAGGTACTGACATAGTGATCTATCAACGCCCAAAGGCTGTGCGTTGATAGATCACTATGTCAGTCAGTCACCTTTGAGTTTTATATATTTAGACTAGCTTTTACTCCCGGCTTCACCCGTGTGGAGGTCGGAAATTATCTCAAGGGAACATAGGTACCTCCTACCGAGATAAAAAGTGTCCTATGTTTTAACGCAGCTCATGGTCTATTGTGGTCTATCCATGTGCCAAGCATCCAAATCCGTTCAGCTGCTATGGCGTGAATAGGTACAGACAGAATTACTTTCAAATTAATAATGTGATTTCTTCCAGCACGCGTAGCGTGACCATCATAGAAACCCTATTCTATTCTGTCATTTTGTCTATTCTTCCGTCGACATAACCGGCAGGGTTCTTGCGTAACACACTATCAGTAGCAATGGGTTTCATTTTGACAGTTCAACACCATTCATTGCGAGATTTACGTTGTTGAGCAGACACTGATTTCGAACTTATTGAGCAATGGATTAGCAATATGCTTGAAAATGATTCAAATTGAGAGTAATTGTGTTACGCAATTAGAGTGCCGTTTGCCGTGCAGGCAATAACTGACCATCACGTGTAGCATGACCCCCAGGTCATGTTACACGTGATGGTCTGTGATTGCGTGCACAAGAAATGTGTGTTACGCAATTAGAGTGCCGTTTGCCGTGCAGGCAATCACAGACCATCGCGTGTTTGACCCCCAGGTCGTGCTACACGTGATGGTCTGTGATTGCCTGCACAAGAAATGTGTGTTACGCAATTAGAGTGCCGTTTGCCGTGCAGGCAATCACAGACCATCGCGTGTTTGACCCCCAGGTCATGCTACACGTGATGGTCTGTGATTGCCTGCACAAGAAATGTGTGTTACGCAATTAGAGTGCCGTTTGCCGTGCAGGCAATCACAGACCGTCGCGTGTTTGACCCCCAGGTCATGCTACACGTGATGGTCTGTGATTGCCTGCACAAGAAATGTGTGTTACGCAATTAGAGTGCCGTTTGCCGTGCAGGCAATCACAGACCATCGCGTGTTTGACCCCCAGGTCATGCTACACGTGATGGTCTGTGATTGCCTGCACAAGAAATGTGTGTTACGCAATTAGAGTGCCGTTTGCCGTGCAGGCAATCACAGACCATCACGTGTTTGACCCCCAGGTCATGCTACACGTGATGGTCTGTGATTGCCTGCACAAGAAATGTGTGTTACGCAATTAGAGTGCCGTTTGCCGTGCAGGCAATCACAGACCATCGCGTGTTTGACCCCCAGGTCATGCTACACGTGATGGTCTGTGATTGCCTGGACAAGAAATGCATAAAACAGGAGTCAATGTTTTATAGCTATAGTTTTATCCCCAGTTTTCAATACGACGCCTTCAAAATGACGAAATTCACCAAAGAGCGATCCAAATGTGGGTAACCGTTATTTTACTTTATCGTGCTTGGGTCGCTTACAGCTAACAATACAAAAGTAATATAGTGAAGGTACCTCACTATATTACTTTTGTTAATTCACGACAAGGCATTTACAAGCCTCTACAGTGAGGGTATTGTTGTACAGACGCCATCACATCCAGCTACCCGAAACTGTCAAATTTTCCCAATCAACTTTGAATCATAATAGTTTAGCGATAAAGTTGAAAATCCATTAAAGACATTTGACAGATTGTAGTAGCTTAATGTGGCGTCTGTAAAAGATTAGTTATTCATTAAGCACAACTGTGGCGAATCAGACACAATTGAATTTCTGTTGTTATAAATCAAATTTTGATTTTTCAACAGCTGAGCGACAATGTTTTTAGTTATTTCGTTGTTTATTTTCACTGTACGTTTTTTATAATCGTTATTATTTATTGTGAGGTAAGAGAGAGTGCACATGTGTCTGCGCACACACTTGTGCTCTATAATATCTCCGGCGCCGAAGGCTGGTCGCCGTCGAGATTGGTCGCCATGACCGAAATTTGGTCTGGAGGACTTTATAACATTAAGTGCCCACGCACACGTCCTACAAATAGTCTGTCAGAAATAAAATCGTTACATTCCGACCGATCCGATTATCGGTGAAAACTGGAACGTTCGGAAATGTATGACTCACCGACAGTCAGCCGCATGCACTTGCTAGGGAAGGACGTTGTGTTGAAGACAAAGTGACGGACGTGTACGTTGAGTCAGTCACATAATCGGACATAATAATCGGTGGAAAAATCGGCCCGATTATCGGTGCTACAAAAAGTCTGACGTGGGCGGGCAGCCTGAGTTTCCACTTTTCGTTTTTAGAATGTCAAAAAGTTAGGTACCTTGTTTTGCCAACTCAGCTTTTCACAGTCAAATGAGGGTCAAAAACCTCTCCTTTTTTTCTTGCATAAATATAAGATAATTTCTAAAAATGAATGGGCGCTACCATTCATTTTTAGTTATCGTTATCGTTTAAACTTTAACTAAAGAAATATAAATCATTGATGTTCTGCGATACGGCTGCTACAGTGTTGGCCAAACGTTACTGGTAGGTACCATAACTCATTTGTTGCACAAGCATTGAATATTTAATGGTCGATAAAATGATTCAAAAAGTATGCATATCAAGTTGTTAATGTTCCCCATTTATGAAACTAATTTCAAACTCAAACCATTTATTTCAATTAAACCATTTACAGGCACTTTTGAATTGTCAAGAAGTCGGTCATATGAAGCTAGTTGCCCATTCCAAAGCGTAGATACCTATGGAGAAGAACGGGCAAAAAACTCCATGGACACTCTTTTAAATGATATTTTTACAAAAATATTAGTTACATCATTAATGTTAAATTTACAATTATATGTGAGAACGATGTAAAAAATACGTTCGCGTTAAGAGCGTCCAGAGAACAGCAAAAAATTGACGTCCCTTTTTCTAGTAAGTTGTTAAAAGAGAAGGTACCTCCTACTCCAAGGAAAAAACATATTTTTCTTTTGGTATCTATATAGGTGAGAGAAGAGAGAGTGCACCTGTGTTTGCACACACTCCCGCGTACTAAGGCTAGTCTCCGTTGAGTTTGGCCATACTTCACCAGCCTATAATGTCCCACTGCTGGGAACTCCTCTCGGTGAGAGGGAGTGTGCCATAATATACCACGCGGGTCCAGTGCGAATTGGTAGCTGTCACATGTCTTCGATGTTTTGGATCTAGGACATGCCGGTTTCCTCACGATGTATTCCTTCATCGTTTTAAGTATGGCCGCCATGAGCGAAATAGAAAAGACAGAAAGAAAATACGTTTATTTGCGGCAACCTTGACGCATAAAAAAAAACAAATAAAATAACAATTTGGGAGAAAATATGCGTCACATCTATGCAAAACGGCCATCGCTCAGCATAATGCTAAGACCCTATACGAGACAGAGCCCCAGCGCTGGTTTTCAGCGACAGCCGGCGTTGACGTGATGACGTCAGCCAGTGCAGCATAATAATAATAATAATAAGTATTTATTAGCACAATACAAGTTTGACACATATTAAATACACATATTAGTCAGTGAGAACAGAGAAATCAATACAGAAAATAGTGTACAAGAGATGGGTAAAGTACAGTTAACACAGAATTAGAGCCCTGACTCCTAAACTAGGAAGATCCTGTATCTTAGGAGGCAGTGTCTTCGCATAAATAGTGGACGAACAAATTATGAGCGTACTAGCAGACTCGGATAGTCACAAACATGATATAGAATTATAAGCTAAGGAATATATCTATATATTATATATGTTTAATTTGTATTTTTAATAAAGTAATTATGTTTGTATAGAGTGTATGTGTGAAGTGTATTTGTGTCGTGTCATGTGCAAGTGTTGTGTGTGTATGTGTAAGGAAGAAGGGTGTGTGGAGTGATGTGATGTGATGTGGTGTGATGTGATGTAGTGTGGTGGTGTTTGGTGTATTGTGAGGGTGTGTGGGGTGTGTTGAGTGAGTGTGCATTTGTGTAATGTGGATGGAATTAGTGGGGGCACCTCCTTTCGTTGTGAAGTGATAGGCATAAGTGATTCAGCAGATCCAGGCAAGTAGACCTTCCATTGCCTCGTAGTCTTGATCCCTTATCCAGTCCTCAATTTTAACTTTAACCCTATAGGTATCCAAATCAATTATGTTAATTTTTTTGTTAATTAATGTATAAAGGTGTGAGCTAAGAACATAATGCTGGCGTCTAGCGAAAGCGGTCCTATGCGTTACCGAGAGAATAAGAGGTTTTTTCTTACGGCGTGTTGGGTCTGGAGGGGGGACCTTGGAGTGTTTTCTCAGTACGGATCGTAGCACAAACAGTTGCCTAACAGTAAGTACATTAGCATCTTTATATAATTGTGTGGTAGGATACATAAAGTGCTTTTTTGACATCACCTTCAGGACAGCTCTTTGGGCTCGTTCCAACTTAAGAAACTTTGTCCGAGCGGCGCCTCCCCACACTGTAATGCAATAGGTGATGACGGACTGACATATAGCAATATACACCATTCTAATCGTGTTGAAGTCAGCCGAAGACCTAAGTGCCTTGAATATATATATCATCCTTCTAACTCTTTTAGTAATAGTATCCAAGTGTGAGTGCCAGTTGAGTCCGCTATCAATAACCACACCCAAATACTTAAGGTGGTTTACCTCACGAAGAGAAAAGCATGAGCAGGGTATATGGCCATTACATGTGTGGGCGTTAATGACAAAGCCTGTGGGTGTAACCCGAACGGGATGAAGAAGGTCTTGTCCAGGTTCAGAGTGAGGAGATTTAGCTGCACCCAACCCATAACAGCTTTAAGTGAGGTTTCGGCAGTAGTTCTCAGATGCTCCCAATCAGTTCCATGAACAATGACTGCAGTAGCATCAGCATAGGTGAATATTTTAGAGTTTGTGAGAGGTATGCAGCAAAGCTCGTTGATGTAAACCTGGAAAAGGGTCGGGCCAAGCACACTTCCCTACGGCACACCGAAGATGGTAGTTTCCTCTCTACTGACATGGTCACCAACCCTAACACACAGTCTACGGTTAGTGAGATACTTGCAAAAAAATCATGAGCCAAACCACGTATGCCGGACGTCCTCCAACTTCGATAGGAGGGTGGGAATAGAGACCGTGTCAAACGCCTTTTTCAAAGCATACGATTAGATATAAATAAAAACAACAATCAAAATAAGAAATAAAAAAATATACATTATAAAAAGATGGTATGAACATGAAATATATGAAGTGGTAATATTTTGGGCAACGACGGAAAAAAAAGGTCGGTAAATACGGTCTAAAGGACTATTAGGTGACTTAATATCAGAAGGATAATTGTCAAACTCAAGAAGTTCAAATTCTAGTCGGAATCTCACCTCAGAGCCGATCAATGTAAAAAACTTGACTAAAATGTAGGTTAAATAAGCGGTTTCCTTACAGATTGACCCTGAGATTAGAATGCACCATCATCATCATCATCATTAACATCAACATTTCAGCCGAAAGACGTCCATTGCTGGACATAAGCCTCCCCCAAGCACCTCCACTTCGACCGGTTCTGTGCTTCTCGCATCCAACGGGTTCCTGTGGCCTTCACAAGGTCGTCAGTCCACCTTGTGGGAGGCCTTTCAACAATAAGTCTTCCGGTACGCGGTCGCCACTCCAGAACCTTCCAGAGCCTCCCGAACAAGCCGGATTCCGTAAAGGCACCATAGACCACATACATACGCTGCGACAGGTTATATAGAAGGCCAAAGAGACCTGCCTCGCTGCTTAGCTTTTGTGGACTGTGAGAAAGCTTTGATTCGATTGAGAGATGGGCTGTACTGCAGTCTCTTCAACGGTGCCAGATCAACCATCGGTACATCGAGGTGCTGAAGTGTCTGTACGAAAACGCCACTATGTCAGTCCGACACCAGGATCAGACCTCGAAACCTATCCTTCTGCAGCGAGGAATCTCCACAAGTTTAGAATGCGAACGTTCTTAAATACAGGACCAGTGTGGTGATTCCACACTGGTCAGCAGAATACTATCGCAACAAATGCTAGACAAGAAAAGTAGAATAGAATAGAATAGAATACTTGTACTTGTATACAAATTGCAAGTCAACTCGAGCGTGTGTGCTTCTTCTAATTATCTCATGTTGTACAATTATCTTAGTCGATCCAATCGCAATGCACTTTGTAATTACTACGCTATATTGCTAGGATTCGTTTACAGTAAGACTATCTACCTACCACCTAGGTACCTATGAATTCTATTTTTTAAACAACTTATTGTCATATTACAACGGTCATTATGATCGTTGTAGCTTGTCACTGCTGAACAAAAAACCGCTACAAAAACGACTGTACAGAAATTTTCCACAAACTGACGCGGATGGTTAATCGCAGCATATTGTCATTAGCTGATAGCCGAACGCCCCCGGCACCTATTAAATACGCATAACAAAAGCAACATACAAACAAACATAACTATTAAGTATGTAGCCACCAAAACCACTTACTTTACAAATTAAACATCACAACAGAACCGCATAACCGCCACTAAAGCCTCAATTACACTGGATAACGAAATAATTGAACGGAAATTATTCTATTGCATACATTTACAGACCGAGGCTCAGGACGTCTGTCGCGCCTTTATATACACAACAAGAAACAATGGTGGCTCCGCGAAATTCTCCAGTTTCCTTAACAAGGCCTTGGATGACGGCCAAAACAACGAGCGTTATTTAAGGCTGGGTACAGACCGGCGGATACGCGACTCTACTTTGATTTACTTTAATATGAACTCCGACAGGATATTGAAGTTTTGAGACGGATTCATACTCATTGGTGCTGTTTGTTCTCAGTTTTGTTGCTTTATGAGCTCTGTTTTTGCTTCGTTCATGAAATTGTTGGTGTTGACTATAAGTTCCACGTGCTAGGGATACCCTCAAAGTTTCAGCAGGTCGTGTTAATTTTTTTCTTTTGCAGCCATATTTTCGGAAAACTGTTGATCTGAAAATTGGCAGTTTGCAGAACAGTTTTTGACTGACTACATACATTTTCATGCAAATAAATATGTTTCACATTGTAAAATTCGACCGTGCTCAAATAAAAACAAAACAATTAAGTATGCTCAGCGAGGCCGCCTGAGTCCTATTTCCGACCGCATTCTAAAAGCATTGAGCGGACAAGCCCATAATTAAGTAAATAAAAAACAGAGAGAATAGAATTACTTGACCCAAGGCCCATAAGTTCCATTAAACTTTAAAACGAAAGCTAAAAAGGCGAGCACAGTCCTTGTATAATTAGAAACCATGTAATAGCGCTATTCGGAATCCTACAAAAAGTTTTTAATGTGGCGAAAATAAACGCACATGCACTCTGCGCTTTATTCGAGAGAATTGCAGTTGCGCTGTTGTGAGCCACTCAGTTTAAGAGGGTATGACCATTTAATTTTCTCTAAAAATCTTCCAACAAAGCAAATTTCTTGCGTTTATAAATCTATTCAATTTTATAGAAGAAATGTGGGACATTTTCTTAATGGATGATGCTCTCTTCTATTAAGTTAGAGTGATTGATGACTATTTTACGATGAGTATAAGGTAACTTTACATTTTACAGGACTACACGTGCTGTAAAATGACCTTATCCTTATTGTAATGAATACCTTTATCGTTCGTACATTTTGTTGTCACAACCCCGCCGCGTCTGTCTGCCGCTTTGTCTGAAAGCGATAAACTCAAAAAGTACCGAACGTATTTTCATGCGGTTTTTACCAATAGACGGAATGATTCATGAGGAAGGTTTAAATGTACCTACAATTTATTAAGGTTTTGTGTAAATTGGCTGAAATATGTCGATGATTAATCAAGATGTCGGAAAAAATCCTGCCGAATGAGAGGTTTACTGGCATGCGCCGCGTAAACCAATACAGTTAAAAAGAGGGGTAAAAGCTAATTAAGTACATTTTGGGAACCGTGACCACAATGGATAATATCATCTTAAATCAATTCTCAACTTTTCCAAGTCAAACAATATTTTGGTTTGTTTGAAGTATCATTAAAGTACATAAAAACTTGCTAGTTATAATATAAAGTAACCACACAATGGGTCCCAAACAGCAGCAAACGACAACGCGGCAGGCCCAGAATGAGATGGCGGGACGAGCTCGACTCTTTCCACAAGGATTGACGCACTGTTTAAGTGGAAGGAGGGAAGGGAGGCCTTTGCCCTGCAGTGGGACAGAAATGCCTGATAATAATAAAATAATAATAAAAAGTTATAATATAATAGCTTCGTCCGCGTAAATTTTCTTGTTCACTCGACCAACCATGTCACATCGCATCGCCTGCCAACGCTACGTTTTCGCTTAGCGTTCTTTCTTACTTTTTTTCTTTTTGATCGGCTCCTAATAGTCCTAGCGTAATGTTAAATCAAACTCAAACTCAAAGCACTTTTGAATTGTCAAAATTAAATAGTCTGCCAGTTAGTCAGAAAGTTGAAGCTAGTTGCCCATTCCAAAACGTAGATCTCTATGGAGAAGAACGGCCAAGAAACTCCATGGACACTCTTTTAAATCAGTTATTACAAAATCCTGGGTACATTATTCTTGTTGCTTCTATATGTGAGAACAATGTAAAACAAAGACAAATGAAGAAACAATTCAAAATATAAGATTAAAAATAAGCCTTGGCAGTTAAGAGATGACCATTCTCAACCGACGGCGCCCGTTCACGAACATGACGCGTGGGTCAGCACCATCCAGCTCAACCATTTTGTATGAAACCGAATAATCCAACTTAAAATAGCCGTAAGCCTTCCTCATGGATTGGGTGATCAAATGCAAAAAGAATTTTTCAAATCCGACTGGTATTAGGACGTTCTAACAAACAAAAAAAGAAACAAACTATTCAGCTTTATTATTAGTAACAAATGTAATAATGTAATGTATTATCTAAAGGTTAGATTCCTGTACAAAGAATGCTCATAATAGGAAGCACTTGATGTTATTTATAAATAAAATGACGATACTTTCTTCATGTGTGGGTGTGCAACAATGTCACGTGTAGATAAAATCTGCCTACCTGTAAATAAAAATAGAAATGATCAATGTTAAACTTTTCCGTTAAAGAAATTGCAGGCTTATTTTTATTGAAAAGATATCAACCTACTACACACATGCACTTGGTACATAAGTTTATTATTAATGTGTTTGTGAAATGAGGTGAAAACTTGAAAACCATGGTAAATAAATAAAATTGCTCAGAGGATTCAGAGGTACCCTAATTGCGTAACATAAGTACTTTCCATCACAATCTGAATCATTTTAAAGGATATGATAGGACGTTGTCGACTTATGTATTGACTGTTTTAGTGGAGGATCACTAACTCCCAAATCACAGGTATATACCTAGTTTGGGAGCCAGAGGGCCTATGTTTAGAGACTCTACTTCTTTATGTTCTAAATGTAATATCTGTAACCATGTTATAATTTTTTTGAAATAAAGAAATTTATAAAAAGAGAAAAAATTTCGAAAAATATATTTGCTCAACAACGTAAATAACGCGATGAATGGAATGTTGAACTGTGAAAATGAAAGCCATTGCTACTGATAACGTGTTACGCAATTAGCCCCTAGGATTCCATCCTTCAGCAAAATTATAAAATTATCGAAGAAAAATCTGATAGAACAGAACATGCGAATTCGTTCAAAATCATGCTTTTGACACCTGCATGATAGATTTTGTATTTTTCCTACTCTATTAGTTTAATACTAAACAATGAAGTGTGCTGTAGAAACGAAAATGTGGTTTTCCCTTAAACACAAAACGGTATTTTTTATAAAACTGTCTTTTTCATATAAAACTAACACCCACGTTACATACCTGCACTTAGCTGAGGACTATATACAGGGTGAGATCACATTGACGCGCAAACTGTAGGTAACCATGAATTCAGAAACTTTTTCCGTAGAAACTTTTCGTCGGTTATCTAAAAAAAAAATCAGCTGTTCAGTAAAAAAGTGCAATACCTACGCTGTAAAAATGTATGGTGCATTATAACAGTTTAATATTTTTAGGATAATCGACGAAAAATTTCAACGCAGGGGGTTTCTGAATCATGTACTAAATCCATGATAGCAGGCTGTGCGGCGATGACTTTGCCACCCTGAATTTATACTGTACTGGGGGCCTAAAAAGGCCACTTTGGCAGAATTATAAAAGGATAACATTATGAATCATAATGGACAGTTAACTGTTAAGTTAATCGTATCAAATCCCATTGGTGAAGGATTTTTCAGTTATTTTTTTTTGTCTGTGCTAAAATACCAATCAATCCAATCCAAATCCAATCCCAATCTCTTTGATTATACCTACGCAGTGCAGCGAAAAAACAAAAAGAAAAACACGGACTGTCTTCGCCATGTTATGATTCATAATGTTATCCTTTTGTAATTCTGCCAAAGTGGCCTTTTTAGGCCCCCTGGTCAACTACATATAATAAAATCTGAGATATAAAATACCTTTTCGACGAATTTTGCTGGATGCCTTTAATGTCACTAGAAACAAGAGACGTTTGTGATGATTGTAAAATCTTTGGAATACCTACACTTCCTTGCTTTTATGTGTCACTAGCGACCCGCCCGTGCTTCGCACGGTTTTTACGACTTGACAATGCATCAGATTTCCTTATAATATGTACGTTTGATATTAATGTAATATACACATTATCCTTACGGAATAGATTCATCCATTGACCAGATGATGATGATACGGATTGATCCATTCGGTAGGCGAGCATATGTGCCGAAATTCAACATCGTTGGATTAGTTCAGTAATTAATTCAGTTTTCCGTTTTGATCGTTTTGTGTTAATTTTTTTTTCAGATTTTTCACTTCGAGTAAAAGGTGCCAAATTTAGGATAAAATGTTCAAAAGTGAAGGTACCTTAACCCATCAAGCTCCACGCGTATCTAATCAATCGTATAAAAAATCTAATCGTATATCGTATCATATCGAAATACGATACTATGGAAAATCAATTGTGTCTCATTAGCGGAATTTGAGAGGTCACAGCGTTTGATTGCAGTTTTAAGGTAGGTATCTCCCTATACAAGCAGGCGTAATAACATTAGAACAGGAACCTATTTTCCCTCGAGTCGATATTTATGAGCAACGTTTAACCATAAATAGGACTCGTCTAAGTTGTTTACAACCTTGTCTTGTTTTCATCAATAGCGACCTAACCTGATTGACGGGTTTTGGGACAAGCCAGGACTAGACTGTATGAATATTGATTTTATCGTCATCCTATAAATATAAGAGACAATAATTTTTCAAATGAGGAAGTTTGTGTCAAACCTGTAACGACTGTCAAAGATCTACAAATGACAACCGAGACCAACGGCTTATCCTGCTTTCTGAGTCACGGAGGGGTTTATATAATGGATGCTCACACATCCTTGGCTTGCTTAAGCTTGAGCAAACGAGACCGTTTGGCTAGCTTCTAAGTACCTATGTAATATTACATTTCACACCTAATAAGTACCTACATTACACCTAGGTACGTAATATTACATCACACCTTATACCAACATTACACCTACGTAATATTATATTTCACACCTAATACCTACATTACACCTACGTAATATTATATTTCATACTTATTAAATACATTACACCTACGTAATATTATATTTCACACCCAATACCTACATTACACCTACGTAATATTATATTTCATACCTAATACCAAACTCAAACTCAAACTCAAACCATTTATTTCAATTAAACCATTTACAGGCACTTTTGAATTGTCAAGAAGTCGGTCAGTCAGAAAATATGAAGCTAGTTGCCCATTCCAAAGCGTAGGTACCTATGGAGAAGAACGGGCAAGAAACTCCATGGACACTCTTTTAAATTGTATTTTTACAAAAATATTAGTTAAATCATTAATGTTGAATTTACAATTATATGTGAGAACGATGTAAAAAAAATACGTACGCGTTAAGAGCGTCCAGAGTACAGCAAATAGTAAGAAGACAACAATCCAAAAATAAAATAATTAAAAATAAGCCTAGGCAGCTGAGTGATGACCAGCCCCAACTGACGGCGCCCGTTCACGAACATGACGCATAGATCAGCACCATTCAGCTCAACCATTTTGAAGGGAGCTAAATGATCCAATACACACGCCACCGTCAGCGAGACATTTGTGTGAGCATGACATACTATCAGCCGCCATGGCACATTCAAGTCAATGAAAGACATATTACCCGGTAAATGGTAAAGAAGGTATACTTACATAGAACTCACATCTGTGCTATGCAGTTATACAATGCAAAGGAAATTGAGTTTATACAATGCAAAGATAATCTTACAATCTTCAGCAGCTCCAACAGTATTTTCAAGTGTTAATCAATTAGTTGTGGTTGTGGAGCAGGACCAGCATTGAGCCAGGCATTTTATCAGCGATGTAATCCCCTAACTTATAATATGCCTGACTGCATAGTGTGCGTTTTATACAAGACTTAAATTTTGTCTCATTCAGTTGAAGAATGTGGGGAGGTATTTTATTATAACATTTTAAACAGTACCCCATAAAAGATGAGTCTACTTTAGCCAGTCTGAAACCTGGTTGAACTAATAGGTCCCTATTCCTATACCTATACCTACATTACACCTACGTAATATTATATTTCATACCTAATACCTACATTACATTACATTTTTTCTGTTATGTTATTATGTGTAATGTGTGTTACATTACACATAATAACATAACAGAGCTACAGTAAAATAAGCTTCTGCATACGTGTGCGATCGTCTACAGCTTGGCTGAGCGTGATCATCCCACGGGAGGTGCGTCTAAGTTTGACCGCGGTAAATCTCGCTCAGCATTGGGCCCCGACGACTTGTTCAACATTCAAACAGGCTACACTCTGAGGGGGAATCGTCATTTATAGCCGCTACTTGTTGAAACTTTTCTTATGCTCTAAGATAATATATTTCATAATTGCAGAAAGGATTTCTTTTTTATTTTATAATTTCATTTTATACTGGTTTGAGGTGGCGCATGAAAAAAGAGTCTGGAAGGATATGGGGAGGCCTTTGCCCAGCAGTGGGACACAATAGGCTAAATATAAATAAATAAATAAATTTTATAATTGTTAATAATTTTAAAACTACTAGTACCTAAAGGCAAGGAAATGTCTGTCTGTCTGTCTGCCCTTTAGCACGCTTGAACCTAACTCGAGATTCACAGTGTGATTATTTTGTTTTTTTTTTAGATTTTAGTAAGTAGAGTGAGTAAGCCCAGCTAGTATGGTACATGAAACAGAATTTTTCAATGTTGAACATTATTTTCAATCCTCATAAAGTAACTAAGAACCGCCATTACAAAGAACGTGTATAATAAGTTTAGTGCCTGAAAAGAAAAAATCAACATAATGAAAAAGGAAGATAAAAAATATGCGCGTGTAGGTGTAGGAAGAAAAAGTAGAATAATATCTCGGCAAAGCCTTAGAAAAACTTCTACACAAGTCATTGCTGCGGCTATAAGGAAAATAAAGAAACTGGGGAATGGGTAATAACAGATTGTTTTCATTAACTTGGATAAAACACTTCCTTTGTGGTCGCGGTTACACTAACCTATAATGTTTTACACTTGCCTTAGAATCATTAAGAACAATCAGGGCTTGAAATATCGGTATTTTTGGGAACCAGTGCCACTGGCCTTGGTATGATACCGGTACGAGAGTAGTATTTTTAGTAGTATATTTCTAATCAGTATCGGTACCGTACCAGGTCTAGTACGAAAACCAAACAAATATTTCCGTAAGATAGAGTGAGAAAACAGATATAGTAATTAAAAAGGATAGTTAATAGGCTTTAGAAAAATAACTTCAATGTTGCCAACCGTACGAGGTTCCTCGTACAAGTATGAGATTTGTGGTACGCACCGGGTATCTGAATTACGTACCGGTACTTGTTAGGTGGACTACCCATATCCGTCTGGAACCGGTACTCAGGTACCGTAATGGCAAGAACCACTAAGTACCGACACAGAACCTGTACTTTTGGTACCGGTTCCAAGCTCTGAGAACAATAGATGTGACATATTGTAAAAGTGAATTATTTTAAAAGAGTACCTAACCGTGAAGTTTCTTGCCGGCTCTCGTCCGTAGCAAACGATCATTGGTACCACGCACCTAGCTTTTGACATTTCATATTCTAGGTTTTTGTGAAATTAAATATTTTGATCTAGCTATTGCCCGCGACTTCGTCTGCGATCCAGAACGAAATGCCTATGAGCTTCTCCAGGTCATGATCTGCCCATGTTCCAAATTTCATCCAAATCCGTTGAGTCGTTTTAGCGTGAATTTCTTCTCTTCATAATATTTGTTTGGTTTTGATGTACAGACAACAAAGGAGATAAGTATACAGGAGCGTCGGATATAGTTGAAGTTTACTAAGAAACCGATGGATATTCTCGACTGAAATTTAATTTAATAAATGAGCTGTTTGTTTTCTATTAATAAAATTAAATTTTATTCGAGAACATCCATCGGTTTCTTAGTAAACTTCAACTATATCCGACGCTCCTGTATACTTATCTTCTTTGTTGACTGTACATTAGCAGTTGTTTTCTAAATGTCGATATTGAATACTGTACTTTTCGTAATTAATTGTTAATTATATAGTTCCTACCGCGGGACACAGGCCAATTGGTCCTGTCATCGTCCATACCCCAAGCGTGTCAGATTGGCCGTAATTTTAATTAAATGCATATAAATGATACTGGAGACGAGACAATTTAGTAATAACATCGTGACGCCGGTCCCTAATTGTGGAAATTGTCAATTCAAATTAATTTTATGCCAAACACTCCGACAGTTGGCGGCTACCTCTAGTTATTATCGCGTTATTTCGAAAGAGACACCGCAATATTAGATGAACCTACCAAGATCTATTGCGTAATTAATCTTTATCGGATGTTTATTGACAAATACCTACGATTAAAAAAAAACGTGGGCGATTTGCCCCCCCCCCCCGTCAGAAACGAAGTTCCACACGCACGCACACACTCTATATAATAGAAACAGACAGAGAGACAGAGAGAGAGAGAGGCGCATGGAGGGGCGTAACGCTTTTTTTTTCCTTACCTACATGACGATTTCTGCCAGTTAAGAGCGTTTACGCCGTACGGCATTTCATACAAACTTTCAAGCCCTTATTTTTCGAAATACCGATTTTAATGAAACTTCATACGCATATGTAGGCTGCAAAGGTCTAAAAAGTTAGTAGAGAAAATTTTCGAAAAATAGTGTTACAGCCAAATTAGACCTATTTAAAATTTTCTATAGAAACAGAGATTTACAGTTGTCTTTTTTAAATAAGACATTTCGAAAATGTTCTCTACTAACTTTTTAGAGCTTTGTATCCTGCTTATGCGTATGAAGTTTCATTAAAATCGGTTCATTCATTTCGAAGAATAAAAGCTTGAAAGTTTGTATGAAATGCCGTACGGCGTAAACGCTCTTAACTCCTACCACATGCCGCGGTAAGGAACTTCGTTCCAATAAGAACAAAGCCATACCGAATGCGACAAAGTTTAAAGTCTGTAATTTATTTTTTACTTCTCATTAAAATGTTTGTCTTTATGTTGTGCGTAGGCGACATAAAGTCGCTTTTTATGCTCAAGTGCGTAAAGTTTTTTTTTTCTAAGACTAAGATTAATCAGGCCCAACAGCCAATCGCACAATAAAACGTCGCTGATTAAAGTCGTTATTTTATTTCATTTGCTTTAATTTATATCACTTCCGTGTTTTCTATCATTAATTTAATAAAATTAGATAAAATAGTTGTCATTTATTATTTAAGATCGCAAAGAAACGTTTCTTATATGACTTGGCGGTATGAATTACCCAAGTCGAATGACGCCATGTTGAAAATTAAAAAAAGCTTAAAAAGTTTCTTGGCGGGAATTAGCTATTCTCTTCTTCAATTTCGCAACATTTTTGAACAGTGAAAATACTGTTATAATTATACTTTATGCCTGTTTCATTTTCTCGCAATCGAAATGAAAAGCAGAGCATAAAGGCTCCTTCAAACAGGTGCGACACGCAATAAAATCACGCGCGACCCAAAGGCAAGGCATCGCAAGTCGCGCAACGAGCGGTGCCTTTGTGTCGCGCGCGATTATATCGCGTGTCGCGCCTGTTTGTTGGAGCCTTAACTCGGGCATAAACGAGCCATTTGTAAAATGACTTCTTTTATGCACTAGTTGTACAATCAGGGGGTCTAAAATGGCCACTTTGGCAGAATTATAAAAGGATAACATAATGGACAGTTAACTGTTAAGTTAATCGTATCAAATCCAATGGGTGAAGCATTTTAGTACTTAAGTTATTGTTTTTTTGTCTGGGCTAAAATACCAATCCAATCCACGTACCTACGTAGTGCAGCGAAAAAAAGAAAAACACGGATTGTCTTCGCCATATTATAATTCATAATGTTATCCTTTTATGATTCTCCAAAGTGGCCTTTTTAGGCCCTCTGCTTTTCACTTCGATTGCTAGAAAATCTACTATTAGAATTAACGCTGTTGTACAATTTAAACTGAGTTTAAATTCCATTACCTACCTCAATAATTTTGCGAATTTCAGACTCGCTGAAATTCAAAATTATAATGAAATCACTACAACATCATTAGGTCATCGGCATTCAGCTTGTCAGTCCTCCCTCTACGTTCCATTTTCGATTTGTTTATAACACTTTTTAAATCTGGCGAGATATTTCTGTGCCCGCAGAAATAAAAAACATTTAATACTACTTTCCAAACTCAAACGCAAAAACTTTTTAGTTAGCCTGACATCAAAATAAAAATGAAAAAAATATGAAACAGTCCACTAACTTTCTATCTACTTTGATGAAGATAGAATAATATTATGAAAAAAAAATTGTTTGCGAATATTATGAGCAAGCTGTCATGTAGGTAACTGGGACACTCTCGCAAATTTTCCAAACGGGGAAAAGTCAAAAGCTGAGCCCTTAAACGTACCTATGCAAATACACAGTGGTGTTTCGTAGAAAGTAATCTCTTAGCTCGTCCTCACGTGTTTTATCCAGCAAGCGTGGCTAATTTGCAAGCTGCACCAGTACCCCGGGCTTTTAGCCTGCCTTCCTTCCGTTGCTGTTTACGCGCCGCGGACTTAAACGAGGGCACTCCGACTTAATGACGACCACCGCCATTTTGGTAACGACGAGTGACATAATCATTCCCATGTCAAAATAATGTGTCGCCTCTATGCATATACGATTAAAGCGAAGAGACGCGCTCATCGAGAACGCTCCAGATTGTTGTTGTTCTCACCAATAGACAGGATTGTTCCATTTTGTAGACTTTGTTCGTATTCTCTTTACATTTTGAAATAAATAATGCCTACATCTGAATTTATTTAAGCTCATATTGACATATTGTTCTACATATTTTGATGAAATAATGTATTCATAAAATAGTTGAAGAGCGTATACCTTCCTTGATCCAGGATTTGCTGAAGGAAATTGAGTTGTAAGCTGCAAGAAACTTGGATAGGGTACGGGAAAGATTCCGGAATAAGCCGAGCTAGACATAATATGATACTTACGCTTTTCAGTTCACACAGAAGATTTATGAAATTTTGTAGCCTTAATTGATGAAATAAGAAAACTATTATAGTATTTATCTCCTCTTACATAAAATGAACGGTTGTCAATTTAAATAACAAGGGAAAAAAGAAAGAAATAGATCAAAAACAAGGCATAGGTCCCCCAATATAAAACCACTTCGATCGAACCACATCGTTATGCACGTAATAGTTGGGAAGCAATAGGTATATGGAACTAGGACAAGTACTCTCTAAACAAAAGGCGAAAGTTTTACGATAAAAAGAGTATATTCGGAAGGCACAAGTGTACTTATCCCCGACATAAACGCGCATAGATTCCGGGAACGCGTTGCGTGACGAATCAACGACGTCGAATTTCATGACGCCATTTTACGAGTGTGCTGAAATAACAGATCACTAACGAATAATCGAAATAACACGTGCCGCTTTAGCATACTGCGACAAAACCTTATGAAGCATAAAAATTATGTTTAACCAAGTAACGCTTTGTCGATGTAATTGAATTTATTTCTGGGACAACATTCCATAACTGCAACTGACGGTAATGATTCAAAAGGATTGTACGCAATTGTTATTTACGTGACAAACCATTATAATGTTAATAATACATTTCAGATTTAAATGTTAATACGAAGTTCGTGTATTATTTGACTCTAACAAACGCCCAATATAATTAATTAAAATGCTCTGCCTATACGTGGAAAGCCTAATTGGGATTATGTATTTAGGTTTAACATTTACCTGGGCATAGCTATTACACCTGAAATATGCACTATCAGAAGCAGAATCATGCAAATAATAATCGTGAATTGCTATTGCCATACAACAGTTTGGAACAAAGTTACGGGTTAGTAAACACATAAAATAATAGCTGTGGGTACTACTACATTCCGCTTCTGCATTGAAATAAAATAGTGCATATTGCTGTCGCACAAGCGTACTGTACTACACATATCAATTCTTATTGTATCCGCTGCACAGTCGGAAGCACGCACGATGGGCCTCACAATGGCCCCTACAATAAATTCTAGGCTTCTCACTTTACCCACGGAATGTATATACTCAGAAATGAGATCGTATGGTCTACGAGGACACTAAAAGCGTTTCAAAAATTTATGTGCGCGCTTAGTCTTCTGTTTAAGCGGTTTTAGCCGCAGCCAAATATAGTCGTACATATTCGCGCATGGTCGTGGCGAGTTAACCCACTACCGAATAATGTTGTGTTTGCATGTTCAGCCATTTGGCGTTTTACAACAACAAAATTATAGTTACACGGCATTAGGGTAGGACTAATGGGTTAATGTAAAGTAATTATGTTAGTAAATGTCTTCACGATTGTACCCTGAATTCTAATAACCGTTTAGATAGGCGCGTGATTGGTATGAAACGTGAATTCCAAATATTACAACTTCGACAGCTAACATTGATTTGTGTAAATGTTTTGGAATAATTTTTGTTAGAAACTCTACTACCACCACGAAGTAGGATTAATATAGTATATAGAAACTACAACATTTCCCGGAATTAACGCACCACTAAACACCCCAATTAGAATATATTATGATGTTATAATCATAATACATATAGAGGATGTTTACTATGTATAAAACATTGTTTATTTATTAAATTAGTTATACTGATTGTGGGAGTGGTCACATTACAAGTGTGACTGTAATTTATGTAGTCTTTTTTTTTATTACCTATATTAAAAAACCGGGGTAGAGCGAGTCGGACTCGCGCACTGAGGGTTGCGTACCACCATTTGTTTTTAAATTTTCATCGGCGAGGCCTATATTCGTCTGAGAATTTTAACACTGCACGCTGCGGTGTAGAATATTGCAGTTTTAGGTTAGCGTCATCTCTTGACCGATAGTGGAACTAATGTAACTTTTGTTGATGATTTCTGAAAAAGTGTACTTTTTAGAGACGAAAATGATAATGTGTTTGAGAATATGCAAACTGCGCTCTTTTATATGATAGCCCCCACATGCACTTCGAATTTTTCGGTCCAAGTTGCAAAAAAAAAAACTCTCTTGTTTGCAAAATATAGTTGGGTTAAACGTCATCTAAAACTGTTCTAAATTTGAAGTTGATAGCATTAGTAGTTCTTGAGATATCCAGCTGCGATAGACGGACAGACACACAAAGAGACAGACTGAGTCGCATCATACGGGTTCCTTTTTACCATTTTGGTACGGAACCCTAAAAATGGCAGAAATCGATTAAGTAAACGATTCTGTTTAAACTACTCTCATAATGTCCATTAATTAAGTTACACTTTGTATATTATAGGTAGTAGGCACACTAAAGACCACAATGGGGCTCTGCTTTCCGTGTGCAAAAAGTTCCTAGGTACTATCAAAACTCTTTGTAACATCCTTGGAAATAAATGTAAGGCCTTTGGATTTTTTATAGGACAATTTTCCCCAAGGTTGCTCTATTCAGTATATTTCATTTAACTTTCCATATTTATGGGGGTTCCCGTAATTTTCTATGCAGGTCCTATGCTGTGAGAAGTTAGTTCGTCATGTCCCACTTCATTACGAATACCTTTGAGAAACGTTCGCACCCTTTATACATTATTTAGTTAGGAGTAGTTGAGTGCTTCTTTTACTTATTCATTGAGACTTGGTCAAGAACGTTCGTCGTTCTTGACCATGTCTGTATGTTTGTGGAAAAGTCATTCGTAGGTTGATATTGGCGCCGATTCTGTTGTTCACAAAACTAAACTAAATTTAAGTTCAGGCATCTTTTTCTTTCTATTTCATTAAGAAAAGGACAGAAGGTAAATATTAGTTTAGTCCTGTCAAATTAGTCAGCGCCTGACGTAAATTGACGTATTTTTAATAGCCAATTTTTTAATCTCGTCTAAAGTTGTCAATGGAGTATCTTAGTTTGACAGGACTAAACTAACATTTATCTTCTGTCCTTTTCTTAATGAAATAAAAAGAAAAAGATGCATGAACTTAAATTTAGTTTAGTTTGTGAACAACAGAATCGGCGCCATTATACAGGGTGTTTGGTGCATCGTTTGCCAAATGGAATTGGCCGAAAGGAGAGGTCATTTGTTATCTCTTAAGGCCCAGTAACTCATTCCTTGTAACACCGGTTTTTTTATTATGACTTTTTAATTTTTATTTAGAAAAATACAAGAACTGCATTGAAGCTTAATTTTTTTTTATATTTTTGAGTATTGCCTCAAATTTTATTTTAATTCTTATGTTTATTCTTGTATAGTTCTATGAAATTCAAAATTACTTGCTAATAACATCTAGTTCCTTTTTAATAACTCACAAGGTTTTTGAAAAAAAGAAAAATAAACTTAACACTCAACTTTAAATTGCTGTAAAAAAAAACTAAAAGCGATCGGGATCTTCGAATTCTTTTGAAAAGTTCTCTAGTTGGTCCCCTTTCCAACGGAGTGCAATGTACCAAAAAAAAACTTTTAATAACTTTAGTAATTCGCTAAATGTGTAATCGAGACACATCAGGCTGATATTCCATATTACGGTAAGAACACTAGTTTTCACATAAATAACATTTTTTGAGTAGGTGGATAGTGTTATCTGACTCTTATGCAGTCTCTTATCTCTTTCTAGGGTTCTAACTTTCTTCGAACTTGAAATAAAAAATGTCCAATTTTGTCGTTTTTTATTACACTCGGATGTGGATGATCCGAACTTTTTAAAAAGGTTTTCTACAAACAGATTTACCCTAATTATTAGCTCAGCTACCAATTTTCAGTGAAGGCCTGTCTTTTGTTTTTCATCAAGACGGTTGTCCCGCTCACTGGAGATTAACCGTCAAGGAGTACTTGGATGTTGCATTCATGGGTTGGGAGGGATGGCCCTATTCCTTGGCCTCCGTTCCACAGTCCTGACTCCGTTAGATTTTTACATCTGGGGACAGCCCAAAGAACTTGTTTACGCCACGGAAGTTGAGACTAGGGATGATTTAGTCCAACGCAATGAGGCGGCTTTCGTCACTATCAAAGCAGAAAAAAGTTTACACACCACTACAGTCGAATCAATAGTGGAGGACAATTTGAACACAATTTATAATTAGGTACTTATTAAATAAAAGTTTATTTTTTATTTCAAGTTCGAGGAAAGTTAGAACCCTAGAAAGAGATAAAAGACTGCGTAAGAGTGAGATAACACTATCCATCTACTTAAAGAAAGATATTTATGTGAAAACTAGTGTTCTTACCGTAATATCGAATATCAGCCTGATGTGTCTCGATTACACATTTAGCAAATTACTGAAGTTATTAAAAGTTTTTTTTGGTATATGCACACCGTTGGAAAGGGGACGAACTAGAGAACTTTTTAAAAGAATTTGAAGATCCCGATGGCTTTCAGCTTTTTTTTTACAGCAATTTAATGTTGAGTGTTAAGTGTATTTTTCCTTTTTTCAAAAACTTTGTGAGTTATTAAAAAGGAACTAGATGTTATTAGCAAGTAAATTTTTAATTTCATAGAACCATACAAGAGTAAACATAAGAATTAAAATAAAATTTGAAAGCTATACCCATAACTTAAAAAAAAAAATTAACCTTAAATGCAGAGTTCTTGTATTTTTCTAAATAAAAATTAAAAAGTCATAATAAAAAAAACCGATGTAACAAGGAATGAGTTATTGGGCCTTAAGAGATAGCAAATGACCTCTTCTTTCGGCCAATTCCATTTGGCAAACGATGTACCAAACAGCCTGTATATCTATTAACCAAAGTGATTGTTGCCCATTGTCATCGGCAAAGTCATCTTGTAATCTTCTTATTTCGGCAGTGACGATCTACAGACCCACTCGTACTACATGATGAATTTGAAAAAAACTTTGTGATTTCTCTAAACTTAAACAAAAATGATAATAGTTATTTATTTTATTATATTCGGGAAACTTACAGCTAATTTATACAGCGTTCTTAGACAATACGCAAAACGGTAAAGGAAAACATCGTGGGGAAACTAGCATGTCCTGGAACCAAAAATTCGAATACATGTTATATCTACCAAGCCGCAGTGGGACCGCGTGGTGAATTGCGGCCCACTCCCTCTCCCTAAGAGGATGCCTATGTTCCAGCAATAGGAACATTATTCGCTGATTATGATGATACAATTGAAGGCCAACGAAAAATTAAAAGTTCAATATATAAAGAAAAAAAATCTATAGTAAGAGCTTGTTCTTTTAATAAAGAGATGAAAATTATTCCTATTTCTCACTCCAAAGAGTCGTAACATTAATATTGTTTGTTTTAAATTATTCAATCCCAAAAACTGTCCTGACCAATTAAAAGCAGAGTACGACGCTGAAGTTATCTCTAAGACCCACACGCCTAAATGACGAACACCACTCAGACATATGAAGCGTAACCGACGGCTTAATGTGCCTTCCGTGCCCCGGCACGTAGATCAAGTGTCATAAATTGGTATCGCCGCTCACTTGTAGCTTAACTGTGCTTAATCGAACTACGTATACACATGCAAGTAAGCCAGTTGACATAGCGAAAACAGGTTTTCTGTAAAAATATTGTTTAACAGTGGCCAAAAACCATTTCAGACACCAATCTACATGGTCTTCACACGATCTGACCAATATTTTGTCTGGACTTTAAAAGAGACTGCGACGTCTGACTTTGTTTCGGCCTTTCTTCTCAGAGTAGTCAGATAGGAAACGCCGACCACATCTAGTTTAAAAAATATGATGACGTGTAAAAGTAAACCCTACTTACAGAAAATAAATCATTTATCATTTAAAGATGACGATCTTTGGCCACTGTTAAGAGCGTTGACGCCGTACGGCATTTCATATAAACTTTCAAGCCCTTATTTTTCGAAATTAATTAACCGATTTTAATATTAATACATAAGCAGGATACAAAGGTCTAAAAAGTTCTTTTGTCATTTTCGAAAAATAGTGTTACAGCCAAATTAGACAGATTTTAAATTTTCCATAGAACCAGAGATTTCCAAATATCTGTTTTTAAAACAGAGATTTCGAAAATGACCTCTACTAATTTTTTCGACATTTGTATCCTACTTAAGCGGATGACGTTTCATTAAAATCGGTTCATTCATTTCGAAAAATAAGGGCTTGAAAGTTTGTATGAAATGCCGTACGGCGTAAAGGCTCTTAAACAATATTTTGAGTGACGACTCACTGAACGCCTGTCGAGGTGGACCAGCCACGGCGAAAGTGGTGTGACGATCTGATGACGTTTGCAGGACCAACATGGCCAGAAGTCGCACGAGACAGCGAGGTTTAGAAGGAACAAGTGCGTGTCGGGCCACGCACAGTGTAGGGTTCCGTAGTAGCCCGTTATCACAATGTAGTACGATTCTGTTGTCCTTTATTCTAAATACAAAAAAAAAATTGTTTTTCAATGCAAGTCTTTACCCGTTTTATACAAGCAACTACTTCATCTTAGTCACTTTAAAGGATTAATGCTAAGGATTTTGTATTTGGTACAAAATTATCCAACACCCAAGTTCAACGACTATTACTGCTAAATCCATAAAGTTATCTTAACCGCTATACTTTTCCTTTAAAGTTCATGAATTGCACTATCATCGTGAATTTTCCAGATTTTTTAAGCCCGTAGTTTAACTTTTAGAGGTGGGGGACGCTCTACTGGAACAAAAATTTGCACTTTAAAGTTTAATATTTCGTAAATGGAGCATTAAATCGAAAAATAATTTTAGCAACCCCCAAGTTATTTTAAAAGACCTATTCAACGATACCCCACACGATGGGGTACATCACGAAAAAAATATTCATCCCCACTTCACATGTAGGGGAGATATCCAAAAAAAAATATTTTCCAAAATTTTATTTTACCACTTTGTCGGCGTAATTGATATACACACTCCTACAAAATTAAAGCTTTCTAGCACTAACGGTCTCTTAGCAAAACCTTGGACAGACAGACAGACGGACATGACGAAACTATAAGGGTTCCTAGTAGGAACTACGGAACCCTAAAAAGGAGAGGCCCTTTGCCTAGCAGTGAGACACAATTTAGGCTAACAAAATAAAAAAATACGAGTGGGTTTCTGACCCACTGCGCAGTGGCTTATCATGTCGTCTGTAAATACTTAGACAGTTACACGCTAATGCCTAAGCGGTACAGTGAGTTATCCTTTTTGAAGTCGATTGTTATTTTTTGTAAAAAAGTTTTTTTTTAAGTACTTAATTTGTGGCTCAAATGGTGGAATAAGCAAAGTAGGCCTCCTCTCGGTGAGAGGGAGCGTGTTGGTAGATGTCACCTGTTTTCGAATTTTTAAGTCTAGAATGTTTTCCTTCACCTTTTTGAGAGCAGATAGGTCAGGTGGAACAATAAGGCATGTTACCAAGGTTGGGAGCAAGCTGACCGATCGAGATGCACCAAACGTCTTTAAATCGGCACCCGTAGAAAGAGGGTCTATCATTTCTTGCATTATTTTGCAACCCGTTAGAAATAAAAAGGTACTTTTCTCTCCACAAAATCGTCACTTAGCTCGTAAAATGTAGGCATTAGATTCAATTCTGAATACCAAATGACCGAAGCCAAATTCAGCGGTCATTTACTTAGTTGAGTAGAAAAGTTCCTTGTTGAATAATGGTTCATTTAAAAGTAGCCAACGCCTATTAACACAGACATTTGAAATTCATAGAGAGAGCACTAGAAATCGGAAGTGTCCGAGCTTTCATGCTAAAGAGCTTTAACCGTGTTCTAGGTACAGTGGCTGTACTGTCGGCAACAACGCTATGTATTTATAAGCCTTACTAGTCGTTATTATTAATGCTAAAATGCCTGTCTTTTTGGTAACCTATATTTTGGTAGACTATAATAATGAACCGGTTGTGATGAAACTTTGTAGAAATAGTTCGTTTAGTTTCCGGAAACTACAAAACAAACATACCGGAATATTGTAATCGTACAATTTCGACTTTGCTTTGATCTGTTATAAAAAGGTAGGTTGTTAAGGATAGCTTAATATTAATAAACAAATAGTCGAGTATGATACAAAAGGTACCGAAAATATATGAAATAAAAATTCCGAGAATTTTTAATACAGAGTTTTTATCTTCGGTAAGCTGCACAGAAAAAAAGGTACGATTTTGCTGTGTAAGCTGTGTCCCCTTTAAATTTGTAGCGCACGCGAAAAACATGGATACTGTTTACGGCATTCATTAGTGCAGCAGAGTTTCAGTTAAGAGGATAAAAAACTTATGAAATAGGTATATTGTCCAAAATGCTTAATTAGCATAAATCGTGGATCCTGATACTCTAATATACTGTAGAGTATTTACAGCAATTACTGAACAAAAGTCATGCTCTGTAGTGGAATTGTGGTTGCTTTCAACTCACCATCTAAAATGTTTTGGCATAAAATTCGCACGAATTCAGCAACCGGCAATGGGCCTTTTTTATGACTTTTCTTTTTAATCGAAGTTAAATGACGCAGTCGTTAACGTTTATGATCCTCGACTTTTATTACAATCTAAAAGCCGTGTTAGGAATTCATGTCGTGTGACAATTAATACTTAACAGTTATATAATCTCTTGGGTCATTTTAGTTGGGTTTTTATTGCTAGTAGGCTTGCCCATTGTAATACCGATGCGTGAGCGGAAATGTAAAAATTGCTTATTTCCAGTCTATTAAAACATCACATTAAGTAATGAAGAAGGATTGTAGGTAGGTAGGTATTTAATGAAAAACGTCGATCTAAAGTTCAAGTTTTCAAACAGCCCCGTTAATTATAGTTTTCCGACGGTACCTGCGTGTGGCAATAATCACATATCTAGTCAAATACTTCTAGCGGAGTGGCAACGGGGAAACTATTCACTCCGGTGTAACATCGACCGCTGAGCTCAGTTGAAATCATTGTTCTAACGTTTATTAGTAAAGTTGAACGATCAAATAGGTATATTAGAATGAGGATAAGGACTGTAACACACCCGCGACTAAATCTTTCTATAACTCAAATGTGTAAACGGAAGTAAGTGGTCGCGTCCAGGATTTTGATTTGCGTTTTACCTCACATCTAAGTATATCTATACATACAAATAAATATAATTGATCTATCTGTTTGTAATATCAAAATAAGAGCTTTTTACAAAATGCATTTATGAAAATATATAAGGTACCTACTTATAACAAAAAAAAAACAATAGTTTGTTCCGGCTAATCTCCGAAACGGTGGGACCGATTTTGATGAGACTTTCACTGGCAGATAGCTGATGTTATGAGGAGAAAGACTTTTGAAAAGGAATTAGGGTACCGCAAAACCAATGAAATACAATTTGTTTTCCGACATGCACGCGAAAGAAGTCGCGGACACAGCAAATAAAAAATAAAATGAATCAAATTCTGTATTCACAAGTATCGTCTGTTTGGTGAACGATTTTTTAATAAATTCGGTGCTTTTTCTGAACTTTTACTGTGCTTCAGGATTTTATTTGCTTAAATATAAATAATAATAAAAAAAAACTTTATTTAATAAGTTAATTCTATAACAATATTCTTGTATAAATCACTGATTACTCCACTATACAGATAAGTATGTATACATACAAGTAAAAGAGCTTTTTGCGAGACAGGAGCACATAAAAACTTTTCTTACACGTCGGCGACCCAGACCGTGTGTGGAGGTCCTAAAGGTACATTATACCTATTGAACACTTTATGGACTGCACCTACATTTAAGTAGGCACTTATTTTTATTAAGGCTAATATTATATGGCGTGTAAATAAAAAGGAATCGGCACTAATGCCAACGTGACTGGCGTAACAATGTATTTGCTAACATTCTACTTGTCGCCCAGGATAAATAAAATGACACTGTTTGAGGAAAAACTAAGAAAATGTTAGTTGGTTGCATGCTCTACACGATACGGGTGTCCCAGTTATTGTTTCTGTCCATGTATGTGTTCCGAAAATAAACAGATATAGTTAATAGTGATAGTTTCAGTGTCTACTCACTGTATTCATGAAAATGTTTTTAACTTGTAATATTTGATTAACAACTAGCTGAGCCGGCAATCTTCGTACCGCCTCAGAATCAACAAGAACGAACGTACGAGAGAAATAAAATCTTCATATTTTTTATTTCGTGAATTTTCCCCTTTTATATAGTTATACTGCTATTCGGGTCGGAGAAAAATCTAACAAATTAAAGATCATAAAAATCGGTCCAGCCGTTCTTGAGTTATAAATGGTGTAAACAACCCAACTTTGTTCTATAGATAGATATAGATTTTTAAAGTTTCGAGAGATGTTTTATTTATATTTGGAATTTAGGCTGTGCTTGAAATAGTAGTAGGTATATTGGCAAGTTAAAAATGATAACATTAAGTTTATGTAGGTACGTCACTTCACAACTTAACTTATAACTCAAATATTTAACTAACTTAACCCAACTGCGACTCAATCCTTTACGTCTATGACATTTTCACTTACAAATATGAAAGTCAGCGCATTTCTTTAGATATTCCTTTTCGATCGCACAAAAGGTTAAACGAGGTCTGCGGCCAAAGCCACACAAATCTGGCTCTAGACTGAAATAAAACTAAAAAGTAAAGTTTACACAACGAGTTTTTAGCCCGCAATGGAATATTAAATAGCAAAGGTTTATTATACAAATGTTGTGTTATATAAAACGTTGTTCCTCTTTTTCGTTGTTGTCAATAAAAAATAAATAGGTACCTGCTCGGTGCGGTCGTTGTTAGGCATTAAGTTGAATGACGGTGCGGCAGTTATACCTAATTGAGTGTATGTCCATTAGGGTGGGGAATCATCGCGAGGTATCAGACGATTGACAACAGCATTTTTACACCGAAATAGCCCAAATGTTTATTCATGGTAACAAAATATTCTTCTGTGCGCGGCGCTTCGCTATTCATTAATTTGCTTTACGTAATCTGTTATTAAAAATACTGTTCGGTTGCTGGGTCCAGTTTTGTTTGATTTAATTTAATTTTATAGATACTTTATTCTGAGGAGAAAATATTCCAGATATTTGACTAATTAATACGGAGTGGCCGTTAGTGCCCGAATATATTCTGTACCAAGATGGGATATTAAATAATAATAATAATAAACCATTTATTTTCAGGTAACAAAGACCCATAAATACTGATAACCTGATAACTGACCTTAACATAAGTATACCTACATAATAATATAGTAACAATTGTTAGTAAATTAACCTATTATCTACTTAAACTTACTACTACTTACTATAACTCATTAAAATACGAGCCGACATAAATATTGAGGTAACTATTCCGACGTACTTTTGATACTGTTTTGCAAATATAGAGAGTAGCAGGCTAGCAGGGACCTCAACGCGCAAAAGGGGCCTAAAAAGGCCACTTTAGCAGAATCATAAAAGGATAACATTATGAATCATAATAGACAGTTAACTGTTAAGTTGTTCGTATCAAATCCCATTGATGAAGGGTTTTTCAATATTTTTTTTTTGTCTAGGTATGCTAAAATACCTTTCCAATCCAAATCCAATCCCAATCTCTTTGATTATACCTACGCAGTGCAGCGAAAAAAAGAAAAATACGGTCTGTCTTCGCCATATTATGATTCATAATATTGTCTTTTTATGACTCTGCCAAAGTGGCCTTTTTAGGCCCCCTGCTATCATTCATGGATTCAGTACTTAGGTACACGATTCTGAGCGCCCCTGAATAAAAATTTTGCAAAGGTTATTAAAAAAAAATTGCTGTTCCATAAATTTTGAACGCGTAGATATTGCACTTTTCTGTGAAGCAGCGGATATTTTTCAGATTTTTTTTTGTTACCGTCGTAAAAGTCGTATTTACTACGCTACGTCTAGACATCGTGTGATGAATTCATGGTTACCGTTTGTGCGTCGTGGTACGCTACCCTGTTTACGCAAATAAAGCCTGTGCAATTCGGCACACTTACCTGTATTTCTTTGTATCATCACGCTTGAGTTCCACAAAGGAATGCTCCGTAACAGATTTCCTTATCCTTATATTGTATTTATCATAGATAGATATATTTTTTCATTCATGTGTATTTTTTATTTGTACGTAGACCCTGGTTTCTCCCACACAATAAGGAAATAAAGAACCGGTTTCCCATTAAAATATCCGGACTGCGTATCCTATCCGAGGATTAAGGGCTATAGACGGGTCGTAGTTCAGAATGGGCGATATAATGTGATTAAAAGTAATCACATTAAATAGCACAGCGATCATAACAAGCTGTTATCAGTCTGTTAAAATAATCAATTTTACTAAAAATAGAAAACTAATTTTTTCAAACAAAATAAATATCGTAAAAATTGGCACGAAATCAAAGTCAAGTTATTTCAAATAGGCACATAAAACGCACTTTTAAACGTCAAAATTTACAAAAAATAGAATTGATTCTAGTCGCCCTTTCCAAAAGGTCGACCAGGCCACCGTTACTCTTTTAAAATGTTTTACAATATAATTATACTAGCTTCCGCCCGCGGCTTCGCCCGCGAGGTATGTCGATAAAAGCTATCCTATATCCTTCCCCGGGATGCAATCTATCTCTCTGCCAAATTTTATCCAAAACCGTTCAGTGGTTTAGGCGTGAAAAGGTAACATACAGACAGACAGAAAGATAGACAGACAGAGTTACTTTGATGAAGACGGTGCACTTAGAATAAAACTACTATAGGTAAACCACAAAAGGTAAAAAGAATTTAAAATAAAGCAACGACAGGTAAATTAAATGGTAAGTGATAGGTACATTGTGCTCACATATTCACAAATTTTGTAAAAGTAGATGATTTTCCTAAAATGTTAGCAAGTTGGTGATGGTAAAATTAATGTCATAAAAATTATACAAATAGATTAGCAACCAGTTTGATTCCTCTAAGTTGTAATATTCTTGTTTACAAAGAGTACCTACTTATAATATGAGTATTAAACTTTCTTTCATTTAATTGCTATATATCACAAGGTATTTTGTTGTAACATTTAACCCATAAAAGACGTACGTATATACCTTAGATAATCTGAAACATGGTTGATCTAATTTATCTTTATTTCTAGTATTAAAATAATTATGTCCATCACTTTTTTTTAAAAGATGTCGTTTTTTTCTTACAAACAATATTTTCATAAATGAATAGGCAAGGTACCGTCATAAAACACGAAATAAACCACCCTTGATAATAAGGCACTAGACACGCGCGGGGCGATGCCGCGATCGTATCAAACAATACAACATAACTTTATGCTATTATTACCAAATAATCGCAAATTGAGTTTAATGTTATTAAATACTAAAACGAAAAAATGGTCCCACGGTTAAATGTTAATTGTTATAATTATTTCAATTGTGTATGTTTTAACTAAGTAATATAGAATACGTGGTTTCAATTAATGTGATTACCTAATCGCCACACTGTATAGTAAAGAAGAATGATCTCATCATTCAAACCTAGGGTGGACCTTCTTTTAAAACACTAAACAAAATTGATTGTATCTAGGGATCGACCCACTTTTGTTGACTAACTTTGACGAACGATTTTATTGAGCTATATTGATGCAATATCATCATCTGCCTAGCCTTTTCCCAACTATTCGGGTCGGAGAGAAATCCAACAAATTAAAGATCCTAAAAATCGGTCCAGCCGTTCTTGAGTTATAAATGGTGTAAATAACCCGACTTTGTTCTATAGATAGATATTGATTTTTAAAGTTTCGAGAGATGTTTTATTTATATTTGGAATTTAGGCGGTACTTTAAATAGTAGTAGGTATATGTATTGGCACGTTAAAAATGATAACATTAAGCTATAAGTAGGTACGTCACTTCACAACTTAACTTACAACTCAAATATTTAACTAACTTAACCCAACTGAGACTCAATCCTTTGCGTCTATGACATTTTCAATTACAAATATGAAAGTCAGCGCATTTCTTTAGATATTCCTTTTCGATCGCACAAAAGGTTAAACGAGGTCTGCGGCCAAAGCCACACAAATCTGGCTCTAGACTGAAATAAAACTAAAAAGTAAAGTTTACACAACGAGTTTTTAGCCCGCAATGGAATATTAAATAGCAAAGGTTTAATATACAAATGTTGTGTTATATAAAACGTTGTTCCTCTTTTTCGTTGTTGTCAATAAAAAATAAATAGGTACCTGCTCGGTGCGGTCGTTGTTAGGCATTAAGTTGAATGACGGTGCGGCAGTTATACCTAATTGAGTGTATGTCCATTAGGGTGGGAATCATCGCGAGGTATCAGACGATTGACAACAGCATTTTTACACCGAAATAGCCCAAATGTTTATTCATGGTAACAAAATATTCTTCTGTGCGCGGCGCTTCGTTATTAATTAATTTGCTTTACGTAATCTGTTATTAAAAATACTGTTCGGTTGCTGGGTCCAGTTTTGTTTGATTTAATTTAATTTTATAGGTACTTTATTCTGAGGAGAAAATATTCCAGATATTTGACTAATTAATACGGAGTGGCCGTTAGTGCCCGAATATATTCTGTACCAAGATGGGATATTAAATAATAATGATAATAAACCATTTATTTTCAGGTAACAAAGACCCATAAATACTGATAACCTGATAACTGACCGTAACCTAAGTATACCTAAATAATAATATAGTAACAATTGTTAGTAAGTAAATAAACCTATTATCTACTTAAACTTACTACTACTACTACTTACTATAATAACTCATTAAAATACGAGCCGACATAAATATTGAGGTAAGTTCTACTCCGACGTACTTTTGATACTGTTTTGCAAATATAGAAAGTAGCAGGCTAGCAGGGACTTTCAGAAAATTTTTATTCAGGGGCGTTCAGAATCATGTAAGTACTGAATACATGGATGATAGCAGAGGGCCTAAAAAGGCCACTGTAGCAGAATCATAATAGAATAACATTATGAATCATAATAGACAGTTAACTGTTAAGTTGTTCGTATCAAATCCCATTGATGAAGGGTTTTTCAGTAATTTTTTTTTTGTCTATGCTAAAATTCCTTTCAATCCAATCCAAATCCAATCCCAATCTCTTTAATTATACCTACGTAGTGCAGCGAAAAAAGAAAAACACGGACTGTCTTCGCCATATTATGATTCATAATATTATCCATTTATGATTCTGCCAAAATGGCCTTTTTAGTGGCTTTTTCATCCATGGATTCAGTACTTACATGATTCTGAACGCCTGTGAATAAAAATTTTGCAAAGGTTATTAAAAAAAATTGCTGTTCCATAAATTTTGAACGCGTCGATATTGCACTTTTTTGTGAAGCAGTGGATATTTTTCAGATTTTTTTTTTGTTACCGTCGTAAAAGTCGTATTTACTACGCTACGTCTAGACATCGTGTGATGAATTCTTGGTTACCGTTTGTGCGTTGTGGTCCCGCTACCCTGTTTACGCAAATAAAGCCTGTGCAATTCGGCACACTTACCTGTATTTCTTTGTATCATCACGCTTGAGTTCCACAAAGGAATGCTCTGAAACAGATTTTCTTATCCTTATATTGTATTTATCATAGACAGATATAATTTTCGATTCATGTGTATTTTTTTTTTATTTGTACGTACGCCCTGGTTTCTCCCACATAATAAGGAAATAAAGAACCGGTTTCCCATTAAAATATCCGGACTGCGTATCCTATCCGAGGATTATGGGCTTTAGACAGGTCGTAGTTCAGAATGGGCGAGATAATGTGATTAAAAGTAATCACATTAAATAGCACAGCGATCATAACAAGCTGTTATCAGTCGGTTAAAATAATCAATTTTTCTAAAAATAGAAAACTGATTTTTTCAAACAAAATAAATATCGTAAAAGTTGGCACGAAGTCAAAGTCATATCTTTTATTTCAAATAGGCACATAAAAGGCACTTTTAAACGTCAACATTTACAAAAAATAGAATTGATTCTAGTCGCCCCTTCCAAAAGGTCGTATGAAGAAGAATGAACAAGAAACCCACCACCAGTCCACCGTTACTCTTTTAAAATGTTTTACAATATTTTGTATAGGTATATTAATTATATAATTATACATATAGCTTCCGCCCGCGGCTTCGCCCGCGAGGTATGTCAATAAAAGCTATCCTATGCAAGGACACGGGATGCAATCTATCTCTCTGCCAAATGTCATCGAAAACCGTTCAGTGGTTTAGGCGTGAAAAGGTAACATACAGACAGACAGACAGAGTTACTTCGATGAAGACGGTGCACTTAGAATAAAACTACTAGGTATACCACAAAAGGTAAAAATAATTTTAAATAAAGCAACGACAGGTAAATTTAATAAGTGATAGATACATTGTGCTCACATATTCACAAATTTTGTAAAAGTAGATGATTTTCCTAAAATGTTAGCAAGTTGGTGAAGGTAAAATTAATGTCATAAAAATTATAAATTATACAAATAAATTAGCAACCAGTTTGATTGTGTCTAGACTCAGATTGTCCTATGAGGACCAGTATGTTTCCAAGCACTCTTATCTTAGATATAATCCTCTAAGTTGTAATATTCTTGTTTACAAAGAGTACTTATAAAATGAGTATTAAACTTTCTTTCATTTAAATGCAATATATCACAAGGTATTTTGTTGTAACATTTAACACAATACGTACCCCATAAAAGACGTACTTATATACCTTAGACCTTGTCTGTGTGGTGCCGGACTTAAAGAATAGCACCATCCCATACTTCCCTTGGGTGTCGTAAAAGGCGACTAAGGGTCTAACCGGAGAATGGGCAGCAGCGTTCTCTATGCATTCCACCACCATACTATACTGCGATCGCCAACCCGCCTGCCAAGCGTGGCGATTATGGCAAACCCTCCCCCTTTTGGGAGAGGCCTATGTCCAGCAGTGGACCTCTTTCGGCTGAAATGATGATGATGATGATATACCTTAGATGATCAGAAACATGGTTGATCTAATTTATCTTTATTTCTACTTAGTATTAAAATTACGTCCATCACTTTTTTTTTTAAAGATGTCGTTTTTTTCTTACAATATTTTCATAAATGAATAGGCAAGGTACCGTCATAAAACACGAAATAAACCACCCTTGATAATAAGGCACTAGACACGCGCGGGGCGATGCCGCGATCGTATCAAACAATACAACATAACTTTATGCTATTGTTACCAAATAATCGCAAATTGAGTTTAATGTTATTAAATACTAAAACGAAAAAATGGTCCCACGGCTAGAATGTTAATTGTTATAATTATTTCAATTGTGTATGTTTTAACTAAGTAATGTAGAATACGTGGTTTCAATTAATGTGATTACCTAATCGCCACACTGTATAGTAAAAGAAGGTCCACCCTAGGTTTGAATGATCTCATAAAACACTAAACAAAATTGATTATATCCAGGGAAGCGTCCCACTTTTGTTGACTAACTTTGACGAACGGTTTTATTGAGCTATATTGATGCAATATCATCATCTGCCTAGCGTTTTCCCAACTATGTTGGGGTCGGCTTCCAGTCTAACAGGATGCAGCTGAATATCAGTATTTTACATGGAGTGACTGCCCATCTGACCTCCACAACCCAGTTACTGGGTAATACGAGACCCCTTGGTAAGACTGGTTGTCAGACTGTCGAGCTTCTGACTACCCGTAACGACTGTCAAAGATCCACGAATGACAACCGGGACCAACGGCTTAACGTGCTTTCGAGGCACCGAGGGATCTTGATATGTAAAGATGGTCACCCATCCACAGACCAACCGCGGCAAGCGTAGCTTAACCTGATCGATCGACCTGTGCGGCTGTTATTATTTAGCCACGTGCAATAACTCTAGGATATATTTTTTTTATTTTCGAATGAGTGTTTTTTATTGATTAGTCAGAGTTTATCCAAGTAAGTATTGTCTATACATTAAATTAATAAATTAAATTCGAGTGTCTGTTTCTAATGTCAAAATAACAGCTAAAGTAAGAGTTTGATTTTTTTTGCGCTCCGTGGGACCGTAGACCTGCATATCTGATATAAATTTTAACTTGATATCTCCACGCGTTCCTGAGAAAAGGGCCTTCATAGACTGATAAACGGACAGATAAGCGAACGAAGTGATCCTCTAAGTTAAGGGTTCCCTTTTTTTCGATTTGAGGTACGGAACCTAAAAATAAGATCAAATAAAACAAATAACCTCAGATTACTAAACAATCAGTTTCTGCTTTTCATACAAGAAAAGTTGATATTTTAAAGACGGAAAATAATTAAAAGTAAAATATTGCGTCATAGGAAACCATTATAGATATTTACTGCTAAAGCGACATCATAAAAGCTTGTTACTACTTAGATGCATTTCTTTCATTCCTCAGGGAAAGGGGTGAGTATAAACTTTTTCCAGGCAATTTCATTTTTTGTCTCATTCGTACTCTCTTTTAGGGATGATCCCCCAAAGGCCACGCAAATGGTGATTGCTTAGCTACTACATACAGAATAGTGAGTGACATATAAACATTTACTGCTATATTGTTGTGGAAAATTTAAAAGAATCAGTGTGAGTCATCATCATTTGCCCAGCCTTTTCCTAACTATGTTGGGGTCGGCTTCCAGTATAACCGGATGCAGCTGAATACCAGTATTTTACACGGAGCGACACCTACCTCCACAACCCAGTTACTGCGTAATACGATAACCCTTGGTAAGACTGGTTGTCAGACTTTCGGGCTTCTGACTACCCATAATGACTGTCAAAGATCCCCGATTGACAGCCGGGACCAACGGCTTAACGTGCTTTCCGACGTACGTAAGAATCTCGGTATGTAAAGATGGTCACCCATCCACCGACCAACCGCGGCAAGCGTAGCTTAACCTGATCGATCGACCTGTGCAGCTGTTATCATCTAGCCACGGGCCCCTCAAAAGAATCAGTATGAGTGACAAAACTAAAGTCTATCCAGTGCACCGTGGTACCTGCCCGACTACATATTCTGTAAAAATCTCACCATGAAAACTAACGCAAAGTATACTTGAAGTGAATTGTTATCTGCCGGGCCAGCGGGATTGTCTGAAAGGGTTACCGCTGGCCCGGAACATAAAGGGCTAAGGAAGGAACACGGGTGGGTTTTAGTCAGTCAGAGTCTGACACTCCCTTCTGCTCCATCCAGAGCGGGAGGAGTCATTTGATGATTTCCCATCCGAAAAAAAAAAAAAAAAGTGAATTGTTATTCCACCCGAAACTAGGGATTGACACTATTCAACACACGACAGCTCACCTCAAGCTCACTTCACCAAAGTTTGCTAGTTCAATGAAATCTCCAAACGGTTGTTTGACACTTCCTGCGACCCAAGGGCTGGCCTTGGCCAGTGGGTAAGCATTGCCATACAACGTGGCAATGCCGCAAATCTCTTGCGTACATTACCAGTCGACTGCGTTGCGGACGAATTTTCAGTTAGATTAGGATATTATATTTTTTATTTTAATAGATTTTTAGTTTTTATAGTATTAGAAGTTTATCCAGTGTAAGTTTATATTTTTATCCTCCTAAATCTACAAGAGTTTTCAAGGTGAGATTGTTACAGAATAGAACGGCTGGAACCATTCTGACTAACTTCCTGACCACGAGACAAGAAACATGTTACATCAATCACCAAGCGATGCAATTTTGGTTCATATAAGTCCATGTGAAGCTACGCTTGCCGCGGTTGGTCTGTGGATGGGTGACCATCTTTACATACCGAGACCCTTCCGTGCCTCGGAAAGCACGTTAAGCCGTTGGTCCCGGCTGTCATTCGTGGATCTTTGATAGTCGTTACAGTCAGAAGCCCGAAAGTCTGACAACCAGTCTTATCAAGGGGTATCGTATTACCCAGTAACTGGGTTGTGGAGGTCAGATAGGCAGTCGCTCCATGTAAAATACTGGTATTCAGATGCATCCGGTTAGACTGGAAGCCGACCCCAACATAGTTGGGAAAAGGCTAGGCAGATGATGATCAGTCCATGTGAACTTTTATCGTCTACCATATGACTAACTTCCTTTCTCTTCCTTGAAGTAGTTTCTGTATTTGTACTGGAGGACAATTAATTGCTACGCCCTACGTCAATTTGCCGTGTTATAGCCATTTCATACAACTGTCAAAGAACGACAGTTGTTACTTGAATATACGGACAACTTAAGTTGGTAGTAAAGGACATGGATAAAGTGTGGCCCTGCACGGACAAAGGCTTAATAATATTTTTAAAAAATCTTATAATACTTGAATTTCTATCATGACTTTCATTTCTCCGCACATGTGTGTGAGAAAAAGAGTATTATTTTGTTCGTTTTATTTTGATACACATCCGTGAGTTTCAAATGTTGCAATTATTTGAAATAAGATGATAATTAATGCATGTTCATCGTTCGAAAGGACATGTACAATTTACTTGTATTTTAGATAATAGTGTAAGAAAAAAAAATATTTTTATGTGCGTTTAGTGATAACGGAAGTAAAAAGGCACATTTTATTTATCTCTTTAATCAAAAACCAATAGATTATTTGGTTCTTCAAAGTAATGGAAACACTGTCTTCTTCTGTTAAGGCAGTTACAGACGAAACAATAAAAATGTTTTCAAAATAAATCTTAATTCGACATAGTGTTTGACCCAATATTCACATAACATCACGCCTGTAATTCTCGAAGGGTCCCATTTCAACAGTTATGTTCAAGTCCCATGAAATAGCCTACGAGCCTATTGCCATCAACAGGGCAAAAATCCAGACTCTGGGCTGCTACTGAGAAACTCAATACAGCATAACATAATTATATAGTAAGTAACAGATAGTGTCTAACAGATATTTAGTGCAGGACACATATATTATTGTATTATTGTAGTAAAGTCATTTAAATTATATTTTGACATATTTTTGTGACATTTACGATATTATACTTTCTGTTTTAATAAACACATGCACAGCTATACCTTATAATTATATGTTTATATATTTGACTGGACCTTATGTATACAACACAATATATTAATTCTATTAATATGACGCGCTTATATGACTAGATGTATGAACGTGAACAAAGCAAAACGAGTAAGTAGGTAAGGTACGTAATAGTAGAGGGCGTTTTATAGTTTCTGCCTTCCATCACATTGCAAAAGCAGGGAGTTTATGTATATTTGTATACATATCGTGTGTGAAGGGTTTTATGTCGATTGTCATGACAGAGTCAATGTTTCATTATTGATTTGACAAAGTCATTCCCTGTCATTCCTGCACAGACTAAGAAGAGAAGTATTCCAGTCTGTCAAAAAGTACTCTGTGAGCACCAAAGACTACAATATAATGCGGTGTTGAGCACAGACTAAGAAGAGAAGTTACCTTTCTGTGAGTAATCCTGTGTAGGTTCTTGTGGCTCGCATGTTGAATGTTTTCTTGTGGTTTCATGTGGTGTTTTACGACGACCTTTGGCTTTGTTTCTGGATATCTGTAGTTACTGCTCTTTCGACCGACCCCGGCTTTCACGGACTTTGCATCTTCTCATTTCGATTTACCTTGGATACTCGCACTTTGGACAACTGATTTTGCCCTATTTCTGATGGAGAACCAGGGCTGCACTAACTGTGGTATACCAACGTTTCGCACAAGGAGGCATTTGTTGGATTCGGATGAAATTCAATCTATTATAAGACAGTGGATTACTCCGCGATTGGTGAGTTTTAACACGCGTGAGTTAACAGTAACGTCTTCAGCACGTCTTTTAAGGGTGTAGCTATTTGTTTATACTTATGTAGGTTGTTTATTTTAGGTCACTGCGTCTGATAAATTTTGCTATTATTGCTGGTAATAATAATAATAGTACTTAATAATAGTCATCATCATCATTCAGCCAAAGAAGTCCACTGCTCGTACGTAAGCCTCACATGCTGAACATATGACCTGGTAGAAGTCGCAGGAATTCATTGTATGCGAGAAGCACAGGACCGGTCTATGTGATACCTTACCTTGTACACAGGTAGTTAAATATTAAAAGTAAATAATAATAATACCAGCCTATTTTTGTCTCATCTCGTACAGAAGAGACACGAGCATTGCACGTTTGCTCAAGACAGGGTTAATGATATCAGACTTATTTTAACTAGAAGTCCAGGTTTCCTCACGATGTTTTTTCTTCACCGATGTCAGTAATGTCCAAGATAATCTCAGAAACTACAAAAGAATTGAAAAAAGTCACACTGGTACTTGCCCGGAATTGAACCCACAACCTCGTGCATGAGAAGCGAGGCTTTAACCATCTCCTTTCCTTAAAAAATATTTTCCTGACTTCACCTATGTTGTCAAGACAAGAGGCTCTCCAGCACAGTACCTAGAGAAAGTAGTCTCAAACATTACTTATAAAACTTGAGAAAAACCTAACGAAGCAGTTACCCTTCTCACAAAGATAAAAATAAAAGCTTATAATGTATCTTGAGTGTCGGTTAAACACACGCTCTTCAGAATAATGTTCTTACCTACTGAATTTACATACAGCTTAAGTAAATAAGCAGAAAGCCAGCAAGGTTTCGTATCTTGAGCTTTTAATAGAGCTTAAAGATACCCATTTCCATCCGTATAAGATGTGGAATTCAAGCAGTTTCAAGACTAAGCAAATTCAAATCGGTTCAAAGAGAAACAGCGTCAGGAAACCTGAATTTAAAGGTGTCTTAGAAAATCGAAAACACGCAGCAACATTTAATATGGTGGATATTCTAGCTATGGGCATGTAGCATTTTCGCAAAACAATTTTTATGTATATCGCTCCTAGGAGAGATTCTCCTTCCCTGACTACAAGTCTTGAGTGAATAGGTAGGTTACTTCTAGGCATGCATTATCCACCACCGTATCATCGCTTAACACCTGGGGGCCTAAAAAGGCCACTTTGGCAGAATCATAAAAGGATAACATTATGGATCATAATGAACAGTTAAATGTTAAGTGAATCGTATCAAATCCCATTGGTGAAGGATTTGTCCGTTATTTTTTTTTGTCTGTGCTAAAATACCAATCAATCCAATCCGAATCCAATCCCAATCTCTTGGATTATACCTATGTAGTGCACCGAAAAAAGAAAAACACGCCATATTATGATTTATGATTTATTTATTTTTTATTTGACATTAGGTTTTTTTAATTTTTTTTGTTTGTATTATTTACAATAATGTAATGACGTTTAGGCAAGTCAACGCAATGTTGACTTGTAAGAATCCCTAAGGCTAAGTAGCGCAACTCCCTCCAGAAGTTAATTTGGTATCCTGGCCTGTTGAGAGCATCTGTGTAAGATCTGGGTGTTCCGAGGGTTTCTGATCTAATCTGGGTGACGCCTGTGCACTCAAAGAGCACATGCGCAACGGTTTCACGCAAGCCCTGCACAAGGGACTGTCCGTTATGTCTATTGAGTGGAAGTGTTTGTTTAGGGAGCAGTCTCCCGTCACCAGGCGCAGGCCTTTCCTGTCCAGGCGTTGCAAACGTCTGGCTAATTTGCCATCTAATAATGACATGGCTTCCATGGACTGCCTGCAGCCCGGTAACGAGGTCCACCAGCTCTCTGCTTGGGTGTGGGTATGCTTCTGTAGTCACCCGTGAAGTTGGTTGAAGTCCACAGACTAACGTGCTGGATGCCCTTTTGGACAGCTCGTCAGCTGAGTCGTTGCCTAATGATCCACTATGTCCTTTCCTTTTATCCATTGTAGTGTCACTGTATTGCGGTTCAATATACGAGTAGTTAGTTAGTTACCCGTTCAAGCGCATTGTGACATTCTAGTATTAGGTCGATGTGAAGCTTTTTTTCTCTAAGGATGGAAGGACTGAGGCGCTGTCAGAGAGTATACGAATAGGAGTATCCGTAACTCACTCTCCTGGCTGCTATGGCATAAGCCATTTATATTATGCCCACACACTCCGCTTGGTAGGCCGTGCTGAGCATTCCCAGCGTACGTAGCGTTATTAATATGTCTACATAAAGCAAAAACTGAGAGATCCCGATTACGTTGCCTAGCTAGTTTAATGAAGTGAGAAGACAATTGCTTAGCCCGTATAAATACAATACAATTGTCTTTTAGTATTATTTATATGAACTGCGAAGCTTATCCTCTGCGCTCCATTATAATTGCGTGGGACTCTGTGGGAGCAGCGAGGGAAGCTGCGGTACATTCAAGACCGCGCGCCGACGTGGCTAGGATTGTACCTACATATTTGTGGTATTCTCTGACAAATGTAATACTAAACGCAGTGTACGCATAGCAATCTAAATTGTTGTGTTATATTTGACTGGGAACTAAATTTAAACGGTCTGAAAGTAGTTGGTATTTAAAGGTAATTTTATCGCTGAAAGGCTAAATAAATGAACAAATATTTACAATGTTTTAAGCAGGTAGGTACTTACAAACTAATTAATGTTATGTTAGTATCTATAGCTAGCTATCGTCCAACCTCCGAGAAACCGGATTACAGGAGACGCTAGATGATCACACATACAGTCCACTTATATGATTTGTCAAGTTAGTTGAAAATAAAAATCTTCGCGACAAACACACGTCTATTTTTTAAAGGTCCTATTAAACTAAATACAACCTTATTCCAATAGACAACTATGAAATATAGAAATGACTGCCATCGTTTTTTATTTTTATTTAATTTTATATGCACTTATTTGTTCCCGTGTTACCGTTTGATCCTCTGGAATAAAATGATAAATCAGGTTCTACATTTTTTGAAATATTAAAAAACAAGGCTTTTGATTTTGAAACTATTTTCCGATGTCGTTTCGGTTCAATGGCATCTGGTTCCTGCAAAAGTACAAAAAAATATCGGGTATACCGGTACTGGGACAAAATTGTACGTTGAATTTATTCGTGTCATATTATCAAAAGCTAGCTTTTAGCTTTAGGTGAAAGTTATTTAATATTTGTACTATTGATATTCAGCGTTTTAATTGCTTTTATGACTTCCGATTTAACGTGAACAATCTTTAACGGGAATAAACTTTAAATTCTACATACATTATAAAAAACAAAAACACACAAACAAAACAAAGATATCTATTTATCTTTGTTTTCTGTTTTTATAGTTTTAAGGTGTATTTATTTTGCTGTAACGCCAATAAAAGCATTTTTCTTTCTCTCTTTCTTTATATAAAGCATATATGAACTTAAAGAACAACTTTACATCAAAACCTTAGCTACAGTACAAGATATTCCCATACACATAGATACCTACATTATCCTCAAAGATGGGCAAAACTTTGATAAAAAATTCTTTAAAAAAAAATCTTTTACAAAAAATTCCTCGTCTCGATACAACGGGTCCTTTTAAGGTGGTTGAAGGGGCAGGACTAACTGCGTAGTTTGATTAAGGGTAGGCTTGTGTCAGAGGGGGGCGTGAAGGGTGCTCCAAGCTCTCTCAGGAGCTTCGCCCCCGGCAGTGATAGCGCACGCGTCGCCGTCTCACCTGAAGTACTAATGTGATTACGTCCTACGATTGTTACAATGACACGCACTTCAAAAGTTGTCGAGTGCGTGTTTTTGTATTGTTACACGTTCTAGTCTAGACTTAGGCTGTGCCGTTTTTTTCAACCGAGGTTCTCATACCTAAGTATAACTATAGCATTTTTACTCCTCGAGAATATAGCTTCATTATTTTCGTAGTCGAGATTGGCACAGCTCGTAGTGCCAGCGCTTATGCGTAGCGTAACGTGTAGCACAAATAGACGCATAGCGTATCACAAAGAGCGTAGCTCGTAAGCCTTCTCGTAGCGGACAAGCATTCTTTGTAGTAGAAGTCAAAACGTAGATAATAAATAACCGGTATTTAAAAGCTTTTATGTACGTTTAATAAATAAACTAATTACTGGCAAAATATAAAACATTTCATATTGATTATACGTACATCCATAATCTAAATGCCAACGTCAAATATATTTCATCGTACGCTTACGTCCTCAAGGCTGTCTCGGCTCGAAGAGACAAAAAAGTGTAGATCTTTGTTGTAATTATATCAAGCCAATCTGTCTCTAATCTTAATCTGGTGCAACTTCGAAGCTTACTTGTTCAGAAATTCATCGGCAAATTAATTCATGACACGGATAATAAATAATTATCGTGGAGGACGTATAGTTTATTGGATCTGATCCTTCAAAATGTAATTACGTTGCCTATAGACTTGCCTATTGACAATCCTACTATCCTACTTTCTACTAATCACACTAATATTATAAAGGCGAAATCTTGTGAGTGTGTGTTTGTATGTGTGGTTATATGTTTGTTACTTCTTCATGCTCAAACGGCTCAACCAATTTTGATAAAATTTTATATGGAGGTGGCTGACGCCCTGATTAACATATAGGCTACTTTTTATCTCGATATTCCTACGGGATCGACATTTACGCGGGTGAAACTGTGGGGCGCATATTATAAATGTGAAAGTTTGTGACGATGTTTGGATGTTTGTTACTCACTCACGCAAAAACCGTTGAACAGATTTGGATGAAAATTGGCTCATAGATATACCATGACCTGGATTAACACATAGGATACTTTTTATCCTGATATTCCCACGGGGTCAAATCTTACGCGGGTGAAACCGCGGGACGCTGCTAGTTTATATTAGGTATAAAGCTTTTAGTGTTTACAAAGTCTCAGTTCTATGAACTAAAATATAAACAACTTCTAGACTTATACCATGAGTAGCCGCCATCGATCGTTACTTCAATTATTGCTCCCTAGTACCTCTTCTGTTCCATTACTCGTTCTAACTACTGTCTATACCAGATGAAAGTGTTCCCAAAGAATTTATAGCCGCCCCTATAATGGAATTATTAACGACATCATTTACAGAGGCTCTATAGCCTGCAGTCTACACAGATGGCTACCACCAGTGTATTTAAAAGTTTTTTGCTTAAAACATCCGAAATTCGAGTTAATTTGAAATTCCATTCTGTGCGGGCGGAAGTAACTATTGGTCAGGAGTATCTTTTAATTTAAACAGAGGAAATTTAGTCGCACAGTTTATTCTGGTGTGGTGAATGCAGGTGCGGACTGCCCCGAGCTCAGTAATTAACAAAACAAAGGCTTTTCACTACGTTAACAGTACTTGATGTTACTGCCTACATTATTTTAAGAACTCGGATTCTTGTGGTTAACAGCTGACTCGTGAATATAGTTTGTTTTTAATACGCTTTTATTAGGTCGACCTGTACTAACTAACTATGTAATGGAATCTAAGGTAACTAATTTAACCATCTTCCAAGGGTCGTAGCGTAATGAATATTGGCAGCTGTATGTAGTTCTGATGACAATACAATAATATGGTACTGTCGAACTGATCTGATGATGAAGCCGAAAGATATGAACTGGAACTTCATGATGGAAAATCGTATCATAGCTGTTTTGGATTTCTTAGAAAAGTCTTGTAATGAACTTTGACCACATTTTTGTTTTTACGTGCATTTATAAGTGTGTTTTTTTAGTGTTTTTTAAACTATTAATGTATTATGTTTTAACACTTCAAGAGCAGTTGTGACCCAGTGATAACGGCTGTTACTTAGAAGTTGGCATGTTTTAGAATAACACATTCGAAGACATGTGACATCTAAGAACCCGCAATGGGCCCACACTGAAAACAAAAATTTCTTACTACAGCACATTAAAGCGATTTCATTAAGACTTACTGACTTTATACAATAAGAAGAAACGTTTGTTAAACAGTAAAAGACAAAACAGAAACTTTTTATGATTGAACATACTATTTACAGAAAAAAAAAAACAAAAAAAAGTTTTTTGTTGTTGTAAGTAAATTTCAATGGTTTGAACGATATCACCAAATGAATGAAACAGTTAATTTCGTGACCTTTTAGCTACTTAAAACGTTAAAGTTTACTGTCATGACGGTAACATTTTGCCTCTAGCTTTAACTATTTTCGGATCAGTAACAAATACTGTTTTGAACGTTAGGCTCATACTTATAAGATAAGATAATGCTTTATTTCTCACCACAATATGTAAGTACAAGAACAATACATACAGGGTTACTTTTCAAAGACCATCCAAATTTTTACATGGTGTTCTACCCATGAATATAAACAACTTTTACTATGGGACCAACTCTGAAATCACGAAAAAAAAAATCTGCTGTTTCATACAAAACTTCAATACCTACTTGACCAAAATGTATGAAACAGCTGATTTTTTCACTTAACATTTAGTGTTTATTTCAAGTCAATCGGTTCATAAATAAAAAAGTTATGTCAATTTAAAGAATCACGGCGAATATTTGTTAAGGTATTCTATCAGAGTACGTACACGCCTCGCGCCTGCGCGTCCGTGGCTATATAAAGCTCGCCTGAGTTTGTTTCGGCCTTTCTTCTCAGAGTAGTCAGATAGGAAAAGCCGATCTCATCAAGCTTAAATAATAATAATAATCTGATCCAGCCTGTCCCATCTTGCTGCCCTCTCCCAGCGACGCCCTAAGCCGAGGTTCGTACCCCACAGGGGGTGCCCTTAGCGTGAAGTCGCTTAGTATAGTAGATAATTGCCCCTGGCTGGAGGCTTTTTTTTTTCGGGTGGGGAAATCATCAAATGACTCCTCCCGCTCTGGGTGGAGCGGAAGGGAGTGTCAGACTTACTGACTAAAACACACCCATGTTCCTTCCTTAGCCCTTTTTGTTCCAGGGTAGCGGTAACCCTTTTGGACAATCCCGCTGCCCCGGCAGGCTTCAGCCCTGTCGGGCCCCTTCTCTGTTGCTGACATCTCTTTGAGGCGCGCGTGGAACATGTACGCGCCGTCCGGCACGGGCCTGGTCCTGATCGGACGGTGAGCTACCCATTACTCTCCGCCCGCAGGCCCGCGCCTACGGTGGCCGGGAGTCGTCACGCGGCTCCCGACGCCCGGAGCGTCTCCGGCGGCGGCTGGGACGGGAGGCTCTCTCCCTAAGCCATCCCGCCACCTCCTTCGCTAGCATGACTGCTTCGCAGAAGGAGGTGACTGCCTCTCACTCCCTCTCGCCTCGGACCATGGCTTGCACCAGGGCCGGACGCGAGAGGTCGCCGCCGCTGCCGATCGCCTCTACGAGGACACGGTGGTGCTCCACCCAAGCGGGGCAGAACTCCACCGTGTGCTCCACCGTGTCCTCTGGGCGATCCTGGCAATGGTGACACCCGGGCGTTTCCTCCCGCCTGATGATGTGCAGGAACCTCCCAAAACTTCCGTGTCCGGTGAGGACCTGCGTCAGGCGGTACGAGATGCCATAGTCAAAAAAAAAAAACGCGCCGCTGCCATAAGGATTCAGTTATTCGTAGCGAACGCACGTATCCTGGAGAGTATAGGCGAATAGTTGCTTTCGATTATTGCGATTCACTTGAATACTGACTGTTTGCATATTTCATTTATTTATATTTTAGGGTTTGTAGGTTAGGTTCTTTTTCTTAATTTTCTTTAAAATTTTGTAAATAAATATTGTAAGTATTTGGTATAGGTTAGGCGGTTCTTTACTTGATTTTTGGGTATTTACTTATCTTAATTTTTATTTAGGGTTTGTAAATAAATATTGTAAGCATTTATTATAGGTTGGGCATTTCTTTCCCTGATTTTTGGTATACTTATCTTAATTTGTATTTAGGGTTTGTCGTCGTTTCAGCCGATAGACGTCCACTGCTGGACAAAGGCCTCCCCCAATCTTGGGTGGGGGGGTGGTTGGGGGGGTTTGCCATAATCGCCACGCTTGGCAAGCGGGTTGGCGATTGCAGTATGGTTTGCTGGTGGAATAAATAGAGAACGCTGCTGCCCATTCTCCGGTAAGACCCTTAGTCGCCTTTTACGACACCCACGGGAAGTAAGGGGTGGTGCAATTCTTTAAGTCCGGCACCACACAGGGTTAGTATATAAATATTATAAGTATTTGGTATAGGTTAGGCATTTCTTTTCTTGATTTTCTTTATTAAGTATAAGTTCATTAGCTCAGATTAGTAATTAATTTTTCTTGCATTTCTTTTGTTTTATAAAGTTAGTACGTTTGGTTTACACGTCTTAACACTTATTACTTAAACTGTGATAATTTTAGACTGTATAAGAATCTGTAAGTATTTATAAATTAATTGTTTACGATAGTACGTGTTTACTAAATAACTGTGTGTTAAGTAGTAAGTACTATTTTATTGTAAGAATGCCTCGAAGAAGATCCAACCTCTCCCAATGTAGCAGAAATGCTAAAAGGATGAGATTAGTTCGATGACAGGAATTTGAGGATGGTCGTGAGGCAAGGCTCTCTGCAACTCGGGAACATCAGGATAGGTTTCGTGCTGCAGAAACTTCGACTCAGCGAGAATTTCGACTGAGTTCAAATCGTTCTCGAATGATGACAACTCGAAATAGGGAAAACGGGAACAACGAAAGGCACGTTTATCTGTCGATCGCGAAGCTCACGCGCTATCGCGTGAGTCTGAGACTTTTGCTGACAGGGAAACCCGCCTGAGCTCCCAGAGAGTACGGACAACAAATGCTCGATCCCAGGAGACACAGGACGAACAGAAAATACGTCTCACTGCCGATCGTGAAGCTCATGCACTATCGCGTGAGTCTGAGACTTTCACTGATAGGAAAATTCGTCTGAGTTCTCAGAGGGTTCGGACAGCAAATGCTCGGTCTCAGGAAACACAGGAAGAACGAGAAATACGTCTCACTGCCGATCGTGAAGCTCAAGCACTATCGCGTGAGTCTGAGACTTTCACTGATAGGGAAATTCGCCTGAGTTCTCAGAGGGTTCGGAGAGCAAATGCCCGGTCTGTAGACGGTATACGTAATTCAAAATATGCTGCCCGAAAAGTCACTATTCCACGCGGAGGAAGTCGCGGGCACAGCTAGTGTAACACTATAATATTATAGGTAATATTATTGTTGCTTCGTGGTTTAATTTTGAAATGATAGAAGCAAAAATCAATTAGCAAATGATTGAAATTATATTCAAAACAGGTTTAATAATGATTGTGAGGTAGTGGTTGCGTGGCATTATGCCATTAATCTTGTCAAACGAGAATGAAGCGGTCAGACGTAACCCTCATTTCTCAAAGCAACGGCGACTATTAATTACCGTGAAATTTCCTATCTATGCTAATGAAATTCTACTTGAAAAATGTCATTTGCATGATGTTTCGTTTAAATGGATAAGTAATTAACTGGACACTACAGAGACACACTTGTTTAAATAATAGTTGTGATTCAAGTAGATTCGATATTTACTGTGCTTAGCTTTATTTATTGTTTTTTAACGGAATTGGTACCTATAGGTAATTAATATATTTTGCGAAAGCCCCGGAGACGTCATTGTGTGGTGTGTCCACACCACAATAATGTGTCTGTGTGACGTTAAATCCATACATTTCACATGAGGCTCACATCACAACACTCGAAAATAGTGTAGTATATAAAAGTGTATAAATAGTGTTGGTATGCAACAGTCACACCACAAAATTGTAAATATATTAAAACAATGTTTTTTTAAATAACATTAAATAAGTAGATATCTAGTACGACGGTGTAGATAATTCGAATTACTCGTTAATATATTTTCATTTAATTTAATCTGACGTTGGTGCGTTAGGTAAAATGACCGTATCTCTTGAGTTTTGTGGCCCTGAGTCTTATCGATGAAGGAAACGTCCCTTTGCCTTGAAACTCGGTCTTCCCTTTAAGTTTTATAATATTTAACGTTGGCTCAAAATACTTCCATTCCGTAAGTATATTTTCGAAGAAATATTATCATGGATCTTATCGTTTATTTTTTTTAAACAAGGAAGTAACAGAATGTGATCAAATTTCGTCATTGTCTTTATATTCAATATTTCAAATCACCTTTATAAACATCTTGAACGCTCTTGTGCATGTCTTTCTCAATATGTACGATATATTTTAATTTTATATTTCTTTCAGATTTTCACCTTGATCATAACAAGTTTAGCAAGAAACCACAATCTAAGCAGTTCGTTGAATCGAGCACAGAATTTATAAGGCTGCTAACTTTAACTTTAGCTTTACGTTTAAAAATCCTGGAACTTTTCCTGTAACCGAGTATTGAACAGCCTTTTAAAGTAGATTAAGGTTCCATATTTAGTAGAAAATAAATAAAACTTTGTTTTTAGGGTTCCGTACCTCTAAAGGAAAAACGGAACCCTTATAAGATCACTTTGTTTTCCGTCTGTCCAAGACCCTTTTTCTCAGGCTGCAATCCCTTGAAGCAGTGAAAAAGTCAAACTTCTAAGGCAACGCAATCAAAAGATACGGGCGTTTATGTTCCGGAATCAAAACCTATAGGGTACTTCCCGTTGACCTTGAATCATGAAATTTGGCAACAAGCAATGTCATGTAGCAAAAAATCCGAAAATCGTAAATTTGTTACATTACAAAAAAAAACCCCGTGATAAACTATTTACATACAGTACAAATTTGTACGGAACCCTCGGTCCGCGAGTCCGACTCGTACTTAACCGGTTTTTTAAAGAAGTTCTTACTTAACCCATATTAAGATTTAACTTGTGTTATGTAGGTACAATGCACGTTTCCGGATGACAGCGATGCTGGCACCAAAGTATATGTATGTTGTTTTTATTTGTATATTTAATTAGTTAGTGATTTAATTTAGTACCTAGTGTAAATAGTTAGTTATCTAAACAATAAAGAACATGTAAGCAATGTATAATAATTATTTATCTTTACATATAACATATAAAATGAGACATCATTTAAAACGCCCCGATTTTATGTGAAAAATCTCGTACGTCGGGAATAAAAAATGTTGAAGCGAGTGTCCCTCACTATCAAATTATTTTAATGAAGAGACTTGTCTGCTTTCCTTGAATTCGATTTAATTCCACGTAGCCTTTCTACGACGAATGAACAATTAATATTAGAGACTGGAGTGGGATGCAGTCCTACTTAAATCACACTAATATATAAAAGCGAAAGTTTGTGAGTGTGTGTGTGTTTATAATATGTCTGTTACTTCTTCATGCTCAAACGGCTGGACCAATTTTAATAAAATGTTGTATGGAGGTAGCTGACACCCCGTATTAACATAAAGGCTACTTTTATCCCGATATTCCATGGGGTCGACACTTATGCGGGTGAAACCGTGGGACGCAGCTAGTAAGTTATTATAAATAAGAAGGTATGATAATTAAATAGACGTAGGTACGAGATAACAAAAAAAAATAACACTAAAACTGACTGCTATGAAATTATTTAGAGAAGGAATACACAGGATCGTAATACCTACAGCTTGAAATGAAACCAACAGTTACCCAGATGCAGATAAAAATAAGAACCAAACACATCGTATCGAAAAAAATGGCGATCAATCATCTTGTCCCACTCTACTGCCTAAAAAACTCTAAAAAGAAAAAAATAAGTATGTTAAATGTATGTGACACATAATACGCAGGGTCTGTACTCCTCACACGTCATAAACGACGAACACATCAAATCATGTTTATGTATCCGCGTAGTGTAATCCAGTGGGCCAGAAAAAATAAACGGCTGCGACAGGCCAGCATCGTGTGACGGAGGACAGCTTCGAAAAGAACTGACAACTTTAATATTAGGTATATATATATGGGATCTTTACTAATCTGCGGCACGAAAAATATCCTTTGAATTCCAACGAACAAATTGTAAGCTTTGTTGTTTTGGACACCACAGCTTCTTGGATTTGACGAAGTCGGTTTCAAAGAAGACTTGTGTGTATCTTAACTCAATACAGCAAATATTTATGTTTATAGAGATGCATAAATTCAGAAATTCGGTTTTTAAATCAGTCAGAAAATCATCGCGTGCGGAAAATTATTTATGTATTTATTCTTATTGTATATAATGGAGACTTAATACCACAAGGCGTGCAACATTATACAATAAAGTTTCCGATTTTAAACCAGCAAGTGGTTTATTTGCCCACCCCACCATATCATCTAGTAATCCGTAATTACTCCCCAAATGAAACAGTACCCAACACTGATTTACATATAAATTCACGTTTCACGTATTTAAATATTATGACTGATATGAATCAGAGAATATGTTGCGAAATCGTTTGTTGATGCAGATAACGGCTCGTAATTAGTTTGACGCAGTTACGGAATAAAATCGTATCGCCAATATTCAATTTTAATTGCGATGCTGACTTCATCGGGCTTATTAAATACTAGCTTCTGCCCGTGACGTCGTCCGCGTGAAATTTCTTGTTCCTTCGACTCACCCCGTTTCATTGCATTACCTGCCAAAGCTATCACTTCATTTTTGCTTAGCGTTCTTTATGACTTTTTCTTTTTGTTCGGTTCTTAAGGGTCATAGCGTGTTGTTAAGAGCGTTTACGCCGTACGGCATTTCATACAAACTTTCAAGCCCTTATTTTTCGAAATGAATGAACCGATTTTAATGGAACTTCATACGCATAAACAGGATACAAAGGTCTAAAAAGTTAGTAGAGAACATTTTCGAAATGTCTTATTTAAAAAAAGATAACTGGAAATCTCTGTTTCTATGGAAAATTTAAAATCGGTCTAATTTGGCTGTAACACAATTTTTCGAAAATGTTTTCCGTAAACGCTCTTAAGAAGATATTCGAATGCTCATTAAAATTTCAAGTTTGGATTTCTATGATAATTAATGTTTAACAAAGCGTGATGTGTGAGCTTTTCTCACATCTTCATTAAGTTTCTTAGTACATATTATTCACAAGTTATTAAAAAAATAAAACCACAGGCCGGATAACACGGCACGCCAGCATCAATGATATTATCCGTCGTGCTCTTGGGGTCTAAAAAGGCCACTTTGGAGAATCCTTAAAGGATAACATTATGAATCGTAATATGGCGAAGACAGTCCGTGTTTTTCTTTTTTTCGCTGCACTACGTAGGTATAATCAAAGAGCAATGGGATTGGATTTCGATCGGGTTGATTGGTATTTTAGCATCGACAAAAAAAAATAACTGAAAAATGCATCACCAATGGGATTTGATACGATTAACTTAACGGTTAACTGTCCATTATGAAATCCTTTTATGATTCTGCCAAAGTGGCCTTTTTAGGCCCCCTTGTCACCGCCGCCGCCAAGATGTCAGCTGATTAAGAACCCAATGGCTTGGCACACGACGATGAGAATAGACTAGACGGAATGACCATGATGCCTTCGAAGGTAGTTAGGCACTTAGTGTGCGATGCAACGTGTGTCGACACCCTTGCGCTATCCCTTATCTTTTTAAATTATGTACCTAAATATAATTTCTGAGTGAACAAATAGATACAATTACTGAAAAAAAAAAAACCAGTTATATAAATCAATTTCGCCTTGTAAAATTCTATTACCGAGAACACTACGCCAGTAGTTCAAGTTCTTAATTGTTCTTTTAATAAGTTTCAAAGCTTATAATGTGAAAATTCGTCAGCAGCATTTGACGGCGACAGGTGCGGTAGGAAAGTAACAATGTAATTACGCGAACAAAGGCAAACACGGCACTCCGTATGTTCTTTTGTAAACAAGAAAACAAACTCCCCTATAATATTCGGTCGGGGAGGGAAAGGAGAAAGGAAAATGAGATATATAAATTTAAAAAGCAACATCTTAGACATCTAAGAAATAATGTTTATTGCGTGTGGTATTAAATTTTTTTAATATGCAGTTCATAATAAATTTAATAAATACCTACTGTTTTTTTTTTAATTTAAAGACAAAGACATTTATTCGTTGGATATGGTAGGTATAAAGTTGGTTTATATGAATAAGATCAGCGGTTCTATTATATTCTGTAAAAATCTCACCGTGAAAACTTAGGTGAAGTGAGCGTGGAGTGAGCTGTCAATAGTGTCAATTCCTAGCAACAACAAACTCACTTCACCTAAGTTTTCACGGTGAGATTTTTACAGAATCGACCGGCAGGACACATCCGCCGCTAATAGCTAATAATAATAATACGAATATTTACAATATTAGGTAGATACACGTAGGTATAAAACCTAACTTATAAACTAGGTACCTACTTATTATCTAACAAACAATATAAAATAAAAACACAACATTATCAACATTTTTGTCATAAAACTAAACTAAATAAAGCTACCTTATTATTAAAAAAAAAAATACTTATTTACCCTTGTAATCAAAAATGGTTTAATGTGTAAAAATTATTTTGGAGAGGGCAAGCTTTCAGATTTTTTTCGTAAAAATTAAACTATGGTAGCTCTCTATTACTTTTGGAATATGGTTATATATTTTTATGTTTCTGTAGTGCAGATTACCTACTATTACAAAATAAATAGTTATTTTAACTAAATCTTTTTGGACTATTGTTTTCGGTTATGTACTGACTGTAGTGTGGAGAAGAAGTGAGAGTTTTTGTTGACAAATATGGCTATTTCTAAAATGTAAGTAGAAGATATAGTTAGAATCTTTTGCTTTTTGAAAATTGGTCTACAGCTCTCGTATGAAAACGCCCCAGTTACTGCTCGTAAGCGTTTTTTTGCGCTATTAAAGCTCTTTGTGTGTTGTTAAAGAATTAGTGATAAAAAGAACAATGAATATGCTGACCATATTATACTACATCTATATCTATAACTACTATATCTATGCTCGCGAATAACTATTACACAAATGCAATATCATCATCATCATCATCAGCCAAAGGCTAGGCTGTCCCAACTATGTTGGAGTCGGCTTCCAGTCTAACCGGATGCAGCTGATTACCAGTATTCTACATGGAGCGACTGCCTATCTGACCTCCACAACCCATATTTTAATTACTACACAAATGCAATAATTAAAATATAAAATAACTCTATACCTATAACATGTTACTAGTGAAATGTACTTTGCGAACCGTTTTACACATTCGTAAAAGCATTTTTATTTGTTGCAATAAAATTACAAAGTTCGTTTGACCTAAATAGTTAATTAACGATGAAGTCCAATGATAGCTGAATAAATGTGAAAAAGATACTGATCTACAAATTCTGAAACCTGACATGTTATACCTACCTTCAGGAGTGAATGTGTTTTTTCGTTAAAATTTTTCACAGTTTTGTTGTTTTGTTGAAGCGAGAGCTTTTATCGAGGAACTTGATCCCAAAATTGTAGAAAATAAATGTCTAACTTTCATAATAAGCCTATAATGTTCCCACTGCTGGGACACAAGCCTCCTCTCTGTGAGAGGGAATGGGCCATAATACACCACGCGGGCCCAATGTGGGTAGGTGGATATCACATGTTTAAGAACTTGTTGGTTTTAGGACATGCCGGTTTCCTCACGATGTTTTCCTTCACCGTTTCGAGAGCAGTGCCGAATTGGCGATGAAATAATTTACACAAGGTAAAATGCCTGCTCGGAATCAAACCCACGACCTACGCAGCCATTACCACTGGGCCATCACTGTTGTTTCAATGTTTAACTTGTTTCTAGGAAATACGCAACGAAACTGGTTTCTCACTACAAACACAATTGCTTACTTCTCATCTAATCGAATAATGAAAACGTCGTCGTCACCGCCTTCCCTTTATTACTTTCGACGGAACAATCAAAGCGTGATAATTTATTTTTGGGTTTTTTAGAAGCGTACCTAAATGTCGAAAACAAGCAAGTTGAAACTCTGAAGGGGGGGGAGGGGGCGAAGGCGGCCTCCCCCCACTTCTGTGCTGTAAAAAGCTTTTGAATTGATTGTCCAGTGTCAGGAAATTGTTGGGTGTCGGCATTGTTTCTGAGGCCCACGAAGGCTATCCAACTTTTCTCATTAGGGCGATCTGTTGCGGCGTACCATCGAAACGCTTACGATATTACAGGGAACCGTTATGAACAATAAGTCATTTTATGAAACGCCAACTTTGAATAATTATATTGTTACGATTGACTCTATAAACATTAATCGGAAAATAATTAAATATTCTGATTAAACTGTAACAACAAACGGATTTCGTAATTAAATTGGATTATTTTATGTGAATCAAACTGTAATTTATATTTCCATATTTTAATGTTGAGCGGATCATCGGCATCGAAATGCTGAAATAATTATAAGTTATTACCTACTTACCAACCTACCTACCTATGTGATCCAATTAGGTTTTGTTAAGAAGTGTAATGCCATCGGAAGCACCTGGGCGATCCATTTTTCTCAGTCAAGATGGAAGCGGAAAAACAACAAAGGACATTTTGTTCCTTTCGTTTAAAGTAAAGTGAAAATCGTAGGTTCCTTAGTATTTATTTTCTTACTTTGTCGCAATAAGAAGGCCAGTGTTTAAGCCTGAAGATTTAAGTTGTCGTATATTTTACATTATTTTGGCAATTTTCGGTTTAGTTTCTAAGTAAGGTATTGGAACAGGCTTTTTTCTGGTTTTCTTTTCAAAGATGCTCTTAGTAAAAATGTTTTGAGATGGTCCATTGAAAAGCGCAATATTTCTCCTAAGTTTTCTCATTCGCTAAAAAAATATTCATAAACAATACCTACCGTAGTATTAGTAAATACTGCATGATAATTTTTCGACAGTCATCCTTCTTTAAGAATATAATTATTCAACCTCCTCTTTGGTATGTACAAAGATGAGGTTACTATATTACTAGTTTACTATTAGTATCTACCTACTTTGCTTGACGAGAAATTTTATTTTCGAGTTTACTTTAAATTTGGAATTTGCTTGTCATAAGGGATTTTTCTTACACTTGTAGCACAGAGTGTACATGTAACCTTTTAGAAAATCTATCATATTCGACAGGTCCAAATATTTTTTTTTTTAATTTACGCCAAAATTTAAATGTAACAATCATGATCATGGCAATATGTATGTAAAGTGTTTGTGAATCGCTGAATCAGGGTATGTTCTTTTTTCTTGTGATTATCCAAAGGGTCTTTTCATTTTCAAAATGTTATCCTATTATTTTTTGCTTTGCCATAGGGCGGCGCTCTACAAAATCGGCGAGTCGTTGACTCCGGGTGAAAAACCAAACCGTGAATTTATTTTTCCTGTAATCTGATTTCGTTCGAGGATTTATTCAAGCCGAATTTCGGTCCAATCACCACCTACATATTGGCATCTATCTACGCTGCTGTAGACAGCGATCTGACTTGATCTGCCACTTCTTCATCTAATATCTTGGAAGCTACCGAGTAAGATACCGGGACAACTGGCAGAGTTTTAACGTCACCGCGAAGGCTTTGGACAAGATATGGCAGATTTTTAATCGTTTTTTTCCTCTAGTAGATATACTCACTCTATTTTAAAATAATAATAATTTTGTTCAAAACATCGCTTCATTAAATCTGTTAATCTGTTAATTTTAATATTTTGAAATAATAATCCTTTTGTTCAAAACATTGCTTCAAATCTGTTACTTTTATTTGTTTAAAATATCGCGTTATTTAAAACTTTGAATACGCTTAGTCGTACCTATTCTCTATTAAAGTTTCGTCTACGTTTAGGGAACAGCGGTGCTATTCTGTAAAAATCTCAGCGTGATAACTTAGGTGAAGTGAGCTTAAAGTGACCTGTCATTTCCCCAGCCGGTCGATTCTGTAAAAATGTCACCGTGAAAACTTAGGTGAAGTAAGTTTGTTTTTGCTAGGAATTGACACTATTGACTCCACGCTCACTTCACCTAAGTTTTCACGGTGAAATAGACTAGCACCCCTGATGCTAGGGATTGACACTATTGACAGCTCACTTTAAGCTCACTTCACTTATGTTTTCACGGTGAGATAAATTACAGAATAGTTCTGGTTGCAACCGAATCATATCACGTCGCGTAACACAGTCACGCTTTTACAATTATAATTTAAGGTACACACACATACGGTATTCTTAGTTTCCTTCTAATAAACCCGTCGTACTTATGTGACAAGTTATTTTCGTGAGTGTCGTATTCTCTATTTTCTTATATTATTTGATACCTTTTATATTCGGACTGTTTTTATCAAAAATTAAACGTGTTTATAGTGGCGAAGAATATTTTTCTTTTTGAAGTGAAACTTCTTTACGCACGCTTGACTTGGGGAGTAAGCTGGCGAACGCGTGACGTAAGCGTTACGAAAAGTGTGATCGGGCAAGGCGAACGGAAGTTAAGTGGGGGATATAAGCAAGAGACAGCAGGGCGCCCGCACATTTTCTTTCTCTCTTTAAGTTTCACTTCAGTCGTGTGGTCATAAGCACACTCGTTTTTTTCGCTACACTATCTACATACGTACTTAGACTTGTTCTTCGGGTATTTAATAAGAATACCTACACATAGACATGTTTATAAAATAACTAGCTTCTGCCCACGACTTCATCAGCTTGAAATTTCTTGTTTCCTCGACCCATCCCGTCGCATTGCATCGCTTGTCCGCGCTATTACTTAATTTTCGCTTAGCGTTCTTTATGACTTTTTTTATTTATGCACGTTAGGGTCTTAGCGTAATGTTAAATGAATAACCTATAGCCTTCCTTAAGAATTGGGCTACCAAACGCAAAAATATTTTTTAAATCCAAAAGGTAGTTCCAGAGATAACCGCGATCAAACAAATCATTAGCTTTATTATAAATATAGATAGATAGATTCGTCTATAAAGATTAAAAATTCAATAAAAAAAAATAAAAATCAGTCTTCAGGTAAATATAAAAACTACATGAAAAGAACATTAAAAATATGCTATCTAACTCTAACTAGGTCACCTTGCACGACGTTCAGAAGACGATAGCTAAAGCTTATTCTAATCCGGGAAAACACTCAGCTCCTAGTAATGGATTTAATCAAAAACCTATCACAACCGAAACAGTTTCCGCAACCTCATTAACTTAAGCTGAACACATTACCATATCTAAGCACAAGTATATGCACCTATACACGTATACATCGACAAGGTGCTGTTACACCTTGTCGAGTAAATTATGAACAAGGACCTAACCCCCCCTCCTCTCCTCCCCTCCTTGACTAAACGCAAGTCCTTGTTCATTACACAATCGGCGCATTGAGCCAAATAAAAAATTAAATCTCATTTTAAGGCAATAAGACTCAATTTTAAATGCATAAAGGAAAGCTAGGGTCAACACATTTTTCTTAATAATAAAAGTTAGCTTTAAGAAGAAAGTTTTTGTCATTGTATTATGCTTTTAACTATACCTTAATTGGGGTGTATAAGGTCTTGCGTTAATTATTTTACATATTGTATACATCTGTATACCTACGTGTATTGATCATCATCTCATCATCTGCCTAGCCCTTTCCCAACTATGTTGGGGTCGGCTTCCGGTCTAACTGGATGCAGCTGAATACCAGCGTTTTACATGGAGCGACTGCCTATCTGACCTCCACAACGTAATTACCGGGTAATACGATACCCCTTGGTAAGACTGGTTGTCAGACTTTCGGGCTTCTGACGACCGGTAACGACTGTCAAAGATCCACGAATGACAGATGACAGCCGGGACCACCGGGGCTTAACGTGCTTTTCCGAGAGATATACCTACATATATTGATATTACGGAAAATGGGGTCGGCTTCCAGTCTAACTGGATGCAGCTGAATACCAGCGTTTTACATGGAGCGACTGCCTATCTGACCTCCACAACCCAATTACTGGGTAATACGATACCCCTTGGTAAGACTGGTTGTCAGACTTTCGGGCTACTGACGACCGGTAACGACTGTCAAAGATCCACGAATGACAGATGACAGCCGGGACCGCCGGGGTTTAACGTGCTTTTCCGAGAGATATACCTACATATATTGATATTACGGAAAATTTACACTATACCTATACTACGTCGTGACGCACATTGCAAATTCGCGCAATTCGATTAAGTGGGTATCTATTATACCCACTTAATCGAATCGAGACGTCGACATCTGCCGCTCTTAACTAAGAAATCTTCCCTCGGAAATTATTACAGTAAATAAAGCATGCCAAACAAGTTTTTCATTTAACGCTTACTTATGCAACATCAGCTGCTATTAAATATGTCTCATCAAGCATATTTTAAAAGAAGTTGTCCGCGTTTGTGGAGATCTTTTAAGAGAGACGAGCAAAGATTTCATATTTTCCAGCGATATTCTTTTATGAAAGTTAGCTTCTATCTAGTTGGTATGTAGAAATATGAAGTTAATAAAAAGATTGTTCTTAATTATTCTTGTTATAAACTTGGTCGATGTGAATATTATGCAAATAAAATTAATTTTTCAACATTTTATTGAACATTATGGAAAACTAGCTTTTTCCATACCTAGGCTTCGCCCGCGTGGACGACGGAGATTATCCCACGGAAACATACTAATGGGATTAAAAGTATTCTATGTATGTCCTAACCTAGGTCGTGGTGCATCCGTGTGCCAAATTTCATCCAAATCTGTTAAGCCGTTAAGGCGTGAATAGGTAACAGACAGACGGATAGAATTACTTTCGCTTTTATAATATTACTAGCTTCTGCCACAGATTACTAAATAGTTACTGCGTAACAGATACTTCACTCAGTAGAAAATGTCCAATACCTACTGCTATAATAGCCTACTTCGTCGCGTCAGCAACCGCTGCGTGCTAAAATGTGCCTAAATGCTCAAGCGTACAGTTGTAATTGCTTCGCACCGCGCGATCCCAAAGCAATCGCAGGGCTGTGTCTTCGATAAAATTAAATTAACATAACTATTTTTGTGTACTTTATTGAGAACTGTGAATATGTTCTGACTATAGGTGGTAGTTTAAAATTGTATCGTATAAAAAATGTTTTTTTTATAAATTGGTGCTGACTGTGCAATACATCTAAAACATGACACATAACATCTTCATTGACACGTAAATGGAAAAATCTTCAGCCTCGTATCCACTAGGAAACAATTGACGCGCAACACGTGACGCTCAACATGTTCGGCACCGTTGCACAACAGCGCGCGACGTTGCCAGCTGGCGCGCAATATGACTCGCGACTTGTTGTTTATTTCCGTGCAACATGCAGTTGAGCATCAAATGTTGTTGAGTGGAGACGTGACGCGCAGAAATGTCGTGTGGTGTAACGAACGAGTGCTCATTCGGGTAAAATTCGTAAAAGATCCATCAACCACACGGAGATCACTGAATACATTTTCTTTATGTCTTTTTGATGCATTTTTCGATAAAATTATAACCATCGCTGCTGAAATCAACACTAGTTCTTCTGGCAACATGTTGTCGACGACTGATCAAGCGTAGACAGACAACGTTGCTAAACAAAAGTTCCGCGCTAACTTTCAACATGTTGAGCGACATGTTGTGCAACATGTCGCGCGCCAAATGTTGCCTAGTGGATACGAGGCTTTAGGTGCTTATCCCTTCTTTTACTTGATTTGCACCCATTTACTGCACATAAGGCACCAGAAGGCATCGTAAGTACGCGTACAAACGAATGGAACGATTAAAATTGAACAACGTGCTTGCGCTTCGCTTGCGAAAACCGCACTGAATTTGGTCCGCAAACGGCCCGAGACCGCTCGGCCGGGCGGTAGGTAATTATAGCGCGCAAGTACATGGAGTGACGGCGGCCTGCTTCTGCCCGCCGCGTGAAATTTCTTGTTCCCCCGACTCACCCCGTCGCATCGCATCGCCTGCCCGCTTTATTACCTACCTCATTTTCGCTTAGCGTTCTTTATGACGTTTTTTTTCCTTTTGCTCGGCTCGCAAGGATCCTAGCGTGATGTTGAATAGCCTATAACGTTTCACAAGAATTGGGCTATCAAAGGCAAAAAGATTTATTTAAATCTGACTGGTAGTTCCAGAGATTAGCATGTTCAAACAAACAAACTTTTTAGTTTTTTTAATAGTAGTATAGATATATATATCTAAAAATATATCACACAAATATTATAAAGGCGAAAGTTTGTGAGTGTGGTGTTTTGTATTGTATATTAGAGTTTAAGTAGTGTACAAGTTAGGTTTTATACCTACCCACGTGTACAGTCGGCTTCACGATGTGGGTGGGTACCCACATCGTGAAGCCGTTTGTGCTCGGTTTGTGTTGTGTATTTCACAGTAGATATGTACAGTCGGCTTCACGATGTGGGTACCCCCCTTAAAAGCATCTACATTCGAACCCGCGATGGCCGCATTGCAAGTTTTGTATTTTTAATAGACTTCAAAAAAGAAGGAGGTTCTCAATTTATATATTTTTTAATAAGGTTTATATATTTTTCTTTATTTTTTTATTGTAATACTTTTTCAAACAGTTTATAGATAAACAACAATGCACAAGAATATTAATTTAGAACTGTTGGTAACAGTTAAGTCGGTCTAGAGGTTTAGGATGTAACCATGTGAAACCGCTGACCCAGGTTAGATACTAGCAGTCTGATAATTAGGTTTTTATTTTCATCAAATTTTATTTTTCTCTGAGTTAGACTATTAATGCAACTTTTTCTTTTTATTGTTGTTATAACTATTAGGTTTATATTAAAATGAAAGAAATATAATTTAATGATCTATCATTTTAAATTATTGTTTTAACACAAACACGTTTAATATGCGATAGTGCGAAAGGTGAAACAAAACTAGACTCATCAGACGGTAACTTCAATATAGATTAGTAAAATGTATGCGTAACTACCCTCAATTAACAACTATGCATTCTCTGCGAGTTCAATAATATATCGGTTAGACAGAGACAGAATTATAACGCCAAGTAGATTGAAAATTCATCGAGTTATTAACTACCTAACTGGCTTAGTTGGTAAGAGCTCGCGGTAATCAAAGGATAACCGGTGATACGATGGTTCGAATCACGTCCGTAATAAACACTTTTTGTATTATTCTTAAGGATGTATATTGTATTATTATGTTTGAATTGCAAAGTTGTAGCAAAGTTAATTTTAATACAATTGTGGTACGCAATTGATGCAGCCCACTGTACATTAGGTTCACATTGTAAATATTCGTATATTAGCGGCGGCGGCGGATGTGTTGAACTTTGTGTTTATATGTTTGTTACTTCTTCACGCTCAAACGGCTGGACCAATTTTGATAAAATTTTGTATGGAGGTAGCTGACACCTTGGATTAACATATAGGCTACTTTTTATCCAAATATTCACGGGATCGACACTTATGCGGGTGAAACCGCGGGGCGCAGCTAGAAGCTGAAGCCGCGGGGAGCTTAATATAATATAAAGTATAGATATCACTAAGTTACTCATTATTTCTGCATATTCTGATAATGGTAAGAACGTATCACACAACAAAAGGCGAGTTAGGTTTTTAAAATTCATAATTATAATAAAATCCAGACGAGCTAATCAACTCATCGCACCATTTACGTAAAATAAAATTCAACATAACCCATTAGCATAAAATAAAACCCAACGTTCATCCATTACTCAACACAATCGCTAAAGCAATTGACGATCCCGATCGGCAAATGTTTTCAGGACAATCTTCCTTATTGCTTAAAAGCAGAGTACGTCTCAGGTAGAGTTACTCCGTATTAACTCACTGCCGAGCCGACGAGGAAGGAGAATTCTAAAACATACTCACGTACCTCATTTCCTTAGTAATGGGGTTATATTCCGCGGCACAATTTTCAATTTCCTAACCTTTTTCTATATTACGTACCTTTTTACAATGAACTGTATTTTGAGATATAATATGTAAAAGATCTCGCTTAAAAAACGTTTAAGCTAACTGAATTCATGTCTTATTTTTTTTTTATATCATTCTCTGGTGTTATTACACCTTTTGCAGGCTGCCAAATTACTGTTTATTCACGAACGTGGAACTTGCGATGAACAAAACATCCAATATATGACCTGTCATTTTGAATACGTGGTGGGAAACTTTTCATTACCGCTCGACAGGCCTAAAAATATAATTTACGTGTGCACTATGAAATGCAGTTTTTTTGTCATCACGTTTACGTAAACAATAACAGCTATAATAAATGACCAGGATGATATTCAAAATAACACCACGCTTGGGACACTAATTGCAAATCGCAGTAGGTATCCAATATTTTGATAAACAGAAATATGGTTACTATCATCGATATTATTATTTTGACGTTCAAAAGTGCCTTTTATATGCCTATTTGAAATAAATGTTTTGACTTTGATATAGCATAATCAGCCTATAATGTTCCCACTGCTGGGACACAGGCCACCTCTCTTCGAAAGGGAGTGGACTGTAGTCTACCACCCGGGCCCTGTGCGAGTTGGTAAATGTCACATGTCTTCGAATTTTTAGTTCTAGGACTTGGCGGCACGATGTTTTTCCGTCACCGTTTTGAGAACAGTGGTGATGAAATTATTTACACAAAGTAAAACGCCTACCTGGATTTGAACTCACGACGTACAGTCAACAGCAAAAGTAGATGATCAAAATCAGAAATTCAATACTAATGAACGGAGTTCGCGTCAGAACTGTGTGGCGTCGAAGTGATTCAAAAGTATGTGATTGTAAATTATACCAAACATTTACTACTACTACAGCTGCCATATATTCGTGATCAGTTTTGACTCCAAAAGTTAAACACTCAATTTGCATCAGAACTAAAAAGTGATTTTTTTTTTCAAAACTAGTGAACAGTTAAAATCAAAAATTAAATTATGAAACTGAGGCCACGTAATCATGAGGCTAATAATTAATCCATACTTATTTTTTAATTATCACAGTAATTTAATTTGTTATGTTTTACGGAAAAAAAACTGGCTAAGTTCGAGTCGGACTCGCACACGAAGGGTTCCGTACCACAAGGCAAAGACGCCGAAAAAAACAAGTTTGTTGTATGGGAGGCCCTTTAAATATTTATTTTATTTTAATTTTACTATTTATTATTAAAGTAAAAATACAACTGAGTATTTTGTTAATATTTCAAGTGCCTACCTGTTGCCATTATTGATATCGAGCAAAAAAGGGCAAAAAAATCGCGTTCGTTGTATGGGAGCCCCCCTTAAATATTTATTTTATTCTGTTTTTAGTATTTGTTGTTATAGCGGCAACAGAAATACATAATTTATGAAAATTTCAACTGTCTAGCTATCGCGGTTCTTGAAATACAGCCTGGTGACAGACAGACGGACGGACAGACAGCGAAGTCTTCACGGAGCAGAAAACAAAAATAAAAAAAACTGGCCAAGTGCGAGTCGGACTCGCACACGAAGGGTCCCGTACCACGACCACAAGGCAAAAACGCCGAAAAAAAACATGTTTGTTGTATGGGAGCCCCCCTTAAATATTTATTTTATTTTTATTTTATTATTTATTATTAAAGTTAAATGATAAATGATAAATGATTTATTTTCTGTAAGTAGGTTTTTACAAACACTTTTACACGTCATCATATTTTTTAAACTAGATGTGGTCGGCGTTTCCTATCTGACTACTCTGAGAAGAAAGGCCGAAACAAACTCAGAGGTCACAGTCTCTTTTAAAGTCCAGACAAAATCTTGGTCAGATCGTGTGAAGACCATGTAGATTGATGTCTGAAATGGTCTTTTGAGGAAAGAACCACACAGATTGAGCGGACCTGTCCAATCAGTGCACGCATTTGTCAAAAATCGTGCAGCTCAACTCAGAAATTGAGGAGCTCAACGATTCGACGAACAATACCAAAGAAAGGACATTTGGGTAGGCCGCGTAAATTACTCAAACTGCCAGATCATGATTAAAATGAAAACAATGACCCACATAGTCCTCACATTCACAATAATTAAAATAATATAATACTTTATACAGTAAATGTACATGTCATTGTTTAAGTAAATAGATACTTAAAAAAAAACAACTAAGTATTTTGTGAATATTTCAAGTGCCTACCTGTTGCCATTTCTGATATCGAGTAAAAAAGGGAAAAGAAATCGCGTTTGTTGTATGGGAGCCCCCCTTAAATATTTATTTTATTTGGTTTTTAGTATTTGTTGTTATAGCGGCAACAGAAATACATACTTTGTGAAAATTTCAACAGTCTAGCTATCGCGGTTCTTGAGATACAGGCTGGTGACAGACAGACGGACAGACAGCGAAGTCTTAGTAATAGGGTTCCGTTTTTACCCTTTGGGTACGGAACCCTAAAAACACTCAACACTAACCTAACAGTGTGACACAACCGACTTCCAAAAAAAAACACTACAAATTGAAAAATACTTAACTTTAATTTCGGAAGTCGGTGTCTTTGGTTCCGCATTTTCGTTTATTGACACCGACTTCCGAAATTAAAGTAATTTTTGAATTTGTAGTGCTTTTTTGTGGAAGTCGGTTGTTTTTTTTTTTTGTAAAAATGTTTTTATTTTTCACTTTTTAGTGGGTCAGTTTGTAATTTATCTAAGTTACAATAGCCTAATACCAACTGTTCATCACCTTTTACAAAATATTGCTTTTCCCGATGCTGGGACTAGGGAATGCAGAACCGGTTCTGTTTTAAAGAACCGGGATTTTCGGGACCTTCTGGCTAAAGAACCGGGATTCCCGGTACTTTCGATACTTTGAGTAAGCCTTCAAAAGATGAAGAGTTGAAACGGTGAAAGTAAAAGAAAGACGAAATGACAGGGCAAAATAAAAACATTTAAATCAAATCAAATAAAACGTTTTATTTCTTGTTTTATTGGTAACTACGCATATTCTACCAGCACCATCTTTATTAACATTAAAACATTTTTGTACCTAATCCTAGATAATATTTATCAAAAAAATTTATTAAACATCTTCTCCAAACAAATGATTTAAATCAACATGACTCCTATTGCAATTCTGCATAATTAAATTAAATTAAAGCGTAGCATTAATCAGTCTCAATATTATAGATAAGATAATCTTAACCGACATTTTTTAAATTGTTATTTATTAACATAATTCATCATCATCATTTCAGCCGAAAGATGTTCACTGCTAGACATAGGCCTCCCCCAAGCGCCTCCACTTCGACCGGTTCTGTGTTTCTCGCATCCATCGGGTTCCCGCGGCCTTCATAAGGTCGTCGGAACACCTTGTGGGAGGCCTTCCAACGCTACGTCTTCCGGTACGCGGTCGCCACTCCAGAACATTTCGGCCCCATCGGCCATCTGTTCTGCGAGCAATGTGCCCTGCTCACTGCTACTTAAGTTTGGCAATTCTTCGGGCTATGTCGGTTACCTTGGTCCTCCTGCGAATCTCCTCATTCCTGATTCGATCACGCAGGGAAACTCCATAGCTCTCCCCATTGCCCTTTGGGTGACTTTCAGCCTAAGGCCCATTATTATTATTAGGTGTAAGGCCAATTGTGAGTGACCACGTTTCAATGCCATAAATCATCACTGGCAACACGCACTGGTCAAAGACTTTCGTCTTGAGACACTGAGGTATGTGGGACGAGAAGATATTGTGTAGCTTCCCGAACGCTGCCCAGCCGAGTCGGATTCGACGATCGACCTCTTTTTCGAAGTTAGACCTACCTAACTGGACAGTTTGTCCTAGGTAAACATACTCGTCCACGACTTCGAGTGTAGTGTCTCTGATCATTATGAGAGTGGGTGTTACATGGGTATTTGACATGACCTTCGCTTTGTCCATGTTCATTTTAAGACCCACTCTATCGGAGGCTCTACTGAGGTCATCGAGCATTGTACTGAGGTCCTCCATAGTCTCAGCACTGTCTCACACCTCGCTGCAAAAGGATAGGTTTCGACGTCTGATCCTGGAGTCGGACTGACATAATTGCGTTTTCGTACCGACACTTCAGCACGTCGATGTACCGATAGTCGATCTGGCACCGTTGAAGAGACTGCAGCACAGCCCATGTCTCAATCGAATCAAAGGCTTTCTCGTAGTCCACAAACGCTAAGCAGAGAGGCAGGTTATATTCTTCGGTCTTCTGTATAACCTGTCGCAGCGTATGTATGTGGTCTACGTTGCTAAAGCCTTTACGGAATCCGGCTTGTTCGGGAGGCGTCAAACCTGCGCGCGAGACTGTTCGTGATGACTCTCGAAAACAGCTTGTAGACATGGCTCAGAAGTGACATGGGCCTATAATTCTTAAGAAGGGCATTGTCGCCCTTCTTAAAGAAAAGTATCACCACACCTCTGTTCCATGCCTGCGGTGTTTTCCCCTCGAGTATGATGACGGAATCAAACAGCTTCTGAAGGGCCTTAAGAACGTGTTTTCCGCCGGCCTTCAGGAGCTCGGCCGTAATTCCGGCATTCCGTCATCACCCGCGCGCCTTGTTATTTTTGAGCTGCTTCAGAGCCATCCTAATCTCGTACAGGCTGACGTCCGGGATGTCTTCGGTATAGTGTCGGGTCAATCTAGCTCTTGAGTCGTTTGCCAGATCCATAACGAGGTTCCTTGTTGACGTGTATAACTGTCCATAGAACCTATCGATCTCTCTCAACAGCTCAGGTTTGGCGGATACGATCCTGCCATCATCGGTCTTTAGTTTCGTAAGCTGGCTCTGCCCAAAGGAAGCAGTCTTGTTTGAGTCTTTTTTGCGAAGCACTGTCCACCAAAATCACAAACACAACGCAAAGCACAACATTCCGAAGACGCGATGGCCGCCACCAGCCCCTCCCGCACCCTCGTGCAGCATGCTCTTGTAGCATGCATGCTTCTTGTGCATGCTAGGTAGCAAGTGTATTCCGCTTTAAGCGGTCGGGCTTTATGCTATAAAATTAGAAATATTCGAAACGCGAAGTATCTTTTCCCGAAAGTACCGAAAGAACCGGGATTTGGTTTAACAATTCCCGGTTCCAAAAACAACGCAAATTTCCGGGATTTCCCGGTACTTTCGGTTCCGGGATTTCCCGGGACTATTCACTAGCTGGGACGTTAATTGTTGCGGAGTTCTCCCGGTAAGAAACAGGAGAACTCCTCAACAATCATTCACCATACGCATTGTGACGAGCATAAATTGCTTAGCAACCATATTAAAGTAATCAAATCGCAACCCGTGAAATATTTGTCATTGAGTAGCCATCTGTAATCCGATGGCCATCTGTGGTCTTCATCATCAGCTCCACTTTACCAAATGATGATTTCCGAGAGCAAATGCTCAAGTTATTTTAAAAAATACCCAAATTTGAGGGTTTCCCTCGATTTCCATGGGATCCTCTCATCAGATTCCAACTTGATGATAATGGATGGGACCACCTCGAGAGTATACCCTTTCAAACAAAAAAAGAACTTTTGGAATCGGTCCAACCGTCTTCGAGTAATCGGTGAACATACATAAAAAAAAATTAATTCATTCCAAATACAAGGTAGCTACTGTAAACTGTTGAGGAGTTCCCTTAACTGTCCTTTGTCTTCATTATCAGACCCCTAATGACAGTCACAACCCATCTAGGTGTAAAGTTCACATCAATACAAATTAATCAAGCCCAAACACAAGGTAACTGCTGTAAATCGTTGAGGAGTCCCCTCGACTGTCTTTCGGCTCCATCATCAGATCGACTCCAGGCCTTCATTAAATTGTAGTGCTTTAAAATACTTAATGAAAAAATTAACAAACGCTCTGGTCGCTCCTACGATTTTCGAATGTTCCCCTCGATTTCACTGGGATGCCATCATCAGATCCTGGTTTCCTTATCATGGCACCACCCTTGGCATATCTCCTTTCCAGCAATAAAAGAATAATCAAAATCGGTTCATAAACGACGACGTTATCCGCAACCACACATAAAAAAAAAACATTTATACGGTCGAATTGAGAAACCTCCTTATTTTTTGAAGTCGGTTAAAAAGCGCAACAAGTCATTATAAATAATGCCCTAAAGATAAAAATATCAATCTACCTTCCGGTTATAATATATTGTAGCCGACTTGGCAAAAGCCATCATTAAGTTATGATTTTATATCAGATCAGCTATTTTTGAACATTTGACAGAAGTTACAAAAAAAGTTAAAAAAAAACGATAAAAATAGTAAAGTTATTCAATTAAATGTTTTTTAATGAACATATGCTTTTTCCGGGGTTCAATTGGATGAAATTCGGCATACATTAAATGTGCAAATTTTTATCCAATTCAGCTGTTTTTCCGTAAAACATAACAAATTAAATTACTGGGATAATTAAAAAATAAGTATGGATGAATTATTTGCCTCATGATTACGTGGCCTCAGATTCATCATTTAATTTTTGATTATAACTGTTCACTAGTAGTTCTGTTCTGTTCTGTTCAGTAGAAGTTGAACATTTTTTTCACTTCTTAATTCTGATGCGAATTGAGTTTATAACTTTTGGAGTCAAAGCTGATCACAAATATATGGCAGCTGTACTAGTAGTAAATGTTTGGTATAATTTACAATCACATACTTTTGAATCACTTCGACTCCACACAGTTCTGACGCGAACTCCGTTCAACAGTTTTGAATTTCTGATTTTGATCATCTACTTTTGCTGTTGACTGTACGACTCGTAAAGTAAGACGGGCCTTTACCACTGGGCTACCACTGATCGACATTTCTTAGCAGCCACTAATTTCTTTGGTTACAGTATAGTCAAAAAAAGAGATAAGTATGCAGGATCGTCGTAAGTCCAGGCCGTCACCACTGTGCCACTACTAATTTCATCGACACAGATGATTCCAATCACTTTTCTTTTTTTGAAAACAAGGTACAAATGTGACTACTTTGACCTAATGTATATTCGTGCATCAATATTGCTTACGCATAATAGAGTTGAAATTTCTGTGAACATGCGCCGTCTCCGCGCCCGTGCCGCAGGCCGTACGTACATCTGTGTGTGTACACTGGCTAACGTCGAACGAAACAAAAACATACCGTCGCTTTTTCACACGCGCGGCGTAATTACGTATGACCTTGGTTGGTTCATACCATTGCTAAAATTCACATCATCATAACAAGTACCGCTAGCGGGTAGCGTTGCGTATTGGATTAGTAAACACGCAGGCCTGGGTTCCAATCTAGAGATGAAACTTTTATTTATCTTTTCAACAATAATCTTATTTTCTTTTTATTATTCGATATATTAAGAATAACACGAACACGAGAATAATAATGTATTTACTTTATTTGTATTATTATATTGTTATTGAAATATGGGGTTAAAAATAAAAAAGTTTTTTTAAGTGATTTCAAAATTTTTATTCGTTATATTTTTATAAATAAACTTTTAAAACAGTTTATTTTATAATAAAGGACAATTTATTGAAGTTAAGGAGGTAATCAGTGAATTACGACCATTAGACTTAAAATATCGTAAGTATCTTAGTAGATAATAAAATAATATTGTGCTAAAATTGCGGTTATAGCTTAAGTATTCATTTTCATTATAACAAAGAAGATTTAAACTATAAACCTCAAAATAATCCTTAATACGGATATGACTCAATATTATTTTATTATTAGGTACTAAAATCAATTTGTAATTTATAACTTAATACGTTGTATAACCCCTGTCAGTTATTATCCATGCTATCAAGTAAACGCAAAGTATCGATCCTATATATTAAAACATATATCTGCATATTTCCTTTGGAATGCAGCTTCATCTGGTAATTGGTTGGTTAAATGCACTTGTTTCTTATTCACTGTCCAGCTGGGGCCTTCCACTGTCGCGTTCGACTGGCAAGGCTACACTCTTCCTTATATCTTTTGACCCTCCGACTCACAGTAGGTAATTTCTCTAAAACAAAAAAGGAATATTGTAAGGCTACTAGCAAAATGATAAAGTATTATTACTATTTTGAAACAAAATTATTTTGACAATATGTTCAAATGTTACAAAATGATTATATTCAAATTTATACTTCATGCTATATTTATCATTCCAAAAGTAAATAAATAAACTCTTGGAATTTTTTTTTTCATCTATTTAGATCCTATGGTAAGTATAAAACGTTTAATAAAATAACTACAAGGATCAGCAGTTATAATTTAATTAAATAAATGTTCGATAAAATAATTAAATCATAATATTCACAGTCAGTCCGGTTTCATCAAATATTTGTGATATAATATTAAGTCCACTTTTACGCAGCGCGATAATATCCGCTTTCATCTCAACATTTAAATTTGCTTACATTTCAAAATGAACAACACCGGTAATAGATTAAACACACTTCACTAACCCACAATATCAAGTTATTATCAACCAAAAAAGAACCACAACATTCTTTCGCGGTGAATGGTGCATCTGTCCACCTTATAATTTATTTATTAAGATTTTTGTGGGTATAATCATAAAGTTTTACGAACTATGTGAACAACAACTATGTGAACGAACATGACACGGAACTATATTCAATAGCGTGATTATTCGAGTAATATGCGGGTGTGTGTGTCAAATTACTCATTAAAAGAAGGTTGTAAGTCAAACTAAAGGTTAAGCTATTGCTTTGTAAATTTGCTTATGGACTTTTAGCTAAAGCTGTCGACAACTTTTATCAGAAGCTCAACCTATTGGCAAATTACGGTACGTAGGTGAAGAAACCCTGGATACCCATTATACTCATCCCATTATCTACGAAAAAGGTCGGGCTCGATGCTCAATTATATGATGTATGTACCTATCCACTTGAGTATGTGTCAGTGTTTCGGTCGGTGAATGTTGCACGGAAATGTAAATAACTTGTTGTAATACTATACAGATTCTTGCTCATGCTCACGCTCGGGTCGGTTAGCTGGCCGGTGTCCCCTGTATCCTCGGCCTGGTGATTGTGGTGGCCTTATCCGCGGCACTGCTGCGTCCCATTCGCAGGTGCGAGGCCTGTAAAATGCAAGACAAACAAATTAAAATAAACGTTGTACCATTCAACTTTTGCATCGCTGAACCATGTTTGCTTGTCAACGTACCCAATGTTGCCTGGCCTATTTGCACACGAATGAGACGTACGATGTCGGGATGGCGCCTTTTCATCCATCCTTCACCAAGAGATGGCAGTGGGTGAACCTCTGTGCAGTTTGTGATTTGACATCCATGAGGCTGTAGAAGGGAGACGGAAAATTAAAAGTGGGTAGGTAGTTTTTCACATTTCACATTAAACAAGTTTCCTAATTAAGTACATCAAATATTTCTATTATCGACTAGCGCTTACCTTTCATCCTTTTATGTTCCGTTTATTTGTGCATATTATTTTTTATTATTATCACCTATTATTTATTTATTTTTTTACTTCCTTTTCCACTATCGCCAATAATATTTTAGCTGACTTATTTAAAGACATTAAACCCTTGTATTTGGTTAATCATAATGCAAACAACAGCTAAGACAAGTACAAAACACACACAAGATGCAAACTGTCCGAAAATAGTCCGCCGCGCCCGGCTGCTTGCAGCGTATTGTGCGATGACATTACAGTGCACGGATTAATAAATTATTATGACAATGTGTTGGAGCATGGAAGTCAGGCATCGTTTAAATTAAAATAGGTTTTTGTTCTGACTCGTTTCGGAGAATTTCTTTATTTGCATGAAGGTCTATTATGCGGCCATCTCACTTATTTATTTATCAGTATTTTTGTTGTTTATTTTTGCAATAATAATAATAATAATAATCATTTTATTTGCTTGAAACATGGTGGTACAGATCTTAAAATACAATAGGTAGGTACATGGTTCTTCATGTTCCGCCTTATAATCAGCATGCAAATTTTAAGACAGGCAAATATTTTTTTCAAAACCAAACATTACATTTTAACAAACAATTTTTTATAATATGTAAATAAAATGATGTCAATACATTAAATTACAACTGTTAAAAATAAATTTAATACCAATATAATGCAAATATAATGTCAATAAAATAAATTACAAATGTCTAAAATAAATGGAATTATAATGAATTGCCAATAAATTAAATTATAATAGTCAATTAGATTAAATCACAAATGTCAAAAATAGATTAAATTAAAATATAATGTCAATAAATTAAATTTAAAATGTCTACAATAAATAGAATTAAAATGAAATGCCAATAAAATAATTTAATTGTCAATAACACTAAATTACAAATGTCAAAAATGATTTAAATTAAAATAAAACACAATAAATTAAATTAGAAATGTCAAAAATAAATTATGTTAAAACAAAATATCCAAAAATAAGGAAAAAAAATACATATTAAAACAATTCATTAGGTAAGTATATTAATTCCGAGATAGATTCTTATTCTTATGGTTATAATTAAAAAAATCATTAAGGCTGTAAAAACAATTTTCAATAAGCCATGTTTTAAGCTCTTTTTGAAAGAAATTCGTTGGCAATTCTCTAATTGATTTAGGTAACTTGTTGAATATTTTTATTGCCATCCGACTCGTGTTTTTGTGGCAAAATGCTGTTCCACTCCTAGGCATCGCTAATTTTGTAGGATCTCTAGACATTTTTCCCAACTTGTAAACATTTTCGCTATCTGCTTTACTGAACAGAGTAGGATGTTTTTTGACAAAAACTCCCATTTCCAAAATATATAAACATGCCAGCGTTAATAATTTATGCTCTTTTAAGATAGGTCTGCACGATTCTAATGGACCGATACCAAACACAGCTCTTAAGCACTTTTTTTGAACAATAAAGGCCCTGTCACTGTCAGTGGAATTACCCCATATTATTAATCCGTATCTTAACACAGATGAAACATATCCGTGATAAGCCATCAGGGCGGCACTTCTTCCTACAGTTTTCCTAAGATTTCTTAGTGCAAATGCAAAGCTATTCAACCTGTTACACACATTCTCAATGTGATTTTTCCAATTGCAATGTTTATCTATTAATATGCCTAAAAATTTTGTACAGTCAACTTCTTCAATTTTATTGCCACGACCAATAATGCTCAATGTTTGATTTGACATTTTGTAGTTACGAAAACAAATATATTTTGTTTTCGAGATGTTGACACTTAAATTATTTTGCTCAAACTATTCTAGTATAGTCTCTACGGCATCATTTATTCGCTCCTCATACGGGTCATTTTTACTTTCTTTACATATTACAAGTGAAATATCATCAGCAAATAAAACGCACTTATCCTTTATTGCTGCTGGCAAATCATTAATGTATAGAAGAAAGAGTAATGGCCCCAATATGCTACCTTGAGGCACACCATATGTGTTTATTCTATTCTGCGATTTGTACTGTGTAACTTCTCTGTCTTCATTCATTCCTAAAATTTCAACGCTTTGTTGCCTATTACTTAAATAATCTTTGAGCCAATTTAAAGCTTTCGCTCTTATTCCGTAATTCTCGCATTTTTTTAGCAGAATATTATGTTTAACAGAATCGAACGCTCGGCTCATATCAAAAAATATCGCCGTGACTGGTTTTTTCTTATCAATGTTTTCAGTAATTAATTTGATAAGTTGATAACAAGCTAATGAAGTTGATTTTCCTCTTTGAAACCCATTTTGTTCTGGTCTTATTATTCTGTGTTTATCTAAAAATGAGACAATCCTGTTACACATTGCTTTTTCATATATTTTTGCAATGACCGGTATTAAGGTAACGGGACGGTAATTATTTATATCAAGTTTACTATTTTTTTTAAATAAAGGCTTTACTAAAGAGAACTTTAGTTTGTCCGGATACTTTTCTTCAATGAAACTTACGTTAATCAAATGGGCTAATATAGGTGAAAGTATATCAGCACATGATTTTATAATTTGAGTCGAAATACTGTCATACCCCACAGCGTTAGTATTATTTAATGATGAAATGATTCTACTAACTTCATTAGGCGTGCAAGGTTCGATATATAAACTATTTCCTATGTTATTAATATTAGTCATGAGATTATTTTTATTATTAGTTATGTCAATGTTTGTGGAGTCAATAAAGTGATCATTGAAAGCTTCTGCTATTTTTTCAGGATTATCTATCAAAATGTCGTTTTGTTCAACCGCTTCGATAAGTTCTGGACCATATTTAGTTTTATTTTTAATTAATTTCCAAGTCGCGCTACACTTGTTTTTAGCTTTCATAATATATTTGTTAGAAGCTTGCTTTTTGGACACATTTATACACCTTTTTAATAGTTTCGCATATTTACCATATTTTAATTTATTTTCCCTGGACTTATTTTTATGATACTTCGATTTTAAGTACCTTTTAGAAAGGCATGATTTTTTAATACCTTTCGTTATCCATTTCAAAGAAGGTGAATGGCAATTGACTTTAATTTTTTGTAAAGGAAAATTTAACATATAAAAAAGACTAAAAATTTCATGAAAATTATTAAAAGCTGCATTCGGATCCATTTCGTCATAAACATCCTGCCATTTCAGGTTCAGGAGACACTCTTTAAATTTGTCAATATATTCCGGGCTGTAATTTCTTTTGTATATAAAGTAATGCGATTGAGCAGGCTTATTTGATGTTATTATTGATGGAAATGTTAAAATCTGAGCAGTATTATGATCAGACAGTTGTAATTCACATGTCTCACCGGAGGAGTCTGAAATATTAGTAATAATGTGATCTATACAAGACGTATGTCTAGTTGGAGTATTTATTTTGAAAGTCAAGTTATAATTTAAAAGTAAATCGTTTAATATTGTGGCATTCTTACTTTTGACGAGGGTATTTATATTTAGATCCCCGACCAGTATAATATTTTTATTTTTCCTGTTACTTAGTTTAATCAATAGAGACTCAAGTTTATTAAAAAATACTGCAATATTCGAGTTGGGGGTCCTATAGACACAAACAATAATGCAATTATATTGTGGTATTTCTATGCCACAGCATTCGAAAACTTTCTCTACTGCCATTTCTTTGCATAATTGTATTATTTTGTATTCTAGGTTCTGTTTTATTAAAATACAAACCCCACCCCTATTTTCCTTTTTCCGAGAGTAAGAAGCCGCTAGTTTAAAGTCATTTAAACATATATTTATTTCATTGTTGGTTCTAACAAATGTTTCTGAGAAACATAATATTTCGATATTTTCAAGCCTCTCATTAAGCTCAGATAAACATATTTCTATTGAAGGAAGTTTATTCAATAATCCTGCAATATTTTGATGTAATAGTCGTATATTTTGACATTTAACTTTATTATGCTGTTTAATGTTGTTCTTTACACTAGATACGAAAAAACTGTTCCTTTCTTAGATGATTACTGATCTCTGCTTTCGGTTTTATGTTGTTTGAGAGGTGATTCTGATTTGTATACATACCAATATAGCAGTTCAAATTGTCAAATATATTCTTCAAGCCATAGTTATTCAATACACCACGGTTCTTATAAAACATAGAATTATCATAAGTCAGATTTAAATTAGAGTCAAATATCATGGCATACTCATGGGTGCAGATATCCTGGTAGAGTAAATTGCTAAATGTTTCTATTCTTGAGTTAAACAAAGAACTATATCCATTAAATTTATAGGTCGGTAAACAGAGTATAATATTGGTATGCTGTATTGACATTAATTTGGTTCTTATATTAGTAACCAAATTAAAATAATTGTCGGTTTTTATAAAGTCTTTTTCGCCTATCAAAATAAAACAATAGTCTTTCTTTGTATAGTTTAAAAGTTTTTGTTCTAAGTTGTCAAGTAGCTTTATAATTCCACAGTTTGTGGAGATGTGATGACATATTATATGATGACTTGAGAATGTACTTTGTGCTATAGATAATACTTTATTTGTATTATTACTGCTTAATATGCAAATTCTATTCTGTTGTTTTTCTTGGGGTTTTTCTAGGGAACTGGTCACGCCATCTGGTTGCTGTTTATCCTCTTCAGTGTACTTGTTAGAATCAGTATTCTCGTTAATTTTGTCAGATGGTCCTGATTTTGTCGTTATGTTGTTGGTGGTGCCATCTGTTATTGCTTCACAAGAATCATTGATCCCGAGATCTACATAGCTACTGTTAGATTCCTCAAATGTTAGATCCAAGTTCCTTGAAATCTTTTTCTTCTTTTTGCTTTTATTATTTATAGTGTTTATTCCTCTATTTTTTGTGTCTGAGCATATTTTTTGTAAGGTTTTTGATCTGCTCTTTTCCTTATTTAATTCAATTTTTAACGCCATAATCTCTTCGTTAAGGTTATCTATTTCCGTGTGAGCACTTTCTAACTCACCTTTAATCTTTATTATTGATTCTCTTAAGTCTTCTATATCGCTGTCATTGACAGTCGACAAGTCAGGTAGACTACATCTTCTAATTTCTGTATTTGTTGACTCGAAAGAAAGGTCAAGTGAGTCATTTCTAATAGTTATAGGGCGACGGAAAGTTACGTTTCCTTCTTCCATTGTCCAATATTGTTTTAAAATTTGTCAGTTTCAACATATAAATAGCTCCCTCTATCGGTATCGTGTTGAATAAGTATAGTAGATCGATATCTAAAACGTCAATTAGTTTTGCCACTCGACACTAGGGGGCATTACTTGTATACGCTCGTTACGTCATTGTTATCCACATGATGGTGCTAGTAACATCATTTACAGTTTGTGAAAAATGAAATGTCGTCTGTCACACTGCTAAAACTCCCTTAGTTATAAAGATCTTATCCTCTTCTGTTAAAGTAGTCTCCTTTTTAGTGTGTCTGTTAACACTGTAACTATCTCCAAGATTGACGTTTCCTTTGTTTTCTATTCGACGTTAGATGTCGCTTTTTGTTGTTATTATAGTAGTTACTTTTCAAATCTCAGTAGAAAAAAAACCGTCAGTTTTCTGTATTTTAACAAACATCTGTAATCAGCTCACCGTTTTATGTTTATTTAACTGCTTCTCTCTTGTTTGGATGCACTTTATTTGTTGAGGCCAATTTTGATACTAATCACTAGCTAATTACCCTTAAATTGTTTGTTTTGCACTGTCACTGAGTTCTAAACTGTTTTTCTGAATTTTATATCACTCTTTTGTTTATTTTATTGGATAACACTTGATGACGTCATTCAACTATTTATGTTCACTTTGACGCTAAAACACAGCCTATTTACTTCTAAGTTTAAATAGAAACAATATTATTAAAAAAATTGACAAGAGCTCAATGTTATGTTGACAGCAGCGCCATCTACCTTGTTGCTCAATATCACACTGTTTATATAAATACATATCTATTCGTTACTGTTTTATGTGAAACAAATTTATTTTTTATTTATTTATTTAACTATGCATACACACATCTCGATGCAGTATAAAACTGATTAACATCCGTCACCTCACACATCAGGTCCAGTTGAAAACCAGCGTCAGGCACTAGTTGTCTGGCATTTTTGCTGAACCGGGCCTTTTTGGCGCAGCCGTGAGGCACACATTCCTGCTAATTTCTTACATCGGATTTTGCATTTTTTATTTTTATCTTTATTTTTTGTTTTTATCTGATGTACGACTATTATCTCTGTGTACTGTGTGTCTTTTAGTCTGTGCTAAATAAATGTATTTTCTTTCTTTCTTTCTTTCTAACGTAACTTTTTATCAGTTTTCAGATTTCAAGGCCATTTGTATCATATTTTACTAAGTTGACGGCTACCGGAACTAATATTTTTCTGTATAAGACAAAAATATTAAAATTAGGTTCAAGTAAAGCTGCTACAAAATGTATTGAGATAATAATGTCTGCTTACGTTTCGGCGCTTTATGCATAATTAAGGTAAGGCTTTATTTTTTTAAATTGCTGAGTCAGCCTCGTTCTTCGACTACGACTTCGAACACGCCTGATGGAAAGCCATAGATGAAGTCTATGATGGAACAAGCGTGTCCATAGGTTGTACGTTGTGGTATAGCTAATAGTTTTATAGAATTTCGTTTCACATAAGTTTTTTCTCATATTTTCGTTTAATAGCATACTTACTTTGAAGATTTTTAAAGCATTGATTTTTGTGTCACATAAAGTTTAATGTTAGAATAATCTTATCATAGAATAACAAATCAAATATTCTTTATCCTCATATTGTTTAGTTAATATAACACTTATTACCTAGATAAACGTTTTATCGAATGACAGTTTCTAAACGCTACAATTCGTGGGGAAGATCACGTGGCGGGTCTAAGTTGGTTTACAAGCAACAATAAGACGTAGTCGACGGATATATATCCGATAGACGGGCATAGATAAACTCATATCATACATTCAAAAATCACAATTTTGAAAGTCAGAATCCTCTTTAGGCATAAATTTCATATCCAAACTAATTAAAAAGTAGAACCATCATATCGCAGAAAATTCACAGTCAGAATCGTCTTTTGGCATACGTGAGCTCGTGCAAAGTCAGAATCCTCTTTAGGCATAAATTTCATATCCATAATAATTAAAAAGTAGAACCATCAAATCGCAGAAAATTCACAGTCAGAATCGTCTTTTGGCATGCGTGAGCTCGTGCAAAGGGATCACAGTTTTAACCTAACCTAACCATTTAAAAAAAATAATTACTTAGGGTCTAAGTTGGTTTACAAGCAATAATAAATAAGACGTAGTCGACGAAGCCTGTCTACAGGGTTTAAAGGGACCTAACAATATTCTTAAAAAAATTATTCTACTGTTTGATAAGTTTGGTAAATAAAATTTTTTGTGATTAAAAATTCATTGAATTGTGTTTCTGTGAAATATGTTTCATTCAATTAAATAGTCTTTAAAACAATAATATTCGAAATAAAAAGGGGACACCGTGCCCAGAATATGCCTGTTCACTCTTGCTTTGAAGGCAGACCGGTTATATGTGGAAGGGATCTCAGATGCTGGCAGAGAGTTCCACACATTTTCGCTGTGCGCATAATAAATGCGGAGGAGAAACGCTGAGTACGACTGGTCGGATAACAACCAAGTTATTAATAAAAACACTTTCATTTTTGCCACAAAATGTACTGAGATTAGTTTTTGATAAGATTAAAATAATCATTCATAAAATTCCTGCTACAACACGGACCTTTTTCTGAATATTTCATTCAGATGCCTGTAAACTGTAGAAGATAATATTTTGCATCAAACATCCACAGGAAACATGAAACCCTGTTAACTATTACTGTTTATCCCACCAGAAATATAACCTCATTTTTAAAGCTGAAACTATTTGTTAATTAGGAAGCTGCGATGTAATTACGTCTTCCATAACTAACCCCTACGTTATGCATTCGCTACCAACATTCAGACCGAACTTACGCGCGTACAATTATTTCACTATAACTGGCGGACTGCAGCCGCATTTTAAATGAACACGAATGTATGTTTTCTGATAAAACTACTCCCACACGGTAAGGCCGATTAGACGTTATGAATATGTAAAGTAAGCTTCACAATTCTTCCAAGCTAAACCGCTTATTCTTTTTATTTATTTAGGCATTTGTGAATTATTTATTTTTATGCATTATGGTAAGTATCTCTCCTGTAATTTGTTATATATTTGTTTTATGATTCTTACCTAATATATTTATTTATATAGATAAGTATATGTTTTATGTATTTATTTTACATATGAAAATGGGTGTCATACTTTCTAGCGGTGACATAAATTTATACGAACTTCAAACTACCTGCAGTATGTCTCTCCTTTTTCCCTAAATCCATCCAAAGGTCTTCATTAAAAGATCGCTTTTAGCGATAAGACCGCCCATCATGTCAACCCTTGTAAAATTTCTACTTAAATCTGTAATATTTATGGTGTATGACGTGTATGTACATAATAGAGAGTATTCTATTCTATAGTAACAGCAAAACGAAAATATTTACACGTTTCAGATAGAAAATGTAATAATTCTTAATTTCGTCGCGATCGTAAAGATACAACGCGATACCGTACAGGAGTCTTATATTCCCTCGCGTATTTCTCGAAGAAACTTGTGAGTTCTTCATATAAATGGAGAACGTTACGTTGCCGAATAGCAGAGTCAATCAATCGCGCCACCCGCCTGTGTAGCGGCAAATCGAAAAATCTCTAAAATGTCTTTGATTTACTCAACACGAATGAATAAGTCGTCGTAAACACATACGATAGATACTTCAATACGGAGATGGCCTTAAAACATAACTAATGTCTAACACGTCATGAGCAAATGGATAATATGGACACAGGTAAAGTTATGAAATAATTGTATAAGGTAAAGAATAGCAACTGTTTTGGAAAATGATTTATTTTTTCTAATGTGCGGGCTCTTGTGTTACATGAACTCCTAGTACAAGAGACATAGATGTTTGTGTTTTGAGTAAAAATAAATCAATAATAATATCACTAGCTCCTTCCGCGGTTTCACTCGCATAAGTCTCGATCCCGTGGGAATATCGGGATAAAAAATCCTACATCCTAATCTAGGCCATGGTCTACCCATGTGCCAAATTTCAACCATATCGGTTCAGCCGTTTTAGCGTGAAAGCGTAAAAAACAAACATACTAACGAAAATCAAATCTTTTCTTTTTATAATATTAAGTTTATTTAGATACATTTTTAAGATGATAAAACCATTTCTTTTTGAAAAGAACATTTTCCGCTTTCGCCATCAACTGCCGAGCTTTTTCCAACTGTGTTGGGGTCGGCTTCCAGTCTAACCGGATGCAGCTGAATATCAGTATTTTACATCGAGCGACTGCCTATCTGACCTCCACAACCCAGTTACTGGGTAATACGATACTGGTTGTCCGACTTTTGGGCTGCTGAGACTAGAACATTTTCCGTGTTCTACCTCTTATAACTTTATTACGAAAAGCATCTCAAATTGTTTGTTATCGAGAAGTAACACACTTGGGAGTCGAGGGAAACTGAACGCCAATGGTCATTAATTTGGGCTGCGGTACAAATGTGCTGTCAGACTTATATGTGCATAATTAAAATTTATTACCGGCTTAGCGGTGAAGAAAAATATCATGAGGATGACAAAATACAGGATAAGTGCTTGGCCAGACTGGAAGCGCGGGCGCGGGCCGGATGCGGGTGCGGGAACGCGCGCGATATGCCAGTCCGCACTGGAGTGCAGCTGAAGCGTTCAGCGTGTTGTTGTGTCCAAAGTTTGTCAATATCTAAATATATAAAACTCAGAGGTGACTGACTGACATAGTGATCTATCAACGCACAGCCCAAACCACTGGAGGGATCGGGGTGAAATTTGGCATGCAGGTAGATGTTATGACGTAGGCATCCGCTAAGAAAGGATTTTGATAAATTCTACCCCCAAGGGGATAAAATAGGGGATGAAAGTTTGTATGAAACTTTGTCAATTTTAAACCGATCAGGCTGAAACTTTGCATGCATATAGCTACTATGACGTAGGCATCCCCGAAGAAAGGATTTTGATAAATTCTACCCCAAAGGGGATAAAATAGGGGATGAAAGTTTGTATGAAACTGTCAATTTTAAACCGATCGGGCTGAGATCTTGCATGCATATAGCTACTATGACGTAGGCATCCCCTAAGAAAGGATTTTGATAAATTCAACCCCCATGGGGATAAAATAAGGGATGATGGCGGATGTAAATGTATTCGTTTTTTTTTAATAATACTTAACGCGAGCAAGGCCGCGGGCAAAAGCTAGTAATATATAATATGGATGAAGAAGACTTATTTTTACTGGAAAAAAGCTTGAACTAGTTTGAGGACCCCCGGTCTCCGAGCGGGCCGCCCGCGCACCCACTGCGGCCACTTGTATGAAACGAGCCATGCTCGCGCGCTCCCCGCGCCAAGCAGACGACGGCGCTCACCGCGCCCGCGTGCCCGCTATAGACACTCAAACGAAGTTCTTATGTTTGAGTACGCTGCGCCGCGCCAGCGCTGCCAGTCTGGCCAAGCACTCATATTTCTTGAACCAGTTGATTTAAAAAAAAAATCTAGTAATACAAATGTGTGAACGGCTATAACGCTTTATTGACTAATTCAACTACCTTTGACTTATCATTAAAAAATAAGTGAAGTAAACCCTTATGAGTACCTAACTGATTATTTTTTTATTTTAAATCATAATCTGGCTGAAGTGGAAAAATGACAACTAACTTTTGGAACTTATGAGGTATCGTATTAATGGGCTGTGGAGGTCAGATACGCAGTTGCTCCATGTAAAATGCTGGTATCCAGCTGCATCCGGTTAGACTGGTAGCCGACCCCAACATAGTTGGGTAAAGCTAGGCAGGCAGATCATGATTGACTGAAAAATGTAGGCAGTAAAAGTGTATAAAATGTTGGTTATTGCACTGTCGGTATCAATCTGTATCGGAAAATACAGGCGTGGTGTTATTTCATCTAAGTTTCAATCATCTTCCCTGCAGAATATCGACTCTCAGTAGCATCAACCTCCTAGCGCAGTCTAGACTTAATAACGATTTCGATATTTCTCGATACCTATTCGATTCGACATTATTGCCCATCCATACACTCCTGGACAATAAGCACTTTATAATTACATTCGTCTATATTGTAACCCATGTATTGTTCGAACTAAAAACATGGGAATAATGAACATGTCATATCACTTATAACATCATAATTCTGCGTACAATCAGCTCATAATTAATGCAAAAGGATAAACTCATACATACACCCCTGTTTTTCGGACCCTCGCTTACTTTAGGAAAAGGGTAAATGAACTGACATTAACACGGAATAGTACTTACTCAATAACTGGGCCGGTCAGTTTCATTTTATTCAATGGAGGTTGTAATTACAAAGATATATTATTTTGGGTACGTAAAGCCGGGTGACCGCGCACCGCAGTGTTAAATAGCCTAAATTATTCGTCACCGTAATGATCGCCAATCAAGGATAGACGCATGAAATCGTGCCGCGTTAAAACTTAATTACATTGGGGCAATGAACACTTGATTTCAGGAATCTGATTTTAGTAAACCATGAAATAATAATCATCATCATCATTTCAGCCGAAAGACGTCCACTGCTGGACCTAGGCCTCCCCTAAAAGGGGGCGTTTGCCATAATTGCCACGCTTAGCAGGCGGGTTGGCGATCGTAGTATGGTATGGTGGTGGAATGCATAGAGAACGCTGCTGCCTATTCACCGGTACGCCCCTTAGTCGCCTTTTACGACACCCACGGGAAGTATGGGGTGGTGCTATTCTTTAAGTCCGGCACCACACAGACTCCGGCACCACACGGAAATAATAATAATAATCTCTTTATTTCAGAATACAATTCCATAATTACAATAGGTACCAAGATGATAGTAACATAAAAACTTAAAAACTATGTTAGTAGACATTACCAATATTTACAGGAGCACATAGCTGACTTAAATACCAGATGAAAGGACAATCCAGTTTGTTGGCAATGACACTCAGGAGACTGTTGTTACTGGCACGCACCCTGTGCAACAAGGACGCTGCTCGCTTGCGCCTGATTGCAGAAATATAAATTAAAGACCACGTTGTTGTTTTAGGAGCATCCGATCAATCTACCCAGCCTTTTCCCAAATCTATTAGGGTGGGCTGCCAGTCTAACCGGATGCAGCTGAATACTGTCCCCTTGGTAAGACTGGTTGTCAGACTTTCGGGCTTCTGACTGCCCGTAATGATTGTCAAAGATCCACGAATGACAAGGGGTACCAACAGCTTAACGTGTTTTTCAAGGCACGGAGGGGTTTCGGTGTGTAAAGATCACCCATCCATGGACCGACTGCGGCAAGCGCAGCCTAACTTGATCGTTCTACCCGTGCAGCTATTATTACCTAGCCATGAGCCCCCCATCGTATCTTGCGGTGATTGATGTAAGAGTTTATTTTATTTTAATGTCAACGGTTGAAGATGAAAGGAGGATACAGCATCACCATTCTCCTTATAATAACATAGATAATGCAATCTTCAATCCGCAATCCAATACGTTTTCTTACGTAGTGTTTATGACACTATTTCCTCACGTCTCGTGACCGGTCATTCGTTCGGACGGACATGAAAGTCAGATTCTTTTTGACGAATATCCAATAGTATAATGTTCGGTTCCTTTAAACAGAAACGAATCGTTTTACTTACCAATGTGTTAACATTTTTTATTGCCAAACTGGGCATATACCTAAATAGATTCGTAAGCTAATTTTACCTGTGTCAGCCACTTCCATATGGGAGGGTCTACTATGCAAAGCTATGAAGTCTTTGCTTCATTATTATTATACAAGAGTCTTAATTTTAACAAATAGTGGTCCGTAAATTATAGGAATCGGCCATTAAGGAGCTTACAGGACCTAAACGCGAAGAACGCAGGTTGTAGAAACAATAAAAGTATATGATCAAAAAAGCAGAAAACAGAACAGATTGTACAGTAAACAAAACCAGAAAAATATATTATATGATATTCTTCAGGATATATTCTAGGTAGCTAGATAGTGTGTTGAAAACATAATACAACTAATTTGATACGATAGAAAAAATCATGAAGATACCTCTAAAAATTTATTTTTACAATAAAAACCATATCTACAAATTAATATATAAATACATACAATCATTATGATTTTTTGTCAGATTATTCTACAAGCAACATACTGAAGCACTAGTTAGTAGTAGTAGTAGTTTTCCGTTCGAATAAAATAAGTTTAGATTTCATGGTTTTTGTTGTATTTAATTTACCATGTTTGCTAGAGTGATTTGTTTCTTATGATTGACCCTATCGATTGGTGCCATAAAACAACAGGATGATTTTTTTCGGATTTTAGTCGGTTCGACTCCCAGGTGTGGAAAGCGTATTTTCAAAAATCTTTAAATGCAGTTTTGTTTCTTTTTAAAAATAAAGGAATGTTTCTTTTGAGTAAAAGCTGTCTTCAGTATTTAACCGTATAGTTCGGTAGCGCCCCCGAATGGACCCGAACACACGAACCTCCGCCGGCTCGGTACTGGGTCCCATTGGACCCAGGAATTACGACATACGACACTCTTCATTGATTATGTAAATTTTCATTATGCTACCCTATCAAATCTTATGAATGTGCGTTAATTAAGAGAGTTGGATAAAAAACTCATACGTTAACGCCAATAAATATTGCATACTTAGCGCGCAAGCTTATTAATTTACCTTTATTAAATTTAAGTCTGTAAATGCGATAATCGCCATTTTGTTGACAGAGGTGGTCGAGGCTAAAAAACATAAAAAATGGGAATTTCGAACATCCAAACTCCACCACAGGGGCAGTGGGGCATACCTACATCATTTAATTATTTGACGAATTCATCCATTGCCCAAGTTAAATAAGTAGCGGTAATGAAGTTTTTTGATATCTAATGTCGAAGTTTCGCGCCAAACGTGCGTGTTTACATTTTTATTTTTCACAAATGTCACACATACACATGTAGATAAGATTTAAAATGAGACAAATATTATTGAAAATATTATAAACAACACGACAATGCCCAAATCTTAACGTAATATTGAAACACAGGGTCCAATAACACGTATTATTCATTACCACTACTCAATTTGTGTTCAGAATCGCCGTCCATTATTGTTTTTTTTTATCGTAATGATGTGTGAAAGCGATTATGATAAACGATTTTTTTTTAATTTCGATTGACTCGAGTAATTAATATGTCGAATGTCGGAAATCGATACTCAGAAATTAAGATAAAATCATTTTAATATAAAAAGCATTGTTTATAACAATGATTTATGATTTTTTAATGTAATTATAATAGTTTTTTGGACATTATTTTAAAACTGAGTCAATAACTGAGGGCCTTTGACCATAGTCATTCATTGAATTTCGCGCCGAATTGGTTCTATATTTGAATTTATCTTCGGAATGCGCTCGCCGCTTCAAATTATTTTTATAAAATGTACAATTATTTATTTTTGATACTTTCCAATAGTTTGCTACAGAATGCCCAGTATACATTTTTTAGGTAGGCTTAACAAAAGTTTGGGAATGATGATAAATTAATTGGATAAATTGGGTATTCCGCAATCACTTTACATTTCAATATGTTTTATTAGTTGTATGAACTTGGTAGTTTTTACGGTTCCGTACCCAAAGGGTAAAAACGGGACCCTATTACTAAGACTCCACTGTCCGTCTGTCCGTCTGTCACCAGGCTGTACCTCATGAACCGTGATAGCTAGACAGTTGACATTTTCACAGATGATGTATTTCTGTTGCCGCTTTAACAACAAATACTAAAATAAATATTTAAGGGGCGGCTCCTATACAACATTCCTGTTTTTTTGGCGTTTTTGCCTTGTGATACGGAACCCTTCGTGTGCGAGTGCGACTCGCACTTGGACAGTTTTGTATTTAATAGGACGCAAACTGTCTCTTGCAAACTGTCTGTCCTACTAAACAAAAACCTGCCAAAATTATAAATTACTTAGATCACAACTCTCTAAATGAGGAACTTAAAAGTGTTGACTTTAGTCCGCTATACACAACTACAAGCGCCAACGAGGCTGCTAATTTATTCCATAGTATCCTATATAGGGCTATCAAAAGCAACACTAAAGAATTCAAAATTTCAAACAAGAAAAAAATTCTAAAACCGTGGATAACCCCAGGCATTCTGAAGTGCATTAGAAACCGCGATAATCTGTATAAAAAAGTAAAGAAACACCCAGACAATGAGATATATAAAAGTACATACAAACGATACCGAAATTTTTGTTCGTCATTATTAAAAAAACTTAAAAGAGAATATGAAAAGACCCAGTTCCAAAACGCAGGGAAAAACAGTAAAAAAATTTGGAAAATAGTAAAAGAAATTACATACTCAACTAAACCCAAAGACAGCCCAACTGAACTTATAAGCACCAATGACCCCCAAAATTCGGTAAACAATGTTAATCAATTCTTTGCAAATGTTGGTAAAACGCTGGCAGAAAAAATCATTAAGAATAATCCACCAACGGGACCCATCACCTTTAACTCGTGTAGCCATTCTTTTTGTCTGCTCCCTACGGATGAAGATGAAGTTAGGTCTTTAATATCAGGGTTAAAGAGTGATTGTTCGGTGGGCCTTGATTTGATATCTAGTGACATCTTGAAATCAAATATAGATATTCTAACAATACCAATAACATACGTCTGTAATCTGTCACTCACAACCGGTATATTTCCGAAGATCTATAAGAAGTCTAGAGTTCACCCGATACATAAGAGTGGTGCCAGAGACTGTGTCAATAATTATAGGCCAATTTCAATTCTCCCTACCCTATCAAAAATTTTAGAGCGCATCATTAACAAAAGACTTGTTAATTACTTGGAAAATAAAAATCTTCTCTCACAAGCGCAATTTGGTTTTAGAGCCAAGAGGTCCACCGCCGACGCTGTGTCAGAACTAACAAATTATATAGTTAACAACATAGATTCAAAGAGGAAAACCATTGGAGTATTCTTAGATTTAGCAAAGGCTTTTGACACAGTCTCTGTCCCTATTCTGTTAACAAAACTCGAAAGCCTGGGTATCCGGGATCTTCAATTAAAACTTTTTAAAGATTACCTAACCGACAGAACACAATGTGTTAAAATCGGTAACATAACTAGTGAAGAGGTCCCAGTGACTTTTGGAGTTCCACAGGGCAGTATTCTTGGACCGACGCTGTTCCTAGTCTATATAAATGACATATGTCAGTTAACGTGTCCGGATTCGAAAGTTGTTGCATTTGCTGATGATACGGCTTTACTTTTCAGTGGTAGCTCCTGGCATGAAGTTTTTGTCAAAGCTCAGATAGGCATGAACAGTGTGACCAGTTGGTTAAGTAAGAATTTACTTACATTAAATGTAGAAAAAACGACCTTCATCACGTTCTCCATTCAAACAAATGACAAACCGGATCCCTCTTTGAGTATTATCTCCCATTCGTGCCCAAATGCAAATGACACAACTTGTCAGTGTCCCAACCTTAAAAATACTAAATCTACAAAGTACTTAGGAGTAATTATTGACAGAAATCTTAAATTTCATGATCATATTAATCTTTTATCAGCGAGAGTGCGTAGACTTATAGTAATATTTAAAGCTTTAAGAAACACTGCTCCAAAATCTGTTATAAAATCGGTCTACTATGCTCTCTGTCAGTCTCAGCTTGAATACTGTATCACCACATGGGGTGGCGCATGTAAAACTCATCTCATAAAGGTTGAGAGAGCACAAAGAGCACTCCTAAAGGTTAGTTTGTTTCTACCTTTTTATCACCCAACTACTGATCTCTACTCGAAATGGGAGGTACTTACTGTGAGGCAGCTCTTCATTCTAAAAACGGTTATGAAACAACATGCCCTAACAACTTTTGAACCGGAAAGAATCAGAAATAAACGTCGTAAGCATATAGTCTGTTCTTCAGCGTCATTCAAAACTAAGTTTGCACGTCGGTTTTTTTGCTACCAGGGTCCAAATCTATATAATAAAGTAAATCGAGCCTTAACGCTATATCCCTTGCCAAAAACAAAATGTAAGTCTTTGGTTTCAGATTGGTTAAAAAATTTGGATTATAATCTTACAGAAAGTCTACTTCATTAAAATTAAATTAGTACGATATAAGTTTACAACTTGCACCAAAACCCTTTCACGTACACATTAACACACTACACCTGACACTTAACACTACACACTAACATTACACACTCTCACAGACACACACTTACACACAGATTCAAGCGCAGATTAACTTTTTGCTTATAATTTCTTTTTAACTTCTACCCCCAAAATTATAATAACTTAAGTTGTTTAGTCTCAAATCTCCTTAGCTATAATGTTACATTGTTTTAATCATATTTTGTTCTAAGTAAAACTTTCTGTTCTTCCGTGGGGTGGGGACCTGGTGATTTGTAATACAGGCATTTTACGCCTAACTCAGACACCAGCTCCTCACATTGCTATAAAAAATAAAAAAACAAATAATATGTGAAACCTAGAATAAGCTTGTCATTGTGAGGAGAAATAAAGAACTTATTATTATTATTATTATTATTAGTTTACTTGAGTAATAGAAATTGTTTTTTTTTGTGGTACTAACCCAACGTAATTTAAAAAACTGGCCTTGTTTATGTCGGACCACGCACAGTGAAAAGTTCGGTAGTTGGATTGAATATTTACGCATGCACAATGCTCATCATTAATTTGATCAACTGAAAAAATAAGTTTGTATTTCATAAACTCATCATTCATAACGCACCCAAAAATTAAAGTGCCGGCCAGAAAAGAAAAGTACTGTTTTCTTATCCCTTTCGATGTTGACGTCACCCGCAACGGCCCTGTGTCACTTTTAGGGGAATAACATATTGAGCATTTCTTACTATTACAGCGAAACTCTGCAATTAACCCCCTTGGCTGCTATTTGAGATTAAAAATGCCAAAAAATCATATTTTTATAACAAGTGTTTTAAGCATAACATTAAAAAACAAGCAAGCGCGAGTCGGACTCGCTCTACGAGGGTTCCGTACCATCTTATGTTTTTAAATTGTCATCGGTGAGACCTATTATGCTTCAGAGAATTTTAACACTGCACGCTGCGGTGTAGAATATTGCAGTTTTAGGTCAGCGCTATCTCATGACAGTGGAACTAATGTATTTATTGTTGATGATTTCTGAAAGAGTGTGCGATTTAGAGACATCGTTTTATTTTTCTTGTAATCGTTACATAAACTTCTATGACATAGAATAATTTCAGGATTTTCTCTATGCAAACTTCGGAGATAAGGGGGAAACGGTATTTTTTTACATTTTTATCAAAAGACAAAAAACATGCGGCTTAAAAAAAATGTTTGTGAATGTGCAAACTACGCTCTTTCTTGATACTCCACTTCGAATTTTTCAAAACCCTTTTCAGTCCCGGTTGTAAAAAAAAAAACAAAAATATTTTTATTTCTTTCTTGTTTGCAAAATAGTTGGGCACACGTCACCTAAAACTATTTCAAGTTGATAGCTTTAGTAGTTCTTGAGATATCCAGCTGTGACAGACGGACATACTGAGTCGCAACATAAGGGTTCCTTATTCACGTGATGCCCCGCCAGGGCCGAAGCCTGCCGGGTCAGCGGGATTGTCCGCAAGGGTTACCGCTGGCTCAGAACACAAAGGGCTAGGGAAGAAACACTGGTGGGTTTAGTCAGCAAGAGTCTGACGCTCCCTTCCGCCCAGAGCGGGAGGGGTCATATGATGATTTCCCACCCAAAAAAAAAACTTGCTTTTTACCATTTTGGTACGGAACCCTAATAACAACTTTAAATTGAATATAACATCCCCAACATTCCGAACATGTTTTGTCGCAGTATATTGAGAGATTTGCTATGTTATTTTAAGACCAGACTTCTGATAGGATCTCCGGGAATCTATAATCACAGAACTATATTTTGTATTTTTTTTTATTTTAGTCTCAGTGGTCTTATAAAAATATATCTGTGACCCTCACTACAAGCCCTTTCATTTGATATATCACACGGTACCTACAGTATGCAAAGCTTTTTAAATTTTCTAATGTGACCCCAAAAAGTGACCCCATATTATAAATTAATTTATTTATGTTACACGGCCATGTTCGAGTCACAGAAATTTATAAGTGTACCAAATTTCAACTTAATCGGTCCAGTAGATTCGAAACAATACGGTTGTGACAGACCTACACAGACAGACACTCGAGTGATTCTATAAAGGTTCCGTTTTTTCATTCGGACGTAGGGAACCATAAAAAGTTACACGCCTATCCACACTGTACTTATTAAAATAAAATGATTATATTTAAATAAATAATTAATTCATGAAAAATATACCAAAGAGTTTTTATTCAATTTCTACAAATTTTTATTTTTTTTAAATACCGATTATCGATTATGCTTTAAGACATTTTTTAATCGAAATAACAATATTGGGTGGATGGTCAGCACTAAGAAGTGTCACGCCGCAACACAATTTAAGTAATTTTTATTATCAAGATTTGATCATGTTTTTTATGTAGCTTACGTATGAAAAATGGTAAAAGTAAGAATGCAGAGAGAATGACAATATCTTTATTTTTCCATTTTGGATTATTTCATCAAGAGATTATGTGGTTTCTGTATATATTTTCAGCGATTTTAAGATGCCTACCTTTTGGATAGGTGTAGTAATATCTATTTTATACATTTTTCGCAGTAGAATGACGCGGTTTGACCGACATCAGCATATAGTTAAAGATATTTGCCACAAGCTTATTGTCCAAATAGGCGCGGTAACACATTTTTCTTAATAAATTCGAATGCTGAAAGTTGAAGTAAATTCCTGAAAATCATGACGTAATTCGCAACATCCCGTCGAGTCAGCTGGTATGTCATATGTCAAAATCTAGTCGAGCAGAGAGGTTAAAGTACTTTCCCTCCAGGTACACTTCGAAAACTCCACCCTGTATAACAATATTTTCACTATTCAAAAATATTGCAAAATTTAAGAAGATAATAGCTAATTCCCGCCACGAAACTTTTTAATTATTTTTTTTTATATTCGACTTGGGTACTTCATATTGCCAAGTCATAAAAAGGTTTAATTGCGTTTTTAAATAATAAATGGCAACTATTTTATCTAGGATTTTTTAAATTAACTAATAGATTATAAGAAAACACGGAAGTGATATAAATTAAAGCAAATGAAATAAAGTAATGACTTTAATCTGCGATGTTTTATTGTGCGTGTGGCTGTTGGGCCTGATTATTTTAGTCTTAGAAAAAAAAAACTTAATGCACTAGCTAGAGCATAAAAAGCGACTTTATGTCGCCTACGCATAACATAAAGACGAATATTCAGAGCATGGAAGTGAAAAAGTATCTTATCCACACATACCTACATATATTCCCTAAAGAGCAAGTCAGTGGTCTAAATTCACATATAAAAATTTTGAGCACGGATTTTTTAAATTAAACATTCGCAGCAGAAAACAAACAGGCAAAATGCAAGAGCAGTTGCTTTTCGACGCCGGTCTCATTAGTGTTCAGACGATTCAAAACAAAGTAGGTAGTTAATCTACATCAGTAAATAATGGAGATGGACAAAAGAGCAACTCCTTATTTATTTTGCAAACGGCGTATTGGCGCTTGTGTTATTGCAAACTTTCAAGACCTTTTTCGAAATGAATGAACCGATTTTAAGGATCTAAAAATAGGTTTACTAAAGATAAACATAAAATATATTGTAATAATTGACATTGGCACAACGAAATTCAGCATAATGATCACCACGCATAAATGAGGCATAAATGATTTGCCATAATTTTTATTCTCATAAAAATACTGTTGGCATAATAATAATGAAGCATAATTTTCTATAGCATAATATTATAAACGCATAATGATATTTACAAATAATGTGCTTTGAAATAAACATAATGAACCCTAATAAATTACTCCTAACGGTTGGAGACACTATTTCGCATTATTGATTATTGCTCCAACGTAATACCGAATGTAATTTAATAATAAGACGTAGTCGACGGTCTACAGCTTCGCGGGGCTCCTATTTCTGTGTGCAACATACATACATACATAATCAGCCTATAATGTTCCCACTGCTGGGACACAGGCCTCCTCTCAGTGAGAGGGAGTGGGCCATAATCCACTACGCGGGCCCAGTGCGGGTTGGCAGATGTCACATGTCTTCGAATTTTTGGTTCTAGGACATGCCGGTTTCCTCACGATGTTCCTATTTCTGTGTAAAGTGTCTAAAGTAACCTAACCAAACCGAACCTCGGGGTGCCCTTCGCTCGCTCTTACATCCTATGTCGACGTAGCCCCGCTGCGCGGGGCTCATATTTCTGTGTAAAGGGCTTAAAGTAAACTAACCAAACCGAACCTCGGGGTGGCCTTTGCTCGCTCTTGCATTCTATGTCGACGAAGCCCCGGCTTCGCGGGGCTCCCATTTCTATGTAAAGGGTTTAAAGTCACCTAACCATTTTTTTTTCTTTAACGTGGGGAAATGCTCATGCATTCTGCACTGCCACTGGGAGTTAGTGCAGTTATGTGGGACTCTAACCCACTAAAACTCCACGGCGTCCTCCTCTGCCGCTTACGGAGGGAACACGGGCACGCGTTAGCACTCATCCGTGAACCCACTGCGGCTGTCCGTCAGCGGACCCTCCTCTGGGGAGTACTCCCCATCACCGGCGCACCAGAACACATAGCACGCCGTGACCACCCCATGGACCAAACCAGCACAAGGGCGCCAGACGACCTTGGTCCCCTTCGACGGGTCAGGTCATTGGCCCCGCCACCTGCCAATTTTCGGCCGCAGACGATAGGGAGAGCGGCCAACGTCATACCAACACTCCTCCTCCCCTGCGGCCCCACCGCGTCCGCCATCGGATGGTGGCGACCCCGTCAAGGCCGCGGAAGGTAGGGAGAGCGGCGCACCGCAATAACGGCACTCCTCTTAGCCGCGGCCCTCCAACCCTCAGCCGCAATGCCTCCCATACGACATCGCGGCCCGCTTCAGTTGCGATGTCGCCCAAGCGGCACCGCAACCTACTTGTTGGCCACTACGTCGTCGACTTACAGGCAAAAGCCCTGACGAGCGGCCCCTCCTCGGGTTCCTCTTCGCTTCACCGTGGGTGACCAAGCCACGGCTACTGAGCCCCCCCGCCTCGACAATGCGGGAAGCCACCGGGGGGGAAAGTAACCTAACCTAACTAACCTACGTTAGGTTTGGTTTCGCTCGTTCATAAATATGTTTTCGGAAACGGAATCATGGTGTAAACCATAATGACACCATGCACTATTATGCATTCAAGCAAGCATTCCGCATGTAAGCAAGCATGCAGCATGCAAGTGAGTATGCAACATGCAGCAGACATGGTTTCTGTCACGGCTCCGGCGCTGCGGAGCTCCGGTGGCCCTACGCGAGATTATCGTCGCAGATGGTTTCAACGCTCACCCCTCCGCGCCTACGCGGGCTTAAATTACACGCCAGAGGTAGGGCAGACAAGACTACTTGGAGTCGGTTTTGCTGCGATTCTTTTCTGTCACTAACTTTTGTAGTTGTTTGTATATTTTAATCCACGAAGCCACGAAAGCCTTCTAACCTAACCTATCTGAGTCAGAATTATATATTTTAAACGATATACCTAATAATTTTTCATTAAATAAACGTTATATCCAATAACGTTATACGAAATAAGTTTTAAAGTATATAAATGTTATATGTAAAAAAATGATAACAACAGTTTACTATCTCACGTTTATTATATCTTGTGAACGGTATTGAAACGAAAATATACCAAATAACTTTATATGATATGGGACGCACCCTTTTTATATTTATCATCATCATCATCATCATTTCAGCCGAAAGACGTCCACTGCTTGACATAGGCCTCCCCCAAAAGGGGGGGTTTGCCATAATCGCCACGCTTGGCAGGCGGGTTGGCGATCAAATTTATAATATTAGTTAGGATAGCCCTAATTTCGACAAGGTCTTTGTACAGGGTGGCCAGCTAGGATGTATACAACCTTTTTTTGCCGTTATTCTGATTTACCGCAAAATGTTGCAGTGGTCTGATATTATTTTTTAATTAAAATGCAGCAACTTCGTTTTGCACAGTCTATTAAACCATGAAGAACGTAATACGTTCAGTAATTTTATCCTGAAGTCCTTTAATGGATTGAAAAACGACCCAATTTAAAATAAAATCTTTATAATAATAATAATCTTTGTAAACAGATCAAGTATCTTGACTTGGCTCGCGAGGTTGTCGACATGTGGGATGTGGACTCAGCGATCATTGTGCCGATAGTCGTGACAGCTAATGGGTTAATAGCCAAGAGCCTCGACCAACACCTAAGGAGTCTCTCGTTGGGCAGCTGGATTAAGGGCTTGATTCAGAAAGCGGTACTTCTGGACACGGCCCGCATTGTTAGGAGGTTCCTCTCTCTGGAGCCCTGACCGCCGGTAGCTTAGACCCTGTTCCCGATACCGGTGGGCTACCATTTTTTTTTTTTTAATGTTTTTGTATTTTTGTATATTCTAATATTTAAAAATATAATTTACATGTATATACTTAATGAAATAAAGGAAATAATCTTTATTTATATAAAAACAGATTGTAGTTAGACATGGAAGAGTTTTAACAAAGTGGGTATATTAAATCTCTGGCAATCAAGTGGGTGATGTGCTGCCCTCCTTGCTATATAGGCTATGATATAGCCTGTATTAAGGAGTAACAGTGCCGATCCCCTCTAATTGTATTACCTACTACAATTTCATTTTTACAAGTTATAATTAAATATGAGTGACGAATAGCATTTTGATCACCGAGGACTTCGCGACACCTCATTACTTCGTCTGGTTATGAACATGAAAAGCAGAATATTTGTGACTTTATTACTGGGCATTAACAAAGTACCTAAGTATGTAAAAATTTGACGAACAACACGATAAAAAGCGACCGGGGTTTTAAGTATCAAAAAGGTGGAGATTTTGCAGATGTTATTGTTTCCGAGTTGGTCACCCCATATTTAATGTACTTATATTGTTATGTTGTTCTGTGTTGTTATGTTGTATATTGTTATTATTGTTGTGAGAGCGTGATGGCCCAGTGGTATCAGTCCCGACATACGAATCAGGTCGTGAATTTGAACCCAGACAGGCTCTTTACTTTGTGTATTTAATTTCATCCCCACTGCTCTCAAAACGGTGATGGAAAACATCGTGAGGAAACCGGCATGGCCTAGAACCAAAAATTCGAAGACATGTGACATCTACCAACCCGCACCGGGCCCGCGTGGTAGATTACGGCCAATTCCCTCGCACAGAGTTTAGGCCTGTGAGGTGTGTGTTATGTAGATGATGATGCTCTTGCCTATAACTATTATACTTAGCCGTTAGCCATGATGCGCCATTAAAGTTATGGAAGTTAGAAGTTATTGAATGATCCAATGACTGAATGTCAGAACGGTTTTGTGCGTCAAAGTTTTACGTGTAAAAACTACTGTAAACTTTTTATTTTTATAAATAAGGAACTTAATACCTAATAATAATGATACTGAAGTGCCGTGTTGGGTGCCGTACGTGTTCCACGCGCGCCTCAAAGAGATTTCAGCATCGAGGAGGGCCCCTTAGGGCCGAAGCCTGCCGGGCCAGCGGGATTGTCCGAAAGGGTTACCGCTGGCCCGGAACATAAAAGGCTAAGGAAGGAACATGGGTGGGTTTTAGTCAGTAAGAGTCTGACACTCCCTTCCGCTCCACCCAGAGCGGGAGGAGTCATCAAGGATATCTCATAAGCAAAAAAAAAAAAGTTCCGTGTTGGGTAAACGGTCAACAACCCGCGCTGGGCCCGCGTGGTGTATTTCGGCCCACTTCCTCACACAGAGAGGAGACCTGTTTCCCAGCAGTGGGCATGTTATAAGCTGATTATGTTGGCGACTAATAAAAAGTATTTACAAGGCACATGGGAGTCGAAACGCCAGAAGGGGACGCCCTAGAAGAACATATATCTATTGACCTTATTTGTGACGTTCGTCACAAAGGTCAGTTGCGTAGTACTCGCATCCGGCGTACATACGTGACATGTAAGTACAGACGCCAGCACATAAAGCTACCCGAAACTGTCAAATTTTACCAATCAACTTTGAACCTTATACTGTAGCGATAAAGTTGAAAATCTATTAAATAAATTTGACAGATTGTAGTAGCTTGATGTGCTGGCGTCTGTACGTAAGCGAAGCAAAATGATTGTGTTGGGTGGATTTTAGTCAGTAAGATTCTGACACTGCCATCCGCTCCACCCAGAGCGGGAGGGGTCATTTGATGATTTCCAATCCTGAAAAAAAAAAAGGTCGTAATAAGTGAAGTTCTGTAGTTTCTGCCTATATCCATGGGAGAAAGACGTGAGTTGATGGATGTTTTATGACTGTCAGTTAGAGTAGCACTCAGGACCTGCCAAATCCGGTGCTGAAAGCTTCATGGGCTCAGGACCCATAAACAGTATTTATTTATGCATGTTGCCTCATTTTTAGGACCGGCGCAAAAGGTATAAAACCAAGGTAGGTATGCCAAAGTTTAGGACATTGGGAAAATGAACCATTTTTTACCTAAAAGTCGCAAAATATTCCACGGGAATGTACTATTGGGATGAAAAGTACCCTATGTTTTAATCTATATTATAAACTATCTATGTGCCAAACTTCATCCAAATCTGTTCAGCCATTTCTGTGCCAATCCGGAACATACATCCAGACAAACAGACCAAAATTCCAAAAACTATATTTTCGGCATATTCTGACTCGTCCCGCACCTCAAAGCAATTACTTTTTTTTTCAAAAGTTTTCAAAGTACAGTTTTCACTTCGTTGGTATTTAATTAAATCTACTTACTTTACGATCTGTCCATGACCTCATGACTCGACACTCATACAAAGTTTTGTATAAAAAAAAAAACAAAAAAAAACTTCGAAGCAACGAAACACGTGTTCCACATTTCTGTTAGATTTATTTTACCGAAACGACGTGTCACTTCAACAGAAACAATGAGACGTTGAGAACAGAGTTTGCAAACACAGCTTTAATAAATATTTCAAATGGAATTTCGTCAGGTATTATGGCAAGGAAGGAAGTACAAAACAATTTGTACTTTACTAGCTTCATGGCGGAGGCAATTTCATTTGAGCAATTATGGCATTGCTTATGATAATTTAATTGCCTCATCTTAGTAGAGCTATCGAAGCAGTTTTGTATAATACCTAGTTAGTATTCCTTGTGCACTTAAATTAAAGGTAAATATAAGGCTGACGCCTGAAGATCTTTGGCTTGACTAAATAATAACAGCCGCACAGGTCGATCGATCAGGTTAAGCTACGCTTGCCGCGGTTGGTCTGTGGATGGGTGACCATTATTACATACCGTGACCCCTCCGTGCCTCGGAAATCACGTTAAGCCGTTGGTCCCGGCTGTCATTCGTGGATCTTTGACAGCGTTACGGGTAGTCAGTCTTACCAAGGGGTATCGTATTACCCAGTAACTGGGTTGTGGAGGTCAGATAGGCAGTCGCTCCATTTTAAATACTGATACTCAGCTGCATCCGGTTAGACTGGAAGGCGATCCCAACATAGTTGGGAAAAGGCTAGACAGATGATGACCTGAAGACCTTTGTACACGGCACGGTTTGTTTACGGTACGGCGAATAAATCGCGCCGTAGAAAAAATGTGTCCGTCAACAAGCCTCCATAGTGATCGAAACAACACTGACAACCGTGCCAACTCACGGCGAATAAACCGTAGTTTTTACGGCAAAAAAAACGTGTGTGTACTGGCCTTAAGGTTAGCCTTTATAAGTTGAGGAGGAAAATATATTTTAATAATTTATTAAGTTTTATTTAGATTTTATAAACGTCAAGGTAAGTATAATTATTATAAGCACTTTTGACTACAATTCCCAGCAAATTTAAACTTCACTAAGGTTTAAAATATCAAACTGTCACATAGACAAATAGACCATGTCGTTTTATGATGTGCAAGTGACATTCAACCTTGGGTGATAAAGCCAGAATTCGACTATAGGTACCTACTTACAAGATAAATATTTACGATTCATCATATACAGATGAATCGTACCATCTCTATATACCTACTTAAAAAGTTACAAGATAAGTATTTTGATTCATCATCAATATATCTTGGACTAAGGCCGTTTGGCCACCGTCACCGTCAACGGGACGTCAACGGAAACGAGATGACGGCGCTGAAGTAGCGATACATATATTCACTATGACCGTGTGTCCTCCGCACGCCACAGACTTCAAGTTCGGTTCGAATAATCTCGTTTCCCGTTGACGTCCCGTTGACGGTGGCGGTGGACAAACGGCCTTACATAGATTAATGTATTGTCTTGCATTTAAAAAACGCAAGCTATCATTTCATTAAATTAGAAAGAAAAAAAGCTGCTTTCACTGATAGATTGGTCTGGTTAACTGACATATCGAAACTTTCAAACTCAATTTGCCGCTTTTTCTCATAGGGGACGAGTGCCTGAAGCGATTTGCTGCTGCCGCTTAAAGATAAAACAAACATGTCGGGTCCTCGAATAAGATTGTTACGCGGTTAAACTATACGGAACCCGCTATCGATGTCGCTTCCAGCAATTTTGAAGCGATGAAGCAACTTTCTTCTTTTTTTCCATTTAATATTTTTACTTAGATACACAATACTTTATTGGAAAAGTGCTGGAGCTCGTAACTAAGTAAGGACAGCTGCACGGGTTGATTGGAGGTTAAGCTACGCTTGCCGAGGTCAGTCTGTGGATGGGTGACCTTCCATTAAGCACCGAGACTCGTCCGTGCCTCTCAAAGCACGTTAAGCCGTTGGTCCCGGCCGTCATTCATAAATCTTTGACAGTCGTTACGGGTAGTCGGAAGCCCGAAAGTCTGATAACAAGACTGGTTGTCAGACTTTTGGGGTATCGCCCTACCCAGTAACTGGGTTGTGGAGGTCTGATAGGCAGTCGCTCCATGTAAAATACTGGTATTTAGATGAAAAGGCTAGGCAGATGATGATGACCAAAATGTACGGGTTGTGTGACCACGATACACGAAAATGTCAATATTGAGATGAGATAGATGTCAGCTAGTCAGAGGTGGATGTTGTCAAGAGAAAACGACCTTTACTAGCGAGTGTCTTTAATTCACTGCTCATACACAATTTACATGAAATGATGAAATATTAAATGTAGGTCGCGCATGAACTATGTAATGCTATGTCATCAACGATTAATTATGTATCTATACATATAATAAATCTGTAGAAGGGTCAATTCTGTACATAGAAAATATTGAAAAAATAAATAGGGGGGGGGGTGTTGCTGGATCGATACCAAACCCAAATATGTGATTAAAAAAATTTTTGTCTGTCTGTCTGTCTGTATATGCAGGCATCACGTGAAAACTAACGGTTCGATTTCGATGAAACTTGGTATAATTATACCTTATTATCCTGGGCATAAAATGGGATACTTTTTATCCTGGAAAAATACGTAAAAAAAAAATATTATTTTTCAGTTTTATTCATAGACGTTGTTCTGTAGAACCGCGAACACACGTTGCATTACCCGCAGTGGATTCAGCGCCGTAACTTTTTCACACGGGCAACTTTACGTAGCTCTTTCCCGTGTGAGCAGTCCAAGAAACCTTCATGTTCATATTCCGGACGAGCTCACTAACAATGTTGTGTATGCTGAAGCTCTCAATTAACTTTCTGTCGCATTGTCACGATCACTTTTTTATTATTGCAAACTTTTCGTCACTGTCAGTAATTTACTGCTACATGCTACTTATCAAGGTCGGAATTACTATGAAAAAAACCGGGCAAGAGCGAGTCGGACTCGCTCACCGAGGGTTCCGTAACATCCGGGTTTATGCATAAGGTTTATGTTTATGAAATTAAATGTTTTTTTTTATATTTGAGTTGGTTGAATAAAAGGTACATTGCGGTTTACGATTTATGACGTATTAAAAAAAAACTACTTACTAGATCTCATTCAAACCAATTTTCGGTGGAATTTTACATAGTATTGTACATTATATATTTTTTTTAGTTTTATCATTCTCTTATTTTAGAAGTTACAGGGGGGGGGACACACATTTTACCACTTTGGAAGTGTCTCTCGCGCAAACTATTCAGTTTAGAGAAAAATAATATAAGAAACCTCAATATCATTTTTGAAGACCTATCCATAGATACCTCACACGTAGGGGTTTGACGAAAACAAATTTTTTTAGTTTCAGTTCTAAGTATGGGGAACCCCAAAATTTATTGTTTTTTTTCTATTTTTGTGTGAAAATCTTAATGCGGTTCACAGAATACATCTACTTACCAAGTTTCAACAGTATAGTTCTTATAGTTTCGGAGAAAAGTGGCTGTGACATACGGACGGACAGACAGACAGACAGACAGACGGACAGACAGACAGACAGACAGACATGACGAATCTATAAGGGTTCCGTTTTTTGCCATTTGGCAACGGAACCCTAAAAATACTTACTACAGAACGCGAGCTCAACAGCAGTAGCTCAATAGAGGGATCTCCTTAATTATTATAGGCTTAGCCGTATTTGGGTCCAATAGATATTTATAAGATGTCATTGTCAGAGTTACTCAAAATGGAGAAATAAACCATCCACGCGAAGACCGACATCCGCGCGGACGTAGTCGCGGGCGGAAGCTAGTATAAAATAAATGTACGTTTGTCCGTACACACTCCCAACACAAAAGAAAAACAAATTAATTTTGTACAATAATGTCTAACCGTAAACAAGATTTAAGTATAAATGTATAAATGTAAACTAAGATTTAAGTAGAACTGTAATAACACACATGTGTTTATGTACGGCACTACATGGTTATAAGTGGACTTCTTTATTATAGAATTAACAAAGTACTGATTTTATACCCGCTTGAACTAACTGAAGTTAAAAACAAAATAATATCTTGGCTTTTACAGTTGAATTACATAGAAACTGAAAATTTATTAAATCAGTAATAGTTACGTATTTTTATAATTTATCTCAAGCAAATCAAAAATTTTCCAGTTTATAAGATTGGATCAAACTAGTTTACTCGATTATAAATAATTATACAACTTACAAATACCACCAACCTTTAATTCGTCGTCGTTTCAGCCGATAGACGTCCACCGCTGGACATAGGCCTCCCCCAATTTTGGGAGGGGGGTTTGCCATAATCGCCACGCTTGGCAGGCGGGTTGGCGATCGCAGTATGGTTGTCTGTGTGGTGCCGGACTTAAAGAATTGCACCACCCCTTACTTCCCGTGGGTGTCGTAAAAGGCGACTAAGGGTCTTACCAGAGAATGGGCAGCAGCGTTCTCTATTTATTCCACCATCATAACCTTTAATTAAACTCCCACAAAGCACTCACGTCCTTACAACCACACATCACTACAACCACACACACAACATATGTATTATACTCACACTTTAAACACAACACTTTAAATGTGGCACACCCATACTTCATAGTCTTTTAATTTGTACCTACTTATTTAAATACTTATTCCCTATCAACAGGCATGCCTAATTAGGGAACTCAGTGAGTCAAGTTCTTTTATGCTACTGTAATGGTTCATATGAGCTTGTTTTTTGGAGGGGACGGAGCATTGCCTAGTTCCTGTAATACAGGTTAATTCCTAGCACGGGACTGGGTCTTGCCCTGCTCCCCACTCTAACAAGCCTATGTCTCTGTTCTATGTATTGCTGTAGTATATAAGTTATTTTGTACTCAAATGTTTGTTCAATAAATATTATTATTATATTATTATTATTATGTTAGTAAGGTGCATTGATTAATATTGGTGCTCTTATCACTATTATTAGTCATTAACCGCACTGAAGTGTCATTAACCGCACTGAAGCTAACTGTTCTGTTCATCATTGGCGATGTACCCTTATTAACACTTATCACACTGTATGTTTTGCACATCATTGGTGAGAACGCCTCACAATTGGTTGGGTTGTACTTTTGCACTGGAGGTGAGATCGGCTGATCTCTGGTCACACTGATATTCACATCACTCTCCTGTCTTGTCATCGATGCTGCTACTCCGACCCCAGGCTCAGGAACTGATGTGGCGTCGCCTGAAGGTCTTCGTGTCTGTTTCCTCATTCGCCATTGGTTCACCTTGTATCCAATGGCAATAAGAACGGTCAGGGATACGGTAAACAATATGCTATAAATTATATAATAATGTGGAGTATCATCTAGTGGGCTTTCTTCCAATTGTTGTTTCTTCAAATTGGAAATCTGCTGCTTGATCTCATGGAATTCTGCTGTATGGTTGGCAATCATAATGATGTATTAGAAAAGTATTACTTATGTGACGACTTCTGTTATTCTGAAGTCATGCATAGCATAATGTTCCCACTGCTGGGACAAAAGCCTCTTCTCTTCAAGAGGGAGTGGTCTATAATCTAACATGCGGGCCCAGTGCGGGTTGGTAGATGTCACAAGTCTTCGAATTTTAGGCTCTTGCCGGTTTCCTCACGATGTTTTCCTTCACCGTTTTGAGAACAGTGGGTGATGAAATTATTTACACAAAGTAAAGCGCCTGTTTGGGTTCGAACCCACGACCTACAACTAGTTAGTCGAGGCCGTTACCACTGGGTCACAACTACCCACACTGGGAGACCACTACTCGTTGAGTTGCCTGATGTAGATAATTAGATCCATACTAATGTTATAAATGCGAAAGTGTGTCTGAATGTTACCTCTTCACGCTTAAACCGATGGACCGATTTAGATGAAATGTGGTATAGAGACAGTTTGACAGACAGAGAAAGGTATAGTATCCCACCAAAACATATAATGTTGAAAAAGAAGGCCAAGTTCCTTACTTCATGTAGATTTTTGACCAGCAAAAGAGTTGAAATCGAAACCAACATAGTTAGATACAAGGTGGTCAAAAGTAGCTCGAAGCGGTTCGGGTAAATAGTGCACGGCGTACGTGCGGCCTCTTGCTGGAACTTGGCCTGCGCACTGCCATGCGCTTCGATAATAGTTTTTATCCCGATATTTCCGGAATCGACACTAATGCGGGTGAAACCGCGGGGCACTGCTAGTAAGTAATCATTTAAATTAATTTCATTGACCATTACGGAACATTCCAGCTGTTCATATAATTAGACATCAATCTCTGATTGTCATCATATCCCTATTGTTTATTATCTTGATACGAGTATAATTATGTGCAATAAATACCGTTCTAATTATTTCAATCGTGATTAAACAAAGTGGTGGAAAGATTTTAGAGATGTCCAGTGGTAAGTTGGTCTATTGGTCGAGTAGTGGACGAGTTTCTATGTTCGATTCTTAGATCGGGCAAAGTGTTATTAGATTTTTCCGACTGGAATTTGTCAGTAGCAGCCCGGAGTCTGGATTTGTGCCCGGTAGGTGACTACAGGCTCACCCCCTATTATATGGGACTTAAACATGGTGAAATGTGGGAGCACTAATATGTCAACACTTGGCAACTTTCAATTTAGATTTTTTCATGAAATGACGAATGCAACGTTGAAATACGACACTTTACATAAACCTATGGGTTCGAAAATACTATGTTCGTAATAACATAAAATTTCATGACACTAATATTTTAAAGGCGAAAGTTTGTGAGTGTGTGTGTATGTGTGCGGGTGTGTTTATACGTTTGTTACTTCTTCACGCTCAAACGGCTTGACCAATTTTGATGAAATTTTGTATGGAGGTAGCTGATATTTTGGGTTAACATATAGGCTACTTCTTATCCCGATATTCCCATGGGATCGAAACTTATGCGGGTGAAACCGCAGGGCATAAAGAAGAAAATTGGCTTTGAATAAAGCCAAGTGTATACATACTTATGCTCGTGACTGTACACCTCTGCCCAAACCTTTGGGGAATATAGGCGTTATGATATGTTATGTTATTTTACCAAAACTACTTAACCCTACCTTTTGTTCTGAAGATCTCAAAATTCAATATACAACGTGTTGTTTTTTAATCCCATAACTCTTGGGTAACTCTATACCTAAGTAAAAATAATTATTATTACTATCCATTTATTTCAGGCATCAAGGCCCATATAAAACACATAAAATACAATATGAATAACTTAAAAATACTATAAATACATACACACATTATAATTACACTAACAAACTAAAGCAAACCGGCGGTACACAACACCCTTCGGCCAGAACTCTTCTTTGAGGAACTCCTCGAGATGATGTGTCGGATCACGTCCCACGAACGACGTGAAGTTCGTATTGTGACGCGACTCCAACTTGTCGACCCTCAAAGTCCAGCTGGTCTTCACACGCATGTACTCCACGATCTCCTCAAGAGTGGTGCAGTCTGGACGTGTACAGCTGCGTCGTCTGGATTGCTGGACGCAGCAGCATGTTGGATCCCGCCAGCGCGGTGCCGCAATGGTTCCGACAAGGAGGCATCATCTTCTTCTTCTTCTTCTTCTACACCTTGATGAAACCATCTCTATCGCACGTGTCCTTATCTGGATCCTGCCTTTTCAAAACCTTGTTGGGTTTCGACTGGCTCCAATAATACAAAAAGTCCTAGAATATGTAGTCCAAAAATGCATAGTTTCGAAGATATCATTTATCTAAGTTTCATTGATATTAGTAATTTATTTTCATTCAAACCAATCATTCATATTTAAAGCTAAGTTTTAAATTAATTCTTGTGACAGCCGAATTATTTTGTATGAAAAAACAAAAAAAAATTATAATTGAAAAATAATTCCTACTTATGTAATTCATAGGGTATTCTTTGATGTGGTAACCTGGTGATGACCCTAGAGTTATGAATAAAAAAAAACCATCTTGTATATGTATTCTTACACACAAACGTAACAAAAAATCGAAAAGAATTTGCATGTTTCATGCAAGACTGGAAAGAGGGCAAGTGGTCCTATACATTTGTATTAATAAAATACAATTGTCCCCGATACCGGTCCCCTAACTAATTTTGAGAAAAAGGGATCCCTGATAACTTTCCATACTTTATTTGCTTTTTGTTGATGAGAACTTCCTGATCGATCGAGTTGGCCTGTGTTTTATCGTCGAGTAAGTAAATAAAAATGTAGTGCACATGGTCCCCCATTCATATTTTATCGATTCTGTGATTTTATTTGTATATAAATATAGTACGTGCTTGCGTGATGGTATCGTCTGAGACTCCTTTCTTACCTACTTAGCAAGCTGTTTTGAATTACTCATAGGATAACTAACCAAGTGCTTCTAAAAGCGCGTCTAAATGCTGGGAAGTTCCACCTTACAATCTTTTACACTGCATATTTCTTTAACACGTATTACAAAAATAAAATGAAGTTACAAATTAAGGGACTTACATGACATAAAGCGCGGTCACTGTCGGACTGCATAGAAAAGAAAGAGAAGCGCGATGACACAACGGTGGTAATTTATTGCAAAACATGAAGCAATTATTTAAATACAAAAAATCTATTGTTTGGACTAAAAAGTTAAAATACTAGTGTATGTTGCTTGTAGAACAATCTGTCAAAAAATCAGAATGATTGTATGTTTAATAGTATGGTTTTTATTGTTAAAAGAAAGTTTTTAGAGGTATCTTCCTAATTTTTTTCTATCGTATCAAATTAGATGTATTATGTTTTCAACACACTATCGACCTAGCATGTATCCTAAAGAATATCACATATTTTTCTGATTTTGTTTACTGTAGTCGATCATATACTTTTATTGTTTCTAAAACTTGCATTTTTTGCGTTAAGGTCTTGTAAGCCCCTTAAAGGAGAATCCAAGAAACGTATTTTTTTAAATGTATACTTACTTAATGAAAGTATAGCGTGTATTTATTTATTTATTTATTTATTTAATACTTCAAGCACATAAATGTACAGAGGCGGACTTAATGCCATAGGCATTTTCTACCAGTCAACCTTTGGGTGATGCAGAGACAAAGAGTGGTAGGTGCAATCAAGAACATTGCGGAATAAATATTTTAAATATAAAAATACGCATATACCTATTAAAACTATGAATATAATATATACCTAATTACATATAACAATAAGAACAAATAAATATACATAAATACATGAATATACTTACTAAAAAGAAATAAGACAAACAATGAGAAAATATTACCGTTGTGATGATACTGCCAGCTTCTTGCGAATGTGCTCGCGAGCCTGTGTATGTAATTAATGTGTGTGTGTGCTGTGTATGTAATTAATTGTTGAAGGTCGACATGCCTCAATAGGTTGAATTAATAACGATGATTGGAAGTGTTGCCTCTACCAATTCCTTACCGAAACTATGTATTTGTGACTCATTTCATTACACTATATTTTGAGTTTTAATCTAGCAACTATATTATGTATACTACCTTCCGCCCGCGTGGTATGTCGATAACCTATATCCTTCCCCATGGTTCAAAGTATGCCCATAGCAAATCCGTCCAGCCGTTTCGGAGATAACAAAAAGAGAATCTGACAAAAAAAATTGTCTTTTTGTTATAAGTAGGTACCGTACTTATATGATACTTTCAGCATTTAGTAAAAAGCTATTATTTTGACATCACAAACAGATACTTCAATTTTATTTATTTGTATACCTATGTATAGTACAGATGTTTAATACGTTCAACGATCACTATTTAAACAACCGTTTTCCAAATAACACTACAAAGTACAAAATTAATTTAATTTCGTTATTCGATGTCTAAAACTGAACTTTTGGAATTTTTTTTTTCACAAACAAAAGGACTGTGAAAAAAATAGTAGATAGTCTAGGTATATGTAGCGGGCTGTGTGTGGGCGGGCTGCGGCTGCCGTGGCGATGTAGTGCGTCAGGGATGTTTGTGGATAATAATATGAATGGTTTTGCCGCCATTATTAGGAATAGATGTGCATCCCTGATGACGCGTGTTCGCGGCTGCACCAACAGTATTCTCAGTGTGTCCGCAGATCGGTGAGATTCCCCGATGTTGCAGAGTTGGATGCAGTTCTATGCTGAACTTTAATTGTATATCAGTGTCTGTAACCTATTAAGCCTATAAAGGCTCGTACACACAGGCGCGACTTGTCGCGCGACACGTCGCGTGGCGATTCGGCGATATTATCGCGCCGCAACACCTTTCACACAAGCGCGACGCGAATCGCGGCGCGACGCCATACAAAATGAACATTTAGTATGGTGTCGCGGCGATATCGCGGCTACACGGTGTCGCGCTACTCGTCGCGCCGCGACCGTGTCGCGGCGCGACAAGTCGCTCCAGTGTGAAGTGTCGCGCGCGTTTCCATAGAAATTGTTCTACGGATATATATCGCAGAATCGCGTCGCACTGTCGCGTCGCGCCTGTGTGTACGAGCCTTAATCCTGCTTTGAATTAAAAGTTTTCTATGCTATTCTAATAATAATAATACTATAATTTTTTATATTTTTAAATGTTTTTATATTTTTTATACTAATATTTAAAAATATAATTTATATGTATTTAGTTGAATAAAGGAAATAATAATACATTTTTTAAGGTACAGAAGCCCGCACATCAAGCTACCCGAAACTGTAAAATTTTCCCAATCGACTTTGAACCTTATGCTTTAGTAATAACATTGACAATATATTAAAGAAATTTGACAGATTGTAGTAGCTTGATGTGCTGGCGACTGTACCTATAGGTTTTGTAGTACATGAGGGACCTAGAAAGTACCTATGCGTTATTAATTACATGGTGAAGGTACAACGAATTGGTGGGTGAATCGCTTCTCTCCTTTTTAGGGTTCCGTTCCCAAAGGGTAAAAACAGGACCCTATTACTAAGACTTCGTTGTCTGTCCGTCTGTCCATCTGTCTGTCACCAGGCTGTATCTCAAGAACCGCGACAGCTAGACCGTTGAAATTTTCACAAATTATGTATTTCTTTTGCCGCTACAACAACAAACACTAAAAACGAAATAAAATAAATATTTAAGGGGGGCTCCCAGACAACAAACGCGATTTTTTTGCCCTTTTTTGCTCGATATCAAAAATGGCAACAGGTAGGCACTTGAAATATTCACAAAATACTCAGTTGTATTTTTACTTTAATAATAAATAATAAAATTTAAATAAAATAAATATTTAAGGGAGGCTCCCATACAACAAACGTGTTTTTTTCGGCATTTTTGCCTTGTGGTACGGAACCCTTCGTGTGCGAGTCCGATTCGCACTTGGCCAGTTTTTCTATTTTATATTGAAAAACAATGATAATATATTCTTCGCAATGTATGCCTGCAGTATCTTGTTCACCCTATACAGCACGCGGTACACCTACATCAACACAACACATTGAGCGACCCCTCCAAACAGCAGTTGCTAAATAGGCGATGGGCTATTTATGGGAACCAATTTCGCTGAGTTGACTTTTACAAATTACAGGGTAAGACAAACAGCTGATACACAGGTTGTTCTTCTTTTCCCGATCAGTCAGAAAATAAATTATTTAAGTTGTTTGTTTTAAGAGTGTTGCAGGGAAAGGGGAAACTGTACCGAAACGTCAACCCATGTCAAACAATATAAACTGTGAGCTTAACACGTTTAATAATATTAATAAATGCGCAGAGAATATACAAATACTTATTGATCGATTTTTTTATTGTCAGTTATCATTTATTTTATGACAAAGGAATATTTTTACAATTTAAAATCTGTCATTATTCCTCATTTATAAGTGGTCCTTTATATATCAATAATTGTGCTTAATTAATTCAAATAGAGATTTACAGTAAGTTGTACTGAGCGAATTTCGTCGTAGGTACTCTGTCGTTTCCTCGACTCATAGTAGGTACGTCAGCGACGTTCAACGACTTTTTTTCCTTGAGTTAAGGAGATTTTTGAATAAGTACTACATCCTTATGTCGGATTGCGTGCCGTCCCATCGGACTATGAGTGAGGGAAGAGAGAGTGCACCGGTCTTTGCGCACTATACTATCTCCCGCGTTAAAGGCGAGATATCCTCCTTTGAGATCGGCCGCCATGCCCGAAATACGGTCTTAGACCTATCGACCTACCGAGGAATAATGTTATTATTCTTTGAATTGCCACTTTTCAGATGCTTTTAAAATATTTTACGCAACTAACTATTAGGTACTAATATAAAGTAAATGACTAACTAACTACACAAAAATACAAAAACAAAAGTACAAGTAAGATAAAAAGTTAGGGCGGGCACACATAGAACGTCCGTTTTTACAGGATCCTTTAAACCGGATCTTATCTCATCTCTTTTTCTTTTTTATTGGATCCCGAATACTGTATTGTGTGTGAACTAACTCATACAACTACATACGCCATCAAATAACGGACCTGTACAACGGATCGCTATGTGTACGCGCCCTAAGTCCATCTATCTAACTTTTTTATCTGTACCTATTTCCAAATTTAATTTCTAAGCAATCAAAACAACACAGAGGTGCGCGCAGTAAACAAATTAAGGCAACAAAACACCGAAACATCTCATCAATATTAAACTAAGCCTTTATTTTAACAACAAGCACTTAGAATGTTAATCACGGAATATTGTTACGAGCTTCGGGTTCGTGACAATTAAAAACTGCCGATTTAATAACCAAAAATTGACACTTTAATTAACAACGCTAATTACAAAACACAATTGCACTACTGATCGCTTTAAGTCGCACTTGAATATCGCTTCGATGCTTTCACTTCGATCGCTTTATCCAAACTGTGTCGGTCGTGGCGCGTCTCGGCCTTATATAGCGCCAAAGAGAGTTCTAGAACCTTCCATTGTAGAAACATCTAGAATGTTCGAGTACATACAGGCCCCGATCGACCAGATGTCGAAAGTTCTAGAAAGTTCTCGCATCGAAATTTCTAGAAGGGTCTTGACGACTAGTTCCGCTACTCGATACTAGATGGCGCTAGTGGTAACTACTGTCGCCATGTACTAGGCATTAATTGTGGCGCGCAACACTGCCCCCTCCTAAGACATGCTCGTCCCGAGCATTATCGGCCCCATAATAACGCGCCAGTCGATCCACGTGGACGATCTTAGGAGTACCTCTTGCACCTTTCTGTATCCGGTAGGTTACGTCATTGATCTTTGTCACAATCCGGTACGGTCCGTCCCATTTAGCTTGAAGCTTAGGAGATTTCCCTTTACTGCGGACTGGATTATGCAACCACACTAGTGAACCTTCGTCGAACCCTTTATTGTTAATTTTACGGTCATAACGGGTTTTCATCTTTTCAGACATTTGCTGGCTCGATTGTCTGACGTGCTCATAAATGTCATTCATTTTGTTCCGCAAGTCGTTCGCATACTCAGTTATACTGCGTGGGGCATCAGGTGGTATTCCGGTGATCAGGTCTGCAGGCAGCCGTAATTCTCTTCCAAAGTTTGCGAAAGCTGGTGTCACCGATGTGCTTTCGTGAACAGCGCTTCGATATGACAACAAAAACGGTTGTATGTGCTTGTCCCAATCTCGTTGCCGATTTTCCACAACTTTTGCTAGGTACCTCTCCAATGTCTGATTAAATCGTTCCACCATTCCATCTGATTGTGGGTGGTAAGAAGTTGTTCTTGTTTTATGAGTTCCCATAACTCGACAAGTTTCCTGGAATATTTGGGACTCAAAATTTCTTCCTTGGTCGCTGTGAATCTCCAAGGGTACTCCAAAACGGCAGAAGACTTCATGAACCAGTTTATCTGCAACTGTTGAAGCTTCTTGGTTTGGAATGGCGAAGACTTCCGGCCACTTAGTGAAGTAATCCATCACAACCATGAAATACTTGTTACCACTTTCACTTTCCGGAAAGGGCCCCGCAACATCAAGGGCTATCCTCTCCCATGGTGCACCAACATTGTACAATTTCAATGCACCTCTACTACGAGTCTGAGGTCCCTTCACAGCTGCACAACTTGTACATTTGCGACACCAGTCCTCGACATCGTCCCGACAGTGGACCCAGTAAAACCGTTCTCGTATCTTCAGTAGAGTCCGTTTTACTCCCAGATGACCTCCTGAACAACCATTATGGTACAGCTGTAGAACATCTGGTACTTGAGCTTTAGGGACAACCATTTGCAAATGACAGCTGTTTCCCCGAGCGTTTTCCCATTTACGGCACAGGACTCCATCCTGAATCACCAAACTGTCCCATTGGGCCCAATAGCTTTTTGTGATCGAACTCATTGCTGAGACGTCGCTCCACCTGGGCTTAGGAGCTCTGGCCTTCATCCACTCCAGAATCGGCTTGATGTCCGAATCTTCCTGCTGTGCACGTTGTAGGCTTTCCTTCCACTCGTTACTGAGGTCTGTCTTGAGCATCCTCACAGGTACGACTTCTTTACTTTCTTGCCTAGTACAATGTTTGCAGTTTTCAGGACAAGGTCTTCTTGACAATGCATCTGCGTTGCCATGAGATTTCCCGCTGCGATGTTCGACCTCGAAGTCGTATTCCTGCAGTAGTTCAATCCATCTCGCAACTTGTCCTTCTGGATTTTTGAACTGCAATAGCCATTTCAGTGCAGCATGGTCAGTTCGTAGGTGGAATTTCCGCCCCAGAAGATATTTGCTAAAGTGCTGCAATGACTTTACCACAGCAAGCAGTTCTCGTCTCGTAACACAATAGTTCCTTTCAGGTTTCGACAGTGACTTGCTGAAGTATGCTACCACAACCTCTTGATCGCCGTTCCGCTGAGACAACACACCGCCAAGTCCTATGTCACTTGCGTCTGTGTCAACTATAAATTCCTTGCCCACATCAGGGTACCCCAAAATAGGTGTTTTGCACAGACGGTCCTTTAGCTCCTGGAATGCGATGTCGCAACTTTCATCCCAGCAGAAATGTCGCTTCTCCTCGGTTAACTTATGCAGGGGTTTGGCTATATCTGCAAAGTTCTTAACAAATCGCCGATAATAGGAGCACAAACCCAGAAATGCTCTGACCTGCGTCTTGTCTTTTGGAATTGGCCAATCCTTGACAGCGGCGATTTTCTCTGGATCCGTGCGGATACCTTCTTCAGACACTACATATCCCAAAAAGCTAACTTGTCGTTTGAATAGTGAACACTTTTTCGGACTTAACTTGAGGTTGGCACTCTGGATCTTCATGAGTACGCGTTCCAGGTTTTGAAGATGTTCTTCAAACGTGCGGCCTACGATGATGATGTCATCCAAGTAGACCAGGCAGGCATCGCCAATTAGTCCGGTAAGTACAAGTTCCATCAACCTCTCAAATGTTGCCGGAGCATTGCACAATCCAAACGGCATAACTTTAAATTGCCACAGACCCTTTCCTGTCGAGAATGCAGTTTTCTCCTTGTCCTTAGGATCAATTTCAACTTGCCAGTAGCCACTTTTCAGGTCCAGTGTGCTAAACCACTTTACTCCAGTAAGCATGTCCAGCGTGTCATCAATTCTTGGCAAAGGATAGCTGTCCTTCTTTGTAACGTCGTTCAGACGACGATAGTCAACACAAAACCGCATGCTGCCGTCCTTCTTTCTTACCAGCACTACAGGTGAACACCATGGACTAGATGAAGGTTCAATAACACCATCCTTCACCATTCCCTCAATCATGGTTTCCACTTCTTTTTCACGTGCTACCGGCAATCTCCTTGGCCGCTGACGGATAGGCAATTCTTCTCCTGTGTTTATTTTGTGTTGAACTAAGCCAGTCTTCCCGATGTCAGCCTCGTTTGACGAGAAAACATCGGCGAACTTGAATAACATCTTCTTCGCCTTGACCATTTCATTTTGGGACAAAACGCTGTGGCAGTCTTCTAAAAGTGTGGTCACTTTTGTTTGTGCATCCTTGCTGAGGGTCCCAGTCGATTGATGTTGGCATCGACGCAACCAATCCACTTCCTCGCAAGTACCAACAAGTGTGCCTTTTTCTATTACCTGTTCCTGATCACAAAGGTTCAGCACACGTACCCCTGAGATGTCAGTGGCTCTGACCAAAGTCCGTGCCACTTTCCATGGAAGGTCATTGTCTACCCTTTCCACGAGTACACAACGATGAGTTTGCCCAGGATTCCGAGGAAGACTAACCGGCACAATCGTTTCCGATCTCGGCGGAAGAACAATCTTCTTAAGGCTGTACACATTCCCAGGTAACGCCCCTTCCACGAAAAGTTCCTCTTGTCCACATTTCAAAACACCTTGCTTAACGTCAATCTGGCAACAATTCTTCCTCATAAAGTCAAGGCCCAGGATGCAATCGTCCATTATATCAGCCACGATGACATTATGCAGGTAGATTCTGTTGCCTAGCGTCAATTCCATTTTCTTCTCTCCATGGACGGGTATGCGCTGACCGGTGGCTGTTACCAAATTAATGCGTTCCCGGTTGTATGCGGAGTCCCCAAGGGACCGACTTGTAAGTTGGGAACTGACAACCGTGCGAGAAGCTCCAGTGTCTATGGTCAGCTTACACGGCGTTCCGTTGACCTCGCCCTTGATGACTAGGCTGTTCCCGTCATGGGTTTGTGTGATCGAAACCCTTGGGGCTCTTTGAACATCAGCCAGCACCCGCCCCGCAGTCCTGGCTATTACTCGTTTCCCTGCTGCTGGTGCTGCGCGGTGCTGTTAGCCGCACTGCCCTCTGCAGATCGGCCGTCTTCTCTTTCTGCAGTTCGCTTAGGACAACTGGATCGAAGGTGGCCCTTTTCCCCACAGCCGTAGCACCTAGGGCTGTATCCTCTATTGCGGTCGCGAACTGTAGCCGCTGTAACCTCCCTGACGCGATGGGAACGATGATCCTGCCGCACAGCTTCCACCTCCAGTGCATGGGCCAAGGCGTCCTTAAGCGTCCCGTGGTGACCGAGCCTTACAGCAGCTCTGACCTCAAGATCGCGGATGCCGTCGATGAATGCCTGCACCAGGTTCCCATCAATAAGCGCAGGTACGGACTGGTAGGCTTTGCGAACCAGCTTCTCCACTTCAAGGGCCCACTGCTGCAGGTTTTCGTTACTGCGTTGCACGCGATCCTTGAGCTGCGCACGAAACACGTGTTCCAGGTGAGCGTCGCCATACCGAGCCTCCAATGCCTCAAGGAGCTGCTCGTAAGTCACTTCCTTACCGAGAGCTTCCAGGACAGTTAAGGCCTGGTCGCGCAGGCCTAGGGTGAGAGCAGTCATGGCCTGGCTTTTATTCCACCCGTTCGCCTTCATGACAGCCTCAAACTGGATTTTGTAGGCCGACCATGAAGAAGTTCCGTCGAACGGTGGCACTTTGAATCCACGTAGCGAAGGTGTTATAGCTACGGGAGCTGCGATTCCATCCCCAAGTTTGAGGTAATCCAGCGTTTTCTTCACGTCAGCCATCACGGTTAGCTTCACATCAGCCATCACGTTGTCAACCCGATTATTCACTTGGTCGATTCGGGTTTCAGCTTCCGACAGGCGGTTGTCATGTTGAGCAACCTTATCCTTCACCTCCATCATGTCTTTCCCGAAGGTAGCGTGAAGGTCCTTCATAAGGAGCATCTGCTCTTCCTGACGGCGCGCCTGCTCCTCCTTATCACGTTGGAGCTGTTCTTCCAACCGACGAGCCTGTTCCTCCTGTCGACGAGCCTGTTCCTCCCTGTCACGCAGTAGCTGTTCTTCCAACCGACGGGTCTGTTCCTGCAGCATCATCATCAGGGCAGCAAAATCTGGCGCTGATGATGCTGGAGCAGCTGTGGACGGGCCGGCCTCCGCGGTCGGTAGCTGGCCTTCCGACCCCATTGGCGTTGTTCCACCGAATCGCCTTTGGTCCGTCTCCTGCTGGCGTTGACTCCGGGTACGGATACCCTCCGTGTCGTCTTTGGGTAAAACCGGCATTTTAATCCCCTCTTCTGACACCAATTGTTACGAGCTTCGGGTTCGTGACAATTAAAAACTGCCGATTTAATAACCAAAAATTGACACTTTAATTAACAACGCTAATTACAAAACACAATTGCACTACTGATCGCTTTAAGTCGCACTTGAATATCGCTTCGATGCTTTCACTTCGATCGCTTTATCCAAACTGTGTCGGTCGTGGCGCGTCTCGGCCTTATATAGCGCCAAAGAGAGTTCTAGAACCTTCCATTGTAGAAACATCTAGAATGTTCGAGTACATACAGGCCCCGATCGACCAGATGTCGAAAGTTCTAGAAAGTTCTCGCATCGAAATTTCTAGAAGGGTCTTGACGACTAGTTCCGCTACTCGATACTAGATGGCGCTAGTGGTAACTACTGTCGCCATGTACTAGGCATTAATTGTGGCGCGCAACAATATAAATACGCGAAAATTTGCTTAGTAATAATACAAATGCTGTTCAAATACGAACATTTACCCATTACTCAACGATGATTTCGCTGGATGGCTGCCAAGTCGTGTCTATTCTCACATTTAAGTTTTGGTTGAACAGCTCCGTATTACAATATCTCAAATGCAGTCTAGATTAGATTGCTTTCCCTAGTCTAAAACGGTTGCTAGTCAGTCGTAGAAGTAGTATGTATATTAAACTTGAAGTCAAAGTCAAAGTCAAAACATTTATTTCAAATAGGCACTTTTGAACGTCAAAAATTACGATAAAATAGAATTGATTCTAGTCGGCCATTCCAAAAGCTAGTTTTCGTATGGAGAAGAATGGGCAAGAAACTCCACTCTTAAATGTTATACAATATTTTGCATACATTAATTATATAATAATATGTGAAGACGATGCACCTAAAATAAAATTACTATACCACAATAGGTAAAAGAATTAAAAATGAAAACATGACATAAATTAATTACCTGATAGATACCCATGGTTCTCACATATTTACAAACATGGTAAAAGTAAACGATTTTCATTTAAATAAAAAAATTACAAGTAATAAGTCAGGATGTGAGTTTAAGTAATTACAGAATGTAAATCGACGTCAAAAAAAAAATTAAGAAAGAATAAATTTTACAATTAAATTAGCAACCAGTTTGATTTTGTCTAGAAGCAACCAGTTTGATTTTGTCTAGACTTAGGTACACTACGCTGTTGCGGAAGGATTGTAGTTGCGGAAGGATCGTACGTACCCGCGACCCCCGGTGTAGGTGTGAGATGGAACACCGGGGTGGTTTTTAGTCAGTAAGAGTCTGACAGACACCGCCGCCCGCCCCAGGGCGGCGGACATTCATGAGGATATTCCACACCGGAAACAAAAAAAAAAGTTACACTACGCTAATTAAAACCTGAACACACATTGCATTGGCACTGTGTAGGAGAGTGTGTACTGATTATGGTTAGTGTAAAACAATAAAATGGTAGTGTTAAATTTCTTGTATTTGCTTGATGAGACTATATCACTTCCTCTATTGCCATGAATCCTGTAGCTTGAAAATGTTATCTGCAACAATGTTTTCCTATGCTATAACCCAACAAAGTCTTCCTTAGATTGCCGATTTTCCTTTGCATGAATTTTATTTTAACAGGATGTAAAGTGTTATCTCAAGGTCCCACTTTTAGACAAAGTTGCTAGTATCTCACAAGTAGGTTAGTATTTTGGCAATACAACTCACCACAGGACTTTCCTCTCACGGTAAACTTTCCCTATTCACACAAAGCGCTAATTTACCCCGACTTCACGGAAGCGACCTCACGGAAGCGACCTCACGGAAGAATAATCACGTTTACACAGAAAAGTAATCACGACGTGACCATAAGTCTCTACAATTTTTCTTCCCACATCGTGCAATAAATAGTGGGTAATGCATCGAAAATCGATAACTATTCCCACCACCCGTATGTTGTGCTATAATGTATCAATATGTCGTTACCCGTCTTTCACGGAACCAATTTCTTCACACTCCCAAGTGTAAGTGGCGCCGCACTTTATTCGGATTCTTCCACGGTAACAGCTGTTCATCTTTGTAACAACGAGGAGGGTACTATGATCATAAAACTCATTTCAGCTTCACTTAAAATTTTCCCTATTTATCTTAACTTTGTTTAGCTGCTACGAGTTTGGGAATAACAAACCCGTGGTACCACCGCCTGAATAAAGAATTCGTTTTTTGTATTCTCCTGAGAAGTGTTGAGAACTCCACTACTAGAGTTTATCATTACAATGGAACTGCAGTGCAAGAAGACTTGGGATGTGTTGTACTTTTACTTAGTAAACAAACGTTTAGTTTAAGTTTTTACTATGTAACACTGTAATGTTATTTTATATACTTGTTACTGACTCCCAAGTCACAGGTTTATACCTAGTTTGGGAGCCAGGGGGGGGGGGACCTTTGTTTGAGATTCTACTTTATATGTTGTAAAGGTAATATCTGTAACCATGTTGTCACTTTTATGAAAATAAAGAAATTTATATTATTATTATATGTATATGTTGACTTGTCTGTACGAAACCGCCTTAGCAATTGTTTAAGAAAAACAAAAATATTTCAAACCGTTTATTTTACATGCATTCGGCGTAGGTACGTTAAAATTAATATTACTTTGGACGTGAATCAGCATAAAAAATGAGAAAGGGCAGGCCCCATTGATTCGGACAGTTTGAGTGAACGCTGCATGAAAAAATAAACAAATGGATATGTTGCCCGAGGTTGAACTTTAGGCGGGAAAAGAGACCTACATATATAATATATGATATTCTCGGATAAAGTAAACTTCTACCAAAACACCGCAATTATGCCAGTTTCGTATTTGTATGCTACATATACCTACCTCTGAAACCAAATCACCGTATGCACTTAGCGGCTACTGACCTGTTTATAACAGTTTACGTTGGATAGTTCCCGGGAACTCAATCTATTTGATTTAGTGCCGCATACTCAAACGTCCAACGTTTAAGCGGCTAGTTACGGAGGGCTTAGTAACCAACCAGCTTGTCGCCTAAGTACCCACGTCGACATGATATGCATCAACAAATCAAGACTGCGCAGAGTGCTCAAAATAAATGGAAATATGGAAGTGTGAAAATGCACGCTCCCTGATTTGACTAATCCCATGCTATTTTCAGCGGTGTGCGAAAACATTAAAATGATGAAACAGTTTAAAATTTGCTTAGTAAAATGCTGGTTTCCAACTGCACTCTAATTTTCGCTTTTCGCCGCTCACGGCACGTGCATGACTGAGTCTGTGGAAGTACTAACTGAATTTTGTCGTAAGGATAATTTTCAGCTATTGAATTAAGATTATTTTTAACTTGCTGTGTGCCTTGGTTCTCGCTGCGAGCAGAAATTGTATTTTCTAGGATCTAATCAGCTTTTAATGTTCCCACTAATGGGACAGAAGCCTCCTCTCTATGAGAGTAAGTGGGTCATAATCCACCACGCAGGCCCAGTGCGGGTTGGTAGATGACACATGTCTTCGAATTTTTAGTTCTGGGACATGCCAGTTTCCTCACAATATTTTTCTTCACCGTAATGAGAGTATCTAGTGGTGATGTAATGAAATACACGAAGTAAAGTTCCTGCCTGGGTTTGAACTCACGACTACTCGTAAGTCGGGGCCGACGTCTTTATAAGATAAAGAATTTTCTAGGTTAAAAAGTATTTATTTGTGTTTTATAGGACGCCTCTACGACTCTGCCAAATTAATCTAAATGTTCGTTTTAGTTAAAAAATCAATACTTTTATCTAAAAATAGCAACAGGCACACAAGAAATTTTTGAATTTGAAAGGCGAACGGTAAATTTTGTACAGCATACTTTTTCGTTGTTCTGTTATAGAATTTGTACCACTTATTAAGGCAACTAAGCCATTTATTTTCATGTAAGCGTACTATTTTTAGAACTTCGGATTACTTTGTAATATCAATAAAAAGATTTTAATAAATAAAAGTAATAAAATCGTAAACTAAACGCAGTTATGTTTTTAGAAGTTGCCTTATGTAAAATAACACAAATATCGAAATGATAATTAATTATTTAGAAACAGAAATAACATTAAATATAATTAAACACTTATTTAATGCATGCATAATTGTTGGATAAAATCATAATAGTTAACGATTTAATGATAGGAATGATTTTCATCAATCTTTTTTTTGTTCATATGGCAATTTTTTGTTTGCAGCTACATCCGGTTAGACTGGAAGCCGACCCCAATATAGTTGGAAAAGGCTAGGCAGATGATGATGATGGCAATTATTTTATTGACAGGTAAAGGAAATCTGTCTTTCGGTTCAGTTCTTTTCTGTTGTTTTGGATTAAAAAAGGGCTTGTCTATCATATCAACTACCAATTAAAACAAAAAGTATCCCAAAACACGTAATTTTATTAGCTGTACGAAATTCCCATACATACCTGTCGTTCGCCTTTAAAAATGAACTGATTTTATACTTATTGTTCAAATACTACTTAAGTATATAATTTTATATCAAATAAATAGTAAAACAAAGCACTATTTCACCAATTTTTACGAACAAATGTTGTTAAATACAAAACTGTCATTTACATACGTGTTAGAGTACCTCATTCTGTTCAACGTTTCTCAGCGGTGCGGTAATAACTTTATATCCTACAATGTTTCGTGTCGGGTGACTGTAACTGTCTCGAGATCTCCTCAAACTTTTGAGATGCAATTTAGACTTCACCATACACGCAAAACTTGCCTTTTGTGTACTAACAAACAAGTTTCAGGTAAATATGAGAAAATTACATGAGCGTGGTTATCTCGATATGAAGCGCTTTCTGGCTCATCCAGAAAGCTCTTCAAGCGCTGGATGGGATTAAAAGTTTCGTAACGTCAAAGGATATTTTCAAGCCTTTTAGCTGGTACACTTTGTGCTCAGTAGCATAATCAGCCTCTAATATTCCCGCTGTTGGGACACAGACCTCTTCTTTCGAGAGGGAGTGGGCTGTAATCTACCACGCGGGTCCAGTGCGGGTTATTAGATTGACATCTAACTATCTATCTATCTATTTGTTGATTGGAAACTGGCATGACCTAAAACCAAAAATTTGAAGACATGTATGTGACCATAATGTCTCCAAATGTTTGCTTCTAGAACATGCCAATTTCCTCACGATGTTTTCCTTCACCGTTACTACTATTATATTATTATTCTACTAGCTGCGCCCCGCGGTTTCACCCGCGTAAATGTCAATCCTGTGGGAATATCAGGATAAAAAGTAGCCTATATGTTAATCCAGGGTGTCAGCTAGCTTCATACCAAATTTTATCAAAATTGGTCGAGCCGTTTGAGCGTGAAGAAGTAACAAACATATAAACACACACACACTCACACACCCTCACAAACTTTCGCCTTTATAATATTAGCCATTATTATTCTTATTCTATTATATTACTACACCTCGTGAGTCGGGGCCGTTACCTACACCACTGCTATCATCGATATAGATGATTCCAATCACTCTTCCTTTTCTGAAAACAAGGTACAAATGTGACTACTTTTACCTAATGTCTGCTCTAAGATATAACACCTGTCGACAACGTTTGTGCTTAGTGTTTAGTATTTTATGTTAAATATGAAAGTTTGATAGGTTAACCCAGTCTTTCTCATCAAAGCTACTACAATGCTATTGTAATGCCATTTTCTGAAAACTGTATACAGAGTGTCCCAGAAGTTGGCGTCACGCCGGGATCGAGTAATAGGCCAAGTCATAATAGTTATCAGAAACTTATTTAAAAAATCGAAGTTGTGTATTTGAAAGTTTATTGGCATTTAAAAAAAAACGAGAAAATCAGCACCCTGTGACAGTCTCTTTACACTTGTTGCTACAAATCTTAACTTCAAAAAAAAAAAATGATATGGAATCCTGGATAATGTTTCTGTAAACTCTTGCCGAAAAATATGTAAAGCCAACTGCTTCAGCATAGAAGAAAATGTCACTTTTTGCCCAACCAAATATACAAAATGAATACTTCGACCAACTAACTATATCTGACTGTACTGAAAAAAATGTACTATGCGAGTTTCGCGCAAGTAAGTAGTTTGAGTTTTTTTTTTCTGATAACTATTATATGACTTGGCCTATTACACGATTCCGGCTTGACGTCGACTTCTTGGACACCCGGTATAGTGTTTGTTTTTGAATCAGCAATAAAGGCAAAGTTTTGACCTACAACATTTGCGAGATAGTTATTAGAAGTTTGATCTCGGTATTTTTCAAATTCAGTCGTTTTTTTTATATTGGATACTGAAAGTACAGAAAGAAAGAAAAATGTTTACTGCTAACAATTATGAAATTTACTTTCACTGAAACAGGAAACTCCCTTAATAAACAAACAACCTAACCATCGCAGATTCTCCTAAAGATAATGCACCTAACAACCACAAATTATGAACAATCTGTAGTTAATTCAGTAGTTTTTTTTATATTGGATACTGAAAGAACAGAAAGAAAGAAAAATGTTTACTGCTAATAATTATGAAATTTACTTTCACTGAAGCAGGAAACTCCCACAATAAACAAACATTAACCTAACCATCACAGATTCTCCTAAAGATAATGCACTTAACAACAACAAATTATGAACAATTAGTAACTAATTCAGTAGTTTTTTTTTTATATTAAATACTGAGCGAACAGGAACGAAGAAAAATATTTACTGCTAATAATTATTAAATTTACTTTCACTGAAACAGGAAACTCCCTTAATAAACAAACATTAACCTAACCATCACAGATTCTCCTAAAGATAATGCACTTAACAACCACAAATTATTAACAATCTGTAACTAATTCAGTAGTTTTTTTTTTTTATATTGGATACTGAAAGAACAGAAAGAAAGAAAATTTTTACCTACTGCTAATAATTATGAAATTTACTTTCACCGAAATAAGAAACTCCCATAATAAACAAACATTAACCTAACCATCACAGATTCTCCTAAAGATAATGCAAGTAACAACCACAAATTATTAACAATCTGTAGCTCACTGTGTATAATTTTCGGGGAATTACCTACCCATTTTTAGGGTTCCGTTGCCAAATGGCAAAAAACGGAACCCTTATAGATTCGTCATGTCTGTCTGTCTGTCCGTCTGTCTGTCTGTCTGTCTGTCCGTCCGTATGTCACAGCCACTTTTCTCCGAAACTATAAGAACTATACTGTTGAAACTTGGTAAGTAGATGTATTCTGTGAACCGCATTAAGATTTTCACAAAAAATAAAAAATAAAACAATAAATTTTGGGGTTCCCCATACTTAGAACTGAAACTAAAAAAAATTTTTTTCGTCAAACCCATACGTGTGGGGTATCTATGGATAGGTCTTCAAAAATGATATTGAGGTTTCTAATATCATTTTTTTCTAAACTGAATAGTTTGCGCGAGAGACGCTTCCAAAGTGGTAAAATGTGTGTCCCCCCCCCCGTAACTTCTAAAATAAGAGAATGATAAAACTAAAAAAAATATATGATGTACAATACCATGTAAACTTCCACCGAAAATTGGTTTGAACGAGATCTAGTAAGTAGTTTTTTTTTAATACGTCATAAATCGTAAACCGCAATTTACATTTTATTCAATCAACTCAAATATAAAAATAATAAAAAAAAACATTTAATTTCATAAACATAAACCTTATTCATAAACCCGGATGTTACGGAACCCTCGGTGCGCGAGTCCGACTCGCTCTTGCCCGGTTTTTATTAGTGACGCACACGCCGAGTAAATTACCCTTTAATTGAAAGCCGGGCAACAAAGGATGGGAGAGCGATTATTTGTCGACCAAAACCAAGGACCGGCTTCATCTACCTCTACCACATAATATTAACCTAGAAACAATAACAGAAGAAGATCGATACAATCCCGTGTTAACACTCCCGAAATTAACGTTCTAATTATACCAAATTATGGAGCACTTGATGAAGAAACATCCATTTCCAAGTACAGTACACGCAAGATCGTGTTCATCTTGAATATTTTGTGATATAAAGTGTTATTATCTCATCTGCCAGGATTAGAACCCGTTTTAAGAGACATTTTAACATTTTCAATCTAGAGTTCATTTAACACCTTTATTCCAGATTCTGATGTACAGTCAACAAAAGAGATAAGTATGCTGGACCGTCGGATATAGTTGAAGTTTAGTAGGAAACCGATGGATGTTCTCGAATGAAATTTGATTGTATTAATAGAATACAAACAGCTCATTTATCAAATTAAATTTCAGTCGACAACATCTATCGGTTTCTTACTAAACTTCAGCTATAACCGAGTATCCTGCATACTTATCTCTTTTGTTGACTGTACCTACATGAAGAGAATGAGTACCTACCTATCATACAACTAATAGATGCTGTAACTATAAAACATTCACGAACATCGATTACCGTTTATGCACCATTATCTTGGCACACTGGCTCTTAGTACTTAGGTAACTACTTGGTATATTGGCCAGAAACTGACAATGTACAGACGCCTACCCGAAACTGTCAAATTTTCCCAATCAACTTTGAACCTTATGCTTTAGCAGTAAAGTTGAAAATCTATTAAAGAAATTGGACTGATTGTAGTAGCTTGATGTGCTGATGTCTGTACTTACAAACACCAAGGTACAGTATATATACCAGTACGATAACTTCAGTGTTATTATTTATGATTGTATACCTACATATTTATGACTAGGTTTTCTGCAACTTCGTTTGCATGAAATTTCTTGTTCCCCCCACCCACTCCGTCGCATTGCATCGTCCGCCCGTGCTGTTACTTAGTTTTCGCTTACCGTTCTTTAAGTTCTGTATTTTTGAAGTGAAACTTCTTTACGCACGCTTGACTTGGGGAGTAAGCTGGCGAACGCGTGACGTAAGCGTTACGAAAAGTGTGATCGGGCAAGGCGAACGGAAGTTAAGTGGGGGATATAAGCAAGAGACAGCAGTGCGCGCGCACATTTTCTTTCTCTCTTTAAGTTTCACTTCAGTCGTGTGGTCATAAGCACACTCGTTTTTTTTTTCTTTTTGCTTGGCTCGTAAGAGACCTGGCGTGATGTTTAATAGCCTTCCTCAAGAATAGAGCTTTCAAATACAAAACAGATTTTTTCAAATCCGACTGCTACGAGTAGGATTTAAAAAAAAAACTGTTTATAGGCAAAGATAAGTGCGTTCAAACAAACTCTTCAGCTTTATAATTTGTTTATAGATGTCAAATGTCTTGTCCACAGGTCTTGTCCTATTCGTCGCGTTTATTTTGATCTGTGGACCCGAATGCGTCGTCGCACCGACAGAGGGCGCCTCCCGGCAAACAAACGAACACTACGATCACTTTTATTCTAGGATACGGCCTAGACCCGGTTTCAGAAGAGCTAACAAAAATTACCTAAAATACTGTCAAACTCATGTCAAGCCTGGATGTCAGCCTTTCGGAAACGAGAAGGCCAATTCTCGTATACAAAAGCGTTCAAAATCTCAGCGACAATCAGTGTCAAAAACTTTTCAAAAATTTTGGTAAAATTAGGAGGTATTATTGACACTGAGACTGATCAGACTGTGAATGTTCTTAAAATTACGAGAATTACCCCTCAGACATGAAAATTCTCAGAATATAGTAATTTGAATACTCTTTTATAAGTAAATAGACCTTTTCCCAGTAGAACCACAATTACAGGATATTAAACCTTACATAATAGAAAACACAACCAAGTTAAACACAAAAGGCACTGACACAATATGTACATTGAAGGCTCACATCACGTCATTAAATAATAAGCCCCATCAAAATAGTTACTAAACTAAAGTGAATAGACGCTGAAGTGTTGCCGACACCATTCATTATGCATAGGAGCCATAACAACATTAGCTGAAAGTTGTAGTTGGGTTGAAAGTTATAACTACAAAGCATATCGATTATGACATCGATAAGTGTGGGATGGAGACATCACTAGTACAAGTAACAAAAAAAGCAAATACGCTACATCTTTTTTAGATTTCCCATACCCAAAGGGTGCCAACGGGACCCTATTACTAAGAGGCCGTCTTCTCGAGCGACAGAATCGCGACGATAGTCTCGCCGTGCCATCAAAATTCGCCGCGATGATATCGCCGTGTGGAGACACGTTCTAATAGAGTATAGAAATACGTGTCACGACGATAGTATCGCCGCGATTCTCTCGCTCGTGGAGACGGTCCCTTAGGCTCCGTGGTCCTACCGTCGCGATCGGTCAGTCACAGGGCTGTATATTTTGAACCGTAATAGGCAGATAGTTGAAATGTTCACTGAGTGTGTAATATTATGGCACTGTACTACAATACGTAGTCAGCCTATAATGTTCCCGCTGCTGAAGACAGGCCTCCTCTTTTGGGAGAGAGTGGGCCATAATCCATCTCGCGGGCCTGGTGGGGGTTTGAGTAGATGTCACATGTCTTCGAATTTTTGGTTCTAGGACATGCCGATGTTTTCCTTCATCGTTTTAATAGCAGTGGTGATGAAATAAATTACACAAAGTAACACGTCTGACTGGGTTTGAATAATGGGCCACCACTGCTCTCCACCATTGTACAGTCAGCAACAAAAGTCGAATAACACTTCAGTTTTGTTAATCTTAGTTATTGAGCAAAATATTAACACTTCAGTTTTTTTAAATCTCAGTTATTGAGTAAAATATTTGTTCAAAATTGCATTGTACTTCTGCGGCAATTTTGAACAATTATTTTGCTGACTAAGATTAAAAAAAACTGAAGTGTTCATCGACTTTTGTTACTGACCGTACTACTATAACAACAAAAATTAAATTTACGCTATCCTAAGTATATATTATCCTAATCCTAACTAATATTATAAATGCGAAAGTTGTTTGTTTGTTACCTTTTCACGCCTAAACCACTGAACCGATCATCCTGAAATTTTGCATATACGTTGTCAGGTGTACAGAAACGGACATAGGGTACCCTTTCATCCCGAAAAAATGTACTGTTCCCGAGGATAACAACAATAACTGGACTTCTTTCACTCTTCCTTCTTCGTTCAGTCTATCTCTTTGTGGAATGGGCTCCCCCAGGAAATCAGGATAGCAAACAACCGATTATCCTTTAAAGTTAAGGTTCGCGAGCACATTCGCAAGAAGCTGGCAGTATCATCACAACGGTAATATTTTTTCATTATTTGTCTTATTTCTTTTTGGTAAGTATATTCATGTATTTATGTATATTTATTTGTGCTTATATTTATATGTAATTAGGTATATATTATATTCATAGTTTTAATAGGTTTTTGCGTATCTTTATAGTTAAAATATTTATTCCTCAATGTTCTTGATTGCACCTACCACTGTTTATCTCTGCATCACCCAAAGGTTGACTGGTAGAAAATGGGGTGGTGGTACAATATTTAACCTTTCGTGTTCCAACTAACAACACAATAGTCTCGTCAATACATGTGGAAAATATGGTGTTTATGACCGTGTCGGAAAAAAGGTCATCGTATTTGTATCATCTACTCTCAAAATGGTGACGGAAAACATCGTGAGGAAACCGGCATGTCATAGAACACAAATGTGACCACCATCCACCAACCTGCCGCGCCTGCCGCTGGCAGTGGAAATATTATAGGCAGGTTATGTATGTACCTATGTATGACCATATCTTTATAGAGACCCTATAACATTCATTATGAGTTGACTATCACCACCACCATCTGTTCAGGTGGTGGTCAAACAAACTCATAATGAATGTTAGAGGGTATTTATACAACATTAATACAACATTTATTTTCTGTCCACTATTTACATGAAAAGCATGCTTATAGGTTATACATACATACAGTCCTACATCATACAACTGTTTGTATGACGTACGAAAGAGTGCATAATAACGTTAATTGCCCCCCGTCCCTCATTAACGGTCCCAGTTGAAACCTAGGAAAATCCTCGCGAGGGAAGTGTCACAACGCTCACTGACCTGCAAATGTTTTATAATACAAAAACAAAATAACTTCAACTTTCGTTTCATTTGTTAGTTTTGTTTAAGATGCCGCCGACATGTTTGTGGCGTGGGTAGTATGAATACACCAGAATCGCTCCATGACTTATGGTCAACTCATCGAATGCCGTAATTAGAGACAATAAAAAGACAATTGCTTAAGTCGAACTGTGTAACTTAAGACATTCAAAAGGTTAAGTAGAATACTATGTAGGATTGACCTCTGCGAGAACATGCGTGAATGGAAGATAAACTTAAACTTCTGAAGTAGTTCTTTTTGACTTAAAAGAGGTTGTCAACCGATAGCCTACTTTAGGAGACCAGCGCCCGACATTTTCAATCATAATCTGAATAATTTTGAAGTATGTTGCTAATCCATTGCTTCATATGTTCGAAAAATGTGTCTGCTTAGCAACATAAATAACGTAATAATAATAATAATAATTCATTTATTTCAGGCATCGCAGGCCCATAGACAAATACCTTAACCTAAACATACATATTTTAATAAAACTATCTAGTGTGCACGAAGTGATGATTGTGTCGGCGTCGTGTTGCGCTGCGTGGTGTCGCGTAACCTTCCACGAAAACGGTACGCTACACCTTTCGGCCAAAACTCTTCCTTCATGAAGGTTTCCAGGTACTGAGTTGGAACCCGCACCACAAACGATTTGAAGTTTATGTTGTGGCGCGATTCCAACTTCTCTACTCTCAAGGTCCACTTGGTCATGCTTCTGATGTAATCCACGATGTCTTGAGCCACCGTGGAGTGATGCAGACGGGATACGTACAGCTGCGTCAACGGTGTTGCAGGACGCATTTGGTCCCACCGGTGCAGAACCACATCGATTACGGCAAGTGGGCTTCCTACGCTTCGACTCCACCGTCACGAAGCCCTCCTTGTCTGCCTGCCCTTTCCTCGGGGCTGGGGCCAAGATACTGGGAGCCGGTCCATTGCGGTTCCTTGATGTAATGAATGTTGTTGAACTGTCAAAATGAAAGCCATTGCTACTGTTAGTGTGTTACGCAAAAAGTCATTTATTTATTTTATTTTTCTTTTTAGGTACTTATTTCATTTTATTTTTCATTTGTATTCGTTGTTTATATGTATATTTAGTATGTATTTATTTATGTATCTATTATACATCATTATATATGTATATATCTATGTATCTATTATAGTATATTATTTTGCACCACTGACAATCCCATTTTTTATAACCACGCAATTACTGTCCATTCCAAGGTTGCCTGGAAGAGATCGCAGAAAGCGATAAGGCCGCCCATTGTATGTTTTGTATCAAAAATCGTATTTTTTGGTATGTATTTTCTGGTGTACATAAAGTATATATAAATAAATAAATAAAATACCCCACAGGAGAAGTTTTCGAAAAAAGTCTAATCACACGATCCCAGATTACCTAAATGCCAAGTTAATATTTAATTACGTAAAACTTAACGAAGCGAAATGAGTACAATGACTAAGGTGATAACTGAAAATTTGAAAGGCGAATGTTTAAATCCCAGTCTGTTGAACCACAAGGGTGTATCCCTTTCCAAAGAAAAACGGACTAAGTAATCAGCTTTTTACGAAATAAAACAGAAGGTGCATTATCTAAAATATATTTTTTTAATAGGCCTGCCGGTGTGGTGTATTGAATGAAACCTATACAGCAGTTTTTTTTATATACATACATGTCATTTAATACTACTAAAATATAAAAACCGACAATATCAATCTAATCCAATCAATTTACGATTCTGTTCCTACGAAATAAAGTTTTCCTTTATAGTATCGTTTTATTCACGTAACCCCGAGATGTTTAGAACAAAATATTCAATAATTTCCAACGTTTTTACGATATTACGACCGACAAAAAGGATTCTTTCAGGTCAGCAATCAAATGTATGGCTATAAATGTTTCCCATTTCAATATACAACGTACATTTTATATATTAATAAAGCTGAAAGTTAAAAGTAATATGTTTTTGTTCAATAATTGTACAGACGCCAGCACATCAAGCTACCCGAAACTGTCAAATTTTCCCAATCAACCTTGAACCTTATGCTTTAGCGATAAAGTTGAAAATCTATTAAAGAAATTTGACAGATTGTAGTAGCTTGATGTGTTGGCATCTGTACATACCTACATATAGGCCTGAAAACGTTTGTGTTATGAAATAGGATATGAAAGCCGATGACCGTCGGGCATGATTTTGTTTCAATAGAACGTCAAAGTTAAAGTAAAAGTAAAAAAAAATTTTTTTAGCATATCGACTTATTGGGAAATATGTAACAATGCAATGCTGCCGGTCGATTCTGTAAAAATCTCACCATGAAAACTTAGGTGAAGTGAGTTTGTTTTTGCTAGGACTTGACACTATTGACAGCTCACTCCACGCTCACTTCACCTAAGTTTTCACGGTGAGATGGTTACAGAATCGCACTATTGTTGGTCCCTAAATAACATAATAGGTACTTAGTTTAAATACCATCGGATGCGAGGTACTCGTATAGGTAAACAGGACGTTTTCCCGAAATTGAGGACTTAAGGCAACCCTATTTACGAGCGTCCCATTAGGAAGTGACCTAAATCCGTTGCTGTCAACATTTCTCATGTTTCACCGTCCACTTTCATGTATGTAAATTAACCTAGCACCATAATATGTTGACATACTCGTCAGTGAGTACTTACTTTTTATTTAATGGTGAATTTATCGAGTTTTAATTAAGATTTCAATTACATATTTTGAGTAAAATTCCTTCCGAGAGGGGTCCGTGGCTAAATAATAACAGCCCCACAGGTCGATCGATCAGGTTAAGCTACGCTTGCCGCGGTTGGTCTGTGGATGGGTGATCATGTTTACATACCGAGACCCCTCCGTGCCTCGGAAAGCACGTCTCGGCTGTTATTTGTGGATCTTTGACAGTCGTTACGGGTAGTCAGAAGCCCGAAAGTCTGATATCGTATTACCCAGTAACTGGGTTGTAGAGGTCAGATAGGCAGTTATATGCTCCATGTAAAATACTGGTATTCAGCTGCATCCGGTTAGACTGGAAGCTGACCCCAATATATGTAGTTGGGAAAAGGCTAGGCAGATGATGATTTCGAGTAAGTTTCTTGCGAAACAACAGAACTGTAGGTATAGCTGGCCACATAATTGCTTTACTAAGGTTGCATTCAACCTGCACGTCATAAAATGACCAGCACCTCAATTGCGTAACACACTTTCTTCCACAAACCGTATAATTTTGAAAGAAATCGACAACGTAAATGATGCAATGGCTTCTCAAATTGTCATAATCAAAGGCATTGCAATTTTTAGTGAGTTACGCAATTAAGAGGTCGGCTATTATACCTGTTTCAGTTTGTAATGATAAAGGTATGTGATATTGATTATATTATTATGTGTTTGTTTAAAGCGTGTAAAAGTGATGTGGCATATTTATTAATTGGTCATAAATATTTATTAATAAAATAATATAATAAATTCGTTTTATATTGCTGTGAAAAGAGATACGACATGGATGGAAATTTTGATTGAATTATAAAGACTTCTTCTACAACTTGGAACTTTCTAGGTTTCTTTTAAACAAAGATGACTGAGTGAACAAGCTCGTCTCGAGGCGGACGGAATTACTTTTTATTTTGACATTTGTTCATTCCGCATTATTTTTTCTAACTTAGGAGAAGTTAGGAAAAGTAGTGTCATACTAAAGTAATATGACAAGTGTTTGGTTTGTTTGTTTTGTTGTGTTTGTGTCTGGTTTTTGATTACTCATGCCTTTTTCCCATGGACTCTCAAACTCTCTCGTAGCGGGTGGCATTCTGAAGGTACTTTCTACCTAATGGGGTAGGTAGAAAGTACCTTCAGAACGCCACCGGCTACGAGAGAGTTTCGAAAAAGCCTAAGTAAAAAGTCACAATTCAAGGTTTGGCTCTCGCCTATTTCCTCCTGCAATATTGGACTAATTTAAAAAATATTTCATAGTCTGAATAAGAATGATATATATTGTGTCTCCATATTTTTATTTTTTTATTAATAGTGGTCAAATTTGTACATTAGGCCTCTTTTAAGAGCGGTTTAAATCGGCAATTTCGAGCATCTTTTGAGGGTTATAGTGCTTATAAAAATAATGTATCATCAAAAAGGAAAACTTAGGGACATACAAGTATAGGTCTACCAGAATCTCATGGCAAAAAAAAAACAAAAATACTTTGTGGTTTTCATACATTTGACAACATTGGCAATGTCAAATGTATGAAAACCACAATGTTTTTTTGTTTTTTTTTTGCCATGAGATTCTGGTAGACCTATAGTTAATATTTATTATTCTGAAAAAAATCATTGCTTTATGGTCATTAACCAGAAAGAAAACAGGCGACAGCATTTCTATGGAAAAACGACCACCAGCATTTCCTCTTAACGCACTCCTTTTCCTTCGTCAGCGTTCATAAATCTAGTAATACAAGCATGTTTCCATTTACTGCTTCAAAAACATGAATTATTATTCTAAGCAACCGAATCTGTTCTCTCAATTTTCGACTTTTTTAATATCGCTATAAGGCTGGTTTTCCACCAGAGATGAGCGAGGATGCGTAGCGAGTGTGAAACCAACCAATAGCATCGCATCGCTTCATTTTCAAAGCTTCAACTAAGTTAGCGTTGGTATTGGTTAGTTTTACACACATCCCTCGCTACGCATCCTCGCTCATCTCTGGTGGAAAACCAGCCTAAGCATTGCCGAATGCGTTTTTCTTAGGTGTGAAACGCAGAAAACGATCTTTATGGCACGGGATAAGAACGTTTTCTGTCAAATTAATCGAAAATCCAAAAAAAAAAATTGATAGAAACTTAGACTTTGATCTAAGTTCCTATCAAATTTTTCTATGTTTAGGTAGAGTTTGATAATTGTGATCAACTTAAACGTCTCAATTCAGAAACTTTTTGTCCTTTTTAATTATACCTATGACCTACAACTCCAAAAGATTACTTTAAAAAAAAAAACGTACAAAATTTGCCGCATCTTATTCTCCAAAAGAACGAAGTAATTAAAACGAAAACGTCATACAAAATTAAAGAGTCGTTCGAGTTGGTGAGCTCCTTAAGTTGAGTTAAGCTACATGATTACCTACTGAGAAATGCGTACACTAACTGGACAGGTCCACTCAAATCTACTTAAGTGGTTCTTTCTTCAGAAGACCATCTCAGACATTAACCTGCATGGCCTGACCAAGATTTGAAATGTCTGGACTTTAAAAGAGAATGTGACCTCTGAGTTTGTTTCGGTCTTTCTTCCCAGAGTAGTTAGAAAACACCGAAGGCATCTAGTTTTAAAATCATATTTCAATTTAGACGTGTAAAAGTGTGTTTTTTTTACTTTACAGAAATAAATATCATAAACATTTAAAGTACTCGGAAATCTCAACAAATGAACGCTATTCTCCGTTAATTAGGAATTTACCATTTCAATACCAGGAAATACACAGCATTAGTACGGTCTGATTGATCCTATATAATTCAGATCTGGGATAGCAATTACCAATATGGTTAGATTCCAATTTAACTATCTACCTGCGCCTAGCACTAACACAGTGTGGCTGGATAACATAGCTACATTTATCAGTGCTTACTACATTCATTTGTAACTATTTATTTATGTGATTTTAGAAAGTCAGAAAATACAATTTTTCAGGAAACACTGATAAAAAGCATGGAACTTAATTTAAACATTAAAGAGGTTATTATGATCAGTTGAAAAAAATAACGTGCAGTCATTTTATTTTTCGGCGGTTCGTAAATTAGTGTGACAGTAAAACAATGAACAGTAATAAAAACAGGTCGGTTTTATGTTAGTACTTACAAAAAATACTCAAGTAGTGTGTGTGTGTGTAATGAATGGCCAATAATAATGGGCAGTTTGGTAAAAAGTTCGGCAGTTCATAGGTTAGATTGGAACTCTAGCCAACAACACGCGACCCGAACTGGTCGCAGTAACTAAGCCATGCCATCCCGACCAAATGGGTTAGGTTCATCATCATCATCATTTCAGCCGAAAGACGTCCACTGCTGGACATAGGCCTCCCCCAAGCACCTCCACTTCGACCGGTCTTGTGCTTCCCGCATCCAACGGGTTCCTGCGGCCTTCACAAGGTCATCGGTCCACCTTGTGGGAGGCCTTCCAACGCTACGTCTTCCGGTACGCGGTCGCCACTCCAGAACCTTTCGGCCCCATCGGCCATCTGTTCTGCGAGCAATGTGCCCTGCCCACTGCCACTTAAGTTTGGCAATTCTTCGGGCTATGTCGGTTACCTTGGTTCTCCTGCGCCCTGCGTGATCGAATCAGGAATGAGGAGATCCGAACTCCAAGCATAGCCCTCTCCATTGCCCTTTGGGTGACTTTTAGCCTTCTTATAAGGCCCATGGGTTAGGTTAGTTGTGATAAAACGCGTGCCACAGCAGCAGCCGGCAAGCGCTTTTTCCAAGTTAGATTTCTCACCGACTACTAAATATTTATTTAGTTACCCATTTATGTTTGTTAAGACTCATTTTTATTTAATTTACTAAAAATGCATGGTTTATTTACTAAAACTACAATAAATAACTGCCACTTTAAATCAGTGCCAATTTAAATGTCTGGGCTAGGCAAGTAGTTAAACGTTACTGATCCAAGTCATTAGTTTAACTGTTTGATTGAATGGCTGAATATTTTCAGGCCGCTAGTTGAACGGCGCGCTTAGTAAAAGTGCTAAGTTATTAACTAATAGGCTAATTAAGCTAGTTTGGCTGCGACATATTATGAAGTAGGTTAGTTGTGGAAGGCGCGATAGCTTATTCAGCAAATGTAAATAAACTAATAAGCAAATGCTTGTTAAGGTAAAAACTAAAACAATACATTTCATGTGGCGATGGTCGTAAGTCCTGTCTTTCTTATCGCGCAATTGGGTGATAACAAGAAGGCAAAAATGACATACAAACTTTCATCCATTTTCTAAAAGTCCTTCCTTAGCTCCAGACCCAGCGTTTTAGGCTGTACGTTGTCTGTCAGTAAGTGAATGAAAAAATAAAATAAGTAGTCGAGGTGCTCGATGAGAATTTCCATCGATAAAATGTCTAACTATCATACAAACTTTCATCCCTTATTTACCCCATTAAGGGGATGAATTTTCAAAAATTCTTTCTTAGCGCTAACCTTTGTTATACACAAAAAACTCTTGTGCAAAATCATGCTTCTAGACCAAGCGGTTTAGGCTGTGTGTTGTCTGTCAGTGAATAAATTTGTTATAAATTTGTGATTTTTATTCAATAGATAATATCATGACATAATAATCATGACAGTAAACTTTAACGTTTTAAGTAGCTAAAAAAGGTCACAAAATTAACTGTATAAATCATGTGGTGATAGCGTTCAAACCATTGAAATTTACTTACATTACAGTAATGGTGGTTTTCCTTTTTTTTTTTGGTTTTTTGCAGTAAATAGAATGTTCTATCATTAAAAGTTACTGTTTTGTCTTTTACTGTTTTACAAACATTTCTTCTTACTGTATAAAGTCAGTAAGTCGTTAAGTATGAAATGATAGGAGAGTTCATAAATTGCCTATGGTTTCTAAGCAACATTATTATTTAAGGTGAATGCGCAGTGGTAGACCGCGAAATTCAAATTTTCTTACGTTTTTTACAATTTGCAGGTCAGGTCAGGTCAGGTCAGGTTGTATCTTGTTCATAATATGATTCGCGACTATATTCGAATTATAGTCATTACAATCATTAATATATCTCTTTTAGTTATATTTGTTCCATAAGCACTTTTCCAAAAGAGATTTGTTCCATAAGAACAAATCAAATAAAAATAAGTAAGAAAGATGTGTTAATGATTCTAATTATTATAATTCCGTAAATACGTACCTGTTATAGTCGAGAATCATATTTTGATCAAGACACTGACCTGAAAATTGCAAAAAACGTAAGAAAAATTGAATTTCGCGAAATCACCCAAAAAACGTTGTTTTCTCTTTAGATGATAATATTTGATAAGGCGTAGTGTCTTTGGCCACCTATTTTGATATTAAAGGTAGGACTGATAATAAACTTATCTATTAATGATAGTCAACATACCTGAACCAGTAAAAGAATGAAAATAGCTGATTGCCTGAAAACTAAGATATTCTTGCTGGTACATTTTTCCGTTCGCTTTTAAGTTCCTTAGTAAAACTTGCCAAGAAGTTGTATAGAAAAGCGAAGGAAAACAGACACGATCTCGCACAGGTGTTGCATTGAACAGAACTACAAGATGTAGCAATTAGGAACAGTACGTAATTGGCGTAAATGTCATTTATGAATTTCTAAGACTGCTTGTAAATTATGGCCTACGTTGGCATGTATGTTTTTTCTTTTTACCCGACTGCGTCAGAAGGAGGGTTATGTTTTTCGAGTGTATGTATGTATGTATGTATATTTCTTTGGCACGCTCTGTAGCCTAAACGGCTTGATCGATTTCAGCTTGAGAGGTGCCGTTAGATTCGTCTTAATTGTGAGAGTGACACTGGGTATATCAAAATATAAAAAAAATTAAAATGGCCGATTTTTTTTTTTTCGAAACCTATCGAGTGGGGTATCAAAATAAAGGGTTTTAAAAGGTGATTACAAAAATATATATAACTTATATGGTTAAAAGCAATTCGAAGTGACTATAATCGTAAAAAACTGGCCAAGTGCGAGTCGGACTCGCACACGAAGGGTTCCGTACCACAAGGCAAAAACGCCGAAAAAAACATGTTTGTTGTATGGGGGCTCCCCTTAAATATTTATTTTATTTTAATTTTATTATTTATTATTAAAGTTAAAATACAACTGAGTATTTTGTGAATATTTCAAGTGCCTACCTGTTGCCATTTTTGATATCGAGCAAAAAAGGGCAAAAAAATCGCGTTTGTTGTATGGGAGCCCCCCTTAAATATTTATTTTATTTTGTTTTTAGTATTTGTTGTTATAGCGGCAACAGAAATACATCATGTGTGAAAATTTCAACTGTCTAGCTATCGCGGTTCTTGAGATACAGCCTGGTGACAGACAGACGGACAGACGGACAGACGGACAGACGGACAGACGGACAGACGGACAGACGGACAGACAGCGAAGTCTTAGTAATAGGGTCCCGTTTTTACCCTTTGGGTACGGAACCCTAAAAACACGTACCAAGAACGTACACGTACCGCTAAATCGTTTGCGAAATCTTTCACATCAAGTAAACTAAAAAGCTGGAAATAAAAAAAGTAATTTAAAAAATAAAAAAAACCGACTGCGAAACTCAAAAGTCGGGTCTTTTTATTTTTTAAATTACTTTTTGTAAACACATATTTACCGAGTTGAAAGTCATAGAAGAATTGCATTCGTAGAATTTACTCCAACACATTGTAAGGTCCATACAATTAAGGCCACCTGAGATACAGGTTTAACCAAGTGCAGGCATTTTTTATTATAATAGGTACCTTTCTAAATTATTTCTAAGACTTTATGTTAATATTTTACCAATTTTAATACTGAATAAAATTATTTATTTATTTATTATTTACAATTGTTTAACCAACATGACCAAAACATACACTATATGTAGTGCATGTGGCACACATTTGCAAAAAATATATATTACACGGCATTTCACTAATATAAAGGAATTGACTAAAACAACGGTCACGACACATTACAAATGCAAAAAGTTGTAAAAAAGGCAAAAATAAAAAAACAAAACGTTGCGTCACAAATCAAAACAAAGAGCAACGATCCATCAGAGGCTATTAACGTCACCGTTATTTCATAAAGTGTTTACCGCAATGTAAATAAACAAGGAGCTTAAAGCGATGTCAGCTAGTGGTAAAAAGAAGTTAAAGTTTCCACATTATTCCTGTGAGGAGGCAAGAAGTGCGGAAGTTTGCGGAGGATGTTTAAATTGTCGCTCGGCTACACGAAACTGTTGGCAGACTGTAGCGCCATCTGTGGCCCGCAACCAGAGTAATGCCCCATTGAAAGGTTGCCTGATTTGTTTTGTAAAAGCTAGCCACCCGGGCACCCGTGGCCCGACACTAAGCTAAGTAAGATAGTGGTACACTCGCTTATGTTACTTAGTCTGCAATGAACTGAGTGCCACTTTGACGTCAAAGGTCTTGGGGTATCAGGAACAGAAATGTTGCATATAGGTATTCCTTTGTAGGTAAGTACTATTGAGCTTATTCCACAGTGCGATCGGCGTGAACTACTGGGTGGTCACGTTCAATAATGTACAAGCTTGATCCTGTTGCTTGCCATCAAACAGCTTGCAGCTAGCTTTGACCAGAGACCTACAAAGTTTTCTTACCAAAACTATAATAAGAATATTATTTTATGCGGAATACGACCAGTGGGGTAATTGCGTAACCACATTAACAGTAGCAATGGCTTTCATTTTGACAGTTCAACAATATTTATTGCGTTATTTAGGTACCTTGTTGAGCGGACAATTTTTTCAAACATACAAAGCATAGTGTCACGGGTGCAGTTTATCAACATGTTTGTGTTATCGTTTACAGTCGGCACGTAACTCGGCAAGACACGTAACTTCACTTTTCCTCTTTAACTTTAACCATAGAATAATAACAAGCAATAAACGTGTAATTTTTCAAGTGAAGACTTCTTTAGGCGCGTTGGGCATTTTTTGAGATGGGTAAAATCCATTGAATTCGCGACACTGTTACCGTAACCGACACCGCGCGTGTTTTGTTTATAAGATGATTAAAAAAATACACACGTAATTGTTCAAATTTTTACTTGCCGGCGCTCCCGGAGTGCCACTGTTTTTTTTTTTTTTTTGTTGCACCATGTGTGCATGAGCGAGCTTACTCCCGCTACGCCAAACCTTTGCCAAGCTACGTGCTTGCGACTGTAACTGCGTACACACCACAAATAAAAATAAAACAATAGAGGAAAATATATACTTAGTAGTAACCAAGATACTGATTACATATTTACAAACTACTGGTAGACCTGTGACCTAGTCTTCATAAGAAAAGACCAAAACAGCACCTTGATAGCTTGATTATATGTGTTTGTTTGTAGATACTAGGTATATTTTGTTACTTGATGATATTATGAATGTTTGTCAGCATCCATTTGGGTCCAGACAACAATACATTCATACCTCGACCAACCCTCCTGCAGGTGTGGTGATTATGACATTATCACGCTTAGTTGGTTCATTGTAGCCCACATTGTGTGCATTGTATTCTAGCGGTCTACAATAGCGTCCACAGATCTTGATAGACGTGTAAATTAACTAGGATTAGTGTGAATACACATGAGCCACACGCGTCAGCGACGGAGGCAACTGCAGCCGTCGACGCGTTGGCAACATGCCGCTTGTGTACTTCAGCATCGTACTCTAATGCAAGAGAGACACGTTGTCGGTGGCAGCCGCCGATGCATCGACACTTTTATATCAAAATCTCAAAATCACAAGTCAAAGAAGTATGGAAAGGAGCATGCTGAAGCACAGTCCGTAAAAAGACAGATATTATAGTTACGCACAGAAATTAAAAATGAGATGGGCGGGCCATGTAGCCAGAATGAATGACGATAGATGGACCATACGAACCACGGTGTGGCCAGGACCAGCAGGCTACAGGAAGAGAGGCAGGCCGCAAACACGATGGGCAGACGACATAACACACACAGCCGGCCGGGACTGGACAAGAGTAGCAAGCAACAGGGACACATGTCAATCTCTGGAGGAGGCCTTCACCTAGGAGGGGTTCTTGCACAAAATGTTAATCTTATCACATAATTTATTGAATAATTTATAATTGAACTATGTTAATTGATTATTAATTGGATAATTTATTTAATTTATTCTGAATTAATTTTATCTATTTTAATTTTTAAATTTTATTTTATTTCAATTTAAAAAAAATAGTTCAATGTTAATTTTTTTACTTTTCAATGTTTATTTTTTCTATCTATTATTCTAAATCATTGGCAAGAAATAAAAGGCTTTTATATTTTTATTTTATTTTATTTATATCAAAATCTCAAAGCATCAAAAATTGTTTCCTGAAACATTTACCTCCAAAACAGAACCGTTAGAACCGAATTGGAACGTAATAAAAATAAAACCAAAAATGTTTTCAATGTAAAAGCAAGTTATTGGAAATACTCAATGGCCACAGTTGGAGCGGTCCGGAGTCAAGTTACGGACGGAGTCTAAAATTTAAACAAAGTTTGTTCCGGTCTCTGGACATGGTTGGCCACTCGAAGGCCAAGGCTACATTAGAGTGCGACGCGACCTGTGACATAGGTACACTGTAGGAATATCGCAATTTACAGAGTTTTTTAATTGATTGGCGAAACCTTTCAGGCCTGTATAACCGATTATAAAAATAATATTCATGTGTCATCATCATCTGCCTAGCCTTTTCCCAACTATGTTGGGGTCGGTTTCTAGTCTAACCGAATGTCTAACCAGTATTTTACATGGAGCCTATCTGACCTCCTCAACCTAGTTACTGGATAATACGATACCACTTGGTAAGACTGGTTGACAGACTTTCGGGCTTCTGACGACCCGTAATGACTGCAAAAGATCCAAGAATGACATCAGGGATCAACGGCTTAACGGCTACTATACATTTCCAAATCTCATTAACACTAGAAATCTTAGTTTTTTCATGCGATCGGGACAACATTAAAGTCATTACACGAAATCGAAGTCTTCACCAAATCATCGGCGAAATGCAAGCGATTTTTCAGCTTCAGTCGCTACCTAATGTAGGCTCAGCCTAACGGTAAGCTGCAGTTGCACCGGCTTGCAAATTACACCAACGAATTGATCGGCGAACTCTTCTAACGGTCAAATAATCTGCGAGTTTTTATTCACTGCGATGGAAACATCGTTTTTATATTCTCGCAGTTTTATTGATTGATTGGCAGGTTTAATTAACTGTTGTGTACAGGCTGTTGTTTTGTTAACTATTTATTTAAAGTTTATTACAACTTTTCCTACTGCACACATGGTTTAAATTTGGGGAAAAAAACACCTTTTCGTCATCGGATCAGTTGATTATTTTTGTATGGAAAGTCGATATCTTTTTTGGTAATTTCATATCTTCCTTTGGGAAAATTGTTCAGTATCGTGAGTAGAATCAGCCCTTCAAAGGGTGCCAATGAATCAATCAACTCAGCCTATCGCAGTCCACTGCCATAGATCTCTCCCATGCTGCGGCATAGCACCCAGCTCTTCGCCTTCCGCATCCAGTCAGTCCCGGCCACCTTTTTGAGATCGTCCGTCCATCTAGCTGGGGGGCGTCCCACACTGCGCTTACCGATACGCTGTTTCTACTCCAGGACTCGTCTGCTCCACCGGCCATCGGTCCTTCGACAAACATGGCCAGCACTGCCACTACAGCTTGCTTACTCTGCAAACGATTGCGGTAACTCCGGTTCAGCAGGAACAGATGATTATAACAGCCTGTTTAGGTACCTACTTTGCAGGTACTTATACAGAATTTGTTTCTTAGCTACTCGCACACTAAATCGGCGATTGCAGCAGTATTACAAACTGCACAAACAAATTGATCGACATGCATCTAACTGTTAATTTATCCGTGAATTTTATTTAGTGCTTCACTGAACATCGTTTCAAATTCTCATTGTGAGTGTTAATTGATTGGCGGTTCTAATTAACGCGCGCGAAACCAAATGCGTGGATTTCGAATAGAACTCGATAGCATGTTCTGCTGGAACTTTAATTCCCAATGTTACTAAAGAGTTACAAAGGGAATTAAAGTTCACAAACAAGCAACCGCATTACCAGAGGGGCAACTCTCGTAACTTTAAGAACGCTCACAGTCTGGGGGCCTAAAAGGGCCACTTTGGTAGTATCATAAAAGGTTATGAATCATAACATGGCGAAGACAGTCCGTGTTTTTCTTTTTTTCGCTGCACGACGTAGATATAATCAAAGAGATTGGGATTGGATTTGAATTGGATTGATTGGTATTTTAGCACAGACAAAAAAAAATCACTGAAAAATCCTTCACCAATGGGTAGTAACTTAACAGTTAACTGTCCAGTATGATTCATAATGTTATCCTTTTATGATTCTGCCAAAGTAGCCTTTTTAGGCCCCCTGACCTCAGTCTCAAATGGCCAGAAATACCCCTACTTTCCCTACATTTTTAACAAGTTTTTGACATTGACTGTCGCTGGGTTGAGATTGTGACTAGATTTTGAACGTTTTTATTACGGGAATTGACATTTTATTTCTTTAATTTTAACTATTTTGGTGAGAAATCATCAAATGACCCCTCCCGCTCTGGGCAGAGCGGAAGGGAGTGTCAGACTCTTACTGACTAAAACCCACCCGTGTTCCTTCCTTAGCCCTTTATGTTCCGGGCCAGCGGTAACCCTTTCGGACAATCCCGCTGCCGGGAATCGGTCTTCAGTTCGATTTTTAACCACCTGAGAGGAAGTTGTTTTAAAATCGAATAATACATTCAAAATTTAAAAATAAAACAAGATTTTATTTCACCTAATTCTACATGGCATATAGGAAACGCCAGAAGCTAGGTGCACTGTTCCAATTGGTCGTTTCCTATGGAGAAGAGCCGACAAGAAACTTCACAGTTAAGGTACTCATTAAAAAGGAATTGGCTTTTACGTTTTGAAATAACACTGCTAATAGGTACCTATGGGAGGACAGTGTAGGCACAATTTAAATATGCACAGTTTGGAAACTAGGCCTATTTCTTGAAATAATTATCTACGCTCCATTGGAGCGTTAGTTAGGGTTGTCACTCTTAATTTGTATATTCGTTTTTTTAGAGTTCCGTACTAAGACTTCGCTGTCTGTCCGTCTGTCTGTTTGTCACCAGGCTGTATCTCAAGACCGCGATAGCTAGACAGTTGAAATTTTCACAAATTATGTTTTTTTTGTTGCCGCTATAACAACAAATACTAAAAACAAAATAAAACAAATATTTAAAGGGGGCTCCCATACAAAAAACGCGATTTTTTTTCCCTTTTTTGCTCGATATCAAAAATGGCAACAGGTAGGCACTTGAAATATTCACAAAATACTCAGTTGTATTTTAACTTTAATAATAAATAATAAAATTAAAATAAAATTAATATTTAAGGGGGGCTCCCATACAACAAAAGCGACTTTTTTGCCCTTTTTTGCTCGATATCAAAAATGGCAACAGGTAGGCACTTGAAATATTCACAAAATACTCAGTTGTATTTTAACTTTAATAATAAATAATAAAATTAAAATAAAATAAATATTTAAGGGGGGCTCCCATACAACAAACATATTTTTTTCGGCGTTTTTGCCTTGTGGTACGGAACCCTTCGTGTGCGAGTCCGACTCGCACTTGGCCAATTTTTTATTTTTTTATTTAAAGGATATCACAGTGCCACTTAATTTCTTAGGTAGGCTTTTATGTTTTAATTTTTTTATGTTGGCACCTTGTTTTTATATTCATGTTATTTTTTATCATTTGATTGTGTGTGTGTTGTGCTACATCTTTTGTGTGCACTAAATAAACGGTTTAAATAAATGTTTTATTTAACGAAGTTCTTTAATGCGGCTTGCGGTAGGAGTTAACTGGTAGAAATCGTCACGCGAAAAAGCGTTCATGAATTCAAGTTATGCCCCCTCCAAGATGGCAGCCGCGAAAATTTTCTACCGGCCTACCATTTACGCTTCTTGAACATAAACTGAAACCGACGTTTAATTATATTTTTGACACTCATTGAATTTGAGTTATATTATGAATTTCAATTAATTTTTAGTAGTCAAGTAGTTTCTGTACTGTCCATATGTTTGTGGTGTAGGCCTGTCAACAAGTACCAAAGTTGCTTAAGAAACAGTTTAACCATACTATTTACAAACGTTTTGTACATAGCTTCCACTTTTATTAACCGACTTCAAAAAAAGGAGGAGGTTTCTCAATTCGACCGACGTGTAACGGATTAAGCGCAATACCTCAGACACCCCAATTAGAATATAAAATTATAAGTCTAAAACAACACCCGTAATTAAATAAATTTAAACCAAACCTGGTCGTTTTTTATAAAATAGTTATCCTTACTAAACGCAAAACGTATGTGCAGCAACATGCCTACACACACACTCATGCAATGTTAGCAGCCGACGCGACACACACATTCGAGCGCCCGCCAGCTGGCCATAGCTGTAGGCATTAGATGTGCGTTAGTTCAATGAACGAATTTTACTTACATCAGGTGAGATAGTGGTCAACCGCGCGCCTATCTTAACTTTTGATACTTAATTGAGTTTACAGTGTAATGATTGATAATTTTCTAGCAAGTGAAATTATCAACATGAATCTAAGACTTTACGCTTACTAACGGGGATGCATTTAAAACAGCGACTTTTTACCCGAACTTTGAAACTAACCAAAGAGATTTAAGATAGGTACAATAGAGGGGCCATGCAAAGAAATGTCTTAGAAAAACTGTGATCCCATGTCTCAGTGCCGCCATCTGGTAAGATGTAGCATAATTAGAGCGGCAATTTATTCAATTAGGTTCAGCTATCGCCCGGTAGATGGCCAGTGTGGCCAGTGTTGCCAGATACGATTTTCAATTCATCGATTAAAAATCGGATCGGTGGTGCCTGAAAAATCTAATATAAATCAAATCAGTTAGATAAATATCGAAAACTAAACAAATTAGGCAAAAATTGACTCAGGCAGAAAAAATATTCTAAGTACAATTTTATTCGCTACTATTCATTGTCCGTGTCACCGTCTATGACAACGTATCAGTTTCAGTGTGTGTTTTTAAGTAAGTAGTTATTTACATTTTAAAACAAAATAATTTTAAATGCGCCTGCTTTGCCGCCGAACTATTATGCTCTTGTGTTTTATATTGCTTTTTGTGTAAAGTAGACCTTTTTTGCAATTGTCGGTTGCGTTTCGTTTTTTGCAAAATTATTTTTTTACACTTTTGTTTGCTAATATTTGTAAATCTTATATCGATATACGTATATCCGAGGCGAGGTCCAAAGTCCGTAGATCTATGGATAAATCCGTAGGTCTGGCAATGCGGGGTGACACTAAGTACAAACTATAAAACCTGTAGTAGGGATTTTACCATATAGATTCAAACGTATCGATAATATTGAAAAAAGTTAGTAAGACAATTTTTTCGCATTTGAATAGATTGAAATAAGTGCCAAAAAATTAGGAAAGCAATAAAATTATCCATAGTTTCAATGTTTACAAATGATTTATTAAAAAAAATATTTTTTCATACAAATTACTAAATTATCGTTATTATCTTTATATGTGTGTGGTATAGTTAATTCTTCAAAAGACCATTTCAGTATGAGACCATACTGAAATGGTCTTTTGAAGAATTAACTACTTGACATGATCTGACCAAGATTATATCTGGATCTCTTGAGTTTGTTTTGGCCTTTCTTCTCTGATTAGTCAGATAGGAAACGCCGACCTCATCTAGTTTTTAAAATATGATTGACGTATAAAAGTGTCTGTACAGACACCAGCACATCAAGCTTAGTTTTTAATTCTTCTAATATTATTACCCTCTCTCTTTTATAAAATCAATTTAACATGGATCGATTTTAAACTGAATGTTACTTGAATGAATCGATTATTTTGTCACACCACTATATTAATTTCGTTAAAAAGTGGTAACACTTAAGCTGTCATTTAACCCAACTATAGTAAAGTTACTCAACAATAGATGGCGTTTAATACAACATAAACAAATTTTCTAGATCTTTTTATGAAAATTATTTAATTCTAATTACTGAGTAAATATAGATAATACATACGAAAATAAACTGAATTTAGGTCCAGTTGTTTTACCATAACGAGACTTGCAGTAACGTAATGAGCAACTCGGCATATTTCCATACAAAATATTTTTCTTTTGTTGGACACGAATGTGTCAATGCGACTTGACGCGCAGGCGTACCATACTAGACTGAGAGACTTGTTACGCCTAGGTCACAAGTACCGGGACACTGTTTTGTTCGCAATGTCCCGTCTATTGTAAATACTTAAATGTCTTTGAAACTAACGAAGGGTGAAGCGCCCGGACTCCGTGCGGCACACGCGGGTAAAAAATATTTATCTCAGATGCGTAACTTTCGCGATATTATTAGCTACCTCTGATAAGAGTGTTTACTGCTAATTACGTGAAACAAAAATCAGTGCTTACAAGATTTTAATCACAAACAGCAAACTTTGCTGCGCATGAAAAAATACCTACTTACTTTGAAGATGGCCGGCGCGGGCAGCCCGGAGGTAGCGCGCGCGCGCGATTTCAAAGGGTCGCCGGTTTTGTGCATCTCGCTCTTTCACATTATTCATACGGTACATTTGCAAAGGACGTAGCTCGTAGGAACCAGAAAATTGTCTACTACCTAGTTTCGACATTTCTCTACAAATCAATTAGTGAGACATGCGGAATACAAATCAGTCGTGCATTTCAATAAGCCTTATTATTTGGACGGAAGGATTAAATTCTCTTACATCAACTGTTTTATTAAACGCGCTGGAATCCAAATGTAAAATGCTTTCATATTATTCATAATTATGCACGTGTGTATCATGGACCTAAAAATTAGGTTTGTTCAATTTTAGCGGCGCGCGCGCCAACGGTGAGTTCCTAAAGTCGGATTTTTAATTAGCTGGAGTAAAATGACAGCTTATGTGTTACTTAAATGACTGAAATTGGCGTCTTTTTGTTTTTTCGCGGCCATCAACCAATTCTTGTTTTTCTAGTACAGAATAGTGTAACAAACGAAACTTATTTGACATGCATATCTCTAAACTCAGTCCGAAATGAGTTATTAAGAAGTGTCATTTTACTCCAGTGAATTAAAAATCGGACTATAGTTCTAATGTAGGCATTAGATACCTACCTATGGCCGTATGAACGATAGTTAAATTACCGAACATTAGCTAGATGTGATATTGATAATAACAATGTTTACACAATCGTATTGATAGGAAGAAGTAGGTACTTACAGAACTGGACTATTAATTTGCACTATTTCTGCGATCCACTTTCATTAAAGTTTCAAAATGACCGCCGCCTTGATCTATGCACTTATTAGCACGCTTTCTTAAATTGTATTTCAATTTTGTAAGCACTTCAGTATCACTTTTCACCGTCACAAATGCTCGCACATGCCCGCACATTCGTCCCTGTGTCCAAAGCCGTATTAGGAAGGAACGTCCCACAGTCCCTCAGTCGCTGAGTTGCATCCAGCATCGTCCTGGCGCTCACACTGCAGCCAAAACGGTCATTGAACTCCCGACAAGCTAACGCGACATTATCAAGACAGCGAGCCAGGGTTCTCACCATATCCGTGTATGTTGGTGTACCGGAAAGCCATCGCGCACGGAATCAAAAATTTCACGGAAGTAAATTGAAGAACAACTACACTAGGTCGCTACCGGCGGATGACTAGCTTAGCTTTTAATGTTAGGTACTCATGTTATTCGGCGGTAGCGGCGCGGGCGGCGCGTATGTCGGCATTTCCCAGAAACGTCAAAGAGGTTGCCGACAAATGCTTTATTTCTTTGCAATAAGTTTCAAATTTCTTCAAATTCAATCATTTTATTTTGTAATAATGCCTAAAATTTGTTTGTGTGTGTAGGGCTACTCTGATGACCGCACTAAGTTTGGTCGTGCATTCAAATAAGCCTTACACATTGGAGATAAAGTTGAAATTCCTTTAAATCACCTATTTAATTTGACGCACACTACTTTTATTGTAAAATGCATTGATATTATTTACGTGTGTGTAACGACGTGTGTGCGACCTGTGAGCGAAATACAAATAATGTCGTGCGTTTAAGTAGCCTTTATTGCTCTGAGTTAAGGTTTCAATTTCCTTGATTCAACGATTGTATTAAGGTGGATGTTGCGATGGGCCGTCCATACATTTTTCTTGGGGATTGTACGCTAAACACAGACACACTTTGTTGAAAACGAATCATTTTATCACTTTTCTATAATGAAATGTTCCCGCGATCGACCTTTTTAGGAAATAACTTACATTATTTACTGAGGAAAACGATCGCGAAATCCAGACGAAATTTGACAGTTGCGCCACTAGTGTGCGTGAGTTTTGACAAGCAAACTCAATCGCTATGATTGCGATAGTTTAGAGATGAGAACTCTAGATGGCGTAAACGCGTTATTATAATTCTGTTAAATCAATATCATACGTAATAAGTGATTGATTTATTTCCTTTCCTACCTTTCATGAACAGATTCACAAAAAAAAAACGTTATAATCAATAACCTGACCTGACGAACTTACCAACGTAAACAACTTTATTACATAATATTGTTTTGTGGCAACATAAATATCATTATTCGTAGATAGGATTTATTAGAATGGGTAGTTGAGACCGCGAAATACAAATTTTCTTACGTTTTTTGCCACTAATTGGTGGTAGAAATCTAACTTAGAAAGATGTATTAATGATTCTAATGATTATAATTCTGTAAATATGTACCTGTTATTGTCGCGAATCATATTTTGATCAAGATACAACCTGACACTGACCTGCAAATTGCAAAAAACATAAGAAATTTTGTATTTCGCGGTCTATCATTATCCATTCATCTTATGCGACGCGCGACGTTGCCGTCCCACCCGAGCTGCGTTCGCAACCTTGAACAACATTGAAAGAATTCCGAAGAAAACGGTTGCCACCATGTTGCCACTCTTACTGTTCGCGACATGCATGATATAAATATAATTTTGGAGCTTGCTTGTATGCAGTATATTGGCACGCGGATTTTCTTGCGTGTTATTTTATTTTGTATGCATTGCATTTTCATTGATTCAAATTGCAATATTTCTAGTACTTATGTTATTGCAATTTATTGTAGGTATAGTAACTAATAATTAAGTATTCAATTTTAAAAGTAAGTAGGTAAGTACCTACCTTTAGGTGGTTTTAGAAACAGCAAGTTGGCCCGTGAGTTAGGTTTTTGACTCTGAAATCCCGTCACAATACTAATAACTTACCTATGTATCAATTACATAAGTACAAAGTCAGTGGTTATCATAACTTTAATGTGTTTGTACCTATATTTTTTGGACAACAATAAATGAAATAAATAAGTAAGTATATTATAATTTGGTAACCCAACGAATTTGCAAACATTTGCAAAATCGAAGTACCTACCTACAAAATAGAATACCTTTTACGAATATTGTAAACAGTTTCATTTCAGACAAACAAACATTATTTTAGTTTGGTAGATAAGTCGCTTGGGCGAGGCGCGGGCGGCCGGCGCGCGGCGCCCGCCGGGCGGCGCACAGTGGACCGAAAAACAAGCATCCCATTCATAGGATTTTTGAAAAATAAAATGTTTTTTTGATAGTTATTATTATACAGTTTGGATAGTATACAGTTTTGTCGAGTACATTAAAACATTGAATAAATTAGTAGGTACGGGTTTTTTTTTAATCTATACCCTAAAAAATTACTTTATACTGGATGATTTTTTTTACCGTCTCGAAATTTTTACGGGGTGTTCTAACCATGAATATGAACAACTTTCACTATGGGAGCAACTCCAAAATCGCGAAAAAAAAATCAGCTGTTTAATACACAAGTTCAATACCTACTTGACCAAAATGTATGAAACAGCAGATTTTTTTTTCGTGATTTCCGAGTTGGTCCCATAGTGAAAGTTGTTCATATTCATGGGTAGAACACCCCGTAAAAGTTTCGAGACGGTAAAAAAAATCATCCAGTATACCTATTTCAAATGTATGAAAATGAAATTTGTTTTCCTCATAATTTTGTTTGTCATGGATTGTAAAGCTGAAACTTTGAGGTATTGTTGCCGAGCCTCCAACCAACGCCACCTGATCATTGACTTTGACCCCCAACTTCCCTGTTCAAAATATATAAATGAATTAAAAATGCATATTTGGACGATGGCGTAATAGGCGGTAAAAATCAAAAAAATCAGTTTGTTATTATTATTTTACCCAGTGTGATACCTACCTGAAAGACAACAACCTAGGTAAGTATTTGACTACCGATCTTGACGAAAAGCGTGCTTATTCATTCATATAACGTATTGTTGCCGCCGCTACAAAATGTACCTTGTGTGAGCGGGACAGCGAGCGCCGCGCCAACGACTCGCCTGATCTACATCTTTGATAATACCGTTGAGACCAAAGAGTAAAGTAATATAGCGGCGAAATTGCGAATATTTTCTACTGCAAAATTTGTAAAGTAAGGAATACACCCATTTGTAATGTAACAGTACCAAACTTCGTTGTATTGAAGAAGCACCTCTAAGGAAACCCAACACGTTTGAATAAATTAATAATTAGTAAGTAGGTATAATAAATTTTTGTAAATCTTATGTAAGGGAAGCTTGTTTTTCTGTCCACTATGCGGCATAGGTACCCAGTTAGCTGCCTAGCCAGAATACCTACCCCGGCGCGCGGCTATGGACCTACGTTGTGAGTGCGTTCAGAACTTTGACTTTTATAATCATTGGTTTAGAAACAAACAAATGATTGAGTTACTTAGATCAAATTAATAAACGTGATTTATTGTTTGTATTTATACAACTTACTCTAATCTGTTTATTTTTTTCTTATTCGTCGACCAATATTTTACCAGGAATATAAAGATAAGTAAAATTTTACTTTTATTATTTTATTTTCTGTAATGATTTCAGAACGTAATCCTTTCAACCCGCCTTCCGAATTGCGTCAAAAGCGATTATATCACGAATCCGACCAACGCGCAACGTCACAAATAGTACTCAATAGTCCTTATATTTTGTGACTATTAAATTTGGTCGGATTCGCGATATAATCGCTTTTGACGCAATTCGGAACGCGGGGTTTCCCCGCGTTCCGGTTTCATCTGTAATAATAATCTCTACTAGCAATTCTAGCTAGACTGCTTGAATGCAACTACGCAATTCTGCAATCTCATTATATACGGTTGTGAAATTCGATACTATTCAATTTTATTCAAATACTGAGTGTCTAAGTAACATATTCTTTTGTTTTTCATTTGTTTTTCTATATTTCAGATTACATCTAGGTACAATGAATGCTCGAACAATCAAGAAGGCGTATCGACGACACGAATATTCGGGGCCGCGCAAATGTTTAAAACGTATTCGAGGTGGACTAAGACAATTTCACGATGATGAGAGGTAAGTAAACATGCATATTTTAATAATTCTTTGTCTGGCTTCTTCGTAAAACAGCCAAGTTTGGATGTAGGATTTCATAAAAAACGTTGTGTGTTCGACAAAAGTTTACATTCGTAAATCTTATTACACTTACAGCCGTTTGAAAGTTTGGCGTTCTGAAGATACCAAGATGCCAGTGAATGAAGAAATCCCCATAGATAATTTAGTGTATGTATCAAATAAGATTTATTGTACTTGCTGAATGCTGCTCGTAAAAGTGACATGTCATGTGGTGTAAGTATGGTCATTACATTTTGATTTGTTTCTTTCAGTACACAACCAAGAACATATGCCCGTGTAAAACCAAAATTCCACTTAGAGGCCACTTACAGTACTCCTAGCACTAGCACAGTGACGGCTGAACCTGTGCTTGAACCTTTAGAGATTAATTGGCCGGAAGCTGATCCTGAAACCGATTCATTTCAATTGACTGTGGAAACTGTTCCAAATAAATGTTTATCTGCGATATCTGGGTATCGCATTGTGGACCTAAAGCATGTAATTGAGTGGGCATTCCAATTGGAAAGACACCGAAATATGTGTGAATCTTCACAAATTGAATTTGTTAGTGAGAGACTTGATGGGTTTCGAAGTGAATTAATTTTCAAGTGCAGTATGTGTGGTAAAGCGTGGAAGCACTGTACGGAGAGCAGTAATAAAATAAATACTGCATTTGTTTGGGCAACTGTGACTGCTGGTAGCTACTACACTCAATCAGCACACATAACAAGTCTCATGGATATCCCAACTATGTCAGCTAATAAATTTCGTCGTGTTGAAAAAAAATTAGGCAATGTGTGGTTTGAACATTTGACAGAGGAAATTAAAACTGCTGGTGAACAAGAAAGGTCAATAGCTATTCAAAAAGGTCATGTGTCTTCAGATGGTGTTCCATTTGTTACTGTATATGTAGACGGAGGATGGCTGAAAAGGTCATATGGGCATAACTTTGATTCACCTTCTGGTATGGTAAGTTAATATATTACTAAACACATACATACATAAACTCACGCCTTCTTCCCATGGTGGTAGGCAGAAACTACAGAATGTCACCTGCTACGATACCTTACATACCTACTCCTTTACTAAACACATATTTGGTTCTGTATGAACTTTTTATTATGTGCAATATTTACAAGTGTTGCTTTTCATTTCCAGGCCTGCATTATTGGCAAAGAAACTAAGAAATGTCTATTTCTTGGTGTTCGAAACAAATATTGTTATACATGTCAATATTATGAAAAAAGAAACATGGACATGAAAGCACATAATTGCTGCAAAAATTTTACTGGACCGTCTACAGCCATGGAATCACAAATTATTGTGGAAGGCTTTCAAAAGAGTGAAGAAATGCATCAACTTCGCTATTTAAGTTTTATCGGAGACGGAGACTCCTCTGTATTTGCAAACTTGAAAGAGAAAGTGTCATATGGAAACATAATAAAAAAAATTGAATGCAAGAATCATGTAATCAAAAACTATACCAGTGCACTATACAAGGTAAATAAATAAATCAAATTTGTATAGATATCTCAAGATCTGTGAAGCATAATTATTCTGTATTCATATTTGTACCTTTTTTTAGATCTTGGCCAATACTAAGCTCCCACTTTATGGGCGTAATATTTTGAAGCCAAAGGTGATGAAGCTTACACTAGTGGCACGGAAAATTATAATGTGTAGCAGTGAGAGTGCTGCTATGGCAGCAGATTTGAGAAATGGCCCGCTTCATGTATTCGGATTACATGAAAACTGCAAGGATTATTACTGCAATGTCAATAAAACAGCTGCAAATGGAAGTGAAAACAAGGAAGAAAATCTTGTAGATAGTCTGAAAAATACTGCTCCAGAGGTGTGGGCTCTAATTTATGCAGCCAATGAAAAAATTGCTTTGAAAGCTGGTCGTTTGTCGAATGAGACAACAAATGTGGCAGAAAACTTTATGAGCATAATAAATAAATTCAACTGTGGAAAACGAATTAGTTTAGGAAGAGGGGGTTCTTACCAGCGACGTGTTCATGTGGCAGGTAAATATAAATAGTGGTGGTGGTCACATACAAACAATACTCTAGTATTGTTTGTTTGTATGTTACATAATCATCTATTTATATTTTATTGATATTTCCTAATAAAAAATATTCTATTTTCAGGATTATCACTTGCTACTGGACATAAATGGCATGAAACTGCATGGAAAAAGCAGACCACACAGAGCCCAGGGACACATTTAAAAAAATACATAAATCGGAAGGAACAAAGCAGAATACGACAGAAGTCGTTGATACGCAAACGATTGTTTGCTCCAAGAGAGAAAACCCAGCCGGACAAGCACTATGGACCTGAAGCCTATGACCCAATTGATATTGACGAAGCACAATTGAGAATACAGTGTGAAGAACGGTTCGCAGAATTCCAAAAGTCACCAGAAAACATAGCTTTGATTGAAATGACTACTGTAGGACAGCATGAAAATGATTTATATACTACTCATAGGAGTGACCGTTTGACTGCTAGTCAATTTGGAATGGTTATTATACACTTACATACATTTCTGGTAACATTGCGGTATTTTATTGAATACCTACATACAATGCTGAATTTAAAAAATATTTATTTTATCTGGACTTTTATGTTTACAGGTTTGCAAACGCCGTATTACCACTCCATGTCACAATCATGTAAAGGATATTCTATATAAAAAGAATATTTGCACAAAAGACATGTTATATGGGCAGCAAAATGAGAATGTGGCAAAAAGTATGTTCATGCAACAATATAATAAAATTGTGAGGCCTTCCGGTCTTTTTATTGATGAAGAATTTGGATGTTTAGCTGGCAGTCCAGATGGTAAGTTTTCATCATCTTTGTATTTCTCATCTATGTATTTATTTGCCAAATGTATAAAATTATAATGCTAGCTTATAATCGTGAGAGACCAAGGATTACGAGCACGAGAGGCGATTGAATTTCTTGTATCAAATCTTATAAAGAGCTCCATTGTTTTATATTTTGTGTCAATTTATTTCAGGTATAATTGAAAATGAGAGAGCTGTTATTGAGATCAAGTGCTTTCCATCATTGGCGAGGAAAAATCAAAGCCTAGAGGCAGCTGCACTAGAAAAGAAAAACTTTGCTCTAAAACTGGATAATAATGTTTTAGTTATGAATAAAAAGCATGATTATTACCATCAAGTAAATTGATAATTCTATTGCATGTCCACTTTATAATTTATTTCAGTTTCTTGTTTTTGCTTTATGTAATTAAAATCTACTATTTCAGGTTCAAGGACAAATGCGTGTTAGCAAAATGGATAAGTGCTACTTCATATGTTTTATTTCAGTCACTGAACCTTTGACTGTGATAGAAGTATGTCGAGATGATGAATTTATCAGCAATATGATACCGAAGCTATTAAACTTTTTTAAAAACTGTATTCTGCCAGAAATCATATTGAGACGTGTTCAAAAAAATGCTAAATGTATAGATTTGAATGGTACGTATACACGGCTAGGTATCAAGTTATACATTTCCAGTATAAGCTGACCTCTCATTGTACGGAAATTCTATAACATCCTATACAATGCGAGTTCAGCTTATACTGAAAATGTATAGCTGGATAATTATGTAGCCTTGTGTACCAGTGGATACTGGTGCACGCGGCAATTTTTTTTATTTCATAAATTGTATCAATTTCAATGTCTAAAATATATTATTATGTCATTCCAGTGAAAAATCGTCCATCTACATCAGTTGAAAATTCGAGCAACTAGTAAAGTTTCATTTTAGAGCAGCTTTGGAGATCGATGGTACGTTACATTTTGAAATGAATGGGAAATAATATTCGTCCAGTCACATTTAAACTAAGTAAAGTTATTTTTCTTTGCAGCAGCCTTGTAGCAGTGGACAAGAACACTCACGGCAGATGGTGAAATCAACAAGTCAAACGATTTTTGTTATAATTATTTTTTTCAGTAGTTTGTTTAGAATCAACACTATAATATATTACTTTTTATTTGCATTTTACTATAAAATCAAAAGGCTTATTTTTGAAGTAGTTTGTTTAGAATCAACATTATCATTGTTTATTACTTTTTATTTGTATTTACTATAAAATGAAAAGGTGAAATAATACTTTATTATGTAGCCACCTGGTGAACTCAATAAGCTGGTCTTTAGATTTTTATTTTTCTGAACTTTGATAAGAGTGCTTTGACATTATAAAATATTTTTTCACCTACCTGGGTAGATGTAATCGCATACCAACTAATTATTGTATTATTTTCATTTGTTGTTATGTTTTGTTTTTTTCTTGTGTCTGTTTTGTGTAATGTCTGTAATTATTGTAATAATTGGTGATCCTATAAATTTAATCATGTATCACGCATCATTTGTGTTACTTCAAACACTTTTATTGGTCTTTAGGTTTTTATTTTTCTAAAAACTTTGTTAGGAGTGCTTTGACATTATAAAATATTTTTTCACCTACCTGGGTAGATGTAATCACATACTAAATTGTATTTTTTTTATTTGTTGTTATCTTTTGTTTATTTCTTGTGTCTGTTTTGTGTAATGTCTGTAATTGATGTAATAATTGGTTGTGGTATAAATTTAATCATGTATCACGCATCATTTGTGTTACTTCAAATACTTTTATTTGATAATTAATTAGTCTAAGGTAATAAAGTAAAACGATCTTCATAAAATGTATAGACTCAAGTTTTTGTAACTGAACAGACAGCTGTGCTGCTGGGGAGTTTGTTGCACCACTTCTTCTTTCCAGCTAGAGCACTAGGAAGTGGTGAAGGGCGGGCGTTTTGGGGGACTGTCTTATTGTAATTGTGACATTCGAAATTGTGTGACATTCGAATAAAGTGCTGATTCTAAGCCTAGTTTGAATAATTACATGATTTTATATAAAAATGACTTTTATTATCCTATCATCATACTCATGCCTTCTTCTAATGGGGGAGGCAGAAACTACAGAACGCCATCTGCTATGATACCTTACATACTCCTTTGGTCTCGTTTACGTTCATAAATCTGGCCATACACGCACGCCGGTTGCGAGTACTACCTACAGGCACAGTATTCACAATATTCGCAAGAAACGCATTTCATTTTTTATATAAATATCGTAGCAGGTGGCGCATTTTTTAAATACACGCCACCTAGTGGTCTATTCCTGTAAACTTATGGAAATATTCGCTTACGTCTGTGTGTGTAAACGACCTATATTCAATGGCAGATTTTATTTAACAGTTATGTGTCGAATTGGGTGGATTTTGAGGCAATGTTATGACCAAATTCAATAAAGTGTAATGTCCGATAACCGCGTCCACTACTTTTACGACTTAATAATGTGCCAATTACTCATAAAACAAAATAAACTGAAAATGTTGACTTCAGCGCCATCTAGCGGGAAAACGTCCAAGAGCAGATCGTATGATGCTCCTTAATTTGTCATGATAATGTGTTTCTAATTTAGGTCATTTAAAAGATTTTTTCCGTCAAAATTTAACACCTATTTTTTATGACGGAAATCGATTCAGAAGCCGATTCTGAACAAACTACTTTCAGGAATTGCGTTTATTCTGTTACACGTTGTATATATATATTTTTTTTTATGTGTGTTCGCGGATAACTTCGTCGTTTATGAACCGATTTTGATTATTCTTTTTTTGTTGGAAAGGATATATGCTAAGGGTGGTCCCATGATAAGGAAACTAGGATCTAATGATGGCATCCCAGTGAAATCGAGGGGAACTTTCGAAAATCGTAGGAGCGACTAGTGCGTTTGTTAATTTTTTCATTAAGTATTTTAAAGCACTACCATTTGATGAAGGCCTGGAGTCGATGTGATGATGGAGCCGAAAGACAGTCGAGGGGACTCCTCAACGATTTACAGCAGTTACCTTGTGTTTGGGCTTGATTAATTTGTATTGATGTGAACTTTACACCTAGATGGGTTGCGACTGTCATTAGGGGTCTGATGATGAAGACGAAGGACAGTTAAGGGAATTCCTCAACAGTTTACAGTAGCTACCTTGTGTATGTTCACCGATTACTCGAAGACGGCTGGACCGATTCCAAAAGTTCTTTTTTTATTTGAAAGGGTATACTCTCGAGGTGGTCCCATTATCATCAAGTTGGAATCTGATGAGAGGATTCCATGGAAATCGAGGGAAACCCTCAAATTTTATAGGCAAAGCTACAGCGATTTGGATATTTTTTAAAGTAACTTGAGTATTTGCTCTCGGAAATCATCACTTGGTAAAGTGGAGCTGATGATGAAGATCACAGATGGCCATCGGAACTACTCACTGACAAATATTTCACGGGTTGCGATTCGATTACTTTAATATGGTTGCTAAGCAATTTATGCTCGTCACAATGCGTATTGCGAGTGATTGTTGAGGATCTCCTGGTTCTTACCGGGAGAACTCCTCAACAATTAACGTCCCAGCATCGGGAAAAGCAAAATTTTGTAAAAGGTGATGAACAGTTGGCATTAGGCTATTGTAACTTAGATAAATTACAAACTGACCCACTAAAAAGTGAAAAATAAAAACATTTTTCCAAAAAAAAACAACCGAATTTGTAGTGTTTTTTTGGAAGTCGGTTGTTTTTTTTTTTGGAAAAATGTTTTTTATAGTTTAATCATGAATTCGTTCCAATCAATGGCAGGGCAAATTAATCTTGGTTATCAAATTAATCGCCAAACCACAGATTAGTTACCTAACTATCTTATTTTAGTTAATGCCTAACGAATAGTTTATCTCTATTTTATCCAATGCTCTGATGAACATTTATTTTTGGTAAGTTGACGCTCTTATTACAATTATTATCATCATAAAATTCTCTGTACCTACTAATTACAGTTCCAAAAACCGGGCAAGAGCGAGTCGGACTCGCGCACCGAGGGTTCCGTAACATCCGGGTCTATTCATAAGGTTTATGTTTATGAAATTAAATGTTTTTTTATTTTTGAGTTGATTGAATGAATGGTAAATTGTGGTTTACGATTTATGACATATTAAAAAAAAACTACTTACTAGATCTCGTTCAAACCAATTTTCGGTGGTAGTTTACATGGTAATGTACATCATATATTTTTTTTAGTTTTATCATTCTCTTATTTTAGAAGTTACAGGGGGGGGGACACACATTTTACCACTTTGGAAGTGTCTCTCGCGCAAACTATTCAGTTTAGAAAAAAATGATATTAGAAACCTCAATATCATTTTTGAAGACCTACCCATAGATACCCCACACGTATGGGTTTGATGAAAAAAAAAATTTTGAGTTTCGGTTCTATGTATGGGGAACCCTAAAATTTATTGTTTTTTTTCTATTTTTGTGTGAAAATCTTAATGCGGTTCACAGAATACATCTACTTACCAAGTTTCAACAGTGTAGTTCTTATAGTTTCGGAGAAAAGTGGCTGTGACATACGGACGGACAGACAGACAGACAGACAGACGGACAGACAGACAGACATGACGAATCTATAAGGGTTCCGTTTTTGCCATTTGGCTACGGAACCCTAAAAATGTAGGGCCAAATAAGTAAACGAAGAATCGTATGTATACGTATACCTATGGATTATACACAAACATTACACATACACACATACCATACTACACCTATAATCACCTCTCTAGTCTCCACTCTGGAATTCGTACCCCGAGCCCCAAGATACAGACTGAGGCGCTTTGTATACACACGTTTTCGCCGTGTGTACGCACGATCATCAGTGTTGTATGAATCACTGTGGAAGCTTTTTGACGGACACGTTTTTTCTACGGCGCGTTTTATACGCCATCTGGAGGTGAGCACAGTTCGTCAGTGTTGTATGGATCACTGTGGAAGCTTGTTGACAGAAACGTTTTTTTCTACGGCGCGTTTTATACGGCGCGTTTTATACGCCGTGTGTAGGTGAGCACAGTTCGTCAGTGTTGTATGGATCACTGTGGAAGCTTGTTGACAGAAACGTTTTTTTCTACGGCGCGTTTTATACGGCGCGTTTTATACGCCGTGTGTAGGTGAGCACAGTTCGTCAGTGTTGTATGGATCACTGTGGAAGCTTTTTGACAGAAACGTTTTTTTCTACGGCGCGTTTTATACGGCGCGTTTTATACGCCGTGTGTAGGTGAGCACAGTTCGTCAGTGTTGTATGGATCACTGTGGAAGCTTGTTGACAGAAACGTTTTTTTCTACGGCGCGTTTTATACGGCGCGTTTTATACGCCGTGTGTAGGTGAGCACAGTTCGTCAGTGTTGTATGGATCACTGTGGAAGCTTGTTGACAGAAACGTTTTTTTCTACGGCGCGTTTTATACGGCGCGTTTTATACGCCGTGTGTAGGTGAGCACAGTTCGTCAGTGTTGTATGGATCACTGTGGAAGCTTGTTGACAGAAACGTTTTTTTCTACGGCGCGTTTTATAGGGCGCGTTTTATACGCCGTGTGTAGGTGAACACAGTTCGTCAGTGTTGTATGGATCACTGTGGAAGCTTGTTGACAGAAACGTTTTTTTCTACGGCGCGTTTTATACGGCGCGTTTTATACGCCGTGTGTAGGTGAGCACAGTTCGTCAGTGTTGTATGGATCACTGTGGAAGCTTGTTGACAGAAACGTTTTTTTCTACGGCGCGTTTTATACGCCGTGTGTAGGTGAGCACAGTTCGTCAGTGTTGTATGGAACACTGTGGAAGCTTGTTGACAGTAACGTTTTTTCCTACGGCGCCGTTTATACCTACACCGTACCGAAAAGAAACCGTGCCGTGTACAAACGGCTTAACTGTCTAGTGGCTCTCTGACTCACACTCTAGGGGCTCACTGGTAAATAATACTTTGTAACATCTTAAGCTACTCATGTCATTTCAACTTGCCGCCTGCCCAGTATAAACCTGGACAATAAAATATTTTCTTTTCTATTTACAACCCTCATTTGACATTAGATTCGCCTAGAGAGCTAAAATTGTAATAGGAATACATATATGAAATTTATATCGATTGTCAATTCATCATAATTTAAATCGAAATTGATTCCATACACGCACGGATTACAAATTATTCCCAGGGCAATGATTTGCAATTAATTTGCTCCATTTAGGAAGGCTCTGAAGCGATTCGTCGTTTTGTATTGACAATGACATCATGTAGGTAGGTACTTATCAAATCTTTTGTTCAGATTGCGGTGACTCGTCTCATTGGCCGACATAATGTAGGGGTAATTACGTGACATAATGGCAATGCCTTTAATATTGACAGTTCACAAAAATATTCATTGCGCTATTTACGTTGTTAAGCAGACAAATTTCTTAAACCTATGAAATAATGGATTAGCAATTTGCTTGAAAATCTTTAGGATTTTGTATGATAGTGTTTTACGCGATTAGGGTGCTGCTTCATATCGCAATAAATTGTGAGGTCATCGAAGTCAGGACTTGCTCGACGTCCGGGAGTTATTAGGAAATTCTCAGTTGCGGCGGGAGTGGAACTGTTGCCGAATTGCTCGATATGGCAATAAACTCACCCACTGAACCTTGTTAACTAATTACCTAATAGTAGTGATGGTGATTCGCAATATTCGGAATAGCTTACAAAAGGATCAAAAGTATACTTAGCAGTAGCGAAGGGTCTATTTTTGTAAGAGGTAAGCCGGAGTAGATATCTTTAATATGATTATATTATTTGTCTATAGAATACTGACTGAGCCATTCAAAGGGAAGGCGGGTAGGAATCGAGTTGTATGGAAACTTCGCCATTGATACTTAGATAGGTACCTATAGTCTGTTCTGCTGTAATAATATACCTTTACTTCTCTGTTCAGGTTTAATTCTTACGCTCTCACTCACCCAAGGGTATTAGTATTTAAAAGGTTTCAGCTTTATATTTCACCGCTTTTTCCAACGATTATTGCTTAGTTATCATTCTTAAATAAAATTGTAAATGTAAAATCGTCGACGGTTAGAAAATTAACCTTAATTGTCTAATGAAAACCATCTTCAAGGCGATTTAAAATTAGAATTTTGGGTTTAGTTATTCAAATATTCAAACCATAGCACTCTATTTAAACAGGAGAAGACACTGACTCCTGTAACAGGTTTTTACCTAGCTCAGAAGTCAAGGTTACCATATCATTGTATCATATAGGTAATTTTATGGCAATAAAAATATTATTATTATTATAATTCAGGATTTTTTTCAAAAATACCTACATGGATTTTTTTCTAATCCCATGAATTTTCGCCTAGACTATATGGGGTGCTTAATTGTTACAAATGGGTCACACTATCACGTCCTATAAGGAAGATGTCAAATTACAAGTCACCCTGTATTAAGTACCTACTGAGGAAAATCTTTAACACCAAAGTGTCTCACCACTTATTATATTCCCACGTAAGCTCATATTCGCATACGACTTGTTTTAAAAAGTCCTTCCACACCCTACCTTATTGCAATTTTACTTGTCAAGCGAGAGATGTCTCCTGCAGAAATCCTTTAAGAGGAATATTATACTCATTGAATTTATTTTATTCTTTGTGCATTTTCTCTTGTTCACGTATGCATTAAATATGTCACAGACTACTTTATCAATTTATTTTCCATTGATTATATATTTTTTCATGTGAATGCTTTTAGTTTGTTTATAGATAAACGAGGAATAATATCCTAAAAGCAATAGTTTTGCTAGTTTTGCCAAATGATTAATCATGAAATGCACCTACTGTTTTTATTTCATAAATGGCTCATTTTCATTAGTCGATAACTCGGTCGATTGTATATCGACTAAGTATGAGTTAACTGAGATAAATAGCGAGATATGCGGGAAGTCCCCGCATGCTGCAGCATTCGGGGACTCCCCGCAAATCTCACCCGTAAGTCCCCGCAGGCGAAGTTATGACTAAAAGTATAAACAGACGTTCGAACTTGGTTCGGGCCGAACCACGAACATGGTGCGCTCCGAACCATATTCGCTCGTGTGGTGCACGGTCCGAACCAGCCGTACCGATATTAATAATAACAATATCCGGCGGGCCGTGCACCACACGAGCGAATATGGTTCGGAGCGCACCATGTTCGTGGTTCGGCCCGAACCAAGTTCGAACGTCTGTGAATACTATAATGGTTGTCATAAGTCCATATCGTGGTCGGTACACCATCTGCAGGAAATCCCCGTAGCGGGCGTAGCGACCAATTAAAATCATCGATCGGTAAAAAGCATGCGGAGACTCACACCCAATAAAAATGAGCCTTCAAAGCAACTCCCAATCGTGCTGTGCAGGTTCTCCGTATACCGCATTATTCTCCTATCTATTATTGCAAACGGTTTCCCGAATACGGTGCCCCATAGCATGTTTTACTTATGAATGAATGAATTAGTTTAAAGCATGTGGAGTGCTGGAGATTTCTGTAAAGCATGCCAGAGGGCACCGTATTCGGTGAACAATTTTCATTAGTCGATAGGTTCGAAGAACGTCATGTTTGATACGTTGTTTCATTTATGGCCGTTTCCTATAATTTTCGGATCGTTATGGGTAAAAATTATGACTCTCGTATCTTTACCAATAATGAAGCAAAGACCTAATAGCTTTGCATAGTAAGTAGCAGAAGTACCTAGCTATCGAAGGTAAAATCAGCCTACGAATCGATTTATATGCCCAGTTAGTCTATAAAAAATGCTATCATTGGTAAGCAAAACTATTTGTTTTTTTTTTATATAAGAACCAAGCATTAATGGTGATAACCTCATCGCCACCTGCTACTTACCTATTGTCTTAGTCAGCAAGCATTCACGTTCTAAAAACTCTTTTCTTCTTTTGATAGCTTTTAAGTTTTCTCCGTTCCCAACATAGGCAGTGAACTGGGTAACATTCAATCGGTTGATTGCAATCATTGGAAAAATATTACTACGGTAATAAAAATAACTTACAAATAGCACTTTCAATAAACATAATACGAAAAATTCTGATATTTTCATCTGAAATCATGAAAACTCTTTCATTTGATACAAATTGTGAAACCATTTATGAGTAGGTACTTACCTACCATCATACACTCGTCCAATTTTGTTAAAATCGATATCTATACATATAATAAAATTGTAGAAAAGTGGTGTCTGTACAATGGAAATATATTAAAAAAAAGTAGCAGGGGTTGTTATTATATCGATGCCGAACCCGAAATTGTAATTAATTTTTTTTTTGTCTGTTTGTCTGTTTATCTGTTTGTCTGTTTGTCTGTTTGTCTGTTTGTCTGCTGTGTTTGTGCACGCTAATATCAGAAACGGCTTATTCGATTTAGATGCGGTTTTCACTAATATATTGTAGTAAGCTTCACTTAACATTTAGTGTTTATTTCATGTCAATCGGTTCATAAATAAAAAAGTTATGTCAATTTAAAGAATCACGGCGAACATTTGTTAAGGTATTCTTATACGTAAACGCCTCGCGCCTGCGCGTCCGTGGCTATATATACAAGGTGTAACGGAAAGGGGGTATCAACCCTGAAGGAGGTGAATGAAGATGAAAAAAAAATTTGGACCTCCCATAGTAATAGCACATCAATGATTTACTATTACTATGGGAGGTCCAAAATTTTTTTCATATTTCGACCTATGTTCTTTGGGGAAATTTGTTCAGTTTCATTAGCACATTCACCTCCTTCAGGGTTGATACCCCCTTTCCGATACACCTTGTATAAAGCGCGCTGAGAGCCGCGCCGCTGCCATAATTCCGATCCAGCCTGTCCCTTGCTGCCCTCTCCCAGCGACGCCCTAAGCCGAGGTCCGTACCCCACAGGGGGTGCCCTTAGCGTGTAGTCGCTTAGTTTTTAAGTTTATATTGTGTGTCTTGTTGTGTATTATGCCCTGGCTGGAGGCCTTAATTTATTTAGGCATCCACAGGAAAGCCAGGTTAAGCAGTCGACAACCCCTCAGGTTGAACTGCGAGATGACCATTTCAAAAGAAAACGCGCCGCTGCCATAAGGATTCAGTTATTCGTAGCGAACGCACGTATCCTGGAGAGTACTGGCGAATAGTTGGATTCGATTATTGCGATTCACTTGAATACTGTTTGCATTTCATTTATTTATATTTTAGGATTTGTAGGTTAGGTTCTTTTTCTTAATTTTCTTTAAAATTTTGTAAGTATTTGGTATAGGTTAGGCGGTTCTTTCCGTGATTTTTGGGTATTTACTTATCTTAATTTTTATTTAGGGTTTTGTAAATAAATATTGTAAGCATTTATTATTGGTTGGGCATTTCTTTCCCTGATTTTCGGTAAACATACTTATCTTAATTTGTATTTAGGGTTTGTATATAAATATTATAAGTATTTGGTATAGGTTAGGCATTTCTTTTCTTGATTTTCTTTATTAAGTATAAGATCATTAGCTTAGGTTAGTAATTATTTTTTCTAGCAATTCTTTTGTTTTATAAAGTTAGTACGTTTGTCTGTGTAGAAGAATAGCACCACCCCTTACTTCCCGTGGGTGTCGTAAAAGGCGACTAAGGGTCTCACCGGAGAATGGGCAGCAGCGTTTTCTATTATGGCAAACCCCCCCCAAAATTGGGGGAGGCCTATGTCCAGCAGTGGACGTCTATCGGCTGAAATGATGATGATAATGACGTTTGGTTTACACGTCTTAACACTTATTACTTAAACTGTGATAATTTTAGACTGTATAATAATCTGTAAGTATTTATAATTTAATTGTTTACGATAGTACGTGTTTACTAAATAACTGTGTGTTAAGTAGTAAGTACTATTTTATTGTAAGAATGCCTCGAAGAAGATCCAACCTCTCCCAATGTAGCAGAAATGCTAAAAGGAGGAGATTAGTTCGATCACAGGAATCTGAGGAAGGTCGTGAGGCAAAAGGCTCTCTGCACCAGGCTAGGTTTCGTGCTGCAGAAACTTCGACTCAGCGAGAATCTCGACTGAGTTCAAATCGTTCTCTAATGATGACAACTCGCAATAGGGAAAACGGGGAACAACGAAAGGCACGTTTATCTGTCGATCGCGAAGCTCACGCGCTATCGCGTGAGTCTGAGACTTTTGCTGTCAGGGAAACCCGCCTGAGCTCCCAGAGAGTACGGACAACAAATGCTCGATCCCAGGAGACACAGGACGAACGGGAAATACGTCTCACTGCCGATCGTGAAGCTCATACACTATCGCGTGAGTCTGAGACTTTCACTGATAGGGAAATTCGTCTGAGTTCTCAGAGGGTTCGGACAGCAAATGTTCGGTCTCAGGAAACACAGGAAGAACGAGAAATACGTCTCACTGCCGATCGTGAAGCTCAAGCACTAGAGTCTGAGACTTTCACTGAAATTCGCCTGAGTTCTCAGAGGGTTCGGACAGCAAATGCCCGGTCTGTAGACGGTATATGTAATTCAAAATATGCTGCCCGAAAAGTCACTATTCCACGCGGACGAAGTCGCGGGCACAGCTAGTTGAAAATAAATGTGTAGTTAAGTACAATGTTTCAATATTTAACTCCACACTTCATAGTATTCATTCGCAGGTACCATGTTAATAAATGTAATTGGCTTATTTACTTTCGCAATGTAAATTTCGTGCGCTTTGAAATAATGAGGCTGACAGTACTCTGGAGTATTTGTGTGACATAATTGACAACGTGGCAAAAACTCGATACTATACCGTAATGCCGACGGTCACAAACGGGACAAATAAAATTGGCGTCGTTAGCGCTAACCAAATTAGAGTGAACCTGCACTCGGGTAACATCAAAGAATTTTTAATCATACTAAAGAATTGTAATTGTACTGTCGACTCGGTTCAAATACTGAATGAGCACTAAAGCCCTGTCAAAGGTGAGAAAGCGGTTATTAATGGTGTCTTCCTGTCTAGGACTGGGATAACTTTGTTAACTCTCCGAAGACCTTAATAAGTTATACATTTCACTATTAATATTAATAGTTTGTCTATTATGGCTGTGCGAACAGCAAAAACAAAAATAATAATAATTAAATGGTTTTTAAGGTCCGTGGCATACATTTCGATTTTTTTTTCAAAATGGCGGTTTCGCATTAAACCTATATGTATAAACTGATAGCTAATTCAATGCAAACAGAAAAGACACTAAGACCAAATCCAGTAGTGTCACGTTTCTGAGATATTAATGTTCAAAGCTGAACACGTGACATCCACATTTGTTTTATCTTCGTCGATCGATCAGGTTAAGCTACGCTTGCCGCGGTTAGTCTGTGGATGGGTGACCATCTTTACATACCGTGATCCCTCCGAGCCTCGGAAAGCACGTTAAACCGTTGGTCCCGGCTGTCATTCGTGGATCTTTGACAGTCGTTACGGGTAGTCAGAAGCCCGAAAGTTTGACAACCAGTCTTACCAAGGGGTATCGTATAACCCAGTAACTGGGTTGTGGAGGTCAGATAGGCAGTCGCTCCATGTAAAGTACTGGTATTCAGCTGCATCCGGTTAGACTGGAAGCGAACCCCAACATATTTGGGAAAAGGCTAGGCAGATGTTGTTGTTGTTGTTGTTGTATCGATGTTTCCTGCTTTAAACTTTGAGAGTGATTATTTCAAACATCTAAAGCAACAAGATGTACGCAAGTTTTTTCTATTCCTTTCTTCTTGTCTGTTTATATGTGTGCACATACCTACATACCATAAATGGAAATAAAAACACTTCACAATCAACTATTGAAGCCAACTGCTTTTAAAAACACATAGGTATTTTATACGTCCGCCATTTGTTAAAATGTGTGACGGAACAAATAAATCGATCATACTGTTTGTTTTTTAAAACACACAAGCATGCTACTTTTTCTAGGGTTCCGTACAGAACGTTTTCGAATGTTGTTATGTGTAATTTATGTGTGTCAAAAACAAAAAAAAAATAGTTTTCAAAGCCTGACAACCAGTCTTACCAACGGGTATCGTATTACCCAGTAACTGGGTTGTGGAGGTCAGATAGGCAGTCGCTCCATGTAAAATACTAGTACCTACTCAGCTGCAACTGATTAGACTGGAAGCCGACCCCAATATAGTTGGGAAAAGGCCAGGCAGATGATGCTATCACATAATTGATTTACCTGTCATTGCTTCATTTTTAATTCTTTTTACCTTTTGTGGTAGACTAATTTTATTCTAGGTGCATCGTCTTCACATATAATTTATATTATGTATACAAGACCTTGTAAAACATTTTAAAAGAGTAACGGTGGAGTTTCTTGCCCATTCGTCTCCATACGAAAACTACCTTTTGGAATGGGCGACTAGAATCAATTCTATTTTACGTAATTTTTGACGATCAAAAGTGCCTTTAATGTGCCTATTTCAAATAAATGATTTGATTTTGACTTTGATGATGATGATAATGTGTATCAAAAACTTGTTCTCCCCAGCAGTAAGAGATAAAATAATCTTGATAGGGTTCCGTACGTCCAATGAAAAAATGGAACCCTCATAGGATCACTCGTGTGTCTGTCTGACCGTCATGCATAATCAACCTATAATGTCCCCACTGCTGGGACCTGGCCTCCTCTGAGTAAGACGGACTTGACCGTAACCCACTACGCGTGTCGAGTGCGGGTTGGTAGATGTCACATGTCTTAAAATTTTTGGTGCAGGTTTCCTCACGATGTTTTCCTTCACTGTTTTGAGAACAGTGTTGATGAAATAATTTACACAAAGTAAAGCGCCTGTCTGGGTTTGAAACTACGACCTAAGTGGTCGCCCCACTACGGTTGGTCTGTCCATCTGTCACAAACATTTTGCTCCGAATCGAATGAACCAATTAAGTTGAAATTTGGTACACATGTGAATTTCAACGTGAATGAATTTTGAATATAGGGTCACATTTTGGGAGGTAAATAAGAACATGAAATGAAAATGTTTTGCAAATTGTACCATGTGACATATCGAATACTGTGAGGGTCTCAAATATATTTTTGTACAATTTTAAAATAGTTTTAAAGCTCAAACTCCTTATGTCCGAAACTACTCACAATTTGGAAAAAAAAATCAGAAAATAATTGTCTAGCTAAAGATTACAAGAAAACCTATAAGAAGTCTATGGTCTTAAAATAACACGGTACTAAATCTGTCAATATTGTGCGTACAAACTTACCTACATTTGCAGTTGGAATGTATGAGAGAATATGTTTGTCAACTACAATGTAAAAATGTTCATCCCAACTATACTACGGAACCCTTCATTGTGCGTGGTCCAACACGCACTTAGCCACTTTTTTTTTAAAGTTAGGTATTAGGTAAATACTGGTATTCAGCTGCATCCGGTTAGACTGAAAGCCGACCCCAATATAGTTGGGAAATGGCTAGCCTAACATAGCTGGATTTGTATTGGGTTGATTGGTATTTTAGCACAGACAAAAAAATAACTGAGAAATTCTTCACCAATGGGATTTGATACGATTAACTTAACTGTTAACAGTCCAATAAGATTCATAATGTTATCATTTTATAATTCTGCCAAAGTGGCCCTTTTAGGCCTCCGTTCTGGATGAGATATTTACAGGATCAGTCGATCGATTCTGTAAAAATCTCTCAGTGAAAAATTTGGGAGAAGTGGGCATAACATGAGTTTTTAATAGAAAGAAAGATTTATTTAGTAGGTACAAACTAAATACACACAATTTATCAGACACATACATCATATTATTTTAGCAATAAATAAAAAACAAAGAGAAAGTGTAAAGTCCGATGTAAGAGATTAGCAGGAAAGTATGCCTTATGGCTGCACAAAAAAGGCCTAGTTCAGCAAAAATGCCAGACAACTAGTGCCTGACGCTGGTTTTCAACTGGACCTGTTGTGTGAGGTGATGGATGTAAATCAGTTTTATACAGCAGCGATATGTCAACATAAATAGGTACAATAGTGTCCCTAGCATCAATTAAGTTTTCATTGTGAGATTTTTAAGGAATAGACCACCAGCACCCTAATTGCGTAACACACTATTATTCTCAATTTGAATCATTTTGAAGCACATTGCTAATCCATTGCTCCATAAGTTCGAAAAATGTGTCTGCTCAACAACGTAAAAAACGCAATGAATGTTGTTGAACTGTCAATATGAAACCCATTGCTACTGATAATGTGTTACGCAATTACCCTGCTGGTCCCGTATTTTTACGAAAGTTCGCATCCTAATCTTAGAATCTGTAAAACATTCCTGTAATTTCCTTTTTTTCATCTTAAAAAAAGTTTTTTTTTTTCGACAGCTATTCGTAATGTCATCATTGCGACTAGATTTTGAACGTTTTTAAATACGGGAATTGGCCTTCTATCTTTTCAATGTACAGACGCCAGCACATCAAGCTACTATAATCTGTCAAATTTCTTTAATAGATTTTCAACTTTATCGCTAAAGCCTAAGGTTCAAAGTTGATTGGGAAAATTTTACAGTTTCGGGTAGCTTGATCTGCTAGCGTCTGTATAATACGTTTCAAATAAGAATAGGATCGACTTAGCGCCATGTTGTGACGTCATAGCTGTCAAATCGAATAAATTGGGTAGGGTGAACAAAACAAGATATTTTTTTAATAACATTAATTAATTACGAAAACATTTTTTGTTTCAATTCCGCTGATGTCTGCATCACTGTTTGAGTGGTCATCGTCAACAAATGACAACAATAACAAATTTAACAGGAAACCACCACGTAACATACAGAATTAACGAAAGAAACAGTAACACTCCACAAGCACTCAGTCTCACGAAGAAGCACACCAACAACCACAAAGCATGTAATACCCAACAACGACAAGATGGCGGCTGGCATCTTCTTTACTTTCTGGTGAATTGTTGTCAACAATAAAAATAAGAAAGAAAGTAGCAAAATTAAAAAAAAAACGAATTATGACTAATTTTTTGATGTTTTTTTCACTTTGATTTATCTAAGACATATCTAAAAAAAAAAAGTTATTGAACCGCAAATAAGTTTTCTTTGCAAACCGTACTTTTCAATCAACTTTTGACAGATAGAGGTCATTGACGTTCCTATTCTTATTTGAATCGCATGTACCTATTAATATGTAAGTTATCACAACGTCCTGGTATACATATAGTTATAGATCTACTCCTAGATATAGTATTTTAATAACTGTTGGTTCAGCTTCTTTATTTGCTGCTGAACAAAAGTTAAGGGGATCAATAGTATTAGGAGCTAGAAGGAGAAACTAGCGCATCTTATTTATATTTAATACATTGCAACAACAAATAATGGCTCCTAGCTGAGAGCCAGTCTGACCTATTTCTTTAAATTGACATTTATGAGGTGGACCTCAGACGATAGACAGTGGTTTAGTTCCCACTTTAGTCGGTGATGCTTTAGCTATGCACAGCTATTAATTTAATACTAATAACGCAAAGGGCAATGTAAAAATATTATAAAACAAAACATGGAAAGTCAAAATCGCTTCAGCCGTTCCGAAGAGCCTACGATGCCGCAGACAGACACACAGACACTCAGACACACGTTAAGCTTATAACAATACCGCTTACCTTACCTTACCTTACCTTAGTCTCCCCCGGGAAAAAAATGGTGGAAAAGCAGCCAAGTAACAAGTTTTGACTAGCAACCGAACGAATGGAACTCACGAAAGAAAATTATGATCATTAACAGATTCAGTGAACAATAATCGTACGTGCAAAAAGTCTGTCGTCTGCAGACCCCCTTAGTAAGACAAAGGCAGACAACAGAAACATCCAGTTTGGATTTATTCGAAGATCTTCTAAGAAATCAAAATTTCAAAGTTGTGAGAAATACAATGTACTCTATGGATAAGAATTGTTTATTTTTATTTAATACTTACTTACTGAAAGATTGTAAAACGTAAACTTGGTTCATTATATAATGTTTCAATCGACGATCGATGAATAACTCCATTATCTCCAGAATTGGCGAATACCAAGCGTGGTGATTAATGATTTGGTGATTATCTACCATGGGTGTCGTAAAAGGCGACTAAGGGTCGTACCGGAGAATGGGCAGCATGCATTCCACCATCATTCCATACTGCGATCGCCAACCCGCCTGCCAAGCGTGGCGATTATGGCAAACCCCCCAAAATTGGGGGAGGCCTATGTCCAGCAGTGGACGTATATCGGCTGAAACGACGACGACGACGACGATTATCTACCTACAGTACCTATGCTGTTCTAGTCTACAGGAGTGGGAAAATCCATGGTAGGTACTTACACATAATGAAAGGTAAGAGATCATAATGAAATTATATTACAGGAATACCCAACTACTTACCTAAGTAGCTAGGTAGTTGGTTATTAGCACCCAATTTTTACCGACTTCAAAAAAAAAGGAAGTTATGAATTCGACACGTATGTATGTAATATTATTGGAACTGCATATATTCACATATGACAATCTATTAGGGCTTCCAAACAAATATACAAAATTTTATAGATGTATGTATGTATGTATGTTTGTCCACGCATTTCTCCGCAACTATTAGTCGGATCGTGACTATTTTTTTTATTGGCTTACATTTACTTCAACTTAGGGAACAGTGCAAGTTTCATCAAAATCGATTCAGTAATTTTCAAGATATGGACGAATACGTGTAGTGTATGTGTGACGGCCTGGTTTATTGATACGAGCTACGGGTAAAAATAAAAAAAAAATGGTTTATGTCAAAACAATTCAAAACCTTGGTCAAACTCTAGTGTGATATTTACAACAAAACTATGTATTAGGTATCTACTTATTACAAACGAATATTCCAGTTTTTACTTAAAACTAAAAATAATAACGAAATAAAAAAGTAATTTTAAAAAAATATATCGACTTCAAAAAGAATTTACCTCAAAATTATGAAATAACTTTTTATTTCGGAAGTCGGTGTGTTGGGATCTGTATTTTGGTTGTTTGCCACCGACTTCCGAAATTAAAGTTATTTTTTGTGTAAGTATATACAAAAATTGGGTGCTAACCCTTTTTTCAGTCGCGACACAGCCGTGGTCGACAAATGGGTTTGTAATAATTTAACACTGCCCGTTATTATAATATTTACTTTTCCTGCCACTTGATATTTACAAAATCTTCATCAGTTTGTTGAAAAAAAGGTTGCTTCACGTTGTTCTGATTTTCAAAGTACTTTATACTAAATCTTTCAACTAATTATATTATACTCGTCTGTTTCCAATGTTTCACGTTTAATCTGAAGCATAAAGCTTTAAATCGATTTCAGCGCATCAAGCACAGTATGAAAGGATTTAATATTTATTTAAATCGACTGTTACTGTAAAGTTGTTATTGAAATACATTTTAAATTCTTCCTGGGGCGACTTATGTTTGCTATCTCCCTCGTTTAACAAAAAGTCGAGCATTCTATTCCACGAAATGTCAATTGACACTTATTACTATTTAATGTATTTTCCATTACATTAAAAAATAATAAGCCGTGACGTTCGCTCATGACAGTAATATCATATTTCGAAAATATCGATAGAAGCATTCCTTGTAAAAGAAGCGATACCATCTTACCCATCAAATACTTACCTTAGTAAGATACAGAAGATTCATCAATTACTTTTGCGTTTTAACGTCCTAATCTTGTGGAATTTCTTGGCTGATAGTCGTGGCCTTTACTATACATAGGTCTATCCCAAATCGCGTCAAGACTTGCCATTGGCTCAATTTGGGTACGAAAGTACTTTACTTACCCTCCAGGGATTACAAACCTAGCGGTTATGTAAATAGTCTTTTGGCTTGGAAGATAAATTCTAATTCCATCATCCGGATTATGGGCTAACAGATTTGTTGGTTGTATGTGAGAATGGCGCACACCATACTCGGGCCCCGTTCATATAAAGATTAATAGGACTCGCAAACATGACACATGGTGTACAGGAAGTTGCAGTTTATCTAACGCATAAAACCGTTTGTCTTGTCTAACTCATCAACGCACGACATAAATTTCGAGGAAAACGGAAAAGTTGCGCACAGTAATTATACACTCGGGCTTACAATCTCTGTATACGGTTTGAAAGTACGCAGGGAAACAGAGTACTGGGAAATACTTTTTAAACTTGGGTAGAAGAACAAAGTCGTCACCAGAAACCCCAACTATACATTTTTTTTTGTAATTGTACTTTCGTTTGCGCCAGCAGCGCGAGCCGTTCGGCTAGTTTAAATACATTTCAGCAATGGACACGCCATTTTTCCTCCTCCAAGAAAATTAAAAGTGCTTCGTAAAATCTCACTCCAGTTCATTTCGGGACATAATGTAAGTAGGACTGAATAAACAAGAAATATGCGGTCGCCCGTGTTTTGTTTTAGCGTTTATAAAGCGAAGAGCTTTTATGGTTTATAGCACAATAATATAGGCCGTAAAAACCCCCGGACCCTCGTCGGATCTCACTCTGTTTCACAATTGAGTCATCCTAGTACTCACTAGTCCCTTCGACTCCTTTAGGACTTCTTGAATAATTCCGCTTTGTAGGTACCTAACAAGACGGAAATGTACTTTGTAGTCGCTTCTTTGTTATCTGCGTGGTACAGTCAGTTCACTTACGATGCTTACTTCACTATATTAGATACGTCTCCCGGGAACGTTACTAACTGAATTTAAAAGATAAATCCATATTGTAGAGTTGCTGTTGAGACGGTACTAAGAATAGTAGATTTTGAATATTTTTCCTATAGATAACTAACTTGGGGAAAATAACTTCAATCCGTTGTTTCAGCTTACTTTATATGGCTTTAACTTTACTATAAGAACTTCGATTTAAACTCAACTATTAAAACTAAGCTATAGTTTTAAATAACTCAACTATTAAAACTAAGCTATAGTTTTAATAGTTGAGGTTCAATCGAAGTTGCACAAATGATTGCAAAAATGATTTTCAGCATGTAGGTACCACCAAACGGGGAGAATAGGGATAAAGGGGTGAATTGAGACAAAACTTTAAAATGGATTTTAGCGTTGAAATAATACAGTTTGTTGCCGAAAAGGACACTTAATCGTTAATTATAATACAATAAACACATTAGACTCCTTTTTGGCAACAAACTAAATTATTTCAATGTTAAAATCGCTTTTAAAGTTTTGTCCCGATTCACCCCTGCATCCCTATTCACCCCGTTTGACGGTACTTACCTACGGTCAGTTGCAGCGTTGCCCTGCACTGCAGAAAATTCACGATAAATGTCTGGACTTTACGAGCGACCTTGACCGCTGAGTTTGATACAGCATTTCTTCGCAGTCAGATAGAAATGCCGACGCCAGTAATCTTGGAAAACCGGAACTTGTAAAAGTAGTTCAAGCATTTCAACTTACACGGTTCTTTCAACTCAGTTTCAAATTATAACACGAAGGAGATACGATAATTCAAACAATATTTTTGTACCACATTTAATACCTTTTTTGAAAATATTTTTTTCGACGTCCTATAATGCTGGGTACAGAATAGAAAAGAATAGAATAGAATAGAAAAACAGATTGGTGAAAGGTACAGTATTATAAATCACGAAGCGACGCGCGCTTTTCTTGTGGTTACCAAGTGTAAGAACACGCTGTGAATGAAGACGAGTAGCGTCAGCACATAATACGCACACACTTCCGACTTCGCCACTGTCTCTGTCAGTACCGAAACTCTTGCACTTTTTTTTTTGCGGTTGGCAAATCATCAAATGACTCCTCCCGCTCTGGGTGGAGCGGAAGGGAGTGTCAGACTCTTAGGTACTGACTAAAACCCACCCGTGTTCCTTCCTTAGCCCTTTATTTTCCGGGCCAGCGGTAACCCTTTCGGACAATCCCGCCCGGCAGGCTTCGGCCCTAAGGGGGCCTCCTCGATGCTGACATCTCTTTGAGGCGCGCGTGGAACACGTACGCGCCGTCCGACACGGGCCTGGTCCTGATCGGACGGTGAGCTACCCAGACTCCTGCGCTTACACACACATTCGCAGCGTGTTTATAGACTTGGTATCCACAAGCAAACCGCGCGTCGCTTCGTGAGATAAAAATACTATAACATGATATGTAACACACGTTGAAAGAAATTCGCTTAGTTGTTAGTTGTATTTCGTGTAGCATTGCATTAATTTGGACGGCTCATAATTATGTGAAGTAAAGCGCTAAGGTAGCCCGCGAAATTCAAATTATCTTAAGTTTTTTGCAATTTGCTGGTCAGTATTAAGTTGTACGTTGATTAAAATATGATTCGCGGTCGTAAAAAATATGTATTTTCAGAATTATAATCATTACAATCAGTAATACAACTTGTTAAGTTAGTATAATCCCCAAATGTCAAGATTTCATGAAATAGTCATTCTTGGGGATTACTTGGTCTTAAAGAGTTGTGTTGATGACTTTAATGATTATTATTCTGTAAATACATATTTGTTACGGCCGCGAATCATATTTTAATCAACGTACAACTTAATACTAACCAGCAAATTGCAAAAAACGTAAAAAACATTGAATTTCGCGGGCTACCCTGGCGCTTTCGCCTTAACTTTTACCAATCGGTACTTACCCATCTTTTATTTAAAACTAGCAGTGCCCCGCGGTTTCACCAGCATAAGTGTCGATCCCGTGGGAATGTCGGGTTAAAACTATCCTATATCCTTTCCCGGGACTCAAACTATCTCTATACCAAGTTTCATCTAAATCGTTTCAGCGGCTTAAGGGTGCAGAGGTATCAGACAGACAGACAGACACACTTTCGCATTTATAATATTAGTATGAATTCATGTTTCTGTCTTCACTTGTCTAGTCTGTGTAAAAGAGCGAGATAGAAGATTAATAGCTATAGAAGATGAATAAAGATAGAAGATAATTTGTCAACTTTTGTATGTACAGGAGTGAAAAGTTACCAGAGTTTCGCAGCATCATATTACAGTAACCCTTTTATTAAGTTTACTTTTGAAACTTGTGCGGGATAAAGCAGTTTCAGCGTCTGTTTATCATTTATTTGCAGTTTTAAACTTAAACAGTAAGTAACGACGAAAGGTTCTAAATTATTAGATTTACTGTAGTGATTCAATATAACAAGGATATACTGAATGCAGATATTTTTTTAGATCTCAAACTGTGCTAAAATGGAACGGAGATTATTTTTGTCGGCTCACAGCTGTGCTGTCATTACATAGATAAATGAATGATGTCATTTACGGTGCGCACGATATTGGTTATTTTATGACAGCACCGTCAAAATATTGACTAAATATAGATAATTAGAGGACTGATAATGTGAAAAGTAAAAAACAAGAAAAAGTTAAATGACGTCATGGATAAATCGTTCATAGTATTTTTATCACAAGAAGCGCTCGCGCTTTACTTGTGGTTACCAGACGAGAAGACGAGTAGCGTCAGCAATTAAAACACATACGTACATACACTTCCGAATTCGCCATTGTCTCGGACGATACCGAGAGCTCCTGCACTAACACAGACATTCACAGCGTGTTTGTATACATATGGTTACTACAAGTAAAGCGCGCGTCACTTCGTTAGTTAAAAATACTGTATTAACATTGAAGGCAACAGTCGTGGCCCAGAATAAAAAAATGTAGTATAGCTTTAAGAAGACGAAATAAAATATGATTTGTAAGTAGGTACTTAAGTAGATAGGTAGGTACCTACCCTCTGTTAATTTACATAAATCTAGCTAACAGTATCAGGTAAAAAAACAAGTAATTAAAAAAACTAAAAAACCCGACTGCGGTAAAAAAATTAAGTTAAAAAAACTGAAAGCTAAAAACAAGGCCATTTTAAATTAAATAAAAGTTGGAAGCAGGCGGGACCCATTTGAGTTTGAAAATATAATAAAAAAAGGTAGGTGTGTGTCCCGCCTTTTAACCGTATAAGTTGTATATATTTTTGTAATCATCTTTTACAACCCTTAATTTTGATATTTCACTCGATGGTATTAGAAGAAGAAAAAAATTCGAACTCCACAATAGCACCCTAAATCCGGCATTTTACTTTGTTTTTGATTTTAATGTAGCCAGTGACACTCGCGCTACCAAGACAAATCTAAAGACGTATAATAATAATTTATCCAAATCCGTTCATTCGTTTAGAAGTTACGAGGGAACAAAGAAACGGACATACATACACACATACATACATACGTACATACATACATACAGGTCAAACACATAACCCTCCTTTTGGGCTTCGCCGCAGTCGGGTAAAAAATTGTATATAAGGCCTAAAAGGCTGAACTTTTTACCGTTTTGTAGTTATTGACAAAATCTGATTCCCCGTTTATGTTATTTGTTTTATACAATTTCGAAACTGCCCGAAACATTGAACTTGCCTATGTACAAAGGTGTGGCGATCGATTTAATTTATAGGGCGTAAAAATGCTTAAGTACAGCCGATGCCGAGTTAAGCCCCTACTCTCCTCGGGATTATTATCTTTGCAGCGCCGCGATTCAATCGACGATAAACTTCTACTTGGACTCGAAACTGCCATTAAAGAATATTTTATTAAGCGTTTACTGGTCCTTGTAATATTATAATGCTGTGTCTAGCTGTTGTTGCAGACGAGTGACCGTTTAATCCAATAGATCTGTAGAAAGACAAGTTCGTTGATCTAGTAGTTGCAAGCGCTACTGTTGAGTTTTTAAGCACTACTGTAGATTCGTGAAGGGAAAATAATTTTTATATAATTTACACTATATATTACATCACACTATCACACTAATATTGTAAAGGCGAAATTTTGCGAGTATGTTTGTATGTTACTTCTTCACGCACAAACGGCTGGACCAATTTTTATAAAATTTTGTATGGAGGTAGCTGACACCCTGAGTTAACACATAGGACTTTTTATCCCGATATTCCCACGGGATCGACACTTATGCGGGTGAAACTGCGGGGCACAGCTATCCATAGGTACTAATATTATAAATTCGAAACTAACTCTGTCTGTCTGTATGTTACCTTTTCACGCCTAAACCACTTAACGGATTTCGATAAGATTTTGCAGAGAGATAGATTGCATTCCGGAAAAGGACGTTTTTATCCCAATATTCCCACGGGATAGACACTTATGCGGGTGAAACAGCGGGCCGTTGCTAGTCACACTAATATTATAAAGGCGAAAGTTTGTGAGTGTGTGTGTGTGTGTGTGTTTATATGTTTGTTACTTCTTCACGCTCAAACGGCTGGACCAATTTTGATAAAATTTTGAATGGAGGTAGCTAACACCCTGGATTAACATATAGGCTACTTTTTATCCCGATATTCCCACGGGGTCGACAATTACGCGGGTGTAACCGCGGGGCGCAGCTAGTATTATTATAAATGAAGGACTCATCCTGCACATCAATAGACGAGATATAATATAATCTGAATACTAAACATAAGATCAAACAGTCTTAGATACTGCTCGTTACTATGCTCACAGGCATAGTAATGTCTGTATTAAACCCTGGAGCGAATCTAGAATATAGATATGAACAAATATAACTGGAGAGACATGAGTAGAGACTCATGTATCTCCAACTGCACTTGACTTGGCGAGGCAAGTGTTCTTAGTTAACTCATGAGACTTTTAAGGTCAATAGTATAAAGAAGACTAGGAAAGCTGTAATTGCCTGAAGAGGCTAGAATGTCTGACTGGTGAACGAGAGGTCATAAGTTTGGACGACTCCACAATTCCACTTTATAGGGAAACTCACAAGCGTGTTACTGAGTTCTAAGGATTGCCAGGAATAAGTAAAGAATTTTTAAATTGTTCTAAAGGAGCCAGTATTATATTTTTATGAATTTATGTATCTCGGAACCTTGGGGTCCCGGTCCTTTGGAAGGCGTACGAGGGGCCGAAGCCAACTCGCAGAGGCTCCTTAGGAAATTTTAATGAAATGCGGCACCAACCGACGATTATCCCTGTATGCGCTATGCAAGTGCACCCAAGGATAACCCCCGGTTGGTGTAGGACTATTGCAGGATATGGAAATATAAAAAGTTGGACTATGGGTTTGGGTGGCTAAAGTTGACTGGTTATCAAGAACTATGGAATAACTATGACCCCTGCCTGATCAATGTTTTATATATACACGGATAAAATGGCAGGGGGTGACTTGCACACTTAATAATGGGCCCCCGGAAACGGTCGCTAGCCAATAGTGACGTAGCAACAAGGGGGCAACATGTCCTGAGGTGCTTATGAGGAGTGGAGAGGTATTCCACGGCTATCAGGACAATCCCGGAAGTACGGTCAAGATCCCTACCAGCATCTTACTGGAATACTTCCTTCCTCCGAGCACGTTTGCTCTTGCGAATCTCCACTCAAGCCGGCCAATAAAGGCAAGAATGAGGTGGGAGCTCTGTTCCTCGTCATTGTTCACTCCAGCCGGCCAATAAAGGCAAGCCAGAGGTGAGGAACAAGACTTCTCCCTGAAGATAGGGTCCGTGGGGTCGCTACTGCTCAACAGCTCGCCACATGCTGCCCTGCGGATTTCTGTATCTCTCTTGGTCTGGCTCCTCACCTTAGACCTGTTCCAGCAAAGTAAACTCTTCTGGCATAGGCCTAGAGTTCGGAGCGCGTAAGCCCCACCACGGCGTCAACGTAGAAATACGGCGGCGGGGGCGTCAATTAGTTATTATTGGTGCTATTTTTTTATTTGAAATGGGTTTGCTCTTGACTCTAGTCCAGGTCAGAGGTGACAGAGACAAAGTCGATGATGAAGCGAGCTTACCCAGAATAAGCCTGTTCACTCTTACTTTGAAGAGATTCGGGTTGTAAGCGCTCGGAAACAAAGACGCAGGTAGAGAGTTTCACACTTTTGCTTTTGCTATTCAAGTAGATACTGTCAAAAGCTTCAGCCGAAAGTTGAATGCTGAACATAGGTCTCACACCGGATCCCAACGATATTTACAAGGTAACAGAAAATTCTTTAAAAAACTTTAATAACCTACTAGCAATCTATCCGTGCTTAACATGGGCGAGCGCAATCTACCGACGTTGTGTGGTGTGGTGTGGTCCAGCCGGTGTGGTGTGGTGGAGTGGTGATGTGGTGATCGAGGTAGCACAGATGCTATATCTATATAGTAGTAGAAGAAGAAGGAGGGGCTTGTGGCTAAGTAATAACAGCCGCACGGGTCAATCGATCAGGTTAAGCTACGCTTGCCACGGTTGGTCCGTGGATGGGTGACCATCTTTACATACCCAGATCCCTCAGTGCCTCGGAAAGCACATTAAGTCATTGGTCTCGGTTGTCATTCATCAGTCGTCAGAAGCCTGAAAATCTGACAACCACTCTTACCAAGGGGTTTCGTATTACTCAGTAACTGGGTTGTGGAGGTCAGATAGCCGGAAAAGGCTAGGCAGATAATGAGTTCTTACTAGTAGTAAAACGGGCTGGGTGCCGCAAGTCCACGTCTAAGCGCGTATTATGCGTACGCTAAACCAAATAATAATTTACTAATATTTATCTATTTATAGGTAGGACCGTAGGACCCAATACAACAATGTAGGTAGTCACAATCTCTACACTCAGAGACATCTCCCAAAAACCACCATACCAACAAAATTAAATGCTTTTAAACTGTATTTTTTTGACTGGCAGGGGTTAATTTGTGTAATCTAACTATTATACAAATAAACCCTCCGGAAAAATTCTCATAAAAAAATTATCATTCTCTAAATGATAGCGAAAACCTCATCAAAATCGATTGTGAAGTTTAGAAGAACTTAGCAGACACGAAAAAGCTACTTTTATTCATCATCATCATCATTTCAGCCGAAAGACGTCCACTGCTGGACATAGGCCTCCCCCAAGCACCTCTACTTCGACCGGTTCTGTGCTTCTCGCATCCAACGGGTTCCTGCGGCCTTCACAAGGTCGTCGGACCACCTTGTGGGAGGCCTTCCAACGCTACGTCTTCCGGTACGCGGTCGCCACTCCAGAACCTTTTGGCCCCATCGGCCATCTGTTCTGCGAGCAATGTGCCCTGCCCACTGCCACTTAAGTTTGGCAATTCTTCGGGCTGCCGGTTACCTTGGTTCTCCTGGAGATCTCCTCATTCCTGTTTCGATCACGCAGGGAAACTCCAAGCATAGCCCTCTGACTCCTTTTATTAAGTATAACTGTGGTGATGAAATTAAATACACAAAGTAAAACGCCTCTCTGGGTTCGCTGATGAAATAACTTACACGAAGTAAAGCGCCTGTCTGGGTTGGAACCTACGACCTACAACTCGTAACTCGCGGCACTGGGCTACCACTGCTAAGAGCATATGTAGAACACATATTGTTATTTATTTCTTCCTTTCCACTACACACTTTGTGTAAAACACGTATGCTCGTGTATCCCACACACTAAATTAAATTACTTTATTTTGTTCACTTGAGCGAGTGAAATCATAATCCTACACTAATTAGGTATTCACCCGTCGTATGTTTGTACTGCATGAGACAAGGCGGGTTTTGTTTTACTAAAACACTGCATACGTGTGGGGATATTTAAATTCCACAAAAATTATATTACATAAGTAGCTTGCAATATTTTAAGGAACAGTCGGACTAAACCATTTTTTGCTTTTATTTTATTTACTTCGTCGTTTCAGCCGATAGACGTCCACTGCTGGACATAGGCCTCCCCCAATTTTGGGGGGGGGGTTTGCCATAATCGCCATGCTTGGCAGGCGGGTTGACGATCGCAGTATGGTATGATGGTGGAATAAATAGAGAACGCTGCTGCCCATTCTCCGGTAAGACCGTTAGTCGCCTTTTACGACACCTACGGGAAGTAAGGGGTGGTGCAATTCTTTAAGTCCGGCACCACACAGACAATTTTATTTACTTGTCCGCGTGAAATTTTTTGCTCCCCGAACCCACTCTATCGCATCGCATCGGTTGCCCTCGCTTTTACTTCGTTTCCGTTTTGCATTTTACTTTTTTTTTTTTATTATTGCTCGTGTCCTTAGCACAATTCTTTAGAAAGGTTATTTAACATCACGCTAGGACCCGTGATGTTAAATAACCTTTTTAACGAATTGAGGTATAAAATGCCAAAAGATTTTCAAATCCGATTAGTAGGTCAAAAGATTAGCGCGTTCAAACAAACTCTTGAACTTTATTATATTAGTATAACGCACACCTAGATCTAAAGAGAGCTAACTCAAAAATCTAAATATTTGAGGTATGCATACCATCGAATTCCTTAACTCACTACCTAGTGAACCACAAGACTCTTATAACATCATTGTTCTATCTGCATTTGAAAAGTATTGATCAATAATAGCAAACTCCTGTAGTGCACGGGGAGATGGTAATCAGTTTTTCAACTTTTCTGAAAAAAGTGTTTTTTTTTTGAGTTAATCGCTGTTTAGATCTAGGTGTGCGAATTATAATGATTAAAGCTTTATGCACAAGTAAGAAAATACTGAACAAAGACGGACTGAATGCCTGAGGCATTTTGTACCCGTCAACCTTAGGATGAAGCCGAGACATAACATGGCAGGTGCAACATAAAAAATATCGAGACATATCGTCCGCCATTTGCCGGCAAATGACGTCACTGAAACGTTATTTATTAAAGTGATGTGTTTTCCCAGAGGGCGTTTTTTGACACCATAAAGTCAAACCATGCTGTCATAATTTTCATGACAGCCGTCACGTCCGTCGTGCGGCCGTTATGTTGCGCCCATCGCTCTTCGGAAACGTTAGTTTTACGCACTAATTATAAGTACAGATTTCCAGATTTATTATTTTCCGGAAACTTACAGCGGAAATTGAAGACCATTTACAAGTTTTCCACTGACAAACACTAAAAGTGATAACGAGAAAAACAGAGGTCGGTACAAAATACCTATAACATAAATTAGGAAATAAATAAGTAGTACACGATCGATTTAATTTGAAATGAATTATGTAGGATCATAAAATACTTCCCTACTTAACATTTTCGTAATACCCTCGCCGGTTAGCGGAACCTTTCAAGAAAAGCTAACAACATCTTCCTCTAAATTATGCACAATACTCGCATCTCCACGAGTCTTTTACACCAAAGTCGCTATTTTACTATTAATATTTGGTAATAGTCAGAACTTGTTATAAAAATCGTGCATTTTATGCAATTATTAGGTAGGCCCTTGTACAGTCAACAAAAGAGATAAGTACGCAGGATCGTCGGATATATATAGTTGAAGTTTAGTAAGAAACCGATGGATGTTGTCGACTGAAATTTAATTTGATAAATGAGCTGTTTGTTTTCTATTAATAAAATTAAATTATATTCGAGAACATCCATCGGTTTCTTACTAAACTTCAACTATATCCGACGATCCTGCGTACTATCTCTTTTGTTGACTGTACATGCATCCTAAAATGGCGATAAAGTTCATCTTGGTTTCAAAATGTCACGTTAAAATGGTTAAGGCCAATAGCATAATACTAGCTGTTTGCCCCGGCTGCGTCCTCGTGGATGTCGGAAAATATCTCAAGGGAACGGATAAAAAGTACCCTATGTTTTAATCCAAATTATAAAGTATCTGTTTGCCAAATTTTATTCAAATCTGTTCAGTCGTTTTTCGCCATTCCGGAACATACATCCAGACAAACGGACAAAAATTCTAAAAACTATATTTTATGCACCAAACTCGTTCCCACACCTCCTAGCTCGTAACTTTTTTTTCAACACCCTTGCTCGTAAAGTGGCTCTTAATTAACCTCTTTTAGGTCCGTAATGAAGTGTATTAAACATGCGTGCTTTTTACTTTAAGTTACCGCACTAGTGTTGTAACGCCACAGATAACTATTTACTAGTCGGAGATGTCCGCTTTTTTAATCTCATCAAAGAGACTTCATGTCAAAAGGATTCCGCGGGCCATATTTCGCTTTTTTTTTAAATAGTCTAAATTGCTCTTGGTCTTTTTTTTTATATATTTTGATATAGGCTGTTTAGCGGTTTTGCCAATGCCTTTATTTACATCTGCGCGCGCATCGCTAGCGCGGCGCACGGAAAAATAGAACCAGCGCGCCATTTTCCATAAAAGTTAATAACAATACAAGTCTGTTTTACCTCGCATGTGTGTTGAAAAATAGTACATTATGGTACATGTGTGTAATGATCAATGCAATATTCAATATACTTACAGGTTTTACTTCGCTACAATTTTATTATAAACGTATAGGCATAAATACCAACAACAAAAGCAAAGCGATTTAAATGAAAATCACGAGACGAAAATTGCGGTATAATTTAATAAGCCACCATGTCTGCATAAATCACTATAGCGTAATAGTTAGCAGACCAAAAACGTGAACATCGACCACAATTCGTAAAGGCCCGTCACAAATTACAAACTAATCATAGTCCACCAATTGGGTCGCTCGGAAGAGGTTAATTTTCCCAATCCCGCCGCCGCTAACGCTGTGCCAGTTACGGCCGCCCCACCAATTAGCTTTTACTGCCCTTGTGGTCCGATAACTACTCTACGAGACTTATCTATCGAGCAATCCGGGTATTATGTCCTAGTAAACACTAGTAGAAATTGTATCTAAGCGCACTTTACTTGTCGATAGCGAGTGTTCCACGGCCTTACCATGAAGTGTTGCGTGATAATGATGATGGATCGACCTGCTACTATACTGTTGAACTTAGAAATATGTTTATATATTATGTTGATGGCGTTTTAAGTAACTCTTATACTTAAAAGGAACTTACGTGGTTGTTTATGGACAAATTATACAAACAGCAATAGAATGTCAATTTTATAAACGTATCTAACTTGTATTCAAAATAACAGTGCATTGTTACAACTGCAATATCAATGTTCTGTAAAATATAGAGAAAATATTCACTGGCAATTGAATCATAGCGTTCACATACACGGCAAGCAAACCTGCTCCGGTAGTCGGGGCGATATCTCTCCCAACGACACTCTATAAGTAACTCTGCCAATTCCTTCCCCTACACATAAACATCTACCGTGTATTGTTTAACTTTTCTCTCTCAGGACGACACATAAACTCGTCGCAAATCCTACAGAGGGTTTGAAAACGTCGTCTCAGAAATTTTCCAAGTCAACGAAAGCAAGAAGCGACAATCTCGCCGACCTACGTCTTATTTTTCAGGAGAGCCGACCCGTTACAACGACAGAGATTTACATTTGAAATAGGCTGAGACACTCTTTTATTTCGCTCCTTTTATTTTTTCTCTCTGTTCGTATTGCACAAGCTCCCTTTACATCTGGCGTATCTTTCGACGCGGTTAAGTAAAACTTGCTCTCCTTACCTGTATAATTTAATTACCTACAGAAAATAGAATTATTTATCGTAATTGAATTTTCAAATTAAACACGCTCGGATAGCTGCTAGTTTGCTCGGGTTTCGACTCGGCAAATTACAAGTACGCAATTATGAAAGTTAATTTACTACTTACTGATCTCAAAGTGAAGCGCGCCGACCGCTTATCTGATTAAAGTGCTAATTTTTAATTATTCGTTCACATCTTGGGATTAACAACTGCGATGTACTAAAATAAGGTTGAACAAGCTTTAAAAAATGGAATAATTTATCAGACGATATTCTGGGAACAAATTGTGTCGGATGATGCTATCCATCAAAGATTTTCTTTTACGAGCTGAGCAGTAGGTGGGTGCGTACACGTTCCTACGTTATTCAGCGTTATTGATGGACCCTCACAAGCTATTACCCTTGCTAAAAAATATTAACCCGTTTCCCTCTTTTTATGACTTGCAGTTTATTTTAAAGCATTTTAATGACTAACGCAACGCCGCGTAATATGCTAATCACAGAACAAAAGTTCTACCCAAAAAAAATGGATTTAATGAATTCACGTTCATTACTTTGGAACATAAATAAAAAAGTAGATGAAATTCCGATTTAATTTCGAAACGCCATACCTACGTTAAAATAGTTATTTATGTCAAGACAAGTTAATTTTGTTTTACAATAGCTAGCTTCGTAGGTAATGCATCATTTTGAATTAAGGGCTGGCAAGAAAACCTTTGGGACGCATTGTATCTAGATTAATGACGACCGAATATCCTATATTCTTATACCTACGCATAGCTATGTATAGTACGGTAAGTACCCTTTTGTCCCCTTATCTATGGAATATATTATCTCGTCTATGCAGTACTATTACCTACGGAGTGTTTTAGTGCCATCTGCAGCCTGTTATACTAGATAATCTTAGCGTTGTACAATGCTATAAATAATACACCTACCATAGAGCATTGAGAGATATTGCAGAACTAGCCTCAGAGTACAATTACCTTGATAAACTGCTTGATCCATAAATATTATTCACAACAAGCGAGCTAAAATAACTTATTTTACAAGTCATGAAATAAACATATAAATTGTTTTGAAACATTAACAAACAAACAAACAGACAGCCATAAATAAAAGCTAAACAGACAATATGTAAATCTGGTACATTTTGCGGAGCCATCCGAAATGGGGGCTCACCAATTTACGCATTTGTTAATTAAATTATATCAAGGAACTTTCCCATGAGGATCTTTTAATGTCCCACTCATAAGATCGAAACACATAAATTAACGGGGCTATTTGTTATGCCGGGCCACGCGCCTTTAATTATTAAGGCAAAGACGTACATTTCTCCACAGAACTTGGGCATAGGGGCTCCGGCCGTGAACACAAATGTGTCAAACGATACTAAAGACGAAACTTAAACAAGGCAACTAACTACACTGTTATAGCGTATATCATCAATATCAACAAGTTATTGTCCGACAACTACACAATATCAAATGTACCATACAACTACTACTAAGATCTCAAATGAAATCAATGAAAAGAGACTGTGACTGTATTTCGACCTTTTTTCACAGAGAAACGCCGGCCTCATCTAGTTTTTAAATTATGACTGACGTGTAAAAGTGTTTGTACGAACCTACTTACAAATATAAAATCACTAGTGTCGATCCCGTGGGAACATCGGGATAAAAACTATTCTATGTCCTTCCCCGCGATGCAATCTATCTCTCTGCCAAAGTTTATCGAAATCCGTTCAGTGGTTTAGGCGTGAAAAGGCAACATACAGACAGACAAACAGAGTTACTTTCGAATTTATAATATTAGTATGTATTTATCATTTACTATATTCTGGGTCTTCCTTGAACACAAGGTCCGTGTTTTGGCCGAAATCACGGGCGCTTCCAACTCCGTATCACTGACGAATATATTGTGATTAGTTTGGGTCCCAAACTCGGAAAGAATGACAATACAATTTGTTTTGATACAAATAAGTATTTGCCCGTCCGAAAAAAAATATTTGACACTTGCTTTGACGGATCTACTACATTCGGACGGGCCCGTATCTTCGTCGTTGGACTTAGAGAGTAGGCTCCCCTGGACATGGCATCTAGACGCAAAACAACGACGTCGACGAAAAAAAAATCTTCTACTTAAGGATGCATTCATCCTTAGAGAGTCAAGATGAGGCCTACGGGAACACTGCAGCCTACACAAAAGAAAACTTTATACGTAGGTACTTACTTAGTGTTTTATGTCTAAAGCGCGAAGTAGAAGTCACTTTCATATTACCTCTAAAGAAATTATTCTTTTTATTTTACTTTGTAATTAATCATGTTGGCTACTCTTCGTTCACTTAGTTCTGAGCGTTTTCTCGGCAGCAGCTGAGCAATTTCATTTATTCAACAGTACCTACCCATTCTATCTTACACTTGTTCAAAGTAACTAGATAAATTAGCTGGACTACTGACTTGTTTATCTGTGAAATTTGAGTTTTTGGTGTCTAATTGGCAATGTTTCATAATATTCGGCAGAATTTAACGTTGTGTCACCAAGATTTGCGTAACTCGATTTTTTGTTGTATGTTCTCTGAAATATTTGGCTATTATCTGTACCTCTGACTGTGTAGTGTAGTGGTCGCCCAATTATAACGACCGCGAGTTAAGGTTTGTAGCTCGTAGGTTCGAACCCTGACAGGGGCTTTATTTTGTGTAAACTGTCTTTAAAAGTGCTGAAGAAAAACATCGTGAGGAAACCGGCATGTCCTAGAACTAAAAATTTACTAACACGCACTGGGCCCGCGTGGTGGATTACGGCCCACTCCCTCTCAGAGAGAGGAGGCCGGTGTCCCATCAGTTGGAACAATAAAGGCTGATTATGACTATGATGATCTGTACCTCTTGTTCTCTCCTTAACTCGCATATCTCATCACATGTCTGACGTTCTCACCGATACTTACTTTTCCTATTCACTCCGCTAGACGCTGCTATTAAGCTTTAAATACGCATACGGCGAATTTTCCACCCTTTGAAAGTACACAGCGTACTTCATTACAGTGTGGTGCAGAAAATAGTTGAACATTTTCTTTTTAATATTCTATGTTCTAATTTATAGAATTATTAAACTAAAGACAGATTGAAGGTGACTTGCCAAAAGCAATAACATGGAACTTGCCTGGGAATTGAACACGATATCTGCGTGTCATTGATTAAATTCACACTAAATAGGATACACCTATTATCACATTCGCTTTTACATCCTGTGCGTGTTTCTAAACGTTTAATTATTTTATTTATATTTAACAATATAAACGAAAACTGGGATTGATTTTGGATTTTTAGGGTTCCGTAGTCAACTAGGAACCCTTATAGTTTCGCCATGTCTGTCTGTCCGTCCGTCTGTCTGTCTGTCCGCCCTCGCTTAATCTCTGTGACCGTTAGCACTAGAAAGCTGAAATTTTGTAGGAGTACGTATATCAGTTACGCCAACAAAGTGGTAAAATAAAATTTTGGAAAATATTTTTTTTTAGGGTGGCTCCCCTACATGTGAAGTGGGGATGAATATTTTTTTCATCATCTACCCCATCGTGTGGGGTATCGTTGAATAGGTCTTCTAAAATGGCTTAGGGGTTGCTAAAATTATTTTTCGATTTAATGCGCCATTTACGAAATATTAAAGTTTAAGGTGCAAATTTTTGTTCAAGTAGGGCGTCCCCCCCCCTCTAAAAGCTAAACTACTAGCTTGAAAAATCTGGAAAAATTCTTCATGAAAGTGCATTTCATGAACTTTAAAGGAAAAGTATAGCGGTTAAGATAACTTTATTAGTTTAGCAGTAATAGTTGTTGAACTTGGGTGTTGGATAATTTTGTACCAAATACAAAATCCTTAGCATTAATCCTTTAAAGTGACTAAGATGAAGTAGTTGCTTGTTTATAATGGGTAAAGACTTGCATTGAAAACCAAAATATGTTTTTTTTTTTACCTATTCAGAATAAAGAACAACAGAATCGTACTACATTGTGATAACGGGCTACTACGGAACCCTACACTGTGCGTGGCCCGACACGCACTTGGCCGGTTTTACAAATGTCAAACGTCCGACATCCTTTTTTGTCTCGTTTAAATTTATCTTGTCATTGAAATGCAAGTGATTGGCATAAAAAATATCGATTATTTCTACAAGGAGTATTTAATACTTCTTTATTGAAAAAAAACATTTTATGTATTTATATTCATTATACTGACAAAAATTATGTCTCGGCTAGGATTTTCAAGGTACTATTGGAGCTAGCCTGCGATTTGCTTGATAAAGATGCGATCCTTTTTTATTTATTTAAAAAAATGAAATAATATTTAGGTCTATAGTGACCCCTCATCTTTTAAAATATTATACTGCTATAATATTGAATTTATTATGACTCATAACAAATATTTTCAAAAAGAGCACTGCTTGACGTGGATTCGAACCAACGTATTGCCCAACGTCGGCAATCAATACCGAATCTCAAAATGAAAACTGTTTTTGAGAACTGAAAATCCAATCAGATCCGCTTCAAGCGTTCTTAAAACCTCCGAGCTAACTAGACGAAAATAAACATTAGTTAAATGTTCTTGCATATCGATACGTGTCGAAATACTACATTGTAAAAATGTTTTTGCAAAAGTAGAAATAGCTGTTATTTAGCTTTGTTCAATTTGAACTTGCAGGCCTTTTGCTGGGGAGGTACCTAGTGGGTCATCCATCTAAGACAATCTAAGTCATTTATCAACCCCAAAAAATCCTCCTAAAAGATCGTAACATCGATAGCATCAAAACTTAAAATTCATACAGTAGCATCACTAAACCATAGACAATTTCGAGCGGTCATTGTTGTTTACATCTTTGGCAGATTTTGAAACGCCGGACCAAAGACTACAATATAATGTGCGCCGGACCTTACATTATTGTTTTGGAATATTTAACCAAACTTTGTGTTTGTTTGGTATTCTAAAAAGTTTCTGCAATTATTAATAAATATTAAATCTATAATCACAATCTTGTTTGTTAAAATTCTCGTGAAAAATATACATTTACATGTAAGTACCTAAAGCAACCTAAAAACGAAAATTTAAAGCCTCAGCTACACAATGGGATAATGACACGCTTTGACTCAAACGAATTTAAAAGTTTATGAATAACTTAAAATATGGCAGGCACTTGTAGCCAGGCGCATTTTTACATTATTATGTATCAGAAAGCTAAAAAAATATACTTAATAACGAAATCTTTTCCGACTAAAATCATTGTTTTAGAAGACTGAAAATATATTTCAGACTCATGCGGCTTCCGCTACTCACGTTGAATTATTGTCAAACATGCATTGAGCTAGCAACATTACACATGCTGAGTAAAAATATAAGGCGTTATGGAAAATTGTCCGTGTTTTTCCTTATGTTGCAAGCAAGTGTACGGCACTTTATTGTGGCGTCATCAGAGCCTCCCTCGTGACAGCTTACACATGAATTCGGGGATAGACAAAGAGTGTGCACGATGAAAGAGCTTTTCATTCATCCTAGCTTCCAGGCGGAGTTGCGCGACTGCTGTGTACGTTTTGATAACAGTTAACGAGCCCTTGGAAGTAAATAAATTGTTATTACGTGAACTTATCTGAGTAATAAATATTATTGTACGTTATCAGCGCAACGTTTTGCACAACTTTTAATTCTTTGATAAAGTGATAGCTGCCGATATATCACTTATCGAACGTCTAGCCGCATGCCGCGGGTGTCCCCCTGAGAAATATGCGCATCCATTGCATATTTTTAGTTTTGGGAGCAGTTTTATGGCTCCGATTTAGAATAAGAAAAAGTAATGCTGCAATAAATGGAGAGTATTACTGACGGCAAAAAAAATGAGGGCAGGCTTTTTTAGATTTACGGTCAAAAAATTCATTAGAGTCGCTCCAATACGTTTGAGATTAACGTCAACGTGATCCAATTTGGGTAGCTTTATACCATTGTGTTTTTCTTTTCGTGTTTTTTCACGTTGCTACCGTGCTCGACACACGGCCAACTGATTCAGGAAATTAGCATAAACCGATTCTTTGTATCTAAGTTTTAAGCGAACAGTGAATAATTAACTGTTGTGTTTACCAAATCTTTATCATCTGCGTAATTGTCTACCGGGGAAGCGATTACTATAACTCTCGGAGCCGATAAGGAAGTCTACCTGTACCCCATTATAATTGTTATCTTTAAACGTAGTACATCTTTGGCTAATTTACTACTGAGACTTGTGACATACATTGAAAACTGAAGCATATACGGAGAAATAAAGCCTGTGTGACACAAGGTTTCGGTGCAGTGCAAAATCATTTAAAATAACACAGCGTGGAAACGAGAAGCGAGTTAAAAAAGAAAGTTTCACTTTACTAACATGGAGTGAATGACACATTCGCTCAATATTGACACTCCGCCGAAAAACGCTGTGAAATTTAAGCTTGAAGCTTACCGGTTTACTCTACAATATGTACCGGGTACTAACACTGACGATTGGTGAAACTTTGCGATTTGCGGTTACTGGAACTTTGCGAATTTTACATAATTTTTTAAATAAATTAGGTACCGTAATTAAGTGATTAAAATCGCTTATTTATGTAAGTTGATATTACAATGATGGCTAGCAGTCGCCCCGTTAGCGCTAATCACCATCTCAATTTAAAATAAAACTTATTTTTAAATATGTCATTTTTTAGGGTTTTGTACCCAAGGGTACCAACAGGATCCTATACTAAGACTCCGCTGTTCGTCCGTCCGTCAGTCTGTCACACGGCTGTATCTTTTGAACCGTATTAGGTAGACACTTGAAATTTTCACAGTGTGTACTAATGCTGAGTGGAACCCTTCTTATCACAGTCATGACATGCAGCTGTCAACTATTTCTGTTTTTTGCTCGTGTCTATAGATCTATTTTGTTATTTATTTTTCTTTATTATTGGAGTTAATTATCTTTTTATATGCACGTGTTTCTGTGACAAATAAACCTATTTTACTTTCCTTCTTCTTTCTTACTATGGCCGCTATAACAACAAACAAAAAAAATAAAATGATTTAATTTTTTTTTAAACCGTACATGAAAAGTGTTATTTTTTTTATGTCGTGTTCAAAATTGGACTGTGTTAAGGAACCCTTCGTGTGTGAGTCCGACTCGCACTTGTTAAGTAAAATTTTCGACCGAAATGCATGGGATTTGCTTGTCAAGACGAGGACTTATACACGATTATAAGTAGATCTAGTGCTCGCTATCAACTTTACATCTAACAGCCTGTTATCACACCCCTGCAGGACAAAGGCCACTTCTCTTATAGAGAAAATTTCACCATGCTTGCTCGAGAAGGGTCTGAAAGTCGTCTCACCACCTGTTCCTGGAGCAGCCTCGGCGGCGCCGTCCATCCTCAGGCACCCGCCATGTGAAGACTGTTGCCAGGTCGCTGTGCGGCTGACGTGCCCCGCTAATCCCATTTCAGCTTGAAAATGCGTGCCGCAAGAGTTGGATCGAGGTTGCTCTAAAAAAGGATGCCTGGAAGGATTTGGGGAAGGCTTTTTCTCAAACGTGGCGCAGTGTAGGCTAATTTAAAAAAAAAACTATCAACCTGGCTGACAGGCTAATAGCTAGGTGCAGACGCCAGCACATCAAGTTACCTACTACTATTTGTCAAATTTATTTAATATATTTTCAACTTTATTGCTAAAGCTTAAGGTTCAAAGATGATTGGGGAAATTTGACAGTTTCGGGTAGCTTGATGTGCTGCCGTCTGTACATTAAGTACTTAGTTTAATTACGGCATGCGGTAACTACTCTTGTACAGCTCATGATGAAGATAAAATAAATTGTAAAAGTTTCCCGGCTTATAAATTAGTTAAGGCATGATGAAGCTAATAATTTTGTCTCGTGTTATTTTGTGTCGATCGGTTTTTTAATGTATTTAGCCTAACTAAATATATTACATACAGGTTAGGTTATACGGAGATAAAAGTAGGATATGACGTCGTAAATCTGAGGGGCAATTCTCGTAATTTTAAGAACGTTCACAATCAGGGGCCTAAAAAGGCCACTTTGGCAGAATCATAAAAGGTCAACATTATGAATTATAATGGACAGTTAACTGTTAAGTTAACCGTTTCAAATCCCATAGGTGAAGGATTTTTCAGTTCTTTTTTTCGTCTGTGCTGAAATACCAATCAATCCAATCCAAATCCAATTCCAAACTCTTTGATTATACCTACGTAGTGCAGCAAAAAAACGAAAAACAAGGACTGTCTTCGCCATATTTTGATTCATAATGAAATCCTTTAATGATTCTGCCAAAGTGGTCTTTTCAGGCCCCCTGATCTCAGTCTTAATCTTTCAAAAATATCTCTAATTTCCCTACATTTTTGACAAGTTTTTAACATTGATTATCGAAGAGATGAGATTGCGACTGGATTTTGAACGTTTTTAATTACAGGAATTAACCTTAAGATTACCTAATTCCTTAAGTTCGTTGTAAGGCCGGCCAAACACTACCTACATTAACATTGTGCAATACTTTTATTGTGCAATAATATTGAATCACACTTTGCACTCAAACGATCAATAATATTGACGCAATAACATTGACGGCTCACCAGTGTTTCGTGACCATGTCGGGCTTTCAGCCAGGCTTAAAAATATCGCGCAATACTGATCCTACACGGTGCAATGACACAAACAAAACAATAGCGGCTTGTAGACTTTGCGCAGTGCTGCCACCTATGACGAGCATTCAGTTTTTAAGCCCATTCGTGAGATTGTGCAATTTGATTGATCGTCTAGGAAACACTTTTACACGTCAAATTTTTTTTTAACGAGACAACGTAAAAAAAGTAATATTTTTTTTAATAATTAACATCTAAAAAATTGAACAATTAACTAGGTACTACAAGACGGTGGTCCGCATGTTATTTAGATAGATATCTAAAACAAGTACTTATTAAAACACTAAAACATAGACACATAGCAGTCTAATTAATTAATTGTGTATACTACTGTAAGTGTATAGTATCGAAGTAAATTCAGTGTTATTTGCACTGGCTCGGGCTGCGCGTCGTTTAGCAAAATGACGGGCCCTTTTTATCTTAGTCGAGCTGCAATTTGTTTCTGGCTCTATTTTCTCGAGACCGCAAACCGACGGTTGCTATTTTGAATATCCCTTTTCTTTAAAATTAAACTGTGTACGTTACTTTGGTGGTGAAGCTCATCATTTAGAACTTGAGAATTGTGTCATTACGATTTGTTACATTTTTGGCTGTTTCCGTTAGGTTAATATAGATATATTTTAACTGTTGTGTGATCTAAACACAGCATAATATAAAAATATTTTTCGTCTTTCCCATAAGAACACAACACCTAAGACATCATTTACCTACCTTTTTTTTATATTCAAGATATGAAAATAGGAGACAAAAAAGAATGAATTTTCATTCTTTGTTTGTGTTCTTTCTCTGCGTCATTTTTACCGCAAATAACTGTATTTACAGTTATTTGCGGTAAAAATGACGCAGAGAAAGAACACAAACACAAAAAAGTAGTTGGAAAAAATGCGTCACATCTGCGCAAAACGACCATCGCTTGTCTTACGACCCTATCCGACATAGCCCCAGCGCTGGTCTCAGCGACAGCCAGCGTTGACGTGATGACGTCAAACAGTGACAATGAGATACCTATAAATAAAACAATAAGAAATAAAATAAATACACAATACCCAGTTCCATATGTTTATAAAAACATAATATACGCCTTTGGTAATCTGTGCGCGCAGCTGTCATAAAACTATATGTACCAACCAGGAAGAGAAAGTAGCATTAGGTATTTCTCTGTGGCCTAGAAAACAGTATTTCCGTTTAGAGTAGAAAACGGGATTCTTGACACAATAGCATTTGAAGTAACACATGCGTAAATGCATCTAAGGCGATTGTAACTAAAGTCTCGTTGTTATTACATCTCTATTTGTGTTACCGCTTCGTTCTTTACTTCTAAACTACATGGTAGATTTTGATGCAGTTGTCATCATAATTTAGAGATTTTTTTTCCGGAAATGTGTACTTGTCTTGTGTGGTGCCGGACTTGTCTGTGTGGTGCCGGACTTAAAGAATAGCACCACCCCATACTTCCCGTGGGTGTCGTAAAAGGCGACTAAGGGAGACCGGAGAATGGGCAGCAGCGTTCTCTATGCATTACACCATCATACCATACTGCGATCGCCAACCCGTCTGCCAAGCGTGGCGATCATGGCAAACCCCCCCAAAATTGGGGGAGGCCTATGTCCAGCAGTGGACGACTTTCGGCTGAAATGATGTGTACTTAGTATATTCATATTAAATCTCGATGTTTTGTAAAGTCGTAAAAGCCGTGCGAAGCAGGGGCGGGTCGCTAGTATACATGGTGGATTTTTGAGATGGGGTAGTAAGGGCAGGTACCTTAACCGTAGTAGCTACAGGGAAAAGGACTTAGGAGACTGACCTTATTTTTTTTCAGAAATGTTGATCCCCATTCAGAGTTAAAAAAAAATGTTCAGACACCAAGAAAATGCGCCGTTTTCGCCCAAACTTTTTTTTATGCCAATTGTAAAGGCAATTTTTTTTACAATTTCTTTCTTTTTTAGTACTCAAACCTCAGTTGGTCGAATAGAGTTCTTTGATCATTAGAAGAAACATGATCGATAGACATTAAAAAAGTTTTTGTGTAAATGGCCCATTTTCTTGCAAACTGTAATTTTTTTTTTCTGAATGAGGATCAATACCTACTTCCCAAAAAAATAAGAAAACTCCTACTGCCCATCTCAACATCATCATCATCATCATCATCTGCCTAGCCTTTTCCCAACTATGTTGGGGTCGGCTTCCAGTCTAACCGGATGCAGCTGAATACCAGTATTTTACATGGAGCGACTGCCTATCTGACCTCCACAACCCAGTTACTGGGTAATACGATACCCCTTGGTAAGACTGGTTGTCAGACTTTCGGGCTTCTGACTACCCGTAACGACTGTCAAAGATCCACGAATGACAGCCGGGACCAACGGCTTAACGTGCTTTCCGAGGCACGGAAAGCAACAATCAGCACTGCCCATCTCAACAATCCACCCTATATAAATTGATAGATACATGAAGGTACTTCTATTCTATGTGTTAGCACTACTTCAGATTCATATGCCTACACGATGCACCGAAATAGATTTCACGTGATCTACACTTTCGGATTCTGTAAGTTTTTTTTTTTTTGGATGGGAAATTATCAAACGACTCCTCCCGCTCTGGGTGGAGCAGAAGGGAGTGTCAGACTCTTACTAACTAAAACCCACCCGTGTTCCTTCCTTAGCCTTTTATGTTCCGGGCCAGCGGTAACCCTTTCGGACAATCCCGTAAGCTTCACGTGCCAAAAAGGTAAGGCGCGAATAAAGGTCATAGCAAATGTATCAAACCGGAAAGGGATCGGCACCGCATCAACTAGAGCCGTTCAGTATTCTTTGTATGAAACTTCCTACTGCAATCGGTTCACTTCCTAACTAATCGGAATCGTAACAAAATCGCCTCGCATCGGGACAAGCTCACAAACCGCGGTGCGGTGCGTTACGGCTCGTCGTCCCAGCGCTTACGTCTCTCCGTAACCGAGCTTACGTCTCTTCGTCCACCCTTGCCCCTCTCACCCCTCCATCCTGCCTGCTGCAACAGCGGTCGGCGAGCCGTAAGCGCGGTGTCGCCTAGCCGTAGCCGATCGGATCTTCTGATCCGCTTTGGTTACGTGCTTACGTTAGGTTGACGGCGAGGCGAAAGGCGATATGTGCCAATTCCTTTCCGATTTGATACGTGTGCTATGACCTTTATACGGCGACGGCGTACGGTGAAGGCGCCGCGTCTTCACATTATGCCGTCTGGGTAATTCACGCCTAACGGACGAGTAAGTTAAGTAAGGTAAAAAAAAGGCAGGACAAAATTCAGAACACCATGCTGCTTTCCAAAACGGGTTAGTAGACGTAGGCAAGAAGGCTGCCTGGCTCAAATGGGATTGGGCGGGTCACATCAGCCGCATGCAGGATGACCGCTGGGCAAGATGGCGCCGCCGAGGTCGACGCAGTTAGCGGTGGCGAGATGACCTGGACGCGTACCGCGAGGGCTGGTTTAAGGTGTGGCGCGGGAAAGGAGTTCCTGGAAGGACTTGGGGAGGCCTTTGCCCAGCAGTGGGACAGTATAGGCTAAACAAAAAAAAACTAGTAATTTCGAACTATTTTAAAATCTATATAAATAAAACAAAGTTAGTTATACACATGCGTAAATGCATCTAAGGCTATTGTAACTAAAGTCTCGTTGTTATTACATCTCTATTTGTGTTACCGCTTCGTTCTTTTCTTCTAAACTACATGGTTGATTTTGATGCAGTTGTCACCATAATTTAGAGATTTTTTTCCAGAAATGTGTACTTGTCTGTGTGGTGCCGGACTTGTCTGTGTGGTGCCGGACTTAAAGAATAGCACCACCCCATACTTCACGTGGGTGTCGTAAAAGGCGACTAAGGGAGATCTGAGAATGGGCAGCAGCGTTCTCTATGCATTACATTTGTAAAGTCGTAAAAGCCATGCGAAGCAGGGGCGGGTCGCTAGTATACAGGGTGGATTTTTGGGATGGGGTAGTAAGGGCAGGTACCTTAACCGTAGCAGCTACAGGGAAAAGGACTTAGGAGACTGACCTTACTTTTTTTAGAAATGTTGATCCCCATTCAGAGTTTGTCTGTGTAGTGCCGGACTTAAAAAAATAACTAGTAATTTCGAACTATTTCAAGAACGGCTCGACCGATTTATAATTTGTTGTATTTATCTCCACCCCGAATAGCAGAATAATTATTAAAACATGGGAAAAAATCACGAAAACATAAATGATTAAGATAATCTGTGGCCGTACCAAATTCAGGTCAGCGAGTTGTGTATAATCGTTTTGCACAAATAATTAATTAACACCCGGTTTGTTGAAAATTTGAAGTTCAGGGGGCCTAAAAATGCCGGAGGCTTTACGCGGGGGTCGTGCGGTCCATGGCCATATACGGGGCCCCGGTGTGGGCGCGTTCACTGCAGCGGCGAGCCGCCCACTACCTGAACGCGCCCCAGAAGGTGGTAGCCATAAGGGCTATCCGGGGCTACCGCACGATCTCTGGCGAGGCGGCAAGCCTCCTTGCCGGACTGCCGCCATGGGATCTGGAGGCGATAGTCCTCGCGCGCCTGTATGAGTGGCGCGCGGAGGCACTACGCCGGGGGGAGGATCCGCTTCCGCGGCAAATCGCTGCGGAGCGGACGGATCTCCGGCGCGATCTCATGGCGGCATGGAAAGAGCGACTGTCGCAACCCAGCGCAGGGCACGCCGCGATAGCGGCGATAAGACCCCTCTTTGAGGAGTGGCTAGAGAGGCGCCACGGCGCCCTCACCTTTCGCCTGACGCAGGTCCTCACCGGACACGGAAGCTTCGGGAGGTTCCTGCACATCATCAGGCGGGAGGAAACGCCCGGGTGTCACCATTGCCAGGATCGCCCAGAGGACACGGTGGAGCACACGGTGGAGGTCTGCCCCGCTTGGGCGGAGCACCGCCGTGTCCTCGTAGAGGCGATTGGCAGCGACGGCGACCTCTCGCGTCCGGCCCTGGTGCAAGCCATGGTCCGGGGCGAGAGGGAGTGGGAGGCAGTCACCTCCTTCTGCGAAGCAGTCATGCTAGCGAAGGAGGTGGCGGAACGGCTCAGGGAGAGAGCCTCCCGTCCCAGCCGCCGCGGGAGACGCTCCGGGCGTCGGGAGCCGCGTGACGACTCCCGGCCACCGTAGGCGCGGGCCTGCGGGCGGAGAGTAATGGGTAGCTCACCGCCCGATCAGGACCAGGCCCGTGCCGGACGGCGCGTACGTGTTCCACGCGCGCCTCAAAGAGATGTCAGCATCGAGGAGGGGCCCCTTAGGGCCGAAGCCTGCCGGGTCAGCGGGATTGTCCGAAAGGGTTACCGCTGGCCCGGAACATAAAGGGCTAAGGAAGGAACACGGGTGGGTTTTAGTCAGTAAGAGTCTGACACTCCCTTCCGCTCCACCCAGAGCGGGAGGAGTCATTTGATGATTTCCCATCCACAAAAAAAAAAAAAAAAAAAAAAAGGGGGCCTAAAAAGGCACTTTGGCAGAATCATAAAAGGATAACAGTATGAATCATAATATGGCGAAGACAGTCCGTGATTTTCTTTTTTCGCTGCACTACGTAGGTATAATCAAAGAGATTGGGATTTAATTTGGATTGGATTGATTTGTATTTTAGCACAGATAAAAAAAATTACTGAATAATCCTTCACCAATGGGATTTGATACGATTAACTTAACAGTTAACTGTCCATTATGATTCATAATGTTATTCTTTTATTATTCTGCCAAAGTGGCCTTTTAGGCCCCATGATATTGTCAAACGCTTTTTTAGCATTACTTAAGGTGATTCCTTTCAATGAAATTCAAAATTTCTTACATTTCATGCTAGCAAATTCAGAGTTTCGAGGGTTTTCACCCGCTATAACTAACATTTTTCTTTTTGTATGTATATTGAGTGCCTTAACCTGGGTAAAATATATTTATTTTCCCTCATTCTAACAAAGTAACGTGCTGGCATATCTTCCGCTCATCTCGTCACCTCACTGCTACAGTGAGCGAGGCGGAACCCATAGCGTGCTCAGCTCACATCTCAACGAACATTTGTAAAAGTCGGGCAGGACCGCTTGTAGCCCTGTTTCCGCTGTTTATTCGCTTGTTGATGCTTACTGCAGCCTATCCCTGACATATCATGCTTGAAGGATAAGCGCTTTTGAAAAGTTCGCCTTGTGTTTCTCTGTATCTTTTTGACCTTTAACTTTATTCTAATCATGATCTAATCACCTAATGTAGGGTCACCGGAGTAGAGGAAAACACCCAGCAGAAAGATAACTAACCTGAATTCGCGATTGATTTGCCAAAAATGTTAACAAATATTAATTTATGGAAAAATAACTTTAAATCCTACACAATAAAGTTCAGATGTTTAAGCTACAATTTCAAACATTTTTGTAACATTTTCAATAGTGCTAGTCACTCTGAAATCAACTTAATTACCATTGAAATAAAGTTGATATTTGTTTATTTTGAAATTATATAAATTTGAACAGACTTTAGATTCGAACCTAAACAATTTTTAGCAACCATCAATGTACCGCAACATCAACAGAAACGTCTTGTTACACGTGTTGTACCCGGTCTACCACATACACGTGTAGCTATTCCTAGTAGGTACACATAGTAATAACACGGGATTAATTACCACAATACTGCGGTGTTGTGGTAATTAATCCCAGTAAACAATCATGTTAACACAAAGTTTGTAAGCTTGTAAGAACAACACATGGCTTCCGTATGATAATCTTCATCTACGGAAATATGCAGCCCTTTATGTCAAACCAATCGTAGACAAGGATCGTAGCGGTTCATAGAAGGGCGTAGCGGCTCGTAGACGGTCGTAGCAAACGCTACGCACTGTAACTCGTAGCCCTTGCTACGATTCTGATTGATGATTTCTAGCAAGAAACGGAGAGAAAGGGAATTAATAAAGTCTAAATTATTTCCACTGTACACAGCCCTTTTTTACTTTGACTAAGAAGCCAGCTACTTGTTGGCGTTTTTAGACTAATACTTTCAGGTTGCCACCATGTTTTTCGAAAACTCAATGAGTTATTTTCTTAAAGTTTTGCGTAAGTACAAGTTTATAGTTTTTTGAAAAGTCAAAAAAATAATTGTTAACTGCCTGAAATTTTCCTTACATACCGATTCAATAGAGTCACCGAACACTTCCGAATACATTCAAGAAATCCGTCTGCGGCCGATAAATCTTGTAGTTAACAAGCGCTCTGAGGCTCGTCGGGTAGTGAGTTCACTTGAGTCGGGCCGGCCGACGGATCCCGAGCTCCCGAGCGCACTTCGTTTGTCGCGATATCGCTCATAAGCGCGCGCTATCTCGCCGCGCCGTCGTCCTTTCACCATTCACCCGAAATAGTACCTCAAGGAGTTTGGTAATGAGTTCCCTTGAAAACTGTTACTAGCTCCCCCACTATTTTTTAACGATGTCATTTTTGAAAATTGACTCTTTGCGGTGTACGTTCCTTCGAGGGACGTTGTGCTTGTGCTAGCTCTATTTAGCTGACGCTAGAATTTTTACGGTAAAACGGTTTACATTCTAGAGAAATTTATATAGTATTTAAGCGTCTGTATCCGTTTTCAGTTGTTTGTGAGGCTTCTATTCTTTTGGCGCTAGACGAATTTTTCTGTTATAGGTTTTTTTCCTATTCCCATTGTAGGACATTAGATACCTAGAGTGGAGACAGCGTATCAGCAAGCGTAGTGTGGGTCACACCCCAGCTAGATGGACCGACGACCTAAAGAAGGTGGTGGTGGATAAACTGGATGCGGAAGGCGGAGGACAGGGTGTTGTGCCGCAGCCTGGGAGAAGGCTATGTCCAGCAGTGGGCTGCGATAGGCTGTGTTGATTAGATACCTAGATGAAACAGATTCTATAATTTAACTTTTTCATAAAACAGCGTCGTATGCAATCTGCATCGTGGTTACGTTCAATTTTGTTGTGTTTCATAAAATCGCATTTTCCCCAGCTTACAAAATCTCGATACTTTAATTAAAAGTTAATAACAAGGCTACACAGTAGGTGCACGGTGACGTCAGCTACGGTCGGCCATTTACTTCACTTTGCCCGTCCGTACGCTACCGACTAACTAAGGAAAGGTAAATTTACATTACAAACGAGCAAAATACAAAATCTACGTTCGTATATCATTACAAATGTATTTGTCCTGAGGAACTTGGATATTTAATACGTTTGCTTTTAGTTCAGAATTAAGTTACGGTTTCATTCTGAAGGTAACAATGTTCATAAGTTTGTTATTTATATTTTATCTGAAGGGTTAGTCAAATTGTAGGTGGATAATGAAATGAAATAAAATTGTTTAATAATAATAATAATGTTTATTTAAAAAAAACTTAGACATAGATTACAAACAGGCTAATTTAGGTCGAACTAGGCAAAGCCTGTATTTCGGCTATCAGTGCCAAACCCCTTGAGTATTATACAAATATATAAATGTTTATTCTGTAAATAGGATTACGGAATCACTGTTACACGTCATATTAAAAAAAATAAGCTAGATGGTGTCCACATTTCCTATTGACTACCCTTGAGAAAAACTTAAGCTTAAGGGCGTTTACGCCGTACGGCATTTCATATAAACTTTCAAGCCCTTATTTTTCGAAATGAACCGATTTTAATTAAACTTCGTACGCATAAACAGGATACAAAGTTCTTAAAAGTTAGTAGAGAACATTTTTGAAAAATAGTGTTACAGTCAAATTAGACCATTTTTTTATAGAAACAGAGATTTCCAGTTATCTTTTTTTTAAATAAGACATTTCGAAAATGTGACATTGATTTGCGGCAAACATGACGCAATCATAAAACACAAAAAAGAACAAATTGGGGTAAAATATGCGTCACATCCATGCCAAACGGACATCGCTCAGCATAATGCTAGGTAGACCCTATGCGAGACAGAGCCCCAGCGCTGGTTTTCAGCTAACTTACTTAGTTAGTAATAAGCGCTAATAATAAAAAATCCTTTAATGGTCATATTATATTATTGTATCAAATTATTATGTTATTATGTATTATTACTTTTTCAATATATAATTTTTTTTATCTAAAAATGTTAACATCTCTACTTGATGGCTATTTTTAAGTGTTTACTATTTGAGGGTTTGGGCGCTGGTAGCCGAAATACAGGCTTTCACCTAGTTCGCCTACAGATGTCTAATTTATTTGTAACAAGAAATTATAGCCTATATTGAATAAACTTATATTATTATTATATTATTAATATTCAATAAGAATAGATAAGTAATAGATGGCTTATATTAATTCCTGTGATATAGTAGTATAACGCTTAAAATATTGCTTATATTTATACACAAAACTCATGATACGGTCCAAACATTATGAAGGCTGATCAGTGCACAAAACATAGATTAATAGACTTTAAAATCCGGTCCAATTTACTGAAGCACAAACATTTTCCGACCGCAAATGAAAAAAGTTTTGAAAAATCAAACACATTCGACGTGACCGCCAACGGAGTTGAATGCCTGCTACTCACATACCTGCCTGTGTTTTGCTGCTTTACAAAATTATTCTTTAGCCCGGTTCGATGGAATTTATTTACATACGAGTACATATTATTATTTACCTATAGAACCATATCAACGTACCTGCCTACGCCCGCTTTATACCTTGCTCAATTTTATTTAACAAGATCCCAGGGCATATTGGGCTTGAAAGGGGAACTTTGAATCCCATTGAAGGCTACGTTTAAGGGCGTTTTTTAATGAAGACAAATCTGGTGGAGTTTACTTTGTTGTATTTTTTGGCATTTTCCCTAACACAGAGGGCAAAATCTATACATCTACAATTCTACACAAATAAATACAATTGAAATGTCTGTTTGTGATGTCAAAATAACAGCTTATTACTAAATGCATTTGAAAGTATATAGGTAGGTACGCTAAATAATAAAACAAAGCTTTTAAAAATGTTGTCTGTCTTTCTGTCCGTCTGTCTGTTTGTTCCAGCTAGTCTCCGAAATGGCTGGACCGATTTTAACGGGATTTTCACTGGCACATAGCTGATGTTATAAGGAATAACTAACTTCTAACTAATTCCAGAAAAAGAATTAGGGTTCCGTGCAAAATAATAAAAACCCAATGAAATTCCGTTTTCTTTCTTACTTTCTCTAACGAGTCTTCGTTAGAGACGGCGGCCCGTGTCTTACGGGCACAGCTAATAAAAATACAATAGCCAGAATAACCTAGATTTAACAATTTTATGGGCGATCATAAAAATGGGTACAAACTAATAAAGAAAATGCTTTAAACGATTTAGAAATTCACCGGCACGTCATTATGAAGTCAAAGTAATAAAAAATGGACATTTAACAACAAGCTGTTCACACGGACACTTAGGTACAACAAGCTAAGTTCCTAATCTACCTAAATAAAAAATCTGAAAAATAAATGAAGTTAATTGGTTTTCAATGTTGATTCTATGGAGAAGAATGAGCAGGAAAATAATTAATTACTTCACTGAATATTAAACTGGAGCTGTACAAAATAAATACAATTTCAGGATTATCACTTGGCCTTAATGACAACGAAAAAGTACTCAATTATTCAACACAATGAAAGCTCCGAAAGCCAGCAATTTGAATGCTTGCCTCCCCTCGGTTACTTCTTTAGTAACGCGCAAACATCGACCAAACAGCGCGGCTAACATTGTATTAAATACCTCCTTCTCACGAAGAAATGGCGTGAAACAACTTACATTGCTTTAACACTTACGTGGCTGTGTACTTTCCAAAATGCAAACTCCTGTCTCAAGCTGCACATACTAACATTCAGTAAAAGTCGTTTGCATTCCGGTCTGTCTGTGCCTTGTACAATCAAACTGAAATAAAGCCACCAGAAGTTTTATCTTAAAAACATTTTTGGGCGAAGTCTTGTTTTGTATAAACCTACCCTTATTGTGTTTGCTCCGTCGTTTCCTTCCTTAAAAATTCTCAGAGTCGTTTTTTTTTACTTCGCTATTCACTAGAGTACCTCTCAATTAAATAAGTATTTGCCAATTTCACGGTAAGAGGGGATCGAATTCTTCGCCGGGTGGCATCGGAACAATGCAAAGTTCAAACCTATTAGACATTTTGTTACTTTTCATATAACATTTGATATTATAGTTGGCGCACAATATAAGAACGATTTATACGATTGCATGCTATTAACCCAAAAACTTGACATTTCGGAATAGACTATTATCTCCCCCTTTCTAACCAAATAGTACGAATACACAAACACAATGTACTTATAACGAACAAGTTTCAATGGGTGAAGATTATTTTGATAAAAACTATTACAAGTTTTGATTCGCTTGGACTGAATACAACTATGTACCTACCTATTCTGAAAATAACAACAACAACATCAGCTCAGTCATCTTTTGTAGAGCAACAGAAGATATAAATATCAAAGTTCTTGTAGGTGTTTCTTAAGAACCCGGAAATTAATAAAAAGTAAACGCAACCTCATTGCTTTCCAAACATCTAATAAAACCCCCAACAAAAAGCTAAGAAATCAGTTTTGTTCTCACACGTTACTAAATAAAGTAGAAACAACAGAACAAAGTTACAATAAGGGTAATTTCATAAGTTATAAAGCTTATGACTTGCAAAAAATAAGTAGGTATACAGTGCGTAAACTTTTATTTTATTGAAGCGGCGCGCTCACTCGATACCGTGACGGGTAAGTTTACGCGTTCAGCAATTTCTTTGTTAAGTCAAAAGATCGGCTTTCTTTTGCAACAAAATAATATGAAACATGACATGAATTGAAAAAGTTCACCGAGGAGAAACTCGCGACAACACAGCCGAGTTCTATTGTTGAAAACGACGGTTACTTTTTTTTTATAGGAAGACGTCCAGTACCCTTTTCACAAAACTACCCGCTCAACTCTTCTAATTACAAGATGTGTTTGTTTTTCTTTTTAGGGTTCCGTACCCAAAGGGTAAAAACGGGACCCTATTACTAAGACTCCGCTGTCCGTCTGTCCGTCTGTAACCAGGCTGCTGTATCTCATGAACCGTGATAGCTAGACAGTTGAAATTTTCACAAATAATGTATTTCTATTGCCGCTATATCAACAAATACTAAAAACAGAATAAAATAAATATTTAAGAGGAGCTCCCATACAATAAACGTGTTTTTTTCGGAGTTTTTGCCTTGGGTTACGAAACCCTTCGTGTGCAAGTCCGACTCGCACTTGGCCAGTTTTTATTGACTAATTTAAGTATTACCTCGTAAAAGATTCATTTTAAATGGATCACCTTCTGCTTTCAATTTTCTCAGAAATTTTATGTAGGTAAGTGTTGTATCTTTCATCCATCAATTCTGATATGTTCGTGTAGTCTGTAGAGAAAGCTTTGGCACGTGATGAATTTTGCACCCACAAAACATAGAGAGCTCTTCGGACTTGTACGTTTTATCTCTTTTGTTGAATTTAGAGTGTGCTTGCATCAAGCAACGGAGATAAATCCACTTTTGCTGTTTTTTAATGTCTTATACACAGTGTTAATAATATTCCTGCCTTTGACGTTGTTCAACGCTATTACTGCAATGCTGTTAAATAAATAAAGTAAATGAAGACGGTGGCTTGCGGGCGCCGGGCGGTCGGATCTCGTCGTTAGCAGGACGACGACGTGCGACGCTTTGCCGAACTTGAAATGGAAAAGCATTGACATCAACATTGCAATACTTAAATATTTATAGGATAGGAATTTTAAATGTATTCGGGTACGTAGCGGGGCCGTGTATCGCAAGCAGAGATCGCCGGCAACAAATTGCGGTTGGGCGAGATAAAAAAGGTCCGTCCGTCATTTTGCTAAACGACCGGCCGGAGTGCGGCGTGGTCGGGTTGCGGCGAAAAAAACGACGCCGGCGACCCTTGCCGGGAGTTCCACTTCTGTCTTGAAATAATGATACCACTGTCAATTCTATTTACGATAGTTTCGAGTACTCGTTGTCCGGAGCGCGCCCAGAGGCAAACTGACTTGCAAATCAAGGACGACCGTCTGTTTTCCTTGGAACAAAATCATTAATTGAATTTTTACCAACAGTATGTGTAGGTACCAAACTTTGAAATAATATCATTTGCCTTTACTACTACTTACTTTCTAGGAATATAGTCAATGACATAAAATCCAATACAATAACGGAACTCCACAATATAATAATGTTCCCGAGCTATTGAAGACACATATTGGATTCTTTGAACTCTTTTGATGTTTAGATTCTATTCTCATACCAGTCAATCACATATGGCTCCAACATAGAATAGCTTTTGAATGCAGTTGAAATTCAAATAATGTAAAATACTTAAACTTGTTATCTCGTTTGATATTCGAGTTATCTATTCATAGTCTGGTTTGATTCACTATCCACAGTATCTCACACAACAATACTAATGCGGTTTCGTAACACAAATAAAAACACAATTGACAAAGCAAAGTGGAAACCATTCCAAAAAACTACTAGATTCCATCAATCGGCAGCAAGTATTCTGACTGTAGATAGAAAGGAAAACCGCCATTCTTAGAAATGGGATCCGAGATGGGCTGCGTCTATAGCCTGCTCAGTATACACACGTACGTATAGTACATACCCTCCATTGTCTACATTATATAAACTCCTTGCGGTTTCTTTGTGTAAAAGGTACATATTAGGTACATACTCGACACTGCCAATTAATTTGTGTACCGCCAATATACACAATACTCAGTGCGGACACAATTATCTATGCCTATTAGGCTCGTATTACAACCTCGTACCAAAACCTTATTTTAGCAAAACAATGCAACTATTCCAAATACGCAATATCCTTCCTACGCTGAAATACTTTGCACTAAAATTAAAATGAAGAGCGAAATAGCGGACACAGTTAATATGTAAATATGGTCAAACTCTCTGGGAATTGAACACATTTTGTTTTCAAAGGTGTAGGAGTGTTCGTTCCGGCCATAATGAGACAATTCCGGAGCAAACAATCGCCGGCCGCGGTGAATAGAGGTGTACAGTTATAAATGACTCTAATTTCATCGAATATTGCGAACTACCTATATTTGCGGAGCTGAATCCGACCATAAGCAGAAATATCTAACTAATCACTAATTAGTAACACAAAGCATTCCCGACTGTGCTCTGACTCGAGACAAAATTATTGAATAGCTGGATAATAATATTATAGATACAGTAGATAACAGGCAATCAAAAAGTCGTAGATCAAACGAAATAGGGAGATAATGGAGATCATTTCCAACGCTTTCAAAGTGAGAAATAATTTTTAGTATCGCTTCAAAAATTTTGGAAAAAAATTAATTGCTCTTGAAATTTGGTACCCAGAGCCGCAATAGAACTTTTGTAGTGCTGATACATTATTTAGTAATAACACAACACAGTTTGTTTTATATTACTTTTTTTTAATTAGTCTGATTGTAAAAGAGCTGGGTAGGTATACAAAAATATTATATTATATTATATAGAATATGAAGTTATGCTTTTAGAGCAATTGAGTTATGGCCAAGCTGTAGAAATTTTTTATGTTGGAAATGACCTCCTTTATGTCCCTATTTCATTTGATCCACGACTTTTTGACCACCCTGTATATACCTACACATGTTGCGTACATTATATTAGATTGGAATATAAGGATAACTCAGCAAATATTACCTTTTTCAAAAAATATCATTAGTAGATCATAAGAATTGGTGAATATACCTACTAACCCTCGATTCTGACGTTGGATATACGTCAAAAATGGAGCGGCCGCATTTGTGCCGTGACACCTGGCCAGTCTGAAATAAGTCGTGGACTTTTTAACAAGGTTTCGTTACGGCCCGAATTTGGGACGAATCCCAATATTGAAACGTGCTGAGGCGGTCCCATTTTGTACTAAGAAATATAATTGAGTGGCCTGACTTCGTGGGTTTTCGATTTTAAGCGACCACAGTAATTATTACATCGATTAATAAGACATTTATCCCATGTTACATTGCGGACCAAGATTGAAACACTCCACTCTCAAAAGGGTGTCGTAAAAGGCAAATAAGGGATTACAGCTATTAAGAAGATGGGTAGTAGCCATCTTCTCGCTGCTAATAACATACTGCGATCACAATAACACAATCCATCTAAGAAGAGCGGTGATTTATTTCCCGTATTGTGCACTAACTTTAATAGTTGACCTAGAAGGCTAGGAAGGAAGGTTTAATAGTTGGCTATTAGAAGACCAATGTTCTTAATTGATAATATTATGAATTATTGAACGGATACTGATCTTTTTTGTAGTGATAGAGAGTTGAAATAAAAAATGCTGCATAAAGTTATTACTTTAATTTTATTACAATTTAAAATAATTTCAATCACTTATAATTATTAACTTACATCGTGTATAATACACAACCTGAATGAAAGCTTTGAAGGGCTTCTCATGCAGTAATTTCAGAAAGCCTTTAACAATTATTATCTTATAGTATTTCAGTTACAACGCGACAGAAATTCAATTAAATTGTGAATAGCTTTTACTGATTTCATCCTCACACTCAAATAATCCCTTCATGTTTTACGTGTGAACATGAGAATATAAATCTATATAATCACTGCAAAATGCGATGGATGGTTGATGGAATAACAAATGAATTAATGTCTATAAAGTTCATAGAACGTATTAAATCAAAGTTAAACCACGTTTATCTGGCTGGAAATTCTCTGTCTTTGAAGATATGTAAGTAAGTCTATCTAAATTCATAAACTCCAAGATTAGTCAATCAAGGAACAAAGAAGACTTGCTACTACGTATCCCTGCACCTAGGTCGCAATCTGAATAATTAATAAAAGTGCATGGTATTAGAGTTGTCCGGGCCGTGTCTGCCGTCAGGACCCGGATTCACTGGACAATAACATTAAATCAACATGAACTTATTGCTAGAATACGCAACGGGAACGCGACGACATCGTCCCGACAACGGAAAGGCAATTTACAGCAACAATAAAAGTATCGCTTTTATTGGCGAACACACAATTCGTTCGGACAGCTGTAATTGCGAACTCTCGCACTGTCTATTGGTTCCGTAATTTAGATCCCACAGTTTTAGCATCATGTTCGTGCACTGAGCCGATTCTTTTTTTTTTGCTTCTTTTTTGCGCACTAACTGACCGGCCCTATAAATAACAGGCTGTACAACTATAAATTTAGCAATTAATTGGACTTTTAACGGCAAAAAAAATAGGTAATAGGATATAGGGTTTTTATTCTTTTTGAGCTTTTTTACAATGAAATGGTCGATGGTAATAAAATCCATTAAGGTCGTTACACACGTAACGTTCACATGAATCACGAGCTTGACAACAAAGTCTCAGTAATGACCGCTTGTTACTAAGTACAAAGCCGTCGATACAGCCTAATTGATCAAGTTACAAGTTCATCAATCGTTACAAAGTGTCGTCGTGAGCGCGTGTGAAATCCCGCCGGCCGCTGGCACTAAGCCAGTGTTATCCTGAATATTTTCGGTTCGTTAGTTGTACAAAATTATTGAGCTTCGCTAACAGCACCTGAGTTTTTAATACTGTAGGAAAACTGTGAAAGGCAAAAGGCTGTACATTGAAAATATTTTTATATTGGAGATATTGACTGTTTATTTTAGTAGTTTCATGAAACCTGTTTTCGATAATAAAAATAAGCAAAAATAGATACAGTAATTCCATATCGTATTAATATTTTCTATCTACTTCAAAATATGGTAGTGGTTTTCAGTTTTAGTCGGGGAAGACCGTAATGCCCTTTGTACACGGCACGGTTTCATTACGGTACGGCGTAGAAAAAACGTGCCTTCCATAGTGTCCCATGCAACACTGAAAATCGTGCCTACACACGGTGAATAAACTACTTTTTCACGGCAAGAAAAACGTGTGTGTTCAAAGGGGCTAACTCAAAGTATACTTTCATCATGCTCATTCAAGTAGAATTTGAGATATAAAAAAGTTTTTATTCCAAACTAGCTAATGCTTGCAATGCCTTTTTTAGGGTTCCGTAGCCAAATGGCAAAAACGGAACCCTTATAGATTCGTCATGTCTGTCTGTCTGTCTGTCTGTCTGTCTGTCTGTCCGTCCGTATGTCACAGCCACTTTTCTCCGAAACTATAAGAACTGTACTGTTGAAACTTGGTAAGTAGATGTAATCTGTGAACCGCATTAATATTTTCATACAAAAATAGAAAAAAAACAATAAATTTTAGGGTTCCCCATACTTAGAACCGAAACTCAAAATTTTTTTTTTCATCAAACCCATACGTGTGGGGTATCTATGGGTAGGTCTTCAAAAATGATATTGAGGTTTCTAATATAATTTTTTTCTAAACTGAATAGTTTGCGCGAGAGACACTTCCAAAGTGGTAAAAAGTGTGTCCCCCCCCCCTGTAACTTCTAAAATAAGAGAACGATAAAACTAAAAAAAATATATGATGTACATTACCATGTAAACTACCACCGAAAATTGGTTTGAACGAGATCTAGTAAGTAGTTTTTTTTTAATACGTCATAAATCGTAAACCGCAATTTACCATTCATTCAATCCTCTCAAAAAAAAAAAACATTTAATTTCATAAACATAAACTTTAATAAACCCGGATGTTACGGAACCCTCGGTGCGCGAGTCCGACTCGCTCTTGCCCGGTTTTTTTTTTTTGTTTTGTTAAAATCCTTCTTTAGCGTGCACACAAAAACTTACCAAAGTTTCATCCCAATCGGTCGAGCTGATTTCAGTTTTTGCGAGATTAGCGCACGGCAATTGATTTTTTTATATACTTAAATAGATTCTAAAATAGTGGATAGCTAATAGTTAAGTATAGGTACAACGTACAAAGTGAAAACTATTGAAAAAGTATATTATATTATTAATTTAATTTGTTATTTAGTGGATTCTTTTCATACCAATACAGACTTTCATCTAATTTGTTCTAAAAAAACTATCTAAAAAATCTTATCTAATTAGTTTAATCTCTTACTATCGAGCACTACTTGTAAAACAGAAGCCTTTTAATAAGCTCCCATAAAATATTAATTATATATGATAATGGTGTTTCGAGTACCTACTAATAACGTCAATAAAATTATCACAAGAATCTGCGGTAATCCTTTTTAACTATCATTAAAACAACCGTTATTGGCCACTTACCAAAATTGTAGCTATGAGTTCTAAATCCCGACTTACCAAAACATTTCATTTCCATCTTCGGCCCGTCGTTCACGACGCTACTCAAAATTAACGTATTGCATAGTACTGAAATCAACAATGAGTAACCAGAATGTCACAGCACGGAGGCACTTCGTACACACACATATCTTGCCTGAAAAGCTATGGTTTATTCGCCGTGTGTAGGCATGGTTCGTCAGTGTTGCATGGATCACTATGGAAACTTGTTGACTGACACGTTTTTTGTGACGGCGCGGTTTATAGGCACGAAGAGCACACAGAGCAGTGTTCAGGCCCGAATTACGTGTTAGGTCTTAGCTTCCAACTCAGGCGATTAATTTTGTATAACTAATTTAATCACCACTGCTCTCAAAACGGTGAAGAAAAACGTTGTGAAGAAATTGGCATGTCGTAGAACCAAAAATTTGAAGATTCGTGACATCAACCAACCTGCACTGGGCCCGCGTGGTGGATTACAGCTCACTCTCTCTCTAAGAGAGTAGGCCTGTTTTGGGGAACATTATAGGCTGAATATGCTATGCTGTAGGCACGGTTCGTCAGTGTTGTATGATCGCTATAGAAGCTTGTTAACTGATACGTTTTTTCTACGGCGTGATTTATACGCCGTCCCGTAATGAAACCGTGCCGTATACAAAAGGCCTTATAGTATTTCAATACTAGCAATGGCTTTGAATTGAGTTTGTGACACGTATCTTTTGAGTAGCGTGGTGGACCAGTGCTTGGAAACATGCTGGTCCTGCTCCATAGGGCAATCTAGAGTCTAGACAAATCAAACTGGTTGCTAATTTAATTAAGTATTTTTATGGCATTGATTTTACATTCTGTGTTTACTTTAACTCACAAACTGACTAACACACACAATTTACTTGTTAAGATTTTATTAAAATCGTCTACTTTTACCACAGAATGATTAATAATACTTAGACTTTTACCACAGAATGATTAATAATACTTAGAGTTTTACCACAGAATAACTAATACTAGTCTTTTACCTTGTTTATAAATATCTGAGCACCATCTATCACGTAATTAATTTATTGGTCATTGCTTAATTTCTCTTTTTTCTCCTATTGTGGTATAATAGTAATTTTATTCTAGGTGCATCATCTTCACATATAATGATAAATAATTCATGTATACAAAATATTGTCGGAATTTCTTGCCGATTCTTCTCTATACAAAACCTCCTTTTGGAAGGGGCAACTATAATCAATTATATTTTCTTGTTAATGTTGACGTTCAAAAGTGCCTTTCGTGTGCCTATTAGATCGAATTGAATTCGAATTCGAAAACCCTCGTCGATTAAGACTACTCACCTTTGCCTAAAAATATTGAATACCCAAGAAATAGTTCGGTCGCTCTTTTTAGGTTCGCCCATGTAGGTAACAATCTAAAATACAGAGAGCAAATTTAAGCCCTGAAAACCTAGTGAATCAGGTTAGGATAATTCTGACCCAAAACAATAAAAAAGAATAACTTCATCCAGTATTTTATCCTAGACCGGTATTTTATTCTAGACCGTGTTCGGAACGGCTGAGAATCTTTCTTGAGAATTGCACTTGAAACGAGAGAAGGGGACGTGGAGTTTGTTAGTAGAGTAAGCATTTATGTTGAGAAAGCTTAATCTTGGTCAATTGTTGAACAAAGCTATCATCGTCAAAAGCGATTGCAGACCACTTCTGAACATAGAATGGTACATATAATGTTCAGTGGACCGTCATGACAAATATGCAGGTTGATGCAGAATAAACGAGAAAATGTTATCACATTATAATATGCTACACAAACCATTGTCTATTTATCATAGTGTCATATCTTATTGGCATTCACGACTGGAAATTCAATCCGGTTACTGCATTGAGAATTTGATATTGCTACACAGAATTTGATATTGCTGCACCAAAACTCCATTGACAAATTTTTAGTTTACAACCAAAGTTTCGTATAGGTAAGTACTATTTATTTCACAAACAACTCATTCCGCAAATGTTTTATTTTATAAACACTCGCTTTACAAACATTTATTTGGCAAATGCTTCTCTTTACATATGTTTCGGATGACATTTAATCATTTATACATTTTTCATTTCATATTTTATTTTTCTTTTGGAAAAATCACGTTTAAGCAATTTAACATTTTATAATACATTAATTACTATTTGTTTCACAAACAACTCACACCGCAAATGTTTTATTTTATAAACACTCGCTTTACAAACATTTATTTGGCAAATGCTTCTCTTTACATATGTTTCGGATTACATTTAATCATTTATACATTTTTCATTTCATATTTTATTTTTTTATTTTTCTTTTGGAAAAATCACGTATAAACAATTCAACATTTTATAATACATTACTATTTATTTCACAAACAACTCACACCGCAAATGTTTTATATTATAAACACTCGCTTTACAAACATTTCTTTGGCAAATGCTTCGCTTTACATATGTTTCAGATGACATTTAATCATTTATACATTTTCATTTAATTTTGTAGATTCTTTTGGAAAAATTTGGTAAAATCACGTATATACAAAATATCATTTTATAATACATTTTCTAAACCAGTCACAAAATGATCATGAGGGTATTTTTCCATTTGGGTCAAATAATTTACAGGCAATAATTTTTTATATAATCTAGTCGTTTCTGGCTCTCGCCAGCCGCTGACGCGGAACCGCTCGCTTCGTTCGCTCGGCTTGTGTGTAGGAGTCACAGTTTTAATATAACTCAACCTTTTTTTAAATAATAAACCTAATCTAACTAGTTCGGTTCCGGGTAGCCTACAAAAAAATATCTTTTTGCTATTAGCGCAAGTCGTTTCTGAAATATTTTGTATAAAAGTATTTTTTTTCTATATAATGTAGTCGTTTCTGGCGTAGGGGTCACGGTTTTACCCTAACCTAACCTAACCTAACAATTTTTTTTAATAATTGACCTAATAGTTAGATTAGTTCACGAAAAAAGTCTGACAACCAGTCTTACCAAGGGGTATCGTATTACCCAGTAACTGGGTTGTGGAGGTCAGATAGGCAGTCGCTCCATGTAAAATACTGGTATTCAGCTGAATCCGGTTAGACTGGAAGCCGACCCCAACATAGTTGGGAAAAAGGCTAGGCAGATGATGATGATGATGAGTTAGATTAGTTCAATTATTTAAAAAAATTATTGGTAATTGTTGGTAAAAAAATATTTCGGTAGCCTACTAAAAATAATCTCTTTTTTTCTATAGCGCAAGTCGATGAAAGAATGAGTTTAATTTTTAGGAAATTGCGTAATAATAAGTCAATATGTAAAACGTTTTTATTCCAAACGTCGTTTTATGAGTTAAAACGAATAAAAAATGAATTGTTTGTCAAACAACGTTATTAAACAAAACTTTACCTGGTAATTATTTTGTAAAGGGAATTATTTGGCAAACTTGGTGCCAATCGTTGCTTGTCAAGTAAAAATTTGTTAATAATTTTTTGGTGAACTGACAGGGCACCGGTTTTGTTGCGTGATAGATGTGTTAAAAAAAAACAATGGTTTTCGTGAAAAGATAGTCTCAGGTCTGTGCACAACCTTATCCTAGGATCAATATACACTAAGGATAATACTTTAGATAACAAGGCATGTTCTGAAAAGCTTGAGATCAAATACTATTCCTTCTTTATTTTAACTTTAAATAGAAATATTGTAAAACCGTTTCCTTTAACAACATTTTCTTCGAGTGAATAAGACAAATGTGTACTTATTTGAAAGGCTCACTAGAGTCTTCATACATTGTATGTATCTGCGGAAATATTTACGTTGAGTTTATTTCAAAGTTAGTTAGATTTATACCTACAGTGAGTTCAATGTATACTATTAAATGCCTTTTATTGTGCCTCATTTCGTAAAACGTTAAAATTAATTTGTGTTTGTGTAACTAAAGTTCGGGTCCGGGCTCATATGTCTATTTATTAAAATGTTGGATAATAAAATAATCTTCGTTTCTGATCATTTGATTAATTAAAATAGCATAGAATACAGAAAAACGACAGAAATATATCATAAAAACATATATTTTTATAATATGAAACGTAATGTGCAATTAACACGCAGAGTCATTTCTAGTAATTTATTATAATGTGCTCATTTAAAAGTTTAGTTTGTTTAAAAATGTATTCGACATTCCAGTAAACAGGTTATTTCATTTGTCAGTTTGCTTATCCTGCTTTTAGTAAAATATATTTATTATTAAATGTAATTCATTAATTTTTAAATTTCGGAGAGCAAATATCAGTGCGACTTGATTTATACGTATAAATTGAATAGTTTTTATTATGCATGGTCAGGGGGCCTATAAAGGCCAGTTTAGCAGAATCATAAAAGGATAACATTATTAATCATAATATGGCGAAGACAGTACGTGTTTTTCTTTTTTTCGCTGCACTACGTAGGTATAATCAAAGAGATTGGGATTGATTGGATTTGGATTGGATTGATTGGTATTTTAGCACAGACAAAAAAAAATTACTGAAAATCCTTCACCAATGGGATTTGATACGATTAACTTAACAGTTAACTGTCCATTATGATTTATAATGTTATCCTTTTATGATTCTGCCAAAGTGGCCTTTTTAGGCCCCTAGATATTTTTAATATAAATTGCAGTTTCAGCGTAATTCAGAAGATGAATGCTATTAAGGTGTTACATATCTATAGTCTCACAAAGCATAAATGCAAAAAGATGCTAACTGACTGGCTATTAAAATTAAATTATAATGATACTGAAAATATCCTTACAAAGACCTAAACACAGAATCACTTACTCTAACACACCCACACACCCACTCAATCACAAATACTACACATTTACTAACATTTGTCTTTAATCTAGATATTAATTAAAATAAAAACTATTAAATGTCATACCCGCCTACATTCTGTCAGCGCGCATAGTACATAATTTGTAAATGAAAATGTAAAGGGGTGGGATCCTGGTGTCCTGAAACACAGGCCACGAGCCTAACTTAGGCACCAGTCTCCCACAATATATACTCAACTGAATTATGTGTCATTGTCGAATCTGACCGATGTAAAATAATATGTATATTGTGGTGAGAAAATAAAAGTTTATTATTATTATTATTTTTTCTTTTTTCTCGGAACCATTGGGTCCCGGTCCTTTGGAAGGCGTACGAGGGGCCGAAGCCAACTCGCAGAGGCCCCTTAGGAAATTTTAATGAAATGCGCACCAACCGACGATTATCCCTGTATGCGCTATGCAAGTGCACCCAAGGATAACCCCCGGTTGGTGTAGGACTATTGCAGGATATGGAAAAATAAAAAGTTGGACTATGGGTTTGGGTGGCTAAAGTGGACTGGTTACCAAGAACTATGGAATAACTACGACCCCTGCCTGATCAATGTTTTATATATACACGGATAAAATGGCAGGGGGTGACTTGCACACTCAACAATGGGCCCCCGGAAACGGTCGCTAGCACATAGTGACGTAGCAACAAGGGGGCAACATGTCCTGAGGTGCTTATGAGGAGTGGAGAGGTTTATTATTATTATTATTATTATTTATTCGTGATTTCAGTTTAATATTCAAAAAGCTATAAGAATATGAAATAAATAAATCACATTTAATTAATTATCTGATCACAATCAACACATTAATTAAACTCGTGTGTTATAACTTATAATAAAATTAATAAATAAAAACTTTTTACAAAAAAACAACTGACACCGACTTTTTTTGACACCGACTTCCGAAATGAAAGTTATCTATCACTGTTTTTTTTAATACGGTTGTTTTTTTTTTTGTAAAAAAAATCTTTATTTTTCACTTTTTAGTTGTACCTACCCCACACAAATTCAATTAACACTAGTGCATTGAAGAATTGAAGACGACTAAAAGAATCACCAAAATTCGCATAGAAATTCTGGAGATGCAGTACATTTATGCATATAACGTAATTAATTATTATTCCTACGTACTACGTATAATTAGGTTATTATTCCTACGTACGAATACGTAGGAATAATAACCTAATTTATTATATAGTCAAACCTAAAAAGTATGTAGATCACGTTAATTAAAGAATTATCATAATTGCTTCGTTAGTTTTTGAGGAAATGGCGGACATACATACATACGGGTCGAATACAGAACCTCTTTTTTTGAAGTCGGTTGTGGTTGCTTGGAGGGTGTGAGAAGAAATGGCAGGCGTTTTTCCAAGTTGAAGATAGAAGTTATAATAAAAAGTTAAGATTTACAGTTTGAAATGTAAGAGGAAACACCTTACGTGCATGTGCCATACAGGTGCGTCCTCTGATTACGACCAGTGTCATACGGTTAAAAATTATACATAATTTTACCTAATTATTTTGGCGTTATTATTAATAATTTAATAGAATTATATAGAGATAATTATATACAATTATGTATTTCTGCCCTGCTTAGTGGATAAAAAGTTATACCTTTCCTTCAATCAATCAACTCAGCCTATCGCAGTCCATTGCTGGACATAGGCCTCTCCCAGACTGCGCCACAGCACCCTGTCCTCCGCCTTCCGCATCCAGTCTACCCCAGCCACCTTCTTTAGGTCGTCCGTCCATCTAGCTGGGGGGCGTCCCACACTACGCTTGCCGATACGCGGTCTCCACTCCAGGACTCGTCTGCTCCACCGGCCATCGGTCCTTCGACAGACATGGCCAGCCCACTGCCACTTCAGTTTGCTTACTCTGCAAGCTATGTCGGTAACTCCGGTTCTTTTCCGGATAATTTCATTCCTGATTTTATCCTTTAAAGAGACTCCGAGCATAGCTCGCTCCATAGCGCGCTGAGCGACCTTGAATTTGTGGACTAGCCCGACCGTCAGTGTCCACGTTTCAGCACCGTATGTCATGACGGGCAGGACGCACTGGTTGAAGACCTTAGTCTTCAAACACTGCGGGATAGGCGACGAGAAGACTTGACGGAGTTTTCCAAATGCTGCCCAACCCAACTGGATCCTTCTGTCGGCCTCTTTCTCAAAGTTGTGTCTACCGAGCTGGATGACTTGCCCTAAGTAGACGTAATCCTTCACAACTTCGAGAAGCGACCCTTCGATGTGGATTGGACTCGGCAAGACGTGCGAATTGTACATGACTTTTGTCTTGTCCAAATTCATGCCGAGGCCAACCCGCCGGGAGGCTCCATTTAGGCTGTGCAACATTTGGTCTAGCTGTTCCAGCGACTCTGCCATTATGACGATGTCATCGGCAAACCGAAGATGTGAGATATACTCGCCGTTCACGTTAATACCCTGTCCAGTCCAGTCCAGCGTCTTGAAGACGTCTTCCAAAGCGTTGGTGAACAATTTAGGGGATATTACATCCCCCTGTCTCACCCCCCTGAGCAGTTGGATGGGTCTGGTTTTTTGATCCTGGATCTGGACAGTCATCGTTGCAGCGTCATACAAACATCTCAACACTTCGATGTAGCGCCAGTCAATTCGACATCGTTGCAGAGAGGCCAGAACTGCCCATATTTCGATGGAGTCGAAGGCTTTCTCGTAGTCCACAAATGCCATACACAGCGGCTGATTGTACTCCTCGGTCTTCTGTACAATTTGTCGAACAGTATGAATGTGGTCTACGGTACTGAAGCCTTTTCGAAAACCGGCTTGTTCTGGCGGCTGGAACTCGTCAAGTCTCCTAGCGAGACGGTTCGTGACGACCCTCGAGAACAGCTTGTATACGTGGCTCAGAAGTGAGATGGGTCTATAGTTCTTCAGCAAGGATTTATCACCTTTTTTGAAGAACAGAACCACCGCACCACTGCTCCACGCCTTGGGCGTTGTACCCTCTTGGATGACGGAATTAAAGAGACTCGCTAGCTCTTTCAGGACTGGAGCCCCGCCTGCTTTAAGGAGCTCTGTCGTTATTCCGTCATCCCCAGGTGCCTTGTTGTTCTTTAGCTGCTCGAGAGCCGCCCTAATCTCGCATTGGTCGATATCCGGGATATCCTCCGTGTAGTGGCGTGTAAATTCGGCTCGATGGTCGTCTGCACTATGCCCCGCTGGTTTCCTCGTCCGTGTTGAGTACAGGTGTCCATAAAAATCCTCGACTTCCTCGAGAATCTCGGACTTCGAAGTCACGATTCTGCCATCCGCAATTTTTAATTTCGTCAGATGGGACCTCCCTAATTGCTGAGCAAACACTTTCGACCCTCGGTTTTGCTCAATCGCGTCTTTAATTTCGCGGGTGTTGGAGCACCGAAGGTCGCGTCGCATCAGCTTCCTAATTTTTAGGTTTAAGGCCCTCTTATCTGACGAAGACGGCTGCATAGATGGCAACTCTCGCCTTTCCCTCATAAGTCCGAGAGTTTCCGAGGAAAGTTTGGACACCTTACTTTTTCGCCGTGACGGGAAAAGTCTGCGGGACACGTCGCGTAGTGCTTTGACCACCTCGTCAGCTTTCTCGTCAATATTACCTATGGTTTCCAACAGGGTGAATCGATTTTGAAGTTCCAGTTGGAACTTTTCGGATCCTAGAGCGGCTTGGAGCTGCGTAGGTCGGAGTGTAGGCCTCATCATGCGGAGTCTCTCAGCTCTGAAATTGATATTTAAAGTCCCTCGGACAAGTCTGTGATCGCTTCCGGTATTAAACCTACTAATCACGGAGACATCTCTAAATATATGCTTCCTATCCGTCATGATGAAGTCTATCTCGTTCCTTGTCACGTTATCGGGGCTTTGCCAGGTCCACTTCCTTTGGGGTTTCTTTTCGAAAAACGAATTCATTAAGAAGAGCCCCTGCGACTCCAAAAAGTTGACCAGCATTTGCCCCCTGTGATTCCTGCGCCCCAAACCGAACGGTCCGACTTTCGATTCACCGCGTTCTTGTACTCCCACTTTGGCATTGAAGTCCCCCATAACAACGTTGTAGTGGGCCTTTGTCGTACTGTGCATTGCCTTGGCAATATCCTCGTACATGGCCTCGGCTGTCTCGTCAGAGCATGTCGAAGTCGGCGCATATACCTGTATCACTTTCAGGTAGTACCTGTCAGTGAGTTTCAGTACAAGGTACGCTACCCGTGTCGACACACTGCTGATTTCCACAACGTTGCTAGTGAGTTCCTTGTTGACTAGAAAGCCGACCCCGCCTTGGGACAGGCGATCACCTTCGCGGAAGTAGAATAGGTGGCCTGACTCCAGGGTTACCTTTCCTTAATTGAAAATAAATGCTATATTTCGTCGTCGGAAACATGCCGCTCATTATCATCATCGTATTTGAGTACGGTGCTCAAATACACGAACAGCATATTGTCAACGGCAGCCGCATTTGGCTGCAGATGCCTCTGCCGTAGACGCGTGTCGGTCGTGTGTATGCACACTTGTATCGGTTTTGTTATTTAATAACAATAATATAATTATTAATAATTATTATTTTTAATAATAATATTGTAAGTAATACTTACTCTTACTTTTGCACCGCACCACACTTCTTGTAATGGCAGTTCGATCACGGTGGTGGCGGAAGTAACTGGTGCTTATAGCACAGGAGTCCTCCTAGTTTAAGCCCAGTTGCATCATGTCTTGTATCTTGCCACTGAGTTACAAAGCCTAATGGTTTTAAGTCTTGAAGAAATAAATATTGTTTATTTATTGTTATACGATAATACGATAATTTGAATACAAGTGAATATAAGCAGAATCACATTCGATGAAAGACATAACATTGCCAGCTTCAGCAGTGACAATCAATGCATCATCTGCATAGACCGCTGACAAATACTCGTAGCACCGCCGCGGAAATTCTACTCTTTTCCAACGTTGGCATGCTGGATTATGGTGTTGATTCTCTTTGTCAATCCTATTTTATTTATTAATATGTTTTCATTTTTATTAAAATGTTTTCAGACAACGTAAATTAAAAAATAGTGTTACTTACAATGATCGTGGCACTGGTCATCGTGGACGCCATCGTAGTAATGGCAAAACCAACAACTTAAGATAACGACAAAATAAAACCCAGTCAGTAAATTACAATCAACTAGCTGTTGACTTGACTAGTTGTTGTTGATTCAGGATGAAAAGTAGCAGATGTCCTTACCCACATCAGGGTCTCTCTGTGTGCCAGATTTAATCCAAATCCGTTCAGCCGTTTTAGCGTGAAAGCGTAACAAACAAAAAAACTTATTTTCGCATTTATAGTATTAGTTAGGAAGTTAGGATAGTAAATACTCTTTATATAAATGACTAAAATATATTTATAAATAGTAAGAATCAATAACTATTCGATTACACGCTATTCGTGTAATAAATTATTCTCACAATGGATTTATAATGAACTACAAATTATGAATTTCGTAATGAATAAATTATCATGTTTTGAAACAATAACAATTTGTTTGAGGGTTTTCTGTCAAAATGTTAATATGCACATCACCTACGCTTTTTTACATGTTTCTTTTTATATACTTTAAGCTACTAACCAACTTTACGCGAAAAAAGCAAGAAAAACATTACCTGTTATTAAAACAAAATACATAGCCAATTATAATAATATATCGTTCAATAATAATATCATTTATTTATAAAAATGGTGCAAATTTACAATAACTTAGCTTAACAATTATAGAGAACACAGTTGCTCATTTGCCTGAGCTAGGTAGAACCTGTGTTTCAGGCTAGAAAGGTGCTTAGAAATTTAAAATATATATTTAACAACTGAGAAGATTAATTAAAAACTAATATTAACTTAAAAGACTAACACGTTTTATTTACGGACAACGAGTAAATCCTCTGCCTCACTGTACGATATGCTAAGTAAAAATTGCAGAATAACCTTTTTACAGTCGTAATTATTTAATTTATAGATACTTAATTTCCTATTTAATTTATTGTACAGAAATGGGCCTAAAAATGTATAAAATCTGTTTATAAAAGACATATTTAGAGGATGCATTTGACTCACATACAATATCATTCCCTATTAGTACTTCCAATGTTATAGGAGAGCATGGTGTGCTGTTTAATACCAAGTGCGTTATGCAAAGCTGGCGAACAGTCAGCACGTTACAGGATTTGTATTGCAGATCTATAGGATTGAGAAAGGAATGGAAGTTTGCTACTTTTAAAATTACTCTCTGTGCTCTTTCAAGAGGCAGTAAGTAAGTTTTAGGTACTCCACCCCATGAAGTAATACAGTACTGTATTACAGATTGACCTAGGGTAAAGTAAACTTGTGACACTAGTTTTTTATCTGCAATTTTCTAAAAACAAAAATTAACCTGCGCACTTTTGTAACCAAACTGTCAATATGTGGTCTAAATGTGAGCGACTCATCTATTTGAATTATGGGGATACTTTTTATAGAAAGTAATTTTATATATTTTGCTATCTACACTATATCTGCCTTTTTACCCCACATACGTTTTTGTTTCTCTCGACTCTGGGTTTTTCGCCCACTTTTGTCTTGAAATTAATATTCCTGATTTATATTATAGTTTCTCTCTTAAACGAGTGTGATTGTGCGTGTAGCTTGAGTCAAAAATAATAATAACTCTATTTAAGAATTAATAATAGTTAATTAATAATGTAAAATAAAAAGAACCCACGTTAGAGTTTAGTAGCGTTTATTGATAATATAATGAAATAATTGAATAAATTATTATTAGGTATAACTTAAATATGAAATTAAAGGTTTATGATAATCAAAATGTTATGATAACTAAAATATTATTCTATTAACAAAATAAATTAAATTAAATGTAACTGGACCACGCCCAAGATGGCGAGAACCGTGCAAATTGTCTTATAATAATCAGTTTAAACCTACGTCACAGGATACGTTCAACTTCGCTTAGTTCCAAGTCCTGCCAACTCCACATTGAATCCACGTTCTTCCAAATGGATGGAAGCCATATTAACCGCACGGCAACTTCCAACTTGATTAACTAACTCACTGCTTTGATAAGTTAATTTTACTTCAGCTGATACCAGACGATGATTGAGCTGTAAATCTCGACAAGAGCCCCGAATCCCATCAGTCCAGACAAAAGCGCTCCTGAAACCTAACATCAAGTACCAAAAAGAACCGAAAATTCGAAGACATGTGACATCCCCAACCCGCACTCGACCCGCTTGGTGGATTACGGCCCACTGCCTCTCACAGGGAGGAGGTCTGTGTCCCAGCAGTAGGAACTTTATAGGCTGATTATGCTTGTAAGTATTAAAAATACATTGATTTTAAGATTTATAAATTCCTACTCACAACAGATCATTAAAACCATTGTGTTCTGGATATAAACTGTATTATGACTATTCTACATAATGAACTGATTCAGGGGGCCTAAAATGGCCTCTTTTGCAGAATCATAAAACGATAACATTATGAATCATAATATGGCGAAGACAGTCCGTGTTTTTCTTTTTTTGCGGCACTATATAGAATAATCAAAGAGATTGGAATTGGATTAACTTAAAAGTTAACTGTCCATTATGATTTATAATGTTATCCTTTTATGATTCTGCCAAAGTGGCCTTTTTAGGCTCCCCTGATCAGCCGAAAGAAGTAAGTATCTAATTTCGTAAATTGAATGATAATTACTTATTATGTCAGCAAGTGCAACACCAATCCATTTTCTTAGCTGACAGCTGAAGTGAAATGACAAACAGCAACATTGTTTCCTTGTTCATGAACTTTGTACAATTTATAAGCTAGTTTTGCATTGTTTCTGTCCAAGTTTGCTTACTTACCATACCTATTAATTTATAGCGATTTCGACTGCTCGCTTCCGAGGGCGACGCGGCGCAGCGATCCCCGCAGTTTGATTTTGAATTTATCTCTTCCTCTAAAAATGTTTGTTTAATTCAGAAGCTAGTGCTTTGTGAATTCACAATGTGCGAAACTACAGAGTGTTTCAATAAAACGCATACAATTGTTAACGTGCTGCTACTTATGACATTATTCAGCGTTAGTTTAGGAGACTATTTTTGATAACTTTGCTGGGTTTTCTGGGAATTAAATATTAGATTAGTACGCGTGGCATTTATTTTTTCTTTTTCTAAAATAAAAGTTACTGAGTTAGCTATCTGCCATATTATTATGCATTTAGTGAAATGCTGTTATTTTAACATTACAAACAAACATTTCAATTTTATTTATTTGTATATGTATTTTAAGTGTGTATATTTGTATAAATATTGATTTTGAATCAGGTTTACTCTTACAATTAAGTACTGCTTGAATTTTCTCAGCTAATAAAATAAACAGGTAAAATTGTTTGGTTGTAAGAGGTAATATCTAAATATTACTTCTATTCTTTCAGCAATAGAAATATAGAGTATTGCTATTGCATTATTGTATAGTTGACTTCCACACTACGCAGTTGTTGAGGGTCATACCATATCGTCTCGACTCTAGCACAAACCGCCACACAAGAGTCAACTATTGATGCCATCCCGCCGCGGTCCAATCATGTTGAAGAAGAAGATGATAGGGTCGCCATAGTAAGTAGCAATGTAACTCCAACCGAACTTTGATGCCGATTACCACCATGCACAAGAAAAATAGGTAGTATTAAGAAAAGTCTGAATAGTCAACAAGCTCCTAAAAATTACTCACTTTGACGAATCATAAGTTGTTAAAGTCCACGTTTAGCTCGGAATAATAAAAGCTCCTAGGTTTATGAACAGAATTGAGCCGGAAATATTCCTGGTCCAAAGGAGTGCCGTTCCTAATTGAAGTGCTTTCGAAAGCCATTGAATATAGATTGCAACAAGACGTTTGCATTTCCAAACAAAAGAGAATGTTGAGTAGCATTCATTCAAATATCAAAGCTACTCGTTACTTCTGTTAAAGCATTGAGTTTATTGTGTTCATTGTTTATTCACGTTGGTATATTTCGATGTTAATGACGATTGGGATACTATTCAATAATCTTATCGTGTTAGTTTTCCTTCCCCTGGGTTTGTTCCGAGTTTGTTGGAGTCGGTTGCAGTTTAACCAAGAGAGAAGAGATTTCAGTATTCTATAGAGCGTTTCATTAGGGGGAATAGTTACTAATATTTTATGGGCGTTTGATACGGAGGAATGAGGAAAATGTCGTGAGGAAAATTTTGAGTACCTATGAATTTCGATGGCTATAAAAGAAAGGGAAGACTAAAGAAACGATGGATGGACTGAGTGAATGCTGATACTGTTAGTATGGGGGACTACCGAGATGATGACTAATAGCAAAATCGTATAGGGAACTTCCAATCAATAGATTTCAAACAGCGTTATTCAAATGGCTTATAGAAAATTATTCTATTGTGAAGGAGTATTTGGACTTTAAAGATTCACACTGACTTGCTACTATTATAATTTGACAAATGCTTGACATTTTAATCTAATAACTATGATCTATGTACCATTTTTATTAGCTTCATTTATTAATTCATGTAATCAATAATTTTGCATGCTAGTTTTAGTTAATTGTTTTAGAAACTTAAAACAAAAACCCGACCATCTGCAATGTACTAGGTACAATTCTTGCAAATAAATTTCATTTCATTTCAGAGAAGAATGGAAGAAAAAGACATGTTGCGCCGACCCAAAATAAATTGGGCAGGAGAATGATGATTTTATGGATAGACTGTTCATCAAAGGCTTAAACACATAGGTACAGGGTTAAATTATTAGCCATCGAAACTCAACAGACGTGATGACTATATCTAAACACTATAAAATAAAAAAACCGGGCAAGAGCGAGTCGGACTCGCGCACCGAGGGTTCCGTAACATCCGGGTTTATGCATAAGGTTTATGTTTATGAAATTAAATGTTTTTTTTTATTATTTTTATAGTTGAGTTATATATCTATCTCCCGCTCACGCTATTACTTCCTTTTCGCTTAGCGTTGTTTCTAACTTTATTTCTTTTTGTTCGGCTACTAAGATGTTAATCCTATAGGATTAACATCAAGCTACGACTCTTAGTAACCGAAAAAAAGAAATAAAAATAAAAAATATTTACAAAAAGAAATTAAAAAAAAAAAACCCTACCTCAAGAATTGGGCTATCAAATGCAAAAATATTTTTTCATAACCGACTCGTAGTTCCAGTGATTAGCGCGTTCAAACAATCTCATTCGTATACATATATATAGATATGGTAACAGCCCTTTTCACTATACCTACACTACACAGTTTGTACTGAATCTATTGTTCTATGTTTGTACATTAGTCGATGACTTAATCGAAACTGTGTGCATACCAACACATGCGAGGAAACGACGCATATTGCACATACACGTGTCCAGTATTATAGGATCGACCACTGACGTTGATTTGATTGGATGTTCCAAAACCATATCTACAGGTTGGATTGTTTGCCGTCTGCTTATGCAAGGTGTTCCATGGAAACAATATTAACGGATAAAGGTTAATACCGTTTAAATTGTGTTTAAAGTTATGCCTGATTATAATTGTGAAATGTTTTTAATGAATGCAAACAGTTTTATCCAGATTATTATCAGACTAGCTTCCGCCCGCGACTCCGTCCGCGCGGATGTCGGTCTTCGCGTGGATGGTTTATTTCTCCATTTTGAGTAACTCTGACAATGACATCTTATAAATATCTATTGGACCCAAATACGGCTAAGCCTATAATAATTAAGGAGATCCCTCTATTGAGCTACTGCTGTTGAGCTCGCGTTCTATAGTAAGTATTTTTTCCATAATAATTCCGACCTTGATAAGTAGCATGTAGCAGTAAATTACTGACAGTGACGAAAAGTTTGCAATAATAAAAAAGTGATCGTGACAATGCGACAAAAAGTTAATTGAGAGCTTCAGCATACACAACATTGTTAGTGAGCTCGTCCGGAATATGAACATGAAGATTTCTTGGACTGCTCACACGGGAAAGAGCTACGTAAAGTTGCCCGTGTGAAAAACAACTCGCGGTAAGATCTACGCCAGCAACTCCTAGGGTCTGACCTTGAGCCTTATTTATTGTCATGGCGTAACACAAAGCTACAGGAAACTGTATTCTCTTAAATTGAAATGGAAAATTATCCACTACGGGTAATGCAACGTGTGTTCGCGGTTCTACAGAACAACGTCTATGAATAAAACCGAAAAATAAGATTTTTTTTTCCACGTATTTTTCCAGGATAAAAAGTATCCTATTTTATGCCCAGGATAATAAGGTATAATTATACCAAGTTTCATCGAAATCGAACCGTTAGTTTTCACGTGATGCCTGCATATACAGACAGACAGACAGATAGACAGACAGACAGACAGACAGACAAAAATTTTTTTAATCACATATTTGGGTTTGGTATCGATCCAGCAACACCCCCCGCTATTTATTTTTTCAATATTTTCAATGTACAGAATTGACCCTTCTACAGATTTATTATATGTATAGATACCTACCTATAAACATTATCCCCTTTATTTATAGACGTTGCTTAAAGTTATGAGATGTTTAAACGTCTAAAATGTATGGTTAAACAGTCGCTAATCATTTTACTTCTTAACTTTAAGATAAAGATAAAAAAAGATAAATACTATTTATTATGTACTTACACCATATAAATTACAGATATAATTGCAGAAATTTGACAAAAGGTGAAATAATGGGCGGTGTTATCGCTACGAGCAATATTTTAAAGACAATCTTTTTGGTTTCTCGGCACCCATGAATTTATTTATCATGCCTACGACACATTTCCATCTCGGCACCCTGTCCTAAATCATTGTTAGGTACTTACACTTAAAAAACGGAAACACAGTATCAGTTTATGTAAATCAACTTGATTAATTATTTATTACAATAATGTGCAGTGCAGTCATCCTGGCTGTTATTGCGGACAGGCTGGACTGGCGTTACGTCCAGCACTGGGTCATACTCACATTAGTAAATAAATAATTATAACGTTTTGTTTTTTTTTTTACTACTAACTCTAGTTTCATAAGTTTTACTGTACTTACTAACATTCTATGGATTTAAAAGTGAATTATAAAGTTTTTTTTAATTTATTTTAATTTAAAATACTAGTGTATAGTGGACAAAATAAAATATGTTTTTGTGGGACTTTCACAGACAAGCCCTTGAATCGCTCTAATTAGAGCCTTGCTAGGTAAACGGTAATTTTTGAAAAATATTTATTTTGATCTAATAATTATCAATCAAGTTGATATAATTACTGTACTGATACTGTGTTTCCATTTTTTATGTGTACCTAGAAACGATTTAGGACAGGGGGCCGAGATGGGAATGTTTCGTGGGCATGATAAATAAATTCATGGGTGGTGAGATGGGATTAAACCATATTTTTTAAGCAACGTTTATAGATAAGCCCCTGGGGACCAGAGAATAATATTAATATTTAAGCCCTGCTTATTCAAAAAGTTTCCTAATATTACTCTTCCGAGTTCTGCAGTCAAATACGGCCTTGCGACAATGATTCGGAGCATGTCACACATATCCAACACGTGTCGACCAAACGCAAACTAACGAGTCCTGCGGCCACAACTTTTATATCAACTTTGGTAGCTTTCCAATGTTGTTTCCCTGATTTCAAGCACGTGAATGCCGAGTCATAGTGGCCTGGTACTTTTTTATTAACATTGATAAAACCTTACGACACACCAGGACCTTTTATTATGTAATCAAACTCAACATAAACGACTTTGAAGGAGTTGTAAATTTTCTTCTAAAACGTTTTTATGTTGATGTTGGAATGGGTGAAACTTTGAATGTATTATCCGCTTCGCACACCCACATAAGTTGGAAAAATCAATTTTATAATGTTCGGTGGTCCTGTCCGCGCCTTCGTGTTTGTTGATGTTGTTTACTTTATAATAAAGTATTCCAAAATGGATTTTGAGTGTTTCAAACTTTTTGACAGACAACTCGCCCTCCTAATATTGGGTAACTAAAACAATTACGACAATTGAAAACGATTTATTTCAACTTTAAATTATGCTTTCATGTTTTCACTTTCTTACAAACAATTATTTTAAATTACTTATCAACATCAGTTCAAATATGAACGCATTTATTTACAAGTTCTTAACTTTCTAACAATTCAGTATTGGGTTACTTTAATCACAAGTCTTCCCATCGCTATTAGAGTATTATAAATGTCCAATCACATATTCGTCTATTAAATCAGACGTACCTACTAATATTTACAAAACATCTACTTAATTACGATATAGTAATGACGTCAACCATTCTGGTCTCGGTTGTGAAGGCTTGTACTCCGAAGGGCTTAGAGCCAGCGGAGACGCAGCATCTGCTAAAGCCACCGAGGACGATGTCTCTGTTACAGCTATGCTCGGTTTCGGTTTCAGTATAGAACGCAACTCATCGTTGTCTGAAGCCCGATTTCGTTGTAGATTCTCGCGGGTCTCTTTCATCCTTGAAAGTTGTTCTCTCAAACTTCTATATTCCTCGAGGAATTTTTCTAGTTGGGAAGCTCTGAAATCAAAGTCCTCAATAGGTTGACCGGTACGCGAATAGTCTCGCAATCCGGAAAGATCAAGAAGTGGTGTGGCGGAGGGCACAGTGGGTTGCTCCCTCGAAGGCGACGCCGGGAGACTTGGATTCCGGCGTATTCTATTTCCACCTGTAGAAAGATCTAAAAAACTATTCGACCTCCGGCCTGACCTCTGCCGGCTTTTTTCGTACGTTCTGTCTAAAAAACTGGCAGAGTCTGCACCGGAACTGTTTCTTCTGCTGTTAAGAAGAGGACTACGACTATCGCCATCCTTTTTCCGTGGTATTGTGTAAAAGTAGTATGGATCATGTTTCATTTCACTTCGTAAGTACGAGGAGGTTCCTAGGGCACTCATTTCAATGAGGTCGGGGTAATTCTTCTCGCTGTCACTTCCAGACAGGTCGTTGTCGAGTCGCTCGCGAGGTCGCATACGTGGACATGTGCGCCCATTGTTGTTAAACCGACTATTTTCAGATAATATCTCTACGTGGGCACTCATCACTCCCGTAGAATTGGAGCTTTGCACTGACTCTGACGTGGCATCAGATCTGAAACAACGAACGGTTTAATTAAAATATGGAAATGGAATAGAACAGAACAATGGGAAATGATGATTGTGTGACTGTCTGTCTGTTCTATTGCATTGTGCTGCGTGAATCAATATCTTGCAAGCGGCCAGAGAGCTTGTAACAATCAGCAATCAGTCGGCTGCTTTACTAATCGAAACTATCCACGCATGGAAACATGATTGGAACAATCACTGTGCCCGTATCGCCGGAGACATGAACACAGACAGTTGAACCGTTCAAAATTTACAAAATAAACTTTATTCCTTCCAACGATTGAAGCCAAGACCTCTTCGTCTGAGACATTAAGCTACTAAACCAAGGGGATTAGACAATAATTACTGAACTAATTTTCTCTCGTGCTCTCTAGGTTTGGGGAGATTTTCATCACAAGCTCGCCCCGCGACCCACGTTAATTTGTAGTGGGTTCGCAATCAGTTGCGATTTAGGCACTTGGCTTAGCATAAGCCCTTACAGATATAAAAACCCAACATACAAACGTTTATTGACCAAATGGGATAATCAAAAACATTTACTTAACGTTGTGTAGACTTGTGAGTTTTTATTTTATTTGTCATACCGTTTACACTGCAAATCCTAATCCAATTACAACCTACTAAAACGTATTTTACCTCTTTCGTCCACTATTATATCGAAAGCAATATAAACCTTCAGATACTGAGGATTAACACATTTCTGAATGTCTTATATATTAATAGAATTTCCAAGCACGGCAGTAAAACTTCGTCTCTCTCCGAAGATGTCATATTGTTTCACATCTGTTATTGGTTCCTGTGACCCTGACAGCGATATAAATAAACATGTATTCTATTTCAGTTACCTTCACAGACCCTTTTAACTACAGAGAACAATGAATCAATCTTTGTAACTCTAACAGTGATAAAAATAACTTTGCAGTATCCACAATACGGCAACCAGTCGGTTATCTTTTAAAGTGAAGGCAGGTGAACATATCCGTCAAAAGTTGGCCGTAACTGTCCAGCGCTGATTTACTGGATTCGTTTTTCTCCTCTACCGATAATTTTTTTCTCCTCACAGTTATTTTTGTTTATATGTATGTAGGTATGTATCTATCTATGTATTAGTATGTATTCTTGTATTTTATAGTCATTTCATATGTTGCACCTGTCATGTTTTGTCTCTGCGTCACTGTTGACTGGTAGAAAATGCCACAGGCATTAAGTCCGCCTTTGTACAGTATTTCTTTTACTTGTGCATAAAGTTTTAATAAATAAATATGGTTTATTCTGAGTAATGCATTCACGTTCCATGAATGCATTCTTTATTCTTCATGGGCTTATCTGGGCTTATCTGGGACCTCAAACAATGCAGTTTCATTAGAAAATAATTGTTTTGCATATCTTTCAGTTTGTTTGTTTATTAAGTAACTTTTAGTATACAGGGTGACTTGACGTAATTATTATTAGTGTAATTTGACGTATTCCTTCGAAGACGTGATAGAGTGACCCATTTGCAATAATTAGATAGCTCGTTAGATAGCTGATTAAATGAAGATGTATTCCCCGTAATTTGAACGCTTAATGCAGGAATAAAATTGTGACATAATCGATATCGAAGTTTATGTACAGTCAATAAGATAGATATGTATGCAGGATCGTCGGATATAGTTGAAGTTTAGTAAGAAACCGATGGATGTTCTCGAATAAAATTTTATTCAATTAATAAAAAACAAACAGCTCATTTATCAAATTAAATTTCAGTCGACAACATCCTTCGGTTTCTTAATAAACCTCAACTATATCCGAGGATCCTGGGGCCGTAGTCTGCTATTTTTATAAATTCGTCATTCTAACACGATCCCACTACCATCCCATTGTCATTTTGCTAAAAGTTCGTAATCTGCTAAATTCATAATGGTTGATCACTGGTCGGTCAATGGCACAGAAATTATACGATACTCGTAACGAATTAAAAGCAATGACTGCACAATGACGTTCTAATGGTAGGTCGCTGATCCTAGGAACTGTCAACATTTTTGCAGATTACAGCGTAAGTCAGTAATTCATTTTTCATTAGATACGAGATTACCATTCTATGCCATTTCTTTCAATGGAGTGTCAGTGGTTGACCATTGGAAAGTCATAATGACGCCATTATATTAGTAGACTAGCTTCCGCCCGCGACTCCGTCCGCGCGGATGTCGGTCTTCGCGTGGATGGTTTATTTCTCCATTTTGAGTAACTCTGACAATGACATCTTATAAATATCTATTGGACCCAAATACGGCTAAGCCTATAATAATTAAGGAGATCCCTCTATTGAGCTACTGCTGTTGAGCTCGCGTTATGTAGTAAGTATTTTTTTCATGGTAATTCCGACCTTGATAAGTAGCATGTAGCAGTAAATTACTGACAGTGACGAAAAGTTTGCAATAATAAAAAAGTGATCGTGACAATGCGACAGAAAGTTAATTGAGAGCTTCAGCATACACAACATTGTTAGTGAGCTCGTCCGGAATATGAACATGAAGATTTCTTGGACTGCTCACACGGGAAAGAGCTACGTAAAGTTGCCCGTGTGAAAAACAACTCGCGGTAAGATCTACGCCAGCAACTCCTAGGGTCTGACCTTGAGCCTTATTTATTGTCATGGTGTAACACAAAGCTACAGGAAACTGTATTCTCTTAAATTGAAATGGAAAATTATTTAATGCGGGTAATGCAACGTGTGTTCGCGGTTCTACAGAACAACGTCTATGAATAAAACTGAAAAATAAGATTTTTTTTTTCTACGTATTTTTCCAGGATAAAAAGTATCCCATTTTATGCCCAGGATAATAAGGTATAATTATACCAAGTTTCATCGAAATCGAACCGTTAGTTTTCACGTGATGCCTGCATATACAGACAGACAGACAGACAGACAGACAGACAGACAGACAAAAATTTTTTTAATCACATATTTGGGTTTGGTATCGATCCAGCAACACCCCCCGCTATTTATTTTTTCAATATTTTCAATGTACAGAATTGACCCTTCTACAGATTTATTATATGTATATAGATTACCAAACTTGTCAAAATCAACAATTATGAAATCAATGATAGACCATTCTGACACTATTGTAATAGCAGACTTGAAGCCCTGCATACTTTACTTATCTCTTTTGTTGACTGTACGTAGATGATTTTTGAAAATAGTTGATAAACTTCTTCCTTTAACTGTTTGATGTAATATCAAATTTGGTTACATTGAAGGGTGTTTTAAGAATAGCAATGAAGGCCATTCAATACAAGAGTTTAGAGCAGTGATATTTAGTGACGAATTCTGAGAAATTTTCTAAATACATGAATATTGGGTTTTCTCGAATTCCATGAATTTTCGCCTAAGCTTTATGGGGTGTTAATTGTTGCAAATGGGTGAACTTTCACGTCCTGGAAGGAATACGTCACATTACAAGTCACCCTGTGTAATCATAAATATAATGCTATCCTCAAAACTGATAAACTTTCTGGAGCGCGCTGAGATCACATAGTAATTATGGGCCAAATCGAAATTCTAAATAATTATCATGAGAAGGTGCTTAATAACTATTGAATTACCGTAAATTGTAGTCGCTGAACCTTGGTATGTGTAGATCTCGTTCAGGTATGTTGCCCCTTGAGTTCGGCGGCTCGAAGTCAGCCCTGCGCCACCCTGCCTCCATGGACGGTGTCACAGAGCACTCCCTCTCCTCCCGCACCTCGCCCCTTAAATACCCCTCGAACTCGTCCTCGGGATCATGTGATGGTACATTCCTATAGTCACCTCTTTTACGAGCACTATCAGAAGCTATCACTCTTGGTACTTCGGCATTAGTCTTAAAATTCGCTTCTAATTTATCATAACTATCATCACGATGATTTGTCGTTACTATCTGTTCGTTCCATCTATCTAATTGTCTTTTCTTACGAGTCTCGTATACACACAGTCCTATTAAACACGAACTTAACACTATCACTGCTGACACCGCCATCCCCGCCATCAGTGCACGCCCACCAAAACTTTTGTTTTCTGGTTTCTTTTCTATAGCTAAACTTAAAATCACCTCTGCTTTACCAGCCCGATTTTCAGCATTACACGTGTAAGACCCAGCGTCTTGCAAGTCTGCTGATTTAATGGTTAAATTACTAGTTTGTCCTTCACTACGTAACATAAAAGCTCTACCGGAATTGACATTGTTTGAAGTCGTGTTGGCGAGCAGGCGACCCGCTCGCACCCACCGCACTCTCGGCGCAGGCACTCCGCTCACTCGGCACACTAGTGTCACTTCATCTCCCTCCAACCCTTTGAATTGACTAGCTGCGCTTACTTCTGGGTGACATGCAAAATCTTCTAGATCTAACCTATCCCATGATTGGGACATTAATCGCGGTGGTAGTGCGCAGTCTGGAACCACTGTTGCTGGAACATTTTTTCTTATCATCCAATCTCTCATCGGTCTCAACGCGCAAGTACATTCCCAGGGATTACTTGCTAGCTCTAAACCCTTTAGAGATCGTAGCGGTGCTAAGACCGCCACGTGAAGTACGTGCAGTCTATTTTTACTAAGCTCCAAATATTCCAGGGAAGACTCGAGCCCTGCAAATCCGCGTGGCTCTATTTCGGCTATTTTGCAAGCACTGAGTGTAAGTCGCACTAGATGGGGGAGTGCTACAAAGGATTCGTCTCCAACTTTCGTAATGGGATTACCACCCAGTCGCAGTTCTCTAAGCTCGGGGATTGAATCAAACGAATGTGAAGGTATTGTTTCCAAACGGTTGCGCGAGAGATCCAATTCGACTAGGTTTACAAGTGCTCGGAAAGCATATTGTCTGATGGTGCGTACGTTGCAGGAGGGCAGATAAAGGCGCTGGAGGTTAAGTAGGCCGGCGGCTGCGAAGGCGTCGTCACGGACGGTGGGCAGGCGGTTCTCGGCGAGGTCGAGCAGCTGCGTGGTGGGGTCGAGGCGAGGCGGCACGGAGGTGAGGCCGGCGCGGGCGCAGAGCGCGGACTCCTTGCCGCTGCGCCACTTGCACTCGCAGTGGCGGGGGCAGTCGGCAGAGGCGGCCGCCGCCAGCGCCAGCACCAGCAGCACCCACATCCCCGGCGCCTGCTCACCCAGCGCCGCGCCGTTCGTCTTCACCGCCCAGCGTCATCCCCCGAACCAAGTGCACCCTGTCGACAAACATTTATTTTTAATTGTTTATCCTTAAAGCTCGGGGATTCATGAGTAAAAGAAGCCACTATTCTGTTAACACATATCCACAATAAATGATTGTGTTGATTGTACAAGTTGTGGCGAGACGTCTTGATTTCGTCTACGTCGCACGTGACGATCTGGGTCAAACTGGCTCGATCTTGACCTTTTATCTAAAGATGAATATTCCAGTAGGTAACTATCTAATGAAATTATTTGTTTCCGTTTTAACGCCTACCCAATGTAGCTCAGTAGGTCGTGCCTGTAATAGTATTTAATTTATCATGTAATATCGTACCCGTCAACAAAAATATTTTTATTAGATACCTACTTAGGTATTTGCGGTCGGCTATAAACTTTATGTCGTTATAGCTTGACCGAAAAAGGAAAAAATGTGTTCACTGCCCTGTGTTTTATAGAGGTTACTGTAGAATTGCAATATAAAGTAAAGACTATAGTTTCCTCTTCGACATTCTATTTGTTATAAACTACATAGTGGGTTCTAAAAGTCCTTCACAGAGCCATTAACGTTCGAGTATGGAGGTTGTAAATGAAAATGAAACCCAGGTGTGAGGTTATAGATACGATATGATAGCTATAGAGAAGGAATCAGATCGAATGGAGCTCACCACAACTTTGTAGAGCTGAGCTCTCGTGCCAAATATTACTTTACAGCTTTGCGGTTGTTATGCAAATACTGATATCAGTTCAGGCACCTAAATACCAACATTGTTGTTCTACCGTGCTGTTATGGTTAAATACATACAACTTCCAACTTAGTGAGCGATGTTCCCGAACAAATGTTTTCAGTAAGAATTATATCACATTCAATATTATATTCCGGACTTATCTAAACAATAATGTTCCCGAGAATAAAAATTCTCGGGAACATTATTGTTTTTTATTTGTTTTTTCCGATAAAATGTTGGCAAAAGTTTGTTTTTTATAGAATACTAGCTGTTGCCCGCGACTTCACCTGCAATCCAGGATGGAAAGTAGCCTCTGTCCTTTTCTAGGTCATAGTCTACCCATGTGCAATGCCATTTCACCCACATCCGTTCAGCCATTTTAACGTGAGAGCGTATAACAAATTAGGTGGGATCCTGCCGTTTTGCCAAAATTTCACTACCCAAACAAATTTTAGCAAACTTTTTTTGTACCAATGCAATGTTTGGAATGATTCTAGTACGCAAATTTTCATTTGGTAAAATTATTACTTGACAGAATATTACTAGTCTTTAATCAAATGATTTATTACAGCAAACAATCTTTAGACAATAAACATTAAGTCAAAAAATTTGTTATGAAAAAAATACACATATAACATTTTTTTTTTGGGAATAACATGGTTTTACTTACATAATAATTTTTTTAATTACATTGCATGGTTGCGGTTGGTCGATAGGCGACGTAGGATGCAAGTGCGATCGAAAGGCCCCCAGAGATTCGGTTTTGTTAGGTTACTTTAAACCCTTTTCACAGAAATAGCTAAGCGCGGCTCCGTCGACATTGCAAGAGCGAGCGAATGAGAATAAAAATACCTTTACCTCATATCATATTAAACAGGGCCTATTGAAATCACAGGCAGACAGAAATAGGGGCCCCGACGGTACTAAATATTTGGCTTATTTTATTTTGCGTAAAATATGAGCAACTGAAATATTTGACTACATTAAAATTGGTAAAAGTACTAGTTGGTAAGCAAGTTATTGTTTAAACGTTCACTTGCCAAACATAAGGTTTTCGTTACAATTTTTTGTGAAAAGTTTATTTGCTAAGTAATGATTTGGCAAATGAAATTATGCGGAAAATTGTTTGGGAAGTGATAATTTGTCAATATCTTTTTGATGAAACAAGGGAGACCCACATTAGGTACATACAAAAAATCAAATCTTTTCTCTTTATAATATAACTGTAGATCCAGCTATGTATTGGAATTAGATGTTGGTGAACTTATGAAGCCAGCAAGGCCTATTTTACTCCATTCAAATCATAATTTAATATTTCGGGTATAATGGTTTTGACTATACCCTTGTTGAATATGCAGAGAGTGATAGACCGAAATTGCTTTCTCGCATTCAACCATAACTAACGGCGTTCATTATGGACGTCTCCTATATCTCAAAATAATGTGACGTCATAGGATCTACTTACTCATTGAAGCTGATATTACAAAAAACATCGCTTTTAGCGATAAGACCACATGAGTAGACAATAAGACCGCCTATTGTGTCACCCCTTGTAAAATTTCTACATTTTTAGATATCTGTAATATTTTTGTAACATAATAAAGAGTATATATATTCTATTCTATCATACCTACTCGTATTACCAAATAAGATGGATGAACTGCTTGCTGACAAATATTTTATCTATGTATGTTCATACAAATATGTTTGCTCAGTAGTTTTCGCAAGAAATCTAATCTTTACAGTCGGTGGCGCAAAAAGGAAACTTTTAAATGGAGTAAATGCTAAAATCACAGAACTCTTTACCAAAATATCAAGAGGAATGGCTATATTAGGAAACGACGTTCGTACAGGAGTTTCGATTACAACACGACCTTTATCTTAATTTATAAAAGAGTGTCTAGGTATCCATGTACTTTTTTGCCCAATATTTTCCATAGAAATCTACATTTTGGAATGGGCAACTAGCTTCATCTTCCTAACTAACTGAATACAGTCCGACCATCGAGTTAATGGTTCCTGACACCTTTCAGTGCGACAATTTCTAGTAGCTAATAAAGATCAAATTCGCAAAACACGAATTCGTTTGTATGAAAATTACAGGTGTTAAGAACGCTTTCTCTCGTCGGCCGAACTGTAACTCCTTGATAATTAAAAAAATTAAAATACCTGTAGGTAAAATGCTTTGAGTTTTTACGTGATCATTGTTTATTATCCATACCTAGATACTTATAAGGATTTTCTAGAACGTTTTCCTGATTTCAAATAAACCATCGTTTTTTTCCTTAATTTTAAATAAAAGTAGAAACTCTCTTACCGATCATTAACTCAAGAGTGCTTAATGAGTGCTCAAAAAACGAACCCGAGTATTAGCGGAAGGTTCACCTTTATTTCGATCGCAAATGTCCTTCAACTTTTCTTGGACATAGAAAGAAAAAAACCGGGCAAGAGCGAGTCGGACTCGCGCACCGAGGGTTCCGTAACATCCGGGTTTATGCATAAGGTGTATGTTTATGAAATTATTACGATTTATGACGTATTAAAAAAAAACTACTTACTAGATCTCGTTCAAACCAATTTTCGGTGGTAGTTTACATGGTAATGTACATCACATATTTTTTTTAGTTTTATCATTCTCTTATTTTAGAAGTTATAGGGGGGGACACACATTTTACCACTTTGGAAGTGTCTCTCGCGCAAACTATTCAGTTTAGAAAAAAATGATATTAGAAACCTCAATATCATTTTTGAAGACCTACTCATAGATACCCCACACGTATGGGTTTGATGAAAAAAAAAGTTTTGAGTGTCGGTTCTAAGTATGGGGAACCCTAAAATTTTTTTTTTTTTATTTCTATTTTTGTGTGAAAATCTTAATGCGGTTCACAGAATACATCTACTTACCAAGTTTCAACAGTATAGTTCTTATAGTTTCGGATAAAAGTGGCTGTGACATACGGACGGACAGACAGACAGACAGACAGACAGACATGACGAATCTATAAGGGTTCCGTTTTTGCCATTTGGCTACGGAACCCTAAAACGTGTACGAGTAAAACGAACAAGTGTCAGTACGAACAAATCTCGTATTTCATCCACATATCGTTATTAGCTATGAATCTATCTCTATATCAGTTAGTAGTTTCCTGCAACTGAAATACAAATCATCCAAACAAAAAAGAGACAACCCACTGCCACTACTAAATACAACGTCACAGTACCTACACATATTGCAGTTTAGACAATGCATAAAATCAACTGTCCTTCGCAAATCACTCCCCATTTGCATATGCCTTACTTGAACCCGTGCCACTGCCGACTATACGGCACGCCTAATTGCACCGCAACAAATCTGTGGCGCACTGTACCCCCACAACTCTATGGCACGACGTGTAGACCTAATGGCTGCCACTTCGATCACGCAACACTCGCGTGTTTCGTTTCACTCACGTACCTCATATGCAATGTATGATTATTCGATTCCACGTGTTATAAGCCCTGCATGTAATGTAAATGTAGGACACGAGGTCGGATCGCACTCGTACACACACTCACACACACACAGTAAAAGGGTTCAGTCTGAACATTGTACTCATTTAAATAGCTATCTAGGGACTATTATTAATAACCTGACGCCCACAAAAAAAATGTTTGTTTTGGCATGTTTATCATGTTATGGCACTTTTACTAACTAAGCTAGGTATCTATAAAATAAATATTCTGTCGCCTGTTAGTCTCCTATAAAACTATATAGAGTACTCGGATAAACGTCCTGACGATTTATGTCCAATAATGAAATTGCAGGCCAAAGCTAGTCCACATTTTAATCCTTTGATAGTCGTTTACGCCGAACTGAATCTGCCCTCTGACGCAGTACTAGATTTATGGTTAAAATGCGCTAAATGGAAATCTATAGTACGATAATCGTAGTGTAGCGTGCTGATGTAGATTAATAAACATAAATGTTGAATCATTGGAGTATCCTCAAACAAAAAGTTCGACCTTTGAGATAAAAGGGCGCTTTTAATACACATTACCTCTTACCGGTTCATCCCTAAGTCCACAAAACTCTGTGAATAATTTACAATCATTTGGATTGCTCCAATATCCCGAAACTTTCTCGTGAAAAATGTTGTACTACACGGACTTGAACAAAAGGGAACCTCGGTAGGTAATTCAATAATTTCACACGTAATAACATCGGACACTTTCAATTCATGAGGTAACTTCTCGCTGAGCGTAGCTTGAGGTAAAATGTCGCAATTATTTACGACTATTCGTGTCGGCCCTTTAGGCCTCGGAGGAAAACGTAAACGCCTTTTATTGTGCCTCTTTTAGTGAAACGTTAAAATTAATTTGCGTTTGTAACTAAATGACTTCGCCTGTGGGAGCCCCCGGGTTACTTCACTTATTAAAATGTTAGATAGTTTCGTTACTATTTAGTTCTATGAACTTTCTATGAAAAAATTCTCAAGTTAGTTTATCAACATGAATAATTTTATTATATAAAAAAAATCACAAGGCCGAACGCCATTAAAAGTAGTAAAGAGGGACTTATCTTTACGACTTGTTGTAATAAATGTTTGTTATTTTATCGGGTAAGGTCTTTCCAAATTGAAACAATAAATCTTTGTAAGCTATAATAAATAGTCCGAACGAAATAATATTGGGGCAATTTTATTTATTCTCGGTAACCATGCAACGATCCTGCGTTATAGACCTAATATCCTTATAGGTGTATCTAAGATTTTCACATATCTGTTTATTTATATAAATGTATTTTGCTGGCATGGTTCGCGTCGGTCCCCGATCAGCGCTGGCAAGGCATAACGTAAGAGAAAGTCGTTTCATACAAGTCCGTGACCTTATTTTGTGCAATATATGTGCGTACGAACATTTTAGGAGAAAACTCTTTGTAGGCATTACTGATACCAACCGACAGGCGGATGACGACGGACAAATTTATTTGTTAGGGTACGGAGTAAGAATACTAATACTTGGGTTTCCCCACTTTCAAAACTGATCGAGTGGACTGTGAGATCTGAAACACATATTAGCTTTGATAAATGATAAATGATTTATTTTTCTGTAAGTAGGTTTATACAAACACTTTAACACGTCAATTATATTTTTTTAAACTAGATGAGGTCGGCGTTTCCTATCTGACTATTCTGAGAAGAAAGGCCGAAACAAACTCAGAGGTCACAGTCTCTTTTAAAGTCCAGACAAAATCTTAGTCAGATCGTGTGAAGACCATGTAGATTGGTGTCCGAAATGGTCTTTTGAGGAATGAACCACACAGATTAAGCGGACCTGTCCAATCAGTGCACACATTTGTCAATAATCGTGCAGTTCAACTCAAAACCTGAGGAGCTCAACGATTCGACGAACAATACCAAAGAATGGCCATTTGGGTAGGCCGCGTAAATTACTCAAACTGCCAGATCATGATTAAAAGTAACTAAGAAGGAAAACAGAGAAAAAAAAAGAAATGACCCACATAGTTCTCACATTCACAATAATTAAATAAAAATAAAAAAACTTTACAAAGTCAAAGTCAAAGCATTTATTTCAAATAGGCACTTAACAGGCACTTTTGAACGTCAAAAATTACTAAAATAGAATTGATTCTAGTCGCCCATTCCAAAAGGTAGATTTCGTATGGAGAAGAATGGGCAAGAAACTCCACCGTTACTCTTTTAAAATGTTTTACAATATTTTGCATGTACATTAATTATATAATATATATGTGAAGACGATGCACCTAAAATAAAATTACTGTACCACAATAGGTAAAAGAATTAAAAATGAAACCATAACATATAAATTAATTATCTGATAGATACATGGTGCTCACATATTTACAAGCATGGTAAAAATAAACGATTGTCATTAAAAAAATAATAATAATAATAATAGTAATAAGTCAGGGTGTGAGTTAAAGTAATTACAGAATGTAAATCAATGTAGAAAAAAAAAATAGAAGAACAAAAATAAATTTTGCAACTAAATTAGCAACCAGTTTGATTTTGTCTTGACTCTAGATTGTCCTATGGAGCAGGACCAGCATGTTTCCAAGCGTTCTTATCTTGGATATAATCTTCTAATTTATAGTACGCTTGTTTACAAAGTGTACGTTTAATGTGAGTTTTAAATTTTCTTTCATTTAATTGCAATATATCATTAGGTATTTTATTGTAACATTTAACACAGTACCCCATAAAAGATGTATGTACTTTGGCTAATCTGAAAAATGGTTGATGTATTTTATCTTTATTTCTAGTGTTAAAATTATGTCTATCGCTTATTTTATTAAAAAGATGTAGATTTTTTCTTACATACATAATATTTTCATAAATGAATTGGCAAGGTACCGTCATAATATTAATCCTTTTAAAAAGTTCCCTGAGAGATTCGCGGCGACGTAGATTATAAATGGCTCTGACAGCTCTCTTTTGCAAAATAACAAAGTAAATATTCATGTCATCACATCTCACTAATATTATAAAGGCGAAAGTTTGTGAGTGTGTGTGTGTGTTTATGTTTGTTACTTCTTCACGCTCAAACGGCTGAACCAATTTTGATAAAATTTTGTATGGAGGTAGCTGACACCCTGGATTAACATATAGGCTACTTTTTATCCTGATATTGTCACGGGATCGACAATTACGCGGGTGAAACCGCGGGGCGCAGCTAGTTGTATATATAAAATTCATCAATGTCAATGTGTATATAAAGCAGTTTGAGCAGTCCACTGTGCAAATAAATTCCAGTACACACTAAGTACTTATACTGAAATTCTAACAATGTTTCTCGGAAACTGCAACAGACCAAATTTTTTTTTAAAAACGCGTTTCTTAGCAACAGGCTCGAACTGTGTAAGCTACTTATAGGTACCTGTTCGAACCATGAGATAAAAGTCGACAAAAACATAATATATGAAAAAATATATCTACCATAGAAATTAAAACAAAGCTTTAAACCACAAACACTCATTTTGTTCATCGTAATACAAAGGTTGTGGAAAAGTTCTCAGTTTTTTTTTGTTTGATACAATATCACAAAGAACACCTTCGGTTTGGTACAGTTGGTGTTTATAGTAGAAATTTATTGAATATTTATTTTAATATTTTATTGTCCAGGTAATTAAGCAGGCAATCACAGGTTTAAGAGCGTTTACGCCGTACGGCATTTCATACAAACTTTCAAACCCTTATTTTTCGAAATGAATGAACCGATTTTAATAAAACTTCATACGCATAAGCAGGATACAAAGATAGTAGAGAACATTTTCGAAATGTCTTATTTAAAAAAGATAACTGGAAATCTCTGTTTCTATGGAAAATTTAAAATCGGTCTAATTTGGCTGTAACACTATTTTTCGAAACGGTTCTCTACTAACTTTTTAGAACTTATATACATTACTAGCTTCTGCCCGCGACTTCGTCCGCGTGAAATTCGTACTTTCCTCTTATAATTTCGAAAATGTATGTTTATGATTTTTATCATTTATTTAGATATAAATAAGTATTCGGGCCAATTTTTTGGTTTATAGCTCAAAGGGATCAGATTTTTCAAATAAACTGTATCCCAGCTTTTTACCCCCCCAGGAGAGTAATTTTGAAAAATCGTTTGGGATGTGTTCATAACTTGACTCAAAGACCCATACCCATTATCGAGTTAATGGAAGCAAGCAGTAGAATTTTCCACATTCGTAGGAGCCAATTGTTGAAAAACCCTAAATCACTTTTTTAAAGTATTTTTTGTTTTAGTAGTACCGAGTTTCTAGTTAACCCGACAGCGGGTTAAATATTTTTCCAATCCATCAACTTTGTCACCCCCCAAATCCTCTGTGAGGGATTTTTTAAACTAAAAGTGACAATCTTTATTATTTACTGACCCAAATATTGCCAAGTTTCTAATTTATTAACCAAATGAATAAGATTTTTCATATAAACTGTATCCCCTCTTTCTATTCCCATAGGGGTGGAATTTCGAAACATAATCTAGATTATTTATACCAATTTTCCATTTAATCAAGCCTCGTAATAAAATTCTGCCCTGTGAAATTGACTACCCCTCTTCACCCCATTAGCGGTAGATTTTCGAAAAACCCTGAACCACTTTATTATTTATTTTGGTCTTAGATAGGTACTGAGTTTTGAGTTAATTGGACCGCGAATTAAAATTTTTCCATACTAAATTTGACACCCCCAATCTCCCCTTTGAGTTTAGAATTCCAAAAAAAATCGAATTTTATAATTATTTGTGCCAAGTTTCAAGTCCAAATTTATTTGAACCATTTTTTTGAGTTTATCAAGGCACTCATTAAAATCCCCTTATAAATCGAATTACCACTTTTTGTCCCGTCAGGGGTCAATAATTTTCGAAAACCCCATACACTTACTATTGATTCTTCATCTGCCTAGCCTTTTCCCAACTATGTTGGGGCCGGCTTCCAGTCCAACGGGATGCAGCTGAGTACCAGTATTTTACATGGAGCGACTGCCTATCTGACCTCCACAACCCAAATACGATACCCCTTGATAAGACTGGTTGTCAAACTTTCGGGCTTCTGACCACCCCTAGCGACTGTCAAAGATCCACGAATGACAGCCGGGATCAACGGCTTGGCGTGCTTTCCGAGGCACGGAGAGGTTACGGTATGTAAAGATGGACACCTATCCACAGAACAACCGCGGCAAGCGTAGCCTGCGTAACCTGAGCGATCGATCTATGCGGCTGTTATTATTGATTATTTTCTGTCAAAATTATTAATACTGAGTTTCGAGTAAATCGGACCGCGCACTAAAATTCTTCCACACAAACTTTAACACCCCAACACAAGGGGTGTTGGGGTGTTTTGATAAACGAATAATGATAAACTTTATTGCTTGCTTAGGCAAGTATTCTTGCCAAGTTTATTAACCAAATTAATAAGATTTTTCTTATAAACTGTATCCCCGTTTTTCACCCCCACAGGGGTGGAATTTCGGAAAATTGTTTGGGATGTGTTCATTACTCGACTCAAAGATTGTTTATACCAATTTTCGAGTTAATCAAGCCACGCAGTAAAGTCTTCCCCTATAAAATTCACTTTTCACCACGTTAGGGGTAAATTTTCGAAAAACGATGATACACGTTATTCTTTATTTTCGGTCTTAAGTATAAATACTGAGTTTTGAGTTAATCGGACAACGCGTTAAAATTCTTCCATACAAACTTTGATACCTCCCAATCCCCCTTCAGGGGGTAGTTTAGAAAAAAAAGGCAAACTTCGTAATTTATTTAGATAAGTATTCGTGCCAAGTTTCATGGTTATTAACTCAAGGAATAAGATTTTTCATACAAACAAAATCCCCTATTTTCACCCCTTAAAGGTTAAATTTCCAAAAACCCCTTCCTAGTGGATATCTACTCTTCACAAAGAACACACCCTCCAAAATTAATTTCTCTACCCAGCGGTACCGACCAGCGTTTTAGGCTGTGCGTTGATACATCAGTCAGTCAGGACAAAAATTCATCCCCCTTTTCACCCCCTTAATGGATGAAATTCTAACAACAGCGTTGTGTTAGCTTCCAATCATAAGCCTAGATAATAAATTTTGTGATTTTTACGTCCAAATTAATGACTTTCTATACACAACTTCATCCCCCTTTTTAACCCTTCGGGGGTGGAATTATCAAAAACGCTGAGACACGTATAAATTAATCTTCAATTGTCAGCCTAAATACAAAATTAGAAGCTCCTAACTTCAAAACTGTCGAACTTTCATATAAACTTCCATCCCCTATTTTAACCCTTTAGGGGTTGAATTCCCAAAAATCCTTTCTTAGTGGATACTTACTCTTCACAAAGAACACACCTTCTAAGTTTCAAGTCTCTAGGTCCAGCGGTTTGGGCTGTGCGTTGATATATCAGTCAGTCAGTCAATCAGTCAGTCAGGACTTTGAATTTTATATATATAGATGAACAACTTTTACTATGGGACCCAAGCTGAAATCGCGAAAATAAAATCAGTTTTTTCCTACATTTATACTCGCATAACTAGTCAAAATGTACTAAACAGCAGATTTTTTTTTAAACCTAAACTATAGCTTAGGTTGGAACTGTAACCAATCACGCGAGAGCCGAATTGGTCGCAAGTCAAGGCACCCCGACCAAATAGGTTAGGTGAGGTTAGAAATGTGACAAACCGCGTGCGAGCAAAGAGAGCGAAGCGAGGCGAGCACTACTTCCAAAGGCCAGCCGGTTAACTAAACGGCTAATTTAACCAGTTGACTACGACATATCGAGTATTATCACAAGCTCGTAAAATTTGAGAGCAGTGGTGGCCAAGTAGTAACGGCTGCGACTTACGAGTTGTAGGTCGTAGGTTCGAACACAGACAGGCGCTTTACTTTGTGTGAATTATTTCATCACCGTTACTCTCAAAACGGTGAAGGAAAACATCGTGAGGAAACCGGCATGTCCTAGAACCAAAAATTCGAAGACATGTGACATCTGCCAACCCGCACCGGGCTCGCGTGGTGGATTACGGCCCACTCCCTCTCACCGAGAGGAGGCCTGTGTCCCAGCAGTGGGAACGTTATAGGCTGATTATGTTATGTATGTCGTAAAATTTGCAACTGAATATAGAGTCTCCATATTCAGTTGCAAGTTTTACGAGGAGGGTATTCCCGTCATTAAAATCGTTCAAAATCTAGTCGCTATCTCATCTCCGTGACAATCAAACGTCAAAACGACAATCAAATGTCAAAAATGTAGGTAAATGCTATACAATTTTTGACTGATTGTGATTGAGATTAGAATGTGGAATTGCCCCTCAGTTACATATTTTCGTAGAAAATTATTCACGTTAAAACAACAGCGAAACAATGAAACTAGGGCGTTGGTAACGAGATCCAATATTTCCATTAACTCTTACTCTTATGAAAATATATTTTCATTATAAAGTTTTTCTATTAATATTGTAGAACGAAAGTTGTGAAATATGAGCAAAGCTTTTATTTTATAAAACACGAAACGCTGTCTATGATACTCGTAGTTCCAACAATTACGGAAAATAAAAGTGACGCGGAGCAGTCGTAGATGAAATCTCAGAAACAGAGAGTTTAGTCGCAATACTAACACACTGGTGGCCCAGAAATAATGGCCGCGACTTACGAGTTGTAGGTCGTAGGTTCGTGCCCAGACAGGCGTTTTTCTTAGTGTAAATTATTAAATCACCATTGCACTCAAAACGGCGAAGGAAAACATCCATCAACAAACAAAACATCAACATCCTAGAACCAAAAAATAGAAGACATGTGACATCTACCAACCCGCACTGGGCCCGAATGGTGGATTACGGCTTACTCCATCTCACCGAGAGGAGGCCTGTGGGAATATTATAGGCTGATTATGTACATTAGAATCCAATCAATCAACTCTGCCTACAATAATCTACTAAAAGACATTTGTTTAAACAACGAGTACAAGAACAATATTACCTCCCATCATCATCATCTGCCTAGCCTTTTCCCAACTATATTGGGGTCGGCTTCCAGTCTAACCGGATGCAGCTGAATACCAGTATTTTACATGGAGCGACTGCCTATCTGACCTCCACAACCCAGTCACTGGGTATGGGTAATACGATACCCCTTGGTAAGATTGGTTGTCAGACTTTCGAGCTTCTGACTATCCGTAACGACTGTCAAAGATCTACGAATGACAACCGGGACCAACGGCTTAACGTGCTTTCCGAAGCACGGAGAGGTCTCGGTATGTAAAGATGGCTACCCATCCAAAAACCAACCGCGGCAAGCGTAGCTTAACCTGATCGATCGACCTGGGCGGCTGTTATTATTTAGACACGGCCCCTCGTTATTATTTCCGAACAAAATACTCTCATGTTTCCCCATTATAAGTTAAAGGCAGCTCCTAACTTGTCATTGTTCGCGCGTAATGTTGTAATTTTCATCCTTGTAATTTTCAATTAGTGTTCGTAGTGGAACAAATATGTACATAGTTTACAATCTTGCGTGACAAGCCAAATCGTTATTTTCATAATTACAAAGTCATTAATGCCTCGACGACACTCCACTCAAGCACAAAATGAGACGAGCAATCTAGTGAGGAAGCTATCCACCTTTAGTATGTTGACACTTATTGCTCAATCGTATACTAGTATACGTAGAGATATACACATTGACATAAACATAGCCACAACTTTAGTCCATCTGTTTGTGTCAGCGTTGTATGCAGGCTTTCGTGCGGAAAATAACTTATGAAATTCACGAAAGCGTAGTAATTTATCATTGTAATTATTTATTATAGTTACCTCAGAGGGTAATAGCTCAGTTTGGCCGTAGATCGTTCGATTACGACCCACGACACGTTCGCGGTTCTATGTATATATAATGTAAACATGTTCCTTAAGTAATGTGCAGACCCCATCGACACTAGAAAATCGGTATGGTACATTAACTATGGGTTTTTTCTCACTTTTTCCTTCCATTTTTTCTTCATGTTAATTTCGTTGCGGGTTCGAACAGTTTAACTAATGTAAGTAAGGATCGTACCAAAAATAAATAGCGGTGGCAGTAGGTATATTGGGCGTAGTTTTGTATAAAAGCTTTGCTATTTTAATGTAATGGTAGCTATAGTCATACCAAGGTGATATTAAGCAAAAGTTAATGTTTGTTTTGATTGAAATACTCGTAACTGTAACCGTACGGAATAGTGCGCCTTTAAAAGAGCATTCAACGACAGAAATAGTAAAATACTTGAATACGACGACATAACAGTAAAAGCAACGTCTTACTTAGCACACGCTGTTAGTACGACCACTAAAACACAACGAGTAAAAACCATAGAAACGCATCTCCCGCCGTTAACTCTTATGGTATTGCGCGGCTGTGAACGCTGTTTTCCTACACTTTCAGCACCGAATGGGAAGTTTCCCAGATCACATATTGGTTCTACCTAATCTTCACTTTGAGCGGTACAACATAGAATTTATCGAATCGGATATTCGGAGCGGGTAATCTTCAATAGGGGACCCAGCGGTCAGCACCACATTCCCGTGGCTTTTGTTGAGCGTGCGTGTCGAGTTTTATCCGCAAATGGCAACATTTGTTTTATAGGATACTATCATGCTGTGACGGCCCTTACATTCGAACCATAAAACCATGTGGAACTGATGGATTTTATATTTCACTCGGCCGCGTTGCGTCTTCGCAAACCCTGTCTATTTTCAGACATTCCTCGTTTTGCTTGAGTACACCACGTCTGAGAGAAAGGTCAAACGGCACATCAGAGGCTGCCTTTGTCAGCTTCACACTTCTCATTATAATGAAACTTAAGAATAATGACTTGGGTTGGGCCTAAGCAAAAACGAACATTACGATTTAAACAATCGGTTCTTATGAATATATGAGCTAAGCCAACACGTGGTAGATACACTCATAAAAAAGGCCTTGTGTCACTAAATCCGATCGAAATGTCCCCTGGATTATGTTAATCCTCCTGGCCATCAGCTGGTTCTGTATGCAAAATTTAATTTCTCTAGTTATATTGTGAGTATTGTTGGTATATGGTAGGTATTAACTTACAGTAATGTTACTAGGTATATTCCATGATATTACAAATAAGACATTTATCTGTTTCAGAATGTCGAAAATACGATTAATTATAATAGTTTGTATACCTACAAAAATGTCTTGGGCTCTATCTCGCATAGGGTCGTAGCATTATGCTGAGCGAGGGCCGTTTTGCGTGGATGTGACACATATTTTCGCCCAACATATTATTTTTGTGATATTCCTCTGCGTCATGTTTGCCACAAATACTCGTATTATCTTTCTTTCTTGTAACAGACATTAGTAGATGATGCCAAATGTCTCAAAAATGTACATGGCAAACGCGGCGCTTGTAAAAATCACAATCGAATTCCCGCTAACACGAACATTTAGCGTCTCAAAAAGCAATTACGATAAAACGGCGCCGAAGAAATGGCAAAGGGTTGCAAATTTTTAAGTACAAAGTGTTTCGAACACGTACTTAAACAAGGTGTAAGTACATGTCAAACAAGAATTAGTGTACAACAGAAAATTTAACGAAAGACCTCATGAGAAAGCAGCCCATTACTCCGCTAAATGTAGCACTTTATATGATTAGTTACACTTCCCTACTTCAACTCGAAAGTTGCAGCGGAGCTTAAGATTTAGAGGTCTACAACTTGCATGTGCACGAAGCCCCAAAATGAAATACGGTTATACATGATACATCGTATAACAGACTGGGTTATTTTAGTAACTGCTGTGCAGTAAATTGGTTTAACCTCTAAACAAAAGGCTAGACATTGAAAAATAAAGCAAAATCAGACAAAAAAAAGATTGTTATAAAACGTAAAAGTATGTTATTGTACTGAAATTCATAGAAAACGGTTACCGTTATTGGGTAAAGATTACTTTGTAGGTAAATATGCTATAAATAAAATTTTATCCCACTGAATACATAGATTGAAACGTATTTCTACGTCTTCTGACAAACGGTGGGGTTCTTCGAACTGATAATAATCAAAATAGTTTCGGATTGATGTGAGCCCATTTTTTTTCAATGAACATTGAAAATTCGTGAGAAATTATTAACAAGCATTTGAAGGGTAAGCTCGCATACCTACTAGCTTATTCCGGTTAGAATTTCAAACTGATAAAGGTCAAAATCCTATGTTTTATGAGCAAACTATTTAACAGTTTCACTTAAGGTGCCACTAGTCGATATTTTTTCCATGCAAATTTCGGGAGAATATTACTCCACTGTTTGATATTGTGCGTCCAAAGTTAAACATGATATCGTTTTGACTTATTATTAATTTTGTCTGTATGGAAACGGAATAGTAAAATAAAAAGCCATTAAAAAGTTATAAGCCAACAAAGATTAGTTTTTTTTGCTATTTTTAACGTAACTTTGGGTTTAAATAAGTAATAAAAGAACTGTAAAATCTTCAAAACCAAGTCCGTACCGACAAAGCTCAGTTATCGAAGAATTCAATAAACTTTAGTTGTAATTGATTTATGCAGTGGCCACAAAACTCGATTTTCCGAAGCACTTTTTGCATTTTTTTACGCGCCTATCAGTTCGGAACGCTGTTTCTGTGCGTGAGAACTAGACTTTGTTCATGTAGACTAGCGTCTAACTGCTCATCACTGATACTAGCTCTATCGGACACGAAGCCAGGTGAGATAGCGTGCTTTTTGTTCTTGACCACCAGTGAGTTCCAGCTCGCGAGACTAGTTTACTCTTAAGACCGATTTATGTACCTATTTCTAAAAATTTTTTTCTCATCCGATTAAAATAATAATATAAACGTTTATTTCTCGACACAAGTTATGTCATAATCAGCCTATAATATTCCCACTTCACTGCTGGGACACAGGCCTCCTTTCTCTGAGAGCGAGTGGGCCATAATCCACCATGCGAGCCCAATGCGGGTTGGTGGATGTCACATTTCTTCGAATTTGTTTTTTTTTTTGCCAGGACAAGCCGGTTTCCTCACAATGTTTTACGTCAATGTTTGACGTCAGCATGACGCGTTGTTCGCATGTGGCGTTGTAGATACCGCTACAATATAAAAACTTGCATTACAGGACACGATACTTATTTTACCAACCGCAATTATTTTAAAAAACTACCACAAATACTTTTACCCGGTCCAAAGCAATTCTACGAGTGGAAAGACTTTAATTGAATAATAAGATACTTCTCCTTAATTTTCAGAGTCAATTTGTCTACCAATAGATATGCTACGGCTACATTGTCGGGATAACGCAAATTACACTTCGCGCGCTCTCTGTTGTACATCGAGACGTCGGGCAGTGTGCGAGAGAGAGCGCGTTATCGCGACAATGTAGCCGTAGCATAACAATTGTAACCGAAACATACAGGAGTAAATTAGCGAAATCCACTAAGTGCCTTTAAGATGCAATTTTAACCTTTAATTTATTTAAGAATGGAGAATTAATTGGTGATTAGAATAATGTCAGTTGTCTTTGTGTCTTGTCCGAACGAAAATTTAATGAATTCCTAAGAACATGGGTATTTTTGTATTGTACTGTATAGTCCTAGAATGAATCCCTACAATCAAGCTTAAATATTTTGTGCCAACAAATACCTACATATATTTTCTTTGAAGAAGATAACATGGTACAGCTCAAAATTTCAGCAGAAGTACAATGCAATTTTGAGCAAATATTTTGCTCAATTACTGAGATTAAAAAAACTGAAGTGTTAATATATTGCTCATTAACTGAGATTAAAAAAACTGAAGTGTTAATAGACTTTTGTTGTTGACCGTACAAATCACCGAAACTATTTTACTAGGCTGTCGAAACTGAGATATTTTGATAAACTCGATTAACTATCGAGTAACCACAGTACACAGTGGAACCGCCACGTGATTTGTGATGACATAATCCTGAAAGACAACCACGTACAACCTAATTGAACTCCGATACAAAAACAAAAATATATTCGTTTCATAACTTAAAACAGTTTTAAAATTTAATAAAATTGAAACAATGTGAATGGTTTGAATTGTATTTAACTTAATCACTTCTACTAAAGTCTGGATGTTTTCTGAAAATCGTTTGATATGATGAAGTCTGCTATAAAGGAATAAAGTAGAGCATTTTGGTATTTCCCATGATTATGAATTGAAACCATCGCAACCTCATGTGATAAAATGTCAGCTGTATAAACTATAAATGTTTTGAGACGCCGCTTATTTCTAGAAAATAAGACGGACGAAAAAAAATGAAACGAAACGTACTCAAAACACAAGCACAATTTCCCTATATTCTGAAAACTGCACGCAAACACAACATCAACATAAATTGAATTCTACGAACCTGAATATTCATCTTTCTCTATATAAATAACCTAAGAACTACCTCATATTTCTGAGTAAGTAATATTTTTCATTCACTAAAACCTTGTCTATAGGGTTTATGGAAAAAATATGACATTAAATGTCGATTAAGTTGGTAGGAGCCGCAAGCGTTGCGTCGCGTCGCCGCGGAATGAGGCGGATGATCGATTACGCTAATTTACCGACTCACCTCAAATACTCACTATGCTTCGCTCGAGGAAAGATCGCGTCATCTGAAACCAAACAGTTTTTCTTACTTATTACATAGAAATATAGGCATTTACTAAATTACAACCCTTTTTCACACAATGGAGCAAATAAGATTGCTTAATTTTTCAAGCCTCGCACAGCGCATTCTCTGGTTTAGCATAGGAGCGAAGCATGTGCGAGTGAATCTCGCGCTCTCAACTCACGGTCGCAAAAGTAACACCCTGGGGCTTTACGCGGTAAGACTTATATTATTTTCATATGGGTATTCATGAGGATATCAACACGAGATCACCAAAATTCAAAGGCTCAAATGAGTTTTCATTAGCATCCTTGCATAGTTCCCTTGCAAATCACTGGAGTAATAGCTGAGGGGCAATTCTCGTAATTTTAAAAACGTCAATCTGATCTGTCACAATTTATCAAAAATACCCCTAAAAACCCCACATTTTTGACAAGTCTTTGACATTTATTGCGGCTGAGATGTGATTGTGAGTAGATTTTTAACGATTTTAAAAACGGGACTCTAGTGATAAGGCCAAAGCTGATACAGGACAGGATAAGATGCTTGCTCCCCTTATGTCATGTAATGTGACACAAGGATAATACAGAGACATGATACAAACAGACACTGTCCGGAGTCAAGCTTTGTCGTTTGTTGAGCACAGAGATTATAGTCTCACGTAACCGTTTCATGTAACAGTACCTGTAGGTGGCCCTCGTCATACATACATTCACACACATGCCTTTTTAAAAGGAAAAAGGCAGAAACTACAGAGCGCCACCTGCTACGATCCTTAAATACTCCGTTTGCCCTTGAAAAGTTATGGAATCAAAACTGATGTTCCAATACTTAGGTACTCTGTGCCCAGTTTCTTAATAAGCCGCTAAAAAAATCCTAATAGCATTATAGCATATCGTTATCCTTTTTTAACCGACTTCAAAAAAGGAGGAGGTTCTCAATTCGACGGTATGTTTTTTTTTTGTGATTGTTACGCGATTACTCCGCCAATTGTGGACCGATTTTCAAAATTCTTTTTGTGTTTGAAAGGGTATACTCTCGAGGTGGTCCCATTATCATCAAGTTGGAATCTGATGAGAGGATCCCATGGAAATCGAGGGGAAACCCTCAAATCTTATAGGCAAAGCTATAACGATTTGGGTATTTTTTAAAATAACTTGAGCATTTGCTCTCGGAAATCATCATTTGGTAAAGTGGAGCTGATGAAGAAGACCACAGATTGCCATTGGAACTACTCAATGACAAATATTTAACGGGTTGCGATTCGATTACTTTAGTATGGTTGCTAAGCAATTTATGCTCGTCACAATGCGTATGGTCCTGGTAAGAACCAAGAGAACTCCTCAACAATTAATGTCCCAACATCGGGAAAAGCAATATTTTGTAACAAGTGATAAGCAGTTGACATTAGGCTATTGTAACTTAGATAAATTACAAACGGACCCACTAAAAAGTGAAAAATAAAAACTTTTTACAAAAAAAAAAACAACCGACTTCCAAAAATAATACTAAAAATTGAAAAATAACTTTAATTTCGGAAGTCGGTGTCAATAAACGAAAATGCGGAACCAAAGACACCAACTTCCGAAATTAAAGTTATTTTTCAATTTTTAGTATTATTTTTGGAAGTCGGTTGTTTTTTTTTTTTGTAAAAAGTTTTTATTATTAACAATGTCTAACACCAGTAATTGACAACTGAGAACACCAACATTCTTAATCAACAAGTAGGTACAGAAGCCACAACTAAGCACATGTAGAATAACCACAGACCTAATAGAATTTCAATATCACAACACTTCAGGCATAACTTTTATATTAATTCTGTCCCACGTACGACCTTCAAGCTTAACGTCAACGCAAAACTTCTGAATTTATTTTCTGTTAGTACAAATCTAAAGAGCGGAAGGTAAATCCCTGCTCCGAAAAAAACGTTAGGCTTTCGTAAAATGTTAGCTAATGACGTCACAGAATTCGAAGGCTTAATGTTATCGAACGACATCTGAAATAGACGGCTTAAGTGCAAATTAAAGGGAACAGAAGGGTAGGCTGTCATTCATATTGATTAGTGCAATGCCTCTACTTCGGAAATGAATGGTCGCTTACTACTTTTCGCCTCGCTGCTTCCCTACGACTAGGCACTCCTTGATGATCTCCCTATCGCTGTCACTGTGGCGAAGATATCAATAGCCTCGGACACCACGGCCTGTCTTGCAGCCGAAGTGTGGGTTTCTAGCGCCGCACGCGAACATTAATAACATCATCCGACGAGCTCTTGCCACCATCGGCGTTCCAGCTGTATTAGAACCCAATGGCTTGGCACGCGACGATGGCAAGAGACCGGACGGTATGTCTTTATTTTCATGAAAGTTGTGGAGACCTTTAGTATGGGACGCAACGTGTGTCGATACTCTTGCGCCATTCCATCTTCCTGGCTCGGCATGCTGTGCTGGCGCTGCTGCTGCGGCTGCGTAAAACCTCAAGAGTCGAAAATATAATAACCTTATCGGAAATTATATTTTCGAGCCGTTTGAGATTGAAACCCTCGGGCCGTGGGGTCCGAGTACTCATGGTCTTTTTAAAGAAATTTCGAAACCGATGGTTGACACTTCCTGTGACCCAATTGCTAACTTTTACCTTGGCCAGAGGATAAGCATTGCCATACAACGTAGTAATGCCGCCAGTCTCTTGGGTACATTACCAGACGACAGCGATGCGGATGAATTTTTCGACGCTATAGTAAAGTTAGGATATAATATTGTTATTTTTATTAATTAATTAAATATTAGTTATCATTTAGTATCAATGATTGTAATGAGGATAATAACATAAACTGGAGCTCAATTAGCTATTGTAAGTTCTTGGTATTCATTGATTAATCGTAACACGAGACTTATCGGTGTATTGTGTAATTTAATCACTCTTGATAGCTAATACAAGCGAACTTCTACATATTAATTAGTAGGTGAATACTCAGAAACGTAGGAAATTCATGAAACCCTGTTAACAATAAATATCAGCCTTTTAAAAATCCGCTGTCTTTTCCAAATACAGTCCATTCATAAAAGGTCCCTTTTGAGCAGTATTCGAATATTTACGGCAGTCGAAAGGTTGAATGACTGACCTCTGATATACCCATACAAGACGTATTGACGTTCTGCTCTTTAATATCGGAAAACGCCCAAGATAAATAAGAAAAACTAAAATAAACATGGTTAACTACGTCGACATAAAATCCTCTTCATTTATTTGTCCACTTCCGTAAATGAAAAAAAACCGCGCAGGACTTAGGAGCCTATAAGCAATAAAAATAACTAGGAAAATAGGGACCAAAAAGCTAATCTCTTTTTTTAATCACGTAATTTGTTAGAAGTGGGAGCTACTGTGCCGTGGGGCGCATTTTGCAGCGTAGCAATATCAAGCGTGTGGCGGCGCGGCGGCGCGGCGGCGCGGGCGTAGAAGGTTTGGCCAGCGTAGCTATGTAGCGCTGCTACGTCGCGCTGCTACGTCGCGTAGCACAGTGTTGTGTGACGTACTTAGCTGATTTTTGGTCAGAGAAACTTTTAGAGTGGTGTACACTGTACAGGTACAGGGGGCCTAAAAAGGCCACTTTGGAGAATCATAAAAGGATAACATTATGAATCGTAATATGGCGAAGACAGTCCGTGTTTTTCTTTTTTTCGCTACACTACGTAGGTATAATCAAAGAGATTGGGATTGGATTTGGATCGGATTGATTGGTATTTTAGCTAAGACAAAAAAATAACTGAAAAATGCTTCACCAATACAATTAACTTAACAGTTAACTGTCCATTATGTTATCCTTTTATGATTCTGCCAAAGTGGCCTTTTTAGGCCCCCAGTAGTGACTTTCACATAAGATTATAATCTTAGTAGATTATGAACGTAGCTTAACTGAGAAACCTGTTGAACCAAAGGCCTTCTGTTAGAAATTAATTATCAAATCAATTACCACAGCAGTTAATTATATTTCATGTCTATTTATGAAAACGCAAAAATAATTATATCAATGTGAATTCATTAATAAGAATATAAGGAAATACGTAAGAAAAAATATTCTTCTTGATTTTCTGTAAATGGTTTTTCTATGGCACACTAATTACTTACTAATCGCTCGAGGGTAACTCATCAATCTCGTCACGCTACGCAGTTATTTTTATACTGTGTTATTTTCCGTTATTTATTCATACTAGTATAACGTCTTTCCATGAAAAAAGTATTTAATTTTTTTAGGAAAACGGCGGACGTACAGTGTTCGTTGTTTTTTGTATAAAATATAAAAAATGTTTTGTATTTTATTGTAGACCAGCTGACCGGACAGACGCTGCCTTGTCCAAATTTCGATATGATCTGGAGTTCATACAATTCCCATTGAAAAAAGGACGTACAGTTTTGTCTTTTTTCTTTTTTCACACTACATATATAATATAATATAATATAATATAATATAATATAATATAATATAATATAATATAATATAATATAATATAATATAATATAATATAATATAATATAATATAATATAATATAATATAATATAATATAATATAATATAATATAATATAATATAATATAATATAATATAATATAATATAATATAATATAATATAATATAATATAATATAATATAATATATATATAATAATATTATAAAGGCGAAAGTTTGTGAGTGTGCGTGTGAGTGTGTGTGTGAGTGTGTGTGTGTGTGTGTTTATATGTTTGTTACTTCTTCACGCTCAAACGGCCGGACCAATTTTGATAAAATTTGGTATGGAGGAGCCTGGATTAACATATAGGCTACTTTTTATCCTGATATTCCCACGGGATCGAAACTTATGCGGGTGAAACCGCGGGGCGCAGCTAGTGTTTCCATAAGAACCTACTTTGGACTATTACGAACGTTTTAAATAAAAATAAAAATGTATAGTTACAAAAAACAATTCAAACACGCTTTTATCACGCACAAAAAATTAGAAAATAATTATTAAATTGTCATAAATTGAATTCAAAAAGAGTGGAGCGAACTTGGAATTAATTATAAACTACTCAAAACAAAATAGGGCACCACCCTAAGTTAATTTAGAATTTTGTCTAAGAACGCATTTGTGAAGTAAAACACTAAACTTTGTTCTTGACATGTTTATCTTTATACCAATGTTTTGAGCGTCAATTTTAGAGTCGAATCCAAGTGGGTACACAGAAAATGTTAAGTGCTCGAAAAAACACTTGTTGTATGAATTCTTTTACTTGTGTTCTCAGTCCGATTCAAAGCTTTGACGTTAACCGTCACGTTCTGTCACAATGTGATTACTGTGCCTGGTTTTCGTCGTCATATGGACTTGGAAATCGCAGCAAGAGCTGTTTCTATGCTTCAGGAGGGAGGCATTCAGAGATCTGTAGCAATACGTGTCGGTATGTCGCGACAAGCTATCCGAAACGTGTGGGAATGCTTTCAAAAGATCGAGAGCGTAGCTAGGAGGTCGCTAGCTGGCTAGGAGTCAGGAAAAATCAGGGCCACAACTTCCCAGGAAAACTTTCCTGGTATATTAGGATAACTGCACAAAGAGAGCGTACCGTAACCGCCCGGGCCGTATAAAACAGGCTGCGGCAATCTACTGGTAACAGAGTCCGTGATCAAACCGTTCTTAATCGTATCTACAAAGATGGTCAACGTTCCCGAGTGCGCGCTGTTTTATTATTTGCTAATATTTTACATAATTATTTATTTCTGTTTCTGTAACTGCCCGTGACATCACAGCGGGCCCTATCAGAATACCAGCGCTGTGAAATTTATTTTTTAAATGTCGCAGCATCATGCTGAGATAGGAGCCTTTTGGCCTCGTATAGGACTTTCTGTTTCATTTTCTTGTGATCTTCCTGTACAAGTCGCAATAAATACTTTTTCAATCTTTCTTTCTTTCTTTCTGTTGCTCGACTCAAACTGAAAAGAGCCCACCGAGCAGCGCGCTCAAGGTACGCTCGCGAGTAGTTGTACTAGATAACTAGAGGGTTATACTCTTTACAGGCAACTGTAGGGTCTAGTTTTTCAGTGATTATAAACGATTCCGCATGTAGAGAAAACAAGGTGATCGTTTTACAGAACCAAGCATCCATACAAACGAACGTTTTGGGGGTCCAATTGTTATGATATAGACGGGAATGAGCTTGGCAGGTAAAATAGAGCTGGTAATACCGGATGAGGGTACTGTAACCGCCGCGTTACGTTGAGCGGGTAATCCCACCTCATGCCATCCCATTTTCGCAAAGAGTGGGTACCGGCGTTGTTTTAATGCATGACAACGCTCGCATACATACGGTCCGTGACACACAAAGAGCACTTTCTGAGGCCAATATCACAGTTTTCCCATGGCCAATTATGTGTCCCGATCTTAACCCCAACGAGTATTTATGGGATCAATTGAAAAGAAGCCTCTAAGAAAACTACAGCCATATTTACAGTAAACAGGAGCTCGTAAACGCGCTAAAACTCTGTTGGGATCGAATTCCGGAACAAAATGTTACCCATCTTATTGAAAGTGTACCAGATTGGCTTAGGGCCTTAGAGAGTGCATACAGAGTAGAGGAGGCTTCACTCACTGCTAACCATAACATTTATCATCAAACGGTTGCAGGAAGTGGGCAACAGACTATGTTTATTTTTCAAGTTAATTTCAGTTTATTTCTGTTACAGGTGCTTTTTTGTGTAAATCGATCAGAATAAATGAATTTTACCATTGCCTATGTTCAAACAATTTTTAAATCGTTACTCCAAGCATAAAAATCACTTAATCATTCATATTTATAAATAACAGCCTAAAAACTGGGTGGACCCTGATTTCTTTTGAGTAGTTTAAGTCCATTCAACGCTTTTTGAATTCAATTTGCGTTTATTAGATTCTTCAAGTTTGAGCGCATTCCACGCTTTTTGAATTCAATTTGCGTTTATTAGATTCTTCATTAAGCTAATAAGTATAAAGTCAACAAAGTTATGACGATTAGGGGCCACTAGCTAATTCAAGGGGTTTACTAGTAACCACTGAAGAGTTCCAATATCCACCTCCTGGCTCTGTCATCAGACCCTCGACACTAAGTGCAATCTATTGGCCTTGTAAAAACAAATCATATGAGCCCAAATTCGAGGGCATTACTAGTACCTAGCCCCTAAAGAGTTCCACTATCAACCTACTGGTTCCATCATCAGATCAGTTCCAAGATACCAAATTATAGTTTTGTCTTCCGAACTACATATACATACAAAGTTTTTTTTCGATACAACAATTAGATGTAGGTTAAAATTGACTTCTAATTTTTTTTTACATTGTTAGTTACAAATGCAGTTAATATAAAAGCGTGTTAAAATAGCCAAATCAGTCCTGCTGTTCTCAAATACTGCGCTTACCAATGAACAGCATTTCGTTTCTATTTATATGTATAGAAAGACTTTGGAGGCATGGCACATACATACGTGGGTTGAAGGACGACGGTTATTTTATTTTGAAACATTGCGGTACTTATTCTGTAAGCTGTGTTGTCGACACAGCTCACAGAATAATCAAGCAGAAGTGGCAATAGGCCGGCCATATTAGCCGTTGAACCGCTGACCGTTAGGGTAGACTTGTTCTTATGTTCTTAGCGAATCGGCAAACGTAATTTAGATCTAAACTCAGGCTAGGTGGCTGGTAGCAACTGGATGAGTGTTTTCGAAAACCGATTGAATGGCCAGCAATGAACTACTGTAAGCATGCTCTGGGGATAATGCTTGACAATAGATTAACTATATTTAAGGTTATTTAAATCCTAAATATCTTCAAGTATACTTAGTGCCAATAAGAGGGGAAAAAATTCAGATTGCGATCGTCAATCTATTGTCAGGCAATTCAAAACAAGGCAAATCTATAGTAGGTAATAGGTTTTAATATTATTTTATTTATGTTTTATATAGATTATTAATTTATATATTTCGTGAATGTGAGAACGTTGTAGTCCTTGTAGACTGTAGACTTTTACGCCATTTTCTATTTTATAAGGTACTTACCTGGTACTTGTTGACAGTCCTACATTGTCATCCCATACCAACACACTGTAATTTGAAAACATTGAAAAATCCAATCATTTTTAAAAGAGAAACCCCGACCGACCAGCCGTGACCGTCTTTCCGGCTCTTCTCCATAGGAAATAGCCAATTGGAACCGTTTCATAAGTACTAGTGTAAAATTTGTTGTAAGATTGTTATTTTTGGCAAAATAAATATTATGATTATGATAAGTACCCATGTGAGATTTAAGTATATGAAATAAAATATTTTAATTTTAATAAATTTTTTTAACTAGCCAGTCAGTCGGTAGCCAGGCTGACTAGCTGGCCAGTGCACCTCTGACTTACCTACATTATAACACCTACATTATATTTGTCACTCTTGCCTTTAATGTTCCCACTGCTGGGAGACAGGCCTCCTCTCGGTGAGAGCGAGTGGGCCGTAATCCACCACGAGGGCCCAGTGCGGATTGGCAGTTGTCACATGTCTTCGAATTTTTGGTTCTAGGACATACCGGTTTGCTCACGATGTTTTCCTTCGCCGTTTTGAGAGCAGTGGTGACGAAATGATTTACATAAAGTAAAGCGCCTGTCTAGGTTCGAACCTACGACCTACAACTCATAAGTCGCGACCGTTACCACTTGGCAACCACTGCTCTTTTAATCCTATTAATAACGAATTTCTCATATTCCCCTGTTCGTTTTACCCTTTTCAGAGTGATTGAATAATATTGGGGCCACAATTACCGAGCTACCGCGAAAATTCTGATGAATAGGCATTATTATTACTATGACGTGTAGCCACATTGTTGTAATAGTACCTAATACTATCCCTATTATTTTCAATCAGAATCATTGCGGTAGCTCATAATGATAAGTATTTCGTTGTTTTATATTGTTGCTATTCATAAAATATAATTATATCAAAAAAAAAAACTGGCCAAGTGCGAGTCGGACTCGCACACGAAGGGTTCCGTACCACAAGGCAAAAACGCAAAAAAAATAAACATGTTTGTTGTATGGGAGCACCCCTTAAATATTTATTTTATTTTAATTTTATTATTTATTATTAAAGTTAAAATACAACTGAGTATTTTGTGAATACTTCAAGTGCCTACCTGTTGCCATTTTTGATATCGAGCCAAAAACGGCAAAAAAATTGCGTTTGTTGTATGGGAGCCCCCCTTAAATATTTAATTTATTTTGTTTTTAGTATTTGTTGTTAAAGCGGCAACAGAAATACATAATTTGTGAAAATTTCAACTGTCTAGCTATCGCGGTTCTTAAGATACAGCCTGGAGACAGACAGACGGACAGACGGACAGACGGATAGACGGATAGACGGACAGACGGACAGACGGACAGACGGTTAGACGGACAGACGGACAGACAGCGAAGTCTTAGTAATAGGGTTCCGTTTTTACCCTTTGGGTACGGAACCCTAAAAATCAACACCGATGTTTTGTATGAAAATGTTGCTAATAATACAATTATATTGATGATGGCGTCGTGATGGTGTTCATTAGTCCTGGGTTTGATTCCTAGGTGGGACAAGGACCAATGTGTTTTTCCATCAGAACTTTTTCAGTACCAATCTGGATTCTGGTATTGTGTCCAATTAACAACAGCAGCAACAGGATCGCCGCCCATTAAATGGGAATTAAACTTAACTGCCGAAATCCCAGGCGTGATGTTATGTTTTTTGTTTGAAACTGCTGCTATTAATAAAATATATTATATCGAACAGATATCTATGCTATTTCCTTTATTTTATATCCCCGATTTACGAGCAAAGCCGTTTAGGGATTTCCAGTCTTTGCTTACCCATTCCTCGAACAGCCCGCGTTATTTATTTTGGACCGGAGTCTTGGACTGGAATCTCATCTTTCTTTACCCTTTATATCTCTTAATACGGCTACTTAACCGATTCAAAGAAGATATAAGAATTTATTTTTAAGAAATTAATTAATATACTTATAATATTATAATCTGCCTAACTAAATATTGTACCTTATCACCAACTGCCACACGGTTTTTACGACTTGACATAACATCTAGACTTCTTTATTGTATTTAAGTTTAATATTTATTACACATTTAAAACCATTTACCACCAACCACCACAACCATTTACATTTTAAACATAAACCTTCTAGAATAAATTGTCTAAATTATGGTGGAAACCGTATCACCATCCGACGAAGTTTAGAAGAACAACGCGTCCACACATACAGACACGAAAAGCGACTTTATTTTATAATACGTATAGACGATCAACGCTACTTAGTTACTAAGTTTTGTTAAGGCCGGTTATTTCAAACGGTTGGTTAACGTAACATGCGTACCTACGTCAAATAATAACGATTACGTAATCGTTATTATTTGACGTACGTCAAGGCCATAATTTTGTAATTGTAATTTGAAACAGCGCTTTTTTTGGTTTGACGATAGTTAGCGCCATATTTGACGTATAATGCATCAAGTGAACGTGAAACAACCCACACCACCACTAATACTGATACTGGACGTCTAGTACTAGTATTTAACGTCCAGTATCAGTATCGATTACCCCAGAAACGTTACTTAATATCTCATAAGTATATTATTTCATAACATGAATAAAATAAATATAGGACAAAATCATAGTACCTAAACGTTTTCTATATCCGAAAGAAGAGGATGAAATGTTTCCGAGTGGTGCCCAATTTGGTTACCTACCTGTTATTTTTATCTAACAGGAAAACGATTGGTTTATATACTTGAATGCATAATTAATTTTCAAATGTTTTTGTTCTACAGCTCAATATTTGAGCGAATATTTCTGCTTAACCAATGTTAAGAGGTGTCCACAAAAAGCCTATATTGTTCCCACTGGTGGGACACAGGCCTCCGGTCTGTGAGAGGAAGTGAGCTGTAATCTACCACGCGAGCCCAGTGCGGGTTGGTAGATATCACATGTCTTCGGTTTTTTGGTTCCAGAACATTTCTTTCCGATGTTATTTATCCTTTAAGGTTTTGAGAGCAGCGGTTAAGAAATTATTAATTCAAAGTAAAGTTCCTATTATACCCTTCTTCAATACAAAATAATGCTTGACAAAATATTTAAACAAGTAGTTTCTTAATACTTCTACTATAACTATAAATTCAAGGATTAAAACAAAATTTATAGCATCCACTTTATATAAGTTACCAAATGAAAACATATTTATACCAACTACTAAGGGACATGGCCCTATTAAGTACACGCATGTATTGTTTTTCTTTGAACCTAATTAAAATAATTATATTTAAGGTAATGTACCTAAAGCTATTACCATAACTAGGTCAAACCAATCACCCCTACGAACAAACACACAACACACACGTGCAGAACAATATTAATAAATAATAATTCATTTATATTATAGTCCATTTATTTATATTACACTTAACTATTTTAAAGGAACCAGTAAGAATGATGACTATTATTATTATTCCATTCATTATAGAAACCTGAGAGCCTAAATAAGTGACAATCGCATTTAATGCTTATCGTATTTCTAGAACGAATTGCAACAGGATCGACATACCTACGCTTTTCGATAGGGCTCCCACACACATGCCTGTAACTTGCACAAAAGTATGCAAGTAGCTGGCATGTCAGTATGGTATTCACCAATCAGAAGTTGTTATGGCACACGGCATGCAAGCTGATTGGTGAATACCATAATGATATGCAAGCTACTTGCATACTTTTGTGGCATGTGTATCCTTAGCAATAGCATATGTCAGCCCCATATACTCGTATGTTGTCAGCGGGATTGTCCGAAAGGGTTACCGCTGGCCCGGAACATAAAGGGCTAAGGAAGGAACACGGGTGGGTTTTAGTCAGTAAGAGTCTGACACTCCCTTCCGCTCCACCCAGAGCGGGAGGAGTCATTTGATGATTTCCCATCCAAAGAAAAAAAAAAGCCCCATATATGTTTGACTTTCTCATCACCGTTATCGCTGAAGATCGCTATTATCACGTTATCGCTAGAATGACACTTTGTCTAAAGCTATGGTTTCCAGAAAAGCGATTCCGTCATATTATAACGACTGTTATAAAAATCTGTCATTTTCACCAGTATTTGACATTAAGGTGCAAAAAAACGCTCTGTACTTGTACAGGCGTTATTGTGTGACCGGAATACTACACCGCTTTCTTAGGAAACCGAACGCTAAAGCACTCTTGTTTAAAACAATCAAAACGGTACGTACTTAATTAAAAACAAAAACAACATAACACAGCGTGATAAGAAAATCAATCTTTCAGCAAAACACCCGCGAGACCTTGCCTGTTTTTATTTTTACATGCCAATTTCGGGTTCTTCTTTTTAATAGCGACATTCGCGTGCCGAATGAGCATGGGTCATTTTGCTGTAATTGTAGTGTGCCCTTTGGGTATCACGCGATCGCGTGCCGGCCGCGGCAACTTGCCTGTGGGCGGCATCACCCGGCGCCTCGCCGACACGACCAGGTCAAGTTTTCATAGCTCCTGCAGCACAACTTCCACAGACAATAAAAAGCTATTTTTCTTTGGGCAGATTTGTTCGCGTTCCCCTTTGTGTTTTAGTTTTCAGTTTAACGGTTATTCGTTTAGTTTCTGCATTGGTTTGTAAAACTATAAAAGCAATTGCAAAATAAAGTGGTGGTAATATATTGAAATGCCAAGATTTGCGAAATTATGCAATGGTTTAGTTTCCTCTACCAGATTAGAACATCCGAATTGACGAAGATTCTATTTGTCTGAGCCACTTATTCACCAAGCGCAACCCACTTTAGATACACTCACAGAATGACCTCGAGCCCGTACAAGCGCCCACCTGAACCCATTTCACCTGTTCCGAATTCGATTGAGCCAATCCAGGTCAAACCATCGAAAAGAGCTGTACCGACAATTTAATTTAATATTGACAAGCAAACCAAATCCAATCAACGATTACTAAATAAGGAAACGAGAAAAATGGAGTTCAAACTCCCCTTTCAACAAAGTTTTACAGTTTCAGCAATCCAAAAATGATTCGCCTACTTTTGAATAGTCGTTGACTGCGCGAAACGTTTCTAGGCTATTCGCAACCAGTGGAGGGGTTTCGCAGAAGCACAAAAACTCCAACTTACCAAATCCTTATTGCAAACTTTTTAATTTAAGAGAAAACAGAAATATTTTCGCCTTCTACTTTCGCTTGCGATCAGTAAGGGCCCTTGTTGAAACTTTCTTTAAAAGAAATCGTTTAATAAGTAGCGTTTTCCTTGCAATATTTAAATCGTTTAAGATTTTTTATTTTTCATTTTTTTTAAAGTTAGGTCGTTGGAGGCTACAGTTTCAAACAAAAAACTTGAAATTTGCATGTTACATGCAAGCAAAATGAAAGTAACACATTTCCTAGGCGGAATTTGCACTTATTTTACGATATTACTGGAATTCGCACGCAACCGCCGCGTCGGCACTGCGAACGTTTTTTTTTTTTTTTTTTGTAAAATTAACGATGTGCAATGATATTTGTCAAGCTTACTGGCACAAGTATAACACAAAACATGCCAAATGTTTGCCACAAAGATCTGTACAATGTGGGAATTGTTGAAGCTCATAACATTACCTATGATTGCAGCATTTATACCGTTGTTGCAATCAAAACGACATTAGGAGGAGATAATTTACATAAATACCTACTTATGCTACGTCCATACTACCTATTTATTTTATCTATATGGCAAACTCTAGTCTTTACCTTAACGTGTTACAACGAATGTATGATTTATGGTGAATAGAATGCTTCCTTTATACTATGAGTGTTTCGTTCCTATATTTTTGTTAAGCTGTTGGTTCTGCGCCTGATCTCTCTAGTACGGGCGTAGTGGATTACGTGACGTTTCATCGGAATATGAGATTGAAGACTCCTTCAAACAGGCGCGACACGCGATAAAATCGCGCGCGACACAAAGGCACCGCAAGTCGCGCAACGAGCGGTGCCTTTTTGTCACGCGCGATTATGCGCGAAGAGAGAGTGCACATTATGACTGCGCACACACTTACGCGGTATAATATCTCCCACACTGAAGGTTAAGCTGTAAGATTGACCGCTATGGCCGAAATTCGGTCCGGAGGGCTATTATATTATGAATATAGCCATAATCGGCAAATAGAACGACAAGGGACATTGTTAAATGACACCAGAAACTGCCTGTAAGTGTTTATTCGAGAGTTCACCATTAATAAAACGCCATAAAGTACCTGAAGACCATCAAATTATCATGCGTTTGCTACGGGCTTTGGAGTCGATTTACAATAAAGCCGGTTAAAGACCAAGAGCTAAGCTAAGTTAGTCTAGCTTAGCTCGCATAGCTGAAGTAATTTTTCATACTTCTGTTCATAGTTTGCGGTCTGTACACAAGTATATGAAAAACTACATCAGCTATGCGAGCTAAGCTAGACTAACTTAACTTAGCTCTTGGTCTGCAACCGGCTTTACTGTCTACATCTCTCTACTTATCTATAATACTGTCCTATCGCAGGTATGCTGGAAGAGATTTCTTATAAAATAAGCACCACCTTTGTACCTATTTTTCTATTCTGTTTTTTTCTTGTCTGTTTATATATGTGTGTACCTAGATGGTAAAATAAATAAATAAAATAAATAACTACACGGCGAAAACACAAACGTCTGGCGTCTATCAGTAGACATAACATGGTCATGCTTGCTCACGAGTATAACTGATATCAAAACCTGTCTAGACTTCCTCCAATTACCGGTCGTTGGTGACACACGTTTCAATAAAGACATAACTGAATGGCAGCTGTAACTATAAGCTAGCACCGATAGAAATGTCCGATTCCATCAATTGAGTTTGTGCCGCGATGCAGGCACGAACGAAACGTGTAACTGTTGCTAAAATCTAGAAATATCCCGTGAGGCACAAACGTTGTAATGAAAATTAAGACGTGTGGAAATTTACCTATTGCTTGGAAACATGATGTTCCTGTTCCTTAGGACAATCTGACAAAATCAAACTAGTTACTAATTTAATTGTATAATTTATAATTTTTATGACATTGATTGTATAGGTCTGTGTGGTGTCGGACTTAAAGAATAGCACCACCCCATACTTCCCGTAGGTGTCGTAAAAGGCGACTAATGGTCGTACCGGAGAATGGGCAGCAGCGTTCTCTATGCATTCCACCACCATACTATACTGCGATCGCCAACCCGCAAACCCCCCCCCCCCCTTTTGGGGGGGGCCTATGTCCAGCAGTGGACGTCTTTCGGCTGAAATGATGATGATGAATGATGATTGTATAGACGCCAGCACATCAACCTACTACGATCAGAGGGCGCTGCGGTGCGCACGTAAACAAATAGCTCCATAAAATAAACTTAGGAAAAATAGTTTAAGGGATAGTTTAGAAACGATATAGTGTTTTAGTGAAAACTTAAATGACAAGTAGTGAGTGTAATTGAAGACATTGTGAAATATCCAGTAAAACGGGAAAAAACTGTTAAATAGTGCCAAGAAAAATAACGAACTTTGAATTTAAAAACTGCAGTACGAAACGGTGAAATTACTTCCAAAACTATATCACTATCACTACAAAGAAGGAGAAATAATCCCAAAAGGTACATAATAAATACAAAATATATTAAAAAAACCAATTTAGTGACATTCCAATAGTTTATATTGATTGATTAGCTCCACCTAACGCCATCTATTAGCGATATACAGACAACAGAGATCAAATTGAAAATTTTCTGCTACTCTACACTAGAGGTCGCTACCAGTTGTTAGCTAGAAATAACTAAAAGCCTCACGAGATGGCGCCTACTCCGCTTTGCTCTGGATGTCAACAAAAAGTACCAATAAGAGAAAATCTCACTTGCTCACTTTGCAAGTGCAGATATGATTTGGAATGCGCTGGTGTCTCTAAAGATTATTATATCAAAACAATGACTTTAGAGCACAGAAAGACTTGGGAATGTCAGACTTGCGTTTGCAATATGCCAAAGACAGACAACACTGATACACCATTACGCTCTGCAAAGGACCCAAAATGTACCCAAAACCCAACCACACCAATAGAGGACAACAACATCACCATGCGGAAAATAATAAACCCAAATGACACGACTTTCTCCGACGACCTGAGCTTTATAGGAGATACTTTGCGAACTCAAGAAAATGTTGAAATGACTAGAGATACACAAACTCAAATATCAATGCAAAGTTTAAGCGAATTGATAATACTACGTTTGAAAGAAAATAATAAATCCATAATAGAAGAACTGCAAAACACAATACAGACTGAACTCCAAAAAGCGATAGCCGATTTAAGACATGATTTTGATGAAAAAACTAGCGATTTATCTAAACAAAATAATGAAAGAAAGCTAGACATAGAAAAAATTAGCACACAACTGGAAAGTCTTCGCATTGAAAACGAGGCCCTAAAAAAAGAAATAAAGGAATTATCAATTCATCCATCCAAATCGCCGCAAATTCCTGAACTAAACCATAAAAAATTTGTACTATATGGTCTCGAGGAATATTACAAAGAACCCCAAAGCGAACTTTACAATAGACTTGTAGAAATATTCCGAGATATTGCAAACGTAGACCTATCCGGATACATTGAAGATATGTATAGAGTGGGGAAAAAAGGCTTAAAGAACAGGCCACTAGTGATTGAATTGCTCAGCAAGAGAATGACTAGATACATCGTGAACAGCAGCCAATACTTCCAAGGAAGCGGATTGTTTATATCTGAGTTTTTAGATGTTAAAGCACGAAAGGAGAGAGCACTACTGAGAGAAGAACTTCTAAAGGCCCGGAAAAATGGCTTCCATGCAATTATAAGGAACAACAAATTATACATAGACGGAAAACCCACCAACTTTAAAGAAAACCAAAGGAAAACTCAACAAATAAATTCGAGCTACCAGGAAAGTGAAATAAAAACGACGAGCAATATTGACCAACTTTGCCACACATCTATAACGGATGAAACTGAAAATTATACATTTCGTAAGTAAAATCGACAACGACGCACCATTTAAAATACTGTTTCAGAACACCCAAAGTCTTTACAACAAACGGGATATTCTCGAAGTTTTTATCACTCAAAATTCATCATACAAAGCAATAGGTATCTCGGAGACCTGGCTTTCGCAAGAAAAGCTGGACCTTATTCATTTTGGTGGATATAAATTCGCAGCATCTTACTGCCGCCGCACTCGAACAGGTGGAGGAGTATGTATCCTACTTCAGGATCATATAGACTGCATCCAGAGAAATGATATCACGGACATGTCTATAGAATATGTAATAGAGGTTTGTGCTACCGAATTACCTAAAGAAAATCTATTAATTATAGCCACATATTGGAATAGAAAACAAGAAGAAACATTCTATCAACAAATGCAAAAGATTCTAAAATATGTGAACGTTAAATACTCTACACTAAATGTTATTATAGGGGGTGATTTTAATATAAACATCCTGTCTGATAACTTAAAATCAAACCAATTTTTAAACTTCATGCAGGAATTTAGATTCACACAGCATATAAATACTCCGACACGCGTAACCCCTACTACAAAAACATGTTTAGATCTCATATTCACAAACTTCAAAAATAAAGATATGTACACAACGGTAGAAGAGTTAGGTTTTTCCGATCACAATAGCACAATTTTACATTTAAACCTACCCAAGCAAACAAAGAAAGCAACTTGGTATACAAAAAAAAGGCTATTCAACAATACAAATATGTTAAAATTTAAATTAAAATTACAAGAAATAAACTGGAACGAAATTATAACAGATGATCAAAATATACATGAAAACTATGAAGCTTTTACTAAAATTCTAACTAACATTCTAAATCAATGTATCCCATTACAAAAATATAAATTAAAAACAAATCATAATAAATATTGGCTCACAAAAGGTATAAAAAACAGTTGCAAAAATAAGAGACAAATGAAGATATTGATTACTAAAACAAAAAACCCTATATTAACAAAATATTACAAGCAGTATGAAAAAATATTAAAGAAAACAGTAGTGGTAGCAAAAAAGCAACATTTTAAGCATAAAATGATAAAATCGAGAAACAAAGTAAAAACTATGTGGGGAATAATAAACGAACGGACAAACAAAAAAATTACACGCGAGAAACAAAATATAACACTACAGACAAACAATAACAATATGACTTCAGACCCCAAAGAGGTAGCTAACATCTTTAATAATTTCTTTGCTCAAATTGTAAAAACTGCTACGAGCACTTCTGGCAGTATACCGAAGGGAACACCTGTAATGTCTACAACAGAGAATTCGATCTTTCTGAATCCAGTAGATCCCTACGAGGTGAATGCGCTAATAAAAAACTTAAAAAATAAATCAAGCTATGGCATCGACGAACTTCCACCTACACTATTCAGACTATGTGCAGATGAATTAACTCTTCCATTCTACAAACTGTTAAATCAATCTTTCGAAGAAGGCGCTTTTCCTAACCTTTTGAAAAAAGCCCTTATAAAGCCTATACACAAGAAAAATGCAAAAACGGACCCAAATAACTACCGGCCAATCGCTCTCCTGCCAACTGCATCAAAAATATTTGAAAAAGCAATGTGCAACCGTGTCTACGTTTTTTGTGAAAAATACAATATTTTTAACGACTGTCAAAATGGTTTCAGGAAAAACCGATCCACTATCCTAGCCATCTACAAATACATTCAGAAAGCCCTCGATATTATTAATTCCAAAAATATGCAATAGGACTATTGCTTGAAATGACAAAAGCCTACGACAAAGTGCAGTTCAACATTTTACTAAACAAATTATATGGCATAGGGATCCGTGGTAAATGTCATAATTGGTTCGCATCGTATTTAGAACATAGAGAACAATTAGTTGAACTAGAATTTTTTAACCACAAAACTAACGAAATAGAATTGTTCCGATCCGAAAACATGCCAATCACCGCTTCAATCCCACAGGGCAGTGTAATAGGCTACTTCCTTTTCTTAGTGTACATTAACGACCTCCCAAAGCATATCAATGAACCTTGCGTTTTGTTTGCGGATGATATATCCATACTGGCTTCATGCGAAACAAATACCAACCTTAGCGATAAACTAAATTCGATACTTGACTCTACAAGTCACTGGATGTCGGAACATAATCTAGAAATTAACTTTAACAAGACAAAAATAATGACATAACACCCACGACAAAAAAGAACCATAAATGTAAACTTCAGTTTTAGAAATTTTAAGTTAGAAGTTGTAAATAAATTCACCCTATTAGGCCTTGACATAGACACACACATAAATTGGAAATGCCATACACAAAAATTGAAAGCAAAGTTATCAAAGTTTTCATACGCCCTTCGGGAAATCAAAAAAACTACAGATGTTAAAACTGCGTTGGTAACATATTACGCATATGCCTATGCATGGCTTAAGTACGGTGTCATTCTATGGGGAAATAGTATAGAAGCGCCCACACTATTCACCCTACAAAAAAAACTCATAAGAATTATAGCCAACATTGAACAAACGGATAGTTGTAAACCCCACTTCCAAGAATTGAAAATTTTAACCCTACCATGCCTCTACATCTTTGAACTCTGCAAATTTGTACGCAGTTACCCGAAATTCTACACAAAAAGAACTCAAAAAAATTACTCTTAGACATAAAAACAGACTGAATATTCCAACATCCCATTTAAAAATGCACTCCTCAAGTGCCTATGTTATGTCGATAAAAATATATAATAAGTTACCAGAACAATTAAAAAGCATAGATAAATACAACATTTTTACTAATAAATTAAAACTATTTCTATTAAACAAGACATATTATAATATAAATGAATATTTAAATGATAAATTATAATTGCGATAAATAAATTCCTATTGTATATAACGTAACTCTGTTTATAGTCATATTATCATAATAATTGTATAGTTTTAAAGGTGAATGTAAATTTTATATAAGTTATATTTATTTTACAGAACTAAGCACCTACCTACTTGCCTTAAATTGTGATACACGTACCTAATTATCTAATATAATTTATATCTATAACTCTTAAGCTTATCGCCAAATAATTATAATATTTTAATGAATAATGTTTGAAAAATTACTTAAACATAATATAAAATGTAAAAATAGTATTTTAAGAAATAACTACTTCAAACTATAGAAATAATATTTTATTGTTATTCGTTTTTAACTTTTCAAATTTTAGTTGTCATGTAAACATTTATATTTAAGTTTCCACGATTCTTAAATTGTTAGTAGGACTTGTTTTGTTTTTTATAAAACAACACTTTTGCTGTGCCCTAACAGGGTCTACAATGATTCCTTAGCTCTAAGCTGTTTGTTAACAACATCTCTTTATACATTGTGGAATGCAAATAAATATGATATGATATGATCTGTCAAATTTCTTTAATAGATTTTCAACTTTATTGCTAAAACATAAGGTTTAAAGTTAATTGGGAAAATTTGACAGTTTCGGGTAGCTTAATGTGCTGGCGTCTGTACATTATGTGATTACTTTGGCTCACGCACTAAATTATTACTTGTTAAATTTTTAGGAAAGACATCTACATTTACAATATTTGTAAATACACACATCAAAAGTGTCTAGGGATCAAGCATTTTTATGCGGATTTCTTGAGATTGAGATGTGGCTTTGTAATAAATTTATGATTTTATAAATTTATATGGATCCTTTTTGGTGCATTTCATAATTTGAATCAGGAACTGTGAATCAAATTCGAGTAAAAGATGAAAATCAGCTGTCAATATTTTCCCTATAAAAACATACAACGCATTGAAGACTATTATTAGTGCTACTGTTTCCCTACTACTGATTAAAACCAACGTTATTATGGAGCGGCGACGTCATTTAAGCAGGGAAGAAATGCTCAGAGCCGTGGGAATGATAGAAGCTGGTTCCCGGCAACGTACTGTGGCTTTAGCTCTGAATACAAGTCAGAGTGTTATCAGTCGACTTTGGACACGTTACCGAAGCACTGGTACCGTGGCTGAGCGCCATGGAGGACGGTATCGCTGCACCACACGGAGACAAGACCGATACATTCAAATCTTAACTCGAAGAGCTCCAACAATAACCGCCATGATGTTAGCCGTGAGGCTTCATCACTCTTCAGGGAGCTTAATTAGCGACCAAACAGTCAGAAACCGCTTGCATGAAGTGAACCTTCATTCCCGAAGACCGCTACGGGTACCACCTATAGCAATGCACAATCGTAGGATTCGATATCAATGGGCTCTTGAACACAGAAATTGGGCAGAAGAACAATGGCGTTTCGTGTGCTTTTCTGATGAGTCTCGTTTTGGTATGAGACCGGATACAAGACTTATACGGCACTGGAGAACCCCTGGACGCCAACAGCGATTAAAATCCTGCCAGAAAGTCCATCCTTATAGTGGTGGAACCATCATGGTATGGGCGGGTATTTGGATCGGCGAAAGAACTGAGTTGATTTGGATCAGAGGCAACCTCAACGCTCAAATTTATGCTGAGACGATTGTATCAGACGTCATCGTTCCTCTACAAGTGCAAATCGGTCCCTTATTTCAGTTAATGCATGATAATGCACGACCGCACACCGTAAGAGTTGTAAGACAGACTCTCGCCGCAGCTAACATCAATGTCCTGCCCTGGCCTGCTCAGTCGCCAGACTTGAACCCGATTGAGCATGCATGGGATATGCTACAGAGAAGAGCTCTGCCGAATATGGAGGGTATCCAGTCGCAAGAAGACCTTTTTTTGTTGTTGCAACGAACATGGGCGGCCATTCCACAGCGTGATTTGGATGAACTCATTTTGAGTATGCCAAACCGATGTTCTTGTGTTGTTAGTGTTCGCGGTAGAAACACGGATTATTAATTGTTTAAGTTACCCAATAAAATTTTAAAGAAAACTGTTATTTCAGTCTTTTTTTCGAACTTTTGTGTTAGTGGTTCAAATGTCAAAAATCCCTTTATTAGGAAAATGGCAAATTTCTTTATTAATGCAAAGGTGACTTGGTTTATCGTTACTGTGACAAACGAAAACACTTTATTTGATGAATCCTTAAAGAAATTTTTAATTAATATCAATCAGGAGAAAAGTTATTGCAAAAATATATGTTGATCCCTAGACACTTTTGATGTGTGTATGTGAGTACCATGTAAGTATTTATCATATGATTAATTTACCTGTAATTGCTTTATTTTTAATTATTTTTACCTAATGTGGTACTGTAATTTTATTCTAGGTTCATCGTCTTCAAATATACCTAATTATATAAAATTAATGTACACAAAATATTCTGTTTGAAGTTTCTTGCCCATTGTTCTCAATACGAAACTACCTTTTGGTCCAGATTCAATTCTATTTTTTTGTAAATTATTTTGACGTTGAAAAGTGCCTTTTGTGTTCCTATTTGAAATAAATGATTTGACTTTGACTATTCACCTTACTACCTACTGCGTTAATTGTTATTAGTACTTACTCTAAACGTTAAATAGTTTCGCCGACAAACGTTTTCTTGCGTTTCCAAAAGTAGTTAGGTACAAAACAGAAAAATCATGATAGATACACGAACCATCATCATCATCTGCCTATATAGCCTTTTCCCAACTATGTTGGGGTCGGTTTCCAGTCTAACCGGATGCTGCTGAATACCAGTATTTTACATGGAGAGACTGCCTATCTGACCTCCACAACCCAGTTACTGGGTAATACGATACCCCTTTGTAAGACTGGACATCATGATAGATACGCGAACCATAGACATTAATAAAAACCTTTTTGTCGTCATTGTAATGCAGCTCGCGGTATTATGAGACATTTGGTTGTTTCTTTTGTAACATGCTGGCTGCATGGGGGAAACATCCATTTGTCAGGCTATTGACTTTTAGCACGAGTTCTTTTACACAATTTAACTCGTTTTCCCGTCAATTCTTTACACAGTGTCGTTTTAAGCTCGAGGTTGCACTGGCGGTAAAGAAAGAAACTCTGCAATCATTATTCTGATCACATCCTTAGAATAAATTGCTCTTTTTATTTCGTAATTCGCAACGTAAAACGTTCCATTCTTAATAAAAACGTCTAAGTTACGTTAAAAATATTTTTATCTTTGATTTATAATTTACTTAGAATGAAATGAGGATAAATGAAACGACATTGTTTGAGCAAATTAAACGATTTAGGTACTTGACTCCAGTCCCAACGTTAAAAAGAAATTGTTTACGTGCCATAATTGCAAAAGTATACCATCTTTATTATTTACGTAGAATTTTTTCTTTAAAAATCAAAATTGGGACTGAAATTATGACTATTCATCCGACTACGGCAAAGCTAAAGGAGGGTTATGATTTTAACAGGCTATGTAAGTATGTTCATCTGTTCGCTCATTACTCCTAAAGTACTCGTCGTATTTTGACAAATGAGGTATCGTTGAAAGCGTTATGTTCTTCCGCAGGTTATGACGTCACATCAAACCCAACATGGCGGCTTATAGCAGACGTAAAGTGTTCCGTAGAGGAAAACCCGGTCAAGTGCCAATCGGACTCGCGCAACGAGGGTTCCGTACAAATTTGGGGTTTTCAGATCTTTAGGGTTCCGTACCCAAAGGGTAAAAACGGAACCTTATTACTAAGACTTCGCTGTCTGTCCGTCTGTCTGTCTGTCACTAGGCTGTATCTCAAGAACCGCGATAGCTAGACTGTTGAAATTTTCACAAAGTATGTATTCCTGTTGCCGCTATAACAACAAATACTAAAAACAAAATAAAATAAATATTTAAGGGGGGCTCCCATACAACAAACCGCGATTTTTTTTGCTCGAAATCAAAAATGGCAACAGGTAGGCACTTGAAATATTCACAAAATACTTATTTGTATTTTAACTTTAATAATAAAATTAAAATAAAATAAATATTTAAGGGGGGCTGCCATGCAACAAACATGTTTTTTTCGGCGTTTTTGCCTTGTGGTACGGAACCCTTCGTGTGCCAGTCCGACTCGCACTTGGCCAGCTTTTTTCCTTTACTTGTGCTACATGAGATTGCTTCTTGCCAAATCTCATGATTCTAGGTCAACGGAATTTGCGAGTGATTTTGATTCCCTTGCGAGTGTCAAAATATGCGTCATAAACGGAACATAAACGCCCGTATGGTTTGATTGCGTTGACTTAGAAGTTTGATTTTTCAAAATCAATCAGCCCCTGAGTATTTGATATTTATTTCAACTTGATTCTGACTGACATGATTCAACTGAACTCCACCCGTTCCTGAGAAAAAGGGTCTTGACAGACGTACAGACAGACGGAAAACGAAGTGATATTATAAGGGTTCCGTTTTTCCTCGTGGGGTTAAAGAACGTTTCAAGTTCCTTCATGACACACATAATAGATATCTGAGGTCATCGGAAAACCTGAGACTAGAGATGCCGATGCATTCCACCAGTTTCTATGACAAATCTTTTACTGTTCAAGCAGTTCGGTTATGGAATGGCTTGCCCGTGTCGGTAAGGCGTGCTCAATCTTTGTCCGCTTTTAAAATTATGATAAAAAAGCACTTCCTCTCTCCTTAAACATCATCATTATATTTTTCTTTGCTCCTGTTTCATGTTTATTGTTATATGTATATATTTATTTAGATTATATACTTTATGTATGTATTTATTGTATTATGTAAATGGTACACCACAGACTACCTGCAGTATTTGTCTGTCCTTCCCCTTTTTAATCCATCCAAAGGTTGTCTTTAAAAGATCGCTTTTAGCGATAAGACCGCCCATTGTGTCACCCTTTGTACAGTTTCTATACCTTATGTCTGTAATTAATATGGTGTACATAATAAAGAGTATTCTATTCTATTCTATTCTACGGAACCCTAAAAAAGAAAAATATATCATGTTAGGTATCTAATGAAAGGTCTTACACAGTACTTCGTGAAAATATATTGTTTTTCTATGCGTCGTACTGACGCCACGCAAAAATCCTGCATCTCGCAAGCAGAGTTTACCGCCCAACTAACATTTACACAAGGACCCGACATGAATCATCGGGCAGTTGCCCGCCAGGCACACACCAGTCTGGTCGGAGGATCCTCCCTTTTCTATGGAGGTTAAGTGAACTTTACATTAATACTCTTCTAAATGGAATATAGGCTGCTTACCAAATCATAGGTATCAAACCAATGATCTCAATGATCCCTTACCACAAAATAATTCAAATAATAAAGAAAGTATTAAACTGAAACTCAACAACAACAAAACCGCCAACTGAAAAGGTATAAACAAGACATCGTAACATAATAACAGAAATAAAAATAGAGGTTAGATAACTTTGAAATTCCAAAAACTTCCTTATTATTAGTCTTCCAGACGGTATTTTCGCCATGAGACGGCAATCCGATTCCGAGGCACGGGAGTAACACACCGTCAACTTCAAAATTCCGGGCTATTACTAAAAAAATCCTAATGGAAAACTCAATAACACTTTGCCCGACCTGGGAGTCGAACAGAGGACACTGGTCAGCAGTCGCGGTCGCGACCACGAGAGTCGCAAGCGCGACTGCTGAGCTGAGCATCGGGATAGTCCTTATTACGCAGACTCCTTGATAACTTGATTGTACAGACGCCAGTACATCAAGCTACACGAAAATGTCAAATTTTCCCAATCAACTTTGAACTTTATGCCTTAACGATAAAGTTGAAAATCTATTAAAGAAATTTGACAGATTGTAGTTGCTCGATGTGCTGGCGTCTGTACGTATACTTTGAATTTAATCGTCAGCTAGTTTATAATGTAGGTAATTGTATCATGAAGTTGTAACAAATGGAGTGACCCTTGTCAGTCCGGTAATCCGGCGACAACATTACCGTCCTGTTACATTGTTTGTAATTAATCTAAAATATTATCTCTACATTCATAGGTAGTATGAAACTTCAACGTAGTGTTGATTCCTCTTGTACTGTGGTAAAAGGGCTTACTGCGGTCAGTTAGAGTAATTCTGTACCTGAGGTATCATTTTACAGGGTAGTCAATTTACTTATTCATGATCCTTGTGGTTTTATGGCAAGAATGGGCGAGCATGCATGTTTGCGTAAGTACACCAAGTGAAAGCTCATAACGTTTGCTACAACTTTGATTACTACACTTTTTCCGAATTGCCAACCATCTTCGACCTACACGTTCCGCCTAACCTCCTAGACGTCAGGCCTTTTAGTATGTTCACTTCCAAGCACCTTGCTCACGCACTCTACAGTTGTAGAGTGCGTGAGCAAGGTGCTTGGTGCTTGGTTCTTTATTGACTGGACTATATGCATGAAAACTTTATGCACAAGTAATAAAAAAAACTGTGCAAAGGCGCACTTAATGCCTGAGGCATTTTCTACCAGTCAATCTTATGGCGATGCAGAGACAAAACATGGCAGGTGCAACATATGGGATAATAAGCACGGAAATTACTATAAAATACTAGAATAAATACTAATACATAGATACAGACCTACAAACATACTGAATTGTCAGGAGAAATATTACAAAACGGGAGCGTTCCCAAACGGGAGTAACCCAACGAATCCAGCAATCAGCGCTGGGATGTTACGGCCAACTTCTGACAGATATATTCACGTGCCTTCACATATAAGATAAACGACTATCTTTGATTATTATTTTTCTCGACATTTAAATTACATGCCGTACTAAAAATAATAGACAACAAGGTGGGTATATATGTACATTGCTGACTAAATTCTACAATCCCCAACCCGTATGGCAAACATGGTTGTTCTTATTATGCGATTAAGGAGCTTCAGTGCAACACCTCCCAAATTCTGTTGAAAACCAATTCTTTGACCTCCTTATACGTTGTTTCCTTCACTTGCTCGCATCTGGCTTGTATGGAAATCATTCCCTAATGATAGTAATCACACTAATATTATAAAGGCGAAAGTTTGTGAGTGTGTGTGTGAGTGTGTGTGTGTGTTTATATGTTTGTTACTTCTTCACGCTCAAACGGCTGGACCGATTTTGATAAAATTTTGTATGGAGGTAGCTGACACCCTGGATTAACATATAGGCAGCTTTTTATCCCGATATTCCCACGGGATCGACAATTACGCGGGTGAAACCGCGGGGCGCAGCTAGTGATCTATAAAACGTTATATTCAGCAGGTCAAAAATAGATACCAATGGTAAATATTAAATAATTGGACACGTTTAACGCATATCGTTCATCAGGCAACAATTTAAATTATATTTTAATTGGGCCATCCTGACCTAGATAAAACGCTGTGTAAATCATCATCTGTCCAGCCTTTTCCCAACTATGTTCGGGTCAGCTTCCAGTCTAACCGGCTGCAGCTGAATACCAGTATTTTATATGGAGCGACTGCCTTTCTGACCTCCACAACCCAGTTACTGGATACGATACCCCTTGGTAAGACTGGTTGTCAGACTTTCGGGCTTCTGATGACCCGAAACGCCTGTCAAATATCCAAGAATAACAGCCGGGACCAACGGCTTAACGTGCTTTCCGAGGCACGGGAGGTCTCGGTATATAATGATGGTCACCCATCCAAGTACCGACCGCAGCTAACGTAGCTTAACCTGATCGATCGACCCGTGCCGCTGTTATTACTTAGCCACGAGCCCCGATAAAACGCAATGTATATATAGCCATAAAGAAGAAGCAAATAGTCACGCAAAGCAATCAGTCGCATGTTTGCTGCAGCGCTCTCCATTACTGCTTTGTGAAAAGTGAAATTAGTGGAATAAGGTCCCTCCCTATCATACACAGCCGTTGTTAATCGGAAAACACGCACGAACAACGTTCGCTCGTGTGGAAAGAGCCGAAGAACAGAAAAATAAAACTAAACATAACAACAGTTCGGGGATTTTGACATAACTTTCGGAATGTTTTCATTTGACTCCAACCTTATAAGGAATTAAAATTACAAGGGAAAGTCATTAATATTTTACTGAATTTCATGCATAAAGAATTACAAAAGCATCGTGAGAAATTCCGGTGATTTATGCAAATAAACATACATACATAAATTTTCGTAATTTAAAACGTTCAAAATCTAGTCACAGTCTCATCTCCGCGACAAACAAATATCAAAAACTTGCCAAAAATGTAAGGAAATTAGAGGTATTTTTGACAGATTGAGACTGAGATCTGGGGGCCTAAAAAGGCCACTTTGGAGAATCATAAAAGGATAACATTATGAATTATAATATGGCGAAGACAGTCCGTGTTCTTCTTTTTTTCGCTGCACTACGTAAGTACAATCAAAGAGATTGGGATTGGATTTGGATTGGATTGATTGGTAAATAACTGAAAAATGCTTCACCAATGGGATTTGATACGACTAACTTAACAGTTAACTGTCCATTATGTTATCCTTTTATGATTCTGTCAAAGTGGCCTTTTTAGGGCCCCAGACTGTGAACGTCTTAAAATTACGAGAATTGCCCCTCTGGTCATACACGCACGCCGGATGCGAGTACTAAGCACCTTTTTTTTTTTTAAAAGGTGCGTAGTAATCGCATCCGTCGTGCGTGTATGACCAGATAGGCAATTCATACTGACCTTTTTGCAAATAAATTAATATTTTACGTACGTGCTCTTATCTCTGGTTTTCCAATAAACAACAACAACAACAACATACATATAGTCGCGGTTCAGAGGGGGGCAATTCTCGTAATTTTAAGAACGTTCACAGTCTGCTTGGTCTCTATTTGTCAAAAATACCTCTCAAATTTCAACATTTTGACAAGTTTTTGACATCTGTTTGTCGCCGAGATATTTTTTTTTTCCTTTTTTCTTTATGCAAACTTGTTTTTTCAGCTCAGTTTTGACATTGGCAGAATAGTCGACATCGGCTTTGTTTGCCATTTACTTATTAAAAATAGAGACTGCAACTAGATTTTGAACGTTTTAAATTACGAGAATTGCCCGTCTGTTTTCAGTATCATATAGAGAATTTATTCCGGAAGGTTTATGTGTAGGTTTAATACATTTATATTCAACCTACATCATCATCACCAGTCTCTTGCTAATAACCCAATTTATTTGGGGTCGGCGCAACATGTCTTTTTCTTCCTTACTTCTCTATTAGTCGTCACTCCCCCACTCACCCACTTTCTAACCACATCATCATTCACACATAATTTTCACATATTATAATAAAAAAGTAATTTAAAAAATTAAATCGATTTCAAAAAGAAATTAACTCAAAATTATGCGATAACGTTAATTTCGGAAGTCCGTCTTGGGATCTGTATTTTCATTTTAGTTTATTGCCACCGACTTCCGAAATTAAAGTTATTTCATAATTTTGAGTTAATTTCTTTTTGAAGTCGATTTAATTTTTTAAATTAATTTTAGTTTTAAATAAAAGCTGGAATATTTGTTTATAATAAGTAGGTACTTATTAGTTTTGTCGTAAATATTGCACTAGAATTTTACAAGATTTTAAGATGATTTTTTTTTCCTTTTGACACTTCACCCGTAGCTTGTATCAATAAGCCAGGCCGTCACACTTACACGTATTAGTCCATATCTTGAAAATTACTGAATCGATTTTGATGAAACTTGCACTGTTCTCTAAATTGAAGTAAATGTAAGCCAATAAAAGAGAAATGGTCACAATCCGATTAATAGTGGCGGAGAAATGCGTGGACAAATATGCGCGGACAAACATACATAAATACATACGTCTATAAAATTTTACATATTTGTTTGGAAGCCCTAATAGATTCTCGTATGTGAATATAATGAAATTCCAATAATATTACATACATTACATACGTGTCAAATTGATAACCTCCTTATTTTTGAAGTCGGTAATAAAGAAATCCGGATGTTTGGTCGGCGACGAGTCGGTGGCGAGTAGCCAGTAAAAACATAAATATAATTTAAAATAAAATTTTAACAGGAATGCAGCTGAAAAGAGAAGGAATTTTAAAGCTTCCTCAGTTTCACCCTCGAGTTGAGATTGAAATTGATACTTATAAGCCAGGATGCTCGGTCAACGGAGCAGCATTTATTTTGCAGTGTCAACGGAAAGGTTTTAACATAAAATACCATTAAGATTTCCCTCCTAGCTCATTTTCCGTTTTAGCGCATAACTGAACAGCTCGTTGCTTGAGATGAGTATCGGTATCTCGATTTATTTATGTAGGTAAGTCGTGGATAATATATATACAGTGAAGTAATTAATATTTAATTTCGGTATTTCGCGTCTGTGAATGTGCATACCTGCAAGTGGGTAAAACGTCTCAATTATAATCAACTGTACCAACTCGTCGCATAGTCTGTAATACACAGACTATGCTTTCAACTCATCATCATCTGCCTAGCCTTTTCCCAACTATGTTGGGGTCGGCTTCCAGTCTAACCGGAGGCAGCTGAATACCAATATTTTACATAGAGCGACTGCCTATCTGACCTCCGCAACCCAGTTACTGGGTAATACGATACCCCTTGATAAGACCAGTTGTCAGACTTTCGAGCTTCTGACTACCCGTAACGACTGTCAAAGATCCACGAATGACAGCCGGGACCAACGCCAACGGCTTAACGTGCTTTCTGAGGCACGGAGGGGTCACGGTGTGTAAAGATGGTCACCCATCTACAGACCAACCGCGGCAAGCGTAGCTTACCCTGATCGATCGACCTGTGCGGTTATGTTTTCATCTATACTAATAATAAAGCTGAAGAATTTGTTTGTGTTTTAACTCGCTAATCAAAATCAAATCAAAAGTCATTTATTCAAATTAGGCTGAGAATCAGCACTTTTCGACAGTCTAAATTACATAAGAGAATCCCCCAAAACGCCCGCCTTTCACCACTTAGGTAGGTACTTAGGTAGTGCTTTCGCTGTAATCTCTGGAAATACAAGTTAGCCCAATTCCAGACGAAGGCTATAGGCTATTTAATATCACGCTAGAGCCCTTGGGAGTCGGGGAAAAAGAAAAAAAAAGTCAGAAAAAACGCTAAGCGAAAACGAAGTAATAACGCGAACGGGCGATGCGATGCAATGCGGTGGATCGAGGGCACAAAAAAATTCACGCATACGAAGTTGCGGGCAGAAGCTAGTTAGTAAATAATTTAATTGATTCCAGGCTACATCCCAACAACAATAAAAACGATGTGAGATATTGAAGCATACCAAAAATCTGTACCTACGTAAGACAAATTGTAATAAATCGTATCCCATAGGAAATCGTTGACCTGTCATAAAGAGTAACCTAGATAAAGTGGATAAGACAGAGATTAAAACAGAAGACGAATTAGCAGGGGATCGAGGGGGGTGGAGGGGGGTTCAGTCGATATGACCGGAATAAAGGTCACAGCACACGTATTAAACCAGAAAAGGATCGACACCGTATCAACTCGAGCCGTTCAGTATTCTTTGTATGAAACTCCCTACTGCAACGCACACTAATCGGAATCCTAAAGTAATTGCCTCGCCTCTGGATCTGGACAAGCTCACGAACTGCGGTGCGGTGCGTTACGGGTCGTCGTCCCCGCACTTACGTCTCTCCGTACCCGAGCTTACGTCTCTTCGTCCACCCTTGCCCCTCTCACCCCTCCGGCCTGCCTGCTGCACCATCAACCAACGGTCGGCGAGCCGTAAGCGCGGCGTCGCCTAGCCGTAGCCGAGTCAACGTATCGGATCTTCTGATCCGCTTTGGTTACGTGCTTACGTTAGGTTGACGTCGAGGCGAAAGGCGATACGGTGCCGATCCCTTTCTGTTACACAAACAAGTGCACAATAAAATTAAATTGTTGTTCCGTCAACGTGGCAATCTGTAACAAATAAAGCCATCGGACCATATGACTCGGAAAATCCGTAATAAAACGAAACTTACGTATCATTTAACCGTTGTAGTATACATTTTTGGCGCTTTTCAGCCATTAACAGCATTCGTGGTTACGGTTTGTCTGGCCATATGAGACATTTGACCATTTCGGTTGCCACCAGCGCTATAAACGGACGTAAGCGTAGGGATACTATACTACAGCGATAACCGTTAAATAATTCGTTTAGTTTCATTTTATTGGTACGTAGAGAGTTTAGGAGGTAACTATAGTAACCATTTCCCTTTCCTTAGTCCCAGTGGACTTACTCGGTCCATATGCGGGATTAGAAATACTTATATACCTACCTAGCTTTTTAGGGTTCCGTACCCAAAAGGTGCCAACGGAACGGTACTAAGCCTCCGCTGTCCGGCCGTCCGTCTGTCTGTCAGCAGGCTGTATCTCATGACCTGTAATAGGTAGACAGTTGAAATTTTCACAGAGCGTGTATTTCTATTGCCGCTGTAACAACAAAAATAAAATTAAATAAAGTTAATAAAAATGACATTGGGTCTCCTTACAAGAAAAGTGTTTTTTCCTTCGTGAGTAACCCTTCGTGAGTAAGTCCGACTAGCACCTGAGTGGTTTATTTTTTAATTTACGAAACTTTCGACGGGTAATGAATAAAAATATTTGTAACCATTCACTGATAAGGGGCCCGTGGCTAAACAATAACAGCCGCACAAGTTGATCGATCAGGTTAAGCTACGCTTGTCGAGGTTGATCTGTGGATGGGTGACCATCTTTACATACCGAGACCCCTCCGTGCCTCGGAATGCACGTTAAGCCGTTTATCCAGGCTGTCATTCGTGTATCTTTGACAGTCATTACAGTCAGAAGCCCGAAAGTCTGCAACCAGTCCAACCATGTTGGGTTTTACCCCTTGTATACATATTTGTAGTGGAGGCTGCTTCCAGGTAACTTTCTGCAGACAGGGGTAATTTTTTTATTAAGTCTAAAGGCTCCAGTCTCCCCAAAGGGTATCGTATTACCCAGTGCCTGGGTTGTGGAAGTCAGAAGACAGTCGCTCCAAGTAAAATACTGGTATTCAGCTGCATCCGGTTAGACTGGAAGCCGACCCCAACATAGTTGGGAAAAGGCTAGGCAGATGAACCATTCATTGCTGAGCTTCACAACAGAACGAAACTAAAAAAACTACTTAACATTTTATAACAATTCTACGTAGTTTTGCAATAAAGCGAGTTATTCCTGACCACTATAAAACGGATTATTGAAGACAGTTAACCAATATTAAAATTCTACGAAATTTTATTATTTAAATTGAAGCGAGCTTTCATTTTTTTATCACATTGTATAGATGAGAGTCAGATTGTGTAAAAAAGAATAAAAACAAATACAACGCCATTAAAAATATTAAAAAGCCGATTTACATTTGTTTTGTCGAAAAAATATGGATAAAATAGCGGACAACACAACATTTTTGCACCACTTTTAAATTGCCTATTTTGTAAATGGGAAATTGTTCAATCAAATGTGTTGTATTACCCTCTCTATAAAATATTCGGAATATCAATTGTTATTACTTTGTTTCTGTAATGTGCTCTGATAAACGTGATTATGCTACCAAACATGTGTGTTACACGTGTGTTAGTTGATAATATAAATCTTTGCAAGTCAAAGAAAATAATATAATACTTTTAGGGTCTGACGATACAGGCTATGCCTAGTTTCGGAGTCAGGGATACTTATACTTTAGTTGCCAAAGATAAGCCCTGGCTACATAACAGTACCTACCCAATGAAATTGTAATCCAATGTCCAATCTCTTATTTTAAGTCACTTCGATGTACACCTTAGAATAAGGCCAAATTGTAAAAAGGGTTGTGAATAAAACTTTTATTAATATTTATTTATTATTAGGGTTCCGTACCCAAAGGGTAAAAACGGGACCCTATTACTAAGACTTCGCTGTCTGTCCTTCCGTCTGTCCGTCCGTCTGTCTTTCACCAGGCTGTATCTCAAGAACCGCGATAGCTAAACAGTTGAAATTTTCACAAATTATGTATTTCTGTTGCCGCTATAATAACAAATACTAAAAACAAAATAAAATAAATATTTAAGGGGGCTTCCATACAACAACGCAATTCTTTCGCTCTTTTTTGCTCGATATCAATAATTGGAATATTCAAAAAATACTCAGTTATATTTTTACTTAAATAATAAATAATTTAAAAAAAAAATTAAATAAATATTTAAGGGGGTTTTTGCCTTGTGGTACGGAACCGTGTGCGAGTCCGAGTCAATCTATGTATTTTAAACATAAAAGATTTTTAATATTGATATGGTCACTACAAGATGTTGTTAGGTTAGCTAATTACTTAATAACTTAAGACAGAAGGTCCCTTAAGTAAGGACTGAATAAAGTAACCGACTTGGCATTACATGGATCTCACAACTTAGCCAGTTTTTATTTATTATGTAGGTACACCATACAGATCAGATACATACATCATACAGATTACAAGTAAAGACAGAAAATCGATTTTTAAAAAGAAAATATCGCAAAAACAAAAATTTACTAAAATAAAAAAATCTTTGATCCCATTACTATTAGTTACCCGAATACCACGATGTAAGGTTTAATTAAATCACAGTTTGCGAACATGTCAAAACTAAGTAATTACTAATAGGCAGGTACGAGGCCTGAAATTCCGAACGCAATTTCCTCTTGAACTTTCTGTACTTCATTATTAATGTATTTCAAGGTAATATGAGTAGTTTTTAACATGTTCAAATTGAAATTAGTACTGGGGGCCTAAAAAGGCCACTTTGGCAGAATCATAAATGGATAACATTATGAATCATAATATGGCGAAGACAGTCCGTGTTTTTCTTTTTCGCTGCACTACGTAGGTATAATCAAAGAGATTGGGACTGGATTTGGATTAGATTGATTGGTATTTTAGCACAGACAAAAAAAATAACTAAAAATCCTTCACCAATGGGATTTGATACGATTAACTTAACAGTTAACTGTCCATTATGATTCATAATGTTATCCTTTTATGATTATGATTTTTTATGATTACTTCCCAGAATTTGATCCTTATTAGAGACACTATCGAGTGGTGTAATAATACAGTGTGAGTTTTTTTTTTATCAAAATCATCGGGTTCGATTCCTGACTAGAAATATTAATTTTTCAAAACTCAATGATGCAGTTTTAGTTTTCATCAAATCGAGCCCGCGACTACTTTCAGTACGTTTCGCTATTCCTCATAGTTTTGGATTTGACAACCACGCCCACTTGAAAAATTCACCCTGTATATCACCTTAACTACGTATTTTGTAATAATAAAACCATAATAACGTCCCACGAGTAACGAGCTATTATTATAATAATAGCTCAACAATCTTAAATACACAATAACAAACACAAAATAACGACAACATAATAGCTTTAATACCATAAATAAACAGGAGGAAAAAACAGCAAAAGAAATGGAATTGGCACTTGCACACTTCGTGACTTAAACAAGAGCGTCGTTAACAATTCGTGGTTATTAAAGGACCCAAGCATAATCACCCCTTGCAGAATAAAATTACCGTTCTGACAATCCTCATTAGCATACTTAATAACATCTCAAACGGTTTTCACACTGAAGAATACGAAAAAGTCGGAATAAATAATTCAATATGTTTTAAATGTCTGTTTTAAATTATTCAGTGAACTGTGATTTTTTTAAGGACGCAATGTGAGGTGTCGGCGATAACAGAGAATTTGCATCGGCATTTGCGGAGCTCGGTATGTATTCGTATGCAGTGCTTATTATTTATGAATCCTGCATCATAATCTCAGCCAAGTATTCACATAAGTTTGTTTTATGTATGACTGAATACATTCTTTCATTCTATTTGTACCGACTTCAAAAAAAAGGAGGTTATCATTTCGACACGTACGTACATATGTAATATTATTGGAACTGCATTATATTCACATAATGACAATCTATTACGGCTTCCAATCACAAAATTTTATAGATGTATGTATGTATGTATGTTTGTCCACGCATTTCTCCGCAACTATTAATCGGATCGTGACCATATTTTTATTGGCTTACATTTACTTCAACTTAGGGAACAGCGCTAGTTTCATCAAAATCGATGCAGTTATTTTCATGATATGGACACGATAATACGTGTAAGTGTGACGGCCTGGCTTATTGATACGAGCTACGGGTGTAGTGTCAAAGGGAAAACATCTCAAAACCTTGGTCAAATTCTAATGCAATATTTACAACAAAACTATTACGTACTTATTACAAACAAATATTCCAGTTTTTTATTTAAAACTAAAAATACGAAATACAAAAGCAATTTTTTTAAATTACTATTTATGCATCATCCTGGCACTATTAATCCTGGCAATTGCCTGTGTTCGTTCTATAAAGGTTTAATAATAAATTTATTTAAAAAGACCCACAAATTCACTACACATGACAACAATACCGTCATGATAGGTATTAATAGTGATTAAATATGCAGCTAATGGAGAAGTTTTATATTATATGTATTGTAAATATATAACTAAATGTCTAATGTTTGATAAAGATCATTTTTATTATCTTGTTTTCTTTAACTTGGCGACATATACGTGACATGACCTGGGGGCCTAAAAAGGCCACTTTAGAGAATCATAAAAGGTTAACATTATGAATCGTAATATGGCGAAGACAGTCCGTGTTTTTCTATTTTTCGCTGCACTACGTAGGTATAATCAAAGAGATTGGGATTGGATTTGGATCGGGTTGATTGGTATTTTAGCACAGACAACAAAAAATAACTGAAAAATGCTTCACCAATGGGATTTCATACGATTAACTTAACGGTTAACTGTCCATTATGTTATCCTTTTATGATTCTGCCAAAGTAGCCTTTTTAGGCCCCCAGATGGTAAAAACAGACACAACATAATCGAGTACCAATCATAGTGTTGAACAGTTCTCAAACTATCGCGATACACATGTAGTTTATGGTCAGTGCGTCGATGCCTGTTGTTTACGAAAGCCAATGTCAGACATACTTCAACGTCCATCGCTCCGTATGGAAGATATCCATCAAAGTGTAGCCACGTGGAAGGCATTTGAACTTTCTATGGAGGGTTCAGGAAGCGCGGGAATTACTTCGTCAGCCACAATGAAAAATATTCAAAGTTTATTTGTAATTACGCGTAGGTAGATACTCGAGGAAACGTAGAGTTAATTAAGTAGATATCATTCTACAATATTAAAATCTTCACAAATAGAACTCAACGGTGCATATTTCAAGACTCAGTAAGCAAGCGTAATAAGACTAAAAAGTGTTGGCGCGCCCCGCAACTAACAAACTACAAAGAGATTTGCTGAAACCCCAAAAGGTTGCTTGTTACTTAATCCAATTTCCACGCAATCTTTCGCTGAAATTCTTTTAAAATTGGTGTCACGCGCTTGTTATTATACACTTTGTACAATTTAGTAACAACACCTAATTGTTTTCATACTGTGGTTTCGCAACTCTACAGTATTTTCATATACTGTGACCGAGCCAAAATTATTCCAGTTTCACGGAATTTTCGGCTTAGCTTGAGATGAAAATATATGAAGGGTAAATCAGAGTGGTAAGATGGAATTTAGAAGATATACAAACTCTGCGTTTAAGTAAGTGATTCGTAAGTTTTACATAACATAACATCGAAGGGTTAGGCAGGGGTGTACCCATAGTAACATCCACATTTCGCCCGTTACGGTTAAGTCCCATGTAATACCCCGGCGAGTCTATTACTATCGACCGGGTAAGTATTCGTAAGTTTTACAAAATAAGTGGAATTATTTAAAATAATTCAATGATCTAATATTTAATTAAGCTCTCATTTCTATTTTAAATAAACAAATGTTTAGAAATATTAGACTAACTCATGACACCGTTCAATTTGAATAAATTAGATATCTGAACTAAACATTGTTATTATGTAGGTGCTAGGAGCGAGACCCGCTCGAGTACATGATTAATTTATTCGCTGACTCCTTAATAATTTCATCACGAACAGCAGCCCGTTTTATTTAAAATAAATAAGGCTTTTTAAAGCGAAAACCTTCACACTGTCGTATTTAATTCAATGAGTATTTGGACATAAAAGGTCCCTCGAAAGTAACTTTTTACGAATTTAGTGGAATCATAGAAACGAAGGGAAGGTGCGATGAGACATCCAAAATATTCAAATCGCCAAAGGATATCTCTCGCAACAACAGTGCTGAGTACAAAGTATTTACATAACAATCTTTTCAAAAAAACATGAAGCAATTTTAACGAGAAAATTGTTTAGAACTCTTCATCCGGATTCTTTGGAAATATTTAATCTAAACTGTGTATAAAATAACAAAAATATGTATTGTTAATTTTGCGTGAATATTTGGATGTTCGGAAACGAAAAGTTTTTTTGCTTTGTATAGATACTGACGCCAGCACATCAAGCTACCCGAAACTGTCAAAACTTCCCAATCAACTTTGAACTTTATGCTTTAGCGTTAAAGTTGAAAATCTATTGAAGAAATTTGACAGACTGTAGTAGCTTAATGTGCTGGCGTCTGTATAGGTTAGAAAAATTGTTTGACTAAAAGGTTATATGAAAAAAGACACTGAACATGTATGACGCAGACGTCTGGAATAAGTATGTGGCATTTGAGCTACAAGATTAATTTAGGGTACCTACATAATGAGGTCAAATAGACCTTAGGTACTTATTGAATTAGAAAAAACATTTACCTAAAAGATATTGTCCTCTAGGCAAACCATTAGAAGTATTTTATGTATCTACACAAATGCCGTAAATTAGTACTTTATCAGAACGAGTAATCCCAATAATCAATTCTTTATTGCAATCCATATGTATTGCATAGATGGGCACAGCAAAAATAGGAGAGAGGAAGAAGGCTAAATAGCAATTCAAGAAACTCAATCCATACTATCCATACTAATATTATAAATTCGAAAGTAACTCTGTCTGTCTGTCAGTATGTTAATTTTTCACGCCTAAACCACTGAACGGATTTCGATAAAATTTGGCAGAGAAATAGATTGCATTCCGGGGAAGGTCATAGGATATAGATAGTTTTTATCGACATACCTTGCGGGCGAAGCTGCGGGCGAAAGCTAGTATTATTATAAATTACTAGCAATGCCCCACGGTTTCACCCGCATAAATTTCGGTCCCGTGGGAATATCGGGATAAAAACTATGATCGGTTGAGCGATTTATGCGTGAAGAGGGAACAGACAGAAAGAAGACACACTTTCGCATTTATTAAGTATGGATTAGACGTGTTTAATGGGGATGTATATTTATGTATATATATTAATAGTTTTGTGTATATAGGTATAGTATATTAGTTATTTTTATTTAATTATTGCTGAATAATGCAGGTCATTCTTGAAATTCTTAATAGTGTTTTCATTATTATTAAATTATGTATTCATATTTAGATTTGATTTTCAATATTCCATATAATATTCCTCATATTATATTCCATATTTTATTCTATTTCTTTCAGGCTTTTAGTTTATGTCAGACTAATTGCTAACGCCTTAGACAAATACACTCAAACTATCAGACACACCAATGGCTATCGTATAAAAATGATAGCCGAATCAATACAACAGTAAGTACGTAACATATACACACGTATTCGTTTTGTAACAAAAATATTGAAAACGCTAGATTACCATTCGACACACGCCGAAGTAAGGACGTGATTCGTTTTCCAATATTTGAAACAAAGCGAGGGCCCTTGACAAGAAAGCACAAATCAAAACTATGGCATATCCGTTCAACTATTTTAACTGTCGTAAATATAAATTTATTGTGGTACCGTTGTGTTTGCTATTTTATTGTTGCCTTCAAGTTGTTGTTCAAGTTTAATTGTTGGTGACCACGAACTATGTAACGTACTTTTATAGCAGTTCCGGGTACGTTTCTTTTTGTCGGAGACACAAGGCAAAGATTTAAATCGTTAGATTGGCTTTCACCGAACTTATGTTGCGCGAAAAGTGGTCTATGGCGTTTCCATCCGGTCCAGTAATCCAGTTAATTGTATGTGTCAAAGGTATCAAAACGAAACAGAAACGCGACCATCTTTTGACGCAGTAGGGCGAACGATTTAAATCTTAGATACAAGGTGGATTATTTTGCCTATTATTTTCGTGGCCTAGTTTGTGTCACTCTGTCACAGGGGACTATGTAAAGGGCCGTATCTTGCAGAATTCTGTTCCGTATGGTCACGGCAACAGCGATGTGATCGACCTCGATTGCGATATCTTTCCTCAGGCGTCCAATTAGAGTCAATCTTTGTCCTTTGTCTTCAGCCTGACTGTTTTTGTATACATCAGTCTCTGCTTGAGTATTGCACCATGTGGTGGTGTTTCTTTCTCTATATTGTTATGTTAAACCGCCCCATCCGCTGCACTCTATTCATAATCAGGATATAATATTTCTACTGCTGGTACACAGGCCTCCTCCCGGTGAGAGGGAGTGGGCAGTAATCTACCAGCACGCATAGCATGAACACTTCTATCTCTACGAAGAGTAGACACATTGCTTTCTATACTAAGTCACATTTCTTTCCTTCATTTTTGACATACCGCCTAGAAATCTTTCTACAATCTGTCATTTTGTCTTTCATTTCCAACGATCTTTGTCTAGGTCCTTTTTTATGTAGACTATTTCAGAAGAAAGTTTTCTATCCCAAATGTCAAAATCACACTGACAACTGTCAGTTGTCTAAGGTAGTGAAGAGCACTACAAAGTTTTCTACTGTCTTTACAGTAGAAAACTTTCTACTCGACGGCCACAAAGTATATACGGTTATCTACAAAATCCCACGAAAAAAAAAACTAAATTCCAAGGGCTCAACGTGCTTTCCGAGGCACGGAGGGGTCTCGGTATGTAAAGATGGTCACCCATCCACGGACCAACCGCGGCAAGCATAGCTTAACCTCATTGATCAACTTGTGCGGCTGTTATTATTTAGCCACGGACCCCACCTTTTAATGTGACTGAATATCAGTAAAAATTAAGAATCAAAAAGAAAAAAAATCGTATGACAAAACAATGAATTCTGAGTCGAATTAAGTAAAGAGTGAATTTCGTAAAAAGTGCAGTTGACTCTTTCTACTTTGTTGCCGTCGTAAGTACCTACTGTCTACACGAAACGTCATCTTTGTCTACTCTTCCGTCGACAAACCGGTGCTCATGCTATGCGTGCAGAAGGGCCCAGTGCGGGTTGGTAGATCTCACATTTCTTCAATTTTTTTATTCTAGGAGATACCGATTATCCCACTCTATTGCTCAGGGTTAATCTTGGGTGTGGCCTTCTTTTGCTTGATAAGCATTCAAAAGCCCATCAATTTTTGAAACCATATGTACAATAAGTTGTTTGTAATAATAATACAATTATTTCTGTAGCGCCATCTATCGCCGTAGAGTAATAAAATACTAACGAAGACATTTTGTCCGCCGGATTGCAGACTGATTCGTGTTTGAAAATAAAAATACAAATGATAAATATAATAATACTAGAAATATTTTATGGAATAGATATTTGCCAAATAGATATCGTCGCTAATCTAACTGACGTATCTGACATTTTTGACTAAACCGACCTAACTATAGTAATTTGATACATTTTCCAAGTCGAATCGATCAGTCTAATCGGCGTATCTTTATGCCTTACCGTTCCCATGATAATACAAAATCGAGACCGATGTATCTACAGTTTATAAAAAAAAAGATCATAATAAGGGACCTAAGTAACATAGGTATTTTAGTGAGATTCATAAAAAGTCATTACTCATAGATATATTATAGTCATTACTTAAATTGGGGTCATCACAAGCGACTTAAGTCTATTAGTAGTCTTTAAAATATCCACAGCTCCTACCAGCTTTCTAATAAATAGTGATCAAAAGGGCCGCAGTGGTCAGAATCGCAATTCAATTGTGGCTTCAATATTTTTCATTTTCATAACAAAGTGTCCTGTCCTATCTGATCATGTATTCCGAACAAAATAAAAATAAAGATCTCACGAAGTGACGTATCTGTATAAAATATTTATTATTAAAACAATACCTATTAACACGATAACAATAGTAGTAATACCAATATAAAGATCTTAATCATAACTACACACGTGCTCAATTTTGTATCAGTAGAATTTATATAGAGCAAGCTACCCTGAATCATAGGTAACCCTCAACAGCAAATAGCTTGGCCTGTAAAATATGTTTCGAGTCAGTTACGTCACTTAGATTAGCGACGATATGTACTTAAACAAGAATTATTTTCAGGACTTCCATAGAAGGCAATATCGCTCGCTTTCAGAGTAGCTATTAAAACAGCATTAAATAAAGTTTTCAAACAAAATCATAAACTGTTGGAAACTCACCGACTATATCCATAGTTTTAATGCGCTTATTGCACTTGATCCAATAACTAGGAAAATTATTCATCTTTCTTGAACAATCATTCAGCACTGTTTTTTTGCTATTGCTGTTTTTATTATCATTATTATAGAATAGAATATTCTTTCTCCCTCCCCTCTCCCTCCTCTTTCCTCTTACTCTCTCTCATCATAAAATAATCATTATCATCATTTCAGCCGAAAAACTTACACTGCTGGACATAGTCCTCCCCCAAGCACTGCCACTGCGACTGGTGCTGTGCTTTTCGTATCCAACGGATTCTTACGGCCTTCACCAGGCCATCGGTTTACTTGTGGGAGGCCTTCCAACGCTACGTCTTCTGGTACGCGGTTGCCAGTTCAGAACCTTTCGGCCACATTGGCCATCTGTTCTGCGAGCAATGTGCCCGTGCCCACTGCCACTTAAGTTTGGTAATTTTTTTTTTTTTTTTTTTTTTTTTAAACGTTGCCCCACACTAGGAATTTCTCCTGTATCGTGGGTGCGTTTACAAACATTTAAACTCACATACACAAACAGCCAGACCCGGAACAACTACTTGTAGGTCATACAAATATTTGTTCCGTGCAGGAATCGAACCCGCGACACGCAGCGCAGCAGTCAATCGCTTAACCACTGCGCCAACCGTGCCGTCCAATTCTTCGTGCTATGTCGGTGTCGTGCTTCGGTTCTCCTACGGATCTCTTCCTTTTTGATTCATAATACACAGATGTACTCTTCAGGTTTTTTTTCCTAGTTGTAGTACACACTTTTTTGCAACATCCTAAATTTGCTTCTCTAACTTAGGTAGAATACGAACGTTTTTCCTAACCAGTATAACGTCCCAATGCTTTCCATATTCCTCGTATTTTTGGTACCATACACAATACGCATATTCGCAGTACCTATACTATTAAAGAATCTATACATATAATAAATCTGTAGAAGGGTCAATTCTGTACATTGAAAATATTGAAAAAATAAATAGCGGGGGTGTTGCTGGATCGATACCAAACCCAAATATGTGATTAAAAAAATTTTTGTCTGTCTGTCTGTCTGTCTGTCTGTCTGTCTGTCTGTCTGTATATGCAGGCATCACGTGAAAACTAACGGTTCGATTTCGATGAAACTTGGTATAATTATACCTTATTATCCTTGGCATAAAATAGGATACTTTTTATCCTGGAAAAATACGTAGAAAAAAAAAAATCTTATTTTTCGGTTTTATTCATAGACGTTGTTCTGTAGAACCGCGAACACACGTTGCATTACCCGTAGTGGATAATTTTCCATTTCAATTTAAGAGAATACAGTTTCCTGTAGCTTTGTGTTACGCCATGACAATAAATAAGGCTCAAGGTCAGACCCTAGGAGTTGCTGGCGTAGATCTTACCGCGAGTTGTTTTTCATACGGGCAACTTTACGTAGCTCTTTCCCATGTGAGCAGTCCAAGAAATCTTCATGTTCATATTCCGGACGAGCTCACTAACAATGTTGTGTATGCTGAAGCTCTCAATTAACTTTCTGTCGCATTGTCACGATCACTTTTTTATTATTGCAAACTTTTCGTCATTGTCAGTAATTTACTGCTACATGCTACTTATCAAGGTCGGAATTACTATGAAAAAAATACTTACTACAGAACGCGAGCTCAACAGCAGTAGCTCAATAGAGGGATCTCCTTAATTATTATAGGCTTAGCCGTATTTGGGTCCAATAGATATTTATAAGATGTCATTGTCAGAGTTACTCAAAATGGAGAAATAAACCATCCACGCGAAGACCGACATCCGCGCGGACGGAGTCGCGGGCGGAAGCTAGTATATTATATTTGTGATTCAAAATAATCCGAACCGAATTTGGTCTCCGGTAGGCCGACGCAAAGAAAACCTGCTCAGGTAAAGATTTATAAATGAGGTTGGATAATAGGACAAGAATTAAAACTAGTACGATGGTGTTAAAAAGTAATTAGCCACATTTCTCACAATAAACAGCCACTCATGTGCATTTGTAATTAGAATTACTTTGCTTCGCGTGACCAGTGACCAATGGATGCTTAGATTCCTGTCGCCACAGTCACGCACGCTTCACAACCTAATTCCAACTGGAATAACTACAGTAAATTCGTTTTTACTGGGAATTAACTCGTGTTTCTACTAATATATTTATTACACGTGTATAGTCAACAAAGGAGATAGGTAAGTATAAAGGATCGTCGGATATAGTTGAAGTTTAGTAGGAAACCAATGGAGGTTGTTGCCTGAAATTTAATTTGATAAATGAGCTGTTTGTTTTCTATTAATAAAATAAAATTTTATTCGAAAACATCCATCGGTTTCTTACTAAACTTCAACTATATCCGACGATCCTGTATACTTATCTCCTTTGACGACTGTACATAAAATAATTAATAATAATAATAACTGGAATATTCGTTTTTACTGGGAATTAGCTCGTGTTTCTACTAATATATTTATTACACGTGTACATAAAATAATTAATAATAATAATAACTGGAATAACTACAGTATTCGTTTTTACTGGGAATTAATTCGTGTTTCTATAATATATTTATTACACGTGTACATAAAATGAGTTCAATGCCGAATTGAGAATAGACTTAGTAATTAATAAAGTGGTTTTCCTCTTCGGGAAGGAAATTACCCAAAAAATTAAAATTGGTTTATGCTAACTGCTTTATGCATACATATATGTATGAGTCTAAGAGGGGCCCGTGGCTAAATAATAACAGCCGCACAGGTCGATCGATCAGGTTAAGCTTCGCTTGCCGCTGTTGGTTTGTGGATGGGTGACCATCTTTACATACCGAGACAACTCCGTGTCTCGGAAAGCACGTTAAGCCGTTTATCCCGGCTGTCATTCGTAGATCTTTGACAGTCATTACGGGTAGTCAGAAGCCCGAAAGTCTGACAATGACAACCCAGTCTTCCCAAGGGGTATTACCCACTAACTGAGTTGTGGAGAACATAGAGGCAGTCGCTCCATGTAAAATACTGGTATTCAGCTGCATCCGGTTAGACTGGAAGCCGACCCCAACATAGTTGGGAAAAGGCTAGGCAGATGATAATATGGATGAGTGCAGTTTATTGAAACATGTTTTTAAAGGAAGTAATGTCAAGTAAATTAATTGTTCATCAAATTGACTACCACTTAAAATGCCTGACAGTTGTATAAAATGGCTATATCTAACACGATAAATTGAAGTAGGTAGTGTGTCAATTTGATACACAATTAATTTTCCTGACTGTGCAATAATTAATGTTGGTTAATTAACGTTGGTTGTCGGGTAGCAGGCGCATAAGCTAAACATGCTTAGATGAGATTCTCTTTCGTAGCGATATCAAGTTAAAAAGGCTCGTACACACAGGCGCGACGAGACAGTGCGACGCGATTTTGCGATATATATCCGTAGAACAATTTCTATGGAAACGCGCGCGACACTTCACACTGGAGCGACTTGTCGCGCCGCGACACGGTCGCGGCGCGACGAGTAGCGCGACACCGTGTAGCCGCGATATCGCCGCGACACCATACTAAATGTTCATTTTGTATGGCGTCGCGCCGCGATTCGCGTCGCGCTTGTGTGAAAGGTGTTGCGGCGCGATAATATCGCAAAATCGCCACGCGACGTGTCGCGCGACATGTCGCGCCTGTGTGTACGAGCCTAATGCAGTCAAGTTTATTCCCATAAAGTACCTAAGTGTGGACCGAATCAATCAAAATCAAAAGTCATTTAGGGCTGATTTTTCCATCGCCAGATAACTTTTATTCGAGGAATATAATTGACGTTTGACAGTTTTTGTATGAAATAACTGTCAAAATATCAAAATTATTCCTCGAATAAAGTTATCAGATGATTGAAAAATCAGCCCTAGGCTGAGACTCAGCACGTTACGAACGTCAAAAATACTTAAGACAGACTCCTAAAACGCCCGCCCTTCACCACTTCCTAGTGCTGGGAAGAAGACTTGGCGCCACAAACTCCTCAGCAGCACAGCTGTCTGTTCAGTTAAAAAAAAACTTAATTCTTTACAATATTAGTTATCGTTCGTTATTATTATTATTAGTTATGCAAAGTAATTAAAATTAGAAGAAATAAACACGTTACCTACGTTAACTTTTCCAATTCCAATTAAAATGTTTGTGCTAACAGTACTGATTAGTTATATTTCATGTTGCATCCTGCAACTATCCATCAGGAAGCGTCCGTTCATTAACTAAGTAACAAGCGATCAGTAGGTACCTAACTTGGATAAACGAACACCAACAGTCTGGAAAACTGCAAGTTTGTCTAAGTTACCGACCAGTACATTACTTAGTCCGTGTGAGCGCAGTCGACCGAGTTCGCAAAGATTCGGTACACTCGATAAAACGTTCTTAAAACATCAACATTGCAAGCAAAATCGATACAAAGGATGAATAAGACAAAAGGATGCTGCAAGCAATCCCTTATTAGTTATCAAATATTTCTGAATTGAAAGAAAAGACAAATTGTCAAAATGTAGGTATGTACGTTAAAAAAGAACTCAGTTCGGTCGACGAAAGAATGCGTTCTTAACATCTGTCAGTTTCGTACAAATGATTACGTGTTTTGCGACTTTGATCTTTATTATAGGTCTAACAGAATCTCATAGCAAAAAAAAAACAAAAAAACTTTGTGGTTTTCATACATTTGACATTGCCAATGTTGTCAAATGTATGAAAACCACAAAGTTTTTTTGTTTTTTTTTTGCCATAAGATTCTGGTAAACCTATAGATAGTAGAATTATCGCACTGACAGGTGTCAGGAACGCATTTTCTCGACGGCCGGACTGTATTGATAAAATACTACTTATTTCAACAACAGACGTTATTTCAACATAGTGATGAAAGATGGTAAGTCTGAAGCCGCTGGAACATATGAACGTATGCCTCATTGCTTCTCATAACAGTTCAGATACATGCAAACGAACCACATAACATCCTTTTTCAAGAAAAAAAAAGCATAAAACGCAACGGTTGACGTAATATTATTTTCTGCATCTTCAATACCTGTTCCACGATACCTGTTCCATAATATCGGTACAGCCGCGCATCAGTAAATAACATTAAGTTTTACGATTCACCCATATGCTTGGGTGAAGTTTTCCATCTTCTTCTTGTCTCGCCTACGTCAACTAGCTATGATAAAAGTAACAATATTTTTGTGAAAGGAACTGAATTGGGATCGTATTCGTGTGTGTGTGTGTGTGTGTGTGTTTATGCTTCTTCTGTTTTATTTTTGTAAAAGTACAAGTATTATAAAAGACGTAAAGCCACTTCCAAAGTGCCTAAAGAAATCAAAATATCTCCAAAACCACACAAGTTAGGGCGGGTTGTTTCACGGACGCACACGTAGGTTGTATACGTCAAAAATGCCGCTAACAATCGACAAACCAAAAAAGCATTGTTTCAAATTACAATCACAAAATTATGACCTTAACTTACGTCAAATAATTACGATTACGTACCTACTTGTTATTATTTGACGTACGTAACGTGTGTTACGTTAATCAACCGTTTGAAGAAACCGGCCCATAGTTTCTCAGACATGGTGCCTTACCAAAAGTTTTTCAAAATTTACTAAAATCACCCCATATAGTATTTTTCAATATTTTTGCTAGACTTTATAAACATGAAGTAACAACTCAATTGCCGAGAAAAGAAGCTACCTACTGGCTAAAGTTCAACCGCGCTGATCGAACCACAAAGTTAATTTAGTCTGCGCTTGCTGTGACCATTCAGCGGGTTAGTTCTGCATCAGAAAGTACGTTAAACTATGATAGTCAATAAAAGCCTGATCACCAGTATATCGGTAGGTATCGAATCGAGGTCGACGTCTTTCGGTCCGTGTGAAAGTTTCACAATATGTTTAAACTAAATTCTGACGGCAAACTTCGTATCATTTTAGAGAATTCCTGAAAGAGAACCCCTACCTATAGGCAACTTAACTAAACGATAAGGTATATGACTATGTAATATGTATATGTATGTCTATTTGATATCTAGGCAACCAAATGTTGAAACATACCGAATCTTTTCCTCGTTGTTTCTAACAAAATAAGCCAGTAAAAATCATTTATTTAACATTTGTGTTGTTTCAATAAGGGATGGGTATGGCCATTACAGATGATTAAGACCCTGTCTTTTAAACTAGGAAAACCTTGTATTGTGAAGGACAGAGTGTTGTGTGGACAGTTAGTGGGATTGACACGTTTTACAAAATATTTATAATTGCGTGGTAATTAATGGGCTTGAAAGTTAATTGTGAGGAGTATTTGTGTGTTGCTGTGGAGTTGAACTGGTCCATTAAGGTTTGTGTGTGGTTGTGTTATACTTAGAAAATATCTGTCAAGGAAATTAAAAGTTTGGTAATTCAGTCGTTAATTCGTAGAACAAATGAGTTCCTCTGTATCGCAATAATGAACTACTACTAGTAAGATTCCGTAATAACAAACTACTCAAGTTCTCTGTCACAAAAACACGTATATATCCGAAACTTTAAAACTATCAACCATGTCCAAACATGTTCTATACAATGCTTCTTTGATTTTTCACCCGAGCGCGCCTGAAGTGCGCTCTTTAGGTGAACAGGGCGAATCTGACAAGTCTGAGATACGGGCCGTAAGTAGGACGACGCGTCGTAAGTGGCCCAGTTAGAGCTTTTGTCCTATCTAAACAGTTGTTTCTGTCATAGGCAGCGGGGAACGCTTGTTTCATAATAATACGCCGCGTACAAGAACGATGTAAGTGATTCTTTCAAACTGTTGCTGTGTTGGTGTAAGATATTATAAAGTTGGTTGTGAACACTAAAATAAACATATTTAAGAAAAACGAAAACTTTATCAGCGTAGGGTAATTTAGGAACAGTCACGTGTGGTAATATCTAATGTTTTAGATTTTGTCATTTAACGTGCTAAAGCTTACAACATTTAAAGTTTTTAACCTCTAATGTGCGTATGCGCTGAATTGACACTTGGCCCCCTTTTAAAGACTCATCATCATCATCATTTCAGCCGAAAGACGTCCACTGCTGGACACAGGCCTCCCCCAAAAGGGGGGGTTTGTCATAATCGCCACGCTTGGCAGGCGGGTTGGCGATCGCAGTATGGAATGGTGGTGGAATGCATAGAGAACGCTGCTGCCCATTCTCCGGTACGACCCTTAGTCGCCTTTTACGACACCCACGGGAAGTGGGTGTGTAACGTTTGATATAATAACAAAAGTTCTAACGATCAAAAGACCTAATTTAATTTAATATATTTTTTTTTTACTATAACGATCAAATGATATAATGAATTATTGACATAATTTCATTTTACCTAATTTCATATGATATCATCATTTCAGCCGATAGACGTCCACTGCTGGACATAGGCCTCCCCCGATTTTGGGGGGGCTTTGCCATAATCGCCACGCCTGGCAGGCGGGTTGGCGATCGCAGTATGGTATGATGGTGGAATGCATAGAGAACGCTGCTGCCCATTCTCCGGTAAGACCCTTAGTCGCCTTTTACGACACCCACGGGAAGTAAGGGGTGGTGGTATTCTTTAAGTCCGGCACCACACAGACCTCCGCCGACAGTCGACATAGAATGCAAGAGCGAGCGAAGGGCAGAAAATTAGGTAATATGAATGTTAGGTCAAATGAACATTATATAAAAGGAGCATTATACAATATGAAAATTATATGAAATGAACGTTATACTAAATAAACGTAGAGAAAAAGAAAACTGTTCATTATATCATATGATATAATGAACAGTTTTTATAAGGTATTTACATTTGAAATAATATTCACATAATATAATATTCAGTTGCTATAATATTCAAAATCTATAAGTAACGTTTAATATAATTAGAAAATGTCTACTTTTATTTTTGCAAAAATGTATTAGATTTTAAACGCCTATCACTTTTGTGCGTAATCGAATGTAAGTGAGGGACGTTGACGTTTGACAGTTGTCATTCGTCGTTTTGAATTATTTTTGTGTTTCCGATTACACTTCACACTAAACCAACATAATATACAAAAGTAACACATTTGTAATGTCAACTTAGGATGCAAGAGCGAGTGAAGCGAGCTCGGGACTTGGGACACCCCGACTCGGACAGGTTAGGTTCGAAGGGGATGACGAGGGCTCGAGTGAGCGAGCAAAGCGAGCGAACGAGCCCCCGTCATCCCCTTCGTGTTAGGTTACTTTAAACCCTTTACACAGAAATAGGGGCCCCGCGAAGCGGGGCTCCGTCGACATAGAATGCAAGAGCGAGCGAAGGGCAGAAAATTAGGTAATATGAATGTTAGGTCAAATGAACATTATATAAAAGGAGCATTATACAATATGAAAATTATATGAAATGAACGTTATACTAAATAAACGTAGAGAAAAAGAAAATTATATCAATTATAACATTAGATCATATGAAATTAGGTTAAAGGTTTTTTTAGGATATGAAAATTATATCATATGAAAGGTATGTCAAATGAAATTAGACTATCTGTTGTTATACCAAACATTACACACCCACTGGAAGTATGGGGTGGTGCTATTCTTTAAGAACTAAAGACTACTTTAGCAATATAACATCAATAAAATCTATTGTACTCCTGGCTTATTCCAATATACTACACGTGTCAGAGTAGCTACCCACGTATAAAATATGTTTTATACGAAGTTAGCTACTTTGCCACGTGTCCATATTGGAACGCTTAAAAAATCATCAATTTAACGGCATGAAAACTGTGTGAAACTCCACGAGCTTTTAATAAGGCCTAAACAATAGGTTTTGCTTGTCACGTTCGGTCTGAATTACGTCGCGTCACGGATACACCAGTGACAAGCATTCATGTCGATGATAGACACTCGATTAAGTACTGCGTGCTCGACAAAACCTACAAAACGATCATTAATTTATCAAATCGAAAATATATACGGGATTAAGGCTGAAAGTACGTTAAAATAATGACCACCATAGAGTTTTTCGTGGTGGTTATAGGTTTTTTGACAGTTAATGCACAGTTAGACCGTTGAGTCTGAAAGTATGAAATGTTGCCTAAGAACTCCTTTTATAACAAAAGTGAGCAGTAAGGAAGGATTTTCGAAAGTTCATTGTCTATGGTGGTGGTGCACCCCAGTAGATGGAACATTATAAGCAGATTATGCTTATCCCGAAATAGGTTAAGCAGGATAATATGAAAATTTCCATCGGTCTTGTAGGTAATAACACAAATACGTAGGTACCAAATCTCTGTTCGGGATTTATTTGCCAAAAATGTAAGCAAATATGAATTAATGGAAAAATAACTTTAATTCCTACACAATAAAGTTCAGTTTACGCTACAAATTCAAACATTTTTATAACTTTTTCAATAGTGCTACTTAGTCACTCTGAAAACAATTTAATTATCATTGAAATAAAGCTGATATTTGTTTAACTTGAAATAGGATAACACCCCTATCCTATTTCAAGTTAAACAAATATCAGCTGCGCACTTTTACTATACCTACATGGCATATTTTTTTTATTTTTGCTTCATACACTCGAATTTTTCCATTAAAATCTCGCCACTTTTGTACGGAAAGACTATCAAATATTTATATTTGGGCTGGCAACATCACTTCTTCAGCTTTCCACACCTACACAAATTATCTCTAAATTAAACACTACCTACACCTGAATTATGTAAAAAACAGTCTGTTACCAGGGGGTCTAAAAAGGCCACTTTGGAGAATCATAAAAGGATAAAATTATGAATTATCATATGGCGAAGACTATAGTCCAGTATGTATGTATGTATGTAAAGTCTAGTATCTAGTACTACTAGACACGATGTAGGTACAATTAAAGAGATTGGTATCGGATTTGGATTGGATTGATTGGTATTTTAGCACAGACAAAAAAAATAACTGAAAAATGCTTCACCAATCGGATTTGATTCGATTAACTTAACAGTTAACAGTCCATTATGTTATCCTTTTATGATTCTGACAAAGTGGCCTTTTTAGGCCCGCTGGACTCAGCGCCCCTATACCCAATATGGTAAGCTATCCTAAATACCTTCCTGCTCACCCGTTTCGACTTACACAAAGCGTGACGATTACCCTCAATATATTCCATAAAAATGTTATACCAAACCCGTTTTATAAAGCAATTAGGGTAATGTTTCTCAAGAACGATCCGTTGATATAATTTCACTTTTTAAACAAAGCCTAAGCACAAAGTTCTTGATCGGTATTGTTCTTAGTTGTTAAAGTACTAAGTGGATCTGATGTCCTGCGTAATTTTTACTTTGTAGCACCAGATGGGGAAAGCTGAAAGGACTTGCCTGAATAAATAATGTATTATTAATAAAGATACAGATTGGCATGGATTATGTCAGAGAACTGATTGGGGTTGTGACTAAGCGTTTATGCTTTCTACTCTGCATTCGCGATTTATTAGCCAAAAATGTAAACAAATATGAGTTTATGGAAAAATAACTTTAAATCCTACACGATAAAGTTCAGTTTACGCTATGCACCACCTGCCACCTGCTACGATCCTTACATACTCCTTTTGCTTCGTTTACGTTCGAACAGGCAAGCCGGTTTCGGGTGTAAATAGTGCAATCTATCTCTTTAGCAATATTATCTCTAATTATGAGTCGTCGGTGACCATCTTTAGGTACATACCAAGATACCTCCGTGCCGTGAAAGCACGTTAACCGTAGGTCTCGGCTGTCATTCGTGGTTCTTTGACCGTCGTTACGGGTCGTCAGAAGCCTGAAAGTCTGACAACGAGTCTTACCAAGGGGCATCGTATTTCCCAGTAACTGGGTTGTGGAGGTCAGATAGGCAGTCGCTCCATGTAATATAAAGCCAACTCTAAAGTAGTTGGGAAAAGTCTAGTCAGATGATGATATTACGTACTGTTATAGGGTCCCTTGAAAGAGGCTTTTTAAAAAAAGAAATTATTTAAAATATAATTAATTTTTATTTAATTATTTATTATAATTCAGTAAAAGGGACCCTTATGCAACCGATCACCGTAAAGGTTCGAAATAGACTGCTTTAGTACCAATGATTATTGCTGACTACGACTATTGTACTGAGATGGCTGAAAGCCATGATGATTAAGCATTTTAGGGTTCAGTGTATGCTTATAACACCTCCCCTATTAGAGTGAACTTTGGGGATGATTACCAAAGTTAACCCTAGAAAGAGGTTCTTAGGGCTGGAGCTGGAATTTCTTGAATGGTTTGCTCCAGTTCCACAGATTCCGATTTAGATTTATCGCATTTGCGGAAACTATATTTGCGAAGGTTGCATTTGGGTTTACAAAAAACTACAATTTTATAAACTAAGTAAAACAAGATAAAACATAATATTAAACTTATAATTATTGAATAATGTGTCCCATATTTAATTATGTGGGGTGTTTCTTGAATTTTATCAACGTCTGATAAGAGGTTGTTAATTGCTTTGCTAACATGATTCATATCATCTAAGTTAATTTGCTCTAAGTGGGTAGGGGACATATTATTCGTTATACTATTTATTTTACAACAACTACTATTTATTAAATTGAAATCTGGCAGATTAATAGGTGAAGTCAAGTTTAAAACATTGCTATATCTCGGTAACAGCGTGGTACCTCTACAATATGCGATACAATTAGTTGGTATTGATAATATGCCGATACCGAATATATTTATTTCCTTTATCTGATTGTGACCTTGGCAATCTAGTGAAAGTTTCGTTAATTCAGATTGAACATATATAAATTTATTATTATTGAGCGATTTAAAAATATCTAGATTACCATGAATAAGTTTAATATTACAGACTGCGGGAATTTCTTTAATTGTTTTAGATAACAGTTCGCTTTCGCAACTTGGTATTGAATCAGTTTTGTAGATAATAGGAATTTCACATAAATATTCTGCCAAACGTAGTAGTTTACAATTTTCCAATGATTCTAATTTACAGTAATTTGACTTGTCCTTTGTTATAGCTAAATACTTAGCGCTTGGTACAATTAAACTAAATGTGTCTGGTTGGTTGACGTCGTGAGGAGTTGGTAATGCAATATTATTAAACAGAGAATATTCTTGGTTGGATATCAAAGGGACACGCAATAGAAATATTAGTTTATCGTTAAAATAATAACACAATAAAGTAGACACTTTTATAATAGTATGAACTGAACTTATATCTAATTGAACAGGTAAGTTTAGATTATTCGGCAGGTGCCTTACGTTATCAGCTAATTCTCGGTACATAGCGGTAGGCGACATAACGGACGGGTGTAGTATGTTTTGACCACAAAGCATTATCGCATTTGTTATGTCTTCAAGTTGAAACGTTAGGGTGACCATGGAAGTTTCCAAGGTATTTCGGACAAAATCTAGTTCTAATATATGCGTAGTTTTAGAAATGTTTTGAATACTGCTCGAGAGTTTGCTGATAGCGTCATTTAACTTTACTTCGTTTTGTTGAATCTTGTGAAACGTATTATTATATGTTGATATAACAGATTTAGTTATTAAAATATTTTTTCTTATGAAAGACTTGAGTTTATCTTGATTGTGTTGTATTGATTCAATAGCTCGGTCATATTGAATAGCATCGTCCTCATCTAAAGTACCAAAAACTTGTTTTAGAATCATTCCAATTCCTCCAATCCATGCTCGTTTGTTTCTGTGATCATCACTATCAGTAAGGTAAGATATGGAACTAAATAGTTTTATTAAATTCTGTTGTTGAACTACTAGTGGTTCCACTGTATTGCGGCATTCTGAGTGTTTTATATAGCCGGTTTGTTTACATGTATAAATTACCGTTTCTAGTGCTGAATTTATATTTTCAATATGCGGTTTAATATGTAAAATATCTAACGGCATAATGACATTTAGGATGCCATTATTTATTTTTAATTTCCCTATGTAATCGAAGTATATTCCAGGACTCGCAGTTATCGCGTGGACATACTCGTTAGGTGGTTGGAGTTCCGCTGAGGCACTGCAAGTACATAGGTATGCATGTATTATATATACTAACTAAATATTTAATGTAATAACTAATTACTATTAACCTAACTAGTTTATAAGGATATCATTATGTGTATAATCTATCTATACTAAAATATTGATTATTGAATCGATTTTTATTATTCTAACTTATAAGTTTTCTTTTACAGGTTGTTGGCGACCTCAGCGAGTTTCACTTGGTCATAATGGTGACGGACGTGTCGTCTGTTTATCAATAATGATATAGTGTTATTGCCGTGAACTTTTACGACTTTATACGGACCTTTCCATATGGGTGATAAGGCCTTTCGCATTCTAAGGTGGTTCTTTAAGTAAACATAATCGCCAACTTTATACTGTACTGGTCGACTATGAGAATCATAATACGTTTTAGACGTTATCTTAGATCTGTGGACGTATTCAAGAGCTTTATCGCGAGAATACTTTAAGCGGTTTTGTAGCATACGGACATATTCAGGGTATGTGACGCCAAGGTTTTCGTCACATATAGAGTTTGGGATAAACGGTTTGTTGCCAAACATTAATTCATACGGAGTGTAGTGCGTTACGGTATGAACAGTAGTATTATAAGTAAGCATGGCTGTATATACATAACGGGGCCAATTTGTTTGTTCCATATTGACGAAAGATTTTAGATATTCTTTCAAGGTTGAGTGGCTCCGTTCAAGGGCGCCTTGTGTCTGTGGGTGGTATGGAGTTGACCATAGCTGTTTAATTTTTAGAAATTCACACGTTTTCTTGAATAGGTCTGCTGTAAAGTTAGTGCCTTGGTCGGTTAAAATAAATTTTGGGAGGCCAAATATTGATATGAAATGTAGTAAACATTCGCATGTTTCTTCGGCTGTCGTGCTGCGCACGGGGTACGCGGTAGAGAATTTAGTGAAATCATCTTGTAGTGTTAATATGAATTTAAGTTTTGCCGGACCGGATTCTGGAAGAGGTCCTACTACATCAAGCGATACGCGCTCACACGGTTTAGTTGACGTACTTGTAATTTGCATTGGTGCGCGATTTATTTTGCGTAAAGCTTTATTTTCTTGGCACGACTTACAACTTTTTACATAAGACTCTATGTCATTGCGCATACCTTTCCAATAATATAACTGTTTCAATCTATCATACATACGACTGACACCAAGGTGACCAGCTATGGGTAAGTCATGGTTGTCGTGGAGAATTTTCTTAACTTCAGACGGTGATGGGTAAGTAACGTTATTATGATAGATATTTATTTGTATGCCAGTATTATGAAATAGGTAGTTTATAATATTATAAATTTTAATGTAACTGTGTTTTTCAAAAGGGTCACGGAAGTCGGATATACTTATTTCTTTAATTTGGTCAGTTATTACAAGTTCATTACGAATACATTTAAGGGTTTTAAATAATTCGTCATATGACGCCTGGTCGAAGTGATGTACTTTTACGTACAGGAAGTAGTAATCCTTATTTCCTGACTGGACTTTATAGAAGGTATGTAGTTGTTTTTCCTGGTTGCGGATTTGGTCTCGATTTTCTAGATTATTTAATATTTCTCCAATATATGGATTTGATTCATCTAAATCAATCGATGTGGGTACTAAGACTATCTTAGAAGTGGTTTTTAGTAAACTGTCATTATGTTCAATAATGTGTGTATTGAATGATTTATTTTTATCAGCTATTTGTTTCAGGAAGTTGGAATAGTCGACCGTGGATAAGTCAGGGATGGAACTGAGGTGCGCATCTTGAGTCCTAGTGTTTTCTGATGGGACTCTTATAGAGGTAGGATCTAGAGATTCTGTATTAAAAAGGTCTGGGGTAGGAATTTCTAAGAGATGATCGGGATTAAGTTCTTCCGACTGAAGGGAAGTAGGTGACGTTATAAAGTCGAACAAATCTCTGTCTGAGTTACTATCAAAATTTTCGGGTGTAATATTAGCTTCGGAATTTAGAAGATTAGGTGTTGTTATTTCGTTAGCAGTAGGTTGAACGGGATTAACGGGGAATCTAGACAAAGCGTCTGCGTTGGCATTTATTTTACCCTTTTTATATTGAATATCATATTCAAATTCTTCAAGTTTCAACCTCCATCGAATGAGCCTAGACCCAGGATCTTTACAATTGAATAGCCACTGTAGCGGCTTGTGGTCTGTCATAATAATAAATCGGCGACCATATAAATATGGTCGGAAGGTTTTAGTTCCAAATACTATTGCTAAACATTCTTTTTCCGTGACACTGTAATTACATTCGGCTTTATTTAAGGTGCGGGACGCATATGCAATTGGAAGGTCACGTCCGATGGGACCTTGAGACAGGATAGCTGATATAGCATAGTTAGATGCATCGCAGGTTAACAAAAAGGTTTGATTAAAGTCAGGATAAGCTAATATAGGTGCTTCGACTAGTTTATTTTTTAGGGTTTCGAAACTGAGTTGTTGTTCATTCGTCCAATCAAACGAGGCGTCCTTTTTAAGGAGCAAGGTAAGGGATTTGGCTAGTTTCGAAAAGTTAGGGATAAAACGCCTGTAGTATGACACGAGGCCTAAGAAAGATTTAATGTCTTTAGCAGACTTTGGAACGGGGTATTGTGTTACAGCTTTCACTTTATCTGGATTTGGTTTTACACCGTTTTGGGTGATAATGTGACCTAGGTAAGTAACTTCTTTTCTTAGAAATTCGCATTTTTCTGGTTGAAGTTTTAAATTGAATTCTCGAAGTCTGTTGAAAATGGCCTTGAGATTAAAGATTGCTGAATTTAGATCAAATGCATACTGGACTATATCGTCTAAATAAACAAAACAACGAGAGCCTTGTAGACCAGCGAGGCAAGTATTCATAAGCCTCTGAAACGTACTCGGGGCATTTTTTAGACCGAATGGCATTCTATTGAATTGAAAGTGGCCTTGGGGTACAGAAAAGGCTGTTTTAGGTGCGTCTTCTGGTGATATCAATAATTGATGGAAACCTGATGAAAGGTCGAGGGTACTGAAATATTGGCTTTTACCTAATTGGTCAAGAATTTCGGTAATTTGAGGGATAGGATAAATTTCACCTATTGTGACGTCGTTTAACTTTCTATAGTCAATTACGATGCGCCATTTCTTTTGGCCAGAAGCGTCTGGTTTTTTAGGAACAATCCATATAGGAGAAGACCATGGGGAATTCGAGGGTTTGATAATATCCTGGTCCAACATTTTATTAATTTGGGTGTCCACTTCCTCTTTATGGCACTCAGGAAAACGGTAAGATTTTGTATGTATCGGAGTGTTACTTGTGGTTTTGATTTCATGTTGGATGGCTGGTGTAAAAGACAGAGCCTCTTCTGGTAAGTGGAATATATCAGAATAATCTGAACATAAATTAAAGAGAGCTTGAGCTTCTTCGTCATTCAGGTGGGAGGTTCTCAGGGAATTTAAAACTTTCCTAGTACGTTCTACTACGTTTTCACTAAGGGGGGTCGACTGAATAGGATAAGCGACAATTGGGTCTAGTCTAAGGTTAAGGTTGCGTTTAATCTTAACAGGTTTATTAGAGGTATTAACAACGGATATATTGACTCTATTATTGTTTTTAACTTTTGTTATACAATTAGCAACTAGAAGAGTACTAGAAAGATGTTGATCTAGGATCACACCTTCTTTTATTTCTGGATTTGTGACGGTACATTCTATTACAGTTTCTGTGCGTGGTGGTATAATGTAGCAAGAGTCAAAGAAATGAATTCTAATCTCATTGCGAGTTATTTTAAGAACATCACGACTGTAGTCGATGTTGCAACTGTTAGCCGTCAGGAAATCATTACCTATAATGCCATCATAAGGTAGATTAATTTCCTTGATCATGTGGAATTTATGGCTAATTGACTTAGAATCGGAAACTTTCAGTTTTAAATTAAAATAGCCCATAGTTTGGGTGGTTTCAACGCCAGGGTCGATACCTTTAATGCTTATAGGTTTATGAATGATTTTTGGCTTGTTTAGGACACTTGATTCTTTTAACAAGCAGATTGCAGACCCTGAGTCTACAAGGAGTGTTAGTGGAATATCAGAGACTTGTGACTCTATCAACACATGAGGTAGTAGCTTTTTAGAGGTATCGATACTAACCTCATAAATTTTATTAGGAGAATTGAGGTTTCCGTTTTGGGGCTGGTTACCCTGCTGTATAACCTCGAGAGGGTTGAGGTTGCCGTTTTGGGGCTGGTTACCCTGCTGTATAACCTCGAAAGGGTTGAGGTTGCCGTTTTGGGGCTGGTTACCCTGCTGTATAACCTCGAAAGGGTTGAGGTTGCCGTTTTGGGGCTGGTTACCCTGCTGTATAACCTCGAAAGGGTTGAGGTTGCCGTTTTGGGACTGGTTACCCTGCTGTATAACCTCGGGATTTTTATTGGTTGAACTCATGCGGTTCGAATGTGTGCCGATTTTGACTTGACGTCCCGTTCGGCACGGTTGCAGGACGTTTATTCGTTTAAATCTTCCACTTCGGCATTTTCGCCTTCGTCATCGTGGATAGATTCGTCAGAGTCATCGCAATCATCGACAAAACTGACTCGAGGAGATTTAGGATTGGGTTGGAACCCAGAGGATTTACTTTGATCCTGTTGAGGTTGAGAACTCGGGTAACGTTTCTGTCGCTTTTGACAGTTATTAATATCATGACCAATCTCTTTGCAATATTTGCACGTAAGGTTTGGGTCATGTTTAGGATTGCTACCCGACGTACTTGGTTGCGAAGATGATTTCTGCGAGTATTTATTGTTCTGAGCAAAGGTTTTAGGTTTGGACCTATTTTGGCTAGCTTGTTTATCATGTTGTGAGCTATGATTTCGCCTATAAAGAGTTTCTAAAATCCTTTCTTCGGAAATGGCTAAGTTAACGGCCTCATTGAAAGTTTTAGGTGCCCTGCACCTTACCATGTTTGATACGCGAGGGTTTAAACCCATAAGAAAGTGGTGGAGTGTAAGGTCCTCCATGGCCGCTGTACGACCTGGTATTTCTTTGGCCTTATAATTAGAGAGAGATATCTCTGTTAATAATTGAGAAAGGTAAGTCTCCATACGAAGGGCGAATTGTCCTACATTTTCAGACGAAGTTTGTTTGCTTTCCTGGAGGTCATTAAGTAAATGTGTATAGTGTTTTCTTTCTGAAAATTGAGTTTTAAGAAACTCTTTTAACTGTTCCCAAGATGTGAACTCTTTGATCGAGCAAGCGATTTCGGCTTTGTCTGTAAGTTGACATAATATGTATTTTAATATAATTGGCTTTTGTGCCTCGGATGCTAGCTCATATGTATTATTGCAGTTATTAATAAACGAATTTAGTTTCTCGCGACTGCCGTCATATGGTTTTACGAACTTTAATAAAGTATTAAGCTCCATTTCTACTGTTTGCCTAGTAATTCTTGGTGATAAGATTGGAGATTTTAGGTCTGAAGGCTCAGATGGAATATCAATCTGCAATTTGCTATCTTCGTTTTTTGGTACTTTAGGAGGCATAACATGCAAATTCTAGACGCCAAGTAACAAAATATTAATATTAAACTGACAGAGATAAGCTTATAGTTAGCAATTGTTCATCGACTTACAGGAATACGTAGGCGGCGATAAGAGCTAGAGCTGAGAGCGGCTGCATGGCGACACTCGCACGCAGATAACACAACCGACACTCTTAGATTCACGGAACACTTGTTAGACTAAACACAAAACACTCGCGGGTCATAGGACGACACTTATAACGTTTCAGGATCCGCAGGATCCCTGAAGGACGCGTGAGATGCTCGGAGGACTAGCAGGGTGCTCGGAGTGGCTCGCAGGATGCTCGAAGGAATCGCAGGATGCTCGAAGGAATCGCAGGATGCTCGAAGGACTCGCAGGATGCTTGAAGGGCGATTAAAGGATGTCCGCAGGACACTCACAGGATAGATGTAGGCTGCACTTATTATATGCGCTCAGGTGTACACGACTCGCAGAATCGTAACGTGCTACTTATGAACACTTCACTGGTTTTATTACCATTTATTTATTATAGGATTGCAGGATACGGAGAGTCTATTTATTGATTTAACGCAAATATTGTTTACGCGAATCGGCACTGGGGATTTCCGTATCCCACCGCTGCCACCAAATGTTATAGGGTTCCTTGAAAGAGGCTTTTTAAAAAAAGAAATTATTTAAAATATAATTAATTTTTATTTAATTATTTATTATAATTCAGTAAAAGGGACCCTTATGCAACCGATCACCGTAAAGGTTCGAAATAGACTGCTTTAGTACCAATGATTATTGCTGACTACGACTATTGTACTGAGATGGCTGAAAGCCATGATGATTAAGCATTTTAGGGTTCAGTGTATGCTTATAACAGTACGCATGCTCGTATTATTAAAAGCGCTATCACTCATACAAGAAAAAATTTGCGCCCTTTTGGTCAAAAACATCATGCTGAATGAACCATGACAGGTCACGGTTCTAGAACGTCGAACTTTATCCAAAAGATATTTTGTAAATAAAAATGTAAGTATTCATAAAATGCCGGATATTTTGAAAGAAATACGATCAAATGAGATAAAATATATTCGATTACTTATTCATAGATCGCGATAGGCCGGCTAGTTTATATCGCATCATAAAATCGAATAACATATCAATTTACCGAGTGACTACATGAACTTTTAAAAGCATCGGAAGGAACTCATATTTATTTCATCTTGAGAACTTATCTTATATCATTTTAGTGTTCCTTTTTTTACTTTAAAACTGTTTTTAATAAAATGTATGATACAATTTGTACTTAAACTGATGGGAATAAGGTATAAAATTATTTGCAGGTTATATGAATTTTTATTTCATGGAACGCAAGAATTTTCCAGAGATGGTTAAAAGAGGAGAGGAGGTTTCAGATTTTTAAGTCGATTTTTTTACTTTTGCAAAATTGCTTATTTATTCAAGATCAAACGCCTCCATTCTAAGCCACTGCCGTGTCCCTGCCACGCTACTGCTACGCCACAGCTACGACACTGCTACGACATTACTACGACACTGTGATGACATTGCTACCACACCGCAACGCAACTGCTAAAACACTGCTACAACACTGCTACGCAACTCCTACGACACTGCTACGCAACTGCTACGACTCAAGTAAAGCAGGTATATTTTTTTTATTTGTGCTATTTGGTAAACAATTAAAGTGTACTTCAATTTCGATTACTTATAAGAAATTTTATGTGAATTTGATTAATTCGAAGCATTTTTATGTGCAGACGCCAAGCACATCAAGCTACTACAATCTGTCAAATTTCTTTAATAGATTTTCAACTTTATCACTACAGCGTAAGGTTCAAGGTTGATTGGGAAAATTTTACAGTTTCGGGTAGCTTGATGTGCTGGCGTCTTTACCTAATAACTATGTTTGTGTATTATATCTTATCTATACATATAATAAAATTGTAGAAAAGTGGTGTCTGTACAATGGAAATATATTAAAAAAAAGTAGCAGGGGTTGTTATTATATCGATGCCGAACCCGAAAATGTAATTAAATTTTTTTTTGTCTGTTTATCTGTTTGTCTGTTTGTCTGCTGTGTTTGTGCACGCTAATATCAGAAACGGCTTATTCGATTTAGATGCGGTTTTCACTGATATATTGTAGTAAGCTTCACTTAACATTTAGTGTTTATTTCATGTCAATCGGTTCATAAATAAAAAAGTTATGTCAATTTAAAGAATCACGGCGAACATTTGTTAAGGTATTCTATCAGAGTACGTAAACGCCTCGCGCCTGCGCGTCCGTGGCTATATATTCAAGGTGTAACGGAAAGGGGGTATCAACCCTGAAGGAGGTGAATGAAGATGAAAATAAAAAATTGGACCTCCCATAGTAATAGCACATCAATGATTTACTATTACTATGGGAGGTCCAAATTTTTTTTTCATATTTCGACCTATGTTCTTTGGGGAAATTTGTTCAGTTTCATGAGCACATTCACCTCCTTCAGGGTTGATACCCCCTTTCCGTTACACCTTGTATAAAGCGCGCTGAGAGCCGCGCCGCTGCCATAATTCCGATCCAGCCTGTCCCTTGCTGCCCTCTCCCAGCGACGCCCTAAGCCGAGGTCCGTACCCCACAGGGGGTGCCCTTAACGTGTAGTCGCTTAGTTTTTAAGTTTATATTGTGTAGTTAAGTTGTGTATTATGCCCTGGCTGGAGGCCTTAATTTATTGAGGCATCCACAGGAAAGCCAGGTTAAGCAGTCGACAACCCCTCAGGTTGAACTGCGAGATGACCATTTCAAAAGAAAACGCGCCGCTGCCATAAGGATTCAGTTATTCGTAGCGAACGCACGTATCCTGGAGAGTATAGGCGAATAGTTGGATTCGATTATTGCGATTCACTTGAATACTGACTGTTTGCATATTTCATTTATTTATATTTTAGGGTTTGTAGGTTAGCTTAGGTTAGTAATTATTTTTTCTAGCAATTCTTTTGTTTTATAAAGTTAGTACGTTTGTCTGTGTAGAAGAATAGCACCACCCCTTACTTACCGTGGGTGTCGTAAAAGGCGACTAAGGGTCTCACCGGAGAATGGGCAGCAGCGTTCTCTATGCATTCCACCACCATATGCGATCGCCAACCCGCCTGCCAAGCGTGGCGATTATGGCAAACCCCCCAAAAATTGGGGGAGGCCTATGTCCAGCAGTGGACGTCTATCGGCTGAAATGATGATGATAATGACGTTTGGTTTACACGTCTTAACACTTATTACTTAAACTGTGATAATTTTAGACTGTATAATAATCTGTAAGTATTTATAATTTAATTGTTTACGATAGTACGTGTTTACTAAATAACTGTGTGTTAAGTAGTAAGTACTATTTTATTGTAAGAATGCCTCGAAGAAGATCCAACCTCTCCTAATGTAGCAGAAATGCTAAAAGGATGAGATTACTTCGATCACAGGAATCTGAGGAAGGTCGTGAGGCAAAAGGCTCTCTGCACCAGGCTAGGTTTCGTGCTGCAGAAACTTCGACTCAGCGAGAATCTCGACTGAGTTCAAATCGTTCTCGAATGATGACAACTCGAAATAGGGAAAACGGGGAACAACGAAAGGCACGTTTATCTGTCGATCGCGAAGCTCACGCGTGAGTCTGAGACTTTTGCTGTCAGGGAAATCCGCCTGAGCTCCCAGAGAGTACGGACAACAAATGCTCGATTCCAGGTGTCTCCTGGAATCGAGCATTTGTTGTCCGTAGGGACAGGACGAACGGGAAATACGTCTCACTGCCGATCGTGAAGCTCATACACTATCGCGTGAGTCTGAGACTTTCACTGATAGGGAAATTCGTCTGAGTTCTCAGAGGGTTCGGACAGCAAATGTTCGGTCTCAGGAAACACAGGAAGAACGCGAAATACGTCTCACTGCCGATCGTGAAGCTCAAGCACTAGAGTCTGAGACTTTCACTGAAATTCGCCTGAGTTCTCAGAGGATTCGGACAGCAAATGCCCGGTCTGTAGACGGTATATGTAATTCAAAATATGCTGCCCGAAAAGTCACTATTCCACGCGGACGAAGTCGCGGGCACAGCTATAAAAAATAAAAGTTTAATTACTTACACATTCAAATGTTAAATTAACGATGTGGTTGGAGCGAAATCTTTAAAGTATTCGTTTACCAGATAAGACACAAAAGGAAAAATACTCGATTGTAATAATAACTCGACATTACAGTGACTCGTTACACGAGACACGTTACTAACGTGGAGCAAATACTTCGCTGTCACTGATTTTCGGCCTTGAACCCAGTTGACCAGTGTCAACTTACCCAGAACAAAAAATGGTTTTCCTTTTCTAGAATCTTGAACATTTCTTTCATGACAATATAATCAAATAACCTTATAATAAAATCAAATATCAAACAAAATTACAAGTCGTCAAGAGATAATATTTTATTATACATACTTAATAATATAATCCATCAATATTTTTTTGTATTTATTTGTACAGTTAGTTCTTTAATTTAGTACGTAGTGTAAATATGTAGTTAATTGTGTTAGATATTGTTAAAGTTTAAACCATAATTTATCTTCATAATAAACTATACTTCAAATATTATACCTTTTCAAGCTTTATCTAATCTTACTACACTTTTTTTTATTCCAGTAGTACGTTCTCATGCAATAATTTCCAATCTTCACGGGGCCAAAGCCTCGGGCAAACGCTGTTGTTTGATAAGTAATCAAAATTGTCTAACCAGATGTTATAAATTAAATAAGGTGAAAAAATCAATTGTAACATAATATTACCGCGGCTACTTAACGGACTTCTTACGGCACCTGACCACGATATTGAATCACTAGAAGTTCACTTTCCCGCTTCGTAACAGACGGTCAGCAAGATATTAAGTATACGTAACTCTTTATTATGTTTTTTTTAGATTAATATCAGTAATATTAGGTTAGACACAATAGAAGCAAACTAGCTAAATGATTTTATATCTGTAAGCAGATTTGTACAAACACTTTTACACGTCAATCATATTTTGAAACTATAGGCGTTTCCTATCTGACTACTTTGAAAAGAAAGGCCGAAACAAACTCAGAGGTCACAGTCACTTTTAAAGTCCAGACATAATCTTCGTCAGATCATGTGGAGACTATGTAGATTGGTGTCTGAAATGGTCTTTTGAGGGAACAACCACGCGGAGTGGATCTGTCCAGTATGTCGCATTTATCAGTAATCATGCAGTCCAACTCAGAGCATAGGGAGCTCAACGATTCGACGAACAATACAAAACAAAGGACATTTGGGTAGGCCGCATTACATAAACTACCAGACCACAATTAAAAAAGCTGATGCGTGTGTATTAAGTAGCTTAGAGATATTTATTCTGTCCATTAGATTCTTGAAGCAGATCAGTGTGGGAGCCGTTACAACATTTTCCGGGGTTTATTCCAGAAATCCCCACCGACAAATCCCCACCAGTGGGGATTGTTATTTTTTTTCCAGAAATCGCCACTAGTTAAATAAACTCAGCTTAGTGGGGATTTTTGGAAAAATAAATAACGATACCCACCAGGTTTTGTTGTTTCTAAATTATTAAACAAATATGCGTTAATCAATATGTTTAATTAGACAAGTAAGTAATTATGTAAATATTATAATCAACTTTCATTAAAAATTAATTGCATTGAAACGAAAATCAAAAATATTTACAACAATTGACAAACAAAAATTATTTAAACATTATAGGATCACGTAAATCGCGATTGTGAATTTATCTCATTCTTTCCAAAAAAAGTGGCACTGTAATGCTGCCAACTGTAGTTGAGCATCTAAGATTAGCTGATCTTTTTCTTTGCTTCTTTGTGATCGCGGGTTCCGACGCTGATTTTCGTTAGCACTTCTTTCATAAAACAAAGCGTCTTCATGCAAAAAATGTAGGAGTTTCAGTAAACTTGGTTTTTCTTAGCGGCTTAGGCTTCCAAAAAGTTTGTGATTCTTCTTTTATCTATTGGCTTAACATATACCGGCGAAAACGGTCGCTGTGTTGATTGTCTGGGCTTTGGCTGGTAACATAGAACCAGCCTTCCATAATTAGATATTCCGGTAAAAGTGGTAGTACTGCAGCAAGTTCAATTTGCCTGCGTTTTTGTTTAATAATTTAGAAACAACAACACCAGCAGGGCTAGCATGGCCGGAGACATTTTATCCACGGGGAGAGGAGAAAATACTATTCCCCTCTGTCAATTTTGTCCACCCTCCGAGCATGGCGACATGGGTGGATAAACTATTCACGGTGGCAGTAAGCACGAGACATTTTTATAGTACAATTAATTATATTTTCTCCAAGAGATATACTTAAACCCACCATCTGAAGACGAGGACAAATTTCTACCTTTGTTATGTCAAAATATCTGTAAATTTTCTCTTCCACTAGTCGCCATGCTATAGGCGGGGGGTGAGTATCCACGTCTAATGTCAAAAAGTGATATAATTCTCTTTCCCCCTGTTGCCGTGCTTTGGCAGGTGGATAAAATAATTTTATCCCTTGTCAGTGGAAATAACCGGTGGAGAAAAGTTTTATCCCCAGCCCATGCTAGCCCTGCTGGTGGGGATTGTTACTTATTTTTCCATAAATCCCCACTAGGCTATTTATTTAACTAGTGGGGATTTCTGGAAAAAAAAATAACAATCCCCACTGATGGGGATTTGTCGGTGGGGATTTCTGGAATAAACCTTTTCCGGGTGCCTATTCCATGCTGTTATAACTCGGTTCGACAAGAATTACTTCAAAGGCTTTTTCTTTGATGATTTGTTCCTTATCTTTAGGGAACAAAGTGGCTTGTACATAAGTAACTTTCATAATAATTAGTTGCCACACCAAATAAATTCTCCAAGATCGTGGGTGCGTTTTCAAACACACGGGACCATCAACTATCATGGTGCGGAAACACAAATCTTTGTTCCGTGTGGGAATCGAACGTGCAATACGATGCACAGCAGTCAATCGCCTAGCTACTGCTCCATTACCCAGTTATAAACAGGTTAGGACACCTGTTATAGTGCTAGATACTAAGCCTAATCTTAGCTTTACACATGCGTTTACTCTACATGGGATCAATTCTGAAGTTCTAACACGTTGGGTCCGAACTTACGATCTCTCGATCGCCATTCTACGCCCTAACTTTTGTGCTATTGCCGCTAATGTTTTTTTTTACTGAGCCAGAATCCAATTTGCAAATTATTTCACTTGAACACAGTTTAATAGATATCCTATAGTGAAGCACTTGAAGATTGCTCTTAATAATTTACTGAAAGGTTTCCAACTCAGTGCCTATCTAGGTATTCACATTGAAGTAACTACCTCTTCAGGGAAATGGCTACAAGTTATTACTGTAACTTGTAATAAGTGCGGAGTAGTCCGATCTTAATTAAAGGGGTTTTTAGTGATTAATCATCGATTTGAGTCTTTTTATACCTTGCCTTTTGATGCGGGAAGCACAGAACCTGTCGAAGTGGAGGTGCTTGGGGGAGGCCTATGTCCAGCATTGGACGTCTTTTGTCTGAAATGGTTATGATACCTTGCTCTATCCCAGGTTTTTTATTTCAGTAACATGGGTTGCACCGGATCAACTGGATGAAATGGATGAAATGGCGACAGGTCACAGGAACAACTTACGACCCACTGATGCCCCCCTCAAGTTAAAGGGGAAAATCTACAAGTCCCTGATAAGGCCTCGGATAGCTGCCCCGTGAAGAATGATGAGAATGTTGAGATGGATGTGTGGAGTGACGAAAATGAATAAAGTAGAAAATAAGTATAAAGTTTGAAAGTGGTGCCAGCAAAAGAAAATTTGAAAGAAAAACGTTTGGTACGTATGTGATGATCAGGATGGAAACGCATGTGACCAAAAGAATGATGAATATAAATGTTGGTGGGGAGAGCGAGAAGAAGGCCTTTATGGGTGGATTGTGTGAGGAGTGACATGAAAGAGAAGGGAGAATGGAAAAAGAAAACGTCTTGCGCCGACCCCAAGTAACATGAGAAAGATAAATAGATAGATTTATTTATTTCTGAAAATATGGTACATTAAGATCTTAATAATAAACAGTTTCACATACACTACCGTTGCCGGTGTAGAAATTTAACTAACTTACAAATTCAAAGTGGCCAAGCTCTAGGCTGCAACAATATAATCACAGTAGTTAGTTTGTCATCGAAACGCTAAGAAGAAGATATATCCCATTAATATAATTATAAATTATTCAATTGAATTGGCAATTTTTATACAATGTCAAGTATTACATGCACAATTTTATTGTATTTATTACTTAAGAATGAAATATTTAAAAAAAAAAACAGTACAAGTCAATAGTTAAACACACACAAAGTAATTATTTAAAAATACATTTTTTTAATAATTACTTTGTCAAAATGTATAATTTAAAAATTCATTAACTGGATAGAAACAGTTGTCTAGACAAGTGCAGGAAGATGACGATGACATGGGTTACGTATGCAGACACAAATGTCTAAATGTATCATACACAAACTCCCAGAACTGAAACATAAGCTATAATTTATTTCTATAGGTATACCTGTACTTTAACAATAAATATGTAAGTATCTCTTTTAGCTTATATATAAGGTCTATCTATTCATACACGAAATCTCATAAGGGGTCATTGTATTCATCATTACGAACAACTTTTACTATGGGACCAAATCTGTAATCGCGAAAAAAAATCAGCTGTTCCCTACATTTTGACGAGTTATGCGAACATAAATGTGTGGAACAGCTGATTATTTTTTCGCGATTTCGAGTTTGGTCCCAAAACACAATGACCCCTTCAGATATTTCGTATATGAATAGATAGACCTTATATTGTATTTAAGATGACCAGGTAATGCTGCAGTTTCTCATTTCATAATAATAAAATTATAAGAATTGAAAAGCCTTAGTTACGTCAACTCAAAACATTAATTTTCTTTAAATCCATTAATTTCAAGATGATGACAAAATTAAAATTACAGGAAGTGATAATTAGATTACAGGGGGGGTGGTTGTGAGTGGAGTGACTACTTAATTAAGCAGTGAAATCAATTATCTAGCGGATCGATAATGCCGAGAACTGAAACTGGGTGAACGTGGAATTGCTCAATAGGTTCACAGTGCTAAGGGGCTTACATTAATCGTGTTTAGAAATAGAAACCAGCTGCATTTTGAGTTTATGCTACCTGAAATCAAACGCCTATTTATTCCTTGATTGTCAATTACCCAATATTGCTAATCTAGAGAGCACCTATTACTTTTAACCGCTGCTGGTCATTTATGGCTAATCTTTGCGTTATGCTCGTGAACGGGTGCTGCTCGTGGTGACAGGTCGTCTTGCTGATCATTATTTTGTTATTGTTATTAGTAATTATATATTTTATAGTTGCTAAGCCTAATTTATCATTTGTGACTTTTACTTACAGATATATGCAGCAGTGTATATGTAAGCGGGCGCGCCCTTTATACCTGGAAGCTTTAATTTAGGTATTAAGTTCTGTTTACGTTTTTTTAGTTTTCAATGTATTTGTTGGCTTTTTTAGTTTTCAATGTACTTGTTGGTTCAGCTAGCACACGCCAATATAGGCGTGTGCTAGCATACATATGGCAAAAGCTGACATATGGCAAATAATTTATTAAACTGTTTTGTTTTTCGTAATATTAATTACTTTAATCACTTTATTCTAACTAAAGACAGCTGTGCTGCTGGGGCCTTTGTTGCGTCACTTCTTCCAGCTAAAGCACTAGGAAGGTCGGGCACTTTGGGGGACTGTCTTATATAATTTCAATGTTCAAAAAGTGCTGATTCTCAGCCTAGGTTGAATAAATGATTTTTGATTATGATTTGATTTAGATAGCCGGGGTCACATTAACAAATTATTGAATACTGGGTCACATTAGATTATAATCTTTTCTCTTGTCATACGCCGAACAATTGTCTGTGTGGTGCCGGACTTAAAGAATAGCACCACCCATACTTCCCGTCGGTGTCGTAAAAGGCGACTAAGGGTCGTACCGGAGAATGGGCAGCAGCGTTCTCTATGCATTCCACCACCATACTATACTGCGATCGCCAACCCGCCTGCCAAGCGTGGCGATTATGGCAAACCCCCCCAACTTAGGGGAGGCCTATGTCCAGCAGTGGACGCCTTTCGGCTGAAATGATGATGATGATGATGACGCCAAACAATAAATAAGATCATTTGCGGTGTATTTATTTATGATCATATTGTAGTTATAAACCTCTGATGAACGGTTACATAGCAAAAAATAAAATAACTCCACTTTTCTCCCATTAACATCTTTAGCATAATCAGCCTATAATGTTCCCATTGCTGGTACATAGGCCTCTCTTCGAGACAGAGAGGTCTGTAATGGATTACAGGCCTCTCCCTCTGGAAGAGACTTCGCGTCGCGTTCGCGTGGTGGACTACGCGCGTCCAGTGTTGGTTGGTAGATGTCACGTGTCGTCGAATTTTTAGCTCTAGGATATGCTAGTTCCCTCATAATGTTTTCGTTCACCATTTTCAGAGCAGTGGTGATGAAATTATTTACACAAGGTGAAATGTAAATTTTTACTACATCATTACAACAACCTATGCGTTTCTCGTATATAACATTAGAAACGGCCATAACTCACAGAAGAGATCTAAAAGCAAAGAAAAGGGCTCGATTGTAATCGGTCATCTATTCTTGTGGAGGAAGGCCAGCTATTCAAACCGAGTGGCCGAAGCTTACCATGTGATCGAACGGTCTACCCTACAATTGTGGAACAGGCCTTAAATAACTACACTTTCAATAGCCAATAGTTTCTTTTGGGAGAAACGTTTTGGCGAGAGAGACAATTCAATATAAACCTTAGGTCCTTAGTATAGGGATTTATTTTCTTCTCTCTGTTTCATTAAGTGTACACACCGATGTTTTTCAACAATATTTTGCAGACTACTAGTAAGGTGAAAAGTATTCCTATTAACTACTTCATCTAAGCTGCTCCTGCGAATAGTTCAGTACATTTCGTTTGCCAGTCGTATACTTCATGCCCTTCATGGATACGTAATTTAGTTTTTTTAAGTAAGTCTAGGTATTAGAAAAAAAAAAAATGGTCAAGTGCGAGTTGGACTCGCACAGGAAGGGTTCCGTACCACAGTACAATATCTAACACTACACGTTTTTTTAAATATATTTTAATAATACTTTAGTTTTTTATATAGATAAAATATTTATTATTTGTTGTTATAATGACCATAGTAGAATATAATCTGTGATTTCAAATGATTTAAAATTCCAAGTGTCGACCTATTACGATTCAAAAGGTACAGCCCTCTGACATGCGGACGGACGGACGGACTGCGAAGCCTTAGTAACGGAGTCCCTTTGGCTCCCTTTGGGTACGACACACTAGGACACACAAGGAATTTAGTTTTGTTATTCTACAAGGAATTTCAATAAAATGTAATTGTTTCTTTAGAAAACATTGTTATCGTAAGCTAGCATGCAATGTAACGAGGTTGTTAACCTTTACAGGTCTATTACACAACATCTTTGATCGTCTGTTTACAGGGTATGTCGTAAATAGAGGATATCCCTTAATCGACCTTCGCCTAAGAACTATACAGAATGTTACGTTAAACATACTTTAAGGGAGTGTAGTATTCATGAAAATGGGACCAACTGTGAAATATGAAAAAAGAATCAGCTGCTACATATACTTTTGTTCGCATAACTCGACAGCATTTTTCATATTTTAGAATTGTAATTGTAGTAAAAGTTGTTCTTCTTTTGAGCACTACACTCCTTAAGAGTTTATTCCTTATTCAACCTTACACGAAGGACGAAGAAGGACACGTAAAATAAACTGCTTTATTACTGTAGTATTGTATATGTGTCCTTTGTTGGAGATCCCAAATAAATATATAACCAACCGCGCAAATGTATAAAAATTATTAAAATAATCTTCTTTTATTCCTCTCTCTTATCAAGAAGAGGATATAATATAGATAAGTTCATACACGTACAGACCACACACACAACAGCTTAGCGCATTTAAATTCAATTAACTCAATTGATAAACCAGAGACTTTTTATAAGAATTAATTGGATTTGAATTTTTATTTCCCAATATCGTCTTTTGACGTCAGTTCCCTCTCAGTTTCATACCTGTTCCACCTGAAAACAGCTGTATCATGAATCTGTAGTCATTCAGTCTCTTTTTTCAGTACTCAGCACCCACGCTACCGGTGCGTGCATGGAAATGTAAAAAACAGAGTGCGTGGGTGTGGTTGAAATGGTGGCAAGCAACTTGATACTTGGATCTATCTTCACGTGAACTAGTTCCTTCTTCATAAAACAGGCGTAAAAATGACACTTCGACCTTTAGAAAGAGACATATAGGTATTAGTGACGGGAGACAATGCTCTACCAAGCCGATTGTTCTTTTTTCAACACTAGCCAGTTTGAATAATAATGTCAATGTCTTTATGAGATCGGTCGTTGTTTAGACCTCTGGGTAGGTATCCTAACTCGTTCTAATACGCAAGACGAAATTCATTGTTTGCCTGTTGCGAATTTGCGAATCCCACAAGCAAGCAGCAGCTTGTCACAGCAAGTCGGCTTGCTGTGCGTTATTTACTTTAATTGATAATTAGTAAACTTGCTTGGTAGACATTGTAGAAGGTGGCCACTAACCGAAAGCACTATTAGTAATGGATACTACGCTATGTGATTTCTTTTTAATTAAAAGTGAAACCCTGTAGTGGAATCTTTTAAAAGCTACATTAGAGGACCAAATGCTCACCTCCTCGCACATAATATGTGAAATATCAATTTGACGATACAGTTATTGTTATTGTTGCACGCTGACCTGAGCAACATATTCACTACAACTATCAACCAGACACAATAACAGCGTTATTTTTTTCCAAATAAGTTTTAAAAAATAATAAAATAATCAAAAAAGCTATACTCCACTAACAAAGTTGTCAAAGTTCCGTATTGTATAGACCTACCCTACACAAAAGCAAACAGCAATCCAATTTTAAAATTGCCGCTCACGTAACATCTAAACAAACGGGACTCGATATAGTTTTCCAATGTTTGTTAAATATTAAGCGCTCACTACCACTATTCGAATTGTTTTTGCCACAATAGTTGTAGCGAGAGCTCGACTACATAAATGTATGTGCTAACTTGCCTCGCGTGTGCGCCCGGAGTACGCGGCGCCGATAATCCCCTTAGTGGGTAACGAACTGGCCAAGCGCCGGACAGATAACTAGCTATTCCACTTTAGGCTATCTTCGAACTGGTTACATAGAAATTTCCCTTTGTATTCTATTTATGTCGATAATTATTATTTTTAAAAGAGGAGTGGAGTGGAGTGAAGTTTCTTTCCGCCTGTTCTCTATAGAAAACGACCAATTGGTACAGGCACCTAGCTTCTGACGTTTCATAAGTGCCCGAGTAGGTTTATGTGATATAAAATATTTTGATTTTGATAGAGAACCATTTTTAACTCAAACTGCGTTGACTTTCACAAACGTTGCACAACTGTACTTCTTGGAAACAAGACGAAATTCTTGAAAAGGCTTTAAGCTTTAGAGTAGTTTAAAACTGAAAAATAAGAAAAGCGTAAAAATAAAATTCCAAACGGTTTTGCACTTGAAGAGGTACATTTATATCGCGTAAAGAGCTTGCGACGAAAAAGTGAAAGAAATATTTTACGATTCTATAAAAATATGAGACATTTTTAACGACTGTAATAGTTTTCATCGAGACAAGACACAGATGACTTTTATCGCACACAGCCTAGAATAGAATTATTATATCGGCTGACTTTTTTTACCGTCTGGACAAAAACAGGGTATAAAAGTGAACAGAGTAGAAGCCAAAGAGAAATGTCTTTTATTTCACAAAAAATAAAATAAAGGATCTTTTTTTACATTAAATCCTTTGATTGAAGCCGGACGATGTCTTTAATTAACCTTTTGAATGTCTTAAGTTACACAGTTCGACATAAGCAATTGTCTTTCTATTGTGTCTCTAATTACGGCATTCGATGAGTTAAAGAATTGAATTCATTGATAATTTCTGCTCATACATAAGGGGTGCCTATAAGTCGATTTTTTTTTTTATATTACTTGTCGATTTATCTGTTTATTTTTTTTTGTGTAAAAAAGAAATTTCTGTGCCATAGACTTCTACTCCGTTCACCTTTTATGCCCTGGTTTTGTCCAGACGGTAATAAAATCAGCCGGTATTTCGTAAAATATTATTTTATATTATCATAATTTTTCAGCAGTTCACAAAAGCCTAAATTTCACTTGGCTTCACTGTTAACTAAAGTTTTCACTGTATCACTCACACGACGCTGTAAGTTGAGCAAAAATGTTTTCAGAGCTTCGTAAAAGGCTACTTTGGTTTGTGATCCCAAGAGGCTTCGGTGTTGAACCGAAAACTATCCAAAACGTGGCCATATCGGTTTTCTAGTGTGAATTGAACGGGCACAGGATCAACACTGGTACTGGAAGGGTTGCTACATACACTATTACACATACGAAACGGAACATGAAAATCGAGCAAATTGGCTAACGTAGTAGCCAGATGGACTGACTATAGGAGAGACCTATGCAGTGAACTGGAATAGCCAAAAATGATTAATTCGTATGCATCGGGAGTGTGATAAATGGATGACGCATTCATTGGCATCGAAACTTGAAAAAATAGTAACGATGAATTCGAATGGCAATCAAGGAAACCATGCCTTAGCAACAACAGAGGCTATGAAAAAATAACGATACATTCAAAGTTCTCCAAATTAACATGAAAATCAAACTTAAACCCTTAAAATTACGAAAACTCAAAGAATGTAGAACGCCCAGCAATAAGGGCAGAGTTTCACATAGTCAAACACTTCAACAGCGAGGAGCAGCTAGTTACCGAACTTTATCTCGTCCCGATTCCGGTTTGTAAATATTAATTCAAGCAATTTGCTAAATTTGTCCCGCGTTAATTAAATAGTAGTCGCTTCGTAATCCAATAAATAAATCGTGCCGATAAATACCGGCCGATATAATTGTAGGGACACGACTCTCCGTCCGTAAGTAACGGTCGACTATTGTGTCTCTGACGGCAATAATTCACGAATGACGAATTCGTTGTGATGCCTACCATTGTGTTATTGTCCCACGGAAGATGTATTAATCGGATTTTATTTCTTTTGTTAACTGTTACGAGTTTTATCTTTTCAGTTAAAATTTTTATGGCAGACGGTCAATGACCTCGCTAGAGGATTTTTCAGCCTTCGGGCTTGATCTTATTTGCATACCACTTTTTATTAAAAATAGTCCACTGCAAACGAAATGGTAGGTACTATTATAAATTTACGTTTGCTGTTAAACTTATACAGAGTTCAAATCACGTTAATAGCCGTACAGGGTTGGTCCCTGGCTAGCCACTTAATATAAGCCCTTAGTTTACCTAAGCGCTGTCCATAAAATTAAATGTACAGCGCCCTCTCTCTCCACCTCTGTTTGAAACACAAGTACCATTAGACAAAAGCGCAAGAATCCTAATTTAAAATTATAGTATTGTTTTAAATTAACGCTAACAATGTACTCATAAATTAGGTCAGAAATGTACTAAACGAGCCATAACTGCGTACGTACACATATATGCACGTACGCGTGCTGTAATGTAACAATCGAATTAAATTCCAACTAATTTGATTGAACGAAATTATATCTGCCGATAACACAAACACTATCATGTTTTATTTAATTTAGGGTCAGTCATAAAACAGTGGGAGCTTATATAACTTGAATGCCAGTAAAAATGCATAGTATGCAAAGCCACAACAGTTTCCCAGAGTCATAAAATGCCCAGTTTTATGACACCAGAGAACCCAAGCATTCAAACGTATTGAGTATAGAAGACGCTTGCTTGTAATTGAAGTCGTTTCAAAAAGCACTTTGTATATTATTCACGGCTGTCCCTAAAACATGGGACGAGGCTCGTTAGTGACATTTGAAATGGTACAAGCTTTGTAACGTTACAGATTTACTGGCTTTTTTAACAGTGATTTATTGAACCACAAAACAATTACTAAATGAATGCCACGTAACACCTATTTAATATTTTATATCCTCATTTTGGCAATTATTACGGATGTTAACGCTATTGTTCATTTTTAGATACGATGTTAATGTCAACAATAATATAATAGTATCCATTCGGACTCTGCTATTTATTATTCATACGCTGTGTTTTGGACTCGTCAAATTGAGTATAAACATGAAACTGTAGTGCGTGACTATGCATTGCATAATGATACTTACCGATGTCTATTATTTTTAACCATATGATTATATAAATACCTACCGATAGTCTCATAAAAAACTCGAATGGAATCAAGATAATGTAAGCACATAAAGTAAAATAATTATATATAGTTTCTGAAACGACTAACTAAATATCAAATCTGTTTCAATAGTAGCATCTAAAACAACTCGAAACAAAAGCATAAACCCTTCTTAGCTCTTAAAAGAATATAGATCCTTCTCAAAAACTAGGTGGTAGGTCCGTTCCCTGCGTTTAACAGAAAGATGATGGAAACATGAGACGGCCACTCACAAATCCCAATATTCTCGATCAATCTGCCTAGCCTTTTCCTAACTATCTTGGGGTTGGCTTCTAGTCTAACCAGATGCAAATGAATACCAGTACAAGGAGCGCCTATCGGACCTCCACGAACCAGTTACTGGGTAACCTCTTCGCTTTGGGGTGGATCAAATAATCGATTTTCCCACCCGTACGCAAAATACGCGCATTGACGTGGAGTTGCGGACACCAGCCAGTATTACTTACTTAACCCCTTGGCAAGACTGATTGTCAGACTTTCGGGCTTCTGACTTCCCGTAACGACTGTCAAAGATCTACGAATGACAGCCGGGGACAACGGCCATGCTTTCGATGTGGTACGGTATGTAAAAATGGTCACCCATCCACGGACCAATCCCGCAAGCGTAGCTTAACCTGTTTACTCAATCCGTGCGGCTGTTTTAACTTAGCCGCGAATCCCTCTCACAAACCTCAATATTCCAATGAATGAAATAATACTTTGTAGTCCAAAAGACAAACTTTCATTCTGAACCGTCTCATAATATTGTTCTTAATTAACCCAGCTCAGTCTGATTAAATTCAAACCGAAGGAAGTGTCCGAAATGTTATAACGGTAATTTAGCTACTGACACTAATTGCCGCAGAAGATCGAAATTCAAAATTATTTCGTGACTGTCCATTTAAATGAAGACCAGAATATTATGACGCCACCATGGCGACCACGCCAGGGTAAGTTGTGATGAACCTACCCCCGCATTTTGATGAGCACGATTTTCAGTCCCATGGGTATTTGGTAAGGTCAGTCTATTGATTTTTATAGGTCTTCATAATCAGCCTGTAATGTTCCCCCTGCTGGAACATTCTCCTCCTCCTTCGAGAGAGAGAGTGGGCTGGAATTTACCACGCCGTTGCGGTTTATTAGAGGTCACGTTACATGTCGTCGAATTTTTGCGGCGTTTTCTCACGATGTTTTCCATCACCGTTTTGAGGTTTTAGTTGTATACGAAACCATAATAAATTACGAATTAGGATTTTTAAAAATAAAAACCTAGCTGAGAATCGAACTAAAAATCACACACGGTAAGCGGCCACAAATTACTAGGTAGTTAAGCGGTAATCAATACCATACTATACTAATATTATAAATGCGAAAGTGTGTCTGTCTGTTACCTGCTCACGCTTAAACCGCTGAACCGATTTAGATAAAATTTGGTATAGAGATAGGTTTGAGTCCCGGGAAAGGACATAGGATAGCTTTTATCCCGATATTCCCACGGAATCGACACTTATGCGGGTGAAACCGCGGGCACTGCTAGTGTAATATAATATTGTTTATTTCAAGGCAAACAATTTCTAAGGACAATCGGTTTCCCTTGGGTCTTGGGAATCCTAAACGGGCACATTTTATCATCACAAACATCATTACAGGCTAGTCAAAGCCACTGCTAATTAGGCAGAACCGAATCATCTGCAATGATCGCTCAAATATTGCCATAATCAACACTTAGCTCACAGGTTATTTGTTCCAGAATACAAGTTGATGTGTTTTACAATACCTACAGCAGATGACCTGTTCCTTTCAGAAGCCTTACAACTATTTTCCGGCAGCTTAACTTATTTAGTCAAAGCATTTTGTTGAATATTTCACAGTTCTTAAACTCCATAAACATCAAGCTTGTATTTCCCGAAGGCATATGCAGATGTATAAGATAGTCCACATCATCATCAACACGATAAGATCAACATCATCATCCCAGCCCCAAGATACAGGCTAACTGTCTAGTTTGGAGCTCACTGACAAATAATATATTAACCTAGCTGTATATGTAGTATTTTAAGCTACCTAGCTTAGTTAGTTAGTTGAGACGACATAAGTACCGTACCTACTTATGTCGTCTCAACTTGCTTACTGTATTACCTGAACAATAAAGTACTTTCTATTAGAATAATACACTTCTATCAGGAAAAAGCACCCACATCTAGTCTATGGTTAAGTCCCTATTGCAATTAAATGGGCACCAAACTCAAGCTCCGAGTTGCCACAGAGGATTTCCTTTTTCAACAAAATTCCGACGATTAAAGAACAATATGCCTGGGCAAATTAAGGTCAACGGACCTAATAAAACGCTGCTCAAAGCCGTGCCCTCCGTACTAGACGAGTAACTAATGAAACATCCCATTCCACTCTCATTCAAGCATATAATGCATATATACGGGGAAAAAATGCTAAATAGAATACCTGCAAGTATAATTTAGTAACCTTCCCGGACAAAAATAGGCTACCCTTCTCTCTTCGTCCTCGGAGGTAAAGCAAACTTGATTTCCTGAGGGTCTCTGAAGGTACTGTATAGAGATTGTATTATACATTTATGTATAAGTTAAAGAATACTGTAGACTGTTGACATATAGGTGTCAACATTAATCTTATTATTACAAATTGAAGTGATTACAATAATATTACGAAATCATTGTTGAATCAATTCACAAAAACATGTTCAGTAAGAATTTACTTAAATGCTTCGTAATCTAGTAAGACTAAAGAAACCATTTGGTAATCAGCAAACCTTGATTTTCAATCCATTAAGAAAAGCTGTAATCTGTAAGCTGTAATAACCATCATCTAATTACCAATTGTGGATAACCACATTACAATTATATTTCGAAATCATTCGTTGAATCAATTCACAAAAGTATGTCCATAGTCAGCAGTCTACTAAAACGCTACGTGATCTAGTCTAAAGAAAATATTGGTATCTAATCAACAAATCTCGATGTTCAATCTTTTAAGTAATCCTGAGAATACGGAATAAAACTAAAAGCATTTCAAATTATGGCAGGAGGGGTAGATTAGGACAACAACGTCGTATTTTGTATCCAAACGAGACACGCAGAAATAAATGTACCTAAAGAAATTAAACCGCTTCACACCTTCTCAAATCCGAAAATATAACTTCCTTCATGAGAAAAACTTGGCATTAATTAAACTCAATTTGATTGTGTTATTTTAGAATGAATTGATTAAACTAATTAACTTTTAGTACGGTCTGTACAAATGCATAAATTGTCATTTGAAATAATCATTAAAGCTTCCCTTTCAAATATATATAACATGTCAATTTACTTATATACTTTCAGAGTTTTCACATTAGTTTTATTTGCTTTCAAAAACATTTTAATACGACTGACCAAACTCTTCATAAACGTTCTAACATTTCAAAGCTAAATTAAAAAAGGTCACAACATTACTATAATTTAAGTCAGAAACCTTATTCTCACCTTATTAAATGCCATACTTTTAGTAGGCCGCCTTAGCATCATTCCCAACGTACTTAAGTCAATTTTGTTCGCAATCCAATGCACTTGTAAAAAAAACTTTAAACACTATCCACACGGTACTTAAACTGTTGTACAATTATTTAAACTATTCAAACTATTTTTATCACGCTTTTATGATTTTTTATTAACAACAATAATTGTTTATTTAACGATGTTAACTAAAATTGCTGAGCGACAGACACACGACAATCTTCGGCCGCTGTGTTCGAAGACTGAATTACCGCCCGCCCAAAAGGGCCGAGGCAGCGCGAATTGCGCCGAGTCTTCCCGACTCGAACCCGATTCATGAAACCCACTCGATGAAGTGGTAAGTTTTTACGACTACCCGTTGGCGAGCGCGGTCGGGACCAATATAAAAGGATGGTTTGACACCTGTTTCTGATTATCTTCCTGTATTCGCTTTCTATTCTATTCTTTTGTTATTACATATTAATATAATCTCAATAATTAGAGTAAAAGCTTCCTTAGTATACCAAACTGAATACCACAAAAGTGTACGTATATTATTGTTTTAATTATTTAAAATCAATGCTTGTCTTTCTCACATTATTTGCCGTGATCATTAAATAATCCTATTAATTTAACTTCCATAATCAGTACCTCTAGGTTAGATTTGCAAAACTATCTTTTGTAAAGTTACAGCAGCCTTAAACTTCACTAAAAAAATCTACAAATTACCTACCGTGAAGTCTTTTCTCTAAACTAAATAACCGAACGCCAAACTCAAACATACTTAAAAACTAATTAACCACTGAACTCTGTGAAGAACCGCGCTTACAGAGGCTGGGTATTCAGTAAGCATCTAATATCCGCCAGATTTACAGCTACCTGTGAGCTAAAGGTAGAATATTGCATCGAGAAGTGCAATAAAATCGGGATCAACTGTTATGACTCCTCCTGCACGATGTAACAATGGCATTAAAATGGCCCACGTTTTATATGGAGCTGGGGCTCGCATACTGCTACTAAATAGAGTAAGCATCCAGTTATTGTGTCTGCTCAGGAATATTCTTTAGGGAATTGCAAAATGTATATTTCTATGCCTATGCGATGTTCATTCTATCTTTGATATAACCAGACAGAACATCAGAGTATGTTCAGTGCGTCTCGTAGTTTTTATGTCTTTATACAATGTGAAGACAACAAGAATACGACAATAAATGAAAACACTAGCAGTACTAATGAATAAGAGTATTTTGGGGCTATCAATAATTAAAAAAGTAATTTTATCAAACAAACTAAATAGCAGTGACAGACTGACTATGGGTTTTTCCAATCTTTGACTAGATATAGTGACTCAACTATTTGATATATTTGATTGAATTTTCGTATGCAGACTATGCATATGAGATATACGCAGTCTCCACCTTGTATACCCATAAAAACTATCTGTAAGCCATTTAAATATTCGTTTCGTGCGTCAATCGAAACGAAAATCCGAAGCCAATCAGAGCGCCGTTGATTAATTTATTGATTTCGGAACACAATGTAGAAATGGTGTGGGGCATTATTATTATACTTACCTAATTAAAATGACACAACGTGACAATGCTGCCAGCCTTTGGGCACTTTTTCTGTTGACAGCGATGCGGGCGAAATTTTTGATGTTCTATGATTATTTTCTCTCTTGTTTTTTATATAATGTACTATCTACATATTTTTTTTAAGCCTTTTAGCTAATACTGGCTGACTTTTTTTACCGTCTGAACAAAAAGAGGGTACAAAAGGTGAACGGAATAGAAGCCTATGGCACAGAAATTTCTTTATTTTTCACATAAAATTAAATAATAATCTCTTTTTTTACGTCAGTCGTTTGATTGAAGCCAGCCGATGGCTTCAATCAAAGGACTGAATGTCGCTACGAATTTATTGATAACTAGCTGCGCCCCACGGTTTCACCCGCATAAGTTTCGATCCCGTGTGAATATCGGGATAAAAAGTAGCCTGTATGTTCATCCAGTGTGTCAGCTACCTCCATACTAAATTTTATCAAAATTGGTAAAGCTGTTTGAGCGTGAAGAAGTAACAAACATATAAACACACAGACACACACACTCACAAACTTTCGCCTTTATAATATTAGTGTGATTTTCGCGAGTAGAGAAGGGTGCCTTTAAGTTGAATTTTGATATTATTTGTCGATTTATTCATGTTTTTTTATGAATTAAAATGTAATTCGGCTTCTACTCCGTTCGCCCTTTATGTTTCTGTCTAGACGGTAAAAAGTCAGCCGGTATAGGGCATCAAGTTAATACTATATAATTCCTTATTTTTGAAGTTATAAACGCAATAATTTCGGAGAAATTCATATTAATAAATTAAAATGATTGGGTATTACATGCTGAATCAGCTTTATTTCCAACTAGCTGCGCCCCGCGGTCTCACCCGCGTAAGTGTCGATCCCGTGGGAATATCGGGATAAAAAGTAGCCTATATGTTAATCCAGGTTGTCAGCTACCTCCATACCAAATTTTATTCAAATTGGTGCAGCCGTTTGAGCGTGAAGAAGTAACAAACATATAAACACACACACACACTCACAAACTTTCGCCTTTATAATATTAGTGTGACTAGCTTCTGCCCGCGACTTCGTCCGCGTAAAATTTCACCCTTCCCCATTCACCCTCTTAGGGGTGGAATTTCGGAAAACCCTTTCTTTGTGGATACCTATTCTTCACGAAGAATACACCCTCCAAATTTCATGTCCCTAGGACCAGCGGCTTAGGCTGTGCGTTGATATATCAGTCATTCAGGACTTTGAATTATATATATATAGATTCAATAGCAGAAATCATACGTGTACTTTATAATTTCTGCGTAAAATAATTGTTAATTTTATTTTTATCAGATAACAGACTGAAATATATGTATATTCCGACTCAAAAGTCAAAGGAGAAAGGAAACTGGACCTCGAATAATATTGTCTCTGGTCTTAGTAAGAGGTTGCTCAGCCTTATAAGAATTACTACGAAACGCTACAATGAAATCGAGATGCCCATAAAAATATAACTTTTAAGAAAGAGTGACTGTGACTGTGGTGGGGTTCTCTCGCATGGAATTTGGGTTGAGGCCTTTATTGAGACCAAATCGTTTTGCCCCAAAGACCACGAAAATCGGTTCAGCCGTTAAGACTTAAAACAGACAAACAAAGGATTCTTATACATTTATTCTAATGGCATAAACACACGTTAAACGAGTTCGAGGGTTAAAAAAGGGATAAGCACGCATTTCCCTGTAATTTTTCGGCGTCAGGTTTTTTACCGCAAATTATCATCCCACCTAAAGTTCAAATTTCTTTTCAGACAATTTCTTGCGAACTTCTGCGGTCGTTCAATCAACGTCTTATAGATAACTAACTTTTTGTACTTCGTTGGTCAATCATCGTTTAATCCATCCATCAGGCGAGCCCTATTGCTAAATCTATTATTGCCTTCAATAAGTGAATCCATCTGAAAATCGTGAAATGAATTGTATTTTTTTTTTTTGTTTGCCTATATTTTGTCCCACTGCCTTCCAAACCTCAAGATGTTTTGTGCGATCTCTAGCCCTGTTGGTAAATGTACCTAAATTAATCAAATAAAGAAAAGTTTGTCGAGCAAACAAATAATGAGTACCTACTGTTACTGAGTCTAGCTGGAGTTAAGTTAGTTTCAAGTAATTTGTTAAATTTGATAATACGTTATTCGCCCTTTTGATACGATAGACCTCAAATCTCTTTGCAGAAAGTTTAGAACCCGGGCTTAAATCTTTTGCGGGGATTCAAAGTTAGTTAAATATCAGATATTCCACGAGCCGCCGACGACGGTGAAACCGCATTGAAATTTTAGCTACGTATTATTCTAAATTGTCAATGATTTATATTATTATTGTTTATGAAATATTTCAGACCCTTTAAAGATTATAATTTAATAATTTTCATTACCATATCTTGATGAACTAGGGTCGTTCTTGACTGATTGGCCGGAAAATCCAGTAGGCAAAGAAGAATGCGAAAATAGGTATGGGCAGACCTTTGTCCAGCAGTGGGAGAGTATAAGTTTAAAAAAAATATACCTAATATATCTCTGGATTGATATAGTTTGCCCTCAAAAAAGTACAGAACATGCTTTCACAGCCTTTTACATGGACCGCTACTCTATAATAGGCTAAATAAAGGAAACATCTACTCCTTAAATCATAGTAACTGCAAGAAATTCCTTATGGAGGCTCATCGAACTATGCCCTATGAAAAAACAGAGAAGTTATTACTTGTACTAAATTAAATATTCACGTCATATTATATATTTTTATACATCTTTTTACATATAAGATAAATATGATAATTATGTGATTATTTAATCAATTAATGTTACCTCCAATCGCCTGAAACACAGGAATACCTTGTTCAGGCAAAATCATGGTTGAACTTGACATAGATTTAAGAAAAACTGTATTTAAAGTTAGGCCTTACATTTTTGAATTTTATTATTTATTTTAACAGAGACATGAGCAGGGCCGCTGCTAACGCCGTTGAAGTGACGAATTCTTTGAATTATCGATAAAACGTAGAATATAAAATAAAGCTAACCTTTCGTAGCTCGTTAAAAGCCACAATACTTTGTGGAGATCTACATAAGTCACGCCTATACTTTTTAAACACAACTGAATAGGTAGGTACCTAAAGTAGAACAATCTTTTGTAAATGTCTTTTGTATGTCCTTAGGCTTAGTACGTTGACTGTGGATGTAGCTATTTTACGGGTTATAAATCAAATAAAGACGTCGTTTTTTCAGACATTTGTGTTATTAACTACATATTTTGTTCAGCATTTTGAAAAAAATTCTATCAGTTTTGTATATAATTTATTTTAGGTGTAAACTATAAACGAAACTAGTTAACAAAACATGTAGAATATGTTATGTTTATACCTACTTAAATGCAAACGCGCAGTTAGTTATCCAACTTTTTAGGCAACAAAAATTGTTGTTTTCAGGTTTCATAGAGTTACTCAAACTTTAACTGGTCGTCAAAATCGGTACATTGTGAGCACTTGTGTACCTAGAGTTTTAAACTGCAACGAATAAAAATATTATTTAAAGGTTTCATATTCTAGTTTTCTATGGAAGAGTTATTTCCTGCATAATGTTTAAACGTCTTTTATTTTTAACGGACTAAAAAAGGAGGAGTTTCTCAAGTCGACGCGTTTAAATTTTTTTTTCTTTGTGTGTGTCTTGTGTTACGCTACACATTGCTTGGCAGCCGAAAAATAAACAATGGAATTCAATTTTCACACAATACTACGAAAAATAAAACATTGATTTTAATGCTGCCGTTCGTGTAGTACAAACTCAAACTCATACGACCCTATTAACAAGGTAATCTTTAGACCCAGATTTAAAATATCGAGCCATTTTTAAATTAAGAACTATAATCCGACAAAGATTATCCGCCTTTACTAATAAATGTATTATATCAGATGAATAGTCACACAACGATTTCCCTTTTTCAGTCGTCAGTAATTTGACTTTCAAAAGAAGAAGACAAAGCATTGTGTAACTATACAGACGCTATACAACGTTTATTAGTAAGGGGGAAAGATTTTATTACAAAAACTGACGTTAAACCCGAGTCTAAGTTGTCAACTTTACATTAAGAACTTTACGTTTGTCGGAATAAAGTTCTAAATATAGTAACTGGCTTCAAGATTTAGGATAGGTCTAAAGTTCGAAGTCGTTTCGTAATAAGACGGAAAGCATTTATTTCAATTAAACCATTTACAGGCACTTTTGAATTGTCTAGGAGTCAGTCAATTAGTCAGAAAGTTGAAGCTAGCTGCCCATTCCAAGCCATTGCCCATTCTTTTACATAGAGATTTCTCTATGCAGAAAAACGGGCAAAAAAAACTCCAGTTTATTTATTAGAACAATGTTACCCAGAATTGTAACGGATTGAAAAACAATTACTGTCTATAACAGCTCAATAACAACAACACAACAACATTGAAAGATTAAAAAAATCGTTACGAACTCCACAATCAGGGTGACTACATCGTAAGCGATTTGTGTTTGAGCGAACGTAAATTTTCGATTTCCTTGAATTTCTCACAAGAAACTCCATTTTCAGGAAACGAGTGGTGCTGACTGAGTATCAATTTATATTTCGAGACTATTCTACACATTTCCGCTGTATTCCCGGTTGGATTACTATTTGAAGTGTGGTTTTCTTTACTCGTCGTATTTAGTAAACAAATACCTACATACATGGCTTCCTGAGATTTGAATTCTTAGAAAATTTGCTGTTCCTTAACCCTGCGTATGGCCGGAAAGTGAATCTACGGGAGACACAATGGCTTTTTAATTATTGTTTCTGTAATTACGGCAACCACCGGTTAATGGTTGATTATAAGCATTTTTGGGGAAATTCATACCAAACGTGTTCCTTAAAAAGACCACACCATTCGTATCTACCTTCAAATGCGAGAACTCGTACAGGGCGCGTCCATCAATTTGCATATCGTCTTTTAGAATGAGACTGCCAGGTGAGTATGAGCGACAGAGAAGATGCACTACATTTTTGTCTTCTATATCTATACCTACATATAATAACAGTAAGGAAGTTAAACTGTACATTGAATATTTTTTTAAAGTCATTCTTACGAGTCTGATGCCGAAAATAGTTTTTAGAATTTTTGTCCGTTTGCCTGTTCGTTTGGATGTCCATGTGCGTCTGAATTGGCGCAAAAACGGGTGAACGGATTTGGATGTGGCACACAGATAGTTAACCTGGATTAACACAAAGGGCACTTTTTATCCCGGTATTATTTTCCGACACCCACGTGAGCGAACACGCGGGCAAAAGCTGGTTCAAAAAAAATAGATAGTAAAGGAAAACACACTATTTTTGTCGGTGTTGCGTTATTTGAGGTTGCTAGATGTACGGATTAAGCCGAACAATGTTTGGCTTTTTATGCTTTAAAATCCGGATAAAAATAGCACGTTTGGCCGGTTCAGATTCTGTTGCAGACGACTTTTTTCGAGTGACGAATCGGCACGTGGTTTTAAAACTGCTGAATTATTTAATTTATTTGTCCCTTTAAGAATACTCTATTCTGTTCTCCTTTCTTTGTTTATTATTCTTAGGTACAAAGACACGCCTATCATGATAAAATACTGCTATCCTGCTATCTGGACAAGTGGACATACTCCATAATTCTACATCATCATCATCATCTGCCTAGCCTTTTCTCAACTATGTTGGGGTCGGCTTCGAGTCTAGTTCAGTCGTTACGGGTAGTAACGACTGAATTCCATAATTCTACATAAATAAAACAAATAACCCGACTTTGTTTTATTACATGTTACATTTATGAGTCAAGAACGGCCGGATCGATTTTTATGATCTTTGATTTGTTGGATTCGTCTCCACCCCGAACATCAGGATAACAGAACTATTAAAAAATGGGAAAACTTCACGAAAAAAAAAATATGTAATTCATTTTCTCATACATTTTGTATGGAATGGCTTTTTTGATGACATCTCGAGATCGGTTTGAGTGATTTCGATGGCAGTACGAATTGCGCCGGGTTAGCTCGTATTGGAATAAAAGTGTGTGGGCACTTGGTTCCGGCACAGCCACTGCTAATCATGGGGTAGCTGTTATAAGGGACATTCCCATAATCAAATTAATGCTATGTTATCAGATAAGTAATATCAGTATGGTGTATACTTACAGGGTGACAGGGACATCGACCCCCAACCAGAGGGCCTAAAAAGGCCACTTTGGCAGAATCATAAAAGGATAACATAATGGACAGTATGTAACTGTTAAGTTAATCGTATCAAATGCCATTGCTGTAGCATTTTTTAGTTTCGTTTTTTGTCTCTGCTAAAATATCAATCAATCCAATTCCAATCTCTTTGATTACCTATACCTACGTAGTGCCTCGAAAAAAAGAAAAACACGGACGGTCTTCGCCATATTATGATTCATAATGTTATCCTTTTATGATTCTCCAAAGTGGCCTTTTTAGGTCCCTGTGACCATGAATTTAGTTGAAAAAATTTGCTGGTATATTTTGACTGCGTAGGTATTCCACTTTTCTGTGAAACAGCAGATTTTTTTGATAACCGACGAAAAATATCTACGCTGGAAGTCTAGAATCATGTGTGCTGATATCATGGTTACTGTTTGCGCTTCGAAGTCCATGCCAACCTGTATACCTACTACAAAAGAACAGCGCAAATTCTTTGGATAACTCTACAGTAGCTCTCAAAAAAACTCAAACTCAAAGCATTAATTTCAAATAAACCAATTACAGGCACTTTTGAATTGTCAAAGGGGCCGAGTGGATTGTCTATTCTCAGCTTAGAATTTCGCAAAACGAATAGGCCTGGCCTTTAAGCCTAATACCAAAACCCGTTTGAAGGAGTTATAATCATATTTAAAACTCTGCTCAACTCATTGTGAACAACAACCACGATTTAATATTTAATATTCGAAATTAAATATTAATTAATGGCCACTTCTTCCGTTACTTTCTAATTTGTTCTTACCTTTATAAAAATACATTTTCCTTTTGCGTGTCCGAGGGTGGGGGAGGCTCTAAATCATTTTTCCCTCAAGTAGGTGGCTGTATAGCTACCTATTACGTTACTGTAGCCATGACAGCGCCCGTCTGCTGAAGTAATGGGTTGGTCCGGTTCGTTAGCCCGATTCTGTCCCCCTACTCTGATTTAGTCAGTACCGGCCAACCGAATGTCTAACCCCATTCTCCCTCCGATACAACAAAAAATAAACTTGCTAATTGGAACATTACGATTCGGAATATACCGGCTGGCGGAATTTCGCCTGTTCGTGGTCGAATACAATAAAATTTAATTAACTCCAATCCCATCCATAGATTTCAGTGTGTAAAATCACTCGGTTTTCATTATTAATTTTATTTTTCATGTCTCTGCTTCATGAATGCTGAGTGCAGACCCTCGGCACTGACCACTGTGTGCAGTAAATATTAGCAGTTAAACTTTCTATCGAAATAAAATACTTTATCCAAACATGAAATGCGAATTCAGATGCGAATCGGAAAATACAAATCGTGTAATCGGGTAGCGTAGACGTTGGAAGCTCACGTAGCGTAGCGTTGCTACGCCGTAGCATGTAGCCGGCGTAGCAACGGCGTAGCATGTAGCCGTTCGTAACTCTCGATCTATTGGAAAACGAAGTGCTCAACTAGTGTATTTTAACTTTAAATTATGAAACCACGTTATTTAGCTACTATATTCTAAAAGGTTATAAGTTATTTATTAAAAACACAATTTACAAACAATATAACAATGCCGCTGTATAAAAAAAATACTTTTGTTAACATAACAGTACTTACAACACATTGATTATATTTCACGACCATTCGCGTGAAAATTATATTTTACTAACTGCGCCCCGCGGTTTCACCCGCGTAAATGTCGATCTCGTGGGAATATCGGGATAAAAAAAAAGTTATTTAAAAAAATAAAAAATAAAAATATAATAAAAGTTGGAAGCAGGCGGGACCCATTTGAATTTGAAAATATAATAAAAATGGTACTTATGGGTCCCGCCTGCTTCCAACTTTTATTTAATTAAAAACGGGCTTGTTTTTAGCTTTCAGTTTTTTTTTTTTTAACTTATGTTTTTTACCGCAGTCGGGTTTTTTATTTTTTTAAATAACTTTTTTTATTTCCAGCTTTTTAGTTAACAAATGTGAAAGATTTCGCAGACGATTTAGTTCTTGGTAGGTGTTTTTTTACAATTTGTCACTTCGAATTGCTTTTAAGTAAATATGTTGTATATATTTTTGTAATCACCTTTTAAAACCCTTTATTTTGATACCCCACTAGGTAGGTTTTGAAAAAAAAAATTACGAAAAAATATTTAATATGGCGTCCAGTAGTCGCCATATTGAATTTTCACTAACGTCATGTCTTTGGTGACACTCGCCGGACTAAGAGGAATCGATTAACGTGTGAATCATAAAAATCGGCCCACGCGTTTGGTCTGTATAGTGCTTCAAAGGAACATACAAACATACATACATACATAGGCTGATGAACACATCACCACTCCTTTGCGTCTCGCAGTCGGGTAAAAAGTAGCCTATATGTTATCCAGGGTGTCAGCTACCTTCATACAAAATTTTATCAAAATTGGTCCAGCCGTTTGAGCGTGAAGAAGTAACAAACATATAAACAAACACACGCACAAACTTTTGCCTTTATAATATTAGTGTGATTTTTATTTATGTGAATACGTTTTCTTGAATGACAAAACCATTGAAAATACTAGCACCTACACAATATTAACGATACATATGTATTGTATCATCTTATCAACGCTACGGTTATCATCATCTATCAGTACCCCAGTGTTCATGGCCCGCTATATTATGCACTTTGGTATAAACAGCTGAAGAAGCTGCTGTCATAAAAAAATGCACTGTATTCTCAGATTAATTTTCCTACAACCGTAATATGGACATCACAACAAAGACTTTAAGAAACACGTCAGCTACGTAACAAAAATACAACACAAATTAAAAAGAAAACAAAAAAAGGAAACTACTGCATAATATTTTAAATGAAGCTACTTTCCCCTCAGGAAATCGACAAGGCGGCTGCAACACAAGCGGACCAGTTGAAAATACACCGTATGACTGCTAGGTATTTTAGTAGCAAAGAAGACAAGTCGAAAAAGACAATTTGCTATCGTTAAAATTCCCTTTACGGCGGACGGGGGATTTTGAAAGGGCTCCTTAAAGCCCGGATTTACTTCGGAAAATTATATCTAAGTCTGTCGAAATCCGTCCACACGCGAGATGCCGATTTAATTGTGTTTACCGAGACTTAGTTAGCAAACATTGAGCTACTTAATTCAGCGATGTAGGGGAAGGAAGTCTTTTATTGCTTCACGCTAATAAATTGACAATGTATAGTAAAGAAAGGTTATTTGGTGGGGGAGGCAATTTGGTGATAGAAAACTCAAAACTCAAAGCATTTATTTCAATTAAACCTTGTACAGGCACTTTTGAATTGTCAAAATTAAATAGTCTGTCAGTTAGTCAGAAAGTTGAAGCTAGTTGCCCATTCCAAAACGTAGATCTCTATGGAGAAGAACGGGCAAGAAACTCCATGGACACTCTTTTAAATCAAGTTATTACAAAATCCTGGGTACATTATTCTTGTTGCTTCTATATGTGAGAACGATGTAAAAAAATTCAAAATATAAGATTAAAAATAAGCCTTGGCAGTTAAGAGATGACCAGTCTCAGCCGACGGCACCCGTTCTAGACTCTTAAAAGTCTTCCAAAACATTACCTACGCACGCAATGTCGCGTAATGATATGTCACTACGTCTTGTCCACCTTTGTGGTGAACTGGTTGCATCATTCTGCGTTACTGCGTGCATAGGTAACGTTTTGGAAGACTTTTAAGAGTCTATCACCAAATTGCCTCCCTCACACAAATAACCTTTCTTTACACAACAAGGTTTTTAACAAGGTTTTGAAAAGACAGGATCCAGACAAAGACACGTGTGATAATGATGGTTTCATCAAGGTGGAGAAGAAGAAGAAGAAGCCTCCTTGTCGGAACCAGTGCGGCACCGCGCTGGCAGGACCCAACATGCTGCTGCGTCCAGCAATCCCGACGACGCAGCTGTACGTGTCCAGGCTGCACCACTCCACGAAGGTTGAGGAGATCGTGGAGTACATGCGTGTGAAGACCAGCTGGACTTTGAGGGTCGAGAAGTTGGAGTCGCGTCACAACACGAACTTCAAGTCGTTCGTGGTTCGTGTTCCGACACATCATCGCGAGAAGTTCCTCAAGGAAGAGTTCTGGCCGAAGGGTGTTGTGTTCCGCCGGTTTCGTGGCCGGCTACATGACACCAGTCAGCGAAACACGACGCAGACACTTCGTGTTCGTTAGTTTTTAGTTTACTTAATTATAATGTTGTATGTATTTATAGTATTTTTAAGTTATAATATTGTATTGTATGTGTTTTATATGGGCCTTGATGCCTGAAATAAATGGATAAATAAATAAATAAATAAATAATTTACCCTACGTATTAGAAGATGGTTATTAGCAGTTTTGTGTGTGGCACTTTTGTCGTTTTGAGGAGATTTCGGTAGAAATCGCCGATGGTATCGACCACTTAGGACTAAGATTTATTTACTAAATATGTTCTTTGATTGTATGAAATTCAATATATTGTTTTCCTACAAGCTAGTTAAAATAAAACTGCTACCCTCTTCCGTATATTTTTCACGTTTACTCACATAGTGCTGTTACAAATTCTGAAACGATGATGATACTATTAAATTGTGACTTTACTCTAAAACCAGCTTCCGCTTGCCGCTTCGCCCGCATAGTATGTCAGTAAAAAGTATATAGCCTACGTCCTTCATCAGGGTTCAAAATTCCAAATTTCGTAAAAATCGGTCCAACCGTTTCGAAGATTAGCTTTAACAAAAGACAAAAATTATAATACCTAATTGTTTTTTTTTATAACTTCCGTTTATATTTGGTTGAATGCCGTTATTACAGAAATAATTAAAAAGCCACTGTCTCGCGTGGATCCACGTTCCCGGCGTACGAAGGGATATTTACAAACAGATATTTTAAAAAAAATTGGGATTTTTTTCTCAGCCACTATGATTTTGCGAACTTTGCGGTTTTCAAATTTACACTAAAAAGGGTCTATTCTATCCAAAAAAAAATAGGTACTATGCTACTACCAATTTTATTTATTTGTATTTATAGATTGTGCTTCCGAAAAATACTGTTTAATTTGGTCCACATATTCTAGTGGTACCTCCATGCCGCCATTAGCCTTCTTTAATGGCGATTATCCGACTGATCTCCGACTCAGGCACATGCAAAACGATGGCCCAAGGGGGCACTGGAACGTTACAGATTAGTAACACCCTCGGGACGCTGCCCAAGATATTTATACCCCATGACAAACTGAGAACTATTTGCATATATAACATATACTATATTAACGTAAATTATCATGGAGGTACTGTCCTGTCTTAGGTTGCTGGCTTTTTTGTTAAATGAACAGTACCTTTCCTTTGTAGCCGACTTCAAAAAAAGGAGGAAGTGCTCACTTCCGTTGTATTTTGTTTTTGTACGTAACTATAAGTGCAATCAAGATATCTATTTCATGATTTCTTTGAAATTAGGTATCGTTGCAAATTATAGCTTAAATAAAAAACCGGTCAAGAGTGAGTCGGACTCGCGCACCGAGGGCTCCGTATTGTGAAACGTAAAATGTTTTTAAATTTTCATCGGCGAGGCCTACATTCGTCAGAAAATTTTAAAACTTCGTTGTAGAATATTGCAGTTTTAGGTCAGCGCCATCTCTTGACCGATAGTGGAACTAATGTAATTTTTATTGATGATTTCTGAAAAAGTGTGCTATTTGAGACATCGTTTTATTTTTCCTGTAATTTTTACATAAACTTCTATCACATACAATAATTTCAGATTTTTCTCTATCCAAACTTCGGAGATAAGGGTCCCCTTATCTCCGAAGTTTGGATAGAGAAAAATCTCCCATCCCTTATCTTACAGTACCTGTTGCACCACCTTACAGTGCCTGTTGCAAAAAAAAAAACATGTATTCTTATTTCTCTCATAATTGCAAAATAGTTGGGCAAATTCATCTAAAGTATTCAAGTTGATAGCATTAGTAGTTCTTAAGATATTCAGCTGTGACAGACGGACAGACAGACTGAGTCGCACCATAAGGGTTAATTTTTACCAATTTGGTACGGAACCCTAAAAGGAATTATTTATTTTTATTTATAAATAAAAACATTTTTACAAAAAAAAAAATTTCAATTTGTAGTGTTTTTTTTTTTGGAAGTCGGTTGTTTTTTTTTGTAAAAATGTTTTTATTTTTCACTTTTTAGTGGGTCACTTTGTAATTTATCTAAGTTACAATAGCTTAATGCCAACTGTTCATCACCTTTTACAAAATATTGCTTTTCCCGATCCTGGGACGTTAATTGTTGAGGAGTTCTCCCGGTAAGAACCAGGAGAACTCCTCAACAATCACTCATCATACGCATTGTGACGAGCATAAATTGCTTAGCAACCATATGAAACCCGTGAAATATTTGTCATTGAGTTGTTCCGATGGCCATCTGTGGTCTTCATTATCAACTCCACTTTACCAAATGATGATTTCCGAGAGCAAATGCTCAAGTTACTTTAAAAAATACCCAAATCGCTATAGGTTTGCCTATAAAATTTGAGGGTTTCCCTCGATTTCTATGGGATCCTCTCATGAGATTCCTACTTGATGATAATGAGACCACCTCGAGAGTATACCCTTTCAAATAAAAAAAGAACTTTTGGAATCGGTCCAGCCGTCTTCGAGTAATCTGTGAACATACACAAGGTAGCTACTGTAAACTGTTGAGTAGTTCCCTTAACTGTCCTTCGTCTTCATCATCAGACCCTTAATGACAGTCACAACCTATCTAGGTGTAAAGTTCACATCAATACAAATTAATCAAGCCCAAACACAAGGTAACTGCTGTAAATCGTTGAGGAGTCCCCTCGACTTTTTTTTGGCTCCATCATCAGATCGACTCCAGACCTTCATTAAATTGTAGTGCTTTAAAATACTTAATGAAAAAAATAACAAACGCACTAGTCGCTCCTACGATTTTCGAATGTTCCCCTCGATTTCACTGGGATGCCATCATCAGATCCTGGTTTCCTTATCATGGGACCACCCTTGGCATATCTCCTTTCCAACAAAAAAGAATAATCAAAATCGGTTCATAAACGACGAAGTTATCCGCGAACAAACATAAAAAAAATATATATATCTATACGGTCGAATTGAGAAACCTCCTCCTTTTTTTGAAGTCGGTTAAAAACGGCCAAGTACGTGTCGTACCACGCTTAATAAAGGGTTCCGTTTAGGATGAATTTATACCAAAAACAAACATAACATTGTAGTTGAATGAAAAACAGATTCTCCCATGCATCGATGCATGGGAGAATCTGTTTTTCAACACGTTTTTATACGTCACGGTCAATTCTCCAACTGCAAATGTAAGTTTGTAATCGCAAAAAAAAAAAGTAACAGAACTAGAAATTAAATATTTTAATTTGTAAAATATTTTGATTTATTTGCAAGTATCAAAATATGTCGCATAAATGTCCGTATATTTTTATTGCGTAGTCTTAGAAGCTTGATTTTTAGAGCTCCAAGGGACCGTACGTATTTGACACTAATTTCAAATTAGCAACTCCACGCGTTCCTGAGAAAAACCGGGCAAGAGCGAGTCGGACTCGCGCACCGAGGGTTCCGTAACATCCGGGTTTATGCATAAGGTTTATGTTTATGAAATTAAATGTTTTTTTTTTTGAGTTGATTGAATGAATGGTAAATTGCGGTTTACGATTTATGACGTATTAAAAACTACTTACTAGATCTCGTTCAAACCAATTTTCGGTGGTAGTTTACATGGTAATGTACATCATATTTTTTTTTGTTTTATCATTCTCTTATTTTAGAAGTTACAGGGGGGAGACTCGTGCACATTTTACCACTTTGGAAGTGTCTCTCGCGCAAACTATTCAGTTTAGAAAAAAATGATATCAGAAACCTCAGAACCCATAGATACCCCACACGTATGGGTTTGATGAAAAAAAAATTTTTGAGTTTCGGTTCTAAGTACCCCATACTTAGAACCGAAACCCTAAAATTTATTGTTTTTTTTTCTATTTTTGTGTGAAAATCTTAATGCGGTTTACAGAATACATCTACTTACCAAGTTTCAACAGTATAGTTCTTATAGTTTTGGAGAAAAGTGGCTGTGACATACGGACGGACAGACAGACAGACAGACGGACAGACAGACGGACAGACAGACATGACGAATCTATAAGGGTTCCGTTTTCGCCATTTGGCTACGGAACCCTAAAAAGGGTCTTGATAGATTGACAAACAAACAGACGGACAACGAAATATGGTTCCGTTTCTTCCTTATGAGGTACGGAAACCAAAAAGCATTATTTATACTCAATCATTTTTATTTATAAAGAAACATTAAAATATTTATTAACTTCATAACTCATTCAACCATAATTTACTCTGATCATGAAGGCGAAAACATCAAACAGTGTTTACTATTGTCATCTTCATAACATAAGTGAGTATGAGAGTTACTACGTAGACCTAATCGTATAGCAACTTAAGTGTAACATCAAGGCAAAGATGCCACGATTAATAATTCAAAGACACCGAAGTAAACCGTGTACATCCCCCTTTAAATCCTTCTTTAAGAGGTGACGCCGCAGTAGAAGCCTTCAGTAGTGCCACTTCAATCTTCATATAGGCTGGAAATATCATATTCTAGGCTCGAATCTCTTGCAACAGTCAGAGTGCACCATATATCCCGGTAATCTAATAAACGACCGGTGCCCATATTCGCCGCATGACAATATAAACGCACTCTGACGACGAGATTCACTGGAGGGTGCTTTTACACAATTTCCTTGGCATACCCTTTTCGCTCGACACTCCACCTTTTTGCCCCCTTAGCCGTAGCACCTCTCTTCACCTTTTTATAATCAAAGGGAAACAAGTGTCTCCATTTATTGAACTTGTCTTTACATGCGTTGTAATAGGATTTTATTGTAACGTTATTAGATGTCTCAAGAAGGTGACACAGTAGGTAACACTTTGAAGGTCTGTATGTTATTCTGCTAGGTTTAATATATTAGTAGGTACTATATTGAAAATTGTAAATATATATTTTGTATCTGTATTGTTTCAATAAATATTCTAAAAACACACAATATAACATAATCTATTATTCTATAACATAATATAATAATATGGAAGGAGTGGAGGGAGGCCTTTACCCAGGAGAGGGACAGCGTAGACTAATAAAAAAATTAAAACATATTCACAATCGAGGTTAGGTACCTACATACTTTCCGTTCCATCATTTTAGTACTAAGCTATATATATAGGATGTCTTTGTTAGTACGCCATAATCATTCGTTTCGTATGGTTACCAATGGACGATGGTAATTCTTTTGTTTTTTGTTAACAATGCCCTGTATCAGACCAGGGGGCCTACAAAGGCCACTTTGGAGAATCATAACAGGATAACATTATGAATTATAAAATGGCGAAGACAGTCCGTGTTTTTCTTTTTTTCGCTGCACTACGTAGGTACAATCAAAAAGATTGGGATTGGATTAGGATTGGATTGATTGGTATTTTAGCACAGACAAAAAAAAATAACTGAAAAATGCTTCACCAATGGAATTTGATACGATTAACGTAACAGTTAACTGTCCATTCTGTTATCCTTTTATGATTCTGCCAAAGTGGCGTTTTTAGGCCCCCTGACATTCAATTCAGCACTATACACAAATAAAGCCACGAAACGCTTGGAGAATGTAGATAATGATCGCGTGACGAAAATTGACGGTATAGACGGAAATAGTTCCGTTTTCATATGAAAACAAAATGATACCTCCGTAACATAATTTGAATTAAATAGTCAACATATATTATTATCTGTTATCGGGGAAGTTGGCTCGTTACAAGCTCGTGACGTCATTGAAGTAAACGAGTCACATGTAACCGATAAGCTTAACGACAGTTCCGATTTACTACAAGTGAGCGGATATCCGACAATGGTTTGGGAACGTGCCCCCGACTGACGGCTAGGTATTGAAGCTTTGTGGTTTCGGAGCCGGCTTGTTTTACTTTCCCAAAGGCATTTATTCGGAAAACCGAAAATTTCACCGAATTGAACGGTATAGTAGATTGTTATACAAGGGTTGGAAGGAATCAATTCCCATACGAGGCATTTAGACGCCCGAGCGCAGCGAGGGCGGCTATAGTCCGAGTGGGAATTGATGACTTTCACCCGCGTTAAACACTCTACTTTTCATTTCGAATTTAAGGAAAGTAAAAACTAGTAGTTTTTCTAAAATATTTATTGATAATAATTACATGAATAATACCTATTTATTAGTCTTTTTTAAATTTGAAGTAAGTATGGAACACACCACGTCACCGCCACATGAGTAGATTCTGTGTCACCACCGCGGGCCGTCCCGCTTACTAGGGCCCGTATTATTATCATTCTGTCTGCATTCTTACTTTTACCATTTTTCATAAATTACTTAGAAAACACGATAATCTTGATAAAAATTACTAAAAATTGTGTTGCGACGTGACACTTTTTAGTGCTGACCGTCCACCCAACTTTCTTATTTCGATTCAAAATTTGCATACAGCCTAATCGATACTCGCAATAAAAAAAATGAAAAAGTATTGTAGAAACTGAATAAAAACTCTCTAAACTAACAAAATGTATTGAAATGTAAAGTGTTTGCAGAATATCCAATCTATAGAATTAATTAATTATCATCATTCTCAAAAAAAACTTCTGGAAAGCCTACCTAAAAAATGTTTACTGGGAATTCTGTAGTAAACTATTAGAAAGTATCAAAAATAAAATCCACAATAAATAATTGTCCAATAAATTAAAATAATTTTAAACAGCGAGCGCATTCCGAATATAAATTCAATTATAGAAGCATTTCGGCGCGAAATTCAGTAAATGAGGTACCTATGTCCGCCTGTCTGTTATTGACATGATTTTAGAAGAGATTGAAATTATATTAGAAACACAACAATGCTTGTTGTATTTATTGCTTAAAACTATTTTACTTTATTTTCAAATATCGATTACATTCGTCATATTAATTACTCGAGTCAGTCAAAATTAAAAAAAAAATTGTTTGGAATAATCGCTTTCACACATCATTGCAATAAAAAAAAAAACAATAATGGTCGGCGATTCTGAACACAAATTGAGTAGTGTTCATGATTAATACGTATTATTGAACCTGTGTTTGAATATTACGTTAAAACTTGGGCATTTTCGTGTTGTTTATAATATTATCAATAACATTTGTCACATTTTAAATCTTATCTACATCTGTGTGTGTGAAATTTGTGAAAAGTAAAAATGTAAACTCTGGCGATTGGCGCGAAACTTCGACATTAGATATCAAAAAAACTTCATTACCACTACTTATTTATCTTAAACTATGGATAAATTCGTCAAATAATTAAATGATGTATATTCACAGCCCCATATGGTAAAGTCAGGATGTTCGACTTCCCCAATTTTTATGTTTTTTAGCCTCGACCACAACTGACATCAAAATGGTGATTATCGTACTTAAGTACCTATGTTGAATTTATTCAAGGTAAATTATTAACTTGTGCGCTAAATATGAAAGATTTAATGGCGTTAACATAATGAGCTTTTTATCCAACTCTCCTAGTTAACGCACATTCATAAGATTTGATGGGTAGCATAATAAATATTTACATAATCAATTAAGGGTGTCGTATGGTCTGACTGAGCTGACTACCTAACTAAATTTAGTTCTATTTTCAAATTTCATTCCCGCCCTAGGGAGGGAAGCAATTACTATGTGTATTTCCCGCCCAAGGGTGGGAAGCAGCGTTTTCCACCCGCTATTTGGATCAAACAAACACTACTTTCCGAGTATGAGAGATGAAAAACTATATCAATACTTGGATGCTTGGTTGGTTTTGACTTACTTCTGGCAAACTAATTTTATATGCGCTGTGCATATAAAATGGGAACTGTATTACCTATGTTGGTTGACTTTTATTTACCTACACTGACTCGTCTTGAAATCGTTGTAGAAAAAATTAATCTGTTTTTATTAAATCGTTATAGGTTAAATACGTCAATAGACACAATACAATTGTTATGAACCCAGCTAAGATCTAAGCACACTCTTCAACAAATAGAAAGAAACTGAATAATACATTTTTATAGAATAAAATCGAAGAATCCTTTTACTTAATTTAAAATATTGAGCATGTTCGCGTTGCCAAGGCATATCAGCTTTCACGGAAAATGGCCGTCGGTATTCAGAGAACAGACGGATTTCATTACGGTAAAACCGATAACTCCGCTTTGCAATCATAGATTCGTGATATGAACGACGTCTGTATTATAAACCTAAAACCATACTCAGCCCAATCTATTCCACAAGGGTACTGTTTCAATAGAAATAAGTCATAAGTCATTTATTTCGGAACAATATACATTGTGTAGAAATTTTGAAACAGTACATACAAATATAACAAACGAAAAGAAGAAAAAAAACATGTCAAAGATAATAAAAATAACAAATCAAAACGATAATAATCCACATTCATTTTAAAATAATTAATAATGCAATAATAACAAGAAGTCAAAATAAAAAGGACAAATGAAAATCAAATTAGTATAAAAAGATCAAGATCAGTGATTTCTGACATCCAATTTTCTAAGAATATTTGTAATAAAATAAAAAAATTGTGTAAAAAAAAAATAATATATCATCTAATTTTCTGTGAATAATCAATAATAAAAATAGAATGTCAATTATAAATAACAAGAAAATAAAAATAAATTGTCATAAATGTCCGTAATAATGTCATCTAATTGTAAAATAAAATGTCAATGATAAAATTTGTAATTATACTAGAGATATTATGTCATGTAATAATCTATGATAATACAAAAACATAAAAAAATTAAAACAAGAGTAGTCAACATATCATTTAAAATGAATTCCAATCTAGAACAATAATATTACGGTTTTCGCTTATCATCTAGGTAGGTACTCATCGACGCTGTAATAGCCCTTCCTCAATAAATATGTCTTCAATTTGTTTTTAAATAAGTTTACGCTATTTATGCTTTTAAATTCTAAGGGAAGCTTGTTGTATAGAAATACTGTTTGATACCTAGGACTGTGATGAACCACGTTCATTTTCGGTTGGATCCTGTTAGGAAAATCTTTCCTGCGTGTATTAACTCTAACTTGTCGTTGGTCATCAGTTTCAGATTTGTGCAAGTTCTTTACAAAACTAACCAGTTTTGTTTAGTTTACCAGTTACTGGTGCTGCTAACCAGCAGCACCAGTAAATAAAGACATGGCACTGTCAAAATTTTAAGTCTTATAAAATGGTCTCCGCACGAATCCGTCTGTTTTAGGCGGAGCATTGTCCTTAGGGCTCTTTTTAGGGTTCCGTAGTTCCTACAAGGAACCCTTATAGTTTCGTCATGTCCGTCTGTCTGTCTGTCTGTCTGTCCGAGGTTTTGCTAAAAGACCGTTAATACTAGAAAGCTGTAATTTTGTAGTAGTACGTATATCAATCACGCCGACAAAGTGGTAAAATAAAATTTTGTAAAATATTTTTTTTTAGGGTAGCTCGCCTATATGTGAAGTGGGGATGAATATATTTTTTATTTTTTCGTCGTCTACCCCATCGTGTGGGGTATCGTTAAATAGGTCTTCTAAAATGACTTGAGGGTTGCTAAAATTATTTTTCGATTTAATGCTCCATTTACGAAATATTAAACTTTAAAGTGCAAATTATTGTTCCAGTAGGGCGTCCCCCCCCCCTCTAAAACCTAAACTGCTGGCTTGAAAAATCTGGAAAAATTCAAGATGATAGCACATTTCATGAATTTTACAGAAAAACTATAGCGGTTAAGATAACTTTATTAGTTTAGCAGTAATAGTCGTTGAACTTGGGTGTTGGATAATGTTGTACCAAATACAAAATCCTTAGCATTAATCCTTTAAAGTGACAAATAGTTGCTTGTTTATTAAAGACTTGCATTGATAAACAAAATATGTTTTTTTTTTTATATTCAGATTAAAGAACAACAGAATCGCACTGCATTGTGATAACGGGCTACTACGAAACCCTACACTGTGCGTGGCCCGACACGCACTTGGCCGGTTTTTGAATTACAAATGCCGAGTTGGTATTGTACTTATAGCTATTGCCCCAAAACTCAATACTGTATCTAAGCCTAGACTCAACTAAGGCAAAGTAAACCATCCTAAGCTGGTCTAAGGTCAGTTCATCCCTCAGGCTTCTGATTGCATAGCATGCTGAGCTGACAGACTTCGTTACAGACGACGTCTCAACCTTCCAGCTTAACATTGCATCAATGTGAACACCTAGGAATTTGACATAGTCAACCACTTCAACTTTGTTGCCACATGACAAAACCTCAAGACTAGCGTTGTTCCGAACGTTCGACTTGAATAGTACACATTTCGTTTTATTTACATTGAGCTTAAGATTGTTAGTAGCAAACCAGTGTTCAAAAGCTTTTAATAAGTTATTAATTTTGAATTCTAAATCATTTAGGTTATGAAAGGCTTTTGTAAGATTTCTCATAAAATCGTTTAGATGTTTGTCGATGTAGTTTCGAGGGTTACCCCTAAGCCGACGAAAACGTTATTGCCAATGACTTATCAAGGATTAGCCTTAAAGTTTTACCTGCAAAGCTACTGGGTACACATTACACCTACGTTATTATTCTAACTACTTACAATTATTTTTGTACTTACTTTTTGGTAATGCTTGCGATACTACGATGTCTCGGTATCTACAGATGTCTGAAATAGTGTTTGTATCTGTTGTTACAGCTGCTGCTAACGAAATTCTGTATCAGGCAAAGTATCAGCTCAATCAGCATTATGTAAATGGTTATAAAGACATAAACGGTGCGTTTTTATAGGCTAGAAAAAAATTGCCATTATAAAAATTATTTTTTTCATAAAAAGGGATCTTTTTAAGACGACATAATTAGGCCTATGACTAGCAGTGGACTGTGATGGACTTATTTGATTTGATATAAGACTATACAGGGTTACTTTTCAAAGACCATCCAAATTTTTACATGGTGTTCTACCCATGAATATAAACAACTTTCATTATGGAACCATATCAGAAATCACGAAAAAAAAATCAGCTGTTTCATACAAAACTTCAATACCTACTTGACCAAAATGTATGAAACAGCTGATTTTTTTTTTCGTGATTTCAGATTCTTTGAAAACTGACCCTGTATAATCAGCCTATAATATTCCCACTGCTGGGACACAGGCCTCCTCTCTGTGACAGGAGCTAGAGGTTGTCGGGTTTGGGATCAGCCCAATGATCAACACAAAGTCTTCGCCGGTAATTCTAAAATCCAAAATGTAAGAGGAACGAGAATGTTTTAGCTACGTGTACAAGTTTAGAAAGACGTAAAGCGCAGTGCGGACAAAGTACACTATTGTTGCCAATGCAAATTCCATCCGTAAACCAAGTATCTACAAACACTACTTGCTAAACTCAAACCTCTCTAATGAACACTGACATTGTGTTTAGATAATTCCAATGTCTGGGAAAGCACTCGTCACCTATTAGACGATGCTTGGTTGAGTTGCTTTGCACTATTACAAAAAAAACGATGCAATAACTCAAACTCCACCTCAGTGCCCTTGCAGTGTCCTCAGACCAAATCCCTATTATAAATGGACTCGAGAAGCGGATTTTGGGTATTCAATGTGTAAAATAGAAGACCGGCTTATGTAGCTAGCTAGTTTCACAACTAATAAGTACACAATATATTTATTCACTATCTATTGTAGTGTGTCAAACTGAATCATACTGCGAAAAATAAATTGTCTACCTATTTTACCTTTTACCTTAATTATATAAAGACTTATAGGTAGGTACTGCACTCTACCTAGCCTGTTCGCAACTATGTTGGAGTCAGCTTCCAGTCTAACCAGATGCAGCGACCTCATAGAGCGACCTCTACAACAACCCATTTACTGGGTAACACGGTACCCCTTGGTAAGACTGGTTATCAGACTTTCGGGCTTCAACTGTCAAAGATCAAAGAATGACAGCCGGGACCGACGCCTTAACGTGCTTTCCGAGGCACGGAGGGGTCTCGGTATGTAAAGATAACGGTTACCCATCTACGGACCGACCGCGGCAAGCGTAGCTTAACCTGATCGAACGACCCGTGCGGTTGTTATTATTTAGCCACGAGCTTCTCTTCATTATACGAGTATAACCTAATGACAAAAAACGCAAGTTTTAGAAACAATAAGTGTATGATCGACTACAGCAAACAAAATCAGGAAAATATTATTGCTAGGTAGATAGTGTGTTGAAAACATAATACAACTAATTTGATAGGTACGATAGAAAAAAATCATGAAGATACCTCTAAAAACTTTCTTTTTACAATAAAATCCATACACTAATACACATCAATCATTATGATTTTTTGTCAGATTATTCTACAAGCAACATATTAAAGCACTAGTGTTTTAATGTTTTAGTCACAATAGATTTTTTGTAATTGCTTCATATTTTGCAATAAATTACCAGCGTTGTCTCATCGCGCTTCTCTTTCTTTTCTATGCAGTCCGACAAAGACCGCGCTTTAGGTCATGTAGTCGCCTTAACTATAAATGTGCGTTTTGTTTGTGCAGGATAAACAATTTTTCTTTTCTTTCTTTTATAATTCAGAACTGAAAAATAGTAGGTAAGTATGTCTATCTCATAAGGAAAAAGAATTCACTAACAAGTACCTTTTTTTTTTTTTTTTTTTTGTGGATGGGAAATCATCAAATGACTCCTCCCGCTCTGGGTGGAGCGGAAGGGAGTGTCAGACTCTTACTGACTAAAACCCACCCGTGTTCCTTCCTTAGCCCTTTATGTTCCGGGCCAGCGGTAACCCTTTCGGACAATCCCGCTGAACTAACAAGTAGGTACCTAAATCTTTATTAGCTACGTCAACGTAAAAATGCCATCACGTCATATTTGACCCAGAATTCACATTAAGTATTACATAATATAATGTTAGTAACGCTGTTTGCAGGAAAACCTCGCTAAAGTAAAAATGGAACAAGTGGAAAAACTATTTATTACGTGACCGAGATCTGAATACAACTCTAAAAAACTTTGATGATCCAGTTTTTTTTTAATATCTCTACTGTTGAAAGTACTGCCGTCGCGTATAATTATTTTTAAGATGTATAATTAATTTCTGCACCCTAATTGCGTAACACATGATCAAGTACCTACTATCTGAATGATTTTGAAGGATATTGCTAATCCATTGCTTTATATGTACTAAAAATTTGTCTGCTCAACAACGTAAATAACGCAATGAATGTTGTGGAACTGTCAAAATGAAAACCATTGCCACTGCTAATGTGTTACGCAATGGGGATCCACATGCAAAGCTCAGCGCAGATGTCGCCAGCGGCGCGATGGCTGCTGTCAAATCATTTTCGCTTTGTTTGCGTCAGTTTAATCGCTATTTTTTGTGTTGAGTCCACCATCGTTATCGATTTCATGTATTGTACCTGGAAGCTTAAAGAAATGAAAGAAAAACAAACAAAAAAAAATTACGACTTTTTTTTAGAGTTATATTTTTCGAAAATAAATGTACACCGGGGTTTACATCCTGGTAACAGTACACAGAGGCATTATCGAGAAAATTAAAAATAGCTGAATTATAGGTTACAAAATGTATGTAAGTGACAGCTTTCGATGGCCATGTCGACGATGCGCCATCTATCGGGAAAAAATGGCAGTAAAGATCCTCATTACCCTGCGTTCATCCTTCTTATTCTAAGACTGTCTCAAAGTATTCCGCTCAATATCTCCAGGACATCTGCCTCTCTGTTGGAGGTGTACCGCTGGAAAACAAGTAAATTGAATCAATTAGTAAAAGGCGGCTGCAGATTTGTTTGATTTTGTTTATCGTTATTGTCGCTCATTATTTTAACAATCAATAAGCCCAAGGTCGCACGGACGTAAAATTATATCGGCGGGATTTTTATCGCACATTGGATTTTTAACTCTTTAGAATCCAACAGAGCGCATCCCAGCGCGACAAAATAACACTGTTGGATTTTCAACTTTCGGCGCTGAGCAGTGCGTTGAAAATCCAGTGCGCGAAAACAAATCGTCGCGGGAAAAACGCGCCCATGCGAACCTAGACTACCTGGGGGCCTAAAAAGGCCACTTTGGAGAATCATAAAAGGATAACATTATGAATTATAAAATGGCGAAGATAGTCCGCGTTTTTCCTTTTTTCGCTGCACTACGTTGGTACAATCAAAGAGATTGGGATTGCATTTGGATTGGATCGATTGGTAATTTAACACAGACAAAAAAAAATTACTGAAAAATGCTTCACCAATGGGATTTGATACGATTAACTTAACAGTAAACTGTACATTCTGTTATCCTTTTATGATTCTGCCATAGTGGCCTTTTTAGGCCCCCTGTCCTAAGTACTGTCCCTGTACTAAGTATCTGTCGGCTACAGATTTGGTCGATGTTATCGTCATCGTAAATATTATCAAGATTAAAATCAAGCATCACTTGTTGAATTCTCGATCGACAATAATGATCCACAATCGCGATCGATAAAAAATAGGTACCTACGATGTCGATTTTCTGATTCTAAATTTCTAACATATTAACTAGATTTTATTTGATCGCACGTGTCGATCGACAATAATCGAGAAAAACTGTAGGCACCTTACATAAAATACCATGTGTAAAAAAACATTTTTCATTGCAAAAAAATGATCGACTTCTATTTAGATGGGCCCTATCTACACTGTAAATGACATTCACGCAGGTGTAAGTATACCATTAATGAATATTACTAACATAATTTAAAAGATATTATAATTTTTGTAGGCTCCCTTACCTATACCACATTCTTGGGCACAATTAAATTTGCCTGCATTTATGTACGTCACGTTGTCCGTTCCACACACCGGATCATATTCTGATGTGGTTGAGCAGTCTTGGACACATTTCTTTTGAGTGGCTGCATCCGCGTTACTGAAATAAAAAAACAGTGTTAGATACTGATACTGTAAGCCTGCATCATCCCACTGCAGGGTAACTTCCCCATGACTTCCAGCTCTTTCGACACAGAGCTAAAGTGAACCACTGTTCATTTGTTTTCTCTATCTTGTCCCACCATTTTCTACGGGGTCCGATGCGACGCGTTCTAGCTGTGTCAGGGCTCCACATAGTTGTTATTTTGGCCCACAATCCATTGGACATACGGCAGACGTAGCCAGCCCAGCTCCACTTCAGCTTAGCGGCTTTGTGAGCATCGTCAGTAATCTGTGTTTTGGAGCGCAGTGTAGTGTTGCGAATATGGTCTGTCAAAAGCCTAGAATACTGCGCTCCATTGCACGTTGGCAAACCAAACAAAAATGTTAGTTAAATATTGTACACAAATCTTTAGATAATCTTGTTTGTTACTTTATTGTTAATTTGTGACCCATTAATATTGATATGCGACTTAATGCAATATTAATTACGAATTAATGATGATATTAATTTACCTCATATCAAGCACAGCTTGGCCGGGCAACGTGGTTGTCGGTGGCACAATCACCGGTTTTCCCAAAATGGCCGCTGTGTCATTATTATTATGGTTTGGAATGTTTCCTTGGTCGTTGGGTAATTGAGGCTGATTTTGAAATGCATTATTCAAACCTGGATTGACTGATGAACCTGGAAGAACGTTTCCTATTCCTCCAGAATTCGGTAAACCTTGATTGGGAAAGTGAATTGCTGATGGATCTACATTTGTACCACCCGGGTAATTCGTTGGAAACTGTATGTTGGTATTAGGATTGTAATTTGATGGATAATTTGGAAAATTGCTAAGTTGTCCTTGAACTGGTCTATAATTTTGATTTGGATAATTGGTTTGTGGGTAATATTGGTTGGGCCGATATTGATTTGGTCCATCAGGAAAATGTATATTGGTATTAGGCATATTGCCTAAATCAGGACGAAAGTTGGGGTTCATATTATTTGGGTTGCCGTTGCCTAGAAAATTTCCCTGAGAAGGATATTGGTTGTCTTGTACAGGGTACTGGAATGATTGTCCAGGACCGCCCTGATTGGTTGGCATTCCTCCATTTTGATATGGTCTGCTTATGTCGTCTGGAAACAGTATTGAGCCATCGTCTGGGCTATTGGGATATGTTGGCCGTTGATAATTCGGATATCGGGTATTGCTGTCTCCTTGATACGGGTAAGCGTCTTGGTTTGGGTATCCCCCTTGAACCGGCCTGTTCTGGATGTTTTGATTAGGATATTGCGGCCATTGATAGTTAGGGCTTGGACTCATGCTATCGCCCTGGTATGGATAGCCTTGGGAATTTGGATAACCTCGCTGGTTAGGGTAACCTTGAGGTCTATTTTGAAAATTGCCTTGATTCGGATAACTCAAACCAGAGCCCTGTTGAGGCCGTTGCATGTTGTTATTCTGAAAAGGAAGGAAGGTACTGTATATTTATTTATTTATTTATTTATTTATTTATTTATTGAGGATCTCCAACAAAGGATACACATAAACAATAGAAATTTACAATAACAAAAAGGTTCTTTTACGTGTGCTCCTTCAATTACAGGAGACCACAGCATGCACATATAACTAGGTGTAACACGATAAAAATAGAGACAATAAATTATGAATACAAATTATAAAATTAAAAGGAAAAAAAATAAAATATAATTAAGTTATCAAGATTGAGCATTCATATTATAGATGGTATATTATAAATGTCGGGATAAAAATAAAAATTGAGAAATAACATTGAATGAATTTGAGGAAAATAATAATGATTAAAAATTAACATGTCAAGATTATGCATTAATATTACAAGTATTTAGTTTAATTATAATTAATTCACATTTCAGAGAGTAGTAACATAATAAATACTTAGTTATTTTGCGGTGGCTAAATTCTTTTTGTATTGTGAAATGGGCAGGGTTATGTCAAGGTCACAACGCTTTGACAACTCATTGTACTGCCTGCAGAGTCTTGGGAGGGCGGCGAAATGTCCCAGATTGGTTTTAGATCCTGAGACGCAAAATAAGTTATAGCTGTTTTTCCGCGGCAGACGAGATGGCGCGTTCATATGCAGTTTGCCTAATAGTTCGCTGCAGTCTATGACGCCATTGAATACCTTGTGCAGTAGTATCAGGTCTGCCGTTTTCCGTCTATCCGCAAGTGAGACCATTTTGTAATGCCCTAATCTGTCTTTGTAGCTGATAACTTTTTTAGCTAAACGATCTTTGTAACAAAGATGATAAAGAAAACGTCTTTGGACACTTTCGAGGTGTTTAATGTATATGTCGTAGTGGGGATTCCAAACCTGGCTGCTATATTCAAGTATTGGCCTAACCAGTGTGTTGAATAATTGAATTCTGGTAGACGCCTTTTTAAAATCTTTGCTGTTACGTAAGATAAATCCAAGCATTTTGAACCCCTTCGATGAAATGTTAAGAATGTGTTTGTCAAATTTAAGTTTTTTATCTAGTGTGACTCCCAAGTCACGTATTTCCTCTAACTGTAATAGTTTTTGTTGGCTAATCGTGTAATCGTTAGATTTGACGAATTTGTTACGACTAAATTGCATGTAGTAACACTTTGAGACGTTAAGAAGCATTTTGTTCATCTTGCACCAGTTCGTCAGTCTGTTCAGATCTTCCTGCAATAAGGCAGAGTCAAATTCATTTAACATTGGTTTCATTATTTTCATGTCATCGGCAAAAAGATAGAATTTTGAGTGCCTAAAGCAGAGCGTGATGTCGTTTATGAAAATGTTGAAGAGGATTGGTCCTAAATGGGAACCTTGCGGAACACCTGACGTAGCTTGAAAAGGCTTTGAATGATGGCCTCCCACAACTACTCTTGAAGACCGGTCACTGAGATAAGACTGAAACCACTTTAGCATTGATCCTCCTATACCTACGTGCTGAAGTTTAGCTATAAGAAGAGAATGATCTACCTTATCGAACGCCTTGCTAAAGTCAGTGTATATGGTGTCGACAGGAATACGTTTATCCAAAGACTCTGACAGAGACGACACGTAGCACATTAGATTAGTAGTCGTAGATCTAGATTTGATAAAACCGTGTTGATGGCTGGTGAGAAGGTGTTTAACATGCGATGAAAGACGGTTGGTTATGAGCTTTTCAAATACTTTGCCAAATATGACTAAAATAGAAATGGGTCTGTAATTGGATACTACATTCCTTTCTCCGGCTTTGAAAATAGGCACCACCAGTGCCTTTTTCCATTGCTCAGGGAAAATACCGTCTTTAAGAGACCTATTATAAATAAGACTGAGGGGTAAAGCCAGCGCTTTCGCACATCTTTTAATAAACACAGGTGGAATACCGTCGTCCCCTCCACTTTTCTGTTCATCTAAAGATGTTAAGGTTCGGAATATTTCACCAGGATTGAGTTCTAGTTTACAGAGAGTCGGCGAATTGTCATTGATGTTATCATTAGGCAGTTGCGTGTTGGTTGGTTGTTGATTGGATGGATGTTGGTGGGTGTTATAGACACCTGCGAAATTTTCAGCGAACAAGTTACATATGTCGTGGCCAGTTGATGCAGTTTTATTATTGTAACACATAACTGCGGGGTAAGTACTACCGGATTTCTTTTTGTTCTTAATAAAAGACCAGAAGGATTTAGGATTTTTTAAAACCGCTGTTTCTAATCTCTCGATATAATTTTTGTAGCAAACTGTTCTTAACTTGCTACAGTCGGCACGCAATGTTTCAAAGGATATAACGTCAAGGGGATTGTTGTATTTTTTTATTCTAACACGAAATTTGTTTTTTTCTTTCAAAAGTCGCTTAAGCCTAGGCGTGTACCATGCTGGGTACTCTTTCCTAGATATCGTTTTCAGGGGTACATGTTGCTTAATAATGTCATGTAAAACATCATATAAAATATTGACCATTTCGCCAACCGAGGAACAACATCCCATCGAACTTTCCCAGTCTATAGAAGTAAGGGAAGTCAGGATTTTATCATAGTCCGCTTTAAAGAAATTAGGTTTAGTGGTCGGTTTAGTTTGTAGGCAATTTGTGTTGTTGACCATGGGTATGCCGAACTCGAGCGACGGATGTAAGGGATCTTCTTGTGTCAGATGTGTGTGACAACGTGTCAGGTGTTGTACTGTCGAATTACAAAGAACTAAATCTAGTGTTCTAGATTTATTGTTTGTAAGGTAATTATACTGGCTTAGGTCATTCATAGAAATGTAATCTAAAAAGTGTTTGGTTACATCGTTGTTAATAATAGGGCAAGGAGTAGTGTGCCTCACCTGACTTTCCTCATTGGTGTTCCACGTTATACTACTAAGATTAAAATCACCGACAATAACAGTACGTTCGTTTTTGTCCAGGGCAGTTTGAGCTGAGTCTAGGAAAGTTTGGATGGTTTCATAAGTAATCGGGGGAGGTAGGTAGACGCAACAGATGTAGATCTCGGTTTTCCTATTCCCGGGAGATTCTGAGTCAACGGAGATCCACAAATCCTCGCACTGACTTTCTAAGTGTGGCATTCTACGTGAATTTAAGTACCTAGCTACAGCTATCAAAACGCCGCCTCCGTTTTTACGTGCTCTGTATCTACTGGACTCGCGATCTCGTCTGTAAATTACGTATCTGTCATCAAATAGCTCCGAGTCGTAGATGCCGCTGTTCAGCCAAGTCTCCGAAAGCACGACAATGTCGTAGTCTTGAAGAGACATGTTATGATAAAAAGATTCTGTTTTAGTCCTTAAACCGCGTACATTCTGATAGTATATCTTCAGTGAGTTATTGAATGTGAACAGGGTATACACATAAACATGCAAAGTACAATTAAATAAAAATAAGAAAAAAAATCTAACTGACAGTTTGTAAGACCTCCTGACAAGTGATAACAACACGCTCAGATTGATCGTTCTTCTTCATAAAGATTCTGCCATTGCGCACCCACACAAATTTGTAACCAAGTTCTTTGCCTTTAAGTCTTGCCGCTGCGTGCAAGGCTTTGTTGCCTGCTGATAGGTGTTCCACTACGTAGATTGGTGTTGGCTTATCTGTTGCGATACCGAGGTGGCTTGTGTTCAACTTGTTGTTGGTGTTGTTTTTGTTGAAGTTTATTGCCGCAGCGAGGAATGAGTCCCGTATGCGAGGGGTGTTGAATTTTACGAGGATTGATCTGGGTCGGGCAGTCTGAGTGTCTTTTTTAGCAGTCCTGGTGCAGTACGCAATGTCAGCTTCCTTAATTTGGCAATTAGTAATATTACTGAGTTGTAGTATGGTAGTAACTAAGTTTTCTGAGCGGTTTTCTGGCACGTTTTGTAGTTCGATGTTGGTGGATCTGTTGTGTTGTTCCATTAGATTTACGCGCTTATTGAGATCTTGAATGTATGATTGCAGCTTGCTATTGTCTCTTTCCAGCTCTTGCAGTTTAGAGGAGTTTTGCTCAAGAGTAACTTTCATTTCCTCGTATTTCTCGTTATAGAAGTCTAGCGAGGTACGGAAACCCAATATCAATTCGCTGATTTGTTTGAACTGTTCCGCCACTACCTCTTTGAGTGCGTTCGCGATTTCTTGTCGGATTATTTCTCTGAATGAGCTCTTTGTTAAATGTAAGACTGTGTCATCATTAGCGATTATTGGGCTCAACGTCGAGTTCTCAAGTTTTTGCCCGTTCGACGTGTTGTTAGGGTTAGTAGGTGAAATCCTACTGCGTTGAGAAGTTACTCCCTTGTTATCGGAGATATAGGTCCCACTGTTGTGATATTGATAATACCTACAGCCTAAGTTATTAATTTAAATTGGGAACCTACTAGATAAGTTTTTTTTATAATCTAACGACAACATTTAATAATAATAACAACAGTGTAACCCTGGCCCTTGTACTAGGAGATCCTGTATCACAAGAGCCAGACCTTTCAATTTACAGAGAATATAATATAGAAGCGGGATAGACAATAATGAAATTCGTTATGGTTATGACATGCATTAGAAGGTAAGTTTAGAAATAAACAAAGTAAAAAAAATAGGAAAATCTACAAGTGCACGACTCATAATGCGCATTTGATCGTATAAAAAACCATAGATAAAGATATTATATTCGTTAGTATTTTAATAATTATAATTAAACTACTTTGAATAAAAGATCCATTTTCAATAGGGTTCCTTCTACTTACGGGTGAAACGAATCTAGAATTTTTTCGCAAGCTGCAATGTTTTCAGGTTTCACACTTGATTGACGGATTTTTTTTTATATTTTGATGTTTTTTTTTCGTTTCTTCTACATAAATCAAAATTTTCGAAACATAAAGAATTAATTTCTATTAAATTATCTATAGAATGGTATATAAATTAAGTAGGTTCTGTGTACTAACAGGAGTATAACAATAGAAACAGTTCCAAAAAGGAGCCCAAAAAATTCGATCGTAAAGTACTCTCTAATGCTTCTGACTCTTAAAGTCGTGCAATTTAACACAACACCATCAAAAATAAATAAACTGCTTCTCTACAAAATGTATCATAACATTAAAAAAACTAGAGCTAAGGTAATTAATTAAATACTTTAATAAATAAACTTTACCTGATTTCCGTAAGGGAAGAAGGAATTCATTGGATAATTACTTGTCGGATTTCCGAATCTTCCCGAGCCAAAGTTTGGGAATCCCATGGCGCCGCCATCGGAAAATCTCGGCTGTAGCGAAGTTGTGGGACCGCCTTGATTACTACTTGTGTTAGGAACTTCTTGTGCTCCAACTAATTTGATAAAAACTAAAAGAAATAATGTCAATATTACTTTCCTTATTATATAAATAACCAGCTTCTGCCCGCGACTTTGTCCGCATGAAATTTCACCCTCCCCCATTCACCCTCTTAGGGGTGGAATTTCGAAAAACCCTTTCTTAGTGGATACCTAAGTACTCTTCACAAAGAAACACCCTCCAAATTTCATGTCTCTAGGACCAGCGGTTTGGGCTGTGATATATCAGTCAGTCAAGACTTTGAATTTTATGTATATAGATAAATTATACCTATAACACACACATCACCAATTATATAGTTGGCAGGTACAGTGGGCTGCATCAATTGGGTACCCCAGTTGTATGAAAATTTTAATACAACTGGGGTACCCAATTGATGCAGCCCACTATACATCAACGCGCAAACAGCCATGAATTCAGCACATGATTTTAGACCCCCTAGCGTAGACCCCCTAGCGCTGTTTCGTAGAAAAGTGTGCCTCCTACGCAGTCAAGATGTATAGAACAGCATTTTTTTTATAACCGACGACGTAAAATTTCGACTCTGGAGTTCAGAATCATATTGTACTGAATCCATGTGCCTCGATATGTTGCGACTCGATGTCCCCCTGCCTGTAAATTATTTCTACACAGACATCACCAATGAAATAACACTTTAGCTGTATTGGTAAGGCAGGGACTTACTTAGAACTAAGTAACATTGTAAATTCGTTCTTTTATCAATCATTTTTTGAAGCTTAATAAATAAATAATCTCGGCACTAATTCAACTATTCGCGGGCACAACTTGTAGGTAACTAATTTACACTGTGTCGATTGTGATGACTGACACCAAACTAACTTATCACTCATTCCAAACGATCTATAACAGCCGTTAACTGTTGTTTTATAACAGGCATAAAATCCTTGCTTAAACATTGGTAATTTATTAATGTCGGTATCTATAATTTAATTGCCGACCGACGGAAATACCACACATTAAGAAAATATTTCCTGGGTGTAATTACTATCATTTTAGTCGCAGGTAATTACCATCGTTTTACCTATATCAGAAACTAGATATATTTTGCTACTAATTAAATAATAGAAATAACATAATTATATGACTACTTAACCTAACTAAAACAAAAAAAAATGGCGTCGAAAAATTCATCCGCATCGCTGTCGGCTGGTAATGTACCCAAGAGACTGGCGGCACTGCCACGTTGTATGGCAATTCTTAGCCTCCGGCCAAGATAAAAGCCGGCCCTTGGGTCACGGGAAGTGTCAACCAGCCGTTTCGAGATTTCCTTAAAGATTCTATGAGCACTCGGACCCAACGGCCTAGGGGTTTCAACCCAAACGGCTCGAAAATAAAATTACCAATAAGGTACCTACTGAGGAATTTGTCAAAGCAAACATTTTACTAAGCTCATCAGGTGAATGTGGCAGCAGCCTCTTTAGCCAGCAATAGACGGTAATCTAACACTTGTAATATATCAGTAGGTAGCTTAAGATATACATTAGATGGGTATTTCAATTTTTTTTTTCGGTGTTTTTTGAGGTGCATTAGTCTGGCGCACCCTGATCAGTCAGAACCGGAACCACTTTGCTGACTTGTAAATATTGTTTATTACGGGATGAACTATTCACATAGGTCTAGAACTTGTCTTAGTTTGTGCCGATACGGGAGAAGAAGATTCACTTTTGGATCATCATCTTCAACATTTCAGCCGAAAAATCCATCCACTGCTGGACATAGACCTGGACCAAGCACCGCCACTTCGACCGGTTCTGTGTTTCTCGCATCCAGCGGATTCGTGCGGCCTCCACCAGGTCATTGGTTTAACTTGTAAGAGAGGCCTTCCAGTTCCAATGCTATTTCTTCCGGTACACGGTTGCCACTTCAGAATTTTTCGGCCCATCGACCATCTGTACTGCGAGTAAAGTACAATGCGCCTTTTGATATCCTGAGGTGTACCTATTTATAGAGACATGAAATCTTTTGGTAAATATTTACCAGAACTGTATAAATTTATACAATCCAATACAGAGTACCAACAAATAAATCTGGCGATGTTAATTTTAGCAGTGCCCAACTACCGGTAAATGTCCTTCCCTAATAATACCATTCATTAAAAAGCTATGTAGCATAAAGGACGAGTGCTGCCCGAAGGTCTGAAGGTCTGTGTGGTGCCGGACTTAAAGAATACCACCACCCCTTACTTCCCGTGGGTGTCGTAAAAGGCGACTAAGGATCGTACCGGAGAATGGGCAGCAGCGTTCTTTATGTATTCCACCATCATACCATACTGCGATCGCCAACCCGCCTGCCAAGCGTGGCGATTATGGCAAACCCTCCCAAAATTGGGGGAGGCCTATGTCCAGCAGTGGACGTCTATCGGCTGAAACGACGAACGACGACGAACGACACTTTTTACGATGTTATATTATTAATTTTATGACAAAAATCTCAAAGGGGATTGTGTAGAAATTAAAATAGGGGAAATTAAAGGTTGCTCATTATTTTACCGGACTGGATTTTTATTATTATTTGTTAAAGACACAATAACAGGTGCAGTGCAGCTGTTAGTGGACCAACAAAGCAACAACCTAAAGAAGGAGCAGCAATAGCAGCCTGGATTTGAAACGCGGAGGATCCAATATTTTTGCCTCTTTGTCATGGAAGGAGCCAATGAGCAGGTGGTCTAAGGCTACTTTGACAGAATCATAAAAGAATAAAATTATGAATCATAACGAACAGTTAACTTTTAAGTTAATCGTATCAAATCGCATTGGTGAAGGATTTTTCAGTTATTTTTATATTTCTGTGCTAAAATTCCAATCAATAACACGGACTGTCTTTGCCATATTATGATTCATAATTTTATCCTTTTATGATTCTGCCAAAGTGGCCTTTAGACCCCCAGGTAGTAGCTTATGTAATTCTCACTGTTGCACCTACCACTGTTTGTATCGCCCAAAGGACGACTGGTAAAATGCCTATGGCATTCATTCCGCCTCTGTACATTTGCGTGCTTGAAACTCTTACATTTTGTTACTGGGCGCGCATCTTTTTTTTTTTTTATTAAATAGGATCGCACAGTTCAACCTATGAGGTTGTCGTCTGCTTAACCGGGATTGTCTGTGGATGCCTCAATAAATTAAGGCAGCCAGGGCGAGCGCGCATCGCCGGCGCTACGGGAGGGATCAGGACCATTCGTCACATTATTTATTTCGTCGCTATTACACCTCCTTCGCATACCTACTTTTCACACACCAATTTCATAGCTAGACAAACAAACACATTCAATTCCGAATCTCTAAACAATAGTAGTGGCACTCGGTAAAATTTTGCATAACCCATGGCTGAACACTACCCCCTGAGATACAGGTACCCACCTAGTTCAGGGGATAGGGTCAAAAAACTTCATGGCAACCAACAGAGCCACCACATTATTTTATTGTATACTTAGACAAATATTGTTTTGGTTTTGTAAAACTATTTCGAAATTATACTATTTCTAGAAATTGTAAAAATGTATTGTGGTAAGAAATAAACAATTTTATTTTATTTTTATTTATCCCTTTTTAGGTCACATTCACTAATACGTCACCTTCTACATCTCTTCTAATGTTTGTCTCGTATTTTCACTGACTTATAGCATACAAGTAAGCGTACTTGTTTAATACAGGTCAGTGCGTATTTTATACCGTGGAGGTAAGGTAACTCCTCTTCCAGACTGTGGGTTGCACGTAAGCACCAAATAGTCTGTAGTCCCTACAGTACTATCCTACCTAAAGAGACATACAGCGCCATCTATGAAGGCCGTATAACACGAACTGCAGTCCTGTTGCGAATGCTAGTGCGAGCACTGGTTATCCTCAGAACAAGCATTTACTTCGGTTTAGGGGAGATGTCCCTGTAACTTTCACATACCTAGACGTCTACAGCTTTTTGGATGGTGTGTTGGTGATGTAAAACGATGGATTGCACTATTTTACTAGCTACATTAGTACTTACCATACTTAGGGCTCATTTTTCCAACACAAGATAATTTTATCCGAGGAATAATTTTGAATTTTTGACAGTTTTTGTATGAAACAACTGTCAAAATTTCAAAATTATTCCTCAAATAAAGTTATCAGATGATTGAAAAGTCAGCCCATAATAGTAAAAGCAAGACTTCCTTTTCAACTTAGCGTGGAGCCTACAACCTAGCGGGCATGGACTGACGGGGTGAGTAAAATAACCTCTTAGGTAGAGAGGAGTAGTCCGACTTGCACTTGGCCAGTTTTAACTTTTGTTTTATTTTTTAGTGTGACAGTTATTGTCAAAAAATATAATATAGTAGTATTTAGTGGTACTATTTTAAAAATAAGTTCAAAAAAAACTTTTTTACAAAAAAAATAACCGACTTCCTAAAACACTATAAATAAAGAGAAAAATAACTTTAATTTCGGAAGTCGGTGTCTTTGGATTTGTATTTTAGTTTTTGCCACCGACTTCCGAAATTAAAGTTATTTTTCTCTTTATTTATAGTGTTTTTGGAAGTCGGTTATTTTTTTTGTAAAAAAGTTTTTTTTTCACTTTTTAGCGGGTCAGTTTGTAAGTTATTTAAGTTATAATAGCCTAATGTCAACTGCTTATCACCTTTTACAAAATATTGCTTTTCCCGATGCATGGACGTTAATTGTTGAGGAGTTCTCCTACCAGAACCAGAACCAACACCAGGAAGAACCAAGAAGAGCCAGGAGAACTGGTACTGATTGAGAAATCACCATCAGCTCCACTTCACCATACGCATTGTAATGAGCATAAATTGCTTAGCAACCATATTAAAGTAATCGAATCGCAACCCGTGAAATATTTGTCATTGAGTAGTGCCATTTGTGGTCTTCATCATCAGCTCCACTTTACCAAATCATAATTTCCGAGAGCAAATGCTCAAGTTACTTTAATAATAGACTTAGGCAAGAAAAATTTTGCTAAGGGCCAAGTTTATGTTACGCTTAGTCGTGTAAAGACGCTGTATGACATTGTATTATGCGACTTGGAAGTGGAACCTACCAAATTGCTAAATAGACCTCATGACGAAAAGGCATCGCGTGAAATGCAACGATTGAGGCTTTTATAAATTATCATCAGCCAATTGCAGTTCACTGCTGGACGTAGACCTCCCGAAGTTTGCGCCAACGTTCGCGATCCTCCGCTTCTCTCATCTAGCCACTACCGGCAACCTTTGTTAGGATAATTATACAGAAGAAAAACTCGCAAAAGTATTTCACTTTAAGAAGTATTTATTAGTTTTTAGACTAGATGCTGATTATCCTGGCTGCAGCATCAGGCCAGTCTTATGTCAACATTGCATTGAACTTAAAATTTAGTCCTGTTTAAAATGAGCCCAAACACGACTACGGTGCTGTAATTTCAAGGTTTGTACTTTTTCTGATGCTCGACTGGCTTCAGCATCAGGTCTCTATGTACTTCGGTGTTCCTCATTAACAGTACGTTTATCCACACATCGAGCCCTTTTCAATGAGCCTAAACACGATATATCTGCTGTTAGTTGTCGAGGAGTTAGGTACTCTGCAGACTATCCTGACTGCAGCATCAGGTCATAACTTGATGATCATGAGACCAAATGTGGCAAATGCCCTGTCAAACCTCAAAACAATTTACTAAAACAGTCCTTGCCTGTTCGAGTAACTTCTTACTGTTAAGGAGTTGAACCTTCCATCATCAGCCCAGCTACCTGAGATGGTGACAACCGTACGCAAATACACAAGATACTTCATAAAATATGCGAAAAACAATAAGTGAGCCTATAAAATTTGAGGGTTGCTCTCGATTTCTCTAAGATCCCATCATCAGATCCTAACTTGGTGACAATGGGACCACCTCAGAACTATCTACTTTCGAACAAAAAAAGAATTTTGAAAATCCGTCGACAATTGGCGGAGTAATCGATGAACAAACATAAAAAAAAAAAAAAAAAAAAAAAAACATACAAACATCCGAACATAGTACCTCCTCCTTTTTGTGAAGTCGGTAAAAACTAAAACCAGACTAAGGACTGAAAAATCACACTCTAAAAAGTATGAAACAAGAAAATGTTCTCATTTGATAGAATTAGGTATAGCCGCGTAATAACTTTAATTTCGGAAGTCGGTGCCTTTTGATACCTGTATTTTAGTTTGTTGCCACCGACCGTTTCCGAAATTAAAGTTATTTTTCACTTTATAGTGTTTTTTTTGGAAGTCGGTTGTTTTTTTTAAGTTTTTTATTTCCTTTGTATTCGCTATGGTTTTTTTTCTGTTTGTTAAATTTTATTGGGCATTAAGTGATTTTTACCGACTTCACAAAAAGGAGGAGGTACTATGTTCGGCTGTTTGTATGTTTTTTTTTTTTTTTTTTTTTTTTTTTTGTATGTTTGTTCATCGATTACTCCGCCAATTGTCGACGGATTTTCAAAATTCTTCTTTTGTTCGAAAGTAGATAGTTCTGAGGTGGTCCCATTGTCACTAAGTTAGGATCTGATGATGGGATCTTAGAGAAATCGAGAGCAACCCTCAAATTTTATAGGCTTACTTATTGTTTTTCGCATATTTTATGAAGTATCTTGTGTATTTGCGTACGGTTGTCACCATCTCAGGTAGCTGGGCTGATGATGGAAGGTTCAACTCCTTAACAGTAAGAAGTTACTCGAACAGGCAAGGACTGTTTTAGTAAATTTGTTTGATGTTTGATTGGGCATTTGCCACATTTGGTCTCATGATCATCAAGTTATGACCTGATGCTGCAGTCAGGATAGTCTGCAGAGTACCTAACTCCTCGACAACTAACAGCAGATATATCGTGTTTAGGCTCATTGAAAAGGGCTCGATGTGTGGATAAACGTACTGTTAATGAGGAACACCGAAGTACATAGAGACCTGATGCTGAAGCCAGTCGAGCACTAGAAAAAGTACAAACCTTGAATTTACAGCACCGTAGTCGTGTTTAGGCTCATTTTAAACAGGACTAAATTTTAAGTTCAATGCAATGTTGACATAAGTTGGCCTGATGCTGCAGCCAGGATTATCAGCATCTAGTCTAAAAACTAATAAAAACTTCTTAAAGTGAAATACTTTTGCGAGTTTTTCTTCTGTATAATTATCCTAACAAAGGTTGCCGGTAGTGGCTAGATGAGAGAAGCGGAGGATCGCGAACGTTGGCGCAAACTTCGGGAGGTCTACGTCCAGCAGTGAACTGCAATTGGCTGATGATGATTTATAAAAGCCTCAATCGTTGCATTTCACGCAATGCCTTTTCGTCATGTGGTCTATTTAGCAATTTGGTAGGTTCCAAGTCGCATAATATAATGTCGTACAGCGTCTTTACACGACTAAGCGTAACATAAACTTGGCCCTTAGCAAAATTTTTCTTGCCTTGTTTTTATTATTAAAGTAACTTGAGCATTTGCTCTCGGAAATTATGATTTGGTAAAGTGGAACTGATGATGAAGACCACAAATGGCACTACTCAATGACAAATATTTCACGGGTTGCGATTCGATTACTTTAATATGGCTGCTAAGCAATTTATGCTCATTACAATGCGTATGGTGAAGTGGAGCTGATGGTGACTTCTCAATCAGCTCCAGTTCTCCTGGTTCTTACTAGGAGAACTCCTCAACAATTAACGTCCATGCATCGGTAAAAGGTGATAAGCAGTTGACATTAGGCTATTATAACTTAGATAAATTACAAACTGACCCGCTAAAAAGTGAAAAATAAAAACTTTTTTACAAAAAAAACAACCGACTTCCAAAAACACTATAAATAAAGAGAAAAATAACTTTAATTTCGGAAGTCGGTGGCAAAAACTAAAATACAAATCCAAAGACACCGACTTCCGAAATTAAAGTTATTTTTCTCTTTATTTATAGTGTTTTTGGAAGTCGGTTGTTTTTTTTGTAAAAAAGTTTTTTATTTTGTAATTTGTAAAGACACCAAGATGTGTGTAAAGATCTTCTGTTTGACATTATTTTTAAATGTATTCGGTGGACACATGAGTACCTACGAGTAAAAAGAAATGATTTAGTTCGACTTTGTGATATGATTTGATTATAATTACAATTATCAATCCCTAATTTGCACATTACCTGACACTAGCACTGTAAAAGAGTTAATGTAGTAAAATAGGTACGTTTTGCGAAAGGTACGTTTTGCGAAAGGTGCATTATGAGAAAGGTACACTTTGAGAAAGGTGCATTTTGAGAAAGGTACGTTTTGAGAAAGGTGCATTTTGAGAATGGTACGTTTTGCGAATGGGGTGCATTTTGCGAAAGAGGTACATTCTGCGACTGAACGGAATATCTGTGTTTCCTTTCTTCAGTGATAGCCGGTTTCCACTTATTTTCCAACTTGGTACGGATGTACATTGCTTCCCCATTCTGAAAATTCGGAGTCTTTTGTTCAGATTGAATATTAGCTTGGTCCTTCTCATATTTGGCCTCACATTATCCAGTAAACAGTTTAGTTGTCTGACGAACATCATTTGGGCTGGTGACCTTCCTGTGGTAGTATGCGGTGTGTTACGGTAAGAAAAGAGAAAGTTTTGAAGCCTCCGTTTTGAATTGATTCCGTCTGCTTCACTTGCAGCTATTCTTGATTTAAAAGTTCGTACAAGTCGTTCGGCCAATCCATTGGTTCTTGGATGGTAGGGTGAAGATGTCATGTGCACTATACCCTTCAACTTGCAATACCTACGCTCGAAAGTCTTTGGAAGTAAATTGAGGTCCATTGTCCGAGACAATAATTTGAGGCAATCCAAATCTAGTAAAAATACCATCTAGCTATCTTTGCCATAGATTTAATTTCTATCCATTTTGATAAGGCATCTGCCAGTACTAGCCAATATTTGCCCTCAAAGAGTGCGGCAAAGTCAACGTGAACTCTTTCCCAAACCTTTTCTGGAATCGACCAAGAGTAAACAGGAAATTCTGGGTTGTTGGGTCTATTTTAGTGTACATCCGTACCAAGCTAGAAAATAAGTGGAAACCGGCTATCATTGAAGAAAGGAAACACAGATATTCTTATGTGGTTTGAACTCCAGAAGGAGTCCCAGGGCGAGTGTAACTCAGTCATCAACAACATCGTCACACACTGACTCCTCCGCGGAAGAAAGTGATAGCGAGCCCAACCCTGGCTACAGCATTAACTCATGACTTTGACACAGCGACATACGACGATATAAAAATGAAATTATTAGATATGTTACCGGAAATGTATGAAACCTAGGAATTTTACACACAATTCCTGGGAAATATATACAATTCCGAGCCTACTTAGGAAACGTTTAAAATAATCTTTCAAAGATTCTTTAATACACACATTTCCTGTGGAATGTATGTGTTTTCTAGGAATTGTATGCAATTCCAAGATGATACTAGGAAATATATGAAAAGTAATGCTTTCTGTGACTAAAAGAAATAAAACACGTTTGTAAATTTCTCTAATCATAATAATGATTAAGTATTACATTCTAATAATATAATTTATTTAATATAATTTAGCATGCTGCATGTTTTATTTCTAACGACTCCGTCGTCGACGTCGACGTCAGGTCGACGGAGCCCCGCTGCGCGGGGCTCCTATTTCTGTCTGCAGGGTTTAAAGGAACCTAACCAAACCGATCCTCGAGGTGCCCTTCTCTCGGATCCACGTCGTCTAGTAGCACAATATATTGAGTTATTAAGATTTCCGATTGCTATTTAACAGTGATGGGCAAAAAGTAATTAGATTAATAATTACAAATTACAGTTACATTGTAATTGGTGATTAAAATACTTTGAAACAGATTACTTAAGTAACTAATTGCAATGAGTACTTACTGTAATTAAATACAAGGTAATTGAATTGCAAGTTAATCTAATTACATTATAACAGATTACATATTGTAAAAAATCTGTTAAAACGTAATTACAGATTTATATTAGTAATGGCCGTAATGGGACACCTGCATCTTACAAAAAAATTATACATTTTTGACAAATACGAAAATGAAACACATAATATAATTGAAATACACATAATATGAAACACATAATATATAGGTAATATAATTGAATACTATGTAATTATGTTACCTACATTTTAATCAAATTATTTTGTAATTAAATACATTGTAATTAATTTCATATCACATCCAAAGTAATCTAATTACTTACAATGTAATTGAAATATTATGTAATTATAGATTACATTTTAATCAAATTATTATGTAGTTCAATTATTAATTAAATTACATAAGTAACTAGTTACGCCCATCACTGCTATTTAGGAAATGTATAGATTTCCTAGGATAAGTGCATATTAAAAAATATATCATAGATTTCCTACCTATTTTAGGAATTGTACCTACACATTTCCTAGGAATTGTGTAGAATGACGGATTGCACACTTTTCCGTTAACATATACAACAACAAAAAAACTGGCCAAGTGCGAGTCGGACTCGCACACGAAGGGTTCCGTACCACAAGGCAAAAACGCCGAAAAAAACATGTTTGTTGTATACAACTGAGTATTTTGTGAATATTTTAAGTGCCTACCTGTTGCCATTTTTGATATCGAGCAAAAAAGGGCAAAAAAATCGCGTTTGTTGTATGGGAGCCCCCCCTTAAATATTTATTTTATTTTGTTTTTAGTATTTGTTGTTATAGCGGCAACAGAAATACATAATTTGTGAAAATATCAACTGTCTAGCTATCGCGGTTCTTGAGATACAGCCTGGTGACAGACAGACGGACAGACGGACAGACAGCGAAGTCTTAGTAATAGGGTTCCGTTTTACCATTTTGGTACGGAACCCTAAAAAACGCGATAGGTACAAAGCCTTACTAATAGATTTTTGGAACTCTACGGGAGAAACCGGCGAAACTATGGAACGTTTTTCTAATAGACTAAGGGAACTTTCAAAAGACTGCGGCTATGAAGGGACCTTGCTGGAGAGACAGCTCCGTGATCGGTTTGCAACCGGTTTGAACCATAGACAGCTGGTGGTAGATTTAAAACAAAGGTAGCCTGAACTACGCGAAGCCGTAGAAGGGGACAAAACGAGAGAGATAACATTCGAAGAAATATTTGCAGTTGTTGTTTCACGCGAAATCGCAGAGAACGACAAGAATGGCGAAAGTAACAAACATAATGACTACGAGTAGGTATATTAACAGTCTCTTCGAAAAGCATAGGATCTGCCTTGTCCATGACTACCAACTACCACAGGTAATATTTTTGATATGTTGTCTACTTCAACTGTTACGTCTGTTACACCTTTCGGTTTCAGTTTAAATTAAACATTAATTTAATTAAACATTAGTAAACATTAAAATTGCACTAAGCTTGGAGTTTCGGTCCCTTCAACAATGACGGAGCTCCAATCTTTTTCCACATTTTAGTAGAAATTATTGAGTAGATTGATCCAGGGTCCCAGTCCATTAGTAATACAGGTAGTCGAAGGCGATATGCTTGTCTGGGAACAGCTGTTTTTAGGTAGTTTGACCGTGATACCTTGGCATTAGCAGGCAGAGGAACTTCCTTCTCCAGCTCCATTCAGGCGGTCCAGGTGCCTTTCTTCCTCTTGTCGTAAAGGTAGTTGAAGGCGATATGCTTGTCCGGGAACAGCTGCTTTTAGGTAGTTTGACCATGATACCTTGGCATGATATTTTGCACCATTGATAGTTACTTACGTCAATTTTCTTGCATCGAGATGTTTTCTTGTTTGGTGAGGGGCATCCCTGGTCTTGTTGCTATTGTACGAGTTGTTGTTGGAGGACTGATAGTACCTTCTGTTGTTCCTCTTTTGTTTGTACGCGTTGCGCGGTAAGGAAAGCCGCGAATTGTTCAGTATTAATTTATGTTCTCTGGTATTCATGTTGTTTGCCTACTGAACAACACAATTTGCCTCGTCGCCAATAAGTTAAAGCTAATTATAGACCTCGCTAGAGTAAATATGTTCCTTGTTATAGAAACATTAATTGTATTTTTATTGTAAATCTATTCAAGACATAGTAAATCATAATGGCAATAAGTACTTAATATACAGGGTCTAAATTACCGGCAACTCAATAGACGGATCTCTAAGGCCTTGAAAAGCGATCTTCGCCGTTTTAATACAGATCGTATTAAGGAAGCGATAGAGCGAAATAAAGGCTCCAAGGTCTTTGCTAGAGATCTGTCTATTGGGCAGAGCCAGCTTACGAGACTGAAGACCGATGATGGCAGGATCGTATCCGACAAACCTGAGCTGTTGAGAGAGATCGAGAGGTTCTATGGACAGTAATAATAATTAGTTTAGCTAACGTAAAATTTCCAAGTTGTGACGGAGCTACTCGACCAAAACCAGCCGTACCAGCCTGGCAGCGCAGGATCGAGCGTCGTATCGATGGGACCAGGGTACTCCTCGGCAAACTATACTGCTTCAGGGAGGGCAATACACGACCACGAGTGATGCGCTTTGTAAGGCGGGCATTCTCGGGGACTGGAATCAGCCCTCGAGAATACATATCCCGTGTCACAGAGCGCATCGACTTCCTGAAGCAGAAAGTTTGTGCATGGGCGAGCCGAATTCGACGGTATAAACGGCGGGTGGATCGATACACGCAGAATCGCATGTTCCAGAGCGATGAAAGGTGGGTGTATAGAGCTTGGGAGCGACCTGAACAAAATGTGACAGATGTATACCGCCCGGATGATGCCACCACAAGTGCATTCTGGTGCAGCATCTGGTCGGTCCCCGTCTGTCACACTGAGGCTGGCTGGATGCGGGATGTCGAGCGAGTGTGTGAATCTGTACCAGAAATGGAAACAGTGCTAATTACGCCATCAGACGTTGCCAAAGCGGTCCGTCCGTTACCGAATTGGAAATCACCGGGACTGGACGGACTGCACAACTTTTGGCTGAAATGGCTAATTAGTTCACACACTTGCCTGGCATCTCAATTCCAGTCATCCTTAGAGTCTGGGTCGCTACCGCAGTTTCTAACAACAGGCGTTACCCACCTGCTCCATAAATCAGGTAGTCCCGCGGAACCCAAGAATTATAGACCGATTACGTGTTTATCGACGGTTTATAAACTTCTTACATCCATTTTGAGAGCGAAAATTAATACGCACATTGAGAGTAATTCGATTATGTCTGCCTCTCAAAATGGATGTAGGAATGGGTCCCGCGGTACTAAGGAGCTACTCCTCATAGACATGGCCATTAGCCAACAGGTTCGTCGATCCCGCAAGGATCTGTCGACATGTTGGATAGATTACAAGAAGGCCTACGACTCGGTGCCACATACATGGCTCATGAAGGTGCTGGAGTTGTACAAGATAGATGCAACTCTACGCACCTTCCTTGAGTCGTGTATGAGGCAATGGAAGACAGTCCTTCGTTATCCAGGATGTCGACAGATCCAGGGAAATGATGAGCCTGTATGGATTAAACGGGGAATATTTCAGGGCGACAGTTTGAGTCCACTTTGGTTCTGCTTAGCCCTGAATCCTCTAAGTACACTACTGGAGGATTCAGGTCTAGGCTATCGGTTGAGGAGAGATGGTCAGGTCATATCTCACCTCCTTTACATGGATGATTTGAAACTCTTTGCCCCCAACAAATTGCGTCTGATGGAGCTACTGAAGGTAACAGAAACTTTCAGTAGCGCCGTCAGGATGGAATTTGGTGTCGACAAATGTGCAGTCATGCATGTAAAGCGAGGGGAGATTATGGAATCCGAGGGAATTCAACTCTCGGATTCCATAAGCCTCAGATCCCTCTCCTCATCCGAAAGCTATAAGTATTTGGGTATGTCGGAAGCGTTAGGCATCAACGATGCTGACATGAAGCAATCGTTGAAGGAGCGCTTCTTTTGTCGCCTGAAGAAGGTATTAATTAGTCTTCTTTCGGGCGGAAATAAGGTGCGCGCCTTCAACGGTTGGGTCATGCCGGTTTTGATGTACTCTTTCGGCATACTTAAATGGACTCAGACTGAACTCGACGCCCTGGATAGAAGAGTCCGTACTCTACTGACTGCAAACCGGATGCATCACCCACGATCATCGGTGATGAGACTGTATATCCCGCGGAAGAGCGGGGATCGAGGCTTTTTAAATGCGAAGACCCTCCACAACCGCGAGGTGTGCAGTCTCAGGGAATATTTTTTAAAAGCCGAAGTGGGTATGCACCGTGATGTGGTCGCAGTGGACAAGGGGCGCACCCCGCTCTCCATGGCTAAAGAGAACTGGCGCAAACCTGTAGTACTTTCTACTGATGACCGCAAGAAGGTATGGCAAAGCAAGGAGCTTCACGGGCGCTTCTATCGGGCTATTCATGAGCCCGGTGTAGACTTCTTAGCGTCCATATCCTGGCTACGTTTTGGTGACCTTTTCGGGGAAACTGAAGGTTTTGTCTGTGCAATTATGGACGAAGTTATCTTAACGAATAACTACCGGAGACATATTATGAGGGACGGGACGGTTGACGTGTGTCGGGCATGCCACCGTCCGGGTGAGTCTATCAGACATATTATCTCTGGTTGTTCTCGTCTAGCTAACGGCGAGTACTTGCACAGGCATAACCAAGTAGCTAGGATTATTCACCAGCAACTTGCTTTGAAATATAAACTTGTGGATTCTGAGGTACCGTATTACAAGTATGTGCCCGACCCAGTTCTTGAAAATGACCATGTCACATTGTACTGGGATCGGTCTATCATTACTGACAGGACTATTGTTGCCAATAAGCCTGATATAGTGGTGATAGATCGATTAGCGCGCCGCACAATGATTGTCGATGTTACCATTCCACATGACGGGAACCTCGTGAAAGCTGAGAAAGAGAAGCAAATCAAATATCTCGACTTAGCACACGAGGTTGTTGACATGTGGAATGTGAGCTCGGCTATCATTGTGCCGATTGTCGTATCAGCCAATGGGCTGATGGCCGAAAGCCTCGATCAACATCTATCGAGGCTCTCGTTAGGCGGTTGGATCAAGGGCCTGATTCAGAAGGTACTCCTTGATACGGCTCGCATTGTGAGGAGGTTCCTGTCTCTGGAGCCCTTACCACCGGTAGCTTGGACCCTGCTCCCGACACCGGCGGACAACTATTTTTTTATATTTTTAAATGTTTTTTATACCTATTTTTTATATTTTAAGAAATATTTAAAAATGTAATAAAGTAAGTTAGCTAAATAAATGAACGGAATAATAATAAAAATATTTATTGATACAAAAACCTTTGACATTGCTTAAGACTAGGACACATAAGTTGGTTAACTAAAGGTAATACAGATAAGGTAAACCCTGACTCCTAAACTAGGTGATCCTGTGACTTAGAAGTCAGAACTACACAGTTATACACGTCAACAAATAACCCCGCTATGAATCTGGGAAACGACCCAAGAGCTAGATTGACCCGGCACTATACCGAAGACATCCCGGACGTCAGCCTGTACGAGATTAGGATGGCTCTGAAGCAGCTTAAAAACAACAAGGCACCGGGTGATGACGGAATTACGGCCGAGTTGCTGAAGGCTGGCGGAAAACCCGTTCTGAAGGCCCTTCAGAAGCTGTTTGGTTCCGTCATACTCGAGGGCAAAACACCACAGGCATGGAACAGGGGTGTGGTGATACTTTTCTTTAAGAAGGGCGATAATGCCCTCCTTAAGAATTATAGGCCCATCTCACTCCTGACCATGTCTACAAGCTGTTTTCGAGAGTCATCACGAACCGTCTCGCGCGCAGGTTTGACGACTTCCAGCCTCCCGAACAAGCCGGATTCCGTAAAGGCTTTAGCACCGTAGACCACATACATACGCTGCGACAGGTTATACAGAAGACCGAAGAGTATAACCTGCCTCTCTGCTTAGCGTTTGTGGACTACGAGAAAGCCTTTGATTCGATCGAGACATGGGCTGTGCTGCAGTCTCTTCAACGGTGCCAGATCGACTATCGGTACATCGAAGTGCTGAAGTGTCTGTACGAAAACGCCACTATGTCAGTCAGACTCCAGGATCAGGCCTCGAAACCTATCCTTCTGCAGCGAGGTGTGAGACAGGGAGACGTTATCTCTCCGAAACTGTTCACCGCTGCACTGGAGGATGTCTTCAAGGTTCTGGACTGGAAAGGGGCTGGCATCAACATCAATGGCGAGTACATAACTCACCTTCGGTTTGCCGACGACATCGTAGTCATGGCTGAGACTATGGAGGACCTCAGTACAATGCTCGATGACCTCAGTAGAGCCTCCGAAAGAGTGGGTCTTAAAATGAACATGGACAAAACGAAGGTCATGTCAAATGCCCATTTAACACCCACTCTCATAAAAATCGGAGACGCTACACTCGAAGTCGTGGACGAGTACGTTTACCTAGGACAAACCGTCCAGTTAGGTAGGTCTAACTTCGAGAAAGAGGTAAATCGACGAATCCGACTCGGCTGGGCAGCGTTCGGGAAGCTACGCAATATCTTCTCGTCCCACATACCGCAGTGTCTTTGACCAGTGTGTGTTGCCAGTGATGACTTATGGAACGGAAACGTGGTCGCTCACAATGGGCCTTATAAGAAGGCTAAAAGTCACCCAAAGGGCAATGGAGAGGGTATGCTTGGAGTTTCCCAGCGTGATCGAATCAGGAATGAGGAGATCCGCAGGAGAACCAAGGTAACCGACATAGCCCGAAGAATTGCCAAACTTAAGTGGCAGTGGGCAGGGCACATTGCTCGCAGAACAGATGGCCGATGGGGCCGAAAGGTTCTGGAGTGGCGACCGCGTACCGGAAGACGTAGCGTTGGAAGGCCTCCCACAAGGTGGACCGATGACCTTGTGAAGGCCGCAGGAACCCGTTGGATGCGGGAAGCACAGGACCGGTCGAAGTGGAGGTGCTTGGGGGAGGCCTATGTCCAGCAGTGGACGTCTTTCGGCTGAAATGATGATACAGGGTCCCATTAAAATAGATGGACAAATTTTAACACAGCGCTCAGTACGTCTAACTAAAGATATCAAGCAAAAAAAAAACACTGATTAAATTGATTTTATTTTGACCTAAAACAATAAATTGCATTAGTGTATTTTCGTTAGCTGATTAATTTTTCTTGTAAGTATCTATGCGTTTTGCTTATATATTTTTTTACCATCGTCCTTATTTTGGTGGTCTGAATGATTTCTGAAAGTTTGTCCATCTATTTTAATGGGACCTTATATAATCTTAGGTACACCCACTGACCTCTATAATACAAGTACGCTGGACTAACGATACGATACTCTACGAAATGACAGTTGTTTTTTGTGCCGATTCAAAGCGCCCCGCTCGTAGCCCCCAGGAACTAAAATTGACACATCCTTTCAAATGGACGTTGAGTTGTTTACTTTGTGTCTGATGATTTAGGTCTAAATCGTGAAAAACTACCTTATTTTGTGTATTTTGTGTTTACTACGTGATATTTGGAACATTTTTATTATGAAAGCATGAGCATTTTGTAAAACTCGCTGTCAAAAAGGCAGCGGATTAACCTTTCACAAGTAAGTGAATTTCATGACTATAAATGTTTCGATTGCTTGTGTGAGCATTTTTAATACTATCTTCTATTTAGAATAAATGTTTTCATTCATATCCCATGATATTTAATTGTAATTAGGGCTCAGTTTTCACATATATTGAATACAATAATTTGAATAGGGTTGTAAATGTTCCATGTCGATAATGTGTCGATAATTTTCTGGAGACAGTTAATAATTTTAAATTTACGTCTTTAATAGAAATATATTGTCGCCAGAAATTTCTGCAATTTGATTACCTACCTAAAACAAATTTGCAAATACTAGTTTCTAATTTCAACAGACAAATCCATACTAATATTATAGGTAAATTCGAAAGTAACTCTGTCTGTATGTTACCTTTTCACGCCTAAACCACAGAACGGATGTCAATACTTGGCTGAGTATAGTTTTTATCGACATATCTCGCGGGCGAAGCCGCGAGCGGAAGCTAGTATTATATGTAATGTGTACTTGTTTCCGAAGTAAAGACCTTACATCAAAATAAAACTTGCCATCTACAATGTACCTACTGTATACTTTAGTCAGTTTTACTTTAATTAAATACTTGATTTCAGATTTCCCACCAACTCAACTAAACAGGGCTGAAAAACATGAAAATGGAAAATTGGAGTCCTAAATCTAATTATCATCTTTATAGCAAAAATTTCACTGCGGACTGTTTCGTTAAACACTCTACACGTACGCACTTCTCCATACGAACACGACCTTTTGGAAGACTAGAATCAATTCTATTTTATTTTATTTTTGACGTTCAAAAGTGCCTATGTACCTATTTGAAATAAAATAATGACGTTCAAAAGTGCCTATTGATTTTGCTATTTGAAATAAATTATTTGACTTAGACTTTGTTATTTCTTGTGGTTTTTTTCCATTATTATTCACGCAATAATGAAAATGGAATCCCTCTCCTTTCCGCTAGTAATGACTACATGGTAAGGTAATGTTACAAGGTTCACTTTTGGCATTCAATTTGAGTGAATTTGTTTGAATTTGTACGGACGCTGTTTGTTGCTTTTTGTTTCCTACATGGTTAAATTCTTCCAAATTGAACACCAAAAGTGACTGTCACGAAGAATACAGCTGCTATTTGATTTACTAGGTTAGAGCGAAATGGCAACATAATAGCTCAATAGTTTTTAGTTCACATTGCGAACTAATGTGACCCCAGCTCAGCTTGTAAAATTAGTGTAGTTGAGCCAGGAATACTAGCTCAACAATAGTAGTTTTAGGCTAAGTTCTAAGCCTATCCGCATAGGTATTTAAAGCTCACTGATCTGACCGTCATGCGCTATAACTTTACTAGGACACTATCCACTAGTTTATAGCGTGCGATCTGACCGCGCCCTAATGAATTTTCAGATAGGGGGCGGGCGAACTTCGCATGCTAATGCGTAGTTCATACAAACGTAATACCAAAATAATTTGTAATTCAAACATATTCTTAGGTAGTGTGTATTTATTCCGATTAGATTACAGAATATCTAGGTTCCCAAATATATATTTTGAAAGGACTTTCAGGATATGAGAAATTTCTTTCTATAGAAAACTTATTTTTCTCATAACTCGTCTTTAAATCAGTGTCCATTCAAAATATATATTTGGGAACCTAGATATTCTGTAATCCAATCGTAATAAATACACACTACATTAAGAATATGTTTGATTTACAAATTATTTTGGTATTACGTTTGTATGAACTACGCATGCTCCGCCGGCCCCTTAACTTTTGCAGAGCAATTATTCAATTACTTAAAAATGAAGCATTAAAATAACTGGGAGTGATCCGATATTTTTCTCTTAAGTAATAAATTACTCTCAGTGGTTAAAACGATCGATAAAATTTCATAAATAGTAGATTGTTATACAAGGGTCGGAAGGAATCAATTCCCATACGAGGCATTTAGACGCCCGAGCGCAGCGAGGGCGGCTATAGTCCGAGTGGGAATTGATGACTTTCACCCGCGTTAAACACTCTACTTTTCATTTCGAATTTAAAGAAAGTAAAAAATAGTAGTTTTTCTAAAATACTTATTGATAATATTTACATGAATAATAGGTACCTATTTATTAGTCTTTTTAAATTTGAAGTACCTATGGAACACACCACGTCACCGCCACATGAGTAGATTCTGTTTCACCACCGTGGGCCGTCCCGCTTGTGTTATTATCATTCTGTCTGCATTCTTACTTTTACCATTTTTCATAAATTACTTAGAAAACACGATAATCTTGATAAAAATTACTAAAAATTGTGTTGCGACGTGACACTTTTTAGTGCTGACCGTCCACCCAACTTTCTTATTTCGATTCAAAACTTGCATACAGCCTAATCGATACTCGCAATAAAAAAAATGAAAAAAAATTGTAGAAACTGAATAAAAACTCTTTAAACTAACAAAATGTATTGAAATGTAAAGTGTTTGCAGAATATCCAATCTATAGAATTAATTAATTATCATCATTCTCAAAAAAACTTCTGGTAAGCCTACCTAAAAATGTTTACTGGGAATTCTGTAGTAAACTATTAGAAAGTATCAAAAATAAAATCCACAATAAATAATTGTCCAATAAATTATAATAATTTTAAACAGCGAGCGCATTCCGAATATAAATTCAATTATACAAGCATTTCGGCGCGAAATTCAGTAAATGAGGTACCTATGGCCTGTCTGTTATTGACTAGATATTAGAAGAGATTGAAATGATATTAGAAAAGCATAAATCATTAATAAAAACAATGCTTATTGTATTTACTGCTAAAAATTATTTTATTTTATTTTCAAATATCGATTACATTCGTCATATTAATTACTCGAGTCAATCGAAATAAAAAAAAATTGTTTGGAATAATCGCTTTCACACATCATTGCAAAAAAAAAAAAACAATAATGGTCGGGGATTTTGAACACAAATTGAGTAGTGTAATGATTAATGCGTATTATTGAACCTGTGTTTGACTTACCTACATTAAAACCTGGGCATTTTCGTGTTGTTTATAATATTATCAATAACATTTGTCACATTTTAAATCTTATCTACATCTGTGTGTGTGAAATTTGTGAAAAGTAAAAATGTAAACACACACGATTGGCGCGAAACTTCGACATTAGATATCAAAAAAACTTCATTACCACTACTTATTTACCTTAAAGTATGGATAAATTCGTCAAATAATTAAATGATGTATATTCACAGCCCCATATGGTAAAGTCAGAATGTTCGAAATCCCCAATTTTTATGTTTTTTAGCCTCGACCACAACTGACATCAGAATGACGATTATCGTACCTATGTATGTTGAATTTATTCAAGGTAAATTATTGACTTGTGCGCTAAATATGAAAGATTTAATGGCGTTAACATATGAGCTTTTTATCCAACTCTCCTAATTAACGCACATTCATAAGATTTGATGGGTAGCATAATAAATATTAACATAATCAATTAAGGGTGTCGTATGTCTGACTGAGCTGACTACCTAACTAAATTTAGTTCTATTTTTAAATTTCATTCCCGCCCTAGGGAGGGAAGGATCAAACAAACACTACTTTCCGAGTATGAGAGATGAAAAGTATTTTTCATCTCTCATACTCGGAAAGTAGTGTTTGTTTGATCCGAATAGCGGGTGGAAATACTCATAGTAATTGCTTCCCTCCCTAGGGCGGGAATGAAATTTGAAAATAGAACTAAATTTAGTTAGGTAGTCAGCTCAGTCGAACCATACGACACCCTTAATTGATTATGTAAATATTTATTATGCTACCCATCAAATCTTATGAATGTGTGTTAACTAGGAGAGTTGGATAAACAGCTCATTATGTTAACGCCATTAAATCTTTCATATTTAGCGCACAAGTTAATAATTTACCTTGAATAAATTCAACATACTTAAGTACGATAATCACCATTTTGATGTCAGTTGTGTTGTGGTCGAGGCTAAAAAACATAAAAATTGGGGATTTCGAACATCCTGACTTTACCATATGGGGCTGTGAATATACATCATTTAATTATTTGACGAATTTATCCATAGTTTAAGATAAATAAGTAGTGGTAATGAAGTTTTTTTGATATCTAATGTCGAAGTTTCGCGCCAATCGTGTGTGTTTACATTTTTACTTTTCACAAATTTCACACACACAGATGTAGATAAGATTTAAAATGTGACAAATGTTATTGATAATATTATAAACAACACGAAAATGCCCAGATTTTAACGTAATATTCAAACACAGGTTCAATAATACGTATTAATCATTACCACTACTCAATTTGTATTCAGAATCGCCGACCATTATTGTTTTTTTTTATTGCAATGATGTGTGAAAGCGATTATTCCAAACAATTTTTTTTTTTAATTTTGGTTGACTCGAGTAATTATTATGACGAATGTAATCGACATTTGAAAATAAAATAAAATTATTTTAAGCAATAAATACAACAAGCATTGTTTATAATAATGATTTATGCTTTTCTAATATCATTTCAATCTCTTCTAATATCATGTCAATAACAGACACAGACAGGTGGACATAGGTACCTCATTTACTGAATTTCGCGCCGAAATGCTTCTATAATCAAATTTATATTCGGAATGCGCTCGCTGTTTAAAATTATTTAAATTTATTGGACAATTATTTATTGTGGATTTTATTTTTGATACTTCCTAATAGTTTACTACAGAATTCCCAGTATACATTTTTTAGGTAGGCTTTCCAGAAGTTTTTTTTGAGAATGATGATAATTAATTAATTCTATAGATTGGATATTCTGCAAACACTTTAGATTTCAATACATTTTGTTAGTTTAGAGAGTTTTTATTCAGTTTCTACAATTTTTTTTCATTTTTTTTTTGCGAGTATCGATTAGGCTGTATGCAAGTTTTGAATCGAAATAAGAAAGTTGGGTGGACGGTCAGCACTAAAAAGTGTCACGCCGCAACACAATTTTTAGTAACTTTTATCAAGATTATCGTGTTTTCTAAGTAATTTATGAAAAATGGTAAAAGTAAGAATGCAGACAGAATGATAATAATACGGGCCCTAGTAAGCGGGACGGCCCGCGGTGGTGACACAGTATCTACTTATGTGGTGGTGACGTGGTGTGTTCCATACTTCAAATTTAAAAAAGACTACCTCTTATTCATGTAATTATTATCAATAAATATTTTAGAAAAACTACTAGTTTTTACTTTCCTTAAATTCGAAATGAAAAGTAGAGTGTTTAACGCGGGTGAAAGTCATCAATTCCCACTCGGACTAAATGCCTCGTATGGGAATTGATTCCTTCCGACCCTTGTATAACAATCTACTATTTTATCGTAGGATATATCCCATCTCTAATATCTTCCATATCTAATTAGTTCCACGGTCCCTTCACAATGCTATCAGCGCCAAAATGGCGAAAATCAAATGGCTTCAATCTGTCATCCATAGTCTGCAGTCCAGCGTACTTGTATTATAGAGGTCAGTGGGTACACCGCATTATATTGTAAGTAGTCTTTGATATAATCTATGATAACAAAAGAAGTCTATAACAGTGAGTGAGTATGTATACATAGCATATTTAGCATAAGCACAAGTATGAAATAATCAATAATTGAACCAATGCGTGAACAAGGACAAAATATGAACTTGTCCAACCCGCTTTGTTTAACGCTCCGCCCCGCTCGTCACCCCACTGACTTTGAAACCAAAACTAATTTTGTAGTTTACGAAGCACGCTGCAACAGCGAAAATTACTATTATAAAAAAACCCGACTGCGAAACTGAAAAGCTACAAACAAGCCCATTTTAAATTAAATAAAAGTTGGAAGCAGGCGGGACCCATTTGAATTTGAATACTCAAAACTCAAACTCAAACCCAAAGCATTTATTTCAATTAAACCTTGTACAGGCACTTTTGAATTGTCAAAATTAAATAGTCTGTCAGTTAGTCAGAAAGTTGAAGCTAGTTGCCCATTCCAAAACGTAGATCTCTATGGAGAAGAACGGGCAAGAAACTCCATGGACACTCTTTTAAATCAAGTTATTACAAAATCCTGGGTACATTATTCTTGTTGCTTCTATATGTGAGAACAATGTAAAAAAAAAAGACAAATGAAGAAACAATTCAAAATATAAGATTAAAATAAGCCTTGGCAGTTAAGAGATGACCAGTCTCAACCGACGGCACCCGTTCACGAACATGACGCGTGGATCAGCACCATCCAGCTCAACCATTTTGTAGGGAACCGAATAATCCAACACACGCGCCACCATCGGTGAGACATTTAAGTGAACATGACACGTTCTCAACTGCCATGCTCTTTCAAGTCAACAACAAAAAAAATCATAATAAACGGAAACATGGTTCTTACATTTACAAAATTTTAAAAAAATGCTTCTAAATTATACAAAACTATAGTTTGCAATTTATTTAAGATGTGAATATAATTTACTACCAAACAGGAAGAGGTATCTAATATTGCAGTATTCAACAATTAAAACTGGATTGAATAAAATAAAAAAGTTATGTTAGTAATGTCAGAAATATTGAAAAAGAAAAAGGGAAGCACCTCTTCCAAATATTGAAATTTTAACTAGTGAGCCCAAGTGCCTGTGGAGCAGGACCAGCATTAAGCCAAGCATTTTTATCTTCGATATAATCATCTAACTTGTAATATGCTTGTCTACATAGTGTGCGTTTAATGCATGTTTTAAATTTCTTCTCATTTAATTGAAGAATATCGAATGGTATTTTATTATAACATTTTACACAGTAACCCATAAAAGAAGTTTTTACTTTAGACAATCTGCGGTTGATCTAATTTGTCCCTATTTCTAGTGTTAAAATTATGCCTGTCACTTATCTTACTAAAAAGATGTAGATTTTTTCGAACATACATAATGTTTTCATATATATATTGACAAGGAACCGTCATGATGTTAATTTCTTTAAACAGTTCTCGTAGAGAATCGCGTCTGCTGAGCTTGTAGATGGCTCTGACAGCCCTCTTTTGCAGAATGAAGATAGAATCAATATCTGCAGCCCGTCCCCACAACAAAATACCGTAAGACATGATGCTATGAAAGTAACTAAAATAGACCAGTCTCGCGGTATCCACGTCTGTTAATTGGCGAATTTTCCAAACAGCGTAAGCGGCCGAACTTAGCCGCCCTGCAAGTGATGTTAAGTGCGGACCCTACTGTAGCTTTGAGTCAAGCGCGATCCCCAGAAAAACCGTATTTTCGACGAATTCAAGTTTCTCCCTATTCAATACAACATGACATTCATTACTTCTAACATTCGGTAAAGCGAATCTAATGCATTTAGTTTTTTTCTCATTTAATACCAAATTATTCACAGTAAACCAATTATGGACCACATGCATAGCGTTATTTACGTCGTCAAGCTCCTGTGCACGTCTGCTTACTTTAAAAATCAGTGATGTGTCATCAGCAAATAACACCATTTGTGGTTGGTTTTTCAGTAAATGAGGTAAATCATTTATATATACTAAAAATAGGAATGGCCCCAATATTGAGCCCTGCGGTACTCCCATTTTGACTTTTAAGCCCGATGAATTCACACCGTTAACTTGAACTTGCTGAAATCTATCATTTAAATATGATTCTATTAAGCTAAGAGCAAGTTTACGTAGTCCGTAATGCTCAAGTTTCAAGAGCAGTGTTTCGTAATTCACGCAATCAAATGCCTTGGATAGGTCACAAAAAATGCCTATAGCATCTTGTGCCTCTTCTCATGAGTTAAAGATGTGTTTTAATAAGGTGACACCGGCGTCGGTTGTACAACGTCCTTTGGTGAAACCATACTGTCGATCGTGTAAGATGTTATTACGATTAAAATGATTGAGCATTTGATTTAACATTACTTTTTCGAACACCTTGCTAAAAACCGGCAAAACCGATACGGGTCTATAATTATTAGTGTCTTTGCTGTCCCCAGATTTGAAAAGTGGAATAACTTTACTGTACTTCATTAAATCCGGGAAAACCCCTTGATCTACACACAAATTAAATATTAAATCTAAATTGGGTGCAATTGTCTCAATAAAGGATTGACAAACTTTAGTGGACATGCCCCACAGATCTTCGGTAAGTTTGATTTTAAGTTGCTTAAATGCCTTTATAATGACTATGGGGTTTATATGTTTAAATTTAAATTCCACAGGACAGGCTGACACATTCGCTCTTAATAATTCAATAGCTAGTGCGGGCGATGAATTTAAAGTTTCTGTAGTTTTCATTGGGATATTGGTAAAGAAAGTTGCAAATTCCTGAGCAACATCGATGTTATCGCTAATGAGACCGCGGGAAGTGTCCATTGTGTAATCAGTATTATGTTTTTATTCCTGTTCGTTTCATTGTTTATAATTTTCCAAACTGTCTTTATTTTATTGTCTGCGGATTTAACTTTGTTACTAATGAAAGAAGCTTTAGCTGCTTTGCAGATATTTTTAAAAAATTTAGAATAAGTAGCAACATACTTATTAAAAGTATCCGTGTTTATATACGGCTTAAGGCCATACAGTTCAAATAATCTTTCCCTACTTTTCCTGATTCCTTTAGTTGCCCAGTCACTGAATAAAAACTTAGGGCAAATAGTTTTAGATTTCTTCTTAAAGGAATTATTGAACTCTGTTTGCACTAATGAAAAGAATTCTTTATACAAAATATTACCATTCGTCATACTTAGGCCCTGAGCATTTAACTTGCTAATTAAAGTGTTAATAAACTTATTCAAATTACCCGATGTTATTGGTCTAGTTTGAATCTGCACTTTTTGTAACGGTGTGTTACACTCAAAAGACACGGTTTGACCACTGTGATCCGAAGGGAGATAATTTACAATGGCTTTATCTAAATATTCACAGCAACAAAAAACATTATCAATACATGTAGCAGTAGCCGTAGTTATTCGCGTTGGTTCCAAAAATACATTTGACAGATTGAATGATTTGAAGAGGCTTAACAATCTACTGCTATTTGAATTATTTTCCAAAATATTAACATTAAAGTCACCACAAACAATTACTGGTTTATTACCAGTTGCAAGTTTTCCTAAGACATCTTCCATTACTGACTCAAATATAGAGTAGTTTTGATAGTTTGGAGGTCTGTAAACGCACACTATAAAATGCTTATCTAGCTCAACACAGGACAGTTCGATGCTATGTTCCACCGATAGTTCCACTATGTCTTTACGAGTCTTGTATTTTACACAATTTTTAATTAATATTAATGATCCACCACGCAGCATGGATTTTCGGTTAAAGCAACTGCCTACACTATAGTTCTCATAATTAATCATCATTTCATAATCTTTCAACCAATGTTCAGTAATACAAATAATATCAAACATTGTTTTTTCTAAAAACAATTCAATTTCTAATATTTTGGAAGAAAAACCTTGAATGTTTTGATGAAACAATTTCAAGGAATTCTGCTTAGCCCCTTTTTTACAATTTACTAATTGAGTGCTAGAAGATACCTTGTTGTAGGTGAGATTAATAATATTATTATTGGTACCTTCTGTTGTCTTACTGACTAGTTTAAATTATTGTGGCTGACCACCTTATTACTCATTTTTGTGGTGCTAATTACATCCGACTTCGACATACTACTTATGTCTGAGCTAGTAATAAAAGCTAATAGCCATGCTATTTGACGTCTAAAACTAATAGGCAGATACGCTGTACCCCTAGTCGATTTTAAATACTCAACAAAAGTGTTGGTGTCAAAAAATATAAGTTTGTCACTATAGTAATTAACTAATAAATGCATATGATTATTTAGCATATGAATATAATGATTTTGCCTACTTGATAAGTGCTCAAAGTATGGGAAAGAACATAATATTATTTTTTGACAATTAATCTTTAGGATTTCAGTGACACTCTCAGTGATGTCATCTATTTTTACATTCCCACTATTACCTACAAATACAGAAATAATGACATTTGGATTATATTTATTGCAACTTATTGATGACATTATTTCTTTGTAGGATTTCCTAGGCATACAGTAATTAACAGCTGATTGACTCAGGTTGTTACTCAATAATTTACCTAACCCTCTCCCTAAACTATCTGAAAACATAACAGAACAAGAACTGACATTACTAGAAGAAGCATAAGTCTCTGTCTGTGATACTTGAGATGAACCTTGAACAACATGTGGTGTATCTTGATTGGGGGGGATACATTCCTGAGCTCCTCCAGACTGGGACGGGTCCTCCGTTGCCTCAGGTTGGATAGCCTCAAGGTTTGATTCCCTTTGACAAGAACATTGATGTGTGCTCAGAGTCATCGGGTCCCCTCTACCTGCCTCCTTGTTACACATTTCCACCAACTCGTTTGCAGCAAGGATGTGTTCCTAAAATATTATAGAAATGGTATGGGTCCCGCCTGCTTCTAACTTTTATTTAATTTAAAATGGGCTTGTTTCTAGCTTTTCAGTTTCGCAGTCGGGTTTCTTTATTTTTTAAATTACTTTTTTTATTTCCAGCTTTTTAGTTTACAAATGTGAAAGATTTCGCAAACGATTTAGTTCTTGGTACGTGTTTTTTACGATTTGTCACTTCGAATTACTTTTAACCATATAAGTTATATATATTTTTGTATTCACCTTTTAAAACCCTTTATTTTGATACCCCACTCGATAGGTTTCGAGAAAAAAAAAAATTTTTTAATACATATTGCGCCAAAAATCGACCAGTTTAACTTTTTTTTCAATTTTGATATACCCAGTGTCAGACTCACAATTAAGATGAATCTAACGGCACCTCTCAAGCTGAAATCGATCAAGCCGTAAACGGTTTGATCGGCACGCTCTGTAGCCTAAAGGCTACAGAGCGTGCCAAAGAAATATACATACATACATACATACATTCGAAAAACATAACCCTCCTTCTGACGCAGTCGGGTATAAAGGAACTAAACCGACAATGTTCTTTTATCTGTACCTTACTCATAAACTCTTCATGGGTAAAGGTGTTATAAAAATTACTTTAACTGACTAAACTAAGACTAAAACAAATCAATAAGAATGAATCGGCAGAAATACTATGCAAATGACATAAACAAGAAGTGAATTTTATTGTGTGACGTGTGTATTGAGAAGTGAATATTATCTGTGGTTGTAGAAGCGAGAAAATTCCATTTCCGACACCGGCCAACGACCAAGTGTCAATTTATTTGTTTTATGCGGTCCTAACTCTAACAGTGCGGTATTCTTCATTTTATTAGAACGTGAGGAAATATAATAGTTATCTTACACGTTGCAAGGTTATTTTTCTACTTCTATTCTACGCAGTTCAAATTCTAATCGATATTTGACAAATCGTGACGTTACATTACATTTCACTTGTGTTAATTATTCATTTTGCCGGCAGCTCCAGCAGTAATAATCAAGAAAAATGAATTGCCCATTCAACGAGGAGCAACTGAATCAGTTGAAAGCATTCGTCGACTTTTGCAAAGCAGAGCCGCAGATAATACATCACCCAAAATTAGCTTTCTTCAAAGAATACCTGACTGCTCTGGGGGTTACCATTCCAGGTCCAATACCGAGTGCTAAAAACTTTACACCGTCGGGCGATACGTAAGTAATAGCTTACATTAATCTAATCTGTATACTCGACTTCTGTTACACATTTTTACGAAAAACGGTTTACAACTATTTATTTAAACGACTAAACCGGAGTACCTAAGCGACATTATCAAAATCACCATGCCATAACAAAACAGATATTTGTGATTAATTATACATAGATTACACAGTACCTAATTGTTAAAAGTCATCTGCCTAGCCTTTTCCCAACAATGTTGGGGTCGGCTTCCAGTCTAACCGGATGTAGCTGAATACCAGTATTTTATATGGAGCGACTGCCTATCCAACCTCCACAACCCAGTTACTGGGTAATATGATACCCCTTGGTAAGACTGGTTGTCAGACTTTCGGGATCAACAAATCAATCAGACTACCTAATTGTTAAAAGTCTTATTGTTAAATGCGGTTGTTTACAGATCCCTCACAGTGTATGATGATGCTTATCCTTTTTCCTAAGTCCCTCTGTTGTTGTGTCTTTTTGTAAAGCTTATTTCAGGCATTCCTATATTATAATAGCTTACGGCCTTATTACAAAACAAGATTTATCTTTAGACCCAGGTTTAAACCATCCAGCCATTTTTAAATTTCGAACTATAATCCGACGAAGCTAAAGTTCTTATTACAAAAACTGACGTTAAACCCGAGTCTAAGTTGTCAATTTTGCATTAAGAAATTTACGTTTGTAGGAATAAAGTTCAAAATAGAGTAACTGGCTCGAAGCTTTAGGCTAGGTCTAAAATTAGATCTCGTTTTGTAATAAGACGGTTAGAGTTTAGAGCACAAAAATAACGCTCGCCATACATTTAAATAATCTATATTTGTTAGAGGTCGTATATCCATCAAAAAGTATTTGTGATGTGATTCACTGGCCGCTAAATTCTCTTTTCAAAAGTGAGTGACAAATATGTCACGAAAACAGTCTTCTGAAAAATATCGTAAAAATAGCTAACTAATATTTGAATGTAATCTATTTTAATAGAAATTAACATTTTAATAAGTGTTGAGTGATAAAAACAGTTTATAAAAGTGTAGACTCTAATATAATAAATAAAATTAGGTCTATGAACTCTAATAATCTTGAGTAGACATATGTTATAAACTTTCCTTAATTGTGCGCTTATAAATATCCAAGTTATTCGTCAATACTGCATTCGTAAGCTTCCGAACACACACCTGCGTCTCTGCTACCAGTGTTCCACCCGGATACACCAGGTATTATTCTAACAGGTTATGGGCCCAGAAACTAGTGACAGAGGCAATACATAATGGATTTTGCACAAGTAAAGGTTGGCAACCTCCAAGGAAAGGCAGATTGGGCAATGTGGAAATACAAGGTCACTCAGGTCCTTGATGGGATACCCGGGGTCCTTGATATAGTTGAAGGCAACAAACAATTGCCTGTCATGCCTATAATCCCTGAAGGTGCTGCAGGAGATGCTGAGAAAGATATCAGAGAGTTCAAGAAGTTACACAGCACTGCTATGATAATTATCACCACCAACTTAAGTAATGCTATTATAGAGAAGGTAATGCGCTTCAATAAAGCCAATGAAGTGTGGTCGGAGCTACACAGGCTTTTTGCAGGCAACTCTGAAGACAGAGCCTACAGCGCGTGTCAAAAGTTCTTCAATTACCAGTATCAAGCAGAAGATGACATGGCAACCCATATGTCCAAACTAAAGAACATTTGGAACGAGATAAATCTACAGTTAAAGGATAAGCTCCCTGAGATATTGCTAATGATTAAGATCACGGACTCCCTCGACGACAGATACTCGGCCTTTAAGTCAAGCTGGCTGCTGCTAGGTGCAAAGGAGAAGACTATTGAGGCACTCACTGAAAAACTCTGCGCTTTTGAAAGTTCATTGAAGTCACCTTCCGAAGACAAAGAAGAAACTCTCACTGTCAACAATTCGAACAACAAGTCGAAGAAACAGTGGAGATGCAATTACTGCAAAGAGAAAGGACATGGAGTCAAGACCTGCCCCAAGTGGATTAAGGATGGGAGACCTCCAAAACCCAGCACCAGCAAGTCGGGTCAAGTACAAAATATCACCTTAATGACTTGCTCTTCACAGCCAGGCATGAAAAATGAAGACTTTTGGTATGTAGACAATGGGGCCACAAGTCACATCACAAATAATAAGGCAAATCTAATGAATTTTCAAAAATTTGATCGTTCGGACCACACAGTAACTACTGCTGATGGGACCGTAATTCCTGCTCTAGGGAAAGGTTGCGTCGTAGTACAATCTGAAACAACCAACGATAGGATCACCTTAAGTGATGTTTGGCTAGTTCCATCTTTAACTAAAAATCTTTTTTCAATGTTAGCTGCACAAGACAAATTGCCGAATAGTGTATTCACATCAACGTATCGCGAATGCAAATTAACGGTCAATGATCAAGTCAAGCTTTTAGGCACCCGCAAACCAAATGGCGGACTGTATAAGCTTAGGATGAAAGTCTTAAAAAGTGATAAGACGAGTCAAGTCAATGCAGTAACTGAAAATGATAAGCTTCAACTCTACCATGAGCGCTTTGCGCACCAAAACAAAAGGCACGTGATTGAACTAGTCAAACAAAAGCTAGGCATTCAACTTAAGCCTGATGAGGTGAAATGTGAAGCATGCATCAACGGGAAGTCGCACAGATTAAAGTTTGGAAAAAGGGAAAGAGCAGAAGCACCCGGTGAACTGATTCATACGGATGTGTGTGGACCCTTTCCAAGCAGTCATCGCAAGTTCAGGTACTACGTCCTGTTCAAGGATGATTATTCAAGTTACCGTATGGTCTACTTCCTGCGGAACAAGTCAGAAGTGCAAGACAAGTTAAACCAGATGCTACAAGAAGCAAAAGCAGCGGGTCATACCGTAAGAACCCTCCTCAGTGACAACGGTGGAGAATTCGACAACGAAGCCGTACGTAACATATTACGAAGTCACGGAGTACAGCAGAGGCTGACTATGCCCTACACACCCGAACAGAATGGTTGTAGTGAGCGTGAAAACAGAACGCTTGTCGAAGCAGCAAGAACTATTTTGCATGCCCAACATGGCTTACCAGAGTTCTTGTGGGCAGAGCTAATAAACACTGCTACATACGTGCTAAATCGGACAGGCCCAACAAGGGTCCAAGGAAAAGTTCCATACGAACTGTGGAATGGCAAGGAACCCAAGATCTCACACCTAAGAGTCATTGGCAGCACTTGCTTTGCGCACATACCCAAACAGCAACGCAAAAAGTTGGCTAAGAAAGCCATCAAAGGTAGACTGATTGGTTATGAGCATGACTATGGATTCAGGATCTGGACTGGACAAAGCACGATAAGATCGAGGGATGTAACGTTTCAGGAAAACGTCGAAATAAGAGCACCTGAGAGCTCAAACCCGGCAGAACCTGAGAGGATTCAGTTAGATCCAGGAGACGAACCCTCTATCATAAAGTTACATCTGAGAAATGAGACGTCAACTGAGAACACGACATCTATTGAGTCACGGGGGGAATGTTCAGCGACCCCAGAAGAGGTAAAAATACCTGAAAACGTGAACGAAGGTGAAAGGGAAAGTTTTGGCCCAGAAGTGCCCCCTAACGTGTCAAACTCCGATGACATCGAAAATATTTCAGATATCATGGATTACCCAGAAGAAAACGAAGTCAGTCGTGAAGATTTCTTCGACGCCAACGAAGAAGAAGTGACTCCAGAACCTGACAGAGCACTTGAAGGACGCTACGACTTGAGGGACAGGACCAAACTGAGGCCACCTGTGAGACTCAATGATTACGTAACGTTCGTTGACAGTTTCAACAGCAAGTTTCCCGAAACGTATCAAGAAGCTACTCTGAGGCCTGAAAGTGCAGAGTGGCGACTAGCGATGCAAAAGGAAATAAACTCGCTAAAGGAGCTCGAAGTCTGGACACTGACAGATCCACCTCGGGATAGAAAGGCTCTACCTTGCAAATGGTTATTCCGAATAAAGTATAACCCTGATGGAAGTGTGGACAAGTATAAAGCGAGATTGGTGATTAAAGGCTTTAGGCAGAAAAAAGGGTTAGACTATACAGAGACATTTAGCCCAGTAGCACGGATGTCTACAATAAGAGCACTGTTGAGTGTAGCTGCCGCCGAAAACCTACACCTTACTCAATTTGACGTTGCCACAGCATTCTTGAACGGCAAGCTAAATGAAACTATCTTCATGAAACAGCCTGATGGTTTCGATGATGGCAGCAACCGTGTTTGTAAGCTGAATAGAAGCCTTTATGGCTTGAAGCAAGCACCAAGATGTTGGAACATCTGTTTTGCAGAAATTCTCATCGATATGGGTTTTAAGCAAGCTCATGCCGATCCATGTCTATTTATAAAGCAGACAGCAGGAAAGAAGGTCTTGCTAACGCTGTATGTGGACGATGGACTAGTGGCTGCAAGTGATGAGGAGACAGCAAACAAGTTCCTGATAGACCTGCAAAAGCGCTTAAAGATAACAAGCAAGCCGGCTTCATACTACCTTGGGCTGGAGATAGAGCAAGGGAAAGACGGTTCCATCTTCATAAGACAAGAGTCTTATACTAAAAAGATATTAGAACGCTTTCACATGTTGGACTGCAACCCTATCTCAACACCAATAGAAGGTGGTGTGACTGCAACTCAAGAGAACTTACCAAGAGGAAGTTTTCCATACAGAGAGGCAGTCGGTGCTTTAGCATATCTGATGACGGGAACTAGACCAGACATAGCATATGCAGTAGGGGTCGTATCCCGAAAACTAGAAAATCCTGGGATTGAAGACTGGAAGAAAGTGAAGAGGATTTTCAGATACCTTAAAGGGACGCTAAGGCATGGCATTAAGTATCACAACAAGAGTCAACAAACTGAAATCGTTGGGTACAGTGATGCAGACCATGGAGGTGACGAGCAAACAGGACGCTCGACCACTGGCGTTGCCTGTCTATTCAGTGAAGGCATCGTGTCATGGCTAAGTCAGAGACAGCCATCTGTTGCAATCTCCACTACTGAAGCAGAAATTGTAGCTGCAAGTGAAGGTGCACGCGAATTAATGTGGCTTCTAAGGATCTTTCAATTCATGACCACATTAGACACGATTCCCAAGTTGTTCGTAGACAACGAAGCGGCCATAAGACTAGCGAACAATCCTGAATTTCACAAACGAACCAAACATATCCGAATCCGTCATTTCTTCGTTAGAGAAACTGTGCAAGAAGGATTGGTGAATGTTCAGAAAATAAGTTCAGCTGATCAACTGGCCGACATAATGACTAAGGCTGTTCCAAAGCCTAGGCTCGTAAGAATACGCGCCGCTTTAGGGCTACAGAGCACACCTTTGTTTTTAATGGATAAGGGAAAGTGTTAGAGGTCGTATATCCATCAAAAAGTATTTGTGATGTGATTCACTGGCCGCTAAATTCTCTTTTCAAAAGTGAGTGACAAATATGTCACGAAAACAGTCTTCTGAAAAATATCGTAAAAATAGCTATAAGCCGATGCATTAAAGAAAGGAATCTTAAATGGCGGCTTGTACTTGCGTTGACAGATAGTACAGTTAGCATACAAAATTTCAACTCGAATATTTTTTTCAAATTAAAAATAATAAAAACATGACCGGGCCGTATTTATTTCAAACTAGCTTTTGCTAGCGGCTTCGCGCGCGTTAAAGTTGAAAATTTGAATGACACGTGGCGTCATCTATTATTATAAGATCGGTATTGTTGTTTTTATCGGAAACAGTAGGTACTTTTATTCGGGATAAAAGGTCAAAAATAAAAAAATAAAAATAACAGAAAACTATAACAAGGAATTCGTAAAAAGGATTACTGAGCGCGTCAAGACAGCGTGAAAGCAAATCAAGACTGATTTTTTTTTCTGTCTACGGTACGCGAGAGAGTGAGTATAGACGGCACTAGTGTGCAAGCGAGAAAACATGATAAGCACCGCCATTTTAGATTCCTTTCTTTAATTAACCGGGTTTTAACTAATATTTGAATGTAATCTATTTTAATAGAAATTAACATTTTAATAAGTGTTGAGTGATAAAAACAGTTTATAAAAGTGTAGACTCTAATATAATAAATAAAATTAGGTCTATGAACTCTAATAATCTTGAGTAGACATATGTTATAAACTTTCCTTAATTGTGCGCTTATAAATATCCAAGTTATTCGTCAATACTGCATTCGTAAGCTTCCGAACACACACCTGCGTCTCTGCTACCAGTGTTCCACCCGGATACACCAGGTATTATTCTAACAATATTATAGCAAAGTGTGAATGTTTTCTAAATAAATGTATGGCGAGCGATATTGTTGTGCTATAAACTATATGATATTTGCTATTACTATTTTGGGTTAAGTACTAAAATTATAAGTTTGTTTCAGTCATACAATCTTGCTAACCAATTTTTAGAGCCCACTAGAATAACTCCTACTAGTGCCACATGCCTAGATAACATTTATACAGATGTTATACCGACCCACAAAGAAATTATTAACTTAATAGACTCAGATCATTGCGGACAATTGATCAGTATTCCAAATTACAACAAAAACGTTACTAAAAAAGATATCACTGTTAACCCAAAAACAACTTATCGCTTGGAAACATTTAAAACTAAACTCTTGGGTAAATTACCACTTTTATTCACTAATGATGACCCTAATCAACAATATAATGATTTTTTTAATATGTATTGCACACAATTTGATAACATTTTTATTCCAAAAAGATTATCAGTTAATAGTAACGCTTCCTTCAGTGACTGGGCCACCATTGGTATACATAAAAGTAGAAAACGACTTTATGAATTATATGAAGAACGGATTTGTATAAACACTGCTGAATTTAATTTATATGTTAAGAATTATTCTAAAATATTTAAAAAAGTTTGTAGTATTGCCAAGTCACATTATTTGAGTTCAAAAATTAAAAATAGTAGCAACATTATTAAAACGACTTGGAATGTCATTAATAGCGAAACGGGAAGGTCATGCACCCGAAGTAGTGACTACAGCCTTGCTATTGATGACAATATAATTAAATCAGATTCTCAAGTCGCCGCGGCCTTTGAAAATTTCTTTGCAGAGATTCCAGTATCAACTACTAAATCTCTTAACTCATCACCCGCTGCCGCAGAGTCTTTACTTAAAGAAAACGTTTCAGTTTGTGATTCTGAATTTCACTTTGAATATGTAACCTGTAACGATATAATTAAAACCTTTCACACGTTAAATGTTAAAAAGACCGCAGATCTATGGGGTAATTCTGTGGATGTTGCTAAGTCGATTATAAACATTGTAGCACCTACTTTAGCTGTTATATTTAATAATTGTATTGACCGTGGTGAGTTTCCTGATCTTATGAAAAACAGTAAAATAATACCGTTGTTTAAATCGGGTAGTACATCAGACCCTACTAATTATCGACCTATTTCAGTACTACCTACCTTTAGTAAAATTTTTGAAAAACTTATTTTGAATCAATTGCAAAGATTTTTTAATAAAAATAAATTACTGCATAATAAACAGTTCGGTTTTACAAGGGGTCGTTCGACTACCGATGCAGGAGTTGAACTTTTAGGACATATTTATAATGCATGGGAGGACAAATGCGATGCCTTGGGCGTCTTTTGCGATTTGTCCAAGGCATTCGATTGTGTTCTTCATGAAACATTAATCAGGAAACTGCACCACTACGGAATCCGGAACGCCTCTCTGGATCTTCTTACTTCTTACTTGAGTGATAGGATTCAGAGAGTTGATGTTAACGGAAAAAGGTCACCCGGATCTGTAGTAAGAATGGGGGTCCCCCAGGGCTCAATTCTTGGTCCTTTCTTGTTCCTTATTTATATCAATGACTTGCCGTACCTCATAAAGGATAATCATGATATAGTGTTGTTTGCAGATGACACTTCTCTTTTGTTTAAAATCAAACGTCAGCAGCTGGTTACTGACAATGTAAATAACGCCCTTGCAAAAGTAGTTAACTGGTTTAATGTCAATAACCTACTTCTTAACGGAAAAAAAACGAAATGTATTAAGTTTACGATACCCCACGTTAGACAAGTAGAAACTAGTGTTCTCATTAAGGATGAAGAGTTAAAACCCGAAGATACCACAGTATTCTTAGGCATAACGTTGGATGCCAAGCTTCAATGGGGCCCCCATATAGATAAATTGTCAAAAAAGCTTAGCTCTGCAGCATACGCCGTTAGGAAAATTCGTGATTTGACTGATTTAGAGACAGCCCGTTTAGTTTACTTTAGTTATTTTCATAGTGTGATGTCGTACGGTATTCTGTTGTGGGGAAATGCCGCCGATATTCAGACAATTTTTATTTTACAAAAAAGGGCAATTCGTTCTATTTATAAATTAAGTCCTAGACACTCCCTCAGAGACAAATTTAAAGAGATTAATATAATGACTGTGCCTTCTCAGTACATTTATGATAATCTTTTGTATGCACATAAAAATATTAATCTGTTTAAAAAATACAGTGATATCCATAACATAAATACTAGGAACAAACACAAATTTGTTGTTCCTACAACAAGGCTCAAGAAAATAGGTGGCTCGTTTAGATGCCAATGTATACATTTTTATAATAAACTTCCTAGCCACATTCAAGAACTAAGCCTAAATAAATTCAAAGCTTTTATAAAGCGAAAACTATGCCAGAAAGCCTATTATACTGTAAAAGACTATATTGAGGACAAAAAGGCTTGGGATTGAGCTGCTCCAATAGGTTTAGACAGTGAATGTTATTTTGCAATTTTTACACTTTAATATTTTCTTTTTTTTTTTTTTTAAGTATCTATTTACTTACACAATGACATGTACATTTACTGTATAAAGTATTATATTATTTTAATTATTGTGAATGTGAGGACTATGTGGGTCATTGTTTACATTTTAATCGTGGTCTGGCAGTTTGAGTAGTTTATGCGGCCTACCCAAATGTCCTGTCTTTGGTATTGTTCGTCGAATCGTTGAGCTCCTGAAGTTCTGAGTTGAGCTGCACGGTTACTGACAATTGCGTGCACTGACTGGACAGGTCCACTCAATCTGTGTGGTTCTTTCCTCAAAAGATCTTTTCAGACACTAATCTACATGGTCCTCAAAGATTATGTCCGGATTTTTATATACACATTGACATTGATGAATTTTATTTAGACAATGACATGAATATTTACTTTGTAAAGTATTTTTTTTTTCTTTTCATTTAATTATTGTGAATGTGAGGACTATGTGGGTAATTTTTTTTTTCTGTGTTCCTTCTTAGTTTTAATCATGATCTGGCAGTTTGAGTAATTTACGCGGCCTACCCAAATGTCCTTTCTTTGGTATTGTTCGTCGAATCGTTGAGCTCCTCATTTCTGAGTCGAGCTGCACGATTTTGACAAATGCGTGCACTGATTGGACAGGTCCGCTCAATCTGTGTGGTTCTTTCCTCAAAAGACCATTTCAGACATCAATCTACATGGTCTTCACACGATCTGACCAAGATTTTGTCTGGACTTTAAAAGAGACTGTGACCTCTGAGTTTGTTTCGGCCTTTCTTCTCAGAGTAGTCAGATAGGAAACGCCGACCACATCTAGTTTTAAAAAATATGATGACGTGTAAAAGTGTTTGTAAAAACCTACTTACAGAAAATAAATCATTTATCATTTATTATATTATAGCGTAGTCTGAAATGAGCTTAATAGTAACTGACATCTATGTCATAAAAGACAGCTATTCTAATAAATAACTGAAGTTTCAGCAATGCATCAAAAAGTAATGCCGACGATACTACTCCAACATCATCAGGGGAGGAAACTACTGAAGATTCAGATGTAGAGCTGAATATGGATGGTAATTTTTGTGACACTTACAACTTCAGCTTTGAAAGATTTCCAACCCATTCTATTCATCCCTTCCTACCACATACAGGCTGGTAGGGACATAGATGCACAAACTGTAACCATTAATGTACCATGATTACCATGAAGTAGAAAAATATCTGCTGTTTCATAGAAAAGTGCAAAACCTACATGGTTAAAATACTTACATGTTATTTTTTTTAAATTAACCAACAAAAAATTTGAATTTCAAAAAATTGGAAAACAAAAAATCGTGTAAGTACTTACTGAATCTATGGTAACAGGTTGAGCGATGTTGATGTCCCTGCTAACCTGTACTTTAGCAAATGTGGGGTTAGGGACATTAGCCGTCATAACAATACCGCTTGAAATATAAAGTTGGCACTGATCACAAAATTAAGCTTGTATGACATATTTCCTGTAGATGACCAGTGTTCAAAAAATTTATTATGTTTGGAAAATCAAAATAATGGGTAAATGGAAAGCAGCTAGCATATTTGAAAAAAATAAACTATACATATACAATTTCCATATTTTTTTCAGAGTATTTCAGGTCACTGGAACAGCAAGAACATGAATTTTATCACTACTTTTAATGCATAATATATGCATCCTTTTAATTTTAATGCATAGTTATAAGAAGTTGTAACAATAACAAAAAAAACATTATCAGAATGCTATGTTAACGTAAATATGTATGTGGGACAAGATAAATGAGTTATTTATAAAAACAGAGAACAACAACAATTATTATGAAGATCATCATAACACATACTGCAAATGATTTATATTTGAGCAATATATTTGATAAGTTGTTTGTGGAAACATTCTAAAATATAGATAATAAATGCTGTGAAGTTAACAACAGGCATTGAGAACTCAATAAAGGTTTCTTCACAAAGAAGAAATTTCATTAAAACTGTTGAAAGCCACATTGTGCAATAACCGTTTCAATTAAAAACTACCAGGGATGTAGAATTTACAATGTTCCCAAATGTTTAATATTATATGATAGACCACTTCTACATAATTATAACTATGAACCTTAGCTAGGTATTATAACCCTTACTCCTATTTTTACTCCTCAATAATAGTGAATATCATCATAGTGCCTTCATCCCATCTGTTTTTAGTCCAGAATAAAACCTATTTTCATTTTGCCTACAGGTGTCATAGATGCAGACAAAGTGGATGATTCTCAGATCATGGGTGATGAGTTAAAAGAAGTGACAGATGAGGAACGAGACCAGTCTGATGAGAAGAGGTCTGAGGCTATGAAGGCTTTCTCCGAGCAACAATACGATGAAGCCATCAAACTGTACAATGAAGCTATACAACTCAATCCTCAGAGTGCCTTACTTTTTGCTAAACGGGGACAGGTATGTGTCATTGACTCCATTTTTAAATATTTCTCTTGAAAATATAATAGTATAAGTACATGATTCATCTCAAATCTCTATGTATGTAGGATGTCATCTCATAATATTAGTCTATAACTTCACTTGAAGTTTCCTAATGTGTCTTTTCAGCTTTTATGCTTTATTTTATCAATGTGATATTTTCAATTTCATTTCTGTCATCTAATGTCTCATTATACTAAGTTTTTTAATCGGTTGTGGGACCTTAGGCAAATAATTATGTTCCATGACAAATGGCGTTGTCGTGCAGCAGACACTGCCGCGGGTCTGACTTTAGAAGGTAGTTTCTCTTCAACCTTTTCACTACCGCTATTGTGTTTAACAGTTTTGTAAATAGTGGGTTTGGATGCAAGGTTAGGTGGGGCTTGTATTGTACTGTCTTCTTTTGTACTGCTCGATTTCGGAGTAGCAAACCAAGGTGCATTTGCTTTTGATCTTAGGATACCAAGCCAAGAACTTCATACAATCTGTGTGTAGGGTATCAGGAACAAGGCTATCAGAAGGGGTTTCTCTGTGCCCTAGCGCGAAGGCGATATAGTATGTTTAGAGTTGGATGCACTGGCATGTATCTGCCACTTACAGAGCCATTTATAAATTTAGCCTAGCTGTTTTTGGAGTCTGAGCTGTCATATATATATATACAGGGTGTTTGGTGCATCGTTTGCCAAATGGAATTGGCCGAAAGGAGAGGTCATTTGCTATCTCTTAAGGCCCAGTAACTCATTCCTTGTTACACCGGTTTTTTTATTACGACTTTTTAATTTTTATTTAGAAAAATACAAGAACTCTGCATTTAAGCTTAAATTTAAAAAATAAGTTATGAGTATAGGCTCAAATTTTATTTTAATTCTTATGTTTACTCTTGTATGGTTCTATGAAATTCAAAACTACTTGCTAATAACATCTAGTTCCTTTTTAATAACTCACAAAGTTTTTGAAAAAAGGAAAAATACACTTAACACTCAACTTTAAATTGCTGTAAAAAAAAAACTAAAAGCGATCGGGATCTTCGAATTCTTTTAAAAAGTTCTCTAGTTTGTGCCCTTTCCAACGGTGTGCAATATATAAAAAAAAACTTTTAATAACTTCAGTAATTCGCTAAACGTGTAATCGAGACACATCAGACTGATATTCGATATTACGGTAAGAACACTAGTTTTCACATAAATAACTTTCTTTAAGTAGGTGGATAGTGTTATCTCACTCTTACGCAGTCTTTTATCTCTTACTAGGGTTCTAACTTTCCTCGAACTTGAAATAAAAAGTAAACTTTTATTTAATAAGTGCCTCATTATAAATTTTGTTCAAATTGTCCTCCACTATTGCGTACAAACGCGTGACATCTTCGTCTTATCTCGACTGTAGTGGTGTGTAAACGTATTTCTGCTTTGATAGTGATGACGGACGAACGTGGATGATCCGAACTTTTTATAAAGCATTTCTACAAACAGACTTACCCTAACATATCCTCTCCTATTCTTTGTAGATCTATATATTTGTATATCTATTTATATATCTGTCAGTTTATCGGCTGATAAGACGAGGCTTCATGATCAGGTTTGCCTAATTTGTGGATCATGACAACTTTAGACATTTTACACAGGTCAGAAAAGTGAGATGTTCGAAATATTGCGTGGAATAAGCTAGGAAAAAAATGCATTTTCTGGGAAGATTTTTAATTAGTGGAACATGTGATCAAGTCGATTCCCGGGGCCTTTCTCGAGTTAGCAGTTTGATTTCCATTGCTATTTATTTAGGTGTTGTTGGTATAATGGGCATACACATCTGCAGATCTTGTTCCAATAATGTATCAATTTCATGCACATCAGCAACACTCATTGGGTTTGAATACAGAATTCAGATTCAATGCGGAAGTTCAGCGTTTTCCATGTTCAGTTCTGTATATTATATATTAGGTAAGTATATTAAGCATTTATGTTTTTTACAGATCTACCTGAAGCAGAACAAACCAAATGCTTGCATCAAGGATTGCACGCGCGCTTTAGAACTCAACTGCGACAGTGCCGCTGCGTATAAATTCCGTGGAAGAGCTTACAGGTGGGTTTTGTCTCAAAATAAACAATTATATTATGAAACTAGCTCTGCATGTCGGAAAACAAATTCAATGGGTTTATTTTTCGTGGAATCCTAATTATTTTTCTAAAATAAAAGTGGCCTAAGTTACTCCTTATAACATCAGCTGTCTGCCAGTGAAAGTCCCGTTAAAATCGATCCAGCCGTTTTGGAGAGTAGCCGGAACAAACAGACAGGCAGAAAATTTTAAGATTGTTTATCTGGTTATAAATACCGTATATAAATGTCGCAGCCAGCTGGTTAAATTAGCCGTTTAGTAAATCGCCTGACCTTTGGAAGTAGTGCTCGCCTCGCTTCGCTCTCTCGGCTCGCACGTGGTTGTTAACAGTTCTAACCTAACCTAACCCAGTTGGTCGGGGTGCCCTGGCTTAGTTACTACGACCAATAAGGCTCGCACGTGATTGGTTACAGACTGCCAACCTAAACTATAATTGAATATCATTCGGGCCGTTAGTCGAACGGCCGCCGTTTAGTTAAAAGGCTAGGTGGTTAACTGAACGGCTAATTAAACCAGTTTGCTGCGACATTATACATTTAGTAATAGTTGTTATTTTGACATTACAAACATACACTGGCGGTTGTCGCACCGCCCTCCGCCGGCGAGGAAGCTACTAACTATCGGCTATTTTAGTTAGTTGTAGTTATGTACAATAGATATACATTCCGTGTAAACAAAAGAGATGTAAATATTAATAGTTCACACTTCCGGACACTCCACTGGTTTGTCGCTGAGCGACAAGAGCTATCAAAGATAATACTCGCTCAGCGATGCTCGCTTGGCGGTCAGAGCTCACGCTGAGAGACCAACGAGACAAACCCCTGTGGGACTAACTGCCCGGAGCGAGTGGTGCAAGTAATCGCCAGTCTCACTCGGACACTCACTGATAGCCCAACGACCAAACTATCGGAACTACACACGCTGCTCGCCAACTCGTTTTCAGTTTCTAGTTCTACTCGCTACTCTTCATCGCCGGCAGTGGGACAGCTGCCTTAATGAATGCCATAACAAATGGGCAAGCTGTTCTACTACGAAAGCAACTCATTTTTAGGGTTCCGTACCGAAAGGATAAAAACGGGACCCTATTACTAAGACTTCGCTGTCTGTCCGTCTGTCCGTCTGTCTGTCTGTCACCAGGCTGTATCTCAAGAACCGCGATAGCTAGACAGTTGAAATTTTCACAGATGATGTATTTCTGTTGCCGCTATAAGAACAAATACTAAAAACAAAATAAAATAAATATTTAAGGGGGGCTCCCATACAACAAACGCGATTTTTTTGCTCTTTTTTGCTCAATATCAAAAATGGCAACAGGTAGGCACTTGAAATATTCACAAAATACTCAATTGTATTTTGCCTTTAATAATAAATAATAAAATTAAAATAAAATAAATATTTAAGGGGGGCTACCATACAACAAACATGTTTTTTTCGGCGCTTTTGCCTTGTGGTACGGAACCTTTCGTGTGCGAGTCCGACTCGCACTTGGCCAGTTTTTTCTGTTTAATTAGTGTAGTTATAATATAATAACGCTGACGATGCCAGATTTATTTGTTTAATTATAGCCTTTATCAGAGTAATAGTTGTTGTACGAAAACGTTCAATATCAGTTCTGAGACTCTTTGTACCCTTTGGCAAAGGCCTCCTCCAATCCCTTCCAATTCTGTCTAGTCCATGTCTTTCCAGCCGTCTTCACCAAGTTATCCTGCCGGCTTTTCAGGGGCTTTCCTTTCTTTCTCTTCCCTAGGGTACCATTGCATAGGGTCACTGTTTTGTACCATTTCTCTTGCCCCGTGACAGTGTGGCCAGCCCATCTCCATTTTAATCTTCTCAGTTTTAGTACTACATCTTGTGTTTTTGTTGCCTTCCTGATTACCCAGTGATATTTCTTTTCTCTTTTTTTGTTGCCAGTAGCATAAATATGTTTTTCATCACACGAAATGTTCGTGTATCTGGCTATATTTCCGAAATATTATAACTGCTGGGAACTGTTTACGGAAAATCATACACATAATATCATAAAGAAATTGGGTAGTTTTTCTAGTTTTCTAATAAACATACTTACTATTAATTATGTTACTTTGTGTTAGACTTTACAATTTTAACTAAAAAAATTGCAAATTCTTGATTACTCTTTTGTGCATATCAATCAACCTACCTTAATCTTGATTAATATAAATAATGTTGTGGTTACAACAATACCTGTTATGTCTCATTCTAGATCTGTCTTATAAAGTCTGTCAGTCTTCCTTGAATTTATTGTATGAACCATCAGGCAGTTTTGTTATCATTTTCTTTTTTTTTTAACTGTTCAACAGGTTACTGGGTAAATTTGAAGAGGCATCTCATGATCTCTGTGAATCTCTTAAAATTGACTACGATGATCAAACCAACGAATGGCTGAGCGAGGTCAAACCCAATGCTGAGAAACTGCGTCAACACAAGCTCAGTTCTCAACGCAAGAAGGAAGAAAGAGAGGTAATATAATATAATAAATAAATAATGCTTTTAATGAGTCAATTTTGACTTACACCTAAGGGTTCATAGTGGGCACTGGGCAGGCTTAGCTATAAGGGGCCAGCCCCCCAGGCCCCGAACCCCTTCTCCCTTCGGTCACACGGGCTGAGGGTATTTCTGATGCGAGTGATAATAAAAAAGTTAATATCGTGCAACTACTACTGCTTTATAGACATGTATTGTATAAGTAATACAATACAATGAGCCTAACAAAAATATTTTGTAAACAAACTTTACATTAAATATTCTCAAAATTAAAATATTTCAGCATCGCGAAAAGTTGCGCAGAGCTCGCAAGGCTCAGGAGGCGAGGGCTCGCGCGGCACGTGAACAAGCCGAGGCGAACGCCCGTGCGCCGCCCAACGTGCCGCCCGGTTTCCAAGCCGGAGCCGGTGGCTTTCCCGGAGCTGGTGGCTTCCCCGGAGCCGGCGGCGGTGGCTTCCCAGCCGGACTCAACCCGCAGGACTTCAGTAACTTGCTGTTTGATCAGGAAATCATGTCGGCATTCCAGGTAATTAGATATTTTATTACTTGCTTATGCCCGGGGCTTCGCTCGCATGGAGACCGGAAATGTAAACCATAAAAACCATATCTTTGTAAATTATAGCCTATGTGATATTGTTTTAAAAACTATATTACTGTAAAGTTTTAGCAACATCCATTCAGTAGTTTTGCGTGAAAGAAAAACAAACATCCATACATCCTCACAAACTTTCGCGTTAATTAATAGTAGAAGGATTATATTCTTTTATAGCACTGTGTGGCTTAAGTGCGGGTAGGTAACACGACCTATAAAATAGTATATGATACGTGAGTCTTCAGTGGTCTATTAATGCACAGACTACCTAATTTCACAAGTATATTTTACTATTTCAAAATCATAACTCCAAGTAACGCGCGACACGCGGGTTTTAACCGCGTGGTGTTTGTTAACTTAATATTTTTTTAAATCTTTCTATTAGCCATGACATCTGAACTTTCACCAGTTAAATAAAAAATTACAGGCCCTATGACATGCACACCTATGGTGCCTTTCCAGTTTTATAAAGTGTTATAGAAACAGAAGCCTCCATCTGTTTGTCAAGTTGTCCTTAGTTGTGGGACTAAAATTGTCACTAACATGGATTTCAAACTTTAGGACCCAGAGGTCGCTGCGGCATTCCAGGATGTGTCGTCTAACCCAGCAAACTTCGTGAAGTATCAGAATAACCCCAAAATTGCGGCGGTTATAGAAAAACTGCAAGCTAAACTCGGAAAGGGCGGATCTGGCGGCTTTCCAGGTACTTATTTCTTTTTTTTTATTAAAAAGAACAGCTAAGACAAGACGTAAAGTGTAAATGGACTGCCTTTTGTTATTTATTTTTTAATTCGATTTACTGTCCTCTTTAAAACTACACAGCTTATTGCATCTCAGAGGTCGATGTCCTTTTTTAGATTTTTGTGTATTGCCAAAGGGAACTAATTTTTTGAGCTGTTATTTAAATATTCGAGATGTTATTATGATCAGTTGAAAAACATATTGAGCAGTTATTTAATTTAATGGCGGTTGATTAATTATTGCGACAGTAAAACATGGACAGTAATAAAAGATCAATTAGACTGTTATTTTATCATACAATGTCAATTCTAAAAATAATTGAGCAGTCCAATAACTAAATGAGCGGTAAAAATGATGGAATGGGCGGTTCGCTAAATAGCGGATGCAAGAGCGAGCGAAGCGAGCTCGGGACTTGGGGCACCCCGACTCGGACAGGTTAGGTTCGAAGGGGATGACGGGGGCTCGAGTGAGCGAGCAAAGCGAGCGAACGAGCCCCCGTCATCCCCTTCGTGTTAGGTTCCTTTAAACCCTGTAGACAGAAATACGCCCCGCGAAGCGGGGCTCCGTCGACTACACACCCAAAACTACTTTACCACCTCATTGTTTATAGAATTGCTTAGAATGAGATTTATTACCGACAAATTCCGATTTATTACTGCCCACACGTAACTGCTCGTTCAATAATTTTTACCGCCCATTTAATTATTTTCCCACTCAATTATATATTCACTGATCCATTTCATTATTTTTTATTACTCATTTTTGTTTACTGCTTAGTTTTAACTGCTGAACAAGTTATTAAACGTGCCATTTATAATTTTTAACTTACCAAAACCGCTATTTACAACTGCCTCTTTAAATCAGTGCCATTGCCAAATTGCCATCGATCTTCGAAACTTTATTTTTATTTTTTAGTCGCTTTTATTGGTCGTTTTTTTTTTGTAAAGTTTTTAATTTTTATTGTACACAAACACCCACATTTCGCCAGATATGTTAAGTCCTATGTAATAAGGCGCGACCTTATTGCCATCCTCAGGGGAACCCAAGACCTCAACGAGGCGTAATTTTTTTAAAGTTGTTTAAAAATAATAATGTTTCCAGGTTTTGGCGGCGCTGCACCCGGAGCAGGAGGACCTAAAGCTCCCACGGATGACGACGTTGGTCTTGACTAGATCGCACCATTTCTTATGCAATAATTATTTGGTATCAAATTAGAGTTGCAAATTCATTAGGTATATAAAATACAATATAGCACATGTATAATATGGAGTGGGTATTATAATTATCTACGTGAAAACACGAACCCATAATTATGTGTATATTTCAAGCATTAAGATAATAAAATTGTACTTCATAAAAATGTCCACTTTTGCAATGTTTATTTACAGTTCGATTTTTTGTAAAAGTTTATTACACCTTAGCAGTGCAAAGCTAGTTGCTACTTGCCATTTTAAGGATCATGCTAAATATTATAATCTGATATCAACAATAAAACACGTCTTGAATGATCTGTGGGAAAACTCCCCAAACGAACTATTTCATTAGCAATAAAACAAACATTGCGTTTTTGAGAATCATCCAAGAATTAATGGTTAGAAATCCATTGTTAGCTCTTTACTTTTACTGCATTTATTGTAACTAGGTATTCTGATAATTTACTTATTTAGTTTTCGTTTTGCCATAATAATTGTGTATTTCAGAGCCAAAATTGTATAATGATTATAATTATTTTGTTATGCTTATAGGGCAAAGAATTGCAGTCTTATTTCAATTTGTTAAAGTTCAAAGACATGCAAGTGTTTTATTTTTTTTTTATTTTAAATACGATTACAAAATATAATGTTATTATTTTTATGAAGCTGCTTTTTCTATATTTGAGCTAAAGGTTTCTGCTCAATTTCACTCTCAAAATGATATAGACTGCATAGGGTTTTTTAGATATAGGATTTCAATAAAAGTTCAGGAGGAAACCAAATTCGTTGCACTATGTATAAAAAATTGTCTGATTTAAGAAAGTTAATTTTATTTTGTAATGTTTAATAAAAGTACGTAACGGAACCTGTGTTTTATCTCAATCAATTTTTCCTAATAGAGTACGCACTGACTCGAACTTATTTGAAAATATTTGTGATTTTTATCTGGTGTAAAAACACCACCTAGCGAAGCCGAGGGTCAATTTTTCTTCCCGTTAAGGTTTTTTTTTTTTGTACAGTTCACCTTATCTGGGACCACCTTTTTTTTACGAAATCAAGTTTTAGAGGATGCTGGGCAAAGCACTAGACCCCGACCCCGTCCCGTTTTTTCTGTTTATCCAACAGGTACTTCATTTTTGTATAATATTTTTTCTTTACGGGCTTCAAAATAACGAATTGTTTGTTTCAAGTCTTAGATATATTGGGTTTCCTGAAAAATTCGTGTTTTCAATTTTTAATAGCAATGTAGAAATAGTGTTATTTGCTCGTATTAAATTGAACGTGATTATGAGAGTATTATTTACATTTTTCACTGCTTTTCATAAACGTTGAGTAAATGATAATTCATTTTCTAAACAATATTTGTTTTATTTATCAAATCACATGTAGGTATGTAAAAAAATTTAAATAATCCTCTCATAATCACGTTCAATTCTCAATACGAGCAAATAACACTATACTCACATTGCTATTAAAAATTGGTAGGCGTCAAAATTTATTTTCTTGATTTTCTCGTTAATTACTCGTCGCAAGATATTTTCAGATGATATTTTTATGAGGTACATTGAAGGTACATTCCTCTGATAAATATTAAGTAACCATAAGATATCTATTATATTCATTATTAGTATTCACCCGTCATTCTGATTGTGAGGACTGCGGCTCACTTCATTATTATAATTGTTCTTGTTTCTTGGAGGTACATTAAATTTCATTAAAGGTACATTCAAGTACATTGCTACAATACCCCCATCATTCTGTCTTACACGAAGTCGCGGGCAAAAAGCTAGTATGGTGGATTATACCTCTACGCCTGCGGATAACACAATATTGTTTCACTACATATTCGAAGTTTTAGAAGATAAGTATTATAATTAAACTTAAAGCCACCTTTGTCAAGAGATTTTCTAGAGGCGAGAATATCTATTGCCTGTGCCCCTCACAGAGAGGAGGCCTGTATCCCAGCAGTGGGATCATTATAGGCTTGCTATGCTATGCTGTTAGGTGAGAAACACCGCGATTTATCGTACTCGTTGTACTTAGCACTCTTGTAGTACGGCGACGCTTGAGGGAGATCTACATTATGTTCAGATGTGGACATCAGCTGAAATGATGATCATCTCATCATGTAAACTGTAGAAATCTGTTATAAATCGCCTTTCTCTTATTAGTGGAAAGTGAGGAGGGGATTTACAATATTTTCTTAATAAATATATACCACAATACCCTAACTACTTAAAACTTTTATTAATTTTAAACATCATTTATTCTGCCCCAACCCATCCTAATCTTCTGCTCATGTAGTTTCAACCATGATGGCATGTTTTTCGGGAACGGTTGGGCGTTGGGGAACTTAAGTGGTGGTGGAGGTGCCTTGAAGGGGTCCTCGTTCTTCAACTTGCGCAATAAATACTCTTTGTTGATCTGCTTTGGATCTCTGTACTTATCCATGTATAGGTTGAATGGTCTTCTCCGGGGGAACCATTCTTGAGGCCTCAAGTAGGGCTTAGGGAAGTCATACTCATAAACTGAAAAAGAAAAGGTAATTCATCAATTTACAACAGATCTTAATACCAAATAGTTTTGGGCCAGAACTATATTGTGCTGTTAGTTACCTGGCTCCTTGCTTTGCAGCACTTGATGGAAGAAATCTCTAACTGTACGGTCCCAGTTGGTTTGGTAAAATGCTAGTCCTGCAGGAGTGATCTTGTCTTGGTACTTTTGGTACCATTCTCTTGTCACAAATGTTCTATCTTCCAGAGGTGATGATGAAGTTACTGGAAATAATTTACATTGATTAGAAATAACACAAATGATTGTACCTACATATTATAGTTTTCTGTTACAAAACACTACCTTTTGTCACATCATATGATACTTTTCCATCTTGCTTATAAAGAACAAAAGCATATCTGTGATATCCAGTACCCTTTAATGGGATAGGCTGCAAATATTCGACAATGATATCTCCTTTCTCAATTGAGTTTCCAGGAATATTGGCCACAAGCCAGTGTACATACTCCTTATCACTTTCTGTTAAGTGGCCATCCAAACTTGTGAGAGCTAGTGTCCATAGTGTGTCTGCATCAGATTCATAATTAACAATAGGATATTCAAGTGCTTCTGCTGGCTCTATGTCGTTTCCAGTGTAAATTGGGAGGTAGGAACCATTTTTCAAATCATACAACACTTCTAAATTCAAATATGGTACAAAATACCCTTCTCCATACAAGTGTTCAAATATGCCATAGTGATCAGCAATTTCTTTTTTGTGCTGGGGACCTAAAGTTTTAAGCCATTCCTTTTTTACTTCTTTCAAGTCAATTTCTAACTTATGATTGCGTGCAAGCTGTTCTATATTCTTATCTGCTTTTATGCTTTTAAGATGTTCCAGTCTTGAGATACGGCTGCCATCTGATGATTTTCTGAAATAGATTAAGTTTTTTACTATTATCGTTAAGTAACCTGGATGAAGCTGACCAGAAGTGTGGGGATTGGAACAAGAAAAGAGAGGACTAAACAATGAATCTGCAAAGTATATAGAGAGATATATACTAATAATATAACATATAATAATATACTCACTTGGCTCGGGGCAGACCGATATCAATTCTGGTTGTATACAATTCATCTTTATAATTTAGTTCATCCAAACGTTCCTTTATCGTGCGACAGAAAATAGGAGCTTTGCCTCTTATCCTATGTGCGTATCTTATCTGCTGTAACTGAACATTGGCTGTCCAGATTCCACGAAATGTATTTAACATAGTTTAATTATAATTTACAAATCAAGATAAAATTAAATTACAACCCAACCACAAAACATTGATTGAGGTTATGTTTTATTTTTGACAATAACTGATGACAGGTGGGTGACAGATGATGATTGAGACAGTTTTAATTCAGTGTTATCATGTTCAATAAATAAATACAGGCCAGTAGTAAACAGTAAACAGCTGATTACCAAAAAAAGTTCTATTACTAATGCAAGTGTGAATAGACCACGCATGAAGTAGGGTTCCGTAGTTAACGCTGAGAAAACTAGAAACTCAGTCAAATTATTTTGTGTAAGTTTAAAACGTAAAGTTAACGCAATCTATTTAATTTATTTAAAATAGATAGTAGGGGCCTGGCTAGATTTGTGCTTGAATAATGTTTAACACCCGGCCCCCTTCTACCTTCAGTCATCCAAATGCACTGCAAGTTACCATCCCTGCCTAGTTGCTATTCCACCAATTCGCACTAAGCGTTTCCAAATGTCTTTTATAATGCGCACAGCAAAAGAGTGGAACTCTTTACCTGCGTTTGTGTTTCCGAGCGCATACAACCCGAATCTGTTCAAAGTAAGAGTGAACAGGCTTCTTCTGGGTAAGCTCACTCCATCGTCGACTTTGTCTCTGTCACCTCTGACCTAGACTAGAGTCAAGAGCAAACAAATTTCAAAAGAAAAAAAAACGACATACATATAAGTACATACAATCGTCTAATATTCAGTATGTTTTATTTTATGGATGCTGGCAACGGCCGTCCGGCCGTCTTCAATGGTGGCCCAGAGGTAACGGCTCTGACTTACGAGTAGTAAGTAGGTAGGTCTTGGGTTCGACCCCAGGCAGCCACTTTATGTAATTTATTTAATCACCACTGCTCTCAAAACGGTGAAGAAAAAAAATCGAAGACACGTGACATTCACCAACCCGCACTGAGCCCGCTCCCTTTTATAGAGAGCAGGCATGTATCCCTGCAGTGGGAACTTTATAGGCTGATTAGATGCTTGATATACATAGAAAAGAAAAAACCGATTATTATGTATACCTACTTACACATATACTTACCTACATTTATACTGCAATGCGTTGTATTGGTATGATACCAATTTTTTTATAACATCTTCGAGATAATGAATCTCGCCTAAAGATAGGTAGGTACAGTTACCGGCACGTAACTTGGTAAGAGATTTTCGTAGTGGGGCAAGTTCGCGCATATAAAAATGTATGAAATTGTGCGTGCGCAAACTTCCCCCACTACAAAAACTCTTGCCAAGTTACATGCCGGTAACTGTACACCATTTAAGATGTAGGTATGTACAAAAATAATCAATACCTACCTTATACTTAGGTATTAGGTACCTACCTATCTAGATAGACAGCTAGGTACCTATTTCGTTATGACCCAGTTAGAAAGATAGCAGACTTGCATACCTTGTTACACAATGCTTACAAACCTAAAAGGTTCATTCTCTTAGCAAAATACTTAGGTAAGTATGTACAATTTTATTTTAGTTTCGCAAAATTAGGTACATTAGTTTGTATAAGAGGCTTATGAATTAGGTACATACGTAGGTATTGAGTATTGGGCACGAAAGGAATGGCGAAGAAATCTAGGTTGCCAACAGCCAAAAGATCCTTCCTGTTTATTTAACAGTTGATTTTTTTTTCAATTCAATTCCTTTATTTCAATCAACAGTTGGATCATACAATACAATAGCATTAGGTACATTATATAAAAATAAAATATAGAATAATAAACAAAAATAAGACAAAACACATAACACAACTTCATTATTACTTACAAATCAAATTGGCAAAGTCAACAAATTTTAACAAAAAATTAGAAATACTTAATTATAAATGTTACATAATTTAAAATAATAACTCTTATAAAAGTTGTTTTATAGTAGTAGCAGTAGTAGTAGTAGTTGTTGTTGTATTGTTTATTATGTAGGGTACCTACACGTTTAGGCAATGCTTATTTCTTTAGAAATTACATGCATGCATGATTTTTCCCTTTCTCTAGAAGACTAATAATAGAGTGAGTCTGATAAGATCATTATGCATTGTAAAAATCTAACTTTATATTAAGTAGGTCAAGGGTCATCAAAGGTCAGCGACCAGTGTCATCATAGTTTTTTTATAAATAAATAATAGATACTTATAGGTATTATGAAGGCATTGGCTTCCTATCGAATGTGTGTGACATAATCCTCCAACCGTATAATATAATAAAGCACATGGCCCAACCCAAGTTTATTGCGTCACAATCACAACAGTCCGTTTCATCCGCCATCTTTTTTTAATACGGAATGGACGGATTGTTCTTTCGAAGTGAACGGTGAACGTACTATCACGAACGACCCACCGGCCCACTAGGCACTCTAGTCCCACTACGCATTACAACTAGTGTATAGTCCCGGGAAATCCCGGAACCGAAAGTACCGGGAAATCCCGGAAATTTGCGCCGTTTTTGGAACCGGGATTTTTAAAACCAAATCCCGGTTCTTTCGGTACTTTCGGGAAAAGATACTTCGCGTTTCGAATATTTCTAATTTTATAGCATAAAGCCCGACCGCTTAAAGCGTGGAATACACTTGCTACCTAGCATACAAGAAACATGCATGCTACAAGAGCATGCTGCACGAGGGTGCGGGAGGGGCTGGTGGCGGCCATCCCGTCTTCGGAATGTTGTGCTTTGCGTTGTGTTTGTGATTTTGGTGGACAGTGCTTCGCAAAAAAGACTCAAGACTGCTTCTTTTGGGCAGAGCCAGCTTACGAAACTAAAGACCGATGATGGCAGGATCGTATCCGCCAAACCTGAGCTGTTGAGAGAGATCGAGAGGTTCTATGGACAGTTATACACGTCAACAAGTAACCCCGTTATGGATCTGGCAAACGACCCAAGAGCTAGATTGACCCGACACTATACCGAAGACATCCCGGATCAGCCTGTACGAGATCAGCCTGTACGAGATTAGGATGGCTCTGAAGCAGCTCAAAAATAACAAGGCGCCGGGTGATGACGGAATTACGGCCGAGCTCCTGAAGGCCGGCGGAAAATCCGTTCTTAAGGCCCTTCAGAAGCTGTTTGATTCCGTAATACTCGAGGGCAAAACACCACAGGCATGGAACAGAGGTGTGGTGATACACCACATACATATACATTACTTTAAGAAGGGCGACAATGCCCTTCTTAAGAATTCCAGGCCCATTTCACTTCTGAGCCATGTCTACAAGCTGTTTTCGAGAGTCATCACGAACCGTCTCGCGCGCAGGTTTGACGCCTCCCGAACAAGCCGGATTCCGTAAAGGCTTTAGCACCACATACATACGCTGCGACAGGTTATACAGAAGACCGAAGAATATAACCTGCCTCTCTGCTTAGCGTTTGTGGACTACGAGAAAGCCTTTGATTCGATTGAGACATGGGCTGTGCTGCAGTCTCTTCGACGGTGCCAGATCGACTATCGGTACATCGAGGTGCTGAATTGTCGGTACGAAAACACCATTATGTCAGTCCGACTCCAGGATCAGACCTCGAAACCTATCCTTTTGCAGCGAGGTGTGAGACAGGGCTGAGACTATGGAGGACCTCAGTACAATGCTCGATGACCTCAGTAGAGCCTCCGAAAGAGTGGGTCTTAAAATGAACATGGACAAAACCAAGGTTATGTCAAATGCCCATGTAACACCCACTCTCATAAAGATCGGAGACACTACACTCGAAGTCGTGGACGAGTATGTTTACCTAGGACAAACTGTCCAGTTAGGTAGGTCTAACTTCGAAAAAGAGGTCGATCGACGAATCCGACTCGGCTGGGCAGCGTTCGGGAAGCAACGCAATATCTTCTCGTCCCACATACCTCAGTGTCTCAAGACGAAAGTCTTTGACCAGTGCGTGTTGCCAGTGATGACTTATGGCACTGAACTAACACAATGGGCCTTATAAGAAGGCTGAAAGTCACCCAAAGGGTAATGGAGAGAGCTATGGAGTTTTCCTGCGTGATCGAATCAGGAATGAGGAGACCCGCAGGAGGACCAAGGTAACCGACATAGCCCGAAGAATTGCCAAACTTAAGTGGCAGTGGGCAGGGCATATTGCTCGCAGAACAGATGGCCGATGGGACCGAAAAGTTCTGGAGTGGCGACCGTGTACCGGAAGACGTAGCGTTGATAGGCCTCCCAGAAGGTGGTTCGACGACCTTGTGAAGGCCGCGGGAACACGATGAATGCGATAAGCACAGAACCGGTCGAAGTGGAGGTGCTTGGGGGAGGCCTATGTCCAGCAGTGGACGTCTTTCGGCTGAAATGATGATGATGAATTATATTAATAAATAACAATTTAAAAAATGTCGGATAAGTTTATGTAATCAATAATATTGAGACTGATTCAATGCTAAGCTAAAACTCCACTGTTCCTTTTTTTTTTTTTATAGATATTACGCAAGTTTTAAATTATGATTTGGTTATGCAGAATTGCAATAGGAGTCATGTTGATGTAAATCATTTGTTTGGAGATGTTTAATAAATGTTTCTGATAAATATTATCTAGGATTAGGTACAAAAATGTTTTAATGTTAATAAAGATGTTGCTGGTAGAATATGCGTAGTTACCAATAAAACAAGAAATAAAACGTTTTATTTGATTTGATTTAAATGTTTTTATTTTGCCCTGTCATTTCGTCTTTCTTTTACTTTCTCCGTTTCAACTCGTCATCTTTTAAAGGCTTACTTAAAGTATCGAAAATACCGGGAATCCCGGTTCTTTAGCCAGAAGGTCCCGAAAATCCCGGTTCTTTAAATCAGAACCGGTTCTGCATTCCCTAATTACAACGCTATCACTGACTATTCTGCTGATTTCTGCTGCTACCCTATTTTTATAGCACGAAATAAATTAATCATGGTTTATTTTCTTGTTTCTACCTACCTTTCTTTACTTAAATAGGAATTTTAATTACATCAAAAATAGCTCGAGCCCCTAGAACTTTAATAAAATAAGTCATCTACGAAAACATCATGATGGTTGTGTGCAGGGCTATGAACGCCATTTTCTTTCTTGATCATAACTAATTATTATAAAAAGACCCCAATTTCAACTCAAAAAAAGATTACACTATAACGCCTCCGTCGCCATCTGATCGAAGCAAGCATCCCGAATAATGACCAATGGGATTGAGGAAGAGCCGAAGAGCAAGTCGGCGATATTATTTTAATGTGCATGTGTGCGTAATATTTTTGACGAGCGAACTGCGTTTGAACGAGGCATCAATGAACGAATCGTGGTCGAGTGAGTTATCAAGTAACTGGCTGGTTGTGAGATTGTGACTAGCCAGCTTTTGTAAACGAAATCGTTTAATCAATAGTAATTTTGTTTCATTATTGATAATATTACTTTCGGCTTGTGTTCAAGGCAATCAGTGTTGTTATTATATTGCATTTCAAATCGTATCATACGGTCATAATGCGGAAAAAAGTAATGGCAGTGTTATAGTGTATTTTACTATCTCTACATTCTAAGGAGCCATTTACACATGGCGAGAAGTCACGTAGACTTTTACTGAGAGTGAAATGTTTCACGTACGTGAGATAGTGTGAGATAAAATATTTCGTTAATTAGTGTGGCTTTATTTCGTTAGCGGAAATGGATAGCAAGAACATTCAGAAAAATGCCATGCATAAAAGTGCAGAATTCACTTTCACCCCGCCTCCTGAAGCTCCCGTGTTTGAACCCACGCCCGAAGAATTCTTGGATCCACTTGGATATATAGCTAAAATCCGCCCAGTTGCAGAGAAAACGGGCATCTGCAAAATAAAGCCTCCGTCTCGCTGGCAGCCACCTTTTTCATTAGACGTGGACAAATTAAAATTTGTCCCGAGGATACAGAAAGTGAACGAGTTGGAAGCCATCACGCGTCTAAAACTTTTGTTTCTTGAGAAAATTTTAAAATTTTGGGAACTCCAAGGATCGCCATTAAAAATTCCAATGATTGAAAATAAAACATTGGATTTATACTGTCTCAAATTTTGGGTAGATGAAGAGGGCGGCTTCGAAGGCTGTAACACTCCTAAAAAATGGCGCAAGATTGCAAGCGCGATGGGTTACAGTCAGCACATGAGTACTATGAATTTTCTTAGAAGTAATTATGAAAAAATTTTGCTTCCCTATGAAATATTTGAAAAAAGTAAAGCAGATATATTAAAAACTGTTAAGAAGACTGAACCCAAAATTGAAATAAAAGAAGATGAAGCTGGAAAACCTCAGATTACAGAAGTACCCATAGAAAGGATAACAAAGATCAAAGTAGATTATAGAGAGGAGAAACCTCACACAAGTATTAAGAAAACAAAGACAGGATCTGATATCAAACCAGATATGGATATTTCTAAGATCAAAGTTGAGAGTGAAGAGATAAAACGCAGCAGAGAACTAAGAAGGTTAGCTTGTTATGGACCTGGACCAAAAATGCCTGGACTGAATGATGAAGAATTTGATATTACAAAATCAAGGAAAAGGCCCCGCTACGATCTTGATCCATTAGCAGTTTATCAGTGTGCTATTTGCCAACATGACCATAGGGATGATATGCTGTTAATTTGCAGTGGTTGTTCTGAAACCTATCATACATTTTGTTTAAGACCTCCGTTGTCTTTGGTGCCAGATGGAGATTGGCGTTGCCCTTGTTGTATTTCTGAGGAGGTTCATAAACCTGCTGAGGCATTTGGATTTGCTCAAGCAGAAAGAGAATACACATTGCAACAATTTGGAGAAATGGCAGATAAATTCAAATCTGACTATTTTGCCATGTCTGGGCATTTAGTTCCGACGACAGTGGCTGAAAAAGAGTTTTGGAGAATTATTTCTTCAGTGGAGGAAGATGTTACTGTAGAGTATGGTGCTGATCTTCACTCAATGGATCATGGATCAGGTTTTCCAACAAAATCTTCACTAAATCTTTACCCTGGTGATCAAGAGTATGTAGATTCAGGATGGAATTTAAATAACCTACCTGTTCTGGATGGGTCGGTCTTAAGATTTATAAATGCTGACATATCTGGCATGACCGTGCCTTGGATGTATGTTGGTATGTGCTTTTCAGCATTTTGTTGGCATAATGAGGACCATTGGAGTTATTCAATTAATTATTTACATTGGGGCGAAGCTAAAACTTGGTATGGAGTGCCAGGCAGTGGTGCAGAATTACTGGAAACAGCTATGAAAGCAGCAGCACCTGATCTATTTAAATCTCAACCAGATTTGTTACACCAACTTGTAACGATAATGAATCCAAATATTTTGATGGCAGCTGGAGTACCAATTTATAGGACAGATCAGCATGCTGGAGAGTTTGTGGTCACATTTCCCAGAGCGTACCATGCTGGTTTTAACCAAGGGTATAACTTTGCCGAAGCTGTTAATTTTGCCCCACCAGACTGGCTAAAAATTGGACGCGAGTGTATAACCCATTACAAGAATCTCAAGAGGTTCTGTGTCTTCTCCCATGATGAATTGATTTGTAAAATGGCATTGGAAGGGGATCGATTAGATTTGGAGACTGCACTAGAAACACAAAAAGAACTAGTTAAAGCCACAGCGGAAGAAGGATCTTTGAGAGCTTTAATAGCAAAGAAAGGCCTTAAGAGTGTGCGCAGGACTGCATTTGAGTTGCTTGGTGATGACGAAAGGCTATGTGAAGTGTGTAAAACGACATGTTTCCTATCTTCAGTGTCATGTAGTGATTGTAAACACATGGTTTGTTTGCAACATGCAGGTAACTTATGTCAATGCCCAGTGGAGAAAAAGACATTGAACTACCGTTATGATATGGATGAGCTACACATTATGCTACAGACTATAGATTTTAGAGTCAATAGTTTTGACAAGTGGATGTCTGAAACTAAGAACATACTACTTCCTACTGCTCCTGACATTGGAAGACTTCAAAAGTTAAAAGTTTTGATAGATGAAGCAGAGGAACTGAAAATACCAAAGTGTGCATTTTTGGCACAATTGAAGGAGGAGTATACAAAAGCTACAGAAAATGTTGAACCAATAGTTATAGAATTAGATGATGATTGAGTTAGGATCAGACTGGTTTAGTACAAACAAGATCCCTTTTACTATGTATATTATGTAACTACCTACTTGTTACTTGGAATTAAATATGTATTGACTAGCTATAAGAAACATACCTACATTCTTATCACATATATGTTCTCATCACAATATAAGGCAGCTTTAAGTATGGTATGCTCTAGCCAGATTATTTTTTATTCAAATATCCAGATGTTGTTTTTTTTATCTGTAACTTAAACAGAAGCAGGTACTTACCTACCTATATTTTCAATTTCCTATGATGAAAAATAAGGTTTTTCATTGCTTTGAAAATAAATACTTGATATTTATGAACATTCTTATAAAATAAAAATACTTTATGAATATAATGTATATTTGAGATGTGATTAGGGTATTTTACTATTGTAAGGAAGTATGTAAATATTACAGTTATTCCATTTCTTGTCATGTTGAAGTAGGTATGTTGTATCATATTATTGTAGTGATTTCCCACCGTATCATAATAATAAGATTTTTTAGTTTTCAACTAATTGTTATTATTTTATTCTTATCAATATGTAAGATTAACATTACATTCATTTATAGTTTGGGAGCTAGCTCAATAATAATTTTGTTCAAGTATTTTTGCGCTTAAATGTTTCTTCTAAGTAATTAAAATGTATGTAAACGCACATGCGAATGTATACAGTGTACCTAATGTAACAAAATATAGTAGAACCTTCAATTTCAGTAGGAGATAAATATTCTGAGTATACCTAGGCATAGTTGTAATTTTAACTGAAACTTAATTCAGATCTATAAATGTTTTAATAGATAAGCACCTACCATAAAGTTCTTGCTAATATCTCAACAGAGTAAATGAAAAGTAGGTATACCATTTAATGAATGTGTGGGTTTATAATTTAAATGAAAAATATGCAAGTCCCCAGCTAAGTATACTAAGCTGTGTTGATCTCAAACAATCAGCATTATAAATATGTAATCACAAATTAGCCATATGTACTTGCAATATGGTTTAAATTATTATATATTTATGATGTTGAAAGTAGGTACTGTACTGAAAAACATTATGTTAGCGTCACACACATTTAAAAAATATTGATTAGGGTATGTAATTTATAGGTTTGTGTGTTTATTAGGTAAATCAAAGGCGTATAAAATAGATATTTAATAAAAAAAAAAAAAATGCAGTGATTAGGTATGCACTATGTGCATCAGTTGAGAAGGTACCTCTTGTCTTAAAGAGTAACTACCATGTTTATATTGCTTTCTTAACTATCCTGCATATACTTTGTGTAGGGTCACAGATATTATGTCGCTTCCATGGATATTGATTACATTTGTTAAAATGAGGGCTATTCGATTAAACCCTCTAGTAATAGTGTTTGAGTATGCATGAAGATTGGTTGACCGCATCAGTAGTAGGTGTATTTACTTATTCAGCTATTGATTAAAACTAGACTAGAAGATAATTGTGGAAACGGTTTGAGAGTAAATGCGATTATTAAAATATAGGTAATGTTAAATTGTATTACAGGCTATGAAATGAGTATAATTATAGTGTGCGTTTATTTCTGAAAAGAAAATAGCCAAATTGATATTTATTTAGAGCTAATTAAGATTCACCATGAACTATAGTATGACAACTATAAACGTGACCCTATGCTCTTAGTGATGGATTAAAATAAAACCAAAACAGTAGGTACCTACCTATACTGTTGTGGGTTATGAGACAGTTCTGTGTTGAGTGTTTGGAATTTTATGATAATTATCTGGAGCTGGATAATGGTCAGGTTTATTTTTGTTGTGCTTAAAGTTCACATAAAGAGGATTATTATTATTATTTGTGAATAAGATCCACAGGCTGATTAAGTAATTATGAAAAGTTTAACTGAATTGACATTAATAGACATCTTGATACACCCCTGTACCTAATCATCAGAAATGTTCCCATGATTGTAATGTCATTTGTAGGCTAACAATAAAGATGTAAGCCATTTTTTTTGACTGATCGCTTCTATTCTTAGGTATTTAGTTCTTTATGTTATAATATTAGTGAACAGTAAAATGTGACTAGTAAATTATTTTTGAGTTGTGTGATTTATACTGTGATTCCAAAATTTTATTTGCTTCTGACATACGAAAAATAATTAAGAGTGTGAGTATTAATTACGATATAGTTACGATTAATTAAATTCTTATATTATTATATGGTTCTTTAATTATAACTTTTTACCCCTTTAAAATTATAAACGTTGCTTAAAGTTAAGTAATGATTAGCGGCTGTTAAACTATACATTTTTGACGATTATATGATAATAACTTTAATCAATGTTTATAAAAATAAACCCTATAAACTCCAAATAAAAAGCGACTTGTGCATAAGTATTATTTATTAAAATCGTGTAAAACTTAACATTATATAAATAAATAAGCATAAATATATTTGGTGTTATAGCCGTGATTAAATCACCGTAAAAAACCTACAAGAGTTAATTATTATCCTTAAAATCTTATTATTAGGTATGCCCACGAAAAATCGTTAAAAGGACATACTAGTAATTATGAATACAAGGTGGAGACGACCGCGTTTAAGCCGTTCTCAGTCTGCTTACGATAATTCAATCAAATATATCCAACAGTCATTATAGCTAGTCAAATATTAGCAAAACCAATAGTCTGCCCATCACAGATTGAAAAAAATAACTTTTGTAATTTCCATGCTACGATTTATTTTAGATCCCAGCACATCAAGCTACTCGAAACTTTTCCAATCAACCTTGAACCTAATGCGAATAGCGATAAAGTTGAAAGTCTATTAAAGAAATTTGATAGATTAGTAGCTTGATGTGCTGGCATCTGTACCAATATATTCTTATACATTAGTATTGCCAGTGTTTTCATTAATTGTATTGTTGTCTCCACATTGTATAACAAGGTCAAGGAATATATAAGTTACACAAGAAATAGATAAATGTGACATTCTGTATTTGTACATAATAAGCCCTGATTATAACGGGATAGGTATATCATGAGTGGTCCCTTCGCCTCTTTGTTAAGTGTTGCCAGAAATTAAAACAAATCGGCAGCATATTATTGAAACATAACTTTTGAATAGATCATGATTTTATCTTATGTAAAATTTATGAGGTAAGTAACTGCCATTTTTATTATCTTACCGTTAAGATAAACATAATTACAGTTTAATTAGTTAATGCTTTTCCCAAGGACTTCAGGTTTTAATTTGGCTATAATTATATACAGGGTTATTGTAAAACATTAACAACCTCTTAAGAGTTCATTGTACTCATCATTATGAACAACTTTTACTATGGGACCAAACTTGAAAGTGGAAAAAAAATCAGCTGTCCCTACATTTATGTTCGTATAACTCGTCAAAATGTAGGGAACCGCAGATTTTTTTTTTTCGCGATTTCAGGTTTGGTCCCACAATAAAAGTTGTTCATAATGATGAGTACAATGACCTCTTAAGAGGTTGTTAATGTTTTACCAATAACCCTGTTTAAAGTATGTATCAGAAAGGTGTGGTCATATTTAAGAGTGGTCACATTTAAGGGCGTGGTAGTGACCATCAAACTGAACAACTTTCTCCGTGGGACCAACATCGTAATCGCGGAAAGATTATCAACTGTCCCATACCAACCATAACAACCAATTTGACGGCACAGTTGGCGTAGTGGTTAAGCGATTGACTGCTGCGCTGCGTGTCGCGGGTTCGATTCCCGCACGGAACAAATATTTGTATGACCTACAAGTAGTTGTTCCGGGCCTGGCTGTTTGCGTATGTGAGTTCAAATGTTTGTAAACGTACCCACAATACAGGAGAAATTCCTAGTGTGGGGCAATGTTTTTACAAAAAAAAAATGTAATGCACGGCTGAGTAAGTGAGTATGAGTGTGAGTTTGTGTTTCGCGATTATGATGTTGGTCCCATGGCGAAAGTTGTTTCGTTTGATGGTCCGTACCTACACCACACCCTTTAATATGACCTCACCTTTCTGCTACATGCTAAGAAAATTTATAATTACCTAGTCTTCTTTATCTAGGTAATTCCTTCCTACTAATATTATCTATAAATGCGTTAGTTTCTGAGGATGGATGGATGGATGTTTGTTACTCTTTCACGCAAAAACTCCTGAACGGATTTGGATAAAATTTGGCACACATATAGGTTATAACCAGGATTAACACATAAAATACATTTTTTCTCGATATTCCCACGGGATCGACTTATGCAGGTGTAACCGCGGGGCGCTGCTGCAGTAATACCTAAGTTTGGGAAACAGATTCTTAAAAGTTATAAATGTTATCTCACACAATAAACCATCCTTAAGTACTGTATTATATCACAACCTTAAGTTAATTAGTTACAAAATGTAACGAGAGAGTTCTCACGCATACGATTGATTTAATTGACTAACTGATTTTCAGAATAAAGATCTTAAGAGTAAACTAGTCGCGAGCTCGCACTCACTGGTGGTCATGGCCAAAAAGCACGCTGTCTCACCTGACTTCGTGTCTGACAAAGCTAGTATCAGCGATGGGCAGTTAAGACGTTAGTCTACACGCACAACGTCTAGTTCTCACGCACAGAAACACCGTTCCAAACTGATAGACGCGTAAACAAATTCGATAAGTGCTTTAGAAAATCGAGTTTTATGAAAAAACCACTGCATAAATCAATTATAAATAAAGTTTATTGAACTCTTCGATAACTGAGCTTTGTCGGTACGAACTTGGTTTTGAAGATTTTACAGTTCTTTTATTACTTATTTACACCCAAAGTTACGTTAAAAATAGCAAGAAAAACGAATCATTGTTGGCTCATAACTTTTTAATGGCTTTTTGTTTTACTATTCTGTTTCCGTACAGACAAAATTAATAATAAGTCAAAACGATATCATGTGTAACTTTGGATGCACAATCTCAAACAGTGGAGTAATATGTACCTACTGTCCCGAAATGGAAAAAATATCGACTAGTGGCACCTTAAAATTTTCAGGTTTTTAATAAATGTATACAAATAGGTAGAAGTGTATCATCGACAAAATGCCAGCAGTTGATTTCAATGATGAAAAAATTGCGTTGCGTTGTCTATGACATTCAAGTGTGAAAATAGTAGGTATTTAAAATAGGTAAAACGCTTATGATGATATCGTAGATAGTGTGGGTCTTGTGGGAGCACTTCATGTGATTAAAATACTTATCGGACATAGACATACCACAATTGATTGAATTGAAGAAGTATAACATTGAATGAAGAGGAAGGAATGGGGGAGACCTATGTTCAGTAATGGGACAATACGGTCTTAAAAACAAAAAAATATGGAGTTTGTAGAAGAAGCAAGCTTTTTGATTCGTAGAACGAAACAATATTTTCTTCCTAGTGTTGTTGGGATTAGCAGCGGACTGTATTATGTATTGGGATATTTAAAGACAAACATGAATCAAATTGGAAGAGATTGCAATACAAAATACTTTTTTTTATTGCAATGTTTGGCAACAGACTGTGCTCATAAAACATATCTGAATAATTTTGAAGGATATTGATAATACATTGCTTCATATGTTCGAAACAAAATTCTGCTCACCAAAGTACATAACGCAATGAATGTTGTTGAACTGTCAAAATGAAGCCATTCCTATGATGTGTTACGCAACTACCCCGCATATTGATAACAACGTAATTATTATCGATAGATATGAAGATAAAATTTGTGTCGTATGCCATCGTGTTTGGCTGGCGTGGGGTCTTTGATTCGAATCCTAGTCAATGATATTGATGGCAAATTGGCATAATGAACCTATACGGTCTTATTACAAAACAAGATTTATCTTTAGACCCAGGTTTAAACCATCCAGCCATTTTTAAATTTCGAACTAATCCAACGAAGCTAAAGTTCTTATTACAAAAACTGACGTTAAACCCGAGTCTAAGTTGTCAATTTTGCATTAAGAACTTTACGTTTGTTGGAATAAAGTTCAAAATAAAGTAACTGGCTCGAAGGTTTAGGCTAGGTCTAAAATTAGATCTCGTTTTGTAATAAGACGGATAATGTTCCCAATGGGGGGCCTGGCTTCCTTTCCGAGAGGGAGTGGGCTGTAATCTACCACGCGAGGCTAGTGCGGGTTGGTAGATGTCACGTGTTTTCGTATTTTTGGTTCTGGGACATGCCGGTTTCCTCACAACATGTTCCCTCACCGTTTTGAGAGCAGTAGTGATGAAATTATTTACACAAACTAGCGCTTGCCTGGGTTCGAACCCACGACCTACAACTTGTAGTCAGGGCCGGTACTACTGGGCCACCACGGCTAAATGGGCATAACTCTATAATTGTCTTAAAATCTATCGTATGTCTGAGTACTCTGAGCTCTAAATAATACTATTTAACGTTACATAATATGAATACTGAAGTTTTAGTGGAAGACACGAATCGCAAATAGGACGGATACATTTCTGAGTATTTATTAGTATTGAGTATTTAAGTACATTTTGCATTTGGATTAATAAGTTGCATTACAAAACATTAAAATTAGATACGTAGCTACTCAAAGGCAGTCTTATAAGAAGTTTTGACTTAAGATCTAAGAACATGACTCCTTTACTTGCAATTGAGATTATAAATGGCGACACCATTAATTATTCGCGATAGTGTTGCCAATTTCCATAATCACAATATTTTAGATAAAGAGTTGTTCAGTACACAAACATTAACAGTCCGTTCACAGTTATTTTACCTCTGAGTTTGCATCTCTGTCAAAATTACAGTGATCTTTATTGCTGTTGCAATAAGGTTGCTGTTCGGTTGCTGCCTTTGACAAGTCTGTCAAATTCATAGAGATCTTTAATATCGTTACAATAAGGTTGCTATTGGGTTGCTGCTGTCAGAGGTAAAATAACTGAAAAGACTTTAAACAATCACTTCATTTCACTCAGTATGATCCATAGAGTAATGAAAAAACATCTGGAAAGAATTATAATCTATCCTTATTAGTAAATAGCATAAATCTATAGTGTTTGACTTAAAAAATTAAAATAAATCGACATTATAACAATAAATTGTTCCCTCAATATTTTGTGTAAAGTTAATTGCCAGAGGCATTTTATTCGAATAATAAATTATATAGGTGTTCTTTAACCCGCCGAATTTAAAATGACGGCTGCAAGTTGATTAGTGGACACATTTACATGTCTAACGTGCCTACAATATTAATCCCGCTTGTGTCGCATTTATGCGACACATATTTCCGTGCCCCTACCGCTCGTGTCGTATTTCTGCGACAGAGAACATGCATGATTTTTTCGTTCGATTTAACGAATGCTCCTCCTTATTTATTGTAGGTATTATTTTATTGATTTAGGTATTCAGCTGCATCCGGTTTGACTGGAAGATCCCCAACATCGTTGGGAAAAGGCTAGGCAGATGATGATGATTATTTTATCGATTTGTAGCCGCGCGCTAGGGGCACGGCAATTGATATTAAGCCAAGCGCTTAAAAGGTTAACTAGTCGTCATATTCAGTACTGTTGCTAAGCAGCAAAAGACTAACTTTCACAAGTCAGATTTTAAGTTTGACGACGTCAATGAGATTACCAATTACAATTACAAAATATAGTATAAAGTCTGTCTGTGACTAAGGCCCGCTTGCATCACAAATCAATCAAATACGTTTAGCATAAACTCGGAGTTTGTTTCGTCATTCTTCTCAGGAAATAGTGAGCTAGGATATCCAGCGCAATCTACTTTTTACAATATTGAACAAAATTTTAATTTCACAAACTTATTTAGCCCTGAAAACCTTATCTACGCTTGCGAGGCGTACAAGCAATCGAAAATTCTCTATCTATTTCTAACGGTTGAAGTTAGGGCTTCGTGCTTTTTAGCCAACTCAGTGGCCGACAGGAGCTTGCCGATGAGGCACCATCGGCAAGCTCCTGTCGGACACTGAGTTGGCTGGGTTGGCTTGTTCGGTACGGTAAGTCCCGCCATTTTTTACTTATTGAGGAACAGCACGCCTGCGAGACGTATGTTTAGACTTTGTGTAACTTTTAACTAAGATCTTGTAGTTTAACTTTCGTAAATTTTTCTACTGATTCGGGTAATGAACTTAAGAGTAAACTAGTCGCGAGCTCGAACTCACTGGTGGTCATAGGCAAAAAGCACGCTGTCTCACCTGGCTTCGTGTCTGACAGAGGTAGTATCAGTGATGAGCAGTTAGACGTTAGTCTACACGCACAACGTCTAGTTCTCACGCACAGAAACCGGAACTGATAGGCGCGTAAATATTCGAAAAGTACTTGGAAAGTCGAGTTTTATGGAAAAACCACTGCATAAATCAATTATAAATAAAGTTTATTGAACTCTTCGATAACTGAGCTTTGTCGGTACGGACTTGGTTTTGAAGATTTTACACACTTTGCGCTCGATGCAACAATCTACTATTAATATATGCATAAGTTCTTGTTTTGTTGTAATAAATAACTGATCGTAGATTTCATTGATTAAAATGTGTCTTATTAGGTACTTGTTTAGATTCCAACATTAAATATCCTAAGAAAAATATGACATAAGTACGTATATTTTCGACTAGGCTTCTAGGGTTAAAACATTGTTCCGTTTCTGTCAATTGTTTGAAAAGAGACAGCATGATGTTTCGCGCTAAACGCAATAAGTGATTTGTGTTGCAAGCGGGCCTTTATAAATAAAAATAAGAATGTATAGTACATTTCAACGAAAGAACACGGAAGAGCACGGTTTGGTCTAGTTCGTAACCGTGACGGTATCCCTCATCTCCCGTCCCTTGGTTTCTATGGGCAGTGCAAGGCACGCTCCCGCTGCTAACACGGCCACTAGGGAGTATACGCTTGTTGCTATCACTATAGAGTTCTTTAACAGCACCTGGAATTGGATATGGACTGATTAATAACATTATACCTAATTAACTAACATTGACAGCACAAGAGAAAGACAAAAAAGATAATTATGCGTTATTGCTGTATCGCCTTCCATCAACCATAGCACTAGATTAATATTAGGAACAAAAACACATCGCTCAAGTGACCGCGATTGTTCAAACATAAAGTTTATTATCGTTTGCAATATATTTACTACTTTGATTGAAAAGTAAACGTATTTTTTAAATAAGAACAAAAATATTCATGGAAAAATAAAACACAATTTCTAAGCAATAAAGTCGAAAATACTATGTTGCAAAATAAGACCACAAATACTGTTGTGGTCTTATTTTGCAACATAGTTTTTTCAACACACCAGTATTACACCACAACACAACAGTACCACACACACCACAACAGCACACAACAGTACAACACCGCAACAGTACCACAACAGTACCACAACACCACAACAGTACCACAACACTACAACAGTACCACAACAGTATTTGTGGTCTTATTTCTCCGGCCGTTTTTGATGCGCTCATCGGAAATCTAGTACTATCGTCGATCGAAGTGTGTCACATGGGGCAGCCATCTTTTCTTGCGCAAAAATTACATAGAGTCCTTTTAGTTATTTTGCCTCTGATTTTGTATCCCCAGACACCTTATACTCACTGACAGCGGTAAAATAATTGTGAATAGACTTTAATTATGGCTCATGGAAAGATGGCGCTGTTCGACTTGTTTATTATCTGATTTGCTCCATTTCATAACGCCATGTACAGACGCCACGCAAATCAAGCTACCCGAAACTGTCAAAACTTCCCAATCAACTTTGAACTTTATGCTTTAGCGATAAAGTTGAGAATCTATTAAAGAGAAATGACAGATTGTAGTAGTTTGTCTGTACAATCAGCCTATAATGTTCCCACTGCTGGGACACAGGCCCCTCACAGTGAGATGGAGTAGGCTATAATCTACCACACGGGCTCAGTACGGGTCAGATGTCACGTTTTCGATTTTTTGGTTCTAGGACATGCCGGATCCGTCACGATGTTTTCCTTCACCGATTTGAGAGCCGTGGTGGTGAAGTTGTTTACACAAAGTAAAGCGCCTGTCTGGGTTCGAACACACGACCTACCCTCTCGCAAGTCGGGGGCCGTGACCTCTGGGCCACCACACCTCATAACACCATAGTAAGGCCAGAATATGGCCTAATTTTTATCCAAAACTACACGGTTGTTTGCCATTGGTTTTGATATACCCGAGTGTGATGTTCTTGGGGATAACCTTGGAAAACAAGAAGAAAAAAGATCACCTGTGCTACATATGGTGTGATCATGGCACCCAGTCTCGCCACAGCGCTGCAAGCACCCACCGCAGTTGCTCTTAGAGCTGTTGGGTACACCTGGAAGTCACAGCACATAATTGTAGTCAGCACCCTTATTGCGTAACACACTATACAGGGTTATTGGTAAAACATTAACAAACTCTTAAGAGGTCATTGTACTCATCATTATGAACAACTTCCACTATGGGACCAAACCTGAAATCGCGAAAAAAAATCAGCTGTTCCTTCAGACGAGTTATACGAACATAAATGTAAGGAACAGCTGATTTTTTTTCGCGATTTCAGGTCTGTATATTACAATTTGAATCATTTTGGAGGATATTGCTAATCCATTGCTTCATATTTTGTTAGACGGATGATGCACCTATGTTTAATAGTTAACTAGCTAATTAAGTAGGTACTTCTTTGTTTAATTTTAGTTGAGTAGGTGTTGCTGTTTTAGTGGTAGATTCATAATGTCCAGTCAACAAAAGAGATAAGTATGCAGGATCGTCGGATATAGTTGAAGTTTAGTAAGAAACCGATGGATGTTCTCGAATAAAACTTAATTTGATTAATAGAAAACAAACAGCTCATTTTTCAAATTAAATTTCAGTTGACAACACCAATCGGTTTCTTACTAAAAAATTCAACTATATCCGACGATCCTGCATACTTATCTCTTCTGTTGACTGTACATTTGTTTCGTAATAAATATAAGTATCTATATGATATAAATAATATTAGGTAACAAGAGTTGATAGACACAGCGCCGAATTCGTTCTAAGATCTGTAAAGACAGTTTGAAAAGGTAAAAATTTGTCTGCTCAACAACGTAAACGCAATTAATGTTGTAGAATGTCAAAATGAAATTGCAACTGTTAATGTGTTACGCAATTACCCCGCAGAAGTTTCAATATAAAGTTAGTTTATTTTGTCTTAGGGCTGATTTTTCCAACGCCAGATAATTTTATCGGAGGAATAATTTTGAAATTTTGACAGTTCTTCCATACAAAAACTGTCAGACGTCAATTTTAATCTGTGAATAAAAATTGTTTTTTTTTTTAAACGTTACCCCATACTAGGAATTTCTCCTGTATTGTGGGTGTGTTTACAAACATTTAAACTCACAAACACAAAGCTAGACCCGGAACAACTACTTGTAGGTCATACAAATATTTTGCAGGAATCGAACCCGCGACACGCAGCGCAGCAGTCAATCGCTTAACCACTGTGCCAACCGAGCCGTCCATTGATGAATCAGCCCTTCAACATACCTGGCGAAATGTGGGTGTTACACCTGTGCCTAACTCTTCGGAGATTACAAGTGTGGTGTTACCCTTACATAGTTTAAAACAAAGTCGCCAAATTGTCTCTACGCGAATAACATCCGAATGACTGCACCAAATTGAATAATTATTTTTTTGTTGTGTTCGGTTTTGGCAGGACAAGGTTTGTATGAAAGAAAATGTCGGAGATTCGCAAAAAAAAATGCACCCGTGCTAAGCTGGGGCGGGCCGCTTGTGATGAAGTTGAGACCATTAATACGATGAAGGAAATAACAGTACTTAAGCCTATTTATGAGAGCTTTTTACAAGCATGGGTTGTCCCACTGGCTGGACAAATGCCTCACTCTCCTTCCATCGTATTTATTATTTATTTTTCTTCTACAAATGACGTACTCTTAGTACGTCATTTGTAGAAGAAAAATTAATAATGCTTATGAAGTTTTCTAGTTTAAAAAAAAATTAGCAAAAGGAGTAAGCATCGTAACAGATGGTGTTCTAGAGTTTCTGCCGACCCCCATGGGAATAAGGTGTGAGTTTATTTATCATCTGCCTAGCCTTTTCCCAACTATGTTGGGATCGGCTTCCAGTCAACCGGGTGCAGCTGAATACCAGTATTTTACATTAAGCGACTGCCTATCTGACCTCCGCAACCCAGTTACTGGATAATTATGGTTAAAAAGCACTTCCTCTCGCCTTAAACATCATCATTATATTTTCTTTGCTCCTGTTTATTATTATATGTATATATTTATTTAGATTAGTATAATATACTTTATGTATGTAAATGGTACACCACAGACTACCGTATTTGTCTGTCCTTCCCCTTTTTAATCCATCCAAAGGTTGTCTTTAAAAGATCGCTTTTAGCGATAAGACCGCCCATTGTGTCATTTTTTGTACAGTTTCTATATTTATATGTCTGTACATAATAAAGAGTCATCATCATCATCATTTCAGCCGATAGACGTCCACTGCTGGACATGCCTCCCCCAATTTTGGGGGGGGTTTGCCATAATCGCCACGCTTGGCAGGTGGGTTGGCGATCGCAGTATGGTATGATGGTGGAATGCATAGAGAACGCTAATAAAGAGAATTCTATTCTAATACGATACGCCTTGGTAAGACAGGTAGTCAGACTTTCGGGCTTCTGACGACCCATAACGACTGTCAAAGATCTACGAATGTCAGCCGGGACCAATGGCTTAAAGTGTTTTCCGAGGCACGGAGGGGTTGGTATGTGTGAAGGTCACCCATCCATGGACCAACCGCGGCAAGCGTAGCTTAACCTGAACGATCGACTCGTGCGGCTGTTATTACTATAGTTCATTTCAAATAAACTTGCGATAAAGTTTGTTCACCTCCTTCTACTAATGTGAATATTGGAAATATTGGGATTAATAATGGAAATATTGGGATCAATATTTCCAAACGATACGAAAAAAATGTATGTGGTCGGTAACACGATCAAAACATTGACTTACTCCGTGTTTGGTATTATGAAACTTAACCGATGCAATGTTAGCGACAGTTTTGTATGACGAACGATATCTATCGTAAGTTATTTGGACTTTTTGGTACAGGGCGATTGAATGACATTTATCGCAAGTTAATTTGAAAAACATTTTATGTATGTGTATAATAAATTAAGGAATACCTCTGGTGTATAAACGTAGGCTGCTTGAAAGAGACCAGCGATGATGCCTCTTGCAAGGAACAGAACACATGTCAGGAATGTACGGCTAAAATGATATAGAAAAAAATTACAATAACCTAATTACTCTCTTTAAAAACAGGGTCAAATTAAATTAGCTAGCGAAACTCCGCAAGCGTGATGGGTATTGATATCTGGGGGCCTAAAAAGGCCACTTTGGCTGAATTATAAAAGGATAATAATGGACAGTTAACCGTTAAGTTAATCGTATCAAATCTCATTGGTGAAGCATTTTTCAGTTATTTTTTTTTTGTCTGTGCTAAAATACCAATCGATACACGGACTGTATTCGCCATATTACAATTCATAATGTTATCCTTTTATGATTCTCCAAAGTGGCCTTTTTAGACCCCTTGAACATGTTAAAAGAAAAATAAATTAATGTGATGATTTTTTTGGGGGGTCATCGACCGCACGTAGTATAGTCACTTGAAATAAAGTTATAAAAATCTGTTTTTTTTTGTGTAAGCTTCACCGCCGTAATTTTTATCAAATCAATGTCTAAATACGATAAAACAAAAGAAAACAGATTTTCTCAACTCATACTTCAAGTAACAACACTAACAGCAGTCGTTGGCCCCCCAGAACAATCATTAAATCTTTTTTATTTAATTTAATTGTTTTTAAGTATCGATACCAATCATCTCTGAAGTTTCGCTAGCTATTTTAATTTGACCTAGTAGAAGAATGTTTTCATTTACGATACAATAGAACTTACTTTCCATTGTATATTAACACGCAGACACACATTGCAAATATAATAAACTGTGTAGCCATTGTCTTCTTGCGACCATACTTCTCAATGATAAATATTGTGGCGAATATACCTGCAGACCAAAACATCAACATTTTATCTACAATTTTAATGTCCTACTAATATTATAAAAGCGAAAGTTATGATGGATGGATGGATAGATGTTTGTTACTCTTTCACGCAAAAACTACTAAACGGATTTGGATGAAAGGCACACAGATAGTTTATAACCAGGATTAAGACTTAGGATACTTTTTATCCCGATATTCCCACAGGATCGAAACACATGCGGGTGAAACCGCGGGGCACTGTTAGTTTATCACCTAAATGAAAGAAGGGCTGGTTCGAGGTGGCGCGGGAAAAGAGTTTCTGGAAGGACTTGGGGGAGGCCTTTGCCCAGTAGTGGGAAAAATAAAGATAGAAGAGAGGAAGAAATAGTAGATTGTACAATTAGTGCATAAAAGAAGCCATTTTACCCCGAGACGTTTAATATCCACCCGAGCCGCAGGCGAGTGTGGATAGTTAAGTCGAGGGGTAAAATGGCTCGTAAGTGAAAATTCGAAGATAGGTAGATTCAAGTAGTCAGTAGTCTAAAGAGGTATACAATCAGCGGCGCACGGTTCCTCTAGCCCGCTGGGGTCGGTCTGTGGATAGACTCTACGAGTACATGGGCATAGATAACGTATACCGTACGACCCCAACATAGTTGGGAAAAGGCTAGGCAGATGATGACCTTACCAGGGAACTCCGCGAGTGTAGTCCACAGTAGATCCATGTAGTCAGTAGTCTGAAGAGGCCTACAATCAGCGGCGCACGGCTCCTCCAGTCCGCTGGGGTCCGTCTCGAAGAGTTCTGTCGTCATCAACACCAGGCCGTAGTAACAGAATGCGCATGACATCCTGAAAATGTAATGTCATTCATGACCTGAAGACTGACAACTATTTAGACTGACAAAGTGGTATATGTGTAGAATTTTATTATCCCGCGGAAATGTACAGACGCCAGCACATCAAGTTACCCGAAACTGTCAAATTTTCCCAATCAACTTTGAACCCTATGCTTTAGCGATAAAGTTGAAAATCTATTAAAGAAATTTGACAGATTGTAGTAGCTTGATGTTCTGCCGTCTGTACGTCTGTAATTTCGTCGAAATTCGTTCAGCAGTTAAAGGTTAACCAACAGATAGACAGAGTTACTTTCGCATTTATAATATTATGTACGAATATAAATTAGCCAATCAGCTAGTTGTGGCGAGGCTAAACTGCTAAGGGTCTGCTTAACGTATACTTACGTTAAACACACATTGTGGCGATTAGGTTATCATATTAATTGAAACCACGTATTCTACATTACGTATTTTAATCATACACAATTAAAATAATTAATAACAATTAACATTCTAGCCGTGGGACCTTTTTTTTTCTTTGTTTTAAACTTAATTTGTGATTATTTGGTAACAATACCATAAAGTTTGTTTTGAATTGTTGATACCATCGCCCCGCGCGTGTATAGAGCCTTATTATCAAGTGTGGTTTAAATTTCGTGCCGTGAAAAACACAATTTTATTTTTTTTGGTAACTTTTTTAAATTATTTTAACGGACTATTAACAATTTGTAAACCGCTGTACTATTTAGGGCTGATTTTTCAATCACTGGATTATTCGAAGAATAATTTTGAAATTTTGACTGTTATTTCATACAAAAACCGTCAAATGTCAATTTTATTCCTCGAATAAAAGTCATCTGGCGATTGAAAAATCAGCCCTGTGATAACCTTATTGCCATTCTATATTCAAAACCTTTGATTATATAAATGTCTAGATGGAGCGTCAAGTGCGCGCAAACGTGTCAAAAAGTGTCTGCCAACTGTTGGCTCACAAGTGCTTACCCGCCGATTAGTGCAGATCGTGTCGCTTTACTGTCAATACGATTACGCGCGCCAAGGAAAAAACAAATGTCAGCGACAAAATCACGGTATGTGCTATTAAATTGTGCCGGAATTATAAAGGAAGGATAAAAAATACCAAACACATCACCTACCATCGGTAAGTAACCAAGAAACTACATATTTATTTTTATGATTATCAAATCAAGCCATATTTTATAAGTGTTGCCAGTTTCTTTTTTTTACTCTCCCAACTTAACGTCATTTTTGTGGGTACATATTAGTTGGTTTAAGGTTACGTTTATACAAGTTCGTTCGTGTACTTTTTCAAAAAACTGGCCAAGTGCGAATCGAACTCGCGTGCAAAGGGTTCCGAACTAAAACATTTTTTTTACAATGTTAATTTTTAAATCGTAGATAATAGCTTATCCTGGTCAAGACATTTTTTTTAATGTCTTGACTTTAATTATATATATTAACTTAGTTGATTTAACTACTTAGTTGATTTAACTAAGTATTAATTAACTTAGTTGATTTAATTACAACATTCAACCATACTCTAATTAAATTAGTGGTTTTGATTTATTTAAAAAAGTAACAACTGAATAAAAAGACACTAAAATACACTAAAACTGAATAACACTACATACATACACCTAAAACTTATTTAATAAGTCTATTTTTTTAATGTGATTTATGGGAGAATGGGAGATGCTGGTATCATTATTTACTCACACAGAGACGTAGACGCATAGTGTAAAACGACGCCTGCACGCACACATACTTGAAAATGTTGACTCGTTTTCTTTGATACGATTGTAGGGCGACGCTCCATCTAAACATTTATAATAATATAATCAAAGATTCAAAACATCATTCTCTCACTGTCGTCTTCAAACGATTGATAGAATCAGAGCGATGTTTTAAGTACGTTTACCGCCACTAGTAGCGGTGATTGTTTAACATTGGTTGTACAATCGGACCTTTAATGAATTATAGCTTTTATAACATTAAAGGCTAGTGATCGTCAAGCTCATATTAGCATGAAACTGGGGGATGACAGATGTCGCGCTCATTTATGCGGGCTTTACATAGGTGACTATAGCCGCACGGCCAAAATCGACCGTGTAAATGGTAATTCAGCTAGGCCGCAGGTGATTAAAATCGCAAGTTCCAAGGTAGAGTACATTGCGACTTTTGTGGTGCGTGCGGCGACAAGTCGCATACGGCGGGTGACTACTATTTTCACATGAAGGTCGACATTTTGATGCATAATGAACTACTCGCACTCCCCTGCTATTTTATAGACCTGTGTAAATTTGGTGGCGATTCTGCTCGTGAGCTGATTTGGCAAGCGATCAGCCGCACGGCGAATTTCGACCGATATTAACCTTTTAAGCGCTTGGCTAAATATCAATTGCCGTGCCCCTAGCGCGCGGCTACAAATCGATAAAATAATCATCATCATCTGCCTAGCCTTTTCCCAACCATGTTGGGGTCGGCTTCCAGTCAAACCGGATGCAGCTGAATACCTAAATCGATAAAATAATACCTACAATAAATAAGTAGGAGCAATCGTTGAATAGAACGAAAAAATCATGCATGTTCTCTGTCGCAGAAATACGTCACGAGCGGTAGGGGCACGGAAATATGCGGTTAAAAGGTTAATATTTAACTTGCCGCTTGCGATATCGTAGGCTTACAAAAAGGAATGTTGTTACAGAACTGTCTAAAGAAGGATACAATATTATTTAGCCCTTCCACTATTAAGTACATTAGTATTATAACATACTAACCAAATAAACCACAGCAATAAGCTGGTGTTCCTCAGATGTGGAATGAGGAGATGTTTCAGCCTTCCTCGCTGGCCGATACCCACGGAGTCGTCGCACACTAAGCGACCAAGCAGCATCGGTCTGCCGTTGTCTTTTGCTATCTGAAATGTAGGGACACATCACTTCAGTAAGGTGATTCGCACGCTGCACCGCATTTTGAAGCGGGATGCAGTTAAAGTGCCCCGCGCGTGATTTTTTTACATACAAATTCAATAAAACGAGCTACCATGCGACTTTGGCTCCGTTTCACGCACCCCGCTGCGTAATACGGTGCGTAATACGGCTGCGTAATTCGCCTAATTTACTTTTTCAGATAGGTGATAAATACTTGTGTATTTTTAATAAAACTAGATAACTTAAGGATATTGAGATATTTGCGCTGAAAAAAAATGATTTTTTGTTTTTAGTCCGCAAAACTGATAGGGACCCTTAAGGTGAATGCTCCAACCAGCCCGCGAAATTCAAAATTTCTTGCGTTTTTTGCAATTTGCAGGCCAGTGCTAGGTTGTATGCTGATTAAAATATTATTCGCGGCTGTAAGACGTATGTAGTTACAGAATTATAATCATCAAAATCACCAATACAACCCTCCAACTTCATAAAGGTGTAACAACAAAAAAAAAAAACAAAAAAAGTAATTCCTACAGCTTTATGAACTTAGAGCGTTTTATTGATGATTTTGATGATTATAATTCTGTAACTACATATGTCTTACAGCCGCGAATAATATTTTAATCAACATACAACCTAGCACTGGCCTGCAAATTGCAAAAAACGTAAGAAAATTTGAATTTCGCGGGCTGGTTGGAGCATTCACCTTAAGGCCGTTCGTTGTCTGTCAGTGAATAAATTTAAGATTTTTATTAAGTAGCCTAAAGGTTTTTTTTTTAATGAAGAGGGCCGTACCTTTCAAAACGGTATTTCTTCTGTGTGAGAGAGATGACTGATTATACAGGGCTAACACTATCTCTTTTAAATCGGAATGGTGATGTGAGTAAGTGGTTTTGAAACTTTGTAGGATGCAGCTCATGGCATTAGAATAGAATAGAATACTCTTTATTATGTACACCATATTAATTACAGACATATGTATAGAAACTGCACAAAGGGTGACACAATGGGCAGTCTTATCGCTAAAAGTGATCTTTTAAAGACAACCTTTGGATGGATTAAAAAGGGGAAGGACAGACAAATACTGTATCATAATTTTAAAAGTGGACAAAGATTGTCATTGGCATTAGTAATTAGATAAAAAGTTTTTGTTTTGTCTTGGTGTAAAGCATTTTGAAGAAAAGAGAACACACAGCTTCGTACCTGTTCTAAAGTAGCCAAGGCTTTATCAGGTTCACCACTCGCAACATGGTATCTTGCGGATTCAGGAAGCCACTGAAACAAATTATTGTTTAAGTTGAAATTAAGTCAGATAAAAATTGTTTAATTTCTAGGTAAACTGCAAGTCCTTTGAATTTTCTGAGTTTCATACTAAACCATGGTAAAGATTGTAGTATACATAGTAGTTTTTATTCAAGAGTTAAGAATGATGGTTAAGTTATTCTACTACTAACAGCGCCCCGCGGTTTCACCCGCGTATGTTTCGATCCCGTGGGAATATCGGGATAAAAAGTATGCTATGTGTTAATCCAGGAAAATGTCTATCTATGTGCCAATTTTCATCCAAATCTGTTCAACGGTTTACGCGTGATTGAGTAACCCCTTACTTCCCGTGGGTGTCGTAAAAGGCGACTAAGGATCGTAACGGAGAATGGGCAGCAGCGTTCTCTATGTATTCCACCATCATATCATACTGCGATCGCCAACCCGCCTGCCAAGCGTGGCGATTATGGCAAACCCTCCCAAAATTGGGGGAGGCCTATGTCCAGCAGTGGACGTCTATCGGCTGAACGACGACGACGAGTAACAAACATCCAAACATCTTCACAAACTTTCACATTTATAATATTAGTAGGATAGTAGGATTATTATTTTGTAAGGAAAATGGGCTATTAAGGAAGATGGGATAAACCGAAAACAATCTACGAACTACAGTTTGGTTTTAGTTAATATCCCTTAGCTATTTTGTTGTATGCCGAATGCTGTACTTACAGGGCATATAAGAGCGAACAGCAGTAGTGGTATAGTCGATAATGCTAGGAGCCAGTGAACGCCTAACGTTGGCATCACCACCAGCGCCAGAGCAACTTCCAAACAGGCGCCCAGCGCCCAAAAACACTGGAAAATATATAAAATGGAATATTGTCATGATATACACAATAGCATCCAGATAAAGTCTCATCCCAGTCCATCCCAATAAAGATATACGCTTCGGGAATCGTCGTCTATCTTCGGAAATACGAACGCGCGGTGATTAGTTGTTATATAACCATATAAAGTACTCACCGGTTTTTTATTACGGTACCATGCAAGATTACAAAAAAATATAAGTAGGTTAACAACTCTATGCAATTGAGAAACAAATTACGATCTGGGACCGGAGTAAGTAACCCGACAGAGAGGAAACTTCGTACAAAAACGCAATGATAGGTGCACTACTACAAAGCGCGATAGTACAAAACTTAGAAAAGAAGCTTTGTCTCTGTAGCGCGACCTTCTTGCTAATTCGGAAACACGAAGCTTACCGAAGCGCATACATTTTTTAGTTAAACTGTATGTATATTTCTAAAGGGTCCAGTTACAGCAGCCACTAATCCCCAAGTCCGAAAATCTAAATCAATTTCATTTGCTGTTAAATCACTAACATGACGTATCTGTTCAGAAAATTAATGTCTTAACTGGTATTTATTTGGATATATTGTCGAGAGATTGCTTAGCAACAAGACTAAGCTCTGGAATCTGAGGCTTCTAGAACTTAGTGGGTTGGTTCTTCTAATGGGTAGAGTTGGGTTTGTAATGTACTTAACTACATGCAACTTGAACATGTATGCAACTTTCTGATGAAATCATTTCAAATAGGTACTTACATCAAGAAGCACAACACACTTTGCCCTCTGTTTTGTCGGCAAAAACTCTGCATACAATGTGACACTGAAATTAAATAAGGACAATATTGTTGTGTTAGTTTTTCAGTAATTGTGACCAATTGATAAAGAAATATCTTAAGGTCAGGTCAGGTGCCTCGTACTCTCCCGACCCGCAGCAGACGTACCGGGCGCCCTGTTACAGCCCCTTTAAACTGGTCCTGAGGGACGGTGGAGTTGGGGACGTCTGCCACCCCCCATCTAGCAGGACACGAGGCGGCGGCGCGTAGTGTTCCACGCGCGACCCTATAGCACTTCGCGGGGGAGTCTTACACCTCACTCCCCCCGCGGACTTGAGGTGGCCCGTGAAGGCGGGCTGGCACCAGCTGGGGGTCGCAGAAGGCGTAATAGTTCTCACGATCCCCGGTCCAAGTGTAGGAAACACCGGGGTGGTTTTTAGTCAATAAGAGTCTGACAGACACCTCCGCCCGCCACAGGGCGGAGGACATTCATGAAGATTTTCCAACCCGGAACAAAAAAAAAGTGCCTCGTAATCACAACCGGCGTGCGTGTATGACCAAATAAGTAACCTAACCAAACTGAACCTCGGGGTGCCCTTCGCTCGCTCTTGAATCCTATGTCGACGTGCCCCGCGAATATGAATGTAAACGAAGCAAAAGGAGTATGTAAGGATCATAGCAGGAGGTATTCTGTAGTTTCTGTCTACCCCATGGAAAGACCACGTCAGTTTATGTATACATAAGACTTTAATAGAAATAACTTACGATTGTGGTACGCATCCTATAGCAAATCCGACAAGACCTCTTAGGAATAATAACCAGAGGAAGTTTGGTGCTATTGAACTCAGCAGACCGTAGTAAAACAGTAATACTCCACACATACTTAGAGCCTGTAAACAAATTAAAGAAGAATGTAAGAAATCTGGCACATATTACATTGCGACATATACATGCGTATTTGTACATCCACTGTTCTTGATTGCACATTACACACTTGAGTGTAAGTGTACTTTTTTACAGAAAAAGTAAATGAAAAAAGATGTAATGAGTAATTAAGAGTATATCTTAGCATAAGAGCATAATCAGCCCATAATGTCCCTACTTATGGGACAAAGGCCTCCTCTCTTGTAAGTATCATCTTAAGTCTGGAGATATCTTGCTTGTTCATAAAAAGACCTAGATAGGCTATCAAAATCAAGGAATCATTTGGAATGAGGCTTTATTCCAAATATTATAATTGTGTGCCAACTAATGATGTGTTTCGAATAGGTTTAATTAGGTAATACATTTATTGATATTATAAAAACTGCATTTTCTTTTCCTATCAAACTTATTCTTTACCTTCTAATACTAATAATATCTAATCTTTGTCAGACTATTAACTAAAAATATATTAACTAAGTTTTCTTTTTTTTAGTTCATGCAAATACATTTAATGGGATGATGTGCTAGCGTCAAAAGGTTACATTACTTGATAAATACAACTCCAGATAGATGACATAACAAGTAGGACTGCACAGTCTTTTTTAACAAATGAAATACTTACCGTTTTCCTTCCATAACGGTCACTAATATTACCCCAAAATGTGGAACTCAACATCATTCCCATGAAAACTATTGTGGTGGTCAATGCTTGCTGGTATCTGTAATTGTAAAGAGTTGGTCAAATAAGATTTGTCCACATTTTTAAGGTCTTGATTTCTATTTATTCAATTCTGTTTTCAATTAAACATTGTACTAGTTAAGCCTGTTTGGTATGCAAAATATGCGCATTGACGTAGAGTTGCGAACACTGGCCCATATTTTCCATTAAACCTGTTAGTGAGCAACCATCATCACGCACAATGGTCCACTGAAGGACTAAGTGCGGAAACCAAACCCATAACATAGAACATAGAGCAACCATCATTTTTTATACCCAGAACCTACCTTAGTAGCCCATTCATACAACAGAACAGCTAACATGACTAGTTTTCCTAGATTTTGTCATCAGAGACTTAATTAGGCCTTCAGAAACTGGATGCATGATACAATCACAACTCGTCTATGAGTTTCTTGCATGTTCTTCTCTATAGAGATCTACGTTTTGGAATGGGCAACTAGCTTCAACTTTCTGACTAACTGACCAACTCTTTAAAAATTCAAAAGTGCTTAAGTAAATGGTTTTATTGAAATAAATGCTTTGAGTTTTGAATGCAATCCAATTCAGAATCCAATTTTATATTTACAGGTCTAATTATGACATTAAATTTATTATTTAAACTATCAATTCAAATATCATTCAGTTTAGCTGACTAAATTGACCAACAATACTTACTTGCTGATATTCCATTCACAATGCAATGCTGGAGACAAAATGCTCAAAATAGTCATCTCCATAGAATCTGCCATCCAGCACAGGCCAGTGAAGAGTGACAGTTTGACTTGAAACCAGCCGAAACCAAGAGCATTCACCGCTTGAGTGACAGTGAAAGTATCTGTAATATTCACATGTGTATGAGCTGATTCAATCTCAGAGTAAATTACTGCTTAACTTATATCATTAGATCTGTTGATTAAACGTTCTTTTCGTGACACATGATTGACATATATGGCAGATTTCTAAACAGTAAACATGAATGCCTGTGTACAATTGTTAGAAATCTATTTCAAAGCAGTATTGTACAGTCAATAAAAACGTATTATGCATACAAATATTTTAAGAGGCTCTAAAAATCTCTAAAGTAAGTGTTCCTTTACGAAAATGAAAGTTAACGTACCGTCAGGGACTACCGAGACCGATGCCATTTCTATCTCTTGGGGTGGAGGCATCGGCGGCCCCGGAGACCGGGGCCTGATATGGCTGTCATCCAAGTCCTGGTACCCCTTAGACCGACCCATCTCGGCAGCCTCTAAAAACAAGAATACACTTCTGACGTGGATATGAACTTGCGAACGCCGTGTAACGGGAATATTAGCGGTTTTTACATTCAAACACTTAACTGTTAAGATTCTTCCACACAAAAATACTCCAGACTCACTGGAAAGTTGCAACAAATGCACAAAATAATTACTTTCACATACATTCAGTGTCTAAAATAATAAAAAGTAAACAAAACTAAGCAGTCAATTTGTTTTGATTTCATCTGTGGAGTTTTATTTATTCAATGACATTGACATTGAATGACGTCAGTGTATTGACATTTATTTTTAGTGTTGCGATTAGCGATATTTACAGTTATTTACAGCTTTGAAACTTAGGCGTTTTGCTCAGAACTGCTCAATTTTGAATTGTGCGTATAGGCGAATTTTATGTTGTTGTTTGCATTACTTAGTTAAAATATCATCATCATCATCATTTCAGCCGAAAGACGTCCACTGCTGGACATAGGCCTCCCCCAAGCACCTCCACTTCGACCGGTTCTGTGCTTCCCGCATCCAACGGGTTCCTGCGGCCTTCACAAGGTCGTCGGTCCACCTTGTGGAAGGGCTTCCAACGCTACGTCTTCCGGTACGCGTTCGCCATTCCAGAACCTTTCGGCCCCCATCGGCCATCTGTTCTGCGAGCAATGTCCCAAGCCCTGCCCAAATATCATACTTTTACTAATATTAATAAAGGCGAAAGTTTGTGTGTGTGTGTGTGTTTATGTTTGTATGTTTGTTACTTCTTCACGCTCAAACGGCTGGATCAATTTTAATAAAATTTTGTATGGAGGTAGCCGACACCCTGGATTAACATAATTATAGGCTACTTTTTATCCCGATATTCTCACGGGATCGACATTTATGCGGGTGAAAGCGCGGGGCGCGGCTAGTTATAAATATTGCTACTACGTAATTATGTTTTTATACAATTTGCGCATAATAAGCAATCATGGTCAGTTTAAGCCATTCATAGAGATGATTTTGTTATTAATCGGAATTTTTACAATTGAGAGGAGGACGAATGAGGAACATTTGGTAGATGAGGATGGTGATAGGTAAAATTAAATAAATAGTTTCTTTGGTTTTCCTTTATGTACTCTTAGAGTAAGGCCAAACAGGCGTTGCCGGTGCGTTGCGTTTTCTTACCGCTATGATTTCAACGCACCGAGTGCCATACGGGAAATGCGGTGTCGCAACGCAACGCCGCTTACCACGAAGTCGCAGCGGCTCGGTGTTGGGTGTCTCAGTTTCTTTAGTACAGACGCCAGAACATCAAGCTACATCTTTCAAATTTCTTTAATATATTTTCAACTTTACTGCTAAAACATAAGGTTCAAAGTTGATTGGGAAAATTTTACATTTTCGGGTAACTTAATGTGCTCGCGTCTGTACAAGCAACACTGCGCTGCGCTACGGTTCCGCTCCGAAACTCGGTATCGCACCGCTTCGTTTCACTGGTCTTCTTGTCCGTTGAGCGTGTGTTGCGTCGTTGCAGTCGTCGCACTGCACCGTGTGGCATCCTCACTGTGATTTGTATGTAGAATGACGCAGCGTCACCGCTCATCAGGCGTCGCAGCGCACCGGCAACGTATCGTGTGGCTTAGCTCTTACAAGGATTTCATTAAAGACGATATAACTAGATAATGGATGCAATGGAGAGGGCTATGCTCGGAGTTTCCCTGCGTGATCGAATCAAGAACGAGGAGATCCGCAGGAGAACCAAGGTAACCGACGTAGCCCGAAGAATTGCCAAACTTAAGTGGCAGTGGGCAGGCCCACATTGCTCGCAGAACAGATGGCCGATGGGGCCAAAAGGTTCCTGAGTGGCGACCGCGTACCGGAAGACGTAGCGTTAGAAGGCCTCCCACAAGGTGGGCCGACGACCTTGTGACGGCCGCAGGAACCCGTTGGATGCGGGAAGCACAGGACCGGACGAAGTGGAGGTGCTTGGGGGAGGCCTATGTCGAGCTGTGGACGTCTTTTGGCTGAAATGGTGATGATGATGAACTAGATAATAGAATAATAGAACCTACTGTAGAGATGTATAGAAAAAGAAGAAATGTGGCACTAGCCCCAAAAAGATTAAAATTGGGAAAGGAGGACAATGATGATGATATAATTAGATATCTTTATTATTTGAATCTTACTATGAAAAATAGGTAGATATGACTTTTCCTCAGCTAGGTAGCTACCTACATAATGGTACCTATGCTTCATGTACTGAACGCCGCATAGACAAAAAACTCTTCTACATGATTCCTACTCAGTTCTGTCTTTTTCTAGTAGGTAAGTGAGTTGTTGGTAATATTGTAGGTATGTCTAACTTTGTTTAAATGCTATAATACTTACGTTTAATACGAAACTCTTCATACTTGTTATAATTAATGCTAATTGGAGAAAATATAGGATGCAAGAGCGAGCGAAGGGCACCCTGAGGTTAGGTATGGTTAAAACTAGGTGTAGCCGCAATTCGGCTATTAGCCGTATAACATTAACCGTAGATATTTTAATTTTCGATATTCAAATATGTACCCTGCAATATCTATCTCTCTGCCAAATTTTATCGAAATCCATTCAGTGGTTTAGGCGTGAAAACAGACAGACATACAGACAGACAGACAGAGTTACTTTCGAATTTATAATATTAGTATGGATGGAGGATACTTAGATAAAGATGGAATTGTCTTGTAATCGCTAAAACTACATTATTTTAAGAGGAATCGCACGTCCTGTTCACGTGCGATTCTCCATATAAATGTATTCCCCTTTTTTCTTCCTGAATAATGCCTCTAGAGCAAATTTTCTTTTTCATAAAATCTAGGTTTGCTGTAAACACGCCCCTGTTATTTTCTTTTTTTCAGCAACTAATTAGTAAAGAAAATATGACCCCCTAAAAATAAAAAAAATGCCGTATTTTTACCGCCGCGCGCCGTGATTAGAGGACTACCAGTTAGTTAGAAAGTTTTGAACGTAAAAAAAAAAAATATAGGAACCTAAACATAGCATTTGTAAAAATAATTGAATCGGCTCAGTTTTCGAGGAAGGGGAATATGAAACGTAGATCTCGTCAAAAATTTTGTGATAATTTAGGTCTGAGCTGCAGCTGTCCATATCACACACAGCAGGGGGCGGACTTGAGGTAAGGCCCCCCCCACATTAGGCGTGCGCCGGGCGCGAGCGTTCCTCGAGCGTGTGTCCGACGTGCGTGCCGCGTAGTCAATTTCACTGCGCGGCGCACGTCGGTCACACGCCCGAGGAACGCTCGCGCCCGTCGCACGCCTAATGTGGGGGGGGGGGGGGGCTAAGGCGACGGCAATAGTTTCTTCAAATACCTATTTTTCAAATTCCTCGCAGGCCCCGTCCCCTCTTAATCACTAATCTCTATGGTTTTGCTACGAGTGCTACGACGTAGCAGACCCTTCAAGTGACGGCTACGTAGTATGCTACGCTTTTGCAGCAGATAGTAGCGGATTAAGCACTTGCACAGCAACACATTTTCGTTGAGAAGAATCGTTCTAATGAGAAGTGTGCAATAGTAGTCCGTAGTTATATAAACATTACATACCGTTAATGCTCTGAACGATTCCTAAAAAAACCATCTTACTACTTTCAAAGGACAGGCCTAATTATGGGCGCTCTAAATAATAATCTGAATCAACGGTTGGCGGTAACAAGTAGGCAGTGCATTTTTCATAATTACCTATTTACCGACAACCCTCACTTGAAAACAGGGTTTAAGTAATCCTTTGTTAAGTTCCACGCAGTGCCAGATTAACCCCTAAGCAAATTAAGCAATTGCTTAGGGCCTCACGTTTCGGGGGGCACCACAAGCTAGGCGCGGTCCCCGACCCCTAAAATCATTCAAGCCGTCGAAAGCCTGTATGATTTACTTACTTGTCTTACTAACTTAAAATTTTAGGTACTTGAGCTACTGAGACCCCGATGGGAACATAAAAAAACATTGAGGCAGTCGCGGGGTCTACCGACAGACGTGAAAACCTAAAACTACGAGTATGAAATACAACAACAACAACAACATAATCAGCCCATAATGTTCCCACTGCTGGGACACAGGCCTCCTCTCTGTGAGAGGGAGTGGGCTGTAATCCACCACGCGGGCCCAGTGCGGGTTGGAGTATGAAATAGTGTTATTTTTTTATTTTAAAATTAATTTTATTATCAAACTAGCTTTTGCCCGCGGCTTGGCTCGTGTTAAGTATTATTTAAAAAAAAAACACTAATACATTTACATCCTCCATCATCCCTTATTTTATTCCCACGGGGGTTGAATTTATCAAAATCCTTTCTTAGGGGATGCCTACGTCATAGTAGCTATATGCATGCGAAGTCTCAGCCAGATCGGTTTAAAATTGACAAAGTTTCATACAAAGTTTCATCCCCTATTTTATCCCCTTGGGGGTAGAATTTATCAAAATTCTTTCTTAGCGGATGCCTACGTCATAACATCTACCTGCATGCCAAATTTCAGCCCGATCCCTCCAGTGGTTTGGGCTGTGCGTTGATAGATCACTTTGTCAGTCAGTCCTTTGAGTTTTATATATTTAGATATTTTAATTTCACAATTTGTAAATTAAAATTATTAATAACATTAATCACATTATCACATTAATCACATTATCGTATTACCCAGTAACTGGGTTGTGGAGGTCAGATAGGCAGTCGCCCCATGTAAAATACTGGTATGCAGCTGCATCCGGTTAGACTGGAAGCCGACCCCAACATAGTTGGGAAAAGGCTAGGCACAGTGGCGTATTTACCTGAGGGCCAAAAGGGCCATGGCCCGGGGTGGGAGCCTGCGCTCAGCTTTGTGCCCCTTTCTTTTTGACTTTCTAGGCATGAAGAAATAAAAAAAAACCGTAAAAAGAAAAAAAAAAATCTACATACCAAAACGTCTAAACAGTTTAGCCACGGTTTAGCTATTCTGAATATACTGCTGACTTGACAAACTCCGTTAATTATGAGTGTCATTGATGAGTTTGCTAACCAATCTGTTCATCGGAAAAAAATAAAAATATTGAAATAAATGGTGTTTATTTCTTTGTATGGACTTTTTGGTTTTTCATTTATTATGATCATTCTCAGCCCACATCGACACACTGCTAGATTTTACTTCATATCTCATTAAAAGTTTTTGCCCTTTTCCGTTAATTTATGGGGCGGCAAACCTTAGAGGCCCAGGGCGCTGAATCTTAAACTGGCTAGATGATGATGATGAATAACATTAATCTGGTTTTTACATTTATCGGCACTCCGAGCAATAACAAGTGCAATACGACATACGAAGCTACAGAATACTTATTATACTGTTAACATTAGCATGTCGGTGACGCGAACCCATAAGATTTTCCACTACCAAAAATCAGTCAATGCGTACGTTTAGAAAAAACGTAAACGTTTTTATTTCAAAAAAGCCTGTTATAAAATATAGAATCTAGGATGCAAGAGCGAAGAAGCAAACTCGGGATATCGAGCACCTCGCTCGTACGTAAGATTCGAAAGGCTAAGGTTAAAGTCAGATTCCAAAACCTAAACTGCTGTAAAACGAGTTGAACCTTTTCGTCATCCATAACTCGACAAAGTAAGTTCTCTCACTTCGGTCGCTCCTGCATTCTACATTCTCTAGATTCTTGAGCTTTTGTTTATAAGTCCACAAAGGGCCTAATTCCTAGTTCTTTTGGAATCTTGAAAATAAAATGTAACCTATCCGAAAGTGTGCCAAATTTTCGAGCTCGCTCTTTCATTATTACACTCAATTTTCTTAGTTGCTAGTGCTTTTCTGCATAAGTCGACAATGTAACTCCTATTTCTGTTTGAAAATGTAAAACAAAACCCAAGGTAACTGAGGCGGGTAGTTAAAATTTTCAAGCTCGCTTCGCTCGCTCTGTTCACCCTACATACTGTTATAATACCGACTATTTATTAAAAAATGCTGCGACCAATTTGGCAGCATTATTAAGTAATACCGGGGCCCCATCTAATCCGCAAAGAGTTAGGCAAATTGGTACCTACTACATATAGTAGTTACACCCATATTGCGCCAGTTATCTCTAAGTCCCATGTCGTAGGGGACGAGCGTATTGCCACCAATCGGGTATAATACATTTTCAGACTCCAGTCTGCTTCAGAGAAATTTCAGATGGAAAAACCTAATAACGCTTTACCCGTCCTGGAAATCCGCCGCTAGACCAACGAGGAGATGTACCACCCTAAAAATATTCCTCGGCACCCATTGGGACCCCCTCCCCCCTAAAATCTTGGTCTGCGAGCTGCGACCGCGCCTATAAACAGCACCGAAAAATATTTGCTAGTAGATACATAAAAGGCAAGGCTGTTCGTCAGCAAGATATTACAAGACCCAAAAGTCACTCTTCAGACGTGCGCTAATCTTAACAAATCGCTCGTCGATTTTTTTTGAAAAATACGAGGCGACTAGTGGATAGGGGGCCAACAGGCGTGGATTGCTTAGGGTATCAAGTAGTCTTAATCCGGCACTGGTTCCACGGGCGCATTTTGTCTTTTCCTGTTTAATTTTGTCGGTAATTGTAAAAGCTTTGAAGCTTTGTTGTTTTAATTACAACAACGATCCTATCCTTGAGTATCTCGTGGGCCTTTCATAAATATTCAGACATAATAGATTACAGAAACGAGAATAAGGTACCGAATAAATATATATGAAAATTTGGCAGAATCCGCCTTTTTTGGTTATGTAGCTTTTTGAGGCTTTTCAGAAAATGTTTTTGTAAGCCATTCAGCATCGTCTTGAGCCAGCAAGGTGATCAAAGCTCATGCTCTGTATGAGGAGAGGCGATTGTCTTGCAGTGTGATAATGTGTGATAATAAAATAGGCTGGTATTATTATTAACCACTTCATGAGAATTATTTTGTGAAACAGTGTGTATGCTATACAATTTCATAAGGTGCACACGGCCTCGTATTGTACTTCGTGCCTTTGTGTGAAAATAAAAAAGCTTATATAATTGCTTTAAAAAACCTTCCAACTCTTTCCTCACTCACGTTCGTAGATTATTCAATTTGGCCGAGAAATTCCGCAGTATGAAAATAAAGGACGCTTGTGGGCGTACTGGGAAAAGGTCAAAGGTAGAACGCGTAGGTTTGCTGTATTAGCCTGTTTTATCCCATTTTCTGTATTTATCTTAGAGAAGAAAAATAGTATGATTTTGTTAATAAAATGGGCTTGTTTTATTAGGCGTTTTGTTATGCTGTTACTATTTGAACATCTCATAATTCCTTAGGTATAATGTTCTTGCTTAGTTTTAACATACAGGTAGGAACTCGAATCGATACTTTTACATGCTGAAAGTACTCATAGAACAGGTTACTAGGGCTTATCTTGGCCGGTTTTGCTTTGATTGTGCATCCGATTTCACCTATGTTAGTTCAACAGTTTTGCGAACTTTTCTTAATTCATCGAGGATTTTATAAATAATGATTTACTTACTGTATGTATCTTACCTGGGCTTCGAGACGTTTCGAGAGCTCTTTTGAATTTAAAAGCAACATTTTATGCAAGTATTTCGGCCAGAGCCAAGCGACCTTTCACCTAAAGATTGACGTATGACTGAAATCTAAAAATTTGACCTCAGCCATTTATGGTTGGGAGATGAGAATATCCTCAAATTGGACCTTTTGTCAGATTTCAACGATACACTGGCAGATTCTGCATTTCCTTATAATCGGATTTTCCTAGAATAGGCTAGTGGAATGGTGCAACATCCTCTTTTATGCATGGTTATAAGCGCAGGTTATAAGTTACCATAGTATGATTTTCAATGTTTAGGTAGTGGTCTTACTCCTCCTTGCTACGATAAGCAAACCTACTGCAAGTAAAAGTTCATCCTTTCCCTAAAGCTTTTCATACCACACGAGAGAATTATTTTTCAAAGAGAAGCTTTTCTACTGCAAATGTTCCTATAGCAGTATACTTAGTTTAGGTATATGCAGCTTGAGATCATTTTAGTTAGAGCAGTGGAGCACTGGATCGTAGGTATATTTCCTATATTAGATTAATTAATTTCCGAGACGAGTGCTCTCTCAGGATACTAAAAAAATATTTTATTTAGTGTAGACTTCAAAGATGTTAATTTGTAATGGGACTGATAGTTCTAGAGATAGCGATTATCTATTGTGAAATGTCTTCTTTTGTAGATGATGGCTTTGTCTTACTAGTATTATGGTAAGGGCTGATTTTTCCAATGAAAGATAATTTTATCCGAGGAATAATTTTGAATTTTTGACGGTTCATCCTACAGAATCTGTCAGACGTCAATTTTATTCCACGAATAAGAATTAGCTGTCGATTCAAAAATCAGCCAAGAGAAGAAAGACAGGAAACTAGCTTTTTTTAAACAGGAAAGCCAAAGGAAGCAGGGAGGTAAGTATCAGTAAAATAAAATGCAGTAAAAGATGCTCGTACAATTTACGTAATGATTTTAATTTTTTTTTCTTGTTTATAATATTGATACAATTTCATAGCTCGCTAAAGTCCGGATTTGTATCCATAGGTTCTTTCAGTTACAAGTAGGCCATAATTAAAAAAATACCTATCTATTAAAATACAGTAATGCCTATACAAAATACAAATACACAGATAGCAATTTATGTATCTACAGATAGACAATATTCTGAGCAATACTTTGCAAAACGGCATCTAAACACCTGCTTGGACAAGTTACTATACAAAATTAATTTTTATCTACAAACATCATTAACTCTTAGGCTTCGACTATTTCAGGAGTTTGCAGACTGTAGAAGTTATAGAGAGAAATGTGTAAACAGAAATGTGTACAGAACCCTAACTGTATTTTACAATTTATATTAATTTTAATGTTTAACATCAACTAGTAATACTTTACAGGTCATACATATTACATAATTATCATTACAACTAATTTCAAGGATCGTGTAGTTAACATAGGAAAGTAATTTAACGTTACTTTAAACAGATATGTACTTTTGAAAGATACAATTACTTATAAAATCTTATTCATGGTGATTTCTTAATTAGGACAAAATTGGAATGTTAGAAAATGTGGGTACAAAAATGATTTTTTTCACGAACGTAGGCAAAAATTCATGTTAAAATAGCAAATAGAAAAAGGGGTTAACAAAGATTCATCATTTTTTTTTTGGTGTTTTTATCGGTCTCATAGACCAGATCCATAATAAATAACTTTAGATAAGAAGCAGTAAAGCTAAAATATCACGTAATCCTCTGCTTCCCGAGAGAATCTTAACCCTTACAGATATATAGATATATTCATATATACTAAGTATGTGTGTATACTAAGTACGTTTTTGCTTTGCAAAAAGTTAGTTTTCTGGTATTGTCTGCATAGACCGTTAGTAAGTTTAACTTAAAATAATGAGTTAGCACCCGAGACAAAATACAATGTTTACCAGATAGGCTAATAACTCATGCTATGAACAAAACTAACAAATATAAACACAATAAATTAGTTTAGTAAGTATCTAAAGTTTACAAAAAAAAAAAAACAATAAATACTTAGTCATATGAAGAATTCGTTTCCAAAAAATCCTTCGACGTGTTTTTGTCCTTGCAATCGAAGAAGCAGTAAGATCTTAGGACTGCAGCCGTTTTATACAAAACTGAAAAATAGTTTTGAAAAAATGATTCTTATTCTTAAGATTTTAGATGTATTGACTTCTATCTAAACAATTATAAGTCTTAGACGATCAGTACCTACCCATATTTACAAATTGCACTCATCGTGCGACATAGTAGCTGCCATTTGAAGGAGCAACTTATATTATTATACTATCATGCATTTTTCAGTCAACGACTCATTTGTTCTAAATGGAGATTATAGTCACATTTTGTACCATCATTTACACCCGTTCTCACGATTAACATAACTACCACTAGTTCTGTACCGGAAGAAGTGTTCATAGAGATAAAAGGATCTTCTAAACTTTTTTTTTGTATTATAATCATTGACACAAGATTACTTATTTTTCGAAGTGGACGACAAAATTTTATGAAATGGATACATTTCGTGACAAATGTTTATATTTTTTTGTTATTTTGTTTGCCCCTAACGCGAACGTTCCATGTTGTGGCCGCGTAACTATTTAGTCTACTTATTACTCAGTCTCATATTTGTTGGCGATAATTCAGAAGTGTTTGTTTAAGTGGCAATGCGGTGTTTTAGGCCTCGAAGTTCCCCAACAAGATCAGCGTCATCTGCGATAAAACGTTTTTCGATTCTTCGTCCTTTTGATGGATCCTGTTGACAAGGTTACATAAATGTTAATTTAGATATGTATGTTCATTAATAATTCGACACAATTGTAGCTGAGTCGCTTATAGCAAGGTACGAGGTGGAGTTAGTACTTGTGCTGGTACCCCCCGGCGCCGATTGACCCGGCCTCGGACCCACTGTGTCACCCGCCGGGCCGCCACTCCGCCACTCTGCCTCCCCCGGCCCGGCCATGCTATTTTTAGACTTCGGAGCTTCCACAGTCTTAGTGCGTTCCCAAACAATGAAACATTTATATTTATTGACTTCGAGTATATTTATAATGAAGTCAAGGGTAATAATTGTTTATACTGAATCTTCGGAACCTAAATATTTGAGAAAAAGAGCACAGGTGTTTAGTTAATTAAGATTACCTACTTACTTTTAAGTTATTGTTCGTCTTCTTGTCTGCGAAGTATTGCACGATAGTATCGTAGAAGGCATTGCTCCTCTTGTTCTGCGTGGTCTGATGTCTGTAGAATGGATTGTTTGCAGGTCGTGGCATCACAACTTCCTTATCGCCAGCTTTAGGTGCTTCAGTAGACATTTCTGGGGCAGCAGTAGTCACGCTTCTCTTGTTTCCGTTCCAGTTGATGAATCCATCGTCTGATGCATAGTCATCTTCGTCTATCTTGGGCACGGTCTTGGGCGCATGGTACAGAGGCTGGCCTGCTAACGCCTTCAATTCTCTCACATCTTCGTCCTCGGTGTCATGCTCCTCGTAATCAACAGGCGGGAAGGCTGCGCGGGCATTCTCGCGCCGCCTCTGTGCGTCTTGTGCCATTTGCGTAAGGATCAAATTGTCGAGGAAGGCTGCACTGACGTCATCGACATCGTTGGACTGCCAGCGGGGCGTGGTGTCGCTCTCGAACCAAGTTTCTTGTCCGATTGGCAGCGCGGCTAGTCTCTCTTCTTGCCTCTTCGGTGCTTCATTTGCAATGAAGTGGCCATATGGGTCGAAGAAATAAGGGTATGGCACTTGAGCGTGCATTTCGGGCACACTGATCGCCGGAGCATCATAAAAGTATTGTACTTTCGGGGCATAGTAATATTCATCATCTGGGTACTCCCTGGAGGTTTGCGGGTACATAGGCCATCCCTGCATAGGGTAAGCCTTTGCTTGAGCTACTAAGTAGCCAAGTAAGACTGATAATAGCCTAAAACAAAATAGAATACCGTTAACTATGCACTTTAAAAAAATCCAAATTTTACTTTGGAACAAAATCGAATGATTTCCTGTATTTCTTTTGATTTACCAGAACGTAAAAAAAATAAGATCAAAAATCACCAAATTCCATAATATTTTTACGTTACTTCTAAATTTATTCACGAGTTATGAATGAATATTATAAAGAAAGCTCACCTCAAGCTCGAAAGCCGCATGTTGCACATAATTCACTGATAGATGTTAGTCTAGGCGCGATCAGAACACGACTACAAGCAGGAGGGGAGGGCCAGTGAGCTTTATATGCAGGTCGCCCACGCTCGTCGCCCACACGTTCTCAATGAAACAGCCCTCCCCCCGTGCACCCCTTGCACACCCCTGGGCACCCCCAGCTCACCCCCGACCTCACGCCAGCCCCGCGACCCCGCCCCCTCCATCTACCCTCAACCCGCGGCATTCTGCTATCGATTGCGCCCACAGATTATTCATCTTGCTATGACACTGTTTTTACTCATAGAAAACTATTGACAACAACTGACGACCAGTTGTTACTTCATAACGTTTAATTACAGTTCAGAAATATCGATGCATATGTCTCGGGATTAAGTATCCCAGAAGGGTGAAATTTGTTTACCACAAAATGGGACCAACGTTCACATATTACGTAGATAATGACGGACGCTCGTATATGCAGACATAGTTCACATAGGATGGCTAAGGGTTAAATTTAGAATAGGATTCATAAGGACGAGTTCAGAATGTTTAAGATAGACATTAACTACCTCAGACCCTCTTGGTATTCTTAGATTTACAATGTAGTGCTTTGCAACTGAATTCTTAACGCTTCTAGGAATGTTATCAAATTAGGATCATGAAAGTTTGGGCTCTGCATAACATAGAGTTTTAATTTTTGATATCATTTGAAACCTAACTATTTAATAGACGAAGGTTTCGTACAAAGGCTGTCAGTATCGAAAGACAAGATAAATATATATTTATTTTGTAAAATATGGGTGCACCATACAAGTGTACAGGGTGTTAAAATGAAAAATTAATTTAAAAAATAAAAAAACCCGACTGCGAAACTGAAAAGCTACAAACAAGCCCATTTTAAATTAAATAAAAGTTGGAAGCAGGCGGGACCCATTTGAATTTGAAAATATGATAAAAATGGTATGGGTCCCGCCTGCTTCCAACTTTTATTTAATTTAAAATGGGCTTGTTTGTAGCTTTTCAGTTTCGCAGTCGGGTTTTTTTATTTTTTAAATTAATTTTTTTATTTCCAGCTTTTTAGTTTACAAATGTGAAAGATTTCGCAAACGATTTAGTTCTTGGTACTTGTTTTTTACGTTTTGTCACTTCGAATTACTTTTAACCATATAAGTTATATATATTTTTGTAATCACCTTTTAAAACCCTTTATTTTGATATCCCACTCGATAGGTTTCGAGAAAAAAAATTTTTTTTTGAAGACATGTTGCGCCATAAATCGGCCATTTTAATTTTTTTTTTTATTTTGATATACCCAGTATCACTCTCACAATTAAGACGAATCTAACGGCACCTCTCAAGCTGAAATCGATCAAGCCGTTTAGGCTACAGAGCGTGCCAAAGAAATATACATACATACATACATACATACATACATACATACATACATACATACATACATACACTCGAAAAACATAACCCTCCTTCTGACGCAGTCGGGTAAAAAGCAGTAAGCTTTCGCCTCACGAAATCTTGGAGGCAAATAATTTCATTTTATTATTAAAATTAATCTTCAATCATGCAGAAATCTTCATTCATTTCTTCGGTGCTTCCTAGAATTCATGTGTATGACGTAGGCAAGCCAATTAACTCCAAGAGCCTTCAGTAATAGCCGTACTCCCGGTAAGACTCCGACATAAGTGTAGTAGAGTATAAAACTCGTGTAGGACGTAATGACTGTTCTGCGTCATGGGGAAGATGCCTCACGTGTACGTAGAAGGTTGTTTCAACTTTATTTGCGCGTGGAGACGGAGTTGGTTCCTATACATTTTAAGGATTTTTTATTTATTTTTCTATTTTTTGCCCGCGTCTTGATCTGCGATGACGTCGGATGAACTTATCACTTGGTTTTTCCCGCACAAAATTGAATACTCAATTGCTTTTCGAAAAATCCTTTCTTAGTGCACTTGAGCATAAGAACCATTTCCAGCCATTTATTTTCAGTGACTTAGACTAGGCGTTCTATCACAGTCAGTTACGAAAAGTGTCTAAAATAGATAATAATCATGGTCAGGATCACACACATGTAAAAGGAAGAAGACAAGATCAGAAACAAAAGTGCAGACTTGTGGGAAAGATAATAAGTATAATTTACCAATAGATTGGGACAACTCTAGGAGAATGAGCCTGTGATAGCTAAATATTACGAAGTGAAATGTCCATATAGCCACGGATATCCATATAGCCTAGTATTTAGTCCGATTTTAGACATATTCGTGCTAGTTTTATTTTCATCTATTTCATTGTAAAACGGAAAAAACCGTACTTATTTAATATTTGTTTTGTAACAGCGTCTTCTGGTTTTTTAGGTATTCTCACTCTCTCTTCATTCAAAAGACCATTCAAGGCCCAAAAGACTATTTCAGACATCAATCTACATGGGTCTTTACATGATCTGACCAAGATTGTGTCTAGACTAGACTTTATAAGAGACTGTGGTGACCTTTGAGTTGGTTTCGGCCTTTCTTCTCAGAGCAGTTGGATAGGAAACGCCGACCTCACCTAGCTTATTTTTTTTTTTAATAATATGACATGTAAAAGTGATTCCGATATCCTAATTACAAAATAAACAATTTCGTATCATCTCATTTCATTTCATTTTTATTTCGCAGGCATGGATTGAACGAAGAGGTGTTTCGTTCGGAAGCATAATTCGACTCCTTAGTAAGAAATACTTAGTAGGTACCTAAGTTGTAGGTATAACTTATTATTCTATGGTAATGTTTACCATAGAATAATAAGTTAAGTTAAGTGTTTTGTTTGTTTGTTTTTGTGCAAACCTACTTACAAAAAAAAAAGTAATTTAAAAAATAAAAAAACCCGACTGCGAAACTGAAAAGCTACAAACAAGCCCATTTTAAATTAAATAAAAGTTGGAAGCAGGCGGGACCCATTTGAATTTGAAAATATAATAAAAATGGTATGGGTCCCGCCTGCTTCCAACTTTTATTTAATTTAAAATGGGCTTGTTTGTAGCTTTTCAGTTTCGCAGTCGGGTTTTTTTATTTTTTAAATTACTTTTTTTTATTTCCAGCTTTTTAGTTTACAAACGTGAAAGATTTCGCAAACGATTTAGTTCTTGTTACGCGTTTTTTTACGATTTGTCACTTCGAATTACTTTTAACCATATAAGTTATATATATTTTTGTAATCACCTTTTAAAACCCTTTATTTTGATACCCCACTCAATAGGTTTCGAGAAAAAAAATTTTTTTTTTGAAGACATTTTGCGCCAAAATCGGCCATTTTAATTTTTTTTCAATTTTAATATACCTAGTGTCACTCTCACAATTAAGACGAATCTAACGGCACCTCTCAAGCTGAAATCGATAAAGCAGTTTAGGCTACAGAGCGTGCCAAAGAAATATACATACATACATACATACATACATACATACATACATACATACATACATACATACATACATACATACATACACTCGAAAAACATAACCCTCCTTCTGACGCAGTCGGGTAAAAATAAAATCATTTCATTTCATTTCACAATGTGTCAATTTTCCGAAGATGTTTCAGTCTCTCTTTCAGTGCCAATTAATATTTATAGTTTTGAGACGTTAACATTAAGCTTATGCAAATTAAACACCTGGGGACACCAGAAGGAAAATGTATTTTTCATGCCTCTGATATTAAATCTGTCTATCTGTATAAATAAAACATGAAATCGAAAGTAGTAAGAATCTATAAGAATAGTTTTAGGTACATGCAACGTTGGCAGCAACTGGGAGTCTAAACAGAGTTCATTAGAAAGTCTTTTTAAGAACATGAATATTCAAGAAGGAGAAAATAATGTTTAATTTTAATAAACTTCTTATTCTTTTATGTTCCAAAATAAAAGAAAATGAAGTTTATTAAAATTGATTGTTTATTTTCTATTGAGTCTTCATCAATTTGAACATGATCTGTTCTAAAAATAAAATCCAAAAATATTACCTAAAACGTGAGTTCGAGGCCTTTCCCTTTCTACACGGCACGGTTTCTTTACGGTACGACGTATACACCGTGCCGTAGGAAAAACGTCTGTCAACAAGGCTTCCATAGTGATCCATGATCCATAGGGGATCCCTTCTTTTCGCATAATGTTCTTTGTCCTAATATACTTCGGCATAACGATTTTGGCACAATTTGTTTTGGCATAATAATACTTCGGCATAATTTTTTAGGCATACATTTTATGTTGGCATAATCATCTTAAAGACTAATTTGTTTTGGCATAAATTTGATTCGCATAACGTTAGTAGGCCTAATGACTATTAGCATAATAATATTTAGGCATACAATTAATTAAATTTAATATGCTGTGCAACAAAAGTTAGTGACAGAACCGAATTGCTGCAAAACCGACTCCACGTAGTCTCGTTTGTCCTACCCCTAGAGTGTAATTTAAAATCGCGTAGGCGCGTAGGGGCGAGGCGGCCCGCGGGCTGAGGAGCAGGCGGTTGCGAGCGAGCCGCCGCGGCTGAGGCTGGCCGGCGAAGCCGGCCAACAAGCCGAAGCTGCGGTGGTGAGCGAACGCCGTCTGCGACGATTAGCACGCGTGGGGCCGCCGGAGGCCCGCAGCGCCGGAGCCGTGACAGAAACCCTGCCTGCTGCATGTTGCATGCTCGCCTGAATGCTGCATGCTTGCTTGCATGCTGCATGCTTGCTTGCATGCTGCGTGCTTGCTTGCATGCTGCATGCTTGCTTGTTTGCTGCATGCTTGCTTGCATGCTTGCTTGCATGCTGTATGCTTGCTTGCATGCTGTATGCTTGCTTGCTTCATGCTTCCTACAGCCCCACAAAATTGTACAATACGTTATATCATATTAATATGTTGTATATTACCTGATTCAGGAGATATGGCTTTTTTCCAATCGTCGAAATAAATTGGTATATCCTCTTCGGGCAAATTTATGCTTTAGGATATTATGCTTAAAAAAGTTATGCTTTAGAACTTTATGCTTAATAAAGTTATGCTTTAGAATATTATGCTTAATCATTATTATGGTTAGAGAAATTATGCTTAAAAAAATTATGCGTAAGCTGTTATGCGTAATTATATTATGCGAAAATATAATTATGCCAAACAAAATTATGCTAAGTTATATTAGGTCTTAAAATTTTATGCAAATGGATAGGGAACCGATCCATAGAACACTGACGACCGTGCCTACACACGGCGTATAAAATGGCGCCGTAGAAAAAACGAGTCCGTCAACAAGGCTGCCATAGTGATCCATATTCCATGATCCATAGAACACTGACGACCGTGCCTACACACGGCGTATAAAATGGCGCCGTAGAAAAAACGTGTCCGTCAACAAGGCTGCCATAGTGATCCATATTCCATGATCCATAGAACACTGACGACCGTGCCTACACACGGCGTATAAAATGGCGCCGTAGAAAAAACGTGTCCGTCAACAAGGCTGCCATAGTGATCCATATTCCATGATCCATAGAACACTGACGACCGTGCCTACACACGGCGTATAAAATGGCGCCGCAGAAAAAACGTGTCCGTCAACAAGGCTGCCATAGTGATCCATATTCCATGATCCATAGAACACTGACGACCGTGCCTACACACGGCGTATAAAAAAAAACGTGTCCGTCAACAAGCTTCTATAGTAATCCGTATAACACTGACAACTACACACGGGGTATCAACCGTAGTTTAGCACGGCAAGAAAAACTTCAACTTACTACAATCTGTCAAATTTCTTTAATAGATTTTCAACTTTATTGCTAAAGCAAGCAGGTTCAAAGTTGATTGGGAAAATTTGACGGTTTTGAGTAGCTTGATATGCTGGCGTCTGTACAAAGGGCCAAACAATATGAAAAGCTTTGATGTCAAGAATGGCAGAAAAAAATACTAGTGACAGCTACATTAAATGCTCATTACATATTTTTAGAGCAGAATTCGGTTTTTGTGGAAGCAACATAAATTAATGTTACCAGCAGAAAAGTCACAAAGGTTAAAATCACGTTTACAAAAATGTTTTTGAAAATCGGACAATCACCTTTTTGATTTTTCCGCCGAACTGCTTTCGTGAAAATTCGAGAGAAAACATAATTTTAAAAGATACTACGCGTAGGAGGGTCGGAGGGTAGTTAACAGTCTTCAACCTACGTCATGGAAGATATTTCACCTAAAAGGTTGAGAGGACGTTGCCTCCTATGGAAATTGCCTCAAATAAATAAATTGAAGTGTCTGTAGGTAATGTCAAAATAACAGCTTTTTACTATTTTGACGGGACTTTCACTGAAGATAGCTGATGTTATAATGAGTAACTGAAGCTTTCATTTCAGAAAAAGGATTAGATATCCGCGCAAAAAAAAATGCACCCCTGAAATCCAATATTTATACCGTGTCATGCCTAAACCATGGCACGGATTTCGATAAAATTTAGCAAGGAGATAGATGGCATGATACTTTTTGTCCCGGTAGCACATCCCGTGGCATAATTTTCGGCATCCCCGCAGATGAAGTCGCGGGCAGAAGCTAGTTCAGAATATGGACTGTCATTATTATTTACGAATAGCTTGTCGTTTCCTCAGTTAATATCGAACAGCTACTTGCGGTCTACCAATTATCGAAGACTTAAGAATAACTAAGGATTTAATTTACTATTACAGAGTGGGAAATATAATATTTATGAGCAACGGATTTTTTGTTATGGCAACTACTTACTATTTGTAAGTATGATTTTTATTGCTTTTCTGTTATTATAACGGTAAGGACCTAGGTATTTAGGACCTAGGGCCTTGGTAAGCGTTTTTCATGGCACGTTTTCTGCCCTGAAAAAGCAAATCTAGTTGTAGTTGCGTTTGCAGCGCGTATACTCCCGTTAAGAGCAGTGGTGGCCCAGCGGCAACGGTCCCGACTTACTTAGGTCGTGGGTTCGAACCCAGACAGGCGCTTTACTTTGTGTAAATAATTTCATCACCACTACTCTCAAAACGGTGAAGGAAAACAAAGTGAGGAAACCGGCGTGTCCTAGAACCATACCAACCCCGCACTGGGGCCGCGTGGTAGATTACAGTCCTCTCAAAGAATGGAGGCCTGTTCGGCAGTGGGAACATTTTAGGCCGATATGCTTACGTTATAAGTACCTACTCTCGTCGACGGCGTGTAAAAGAATGTGAGTCTATACTCACGACGTTTTTTTACACGCCGTCGCCCGTAGACGCTGTTTTAGTAGACGCTGGTCTATACCCTAAAACAGCGTCTTAATACTTCCTAGTAAACGCTATTAAAGTATTTTCTCACATTTCCGTCATCAGGAAATAGTAATTGATAAAAGTGTAAAGCACAAGTGCGGAAACTGGTAATAGCCCATCAAACATGTAGTAAAATATTTACGACAAAATGGATGCTTTTTAGTCGATTTAATTCGTACACGTGGATACAAAATTGTTTTTCACACCACCTGCTCGAAAATGTCAAATTATATGTCAAGCAACCTTAACCTAAAGTGAGTCATTAGTGGCCGGGGGCACAGCCGGTCAATAATGTTGTACTGGATTTCATTATGACCCGCTGGTCAATAATGTGATTTGAATTTGGAATCTCACATTCTCAGCTAAATTGGCAGTATAGTACTAACAAACACGGGTTCCTTCTATTTGGCAGAATCTTGATACTCCGATTTTTATTTGGCATAACTCACATGGCATAATCTTATTTAATCGAATATTTTTAAGGCATAAAAATTATTTAGCATAACTTTTGTTTGGCAGAATATTTACGTGTCTGAATTTACAATGGCATACTTTTATCTTGGCAGAATTTTGTTTCGCATAATTACCTTTGCCATAATTAATATTATGCATAATTTTGTTTAGCATAACATTTATTTAGAGATACGATTATTTGGTATGGGTGCATATTTGAACATCAAAAATTAAAATAGATGTATCTTCTTGTAAAAATTAGTGTTCAAAACATCAAAAACTTATAATATATGGAATAAAACTGATAATTTAAATAAAGTAAATTTATGCTGTCGAATGGTTAGATAACCTACGTGCAATGTATTTAAAATCGAATGGTCTGCAAAAGTGACATAGAATGTTCTAAATATAGCATGTATTGGTAGCATTTTCAATATTAAATTAAATTTGTGTCATAAAAAGTCAATACGTTGTGCTGCAAAATTTTGTGACAAAAACGAATCGCTGCGAAACCGACTTTACGCAGTCTTGTCTGCCCTACCCCTAGAGTGTAATTTAAACCCGCGTAGGCGCGGAGGGGCGCCGCCCAAACCCCGCAGCGCCGGAGCCGTGACAGAAACAATGCTTGTTGCATGTTGCATGCCTGCTTGCATGCTGCATGCCTGCTGCATGTTGCATGCCTGCTTGCATGCTGCATGCATGCTGCATGTTGCATGCCTGCTTGCATGCTACATGCATGCTGCATGCATGCTGCATGTTGCATGCCTGCTTGCATGTTGTATGCCTGTTTGCATGCTACATACATCCAAGCCAACAATATTTTTGTAATTAGCATTTAGGTTAGCATTTAGGTTAGCATTTAGGTTAGCACAAGAATACACCATGATATTACTACTAATATCAAAAGATATTAGTAGTAATATCATGGTGTATTCTTGTTTGCATGTTTGAATGCTTCTTACAAGGAACTAAAAACAACTTATTTTCACAATCAACTGTTTTATTGAGTAAATACATGCAGAATCAACTGTTTTATTGAATAATGACTATCGATATAAAATGTATGCCAAAAGACGATTCTGACTGGGAATTTTCTGCGATATGATGGTTCTGCTTTTTAATTATTATGGATATAAACATTATGCCTATAGATGATTCTGACTAACAAAATTATGAGTTTTGAATGTATGACAACTGAGTGTATGCGAAATGATTTTCTGCGAAATGATGTTTATGCTATCCGTTGTTATGCAAAACAATATTATGACGTAAAAAGTTCTGCTATAAAAGGTAGACCCTAACAAACACCCTTTGGTGCCAGAAAGAGGAAAGCTATTCTCGAAACCCTTACTACGCGTGGATGATATTCTCGATTTCCTACAAAATCATAACGACTGCTTCTTCATATCGTTGCCATGTTTTCGAAGACATAATATTGTAAGAATAATTAGATAACTACGAACCATTTTTTAAAAGGAATGGAATAACATTAAAACTGGCATTAATAATAACAAATACCGTACCGCGCCGTAATACCGTAATAGTAATTGGCTGTAACATTAGTTAATTTATTTTAAGTAAACTGCGCTAAGATTGCTGTGGATTTTGTGAATAAATAATAAAACCTATCTATACTACAGTCGATTTATCACATTTTATCAAAAATACTCTATTTTCACGAGCGTCTCCAATGACGTTCTAAATTCAAAATGCATACAGCCAATCATCCAAAACCATTCTACCAGCCCTGTATAAAGCTTAGTTTACACAAACGCCACTTCCATGAGAGTGATATCAATAGACACCTTTGAGTATTAAACCAACCGGAGACGCCACGAGTACTAATATCTATACAAATAAGTCTGTCACTTTCATCGCGGGGGACGAGGGAACGCAATAATACACTAATGCAATTCGATCGCGTTGTTACGCACGCACACAAAACAAAAAACAAACACAAGCATAAACTATACGCACACATGTATATAACCGCTATGACCGGCGGTCTCGTACCTTTGGCAGCGGGGATCGCCTGACAATTTTTTTTTTTTTTTTTTTTCCTTATTATTAAGAACAGATTTCTTAATAAATGATTACAATCTAGCCTAAAAGACTAATAAGCAATTTAACTCTAACTTATTATTATACGGTAAAGATTTTGTTAAAACTAAGAATAGCGTCCTTTAGCACTTTTATACAAGTCCATAGCACTTTCTTAGAGTCTGGTATTGATAAAAACACTTTGTTCATGTGTTATATGCATAGCACAGCAATGATCACTATTATACACTAACTTTAAACACTACACTAACTCAAAAGGTTTTGTTCTCTTTAGTCTACGCACTAGGTCCGTGTTGTCTAACAGCTGGATTGCCTCAACATTCACATGTCGGTGAAGTCTGTGTTCGTGGGCTTCAGCAAATTTTTTAATGATGGTGGTGACGAGTTCTATTTTAAGGTCACGGTGGAGGTCGTCATTTCTGATGTACCAAGGTGCTTTTACAGCATCCCTGAGTACTTTATTCTGGAATTGTTGTATTATTTTGAGGTTGCTCCGTTTAGTACAGCCCCAGAGTTGGATACCATACGTCCAAATTGGCATCAGAATATGCTTATAGAGTATAATCTTATTATGTATTGATAAACAGGATTTCCTTCCGAGTAACCAATACATACTTTTATAGCGTATGTCGAGTTCCTGTCTTTTCTTTTTGACATGAGCTTTCCATCGCAACTTAGCGTCGAGGGTTATGCCAAGATATTTGGCTGTATTAGCATAAGGCACTTGCGTACCGTTTATGTAGATTGGGTGGTAGTCGCACTGTTTGTTTGTGAAGTCAACGTGAATTGATTTTGACTCATTCAGTTTGATCTTCCATTTTTGTGTCCAGTCATAAACTTTGTTCACAGCAAGTTGAACTTTTTCTACTGCTTCTTTGTGATTCGATCCAGTAGCCATAATAGCAGTATCATCAGCAAAGGTCGCAATGGTGTTGTTATCTAGCTCTGGGATGTCACATGTGTACAACAAGTATAAGATTGGGCCTAGCACACTTCCTTGAGGTACCCCAGCTTTTATCGCTTTTAGCTCGGAATATGCATCTTCTTGTCTTATTCTAAACATTCTATTAGTTAAATACGACTCCAGAATATCTGCAAATTCTGGAGGCAACATACATCTAAGTTTGAATATTAGGCCATCATGCCAAACTTTGTCAAAAGCTTGCGCGACATCTAAGAATACGGTGGCGCAGACTTCCTTGTTTTCGAGCGTTTTTTCAATGACGTTTGTTATTCTGTGTACCTGGTCTACTGTAGAGTGTTTTTCTCTGAAACCAAATTGATGATTTGGGATAAGATCTTTTTCTTCTATTATTGACAATGGCGCCTCCAGTTGGTTTAATACTCAAAGATAGACACACACGACAAAACCGTAGAAGAGACTTTTTTTTTGAAAATCGAATGGATCGTGTCTTGGCTACTTATTGGTAGACGCAATAAAGGCGCGAATTTTCGTACTATGGCTATTATTTTCTCACAGTGGGTGTAAAAAGTAGAGTATCCTCCTCTGGGCTAAAGGTGTCTTTGCCTTGGGCTAGCTTAAATCCCTCGCTGCATTCAGGATTCTTGTATTAATTCCCTCGCTTCGCTCGTGAGTTAAACTCTTAACTCCCTCGCTGCGCTCGGGAGTTAAGTCCCGACTCCTTCATTGCGCTCGAGATTCAATATGACGCCCGTGACATAAGACACAACTTTAGCCCCTCGGTGCATAATCTACTATTATAACATTCGTAGGTGCACTTTGTTCAAATCCCATATAAATGTTGTAGGAGAGATACATTAAGTTCTATAGAACGAAATAATCACACTAATATTATAAAGGCGAAAGTTTGTGAGTGTGTGTGTGTGTTTATATGTTTGTTACTTCTTCACACTCAAACGGCTGGACCAATTTTAATAAAATTTTGTATGGAGGTAGCTGACACCCTGGATTAACATATAGGGTACTTTTTATTCAGATATTCCACCGGGAGCGACATTTACGCGGGTGAAACCGCGGGGTAACATGACATAGAATCAATGGGCCCGCGTGGTGGATTATGGCCCACTACCTCTCACAGAGAGGAGGCCTGTGTCAGCAGTGGGAACGTTATAGGCTGATGATGAGCTAGATTAGAATAGGGGGCGACTCTATGGCTGATTTTAGAGTCGCGCTGACCGCACGCTGACCGTCGGCGCTGACAGCCGAAACGTATGAAACGCACGCGCTGATAGCTACGCGTTATTCTAAAACGCTTCCTAGAAGTTCATACGTTTCAAGCTGTCAGCGCCGACAGTCAGCGTGCGGTCAGCGCGACTCTAAAACCAGCTTATTGTTGTAGATCGGACACAAATCAGACTTCTGGATACCACTGGAGAAATTCATAATTTCGCTTTTATGCATGTCCAGCGATCTCTTCGCCAATTGGGTAACTGATTTGGACGATTCTTTTTTAAGAGATACAACCGACTCCAAAAAGAAAGCACTACAAAGCGCAAATTTAGTTTCACAAGTTAGCAATTGGCAAGAAATATAACAAAACGAGTTCAATAGACAACCTCCTCATTTTCGGAGTCGGTTAATAACCCAAAAATAACACTTGACCTGGGAGTCGAACCTTCATAGGTTCGACCCCCAGGTCAAGTGTTATTTTTGGGTATTTCAGGAAATTTGTTTAATACTAGTGTTTTTAATACCTTTTTGAGGATGACCTCAGGTATATATAACTGAGGATGACCTCAAGTATTAAGGAGAACACTTCGAGAAACGTTTCCAGGAAATTCGTCTGAATGCTATATGCATATTATATATCTGAAAGAATAAAAATAAATTCATGAAATGGAAGCGAGTACAACGTAGCTCCACTTTAACGAACTTTCCCTGTATTTTTAGATACGTCAATACTATTAATATTCCGGCTTTTATCGAGTATTTTTAGAGTAGTCTGAGGTTCATAGAACTTGGGGCTGTTCCCACGCACACTAAATAACCTTAGCTTGTCCGGAGTATTTTAAATGACATATCGAAAGTTCAAGGGACGGCGCTTTTGTTTTGAATCTATATCGGTAACTGTGCACCAATTGGTTATATGGATACACATCTACTGGTTTCGTAACCATTATGGATCGCTGAAAGTTCCCGAGCGCGGCGTTCCTCGGCTCCATGGGGTAGGTCGGGAGAGGGGGTCGTATCGGGTGAAATTCTGTGCATTCGAAGTGCATCGTCAGGTTTGGGAGCGGAAGTCGTCACAAACAAGGGGTCGACGGCCGCCTGGCGCCTTGCAGTCGAGGTACTAGTCGATATGTTGCGAAAATTTACCTTCATTGTGTACTTGTTATTATTGGAAACCTGTCACCCCTTCGATATAACTACGTCGTTGCGAAAAGTATGTGAAATTTTCAAACTTTCATAAAACGTTTTTCTGGCTTCGTTTGGAAACGATCACGTTGTAGGTCGTAACTAGTCGTGTTTTTAATTTGTTTCTGTGGTGACATCGGTCACGTTTGTGACGAAGTACCAACTAATTACCTATGAAATATATTAACGACGGTAAAGTTTTTGCGGACTGTATCTAGGTTTGTTTTGCTGAAACGCATAAAGAAAAAGTAGGAAGTGGGGAAGGGCAGGCGTTTTGGGGGCCTATGTTAAGTAATATTGACGTAAGTTCTGATTACCGGCTTAATTTAAATGAATAAGACGCGAGATGAATTTTAAAGATAGATAGGTAGATTTTTGAAAAATAAGAACATCTGAGTACAGAAAAAACCAAACTGATTTTGAATTTAAAATGTTACAATATTGTTTCATGGCAGAAAAGTTTTAAGAAAACAAAAAATAACTGAATATAATCAGAAGGATATATTTACATACAACTACACACAAGACAAGACAAACACAAGACTAATTATTACATACTGGTTGTCAGAGTTGTTGCTTTATTCAGTACATGAATCGGATCTCCCTGTAGTTGAAATTTTTTTTAAACCGGGCAAGTTTGAAACGGACTCGCGTACCGAGGGCTCCGTACTGTATGAAGGTATATAAATAGTTTAAAAATCTTTTTTTTTACTTTTTACGGTTACTATTTACGGTTTTAGGATTTTTTCCTTTACTTGTGCTACATGACATTGCTTCTTGCCTTATATGATTCTAGGTCAACGGGAAGTACCCTTTAGGGACGGTTCACATCTGACGGAAAATACGTCGGGCGTAACTGCGATTGCGTCTATTTATTCGCTCGACGCACTAACGCATCATCGGTTGAGTGTGAAAGGTTGAATGTTTCATCATATAATTGTCTGTTCTGGCGTTACGCGACCGATAATACGCGACGCATTTTCCGTCAGATGTGTACCGACCCTTAGGTTTTGATTTCGAAACATAAACGCCCGTATCTTTTGATTGCGTTGACAAGTTTAGTTTGTTTTTTTCAGTGCTTCAAGGGATTGCAGCCTTGAGTATTTGATATTAGTTTCAACTTTATAACTCTACTCGTTCCTGAGAAAAAGGGTTTTGACTGACGGACAGACAGACGGACAACGAAGTGATCTTATAAGGGTTCCGTTTTTCCTTTTGAGGTACGGAACCCTCAAAATCAGCTGTTACATAGAACAGTGCAAAACCTACGCGGTCAAAATGTATGGAACAGCTATTCTTTATTTCAACAAATAAGGAACAGTTATTTCTTTTTCAAAAATTTCGACGTGGGTTGTTGTGAATCATGTAAAATCCATGGTAACAGTATGCGTGTAGATGTCCAGGTCACCTTGAGTGTATGAGCGAGAGAGCCTCCCGTCCCAGCCACCGCGGAAGACGCTCCGGGCGTCGGGAGCCACGGGACGACTCTCGACCGCCGTAGGCGCGGGCCTGCGGACGGAGAGTAATGGGTAGGTCACCGTCCGATCAGGACCAGGTCCGTGCCAGACGGCGCGTACGTGTTCCACGCGCGCCTCAAAGAGTTGTTAGCATCGAGGAAGGGGCCCCTTAGGGCCGAAGCCTACCGGGTCAGCGGGATTGTCCGAAAGGGTTACCGCTGGTTCGGAACATAAAGGGCTAAGGAAGGAACATGGGTGGGTTTTAGTCAGTAGGTAAGAGTGTGACACTCCCTTCCGCTCCACCCAGAGCGGGAGAAACCCTGAGTGTATTTTCTATATTTTAATACTTAATTTATTTTTCAGATAGGTACCTATTATATCTTATCTCCCGCAGTATCACTTTACATCACCTAATTGCAAGTATTTGCGTCATTCAAATATTAATATTCTCTTTTATCTATACCCGGCTTATAGATTTGTCGAGAGTACCTACTAGTTTCGTAGGTAACTACAAATGAATCATAAAATCATGTGAGAACCTATAACTGCTTGTTGAAAAATTACTTCATAAAAAGGACAAGTTTTCAGTACACCACCTAGCTAATTTGTTAATTTTATTTTCTTTGTGAATCTATACGTTATCATCATCTGCCCAGCCTTTTCCCAACTATGTTGGGGTCGGCTTCCAGTCTAACCGGATGCAGCTGAATACAAGTATTTTATATAGGTACCGGTGTTTTTTTTGTGAATCTATAGGTATACTTACTAATAATAAAGCTGAAGAGTTTGTTTGAACGCGCTAATTTAGAATCTAGAACTGCCAGTCAGATTCTAAAAATCTTTTTGCATTTTATAGCCCAATTTTTGAGGAAGACTATAGGCTATTTAACATCACGCAACAACCGGAACCGGGCAAAAATGTAATAGACGGCGCAGTAGCGGCCCTAGGGCGGTGAGAGCGGTGCGACGGCACCGGGCGCCGTCATGTGGGGGCGCTGAAATCAACCGAAATGTGACCCACCAGGCACCAGTCAACCACCAACGATAGCTACCACCAACCAATGATACCAATGACCAATGATAGTAACTTACTATAAAGCGCGGACGCGGAGTATCGACCGAGTCGCGACGATCATTCTGGCGCGTTTAAACGGAGCGGGCGGCGTGGAGGGGTCCATATTGGAAAAAGCTTGAGCTGATTTGCCAATCAGTTTGACAGGGGTGCCACATTAAGAATTAGCACCAATTAAAGAAAAATCTAGGGCCGCCGCTGAGACGGCGGATGAAGTGTGTTATACCTATTGAGAAAACCTTAGATGGCTGCTTTTCCATAGTGAGCTCAAATCCAAAGGCACATACGAGTACATTTGAAAGGTTTTCATTGGGCTATAAACATTATCAGCACAGTAACCCATAAACTCTTCGTATTCGGCTTCACTACGAGGCTCGAGGATTCAAACGGTGCAAAATGCTCGGCAGTACAAAAAGTCCAAGCCCGCGTGATATTCAACTTTACTATAAAACATACCCTATGGCACTCGGAAATAGTGTAGATTTTTGCCTGGGAAAGATTTTTTTGAAATAGGATTAGTACTTCCAGAGGTTACCTCCTACATCCAAAATTACAAAACTTAAAATCAAAGCATTTATCTATACTAATAATATAAAGAGGTAAAGTTTGTATGTAGGGGTTAATCTCTGGAACTACCAGTCGGATTTGAAAAAATCTTTTTGTATTTGATAGCCCAATTCTTGAGGAAGGCTATAGGCTATTTAACATCATGCTATGACCCTTAGGAGCCGAGCAAAAAGAATAAAAGTCAGAAAGAACGTTTAGCAAAAACGAAGTAGGTGATGATGAGATGCGACGGAGTGGGTCGCGTGAACAAGAAACTTTACGCGGACGAAGTCGCGAGCAGAAGCTAGTTTGAAATAAACCTATTACAGATACTTTTGAGTTGTCAAGGGGTCGGTCAGTCAGAAAGGTGAAGGTTGCCCATTCCAAAGCGTAGTAGGTACCTGTGGAGAAGAACGGGCAAGATATTTTTGGTACCACATAAAAATATTCGTGTTTCGCAAGACTATAATAATTATATAATACTAGCTGACCCGGCAAACGTTGTTTTGCCATATACATTATTTCTAGCTGCCCGGCGCTACTTCGTTCGCGTGGTGTCCTACCCCTTACCCTACCCTATTCCTACACTACTCCTACCCTACTTTTACCCTACTCCTACACTACTCCTACCCTACTGCTACCCTACTTCTACCCCAATCCTAACCTACTCCTACCCTACTCCTAACCTACTCCTACCCTACTCATATAGGTAAGTAAAAAAAAAAGATAAAAAGTATCCTATGCCAAGTATATCAGCCAAATCAGTTTAGCCGTTCTTGAGTTATAAATAGTGTAACTAACACGATTTTCTTTTATATAGATTCTTTATTATTAACACCCGGGAGAATATAATTAGGTCATACAAACTCGATCACACGAAAATTGAACCAAACCGAGCGAACAAATTACCTGATAAGTAAAGTCAGGGATATGAATTGTTAAGCCAATTGACTACTAACTTAATTTGTCCGTATATTCAAATCATAACTGTCATTCTTTGACAGTTGTAGGTAGGATGACGTGTGATTATAATCCATTTAAATTATGATATTAGACACAAGTGGCCCACCAAGATAGGTATATCTTTCGAACCATTTTTTCAGGAGAGTATCAGCTCATTTTGATTGGTTAAGGGTCATCGTCGTTTCAGCCGATAGACGTCCACTGCTGGACATAGGCCTCCCCCAATTTTGGGAGGGTTTGCCATAATCGCCACGCTTGGCAGGCGGGTTGGCGATCGCAGTATGGTATGATGGTGGAATACATAGAGAATGCTGCTGCCCATTCTCCGGTACGATCCTTAGTCGCCTTTTACGACACCCACGGGAAGTAAGGGGTGGTGGTATTCTTTAAGTCCGGCACCACACAGACAAGTTAAGGGTCATAATAGCTTTAAATTGCGTCAAATTCAACACGTTGTAAATTGTGTCAAAAGTTTTAATAAAAAAAAGAGTATTGATTGCCATTTCTTTATTCTAGTAATGTTTTTGATTATAAAAGCATATAAAGTAGTGACATTTTAGCGTGACAACGCATACGATTCCAAGAAGAGTAGCTGAGTGAGTCAGTACTACATAGAAGTTAGTTGAACATAGGTATTCATGGAAGCTCGCTGAACCAATGAATCATTCGAGGCCAGTGGAAAAGTCCAGCGGAAAAACAACCACTAGTGGCATCGCGGCGTAGAAAACATTGTTTGTGTATCGCCAGTGACATGAAATAAGCTGAATAAGCTGAGCTGCGTTGGAAGCTGAATAACCGAAATCTCGTGACAAGCCACCAGCCAGTCCAATAGCTATTTTTACAGTGATAACTGGTTTTTTTTGTAGCCTGTAGCTAGTACAGACGCTAGCACATCAAGCTACCCGAAACTGTAAAATTTTCCCAATCAACTTTTATCCTTATGCTTTAGCGACAAAGTTGGAAATCTATTAGAGAAATTTGACAGCTTGATGGCTGGCGACTGTACTTATGCATAAAATCTGTGTGGTAATTGCGTAGGTAACACAATTTTTTTTTTGTTTTTTTGTTTGGCTTTCATTATGATAGTTCAACAACATTCATTGTGTTATTTACGTTGTTGATCAGACATTTCGATCATAATGTGATATTATATATATTTAGTTTTAATAGGTTTATGCGTATCTTTATATTTAAAATATTTATTCCTCAATGTTCATGATTGCACTTAACACTGTTTGTCTCGGCATCACCCAAAGGTTGACTGATGGAAAATGCCTATGGCATTAAGTCCGCCTCTGTACATTTATGTGCTTGAAGTATTAAATAAATAAATACAATTAACTCTTTTATTAATTTGGTGATATCGTTCCTAGCATTGAAATTTACTTACATTACAGTAATGGTGGTTTTCCTTTATTTTTGTTGTTTTTTTTTCAGTAAATAGTATGATCAATCATTAAAAGTTACTGTTTTGTCTTTTAATGTTTTACAAACATTTCTTCTTACTGTATAAAGTCAGTAAGTCCTAATGAAATCGCTTTAATGTGCTGTAACTAAGAAATATTTTTTTTCAGTGTGTGTTAAGGCTCCTACACACTATGCCGGCGGCCCAGCCGGCGGGCATGCCGCCAACAAGCCCGGCGGCATACCCTTCGGGTATTTGAGCAGCCGGGCTTGCCGTACAAACGAGCTGCACACCTGAAATGATGCTGGCGGCACACACGCGCGGCAAAACCCACCGGCTGTGCCGCCAGCAGGAGCCTTTACACAATTAAGTAGGGTGCAGGACATTTAACTTATGTCGATCATCATGCACCTAACCTCATCCCAATTTATTTGGGGTGAGACAAGTCATGTCTTCTTTTTCTCTTATGTCAATGAAGTTACTCGTAAACAGTGGATTTTTACCGAGTTCACAAAAAGGAGGAGGTACTATGTTCGGATGATTTTTTTTTATGAATTACGTGATTGACTGCCTATAAAAAATGTCAGATTATTTTACACTAGCTGTTGCCTGCGACTTCGTCTGCGATTCAAGATGAAAAATATGTCCTCCAGGTCATGGTCTACCCATGAACCAATTTTCTTTCAAATATGTTCAGCCGTTTTGGCGTGAAAGAGAAACAAACAAATATAAAAAAAACCTTTTTTTTTTAAATAGGTTGGTACTATTAGTTTAGATGATCATTTGATAAACATTTTGTCTTTTCTGACTTTTGTGATCGAATAAAAACACTTATTTCATTCTCTAAAGTTCTGCCTTTATAGTGTCCGTAACGACAAGCTATACATTTTGTAAATAAAGAACTTCTACTAAGTCACGTAGCGACAATTCAAGCAACAATAAATAATCCCAAATTCAATCAACTCAAAGTCGTCGTTTCAGTCGATAGACGTCCACTGCTGGACATAGGCCTCCCCCAATTTTGGGGGGGGTTTGCCATAATCGCCACGCTTGGCAGGCGGGTAGGCGATCGCAGTATGGTATGATGGTGGAATTAATAGAGAACGCTGCTGCCCATTCTCTGGTAAGACCCTTAGTCGCCTTTTACGACACCCACAGGAAGTAAGGGGTGGTGCAATTCTTTAAGTCCGGCACCACACAGACACAACTCAAAGTAACGTAAGTGTAATACGAAACTAACGAGCAATTTTACTTGGTCGGGTTATGTTTTAGCGATATAAAGCGCTGTCATCTAATGTTTTGTGGTACTGGAACGCGTCTGACTCATGGAATGTAAACTTTTGGGCCGCCATTTTGAAGTAGGTAAGTTCACGCTGACGCTATCAGTGCTGCAGAATGCGGTTGCAGAATACTTGGAATCGTCTGACGACAGTAATTAGATGTGTGTGTTAACATTATTATATCCCACAAAAAAAAAAAAAAAACAGTTTTTTTATTTGATCCAAAGGTTGCGAATCCCTGGATGTGTGTTGTAGCTTCTCGTGACGATGACTTGAGTTATTCAATTAACTAAATTCGTTAGAATTGTAGCTAAACTGGCGAGGTCCTGGACCATGCAGGCGTGGAAAGTTTTAACAGTTTCAAGGCAAAGTCCCCGACCTTTGTACTTAATTTGACCTAAGTTAGTTCAGATAATACGGTCTCATTGAGCTAAAATATCTTTTCATTTAATTATTACAAGCTTTTATTTAGTTTCACCCGTCCCGGTGTCAATCTGCCTGTAATCAAAACATGCAAGTTTTTGACCCAAATCCCGGATTCCGATTGAGTTGAAATTTTACACGCATATGATCATTTAATCGGATGTTTAAATTATTAATTCACGTAACGTTTTGAGTCTTATAATCAACTAGCAGCGCCCCCAGGTATCACTCGCATAAGTGTCGATCCCGTGGGAATATCGGGATAAAAAATATGCTATGCGTTAGTTTAAAATATCTAATGTATAAGCTATTTACTGTAAAGTTTCATCAAATTCCGGTCAGTAGTTTTTGAGTAAAAGCATAACAAATATCCATCTGTCCATCCATCTATCCTCACAAACTTTCGCGTTTATAACATTATAGTAAGATTTAATAATACGAAATTAACTTCACTTAAGGATTATTAAGAATCCGATTCAATTACTGCGTTGGTTCGCCAGTATAAATAATGCAATAAAAAAGTAATCTTCTCTATACAACATGTTTACTTAGCTCGAGTGGTAAGTGGGTACTCACCCGGAAGTGCCTGGGTAGGGTTCCAGGTGTCCTATGGGTCAGCAAACTGTGTCAGGTCGGTAAACTGGGTCACAGCCCCACAGGTTCAGCTGAGCTAGACCGTCGGATGGTTAGTTATGCATTAGATATGCAATCTGCAAATGTAGGCTTTTGTTGTTGAAAGGTGTTTAATAGAAGGATGATTTAGTAGATGAATTTAGTTCACAATTTATTTATTAAAGGATCATCTATTTTGTTTGGCGACTTGGGATAAAAAATAAAAAGTCGGCGGCCAGAAATTAAATACCTACATTTTATTTGAATGATGGTAGTACTTAGTAGAAACTTTTATTTGTAAGGCGACAACACTGTAATGAATTTGAGAACAAAGAAATACAACCAACCTATCTTTCGATCCGCCCCCAAAAATATAATCTCATTAAAAATAGTGCTTTCTGTGTACTTTAAACATATGTATCCCAGAATTGGTGTTGTGCACAATTAAGGTACAAAGACGGACTCTTAATTTTATTGCGATAATCAATAAAAAGGATCGCATTATTGTTAATATTTGGAAACATTACTTTGTTGACAAAGAGTAGGTTACAAATTTCTGAGGATATTATTACATTTTCTGATGTCCTTGAAAATTGTTACATTAAGGGAAATGGCTTTAACATTGAAAGAAGGCACGAGTATTGATCACTACGAATTTAACAATACCATGTGGACCGGTCTTTTTAGAATATAAGCTCTTGGGGTTCCTTAATTTGTTTCTCTTTAATGTAAGTCAGGAAAAGAGATCAGTGCCAGTTATCTTTAAAATGGTTTAAAAAAAAGTCAGATAATGTAGGCAACTTATGGCAGGTTTTAAAGTAGAAACTTCCAATATATTGTTCACCTACTCGTATCTTTTCGTGGAATCTGCTGGATACAGTGATTCTAACTATACCCGTGCAGTAAACTTGGCTTGGCCGTAGTCCTAGGAAAGCCAAACACACGGGACATGATTCATAGAACGTGGGAGGCTTCACAGCAACGCCCTCGACTTTGCAGACCATTTACTTGGAAATATTACTTTATTGCATAGTGGTGGTTTTATCGATTTTAAACTCATAATTTAAAGTTGATTCTTGAATTGAGCACTTTGAAGGTATGCTTTGCTCTGATTCGGCGAAGGATCTTTAAAGAAAATCTTAACATGTTTCAAAACTTTGAAGTGGTTTCTGAAAGTATTTTCTAATCGCTAAACGTTCTAGTTTCAATCATAGAACGTTATATACAGAGTTATTGGTAAAATATTAACAACCTCTTAAGAGGTCATTGTACTCATCATTATGAACAACTTTTACTTAGGGACCAAACCTGAAATCAGCTGAAACAGCAGAATCAGCAGCTGAATTTTGACGAGCTATACGAACAAAAACGTAGGGAACGGCTGATTTTTTTTTGCGATTTCAGGTTGACCAAACCTGAAATCTGATATCTTGTATCGATAAAGACGGTATGGAAAGAAACTAGTCTAGCTGCTAACTAAGCCAGTACCTACTTCGTCAGGGGGGCTCTAAAAATATCGGTGTGTAGATTTTATATGATACTAAGTTTTGCCCTCGGCTTCACGCGTGGAGGTCGGAAATTATCCCACCGAAACGTAGGTACTAAGTACTATTGTTTAATATGTCTTTAGCATTCCGTTATACATTGTTTAGGAGACTGACTTCATGTAAACGATTTCTTAAGGTTTGCTAGCTTATTAACATCCCTATGATGACTATCCGCGTAGGGAACAGCTGATTTTTTTGTCGCGATTTCAGGTATGGTCCCATAGTAAAAGTTGTTCATAATGTTGAGTACAATGACCTCTTAATAAGTTGTTTATGTTTTACCAATAACCCTGTATATGTTACCCGCAATCTGTATAATCCGGTATTCTATACAATACCTAGGCAATGTATAGAATACCAAAAACGTTTAGGTAATGTATGAAATATTATTTATTTTATACTTTGCCTAGGCATTCTATACAGTACCGTATACGCAGTCGGCAAAGTGTGAAAAAGACGAAAGCGGGGAAGGGGAAGTACTTAATTGTTAATTTTGAGCAAACATGAGCTGTTTTATTTGTCCGTCATTTTATAGGTAAGTACTATAGAGGAAACTTACATCTGTCCAATTTGAAAACAAAATATACGTGTCGAATTGAGAACCTCCCCCTTTATTTTCGTAGGTTAAAAATCACGTGCACACGATGAACACATCTGTTAGCAAGTATTACTATAGCGGCCGTGTGTTACAAGCAAGATAGTCCTTACGGTGTATACATGTTCCTTTCTCCAATGGTACTTACATAACATTGATAAATATAGACCAAATCTATTTACTTTACACATTGCCAGTGAACCTGCAGGTATTCTAAACAAGCCCTGGGAAATGTATACATTACTTAGGCAAAGTATGTAACGGACAATAAAATTCATAATATTTCATACATTACCTGGACGCCTTTTATTTTATTTTTATTTTTTTGTGTGGGAAATCATCAAATGACCCCTCCCGCTCTGGGCGGAGCGGAAGGGAGTGTCAGACTCTTACTGACTAAAACCCACCCGTGTTCCTTCAGTTGCCTGTGCCAGGGGCCACGGTATCTCTTTCGAACAACCCGCGACCCTGGCGGACATCGGCCCTAGCGGACCCCGTCAGTTGGTGCTGACATCCCCTTGAGGCGCGCGTGGAACACAACGCGCCTGGGCCGACCGACCCGGGCCTGGTCCTTACCGGACGGTGAGCTGCCCATTGCTCGCCGCCCGCAAGCCCGTGCCTACGGTGGCCGGGAATCGGCTAACGATTCCAAACCAATCCACACAATGGTGACACCCGGGCGTTTCCTCCCGCCCTATTCTGAACAGGAACCTCCCGAAGCAGCCGTGCCCGGTGAGGACCTGCGTTAGGCGGAAGGTGAGGACGCCGTGGCGCCTCCCTAGCCACTCCTCAAAGATGGGACTTATCGCCGCAATTGTGGCGTGCCCAGCACTGGGTTGCGACAGTCGCACTCTCCATGTCGCCATGAGATCCCGCCGGAGCTCTGACCGCTGCGCCGTGATTTCTCGCGGCAGCGGAGTTTCGCCCCGGCGTTTTACCTCCTCTCGCCACTCCCATATGTGGGCGAGGACTTTGGCCTCCAGATCCCATGGCGGCAATCTGGCAAGGAGGCTCGCTGCCTCCCAGGAGACCGTGCGGTAACCCCGGACTAGCCGGACGGCCATGACCCTCTGGGACGCGTTCAACTGGCGGCCCGGGCCTCAGTGGCCCGGACTCCCGGTCCTGAGTTCAGGATTACGGGGTGGCCGACGGCTGGGCAAAACCAACCACCGCCCCGGCGTCCCCACGCTGCCGCCGGATGCCGGACAGACGCAGCGCGGGCATGGGACACCCTCCACCGCCCACACTCTCGTGGGTACCGCGGCACGAACCGCCCTGTGACGGTATACGTCCACTCTGTAAGCAGAAGGGGAGTAGACGCATGACCGTCTATAGCCCGGTTCCCTTCACCGACCATCAAGGATGATCGGTGATTGGAACCATGACCTTCCCCTCCTGTTGAAGATTTGCCGCCCGCCCCAATTGTCCACCCAAACCTGCTGGGCAATTGGAACCGATGTTGCCCAGGGTGCGCCACGAGGAGGCTCTTCAACGTGCACCCCTTACCTGGACGCCTCAGGTACCTATTCAATACATTGCCTAGGTATTGTATAGAATACCTGAATTAGACAGATTACCGGTAACATATATACTAACTTAGTCTGAGGGAACAAACCAACTGTATCAAGTTACTTATTTAAGAAAAAAAAAAACACTACAAAGTGAAAAATTACTTTAATTTCGGAAGTTAGTGTCTTTGGTTCCGTATTTTCGTTATTTGACACCGATTTCCGAAATTAAAGTTATTTTTACTACTTAGTGTTTTTTTTTAAGTCGGTTGTTTTTTTTTTGTAAAAAAGGTTTAATTTTTCAGTCTTTGGTTGTACCTACCCCACAAAAATTCATATAACACTATTATATTCATATTCACATATGAACATAAATAAAAATATATACAACGTTATTTTCAGTATATGCGAAACCTGAATATAGTTTGTTCAGAATAAGTAACTGAATCGATTCCAATAATTTTTACAACATGTTATATTTTGTCCCAAAAATATTTACAAAAGGTTAAAGTTGGAAACCGAGCGACACTAAGTAGGTTATCCAATGTACTATTATCAATGAGCGCAAGACGGCGCGGCGCGGCTGAGCATGTTTTTGTACGAAAAAACAGGTAACTTAACAAGCTTATAACTTTGTGATTTTTCATGATACAGTTTTGAAATTTTGTACATTACATAAAAATACTAGACACGTGTTTCGGGTTTCGCATATACTAAAAATACTGTTGTATTATATATCCAAATTGAGAACCTCCTCATTTTTTGAAGTCGGTTAAAAACTCTTTAGAAGATATGGCCACAAAATAAATGTGAATGTTTGTTGAACCTAAATTAAATTATGCATTAAATAACTGTAAAATTAAAACCGATAACAAAATCATTTTCGGATAAGGTGGAGGGAAAACTTCACATCGGTCGCAACTTTAAAACTTTAGAGATAATCCATAATATTATTTTTTTCTGGTAACTTTGTGACCATGGAGCGTTATGTCACGTCATAATTTAACGAGATGTAAGCATCGCGTATACTGCTGGTACTGGTATGCTAGTAGCAGAGCGCAGTCAACGTGAAACTGCCGATGCTGTCAACACGCAGCGTAATTTGCCGATTATGGGCGCGCTACAAAATTCAAAATAAAAATTATTTAAAACTTATTTATTAGTCACATATTTGTACAAGGAGAGAATAAATGGTGACCCCTAAACTAGGTGTTTGCCTGTACTTTAAAAATGTCGTAACTCTGACTGTGTTACGACATTTTTAAAGTGGTACATAGTGCATTGTGATTATAACAAGACAGGGAAAGAGAAACTATAATTTAACTAATCTAAAATCATATTACAATAAAAATAAAATATAAAAAAATAAACTTAGAATATACACAAAATAAAATCAACAGTGTGAGATCAATTAAATAGCGATTATTGCATTACAGCCTCCTTTCTGTAAAATGCTGCAACTAGGCAGCCTCAAATTTCGTTTCGCCAGCTGGTAGGAAGACTGTCGACTCAGCACCAAATGGTCATCAGTGACCAAACCGCCAGGAGGTTCTTCATACAATCTTCACGCTCGCAGACTGTTTAGAGTACCAGCTCTTCGATGAGGAAATTGAGGGCGTCGATAATTATGGGATAAATAAAATGTGCTAAAAAAATGATCTGGGTGAATGTCCGCTGATCTCAATCCCGTAGAACATGCGTGGGATTTGTTCAGGAAAAGAGTGTTCAGTGACCTTACCCGAACACGGAAGATGAGCTTATTTGTCATCTTTCCAGAATATGGTGACAATAGAAAACATGATACATAGAAAGCCACGCCAAAGAAGAGCCGTCGCTAATGCTCTCGGAGGTCTAACAGATTAATAAAAAGTTTCTAATAATTTTTCTACTTTATTTTAAAATCTTTAAAAGGTGATTTTTTCGTTTTTGGTAGGTTACCATTTTAGATTTTCATAATATTTTTTTTAAATTTTTTATTTACAAACCTTTTATTTGATCAAACAATTAAAATCGGTTTTAAATAAAAAGTGTGATAATTAAAATAATTATTATAAAAACCCTTGTTCCCTACACTTTGCTGAGCTGTGGTAATTTGTAAATCACAGGTGATTAAAATTTAATTTTTCCTTAAGAATATTTTATTAGGTTCGCCAAATTGCAAATGCTACTACTGAAGAAAACTTCTACTGAAGAAGTTTATACAAAAGATTTTTCCTGTATCACAATACAGGAAAAACCTTAAAAATTAAAATAATTTTATTAATTTTATTTTTATTAATTAGTGGGTGTAAGCCACTAATTTGACATAAGATTAACATTACATCAATTTTCAGAGGGTGGTTGTGTTTGAATATGATCCCAATCTAAGTGTGGGCGTCTAAAACAGACACTAAGTTATATGAAATACTTAATTAACTTTAATGATACCTTTTCTGATAAAGCCTGCCTTATTATTTCAATATAAATTCTCTTTTCAGTTAAACCAGCCCTGTGCGACGCCTACGTTCGTCTGTCTTCAGTTATTGTAAGCAGGTCTGCCCGGGGTCTCGGCCCTCTAAACTAAAAAATATTTATTAAAAATCCTGCGTGATCACAGCGTTGTGTTATGTCAAAAACACACATGTTATGTGTGTTTTTGATTTTGTGTGATGATTATTATATGTGCATTGTGTATTGATGATTTTATGTGCAATTTAGGTGCCCGAACAATTCTCCCTGAAAATGCAAAGAAAAAAGATATCGAAATAACTTTTTATTCGGTTCTGAATTTAAGTGTATATTTTTAAAATAATGTAAAGTGAAGTCGGTGATGTCATGTCACACAATAGATATTAAATCTATTGTGTGACATGACATCACCGACTTCACTTTACATTATTTTGCTGAGATTGGGCGAATCTACCCTGAATCCCAATAGTGTTAACTGATAAGATATACTAATGGAGAGATCTCATCAACGATAATATTTCTTAGTATGACGACTTCTCTCGTTAGTACGTAACGAGCTACTGAGCTCTAAATGAGAGTAATTAAGTATTATTGAAATTCTGGTATTTCGTCAACTAATTAATTTTCATTCTGTGCCTTGCGAACATCATCTTTAAAGCCTATAAACGGACATTAGACAGAATGTTAACCCTGCCGCACCCCCCAATAGCGTTAAGATATATGCCAATAATCTAATATCTAATTATTATCAATGGCTAATTGTTAGTGAAGAGTTAAAGTGCTCTGAATGTGAGTAATTCATTATTATCTAAAACATTAACTCATCCATCAGGAACCCCGAACTGACTAACAATTGGCAAAAATCGTATTTGTAGGGAAGGTTCCCCTTAAAAAGCTCTTTCCTTTTGGTATATATCTTATGGCTTCAGGGCAGAAACCCATTTTTCTTTTTTTTTGCTAAAAGTAAAGTAGCTTCAGGGAAGTTAGGTACCCTATACATCTATCAATCCAAATTTTAGCTTTCTAGGACTTCAGGAAGTACCCTAAGAATTATGATGATCATCAGCGAGTCAGTGACGAAATCGGGGTTTTTTAGATATAAAAAATATCTAAATTGTAAGAGCAATGCAATTGAAATTTTATATGTTTAATAAGTCTACTATTGACATCGTATCCCGTGAATTTTGTTTATCTTGTATAATCGAAACCCAAGTTATGAGGGTTAAAAAAAACGACGAAGCGTTTCGAGAAAAGGTAGGTAGTGCCCTTGCGCTTCGCGTGCCTCGTCTTGGCGGGGTCACTGCCGTGCCCCCAATTTCCACTAAAATACGAGTAGGTACATAATAATGCGCTTCATTTAACTCTCAAATTATGTTTCTGTATAAACAAGCGGGCTTAATTTATGTTCAAATGTAAATCAGTGAACCATTAAATTAACCTATGACATTATTTTGTGAACATTTTCATAACCTCGGCCTCAAAGGTTCCAACAACAATTTGTTTGTGGAAACACTGTTTACTCATGAAAATGAATTTTGTATTTAATGTTCCAAGTAATTCATTAGATTTGATAAAACCTTTCTATAATACTCAAATATGGGTTAATCAAGACTTAATATGCCCTGAACTTTTGTAGAGAAGCTGGGCAAATTGCCTATAACCTTCTTCCGTTGAAAAATCTATAAGTATATATAAAATTCAAAGTCCTGACCGACTTATCAAAGTACAGCCTAAACCGCTGGTCCTAGAGAGATGAAATTTGGAGGGTTTGTTCTTTGTGAAGAGTAGATATCCACTAAGAAAGGGTTTTCTGAAATTCCACCCCAAAGAGGGTCAAATTTCACGCGGACGAAGTCACGGGCAGAAGCTAGTCTTATATACGTGTAATACAGGGACTCGTGGCTAAATAATAACAACCGTACGGGTCGATCGATCAGGCCCAGCTACGCTTGCTGCGGTTCGTCCGTGGATGGGTGAACTTCTTTACATACCGAGACCTTTCCGTGCCTTGGAAAGATGTTAAGTACTTGGTCCCGGCTGTCATTCAAGGATTTGAAAGTCGTTACGGGTCGTCAGAAGCCAAAAAACCTAAGGCAGGTTTTTTACCAGACCTCTTGGTCTAGGAGTATCGTGTTGCCCTTACTGGGTTACACGTTACTCCTTGGTAAGACTGGGTTGTGGAGGTCAGATAGGCAGTCGCTCGATGTAAAATACTGGTATTCAGCTGCATCCGGTTAGACTGGAAGCCGACTTCAGCATAGTTGGGAAAAAGGCTAGGCAGATAGATTGACCAGAAATTTTATAGGTATCTAAAGGAAGACAGCCAGCACAGCTAGCAGACGGAAGGTAGTACTTCTGCGTACGTTCTTCTACAGAGAGTTCTAAATACTTGGTACTAATATTAAAAAGTTCACTGTTACCAGTGAAGGACGTTGAGAGGAAGGAAATGCGAAACGCGAAAGGTCACATGTGTAAGACATCGTCCTAATAGAATGCGAATGCGCGATCATCGCGCGAGTTAGCAATGCTACCATCGCGTGTTCGCGCGATAGCAAAAACTGGGTGTCCTAATAGAACGCGAATACGTGATCATCGCGCGAATTAACGACGCGAGCGACCGTGGAGTACCTAGTTTGGCACTGGCACGGTCGGTCCCAAAATTAGGACACCTGTTTGAACTCAAACTCAAAGCATTTATTTTAATTAAACCTTGTACAGGCACTTTTGAATTGTCAAAATTAAATAGTCTGTCAGTTAGTCCGAAAGTTGAAGCTAGTTGCTCATTCCAAAACTCTATGGAGAAGAACGGGCAAGAAACTCCATAGACACTCTTTTAAATCAAGATATTACAAAATCCTGGGTACATTATTCTTGTTGCTTCTTTAAGTGAGAACAATGTAAAAAAAAAAGACACAAATGAAGAAACAATTCAAAATATAAGATTAAAAATAAGCATTGGCAGTTAAGAGATGACTAGTTCGAGTTCAATATGAGTAAATTAAATAATTCACGTAAACCTACGATGATCGCGCATTCGAGTTCTATTAGGACAATGCCTAATACTCATTTCATTAACAGGTACTTGGAATCATCTCACATTCTTAGAACTTTCTTTAAGTGCGTATTCGAATTAGTTATCTAAAAGTAGCTTCTGTTCGCGACTTCGTTCGCGTGAAGTTTGTCGTTTTAAGATAAAACATAATCCTATGACACTCAGAGATAATGTATCTTCTCATTAATGAAAGAATTAGGAATTTCGGAATCGGGGTAGTAGTTCTGAAGATTACCCCCTTACAAAGTTTACCGTCTTCGGACACAAGTGGGAAGATGTAATTCCAACCTGGTAAAGTAGTCTGTGTGGTGCCGGACTTAAAGAATACCACCACCCCTTACTTCCCGTGGGTGTCGTAAAAGGCGACTAAGGATCGTACCGGAGAATGGGCAGCAGCGTTCTCTATGTATTCCACCACCATACCATACTGCGATCGCCAACCCGTCTGCCAAGCGTGGCTATTATGGCAAACCCTCCCAAAATTGGGGGAGGCCTGTGTCCAGCAGTGGACGTCTATCGGCTGAAACGACGACGACGAAAGTGGGGCTACCTCGACGGATCGGCAGTAGGGCGTGGATGGTGGAGCTATGTCGAAAACTATGCTCCACCTCCTATCCTGCCCTCTGTGTCCCAAAACATGTAGTCAAAGTGACCTCTGCACTGCCACCGATGATCCCGTGGAAGTGACGAAGTTATGGGCCAACAAGACCTGAAATACAGTCGTGCCAGCGACACGAACAAAAAGACCTAGGAATTTATTTATTTTATATTTGTGTTCCACACAACTAACAAAATGTTTTAAGATACTGAAAACTGATACAGTTTTTTCATGATTTATTTTAACACATTTTAAATTGTGATAACAACTATATTTCAGTATTCAAGGATATTATTTACGTGAATGTCATATCGGAAGTAATTCCCGGGAAAAATAAATTCCACGAAAGACATGAATTAAAGTTGCGCAGGTAGGTGATGTCTATCTCTTTTCTACTTAAGCTGCATAAGTAACTCCGTCTCTTTCTCCAGTGGGGGGTAGCAGATGCTATTTTTAGAACTGGCTGGTAGGTACTTACCACTAAAGTATTATTGGACTTCAACTTTACTCATTATTCTAGCTCAGTGAGGTTTAAAATAGAAATTGGTGGAAAAAGTACACATTAAAAATACCTTTAACTCAATAAAGGTTCGTCGCTATTTTAGTCTATCGCGACGCTACTTTGAAGTAATATCGTGTTGACAGTTAGACGAAAAGCAATTAATTTGAAATCCAATTACGTGAGTAAAGGAATACTTAGTCGCTTGATTCACTGAAATGTTTATTACGTCATGTACAATCATATGCTTTCATTCATCAGACGAACTTTTTCCAACTATGTCGGAGTAATGCTAGGATGTTACACGTATAATTGCGGAAATACATAATAATGTTTTGGGGGATCCAATTCCAAAAATATTAAACTGGGATTCAAAAGTGGGATCCAACGATAATAAGTCCAACTTTAAACCGGAGATAAAGGCTACCCTTAGTATTTTCTTCTCTTCTATTGGATTTATTCCCTATAGCCCCTACTAGGGATTAAGTTAACATTAGATATAGTAAAGCTACTTATGAGAATAAGTTCAACAAAGAACTATCTCTATGCAAATATACTTAATCTTACAACCATACTGAATTCGCAACGCAACGAAAACCTTTGGTTTTTAGGGTTCTGTACCCAAAGGGTAAAAACGGAACCCTATTACAAAGACTTCGCTGTCTGTCTGTCCGACTGTCAGTCACCAGGCTGTATCTCAAGAACCGCGATAGCTAGACAGTTGAAACTTTCACAAATTATGTATTTCTGTTGCCGCTATAACAAAAAATACTAAAAACAAAATAAAATTAATATTTAAGGGGGGTCGTACAACAAACGTGTTTTTTTCGGCGTTTTTGCCTTGTGGTACGGAACCCTTCGTGTGCGAGTCCGACTCGCACTTGGCCAGTATTTTAAGTCTTTTTCAATCGTCGCTCGTCGTTTTAGTTCAACGTTCGTCGTCTTTAAGAGTCGTTTTTTAAGAATCTTCCTCATCGTCATCAGCCTACAGCAGTCCACTGCTGGAGATAAGCCTCTCCAATCGTACGCCATTCAGCTCGATTCTCAGCAACTGTCATCCTTGTGAGGCTACCCAGCCACCCTGCGTAGATTGTCGCTCCACCTTTTTTTTTTTTTTTTTTTTTTTTTTGTCGCTGAGAAATGACATTACGCATCTCCGCTCGTCGGGGGACGAGGCGGAGTATGTGGGACTCCCTGCCAGAGTGGCAGTATACCCACTAAAACTCAGCGGTGTTCCCTCATCGCCTTGATGGGGGGGTCATGGGACGCTCCACCTAGCCTGAGGGCGTCCAACCTAACTTACGTAAAAATGTATATTATTTTTGTACGTATCTACAAAAGAGGTAGTATTTGGTTTATTATATGAATGGTTAACGTGTACAAGCGTAGTAGTGATGGCGCACGGCCCACAAAGAAAATGACTGGCGGGAACTCTTGGCTAGCTGCCTGAAAACTATATGAAATGCCAGATTATGTTAAAGCAGACGATGGAGACTGTTGTACAATAAATAGCATCAATACTGAATGATTATTGTCTGTGTTGTTAATGTGTCTACTGATGAAGATATTTACATATTCATGTACATTATTTCTCCTGTGTATGGTAACGATCAACTTTCGGAAAAAATAAATAAGGTAAAAAACTACAAATCAATACAAATGACGTCCTTGCTCACACAAATCATAACAGCAAAGAAAGTTCCCCCTAGCTTCATCCAATCGGCTCTCTGATGCATATAGAAGATCCAAACGTGTAACCTAATCATCACACATATAAATACAACTTCTCTATATTCCATTGCAAACTGCACGCTTTCAGGTGTAAATCCTACAGAATGAGCATTGGTGCGCAGCGTCGCAATTCTTTGCAGTACCCTTTAGTAATTGCATTGGGAAAGGGGGTGCTTACTGCCCACGCGCTACCGTTGCGGAGCCTGACACCCACGCGGGGTCGTTTCAACAATAAAAGGGCATAATGTCTATCTATTTATAGGCATTTCCCAGGGCTTAACAGCATCCGACAGTGTGAATTTGATTTTCTAGAAGATTTTAATGTAATTAGTAAGTATATTCCGCTCAACTCACAATACAAGCTTGTGTCAAACAACTCAAAAGACGCAACATCCTACAGCTAGATAACTTGTAGACAGGTGCATTACTAATAAAAGAGTTGCTAATGATGAGGAATAATTCCTCCCTGCCAGATCTTCCTACAACTCATCTACTAGACATAATTTTCAAAAACTGATTGCAAGATTAGCAAATACAAAACAAAGTAAGTATATTCAGAAATATTAGTAGGTAACAATGAGATTTTAGTTACTCAAGCTTTAGAGACGCTCTCTTTAAAATAATATCTGCCAGGATATTGAGCCAAGCAATTGTTCTCAGATTGCTGGCCTATATTCTAATATTATATACTTATAAAAAGCGTACACGATCAATTTACGCACAAAACGCGAGACATATGAGGATAGTAAAAGCCTGATTCTCGACTTTATTGGATTCTATTTTTAGATCAGATTAAAAAATATCGAAACGCATCAACAGCCTACTTGTCAATCAATAAGCTTCTGCCCGCGACTTCGTCCGCGTGAAATTTCACCCTCCCCCCCCCATTCACCCTCTCAGGGGTGGAATTTCGAGAAACCCTTTCTTAGTGGATAGCTACTCTTGAAAAAGAACACACCCTCCAAATTTCATGTCTCTAGGACCAGCGGTTTAGGCTGTGCGTCGATAGCGTTGTCAGCCAGTCAGGATTTTGAATTTTATATAAATAGTTTCGAACAGTACCCTAAGGTAACCAGAGCAGGTTGCCGAAGTAGGTCATAAATCGATAAAGCTGCACTACACTATACACTGATAGGTATAGTTCGGCCTATGCTTATCTATACTTCCACAGTGCAGCCGGGCCGTTTCCTTGATCCACTTTCAAACTAGCACGGGATGGTAGCAACTTCTTATAGACTATGGTTTTGCCTGTGTCCTAGATTAGCATGGATAGCTTTATTAGTATTTGCTGAGAGAGTACTGTAGAATAAATGATACTGTCTGCTAGAGACACAACAAACCGATTAATTCTTTAAGTTAGGTAGGTAGTTATGGTAGCCTTTCAAAGTTCACAGTAGGTTATTCATATGTCTATGTTCAAAAGAAATGGGAAGATCGTTTTACGTTGGTATCCTGGCTTATAAGATTTCTTTTAAGTTCTGTTTGATCTTACCGCAGTAGGCGGAACGTGGGTATAGTTTCTAATTAGTTTTGGTTTGGACTTAGTAAGAGTGGGATACCTTAGGAAAATGCTCATTTGTGGATTGTAAATGTGCTTCAATGTATTGAGTCAGACTGTAGGTATATATATTTGTATCTAATGTTAGATAGATTGTGCTGTAAAAAAATAATTATCATAGACTTGGATTAACTTAATGAGAATCCACTATCTGTATTATACATGAACAACTTATGACCTACATAAAATATACATTATCATCATTCTCGTCACAAATAAACCACTCGAAAGCTCACTTTGTTATGAGCCTATACTATAATCAATACAACTCACGTATTGGTAGGTACTAATCAAGCCATAGCGGGCTTGGGCTTCAATCCATTCATGAATGTAAGTGCTTACGTCAGCAGCTCCCCCCTAGGAGGCGCGGTCCCCCCTCGGCACTAGCGCACAAAAGGGAGGGGGGTTGTGACGTCAAACCTTTATGCAACAAGTGCTGATAGAAAAGTACCTAGGTATAGGACACAGTTTATTTTTAGAAAGCCGAAAAAGGCTCTACCTTTGTGCTGTAAGTAGATTACATAGCGTTTTGATGTTGAATGATATAATTACGTTTGCCTTTTGATCTTTCAATGAATGGTAATTAGTCTGTTTGGAATATGTTTCAGAGTAACAGTTGATGTAGATGTACACACATCAAAAGTGTCTAGGGATCAAGCATTTTTATGCGGATTTCTTGAGATTGAGATGTGGCTTTGTAATAAATTTATGATTTTATAAATTTATATGGATCCTTTTTGGTGCATTTCATAATTTGAATCAGGAACTGTGAATCAAATTCGAGTAAAAGATGAAAATCAGCTGTCAATATTTTCCCTATAAAAACATACAACGCATTGAAGACATTATTAGTGCTACTGTTTCCCTACTACTGATTAAAACCAACGTTATTATGGAGCGGCGACGTCATTTAAGCAGGGAAGAAATGCTCAGAGCCGTGGGAATGATAGAAGCTGGTTCCCGGCAACGTACTGTGGCTTTTGCTCTGAATACAAGTCAGAGTGTTATCAGTCGACTTTGGACACGTTACCGAAGCACTGGTACCGTGGCTGAGCGCCATGGAGGACGGTATCGCTGCACCACACGGAGACAAGACCGATACATTCAAATCTTAACTCGAAGAGCTCCAACAATAACCGCCATGATGTTAGCCGTGAGGCTTCATCACTCTTCAGGGAACTTAATTAGCGACCAAACAGTCAGAAACCGCTTTCATGAAGTGAACCTTCATTCCCGAAGACCGCTACGGGTACCGCCTATAGCAATGCACAATCGTAGGATTCGATATCAATGGGCTCTTGAACACAGAAATTGGGCAGAAGAACAATGGCGTTTCGTGTGCTTTTCTGATGAGTCTCGTTTTGGTATGAGACCGGATACAAGACGTATACGACACTGGAGAACCCCTGGACGCCAACAGCGATTAAAATCCTGCCAGGAAGTCCATCCTTATAGTGGTGGAACCATCATGGTATGGGCGGGTATTTGGATCGGCGGAAGAACTGAGTTGATTTGGATCAGAGGCAACCTCAACGCTCAAATTTATGCTGAGACGATTGTATCAGACGTCATCGTTCCTCTACAAGTGCAAATCGGTCCCTTATTTCAGTTAATGCATGATAATGCACGACCGCACACCGCAAGAGTTGTAAGACAGACTCTCGCCGCAGCTAACATCAATGTCCTGCCCTGGCCTGCTCAGTCGCCAGACTTGAACCCGATTGAGCATGCATGGGATATGCTACAGAGAAGAGCTCTGCCGAATATGGAGGGTATCCAGTCGCAAGAAGACCTTTTTTTGTTGTTGCAACGAACATGGGCGGCCATTCCACAGCGTGATTTTGATGAACTCATTTTGAGTATGCCAAACCGATGTTCTTGTGTTGTTAGTGTTCGCGGTAGAAACACGGATTATTAATTGTTTAAGTTACCCAATAAAATTTTAAAGAAAACTGTTATTTCAGTCTTTTTTTCGAACTTTTGTGTTAGTGGTTCAAATGTCAAAAATCCCTTTATTAGGAAAATGGCAAATTTCTTTATTAATGCAAAGGTGACTTGGTTTATCGTTACTGTGACAAACGAAAACACTTTATTTGATGAATCCTTAAAGAAAATTTTAATTAATATCAATCAGGAGAAAAGTTATTGCAAAAATATATGTTGATCCCTAGACACTTTTGATGTGTGTAGATATCGTTATCCCTCAGTAATTGGGTTGCGGAGGGCAGACGGATGAATACTAACATTAAGTCATTCTTATCTGACTAGTCTGGAAGCTGTGCCAAATAGCTCGGAGAAGCTTGCTGTTAGACAGACGATCCCAAAATCTATGGGATTGTTAATTCTTCTAGTACCTAACCACTTTACCATGAAAACTGATTTGACCAAGAAAAAATTACAAGGTCACTCTAAATTAGAAGAAATCATGAAACCAATCTAGACATTTAAGAATGATGACCATTAAACTGACGAAAATACTAATAATCGTAAATGAAACAATGACGATAAAAAGAATCCTCAAGCATTTTCTTATTCCAAGCTTTTAACACGTAGATAAGTGCTACGCTTGACCCCTGCGACCCAATTAGAGACTAACTGGAAAATAACTAAGTATAAGCGTACTTAACAAAAGTACGTACTGAAATAATATCCAATACTCACATTTAACGGGTCAAACAGAAGGCTGACCTAAGTTTAATTTAAGAGAGGCTAGTTCTATTATTGACCCAAAACAAAATACAGACATCAAGTTATAAATATCCGTTAGACCCTAAAATGACCCCGAAATAACACCATAAAACCTTTCAACTATTTCAATTCAAACCTAAAATAAAAGTACCTACCTCCTATAAAATGCAATTTAAAAATAGAACCCAGTCGATCGTTAGACGTAGACGCAATTATTGTCATTCCGAGGAGACACGAAACCTCCTTCCCTCCTTGTTGCCACCCCCTGCCGTATCGAACTGGCCTGAAGTACTTCCTCTTAAAGAGGTAACGAGCAAAGAAAAAAAAAACAAATAACACTTGCCTACAGTAGTGCCTTGTTTTCAAATTAATTTTGACATTTAAGTATTTACATAATCTGGGTATAATTTATTGAATGAAATGAGAATTAGAGAGAAAATGTTATGTGCATGAATTTGTTGTAGTGTCGCCATCTATGTGAAGTAGATCAAAAGTTAGAAAACTCGTGCCTTTGACGATTTGTAGCCGACGTAGCGTAGCGGGGAAAGCTTTCGTAGCGTAGCTTATTAGTTAAACTAAAATAAATAGTATTAACGTTAAAACTATTGTACCAATTGGTATTTTTATGTTTTGCAAAACAAAAGCTACGGGTGCCTTTGTATTAGGTTAATTTTGAAACAGGTTTAGTTATACCATCTACATTAAATTAAGGAGTTCGATGGCAAAGCTTGCGACCGCTTACCTAATTGCCTACTGTGACAGCTCTAAATTTTCGTGCCATTACCTATTGTAAATAATTTCAAAGCTAACTTGTCTTAACACATTGAAGGACACTGAACGAGACACAATAGAAGTTTTATTGTTATTACGTCTATAGGCGTTCAGTGTCCTTCAATGTGTTAAAAATATCCTAGTCGTCTTTAGATACAATTAATACGTTATATTTTATTAGTTACCTAAATAAGCAACAACAAGTTCCTACAATCATCGGTATAGCGCCATCTATACTAGAATTGCGTTAGCTATATGAGCTTACTATAAAAGCTCGCGCTCTTCAAAGTAACTAGTGGTCGGCCAAAGCTGTTGCCCAAAGCTGATGGGAGCTTTTCTTAGCGACCGGTAGATGGATGTCTATGAAAGTTCTGGAGCTTTTTGTTAGCTTTTCCCTTGTAATATTGAATGAAGCATATTTTAGAATTTGTATTTGATGATTATTTAGAGATGTAGATGTTAAATTAAATATGTTGACACGAATATTTCTTTAATGCGCACAAGATTATCTATATGTCATATCATGTCTTTAAATGCGGAAGTTTTTACTGTTCAACAGAAATGATGACATTATGGAATATTTTAGACATTATTATAATGATAAGAATCTGTTCATAGTTAACATAAAATGTTAAATATTTAGAAATTGCTACAGGTTTGCGTCCCACGTTAGTATCTCGGTCTTAGCATCCATTCTCTTCCATGATTTGATTGACTGATTCTATAAAATTAATTAATAAAAGTTTGTAGGCTTCTATGTTACCCGTAAACAAGCTACATGAGTAGCATTCATTAAGACTATCTTAGAATCTATGTAGACACACAATTAAAATACTCAAATATTCACCAAAACGAAGTAAATAATGTACTAAAAACATGAAACTCTTCACATTTTAGTTTTTAATAACGTCATTAGTTACTTTTCTGCGTAGCATACAAATTCTATACAAGACACACGTTTAAGATACTCCGAAGTTTGTAAGAGTGTTACGAATAGTAAACACGGCAATTAAATAAACAGTGTAGCAATTAAGCAAGCATTGTGTCAACTTGACACGGAACTAACTGTTACAAGCACAGCTGTTGGATGCGCAAGAGCACGCGCCTCGTAGCCGCATATAATAGACATCAACGCACGCTAAGCGATGTGCCATCCGTGGAAAACATTTTAATTACCCAAATTATTTTTTGTTATCGAATCAAGATTTATTTTAACCAAAAATAAAATATTTGATAAGAAAAATCGAATTAGGACCTTAATAACCATTAGCTGACTTTGTGTTATTCGCATAAATTCTAAGGTATTTTAATGTATGTAGGTTTTCGTCTGATACATTAAGATAATTTTAAAGTTTGTTTGCAACAGACTTGGACCTAATGCAGTTGCATAAATAAATGAGTTGTGTTTTAGAAGATTAAAAACAAGTTTCCATTCTAAATAACTATATTCGCTGCCTACCTAAGCACCCGTAAGCTTTCTTGGAATGGTAAAGTGACTCGTAGCGAACAATAAATAGTTGAATCCTTCGACGTCCATTATCTCGGCATCATCATCACGCAGCTACAGTCGAGAGCTTTCAAAGCTGCGGGGGAGGTTCGTAGCGACGGGGGAGGGGGGCGGGCCGGCATGGAGGCCTCCGCCTGCCAGTGCCGCGCCGACTGCGACGCCGCCCGCATGCCGCATACAACGCGTTCTTCACTTGTCAAACATAACAAAAACATAACTGAAAAGTGCTTTCAAATTGTGTTGCGTGTTATCGGGTGACTATCGTAATAAGAGTCTTGTTCAGTGCACATCGGGACATACGTGTGAGACGGCCGTAGATAGTGTTTTGTCACGTGTTTACGAATGAATGTGACGGCGTAGGCGCAGCCGCGGCGGGTCGCACTCTCCGTGAGATATTCGTGCGCGCGCAGGTCGTCGCGGCCATGCTGCATACCTGACGAGAGCGAGCGCGCGAGTCTGCGCGAACGGGACACAGCGAGTGCTCCCGGCGCGCGTCAACTTTCCCTGACGAAGAACAACCCTGCGATGTTTTTGTCGGTGTCATGACGAGGATGGGGCGATGGCACGTGGCGCTGGTCGCGCTGGCGGCGCTCCTAGGCGCGGGCGTCAGCGCCGCCGCAGAGCAGATGCAGTCCCGCGCCGTCGACACTGGCGTCGACCTTCGTGTGCCCGAAGACCAGCCCGTGGGCACCATCGTTGGCAGGATTCCCACAAAACCTGGTTTCACTTACCGTTTCAATGAACCTCCCAAGGAATTCGTCCTCGACCCGGTGTCTGGTGAGATCAAGACCAACTTGGTCCTGGATAGGGAAGCCGTAGATCGTTATGCGTTCGTTGTGTTATCCAGTCAACCCACTTATCCGATAGAAGTGCGATTACGGGTGACGGATGTGAATGACAATTATCCAGAATTCCCCGAACCGAGTATAGCGGTTGCGTTTTCCGAGAGTGCCGCGGCCGGTACAAAGTTATTGCTCGATGCTGCCACCGATATGGATTTAGGAGAAAACGGTATTACGAATGATTACAGAATAGTGGATGGTGATACAGAGGGGAAGTTTAGGTTGAACGTCACCGTAAATCCAAGCGGTCAAACGTCTTATTTACACCTAGAGACAACGGGCAAGTTGGATCGAGAAACCACCGACTTTTACATTCTGAACATATCAGCACGTGATGGTGGTAATCCACCTAAATACGGGTATTTACAAGTGAATGTTTCTATTTTAGACGTTAATGATAATCCACCAATATTCGATCAAAGTGACTTTTCAGTGTCTCTAAATGAGAGTGTACCTCCAGGAACTACAGTTCTAAAGGTAACAGCCACGGATAGTGATTTGGGTGATAATAGTAAAATAACTTATGAAGTGACCGATACAGAGAGACAATTTGCAGTGGATCCCGAGTCTGGAGTGATTACTACCACGAAGAAGCTGAATTGCCCTAAGTATTGTAGCAACACTACTTGCAATATGACTTGCGTTCTTACTGTTATCGCTAAAGATCATGGCGTACCACGGCAAGATGCACGGACCTACGTCACTGTCAATCTCATAGACGCCAATGATCACGATCCTGTAATAACGTTTACGTATGTTCCTCCGACAGCTAACTTCGCCACTGTAGACGAGAATGCAAAAAATGGTTCTCTTGTTGCTGCTATTACAGTGACTGATTTAGATGCAGGTTTAAATGGCATTACTAGCATTAGTATAGTTGCAGGTAATGAGCTCAACCATTTTCGGTTGGAAAATTCATCCAGTGTGTATATTGTGCATGTAAATGGTGTATTAGATAGGGAAGAAATTAGCAAGTATAATTTGACTGTTGTTGCTACTGACAGAGGATCTCCTCCACGTACTGCTACCTCATTTTTAGTAATTCATGTTAATGATGTAAATGACCATGAACCCGTGTTTGAAAAATCGGAGTATTCAACCGTTCTGACAGAACTCGCCCCTTCCGGATCTTATGTGGCCAGTATAACTGCTACTGATGAAGATACTGGAGTTAATGCTGAAATATTTTATGATTTCTATGATGGAAATCAACAGCAATGGTTTACTATCGATCATTTGACAGGTTTGGTCACAACAAAATCAATGTTAGACCGAGAGATTCAAGGAACTGTTGAATTGAATGTTTCAGCTAGAGACGGAGGTCCTAATCCTAAATGGGCATACACTAGACTAAAAGTAACAATTTTAGATGAGAACGATGAAGCACCCTGCTTTTCACAGTCTCAAATCAATGCGACTTTGCACGAGAACATAAAACCTAACAAGGAAATACTAATTCTTACTGCATCCGATTACGATCAGGGTACAAATGGTTCAGTATCATTTTATTTACCTTCAAGTATAGAGAGAAAATACCCAAATACTTTCATATTAGATCCCATTACAGGACAGCTTAGTACAGTAATCGAATTGGACAGGGAACGAATACCTTTATACGAAATACAAGTTCTTGCAAAGGATCAAGGGTTTCCTCCACAATCTTCCACTGCTACAATATTACTGAAAGTTCTTGACGTAAACGATAATGATCCAATGTTTTATCCCCAAAGATACATTGAAAGTATCAACGAAGAGTTGCCAATTGGAAGTACCGTATTACAAGTTCGAGCATTGGATTTGGATGAAGGCGAAAATGCTAGAATCATGTACCGACTTGAGAGTGGTGGAGACGGGTATTTTGATATAGAGCCATGGACCGGAAATATAGTGCTACAAAAAGATTTTAGGAAAGCTCCGGAGACAGTGTACACACTTAAAATATCCTGTAAAGACAAAGGAAATAGACGAGCTTTTGAGGATGCTATAGTTGAAATAGTAAAGACATCTCAACGCAAAAATCTTCAATTTGACGGTTATAACGGGTATACTTTCAAAATTCTGGAAGACGAAGGCACATCAAAGGCAGACATTGGACGCTTTGTAGGAAAAGTGCATGCCAGAATATCTAGTGACACAATATCATTCTACATCTTGGAAGGTGACCCAAAACATATCTTCAAAATGGATGAAAAAACAGGTGTGATAACAACAGATTCTAATGTAGACCGTGAAGATAAGATGACCTATCACCTGAAAGTTATGGCAAAAACCGGGGTCGCATTCGGCTTCACCACGGTCAATATTTCAGTTTTGGATGTCAATGATAACTACCCCATATTTATTGAAGACAAGGATGAAATTCATATTCCTGAAAATATGGCAGTAGGACAAGAGGTTTATTTTGCCAGAGCCACTGACCGTGATTCAGGCTCTAACAGAACAATATTTTATACACTAAGTTACAACCCTGAAAGTAACTTTCGAATATCGGAAACGACAGGAGTTATTTATTTAAATAAGCCGATATCCAGTGAGCCAGGCTCTGTTATGTTTATCGAGGTAACAGCCACTGATAATGGAAGTCCTGCTCTAGCGGCAAAGCACTCCATATCAGTTATTGTTGATGATGTCAATGATCATACTCCAGTCTTCGATCATACGTCATACGAAACATCTCTGCTTGAATCTACATTGGTGAATACAAGATTTTTTGCAATTTCTGCATCAGACGCTGATCTAGGACCCAGTGGCCGAATTTCCTACAATATCGCAGAAGGAAACACTGATGGCAAGTTTGGAGTATTTCCAGATGGCTATCTGTATGTGAAAAGTCTACTAGACAGAGAAGAACGAGATTACTACTCGTTAACGATAATCGCAACAGACCACGGTAAACCAGCGAGATCATCTCAAGTGCCTGTCGTTATTCACGTTCTGGATGAAAATGATAATAGCCCTCAATTTACTAACACCACGTTCATATTCAAAATCAAGGAAAATGAGCCACTTGATACTTTTGTAGGAAAATTAACAGCTACAGACCGAGATATTGGACGTAATGCTGAGTTAACGTTTTCATTGCCTATAGCACAAAATGATTTCAGAATAGATTCTAGAAACGGCTTTATAAAAACATTGAAGTCCTTTGACAGAGAAAGCTTGGCACAACATTCCGGTCAAAACTACATTACGTTAACTGTGACTGTTAGTGATAACGGTAAAGTTAAATTGTCTGATTCCGTGAGAGTTACGATTTACATAACAGATGTCAATGACAACCCGCCCGTCTTTACGCGAACTCCCTATAAGGTTGAAGTATCCGAAGGTGCCGCTGTGGGAGCTTCTATTATGCGAGTATACTCAACAGATGCTGACGAAGGTCTGAATGGTGACATCTACTACAAACTGATTGGAGGTGATGATTTTGGAAAATTTGCTTTAGATGAAGCTACCGGACAACTACTCATTAACAAACGCTTAGATCGTGAAACAACGGATCATTACAAGCTTACCATACTGGCTCATGATTCCGGTCAGATAATTCGTCTCTCCGCCACAACAACTATCACAGTTGATGTGCTTGATGAGAATGATAATGCACCAGTATTTACTCAGACACAAATGAAAGTGTCGGTGCTAGAAACGGAACCAGTAAATACAAAGATTATTCAATTCCACGCAACCGATGCTGACTTGGGTATCAATCGGGAGCTGCAATTCTCAATTACGTCTGGTAATAGAAAAGAAGCATTTTTTATTGACAGCTATTTGGGCGAATTGTTTTTGCACAAACAATTAGATTATGAGGATTTAACTTCGTACGTTTTGAACATCACTGCTACGGATAATGGCAACCCGAGCTTATCATCAAGCATATTATTTACTGTAAATGTAATCGACGCAAATGACAACGCACCCATCTTTACGAACACAGCTATTGTGCGTCAAATAAGAGAAGGTATTCCGAAGCACACGCCTATAGTGACAGTTACCGCAGAGGACCCAGATTCTGGATTAAACGGCAAAGTTTATTATTCGATCACGCACCAAGACCCTAATGACAGCAAGCGGCACTTTGCCATAAATAACATCACCGGGGTCATACATACTTTATTACCTATCGATAGAGAAAGTATTGACACGTTCAGAATAACTGTTGTCGCCTATGATAGAGCCGAGCCACCATCCGCGCGACTATCTGCTGAGAAATTAGTTACTGTAATCGTCGAAGATATTAACGACAACGCTCCAGTTTTCGTATCTATGAACGCAGCCGTGATCAACACGGAGCGACTAGGAAGAAGTGCAGGCCGTGGAATATTTATTATGAACGTATTGGCCCGTGACTTAGATTCAGGAACAAATGGATTGGTCACTTACAAGCTTATCCACGGTGGCAACGATCTATTCGATCTGCACAGAAGTAGCGGTGCATTGACTTTACGTTATCCTCCGGCGACACCGGAGGCGCGCTGGAATCTGGTCATAAAGGCTACGGATGAAGCAGTGTTGAGTGAACAGAAAAGCACTGAAGCTTACCTCACGGTCATTATGGGGGGAGCAGAGTTACAGGGTGTCACTTGGACTAACGTAGGGTCGGTATCCGTGGCTGAGAACGAACCTGCGGGTACGGCAGTGTTAAATTTGACTAATAACTATAAATCGGGTTTAGAATATTATATAGTGAATGTGACTGGTAATGGTAGACAAGTGGACAGGTTGTTCGACATAGACTCGTCGTTGGGAATACTTTCAACGGCTGTTTCTCTGGACCGAGAAGCTGGTGTGGACCGGTATGAAGTGGAGATCTGCGCAGTTTCATCAGGATCGCCGCTTAAAACGACAACGACTAAGGTAAGATGAAAATAAAATAATATAATTAATTGGACAGATTGTATGGTCGTATCGAGTGATTTTTAGCGTTGTTGTACAGTTAACAATTCAAAGCGAACAATCCAATTAACTTGGCACAATCGCCGGTAGAGACAAAACATCGGCACCGTACTGTTGTTAAAACAAAAATAAATAAAAAATGTATGCTCGTTAGCGTATGTCGGCCGGCGCAGTCTAATCGGGGGCTCTAAATTACGATAAGTCGCGTCTCGCAAACGATATCAGAACACTCGTTCTGAAACCTTCCAAAGATTAACTGTACGTGAAACATGAGTTTTGTTTGTTACACGTTTCATTTCATTAATATTAGCCCCAATGGTATAATATTGTATTGATATAATACATACACAAAGATATTTTTATTTTTACACATAAAAGTTTGTACATACATATTTGCTTGAATACATGGGGCCAAATATTTAGCTGTTCATTGAACAAAATCTACCTCAATAATAATTTAACCTCCAGTCCGAAAAGGCCATTTTGACTCACACGTTTTAAGCGCAATTTTGTTATTTGCGAGAGAAATAAAAAGTACCTAAAACTGGTCGTGCGCTCGTAAAGACCTCGTCACATTTCGATTACGATATTGTACCTCACCTTTGACGAATAAAATGTTGATCCTGTGACATGCGGGTGTGGCCGTGTGGCCACTTTACAGCGGCCCTTTATAATTCACCCGTTTTATTTAAAACACTTTCCTTCGAAAATAAACTGAGTGTAGAAGTCAAGCACTTACTAATACGCAATTAGACGATAAACTGAGAACCTTATAAAATCATTATTTTTACTATAAAGAGTAAAGAGAGCTTGTTAATTGCTAAGATCATAAAATAAAACATAAAAGCTTCGTTACAGATAAAAGTTGTCATTAAAATAAATTCAGTCTGTTATATAAAATACACAAGTGTCGTTTTTAGTACAAAAGCTGCTTATAAAAAAAAATAAAGTGTGACTAGATTGAAGGCTGAATAACATGGTTAGGAGATACTTCAGTAGATATTATCAGGCGGCGAACGTAATGGCTTTGTCATAAAGTTGTTTCTTACGACATCAATAAAACAGTGACTTCAGGGTGATTCAATGTTAAAATCCTGTCATGGCGTCGTAAATGTCACAGCATGCGAATTATTCTATTTTAGAAGTTTTTTAAATAATCACGTCATTTTTGTCATCAGGCAACACATAAAATTGCCAGAGTTATTTTACGTCGGCAGAGCCGTTATCTTTAACGGGTGTCCAAAACGTTCCCGTACTTACAGTAAAAACCTTAAGAATCGGAGAAATAATAAAAGCGTATTAAAACTCGAGTCTTGCTTATTTGAATATACGAATCGAATATCTTACTTAATCGACGGCAAGCGATTGGTCGTCGAGTGAGAAGTGTCACATTTACTACTCAATATATTGTCATAAAAAACAGTACTTTTTAACAACATTTTATTTTATAATGCGAAATCTCGTTATTTCAGCTTGCTGATTTACATACAATTAGGAGTTGGTGCCTTTATTAGGCAATATTTCGTTTTATATATGGATAAAAGAACGTCGCGTGGAAAATTGTTGAAATCTGATATTCTGGGGCATTTAATTCACAGTGGGTATGCTGGAATCTTCTGTAGATTACTGGTTGCTGTGTCATTATCGACATCAGTTGCTAAAATCTTATTTTAGATCTTATTTAAGATTCTGGCACACCAACGTAACTTTAATAAATAATTATTTACCTAACTTTAGGAAAGCAATGGACAGTGTTTAAATTATTTTAATAAGTATCTAAATTGCTTCCTATTTATTGCGTTCATAATGCCAAAAATGGACCAATTGAACGCCACTAAACCTTTACCTTTTTAATGTCACTTTGATGTAATTCAGCCCAAATATCCGTCTTAAAAACCCCATTTTCTTCAAGTCTGCAAAAACTTAATCTTACCTACACGAGTGAGCTTAAAGCTTGTCGTCCACGTCAACGCACGAGCATCAAGTTAGAAGTGTCATAAGTTTAAGAAAACGACCCTAATTATTTTTATGATCGTAATCTGAAAAGTGGTCAGGTGCGGTCAGGAGCTGTCGGACTCACTCGCGACCATGTATTCACAACCGTTACGGGTCAGTTGACAACAAATTTGAATTAATTAAGCTATATCACGTAACGATGTGAACCAGCGATTACTGGCAAATAGAACCTTTTGTTTTAGACAAGTTTCGTAGACTAGTGTTTTGTAGGATAAGATACCATCAGATGGATTACTCATGCGTTTCCGATCTCAAATGATAGGCCCCAAGTCGAGCCTAAAAGGTGCCGCATATACAGCGCTAAATGTTCAAGCTATTGATGTGAATCATCATTTTGGTATCCGCGTTATTATCTGCTCCGTGCATCAACTTACCTAGAATATAAAACATTTCATACGCCACATTTTGCGTAGCCTTAAAATTCTCAGAATGCACGGTTTTTTGTAACTGCCCATGCGCAGTTAAGTCAGTCTCAATTATCATTGCATTTTTAATCGTGGAGGCCATAAAATCATTGGGGGGTATGATTGTGTGAAAAGGAGCGATTTCAGGTAAGAAGGGGAGGGGGGTGACTATCAACCAACACCGAAAGCGCATTAGGGCGCCGGGCTGCATTCCCGGGACTGATTTATGCAACTTGCACCCGGCGGCTCGGCCATCGACACCCGCCTTAATGAACGTACAACGTTACGTTATACTGTGAAATGGCTTTCATTATTTCACGCCAATACTAATAGTCCTGTGTCTATGCGACGCGTTTAACCCATTCACGTAATGGTTTCTTTATTCTTCTTTTAGCCGGCTGAAGTTAATAAATATTGGAGATATGAATGCTAAATGCGAGACAGATAGGAAAGTTAAACATTGGCGCAGTAAATTTGTGTTCGCGGACAAGAATTTATGTAAATAAACGCTACTTTTGTATGTGTATGGATAAAAACAGAGTTCGAAAATTGGTGTAATGAGACTTACAAGGAAAAGCTGATGACTTGTAACGGTCGTGTACTCTGATGAGAACATACGTCAACCGTCTACGTTCTACGAACTCCGTAGCAAAGCGTTTTTACCTCATCCAACAGAAAGTAGCGCACGCTCAACGCGTGTGATGTACTGATGTCACGCGGTTTTTCGCTAATTCCCACATCAGAGCGGAAATGACATTCTTCGGAAAAGACACAAAAATCGATGAGTCCAATCGACAAGCGCGTCGCTCGGAATTGCCGATTTACCGTCCGGCCGCTTTTAACTTATTAGCGTTTCGGTTTTTATCAATGAATTTATTGGTGGCCAGCCAAACGTGCCGATTGGGAGAAAACTTTAAATGTTAAATCAACGTTTATTTTAACCTGTTACCCCGCCTAAATGCGTTCCGAGGCGCAATTGATAACGAGTTTGGGTGGTACGTCCTCTAAAAGCGTTATCATTCGAAAAAAATCACTCACCATGCTTTTTCAAAGGTAAATAAACAAGACTTTTTGTTATATTTTTAAAAAGGATTAAGTGATTTCAGTTCTTTGGTTTTGATTGACACCAACAAGGCTGACGATTCCGCTTTACGAGATGACCAGTAGCAAGTTGATTACAAAAGGCAACCTCTTCTAAGTCAGTGCTGGGGCGACGGTGTGGAAAACCTCAAACGGCAAATACTCCAATATTTTTGGGACCTATATGTTCGAGCCGTTTGGGGTTGAAACACTAGGGCCATGGGTTGCGAGCGCCCACTTAGTTTTTCGAGACATTGCCAAGTGGTTGGTCGACTCTTCACGTGACCAGAGGGCTAACCTATTTTTTGGCCAAAGAGTCAGCATTGCCATACAGCGTGGCAATGCTGTCAGTCTTTTGGGCACTATTCCTGTTGCAGATATGTGGACGGATTGCTTGATGCCCGTTAATTATTTCCCATCCTTTTTATATACTTGTACAATTGTACATAATTATTGTTTTCGTTTATTTATTTAGTCACTCATTAAATACATTTTAAAATATTTTTATAAGATACATAAGAAAACCATTTATGAATATAAATAATAGTAGTCTACCGGTATCGGGAGCATGGTCCCTGCCTTCTGAACCAGGCTCTTGATTCAACCGCCTAACGCTCTCGTTAGGTGGTTGGATCAAGAGCCTGATTCACGCCAAAAGCTTCGATCAACGTCTCTCAAGGCTCTCCTCGAGAAATGTTGATCGAGGCTTTTGGCGTTCAGGCCATTGGCCGATACGACAATTGGCACAATGACAGCCGAGATCACATTCCACGTGTCAACAACCTCGTGTGCTAAGTCATTGATATTTAATTTGTTTCTCTTTCTCAGCTTTCACAAGGTTCTCGTCATTTGGAATGGTAACTCGGATCTAGCACCACTATATCAGGCCTATTGGTGACAATAGTCCTGTCAGATATAGATAGACCGATCCCAGTACATCGTGACTTGGTCAGCTTCAAGAACTGGGTCGGGCACATACTTGTAATACGGTACTTCAGAATTTACAAGTTTATATTTCAAATCAAGTTGCTGGTGAATAATCCTGATTACTTGGTTTTGTCTGTACTCGCCATTACCCAGACGAGAACAACCACAGATAATATGTCTGATGGACTCACCCGGGCCCTGCCCGACACACGTCAACCATCCCATCCTTCATAATATGTTTCCGATAGTTATTCGTCAAGATAACTTCGTCCATAATTGCACAGACGATACCTTCAGTTTCCCTGAAAAGGTCACCAAAACGTAGCCAGGATATGGACGCTAACAAATCTACACCGGGCTCATGAAGAGCCCGATAGAAGCGCCAGCGCGCACTAGGTGCATGCCTACTTCGGCATTTAAAAATATTCCCTGAGACTGCACACCTCGCAGTTGTGGAGGGTACTCGCATTTAAAAAGCCTCGACCCCGGGGACTTCCGCGGGATATACAGTCTCATCACTGATGATCGCGTGTGATGCATCCGGTTTGCGGTCAGCTGTGTACGGACCTACCCATCCAGGGTGTCGAGTTCGATCTGAGTCCATTTGAATATGCCGAAAGAGTACATCAAAACCGGCATGACCCAACCGGCAACCGTTGAAGGCGCGCACCTTGTTTCTGCCTGAAAGAAGACTAATTAAACCTTCTTCAGTCGAATAAAGAAGCGCTCCTCCAACGATTGCATCATATCAGCAACGTTGATGCCTTACGATTCCGACATACCCGAATACTTATAGCTTTCGGATGAAGAGAGGTATCTAAAGTGTATAGAATCCGAAAGTTGAATATGTTATTGTTATTATTTTAATACTGTTGGCTTTTTAAATTATGTAAATATACATATATGGACTAGTCAATGACTTAAATTGGTATAAATATCGTGAACATGCATTGCCCTATCTATTCAATTTGTACTTGCTTATATGATCTCATTTTTAACTAACCTCGCCCCCAGGTTTACAGTCACTAATGAGTTAACAGTGACAATAATCAACCAATTATAAAGCTCGTGTCACACGACTGCATTATATTGGTATAATCGGATAGATAACCGGTGACTGACAAGTTGCCGAAAGACGTCAGTCGTGACTGGAATCGCAGTATCCTAAGTGAAATCCTACGCTGTACCATTTGAGTAAGTTGCGTAAATCAGCGAAATCGTGCGAGGTTTAAGTTTAGTTCGGTATCAAATTACTTACACAGCCCTAGTTGCTTAATTCTGCAATCTTAACGCAAAAGGATATTTTGATGTACGTGCTGTAATGAGAGTAATGTAGAAAGACAGTTATTAGGAAACATGTATCAATATGTTTTGCATTATTTTGAGTCTTCAATTTTATTCGAATCTTCGTAAATTAAAACAGATGCAATTAGTACTTATATAAAATAGCAGAATAACACTCCTCTAAGTTTGTGTTGGAAAATTTAGAGCTCCGGTGTCTGTGTTCTTGTTCATGTTTATTCTTAACCTTTTCGACATCAGCCCATCAACAAGCAAATAAAATTAAACATTCAGTAAATCTCGAAAAGCAGTATTTTATCATCAAACTTAGTAACGATTAGGAGGTTCGACAGGTTTTGTCAAACAATAAAGTACACGAGTTATAGACGTGTGCTGACTGACACAAATTATTACTTTATCGTAACGGTTTCCTGCTGTTAACACTGACACCTCGGCATTGCTAATTTTTTGTTTATACTAATTCAAATCTCATATTTAGTTAATGTAAAGAATCAGAGTTCGACATGTTTGTCGAAGGACCGGTGGCCGGTGGAGCAGACGAGTCCTGGAGTGGACACCGTGTATCGGCAAGCGTAGTATGGGACGCTAGATGAACCGACGGCCTTAAGAAGGTGGAAGGTGGTGGTGGATAGTGGAAGGATTGGATGCAGAAGGCGGAGGATAAGGTGTTGTGGCGCAACCTGGGAGAGGCCTATGTCCAGCAGTGGACTGCGATAGGCTGAGTTGATTGAAAGAAACAGAAACCTTCTTTCATAAATCGTATATTAAGACCATCACTAAAGAGAAGACATGTAAAATATATATCTCAAGATGAGATAAAAGGTTGTGAACCGACAAATTGAATCATTATTTTATGTTTACAAGCCTTTTATTGATTGCTTTAGTTTAGTTAGTATTGATTGCTTTCGATAGCTTGGTTATTAGTGACTTGAAACATTTTTAAATTGCAGAAAAACTCTAAAACCCAATCTGCGTCTAGACAGTCTTAGAGCACTGATTTATTGTTCACCACATAAAATACAGTCATTGATACTTTCAAGGATAACTGGGTTTCAATGAAATTAATGTATGTTTTTTTTTAGCTTTTCTGTGGTATCAAATTATTGATTTATCACATAGCACTAAGACATTTGAAGATATTTTGCGGTAAGTAGGTAATATATCGTAAGTATATAGGTAATAGAAACTTGACAATATGTTAGCGTGTTCAAGTTTCAACAAAGAATTTCAATCATCAATCATTTCATTTCATCTATTCATTTCATTTCATTTCTCAGGTCTAAAAGCCAAGACGTTGATAACATAGCGCAGTAAATTATAAAGCTATCAGGTGTGGTTCACATGTTAGGTAAGTTTTTCATGGCGATAGAAATAGAAAATCGGTTTGTGTCACCGACGCTGGCGCAGACATCGCGGGAAGAGAGATCGAACTAGGTGCCTCTTTATACTAACCTAGCAAGAACTAAATAGTATATCCATCGGAGACTTTGAGACCTAGATAACTAGCGTATTTATCAAAAACCCCATTTCCATAAAAGGTATAAGTAAATTACGGTTTGTGTAATAACTCGGACCGAACGACTAATTAATGGACTTTAATTATAGTAATAGTAAAATGTTATAAACTTGTGATTTGTTTGTATTTGATATTGGGTTGAACATTTAATTTCCTTTCGTATTTATTTATTGAATTAGAACTCTGATTAATTATGATGATACCGGACCACTGACCAAATGACCAACTGGTCATGTTGGGGATCAGGTATGTCAGGACCAGAGTTATTTTTATTTATTTATTTATATATACTTTATTGTACACCACAAAAATACATAACATGAAACATCAAACACTACAAAATAAACAATGGGCGGAATGATTTATTTAAATAAATCTCTGTTGGTTCAGTTTTCATATTTAGGAGAACTGAAAAGCCAAACAAACAAATATTTTGGTAATAGGATCTATTCCGTTTATATCAACTTTATTTTGTAATGAGTCAATTTTACCGATATCATTGTCTGAATAATATTTACTTCGCAGTATTTGATATAAAAATATCTAGCATATTAAGTCTCAGAGCCTGATATTAAAATTTCCTTTATTAAAAATCGATACAACACTTAAAATTGATAAATAGCTAGCGACGTGAAATAATTAAATAACCCATTTCTCATTTAGGTGTTTAATTTGTCAAACTTTATGGTCTGATACTCGTTTTGAAATGAATCTCTAATGAGTTCGAAATTGACGACAAAATCATAATGTTCACGATTTACCAAATAATGTGGATACTTTATTCAGTTGATTAATGTTCAATTTTAAGTGGTGGCTTTAGTTGTGACATCGGCAAAAATGCATAATGTGGAAACTTTCCACCAGTAGAGCGTTTGCGAGAGCTGTGCGAAGCAGCGGCTTGGTTACCGAAGAAATTGCTTTATATTCAAAATGAAGTAATTTATTTTATGAATTTCCTCGCATACCTCAGATGGACCACGCTTTTCTTTATTTTATTCCTGTGGAATTGTAGAGACGAAGTTAAAAATAAAACACAACTTCCACAGAACATATAACTAAGTTTAATGAATCAGTGACTAACTATCCTGTAGATACATTAATGGAATTTGTATTATAAGAATGTATGGCTGGACTATCTCTATTGGCATCTATTTTCGCAACAATTTTTCAATATCTGTCTGTAATCACAATATAGATTGTTTCTTGACAGTCCCTCGGCCGAGTCCGCTTTCTTATCGTTGTTGACTATAACGACCACTCAAGCATGACCTGTCCTGCCCGCCCCTACATTCCTGCGGCAGACCTGCGCGGGGACACTGATCGCGCTGTCATAGGCCTTGCTTAATTGGACAGTTTATGTGTGTGCATTCATGTGAAGTTGGACCGGTTCCTAGTGGTTCTGTTGCTTCTACGTCATACATTGGTGTTTCTATATGGATACTTATGAGACCTCTGTGTGTATGTAGTTCACAAGTTTGAAGTTGTGTGAAGTTTATTATGATTTGTGTATCATTGGCGGAGGCGTGATGGGAGTTTAGCTGAAGCAAGCTGGTCGCTGTCGTCTTTATTATGTTCATATCTTCTCCGCAAGACATGTACGCCAATGCAATATTATACAGCGACGTCGTAGCTTTCTCATCCCGGAACACATCTGCTCGTTTCTGCGGAAGACAAGTCATATTTATCTAGCATCTAATTATATGAAAATGTTTTATCAAACTTGTCAAATAACTTATTCAGAGATATCGTTAAACAAACTTCAGAATGTAAAGCTGTCCAAAGAAATAAAACCACTAAAATAACCCTTACAGAGTAATTTATGTGTATTGATTATTCAAATTGGCTAAACCGAATGCATGGAATTTTAATCTGAAAGTTCAAAAAAATTATAGTGTTTATGTACTTACGTAGATCATTGCACACGCGTGTCGATATAATGTATAACGAGATTTAAGATTCGAAAGATTTATTGTGGAATTATAGTTGCCTTCCTGCCTGCAGGTGTATTGTGCACTACGCAACTGAATTTTTCGATCATGAGACCAGTCTTATAGTGTCTATAAAACGTTTACAACAACCCAGCAGTTAAGTAATAAGCTCCAGCTTTTATAAAGGACATGGACAGAGAAATTATATGATTTTCAACAATTTATTTCGCTTTTCTACAGAAATGGTTGCGCCAATCTTGTCGAGTGTTCGCCAGCAAAGGTTTCGTTCCAACTTCATACAATTTGGAAGCTCAATAGCTTTTAAATCGACATAATGCCGCCACCTGTAACTAAAAGGCCACAAACCTTACGCCTCCACGACGTTTCATTGCAAAATTGATTTCCTGATGGTATCTAACCTCCCGAGGGAACGTTGGATAAATAAATACTTTACGATAATCTTCGGAGATCTGAGACAGGCCAGAATTACAGCAAGGCCGGGATATTACTGCGTTTTAATTCCGTTCTCGACACACCTCCGTCGCATTACGATTTGATATGATTTAGTGCGTTATTGTACGTGCCATGCTCAACCCTCGCATCGCATAAGTCAAATAAATTTTGGAAAGGTTGCAATGAGCGTAGCTGGCTGATCTCGATATCTCCCGCATGTATTACCTACTAAATTACAATTAGGATCGCACTTTTGACATATCGCGTTATATTTAAGCGTGCTCTGTGCTTATTATTTCGCTTTGGTGAACGTGTTTTGGCATGTTTTATGCTTATGTTGTTTTTTAAGGAGAGCTGATTATAAGTCTTTATTGATTGTGTCGCTTTATTGTTAGCAATGAACTTTGTATGCGACAGATTTTGAATGCTATCGTACGTTTTATTAGTTGTTAGTTAAATTTACAGTAAAGTATTTTATAGGTAACATTGAGATTAATATTAGCTTCTAGACAAAAAAACAACCGCGATTGAGAAACGTAAATAAATCGCCTAATTAAAACCTCGGGTATGAATATAGACACTAATCCTTTTAAAAGCCTTGAGACATAAGATAAAATGTAAGCAATATGGAAGAAGCACTGATTCTAGCCATCCGCGGCAGAATCTCGTTTAGTACATCGATAAAAGTTGTAAAATGCAAATGGGGCTAGTGAAATGTTAAGAATCTTACGCCCACGCCTTTAGCACCGTTACTTTATTCACATACATATATATTTTCACACATTATGTAAACTTTTCGTATTCACCAATAAATATAGATAATGGTACTTTTTGTGTAAAGAGTTTACATTTTCACACTTCTCGTGGTATCGTATCAATTTATCGGACAAACCGTTTAGTTCGACGGTAAATGTTATCTAAGATGTTGCATTTGGTTTAAATATCAGCTATTTATAGTCTGTCTCTGTTGACATACAAGTTACCAACAAAATGCAGGGTTCACTACTTCCATTTAAACGAAACATAATGAAGTTTCTAAGAAACGCAATATCTTGTCTTTTGTTCCGGACTAGGAGTTGGAAATGGCAATATATCGACCTGCCTGAACCATAATATTTAAAAGGATTTACTATTATTTATAATTACTCTTGTCCATATATATCAATCTCTTGAGACTCGAGACTGGCTTATAGCCACATTCCGGCTTTTAACGACTTTCGCCTAACAGCTTTTAATGCATCCTTATCGCTCACCTGGTGACATTTTAGTGCATTACTGGACCCCTTGGTAGCGTGAGGATATAACTAGTATGTGTTAATCAAATTCTGGAAGTTACTTTTAGAAAAAATAGATCTGTTAGGAATTGTTATTCTTGTTATGAATTGAATTGCTCTTTAAAAGATCGTGGTACTGGGTGTAAACAATTATTCCTGGTATAAGAGATAAAGAAGATTTCATCACTTTAAATTAGTTAAATTAGGAAATTCTTCTGATTCATCAAATAAATAAAAACATTGTTAAAAAAAATATGATGTTAGTAATACAAACTACTTATATCCTATGTTAGTAACAAATGTATTACAACATTTTTGCACATTTATTATTACCAAAGCCTCTGAAACTTTTGATTTTGCCTGTAATTCTCAAGAAAGCATTTTTTTTAATGTTAGAACATTACGTCGAATTTTGAAAGTCAGTAGGTATCCACACATGTTATTCCATCAAAACATTCAACTACATTCCACAAAATAAATTATCTTGAATCTATAAAAATATATCTAAATAATAATTCTACGTAGCAATTTGAATGTGATGGGAGAGCCGAGTGTGGAGTCCATATATCTAGAAGGGCAAGACAATAGACTATAGCAGTGACTACATTTCATCCGATAATTGTAGAGGGCGCGTGAGTCGATCGTCGATGCGCAAGCGCCCCGAACGGCAGCTAAACGCCATTTTGTTATTAGGGATGCGATTCATCGATAATGTTCACTATTATTTATTATATCGATACGTTATTGATAGCTTAAGACCTATTAAATATATATTATCAACATTCCTTTTGCTAATAAGGCACACACGAAAGTCTAAACGATTACATTTATCTCTTAATTGTCAAATGAGGTAGATTTATCTGTTGTACCACGAATAATAATTTATGCAATCTAGACAAGTAGGTATGTCTTTTGTCAGAGCCGAGTTATTTATGAATGCCTACACAAATTCCTAACCTAGAATCATGCGACAAATATTGGCGTCTGGTAATATTCAGACATGACAGCTAATTGTAAAATACATAAATATCAGCCGGTGCAAACTCAAATAACGTAATGACTGTGAAATAAATTATCTAAGAAGGAAAAATATATTAAAACTGCAGTGAGAATAAAAGAGATCAATGACATCTTATAGATAACAATAAAAACACCGCGTGCACTGACACATCACTATTCTGAGGAAACGGGCCGTTAAAAATATTTAATTTGGTTGGCGCGTAACCCGTAATTACCTGTTACATAGTTATTCACGATCCACACAGCCTGTGAGTAAATCCACTGCTCAAGTGGTTTGGAAATGTTTACAGAAATGTACCCGGCTGCTTGTTGGTTTGTTTGTGAATTACGGCCACTTGGTCATTTAAATTAATTATTACCGGCGACCTGTAATCCTGAACTGAAGTGTTTTAATTTCCGCGAGCGTCATATTTATACTTTGTGGCACGAGGAAATAACCATAAAGCATTTCAAGAGTTTATTTGCAACTAATACTAATTCAATCATAGCTGCAAGGTTTTTTTTTATCGATTTATCATAAGCCGACTGAATCGATTCTAATTGATATCTGATAGGTTCCTTCTTGAAAAAAGTTTCGTTTGTACTCCGTATTTCATTAGTATTGATGGCTTACTAAAACCAATTAGAAATTCTGAAACCTGTTTGCAGGTTCTAGAACAAGTGTGAGAACTTGAATTATTCTTCACTATAAAACATGAACCCTCCTCTTTCCTTTAGTAATAAGCCTATTCAATAAAATAATTCAGTTAAGCAAAGGGGTTCGAGTTTTTGTTCAATTTGAGTGCTTTAATTCTGGTGAAGATGAAAAGGACTTAATTAATAAAGAATGACCTTGTGGAGCGGTAGAGGTCGATGACACCGCCGTTTATAGACAAATCTTTTGTGCAATAATTGTGTTAGATTGTGATCATTGTCACTATGAGCAATTCCTTAAAAGATTCAATCATTCTATAGGAATCGTACATTTACTGTTGGTTTTGTACGATTTTTGTACAAAGTGCAATACAAACATTGACATCGGATTCTTTGCGTTGTGAAGTTTCATGACTAACGCAAAAGAATTCTCACTTTTGAATTGGAGGATAGGTTGCTAGAAAAAATAAGACGATAAGATAAATACACCTGTAAGAAGTGTCAGAAATTTTGGACATTTCAAATGTTGAAAGAATTTGCTGTTGAGTTATTGCTTTTGTACGCCGTTACGTGAGACAGGTAGTTTCTTGGAAATATTGCCCGCTTGTTTTTGAATGCTGTATTTGCAGGTTCTCTGCATTAGCACCACACTTAGAGAATATAAAAAAGTGCCAATTAAAGTACCAGGCAAAACTTTATGAGACGTTAAATACTAACAATCAAAAAAAGTTCTCACTTTTACTTATTTCATAACATGCGTTCGTAGATAATGAACACAAAACCATAAAAATCAGTTATATTATTCTCTTATCTCTGAGATATCTGTTATCTTTATCTTATAGTGGCAGTGAAACAAGCCCTGAATCTAATAAATATCAATGATGTTTGTACATAAACCAAGCAAACAGGTTTGATACTTCGGCCGCGAGGATATCAATTTTAAACGCTCGTAAATATATAAATATTCAGCAAAAAAAAATCATATCATTATAATCTGTCTTCATATACGAGAAAAGTAGATTGTACGATTTGAGCCTGCTATAATGAGTTTAGGTCGGAAATAAATCACCGAGGACGTTTACGATATAGCTTCATTTAAACTATAAATAATTACGAGTTCAAGTGCCTTAGTGGACGTTAAATCAAAACAATTTATGTATTAGAATGTCACTAAATTACATCGCTATTAAACAATAACATTAGGAATTGTCTGGGATTGTGTTTGTAATTACAGTTATAAAATTGCGTTTTCAACACATTTTAATGTGTCGAATAAATATTCTTCCAAGAGGACGATATGAAGAAATATTCAAGGAACAATAATAATACGTAGACTCAGTTTATTTCTAGTACCTGCAAGAGAATATGAAAGTTTTAGATTATTTGACGACATGTTTTGTTGGAAGCTGAATACCTCCTCCATTCATTGAAGAATTGCGCCGAGTCAAAAGTATCGAACAAATCATATACAGTAGAATTCTATTATGTGTGCGTCTTGCTCAGCTGTAAGAAATGCAGGTACTTATAGTTTGTAGAGGTGAACAAAGTTTGGTCCAACAGTGGGGCCAACTCGGCGTGGCATCCGCCGCTCATCCTTACGTAGCTCGCGGCTATAAAGGTGCACCATAAAACGGGTCTCATTTTATGACCATTTGACGAAGTTATATATGTTTTTGAAGCCATTTCTTAGTCGGGCCGACCATTGTGGCTGCGTGACCACTCCGCAGCGTCTCCGTGCCATTCTTATTATTCTAAAGTCTTATGCTATTGCGAGGGAATGGATATTTAGCTCAAATTTCTTCGAGATTTACGAATATTATTTACAGATCTAATACCATTGTCAGATAATCAGTTTAGGTTAATTCGTTTACGAATCGTGCTGGCAGAGAGTAAGGGCCCGGGCTATCGCGGAGGAAATCTGCAATCTCGACAATGCTGTATCAATATTCATGCTTACGGTCGCGACCCCTACTATTTGCATAACTGCGCAATGCATTCTCTCGGTTGCAACTGTTCTATTGTTTTATGATCTAAATGACCACGCGATATAGAGCCAGTCACGATAATCATGTATGTTAATATGTATAGATGCATGTTTATGGTTTGCACTATATTGTAATAGTCTAATTTTGTTCTAGGATACTTAGTTAGAACTTTCATAACTTTTTTACTATACAAAGTGCAAAAACCCAACAGTAAAAAGTTCACTGTTTACATCTTCTATATACATATAGCAAGCAAGTTAAAGTATCCATTCAGTCAATTCAATCTGTAACACTCAATTAAAAGAACAAAATATTGATTGTCTTGGTATTGACAATTACAACAATTAGTAATTGTGCACGCTCCATTCGATTTGTGCATGGTAGGATTCTGATGATGGAAGCAGTATGAAACGATTTTAATAGAAGAACCGGTTGAACGCGAACTTGAACTCAAACCACTAGGTTTCTAGCAGAACTTTCTTGAATTACTTACTCTGGAAATAGATACATTTTAATACGTATAAGCACTCAGTTTAGAACACGACGCCATTAATGTTTAATTAAGGCCGATATCGTACTGATTCTTATGTTTTCTCGACCTACCGTAAATTGGTAACAGGAAAAGAAAAAGTGGTTAACAAGAAGATCTCTTTATTAAGCAGAACCTTGTTCGATGTGAGCTGAATAAATGGGATACGTTGGCGGAATGTCTTAGGAGTAAACAGGCTAGGCACTAGTGTTGCACTCATTAGCTAGCTCATTACCGGTTGTTCATCAGTTTTATGATCGGTATAAAAGGAGACTGCTTAAACATCGAGCACCTTTTTTATCATGGTCATGGTCTTTGGTCTGAACTTCAGAAAACAACGGCTGATTTTCAAGTTTGGTCTTGTTCCTGTGTAGATAGCTACCAGAACACCAGGTGTAGTAATTAAATGCACGGTCAGCCTACAACATTAATAATAATAAGCTTATTTACAAAGTTTCCGGTCGAGCCTGAAACTTTTCGGACATATTTGAAACTCCAAATATGCCTGAGTTGAAGCTTAAATTCTCTAAACATCAATAACTGTTACATTTCCTTTGTTAAATTCGAATGGTTTAAGTGATGTCCTCTTCCTTGTCTTTGTTCTTCAAGCTATTGTCGATGCCCAAATGTTTAGAGGAAGACGTGCGTGTCAGATTTCTAGCAACGGATTTAATTTTATGGTCATGATATTACATTTGGAAATAACTAACACTTCCTTTCTTCATTTCAGGTAAACATACAAATAACTGCGCTTTGTTCCCACTGTGTGTAAGTACCTCAATACCTACATAGCCGAGCTCATTCCTTGAGCATGTATGTTATTGTTTCATAAAATACTGGTATTCCAGTGCATGTGAAAACCCATTTTTATTACCATTCAGGCCAGCTCGTAAGTGTGTTTAGATCAATAAAAATGACAAGTGGAAGCGAAACTACAGATAACTTCCACTAAGCCTTTTAATAGCAGCCTCTTGGTAATAAATTATGTTTAATGACCACTAAAATAAAATAAATTGGAAAATACGACGCTCCAGAGTACAAATAAAAGAACACTTCCCTTTACAAATCCTAAACGCATATATTAAACCTGATAGAGATATTAAAGTTATAAACAAATCTCATAAGTGCGCGTGATAACGGAACGTCACGCGGTTAGAAAAAGCTGATTCTAAATTAATTTTATTTATTGAATTAATCAGTTATCTGAAACTTAATCGCGTACAATAAAAGTTGAATTTTCCAATGAATTTCACAGTAAATAACTCAGCAGTCGGCTAATTGGGTCTATCTTAGGAACATTAAGATGTTGATAGACTAACATAGCTTTGATCACCCATAGATTTGGCCGGACACGCAATATTTAGGTAGTTGGAGGCTGTATGTTGTGTGCTGATGCCTAAGAATAGACTGTAGCGTTATATTGTTACCTGACTTGGGTTTCTATTATGGAGATGAATAAATTCATGTGAGCACCTTTAGCTGCATGGTTAGTGGTCACTCTCTTTGTGTTTTAGTCTTGTATGAAATACATTGAATAATGATTTGTGTAGCTTATCACAATAACAGAGTGGCAGTTCTTGGGTAGTAACTTAATGCATTTTGTTGGAAAAGGGTTAGAAATAAACTTTTGTGTAATTTTTTTCCCAATAGCTTGCTCTCCTCGAGAGGGAGTGGGCTGTAATCTAACACGCGGACCCCGTGCAAAGTGGTAGATAATGTAGATATCACATGTCTTAGAATTTTTGGTTCTAGGATATGCCATTTTCCTCACGATGTTTTCCTCAACCGTTTTAAGAACAGTGGTGATGAAATTATTTACACAAAATAAAAAAAAGCGCCTGTCTGGGTTCGAACCATAGATATACAATAGTTCGAACCATGACCGTAAGTCAGGGTCGTTACCACTGGGTCACTAGTGCTCCAGCTTTTTTACCGGCTTCAAAAAAAAGGAGGTTATCAATTCGACACGTATGTATGTATTATTATTGGAATTGCATTATATTCACATATGACAATCTTCCAAACAAATATACAATATTTTATAGATGTATGTATGTATGTATCGGATCGTAACCATTTTTTATTGGCTTACATTTACTTCAACTTAGGGAACAGTGCAAGTTTCATCAAAATCGATTCGAGAATTTTCAAGATATGGACTAATACAAAAAAAAACTAAAACTAAAATACAGATCCCAAGGCACCGACTTCCGAAATTAAAGTTATTTCATAAATTTGAGTTAATTTCTTTTTGAAATCGGTTTAATTTTTTTAAATTTCTTTTCTATTCCAATGCCATATTTAATATACAAATACATGTTATGCCTTATTGTTTGTGGAAACGCGAGCATTTAAGAGCAGTGTAGGAAGGTAGTAAACCCAAAAGTGATAGGTACAATCATGATAGTTTGAAGAACAAGGTATAGGTAATTATTTATTAATTTGCTGCCTCATTGGGCTAGTGGTGGCAAGCGCTACTGCTGAGCAAGAAGTCCTGGGTTTGACTCCAGGTTCGGGCAAAGTGTTATTGGGTTTTTTATCTGGAATTTCAGGAGTCTGGATTTGTGCCCAGTTAATGGCAATAAATAGGGTCAACCCCTTTCACATGGGACTTAAACATAACTGGCGAAATGTGGGTGTATTTAGGTGCACTTCTCGCTTAACCTTTCAGGAATTACACGTAACCATTCACCATGAAAACACAGTACCTAATTACTTTTCCCCAAATTTCTAGAACAAACAACAGGTTGCTGTAATTAAAAAGAGGATTATTAAGCATTCATTTCTATCATTCATAGTTTTGAAACACCGCTCGTTTAATGTTGTGCAACAGGTGCACCTCTCCGTCCTCTGCCAAACCCTTTGTGTAAAAAAGGCATGGTGTTAGATTATGTTGTGTTACTTATTAATTTATTCGTTATTTATTAAGTTTCCGTGGTTAGTCTGTGGATGGGTGACCATCTTTACATACCGAGACCCCTCCGTGCCTCGGAAGCACGTTAAGCATTTGGTCCCAGCTGTCATTAGTAGGTCTTTGACAGTCGTTACAGGTAGTCAGAAGCCCGAAAGTCTGACAACCAGTCTTACCAAGAGGTATCGTATTACCACTGGGTAATACGATACTGGCGACTGCCTATCCGACCTCCACAACCCAGTTACTGAACTGGGTTGTGGAGGTCAGATAGGCAGTCGCTCCATGTAAAATACTGATATTCAGCTGCATCTGGTTAGACTGGAAGCCGACCCCTACATAGTTTGGAAAAGGCTAGACAGATAATGACTTAATAATTTATTAAATAACATATAAACACTAAAACAAGGAACTGAGTTCACCTACAGTCTTATGCAGATAACTCACGACGAGAATTTCCGCAGTGAGTTCATAAACATTGCTCAATTCACTTCGAAACAGCAAGAACGATCTAATGCTGACCGTTTTAGACAAGAAGTACTTATGAGGACGGTGACAACGATCGCAGGCGCAACTGAACGATAACCTTACAACCCGACTCAACAACTTGTAATGAAAATGTAAGCCTTATTATATGGGCACAGGTATCTTCGAGACTGCTGTAACAGTATTATTGAATAATTATGCTATCTTAGTTATCTAACTCGCTCTAAACACAACGCTTTGACAATGACGGACCGCTGGGAAATTAGTTTTGAGACAAAATGTCGCGGGTAAACGGTTCAGTTCGGAATTTGGTTGCTTGACGAAAAGTGTTTTTATTCTAATGGAGAATAGAGAATAGAGGATTCACCCTCTATTCTCCATTAGAATAAAAACACTTGTCAGCAATTGATAGTTTCAGGGATCTTTTATAGTGGTAAAAAGTCCCTGAAACTATCAATTGCAATTGTCAATATGTACGTGATTGATTCTGGTACCTATTCAGCTGCATCCGGTTAGACTGGAAGCCGACCCCAACGTAGTTGGGAAGAGTCTAGGCAGATGATGATGATGAATGATACACATTGATGCGCAAATTGATCGTATACCAAATGAAGGGTCATCTGCAATAGTGATAAATGTCCTTCGTTTATCGTTCTGAGATAATCGGGTTTTAAATAAAAAAAAAATAAACGATGAAAAAAAACACAGTGTTAGAGATGGGAAAATAGTTTTTTTTTATGAAATAGGGCATGTATTATAGTAATAGTTCTTTGGAAAATAATCATTCTTGAGTAATTTTAAATAATTAAAAAAAAAAACATTATTGCCGTGAACACACGTGACGTTGAGCGCTCTAACCGTGTAGCGAAATATTAAAAACTTGATTATCTCGAAACTGGAAGCGATATTGCTAAGTTTGTAAACGTGATCATAAACTGCATATATCAAGTAACCGAATGACGGTATTAGTTTATATTTTAACATTTTTGGACATTTATCACTCTTGCAGTGAACCCTTCAAATGCAATTGAAGCGATTGACAATAGTACTACAATAACAATTAATTGAAATTGATCGTTTGGGACCCTTATTCTAATATCTATTCATTCCACAAACGTTGGTTTTTCAAGGTAAGTGAAAAGATAGGATTTGATTTCGTCTCGACTTTTTTGTAAAGCTGTTTCAGTACGCCTGCCTACTATGATGAAATGCAAAGTGGAGCGTATGAATTATTTATATTGGAGTAAATTGCATAAAATAACGACCCACTTTATGTTTAGGCATCACATGATAAAATAAGAATATAGATTGAAGGCACCACTACATTACCGTGACCAGGCGTTCGCAATAAGGTCTAAATTCGCTTAAAGCTACCACTGTTATTTGTGCCTACATAAACAATTATTTTTATATTCGATTCGCGCATTCACTCGTGCGCTGGGATTATTATGAAAGTTCGTTTTATACTATATTCCTGCAACATAAAAACCTTTTTTTTTTACTTTGATTAAGCAATTTATATTCAGTGTGTATCGCTATTTTGCCTAAAATCTAAATAGACACCCGTTTTTGAAAAAAAAAAGTTAGTGTGAATTTTGTGATTGCACGCGATAACGACTTCCAAATACACGAAAATTCTCATTTTATGGAAACTGAGGAACTAACGTTATATCTTACCAGAATTTTTTTTGAAATTAGATAAAGTTCAGAATGCTTTAATTAAGTACGAGCTGGTGCTGAATCAGGTAGATTCTTCCAATTCCACGGATAGTTTATGTCCACAGGGGTCAACGGTACCTTTGCCCATCAAGGAATTAAAAAAAAAACTTGACTAGAAACACTAGTACGATCGGTTTCCAGAACACACCAGCCATTTTTAATTAGCGGCCGTACACGCACTGATCGCGGGGTAGTATTAAAACGATACAATAAATTAATTCTTGACGGATCCATCAACTGGTGCATTTACAAGCCATTGTGGAGTTATTACTATACAGTCATGCGGTGGGTACATATTGGTATAAACTGAATGTGGAAATTGATGAAGACCATCAATATTTATGACCAGAAGATCATAGCTGTTGGTATTTGGTCTTATCTACAAGCTTATTTCGAAGAGAAAATACACACACATCATTTTACGACTTCTATTTTAAACACTACGAACTTCCCACAGCTTTGCTCATAATGGCACTATGGCTATAACAGTTTTAGAATCTCTATTAAAACGACTACAGGAAACTTATCTGAACAACACTTTAGCACATTTCTCCTGCAAAAATCTTTTCCTTCATTTTCCTTTTATGTTTTCAATTTTATGATCATTTAATGATAGGAGTGTACATAAATATACTTTTCGGTTATCAAGTATATCTATTCATTTATAAAAATAAATAAAATTGAAGTGTCTGTTAATAATGTAAAAATAACAGCTTTTTACTAAATTCATATGTGAAAGTTTATACGGTAAGTACTTATAACGAAATAACGATTTAAAAAAATGTCCGTCTAAACCGACAGACATTTTCATTAGCAGGAAGAAACATTCCTGCTAATCTTCGAAACGGCTGGACCGATTTTTATGAAATTTGGTATGATACTTCGAGCCCTGGGGAAGAACAAAGTTACTTTTTATTGACATACCACGCGGGCAAAGGCGGAAGCTAGTCACACTAATATTATAAAGGCGTAAGTTTGTGAGTGTGTGTTTAGGTATGTTTGTTACTTCTTCACGCTCAAACGGCTGAACCAATTTTGATAAAATAATAGCTGACACCCTAGATTAACATATAGGCTACTTTTTATCCCGATATTCATACGGGAACGAGACTTCGAAAAACCGCGGGACACAGCTAGTTACATATAAGCAAGCATATTAATTTGTCCTATACTCATTATGACCGTATTACTAATAAGAAGAAGAAACACTATCCAACCACTACCAAGAAATGAGTATCAACAGGGTGTTCACAAAAATGATTCCCATTTAACTCCTAAAATAGTTCGTAGAAGTTTCGCAAAGCTTACCAAACAGTTGCTATACGATATTTTTAAGTATCGTATCTCATAATAAGACAAAGGATGGTCATGCATAAGTATCGAGAGGACGTAATAGCATTGTCGTTATAAATCACGTGGAGATATTGATCGTAAATAAAGTTGCGATTTATGACAAAACAGAGATATCTCGCGGCGTTAGTGGCTTGTGTAAGGTACTACGTATACATGCAGATACCCTTTGCTCCTCCGTCTGATGGAAATGTCAGCTTTCAAGTAAATAAACGCATAATAATGTTGCCTTTTCACTTACATACAGACGTAACTGCACATGTAATTATTTTCATATTAATGTAAAATGTAAGATACTAATAAAGATAGAGACTATAAGCTTTGAATGCACTTACTTATTAGGAATAACAGGGTGTTTATGACAACAATAACAATGTTCACACCGCTTTAATATCTATAATTAAACATTGATATTACAACGTTTGAAGTAACAGCCAACACTAACTCACACTTGACACAATTGCAGCGTCGCAGCAAGTAACAAGTCAATAAATAAAATAGTATGCAGTATTCGCATTTAAATCACACTCTGTGTATGGAGATGAGGATGTTTAATACACCCTTTAATTGATATGTTGCGTGCTGACTTATAGTATCTGATCTGAAGCCAGGCGTGTTCCTCCGGCAATTCTATTGGGCAATTTATTTATATTGATTCCTATACCAATCCCTATCTGTCTAGATAGCTCATGGCTTTATATATTGCCTCTAAAAGTTGGACTGATATATGAAATTATATAGGTAGGTACTTGGTTAATTATCTGGCGTGTAGACGGAACGTGGGTTGATTTGCGTTTGTGTGAATGCGTGCTCAAATATACAGGTCAACTGTGAATCGAACATATTTTTCAGTTTTCCAACGAATAGAGCTTTAATCCAATTAACGTTGACCCGTATACCTAGTTTAATCAACGAATGACCCAAAAGGGCAGGGAGAGATTTCGTGAACAGGAACCTAAGCATTTCCTTCAGAAACTTGTTCAGGGTGCTTAAGGAGTGAACATACTGAAAGTCCTGACGTCTGGGAGTTCCAGGAGTAGCTCATTCCCGAGCCACTGCTTCATTTCGTGATAGGTGCGTCGGGAATACTGTTCAACGCTGAATAGCTTTTATTTTCACTTTTCCGCAGCGTATAGTTCGAAAACGGTTGAAAATTCGGAAAAGTGGATGGTGGAGTAGAGTGGGGAATTTTATGAGCTTTCATTTGGTATTCAGTAAAATTTTCCCTACGGGGCACCGTTTTTTAAATATACGCGAAAAACCCTAAAGTGGGAACTTTGTATACCCCCCGCACTCGGACTCACCTCCTAGCCGTTAGGACTTTTAGTATGTCCACGCTTTATGCACTCTGAACACGTTTATAAAGGTCCCTGCTCACGCACTCTATAACTCCTTGACTGGACTAGGTTATTTTTACCGTTCAACAGAATCAAAACTATTTTATAACTGTAAGAAACACCTGCTTACGTTAACTGAGAAAAAAGTTCATGACATTGAGAAAGATAGATGATCAAAACGAGTACGCATCGTAAACGTGGACCGTTTTTCTAATTTTTTTAAGAATTCTTTAACACGAGAAAATAATTTTAGGAAGTTAATTAATCTCGACTGATGAAGTCTATTAGTTACAGTCAGAGATTATGTTTGAATAGATTAAAAACAAAAATTGTATGTCATTTGTCTTCTCTGCTAGCATTGTGAGAATATTTTTTGTTTAATAATACTAGTCTAGACTATGAGCAAATTAAATGGTGCTTAACTATAATTAGGTAAGGGCTTATTGTTAGTATTATTTTTGGTTTGTTTTAGTGTGTCATTAGATGTCAGTTTCGTCTTTTGTGGGATTTATAGTCCCTTCATTAAATAGTCTTGTTCATTAAATAAAGAATTAAGAAAACAAGATGTGAAGATAACATTTTTCACAGTGTTGTATGTCATTTGTCTTCTCTGCTACTATTAAGGGATTTTGTTTTGTTTAATAATACTAGTCTAGATTATAAGCAAGTTAAATGGTGTTTTAGTATAGTTAGGCATGGGGTTAGTTTTGTGCCATATCTTTTATTTATTTTAGTGTTTAATTAGATATGTCTCGTCTTTTATGTGATATAGAGAATTAAGAAAACAAAATGTGAAGATTACATTATTCACAGTTGGTAATGAAAGTCTACCTTACTCAACCACATTTTCACAAAAAAATTATTCTGTGTGGGATTGGGTCCTGAAGGCCAATTCTAGTAATTTAAAACTTTTAAAATCTAGTTGCAGTGTTATCTCGGCGATAAAAAAATTTCAAATTTTTTTAAGGAAATTAGAGGTATTTTTGACAAATTGAAACTGAGATCAAACTATGAACGTCCTTAAAAGTACGAGAGTTGCCCCTCAGTTCAAAAGTTAATCGGGCTAAAATTTGACCGTTTGACCTCACGACCACACGGCCGGTGATCAAGGCCCGCCGTTAAGCTATTGTTGCCTTATCCCCACCTACCACCATTGGGATATCTACAATTTTAATAAATATCAATATTAGATCGGATTTGCATACACAATTTTTCCAAAATTTCCGTTTTAGGTGTAATGAAGCCGGCTAACTTATTAGATTATTATGTGAATAAATATTAATTTGATGCATCGAGACAAGAACACGAGATACTCGTTAGAGCATTGTAGTCACAGCAAACAGGACTTTTTTCTAAGCTTGTAAATAATTTATTCAGAACATCGTCCGTCGGTTAAGCGTCCAATTTGTCATGGACAAATTCTGTGTGTTAGTCTAACACACCGTGGGTACCTACCCGCTGCGTTTGTGTGTTCTTGAATAATTGTTACATTTACTTACATTGGACGAACACTTAACTTAACACGCAATACTTAATCATTTTGATATTTAGACGTAATTGCTATCATGAATGATCGATTTATCAAGACTGGCACCTGTAAGTTGGGGTTGCACTCATGTTTCACGTGAAATAAGCTGGATTATGACCTCTATTAACTTAACTTCTGTAATATAAGGAATAACTACTTGATTAGAGAGTGAAAATAGCTTAGTCAGCCTATAATTTTCGTATTACTAGGACACAGGCCTCCTCTCTGTGGGAGGGAGTGGGCCATAATTCACCACGAGGGCCCAGTGCGGGTTGGCGGAGGTCACATGTCTTCGAATTTTTCGTTCTAGGTCCTCACAATGCTTTCCTTCACTCGTGAGTAACGCAAATTATTAAGGTGCAAATGATTCAGCAGGTTCAAATATCGGATCGCCCAAAAGCAGATAATAATTTAATTATAATTCAAACGATTCTCTATTCGGATGATGTTATTATACTAATACCAGTTCTTTTGAAGCGAGTAATAACCAATACACGTAACGAATACGTCCGAAGGTCAGACACTTATGCTGGCAGTGAAGTTTTAAGGTATATCTCAATCTCGACTCGATGTAGATTACCGAAAGGAATTAAAAAGAAATATATGGCGACATTATGCGCGGGCACAGGCATATGAATAGCTTATCTACCGCGTAAGAATGCCAATAGCGTGAGAACTGCCCGTGTCCACTTCCAAATTATTCTGAATACGTTCGATCCACGTCCTTGATGCGTGACCGGTTACTAAATCAGCGAGGAGCGAACAATACAGCACAACGTGTGTATTATTTTACTTTGCACGTACTTACACGCAGACTACCTTTTATCTATAAAAATGCCGTATCGCGATCATACCTGGACGATGATAGTGCATCGCACTATTGTTAAGTTCATCGCGGTATTTATTTTGCTTAAATAATAGGTTTTAAAAACAACTCGTTTACCTGTTACAACTTTTCAATATAGCATCTACTATACCTACTAAGCTTTTTGCGTCAGTCAGTGAGGAGCGTTTGAAACTCAATCAATTACCGGTTCATTGACCTCTGCTGCTTAGCTTACATAAAGAAACTTTAATATCCAATCTATAAATTCTATTCAAATGATGTTTTATGTATAACATTTTGAGGAAAGAATATAAATAACAGTAGTAACTTTGAAGGAATAAACGGATATAGCACGTGAATCGAAGTTAAACGATTAAGACGAATAAGCCGTATCGAATTCGATTATGGCGAGGCGCGCTCGATTCCGGCTCCCGATGACAGAATCGAGAATGCGATTTAAGATTTTGAGAGGGCTATGTGTACGTATAATTAGCGGTGCGGAAGCCGGGTAGTTAGTGCGAGGGGCGGGTTGTCCTCGTAACGATAAATCATAAGTGCGCAGGAGTCGCTGGGCGGACGATGGGCGGAGCGAGTGATTTTTAAACGGTTTTTTGGGTTTCGCGACGGCCAATGCACGAGTAATTCGGGCATCCTTTTCTGGCGCCTCGATATGGCGACACTTTTTCGTTAATTAGGAGAACCATGATTACGACTAATTTTCCGGACAACGACCTCGGCGGCAAAAAGTGGTATTCAATTAAAACAATACCTATCCAAAACTTAAGTTGTGAAAGCTTCATAAAAAGGATACTTGGTCTCCGCCAAAAAGTATTTTCCGAATGAGAAATTCTTACACAGTGCTCGTAAAGCGTTCGCTTCCCGATTTTTTGGGTGGCGTTGTCACCCTGTGGCTACTAATTAATACCCCGCGGTCGGTGCGCGGGCGCAGGTACGCTCCGCTCTGTTTGTGCTCGCTTGCTGCTTTTTGTTCCGCACTGTCTCTATTGTTCTCTGTCGGATCACATGATGTCGCTCTTAATTCCTTCTCACTGCCTCATGAGCTCTGAATACTGATTGAACAGTGACATATACATCACGTATTTATAACTGCAATAATCTCCCAGACGGTCGCTTTTCAACGGAAAAAAAGACGTGTCCTTGTTTTGATCGTATTAATTGAGCTTATAAGAAATTAAATTGATGTTATTACGCACAAACTTGGCATAATTATCTGTAGGTTAGTAAAACTGACTGTATATGTACCGCAGATGTTGGGTTGAACCGCCATGATGTCTTTATTGATTTTGTCTAGGGATCATAACGTAAGTAAATTGTAACAATATCGATCTCGAGAGAGGGTTGGTCGGATTCTAATATTCTTGTCTCGTTTTATATTCTTACCACTTACGTTCCTACATTCAATAAAATGGTCTTTTGAAAAAATATTATTACAATGTACCTATAACTACGTATACTATACATAGCCGGGCCTATTTGTAACAAGTAGTTATAACTTGATACGTTATCGGCCCACCATCTTGTTCGAGTGTTCGTTTGAGTAATCTACGAGTCGTTCGATCGTTTCGTTAACTTGATACGCAATAAATTAAAAGAGTAAATCAAAATAAACATTTCCAACCCTGATAGAGATACAAAATATCATATTATTTGAAATGCGAGGCAATATTTAAAATGCTTCATAACAACTAGTGATTACCTCGGGGGCGTTACTATCTACATATTTATACCAGATACAATTCAAAACCAGTTTCTTCTCGCCACTCGATTCTAACAAGAATTTGGACTCATACAAAAATAAATACTGTCCACGAAACATGAGAAAGGTAATATCGTCATATTAAAACATTTGCTAACTCAATTTTGGTCTAAAATAAAAGTTGGTAAGACTTGTTTTTGGTTAACCGGTGGAACGGTAGTTAGATCGAAATAATTCTGGAAATGAAAAGCTATATAGCAGTATTTATTATGACATCCGACAGTATAGTACAAAATTGATTTTATCGAGGCTTACCAACATGCATAGTTTAAATTTCTCTACAGGTCTGTTAAACTACGCTGTAGTAGGGTAATTACTTCCACGCTATTAATTAAAATTTAATTTAGGTAACCGTATTTGAGTAACGATATTGTAGGCTATAATATATGGTAGGACTGCAAGCATGCCACTACATTAAACTCGGCTGGGAACGGCTCCTCGCGCTCATGTTGTGACAGACTCATTGCGCGTTACATCCATACTCTACATTTACAAATATTCCGATAACTTATTTACATTCTCATGCAAAAACGCCTATTTGTGTTGATTAAAGTTAAAAGATAAATTAAACCTTATTAAGTTTTTGTAGACAGTTTTTAGCATCGTTTTTCTCGTACGTTTTTAAAGAGCTTCAATGAGGCGAACTTTTATGTTTAATGAGCTATTGATTATTCGTTAATTGAACTCGTTTATTTTATACAGGAATAACAGTTTTGTTAACCATTTTAATATGCACATCATCTTGCTTAACAGTCCGTACGAACTATGTTAGAAGAGGGACGTTGTAATTATTTAATTGTTAACATTACAGAACAGGTATCCATAACCTATTAAATGAAAAAAAAAACTGACCAAGTGTGAGTCGGACTCGCGCATGAAGGATTCCGTACCACAAGGCAAAAACGCCGTAAAAAACACGTTTGTAATATGGGAACGTTGGCACGTTTGTAAATTAAATATTTAAAGGGGGCCCCCTTAAATATTTAATTTACTCTGTTTTTGGCATTTGTTGTTATAGCGGCAACCGAATTACATCATCTGTGGAAATTTCAACTGTCTAGCTATCACTGTTCATGAGATACAGCCTGGTGACATATAGACAGACAGACAGACATACAGTGGAGTTTTAGTAATAGGGTCCCGTTTTTACCCATTGGGTACGGAACCCTAAAGACACAAATAAATAAAGTCTCGTGGCCCGTTCACTTGTTACGCTACTTTATACTTATCAATAACTTGCGACTTTATAATGATTAGAATTTTAAGTTCATTCAACTGTTACTTTCATTGGAACTTGTTTTGCTGTCCAGCGTATTCAAATGCAGCTAATATTATTAAATTGTAAATTAGCCTTCAGGATAGCGTGACATAAAGTACACTATGGCCAGGTTTACGACAACGGCTAAACACGAGATAAGGGTTGCGCTTTATTCGTACCATGTCCCCTTGAGTAATCGTTCAGATAGTTGCTATCTCTGCCGTGAAGCCTTCGTGATTTTTACAGTCTGCTCGAGGCATTAACGTGCCGGTTTATAGCAGACAATGCTTGGAAATGCGACACGTGTATTTATTATATTGATTGTAATATGAATTGCAAGCAATTTAGTACATTACATATGTTTTCCCGGCATGTCTACGATATGACTTTATTGTCCATTATTTTAATGCGATTTATTACAAAGCCTTTGCGAGTAATAAGTTTTATCTCCTCAAATTTTTAAATAAAATCTCTATTCAAAATAAGTCACGGCTGATTTTTCAATCGACCGATAATTTTTATTCGTGAAATAAATTTGACGTATGACAGTTTTTGTATGAAAGAACTGTCAAAAATTCTAAATCATTCCTCCAATAAAGTTATCCGGCGTTAGAAAATCAGCCATAAGAGTAAATAGAGAATAAAGTCCTAGAAAATAGTTCTGTAATTAAAGGTGATTAACGTAATAGATTCGCAGTTACTAACGCTTTGCACCAGTTAGGGATAATGCACATTTTATGGACTTTGCTCAATAAAACGAAAACTAATTACATAAGCATTTCGTATTGGCAAACTCAATTATTGTTAAGTACGCAATAGAGTCCCAATAAATCATTTAAGTTTACTCACGCAAATTCCATAACTCATGCGTTATTATGTATTTCCAACATTTTGCTGTGGCACTAAAATGCGGGCTATTTTAGTGTATGGTGGACAATGCCGGCATAGCGGCGGCGAGGCGCGGGCGCAGAGCGGCGGGGCCACGACGCGCGTACGCAGAAAAAAAGAGAAAATCCTCAATAGTCCTCCACGGCCCACACGCCAACCTATGGCCACTCAATCGTTCGTATTCCTCTAGCGGAATAGAAAAAGTCGCGGAGACGAATTTAACGTTCTTCATATTTTTTACCGACTTCACAAAAAGGAGGAGGTACTATGTTCGGATGTTTGTATGTTTTTTTTTTTGTATGTTTGTTCATCGATTACTCCGCCAATTGTCGACGGATTTTCAAAATTCTTTTTTTGTTCGAAAGTAGATAGTTCTGAGGTGGTCCCATTGTCACCAAATTAGGATCTGATGATGGGATCTTAGAGAAATCGAGAGCAACCCTCAAATTTTATAGGCTCACTTATTGTTTTTCGCATATTTTATGAAGTATCTTGTGTATTTGCGTACGGTTGTCACCATCTCAGGTAGCTGGGCTGATGATGGAAGGTTCAACTCCTTAACAGTAAGAAGTTACTCGAACAGGCAAGGACTGTTTTAGTAAATTGTTTTGATGTTTGATAGGGCATTTGCCACATTTGGTCTCATGATCATTAAGTTATGACCTGATGCTGCAGTCAGGATAGTCTGCAGAGTACCTAACTCCTCGACAACTAACAGCAGATATATCGTGTTTAGGCTCATTGAAAAGGGCTCTATGTGTGGATAAACGTACTGTTAATGAGGAACACCGAAGTACATAGAGACCTGAAGCTGAAGCCAGTCAGAAAAAGTACAAACCTTGAAATTACAGCACCGTTTTCGTGTTTGGGCTCATTTTAAACAGGACTGAATTTTAAGTTCAATGCAATGTTGACATAAGTCTGGCCTGATGCTGCAGCCAGAATTATCAGCATCTAGTCTAAAAACTAATAAATACTTCTTAAAGTGAAATACTTTTGCGAGTTTTTCTTCTGTATAATTATCCTAACAAAGGTTGCCGGTAGTGGCTAGATGAGAGAAGAGGAGGATCGCGAACGTTGGCGCAAACTTCGGGAGGTCTACGTCCAGCAGTGAACTGCAATTGGCTGATGATGATTTATAAAAGCCTCAATCGTTGCATTTCACGCAATGCCTTTTCGTCATGTGTTCTATTTACCAATTTGGTAGGTTCCAAGTCGCATAATACAATGTCGTACAGCGTCTTTACACGACTAAGCGTAACATAAACTTGGCCCTTAGCAAAATTTTTCTTGTCTAAGTCTATTATTAAAGTAACTTGAGCATTTGCTCTCGGAAATTATGATTTGGTAAAGTGGAGCTGATGATGAAGACCACAAATGGCACTACTCAATGACAAATATTTCACGGGTTGCGATTCGATTACTTTAATATGGCTGCTAAGCAATTTATGCTCATTACAATGCGTATGGTGAAGTGGAGCTGATGGTGACTTCTCAATCAGCTCCAGTTCTCCTGGTTCTTACTAGGAGAACTCCTCAACAATTAACGTCCATGCATCGGGAAAAGCATTATTTTGTAAAAGGTGATAAGCAGTTGACATTAGGCTATTATAACTTAGATAAATTACAAACTGACCCGCTAAAAAGTGAAAAATAAAAACTTTTTTCCAAAAAAAAACAACCGACTTCCAAAAACACTATAAATAAAGAGAAAAATAACTTTAATTTCGGAAGTCGGTGACAAAAACTAAAATACAAATCCAAAGACACCGACTTCCGAAATTAAAGTTATTTTTCTCTTTATTTATAGTGTTTTTGGAAGTCGGTTGTTTTTTTTTGGAAAAAAGTTTTTATTATACTCACTAACGACAGTCACGATATGTTTGCTAATCTCTAATCAGCGTAAAGTAAAATAATTTTATGTTTCACGCATACTTTACAATAATAATGGTAATAAATGAAGCGTAAAACAACATATTTTAAATACCATTTTTTTTATAGCTTACGGATGATTACTTTCTCAGAATTTAACAGGTGATATGATAATTAAAAAAACGTCAGATTTTAGCAGTAATTAATGATAAAATGTTCGTAAAGTTTAATTACTTCAGGCAAAGGAAATAAAATATCATGTAACGTCTACCTTATAGCACTTGTGTTCGGTTGGGCTCAAGCAATGACACAGCGCTTACTCTCAAGAGATACTTGGATTCTTTAGGAGTTAACTTTGAGCCAGCCTAGCTAACGAGTAACGATTGACGTGAGTATTTTCAAGTACATACCCGACGCCTTAATGATTTATAATGATTTTGATGTAGAAACAATAAACAATGTATCGCTCTGGAATATTTTTTATGCCTCATGAGTCGTCAAACGGTCATAAGAAAACACTACACGTTTTCCAGTTAAATTTAGTTAAGCTGTTCAAGAGTCATCATCTTCATCTTTCAATCCTTTTCCCAAATATGTTGGGGTCAGCTTCCAGTCTAAACAGACGCAGCTGAATACCAGTATTTTACATGAAGCGACTGCTTATCTGACAACCTCACCTACCATTCCACCTCTGCCTATTGCCAACCCTTATTGGATAATACGATGCCCCTTGGTAAGACTGGTTGTCAGACTTTCGGACTTCTGACGACCCGTAAAGAGCCGGGTCCAACGGTTTAACGTGCTTTCCGATTCTTGTTGTAAAATCTGGGGAAATGTGTAGAATTCCTGAAATCTCTATTTATCTTTAATATTTCATATAAAAAGAATGACAAGACAGGTAGGTACTCATTTAAATAAGTTGAATTGTTTCCAATCACAGTTTGAAAGTCATGCTCGTCCTGCGCCTAATTATTCCAAGTCGATGTTCATCAAATACAAACATTCAAATTTGGACCAGAGGAGGGACACACCCACGCCACTCGCCACATGTACGCAATGTTTTTCCACATTCAATTCAAATAAGGTCCACAACCATCGCTTTGTACGTTCGTCTAAAAAATTAAAAATAGTATCGGTATGTGTACAGGTTACAAGTTTCATGAGAGATTCATGAGCCAAGTCAACATGCTCATAATACATATTAATTGTATAGATGAATGTACTAATACAAGCAGTTTTACTTGAAACATATTACACCAATACACACTTAAAATAAATGTTTATATTACGGTGTAGTAATGGAGTTATTAAAACGAATCATTCTGTCCAGCTTCGTTCAGGAGAACTAGAGACAGATGTGCAATCATTGCATTTAATAACAGTCGGAAAATGGAAAACGTATACAGTAAATATACATGAACATATTATTAATTACTTCTTTACCTATCTATTAAGAATATAATTAACATATTTACGCTATTTTATCTTAGTTGGGTTACTATTTGAACGGTACATTAATAATTCAGAGTAAAGTATGTTGTTATGGAGAGTATGTACTTTAGAATGAATGCAAATTAAATTTTAAGTGAACGACGACACTATCGTAAATTAATAAGAAATTATTATATTTTAGACTGTCGGTCTTCTGTTTTAAGCATAGCATAACCAGCCTATACTGTTCCCATTGCCCATTGCTGGGACACACGCCTCCTCTCGGTGAGAGGGAGTGGCACATGGGCCTAGTGCGGATAGGTGGATGTCACATGTCTTCAAAATTTTAGTTCGAGGACACTAAGTTTAAGTTCTAAGATACATACATACCGATGTCTGTAGTCTCCAATTACTCTAACATGATTAAGACACTGATCAACTTGACCTTAATGACGTGCTCTATTTGATCGTTCTACTTCGAAGAATGGAAATTTAAGCCGGGATAGCATTCAAGAGGATTAACCGTAGCTTAATAGACTCAATGTAAAAATACCTGCGACTGTAAAAGGATATAGGGACACGATTATACGCACATACGCCTAAAGTATTGTCTGAACAATGCCTCGGCTGCACGACGCGCGACTCAATGCCTTTCAAGTCAGATTAAGTTAGGAAAGGCGCATTATTAATAACGGCCAATAACTTAACTGCCGGTTGAAATATCGAAGTTACTTTTGCTTAAGCGACACTCATATATTATCTGAACTAAGAATATGTTTCCGGATCGAGAGAGGTTTTGTCATTGGTTCTCAAGCCGGATTATTTTATTTTGAAAACGTCAATTGTAATGAATACAATTATTTATTTATGGCTACGTTATTTACCTACATTGAAGATAGATTTTGTGTTAATTTATTGTGTTAACGATTAGATACCGTATAACATGTGACTTAGCGTTGTTAAACTCATTAGATGCCCAAATTGTTAAACGAGTTCTTATAAACACAAACTGAATTCGCAGTAAACATTCAAATAAGCAAATGTGGTCAAAACGTTGCTTAAGTAGCAAAAAGCGTATGTAAAGTATTCTCTGTCGTCATTGTGAAGTCCTGGAAGTTGAGCAGTGCGAATGTTAATAAATTGAATGCAGTCTACAAAAAATATGGTGATTTTATATAATGGCGCTTGTAAAGTTGCATTTGGACAAATGTGTAGGAACACGCCTGACAAGGGTCGTGAATACTTTTAAATGTTTTGTGAAACAACATTAAAACATGCACCCAAATTATGTTATACTAAGGAAAAAACCTTTTAAACATAATTTTTTTGTACAAAACGTTGCAAGCAACTTCAACCGAGACAACTAATAACTGACGATGTTTGGACATGCAGTGTTCACAGTGTTCAGTGTTTGCATCATAATATATACTAAGTATGTATGTACCTCTCAGCTGAGTAACAAATTAAAGAAAAAAGCACCATTTTCAAATTTCAACCTCGTTTCAATTACTTTACACATTTACTGAGGTAATAAACTTAGCACTTTACGTTCAGTATTTAACAAATAGCAAGAAAGCGTAAATAAGTGAACTAGAACCTGAACAACGCCTGTAGAACGCGCAGACAAAGTGGTAACACTTTGTATATTTCAATCTGGAAACGATGCACTAGTCAAACGAGCCGATTTATCTTGGCAACAAAAGCAAAGTAGATAAATATATTTATGGTGCAGGCAACATATCGTCCGGAGGTTGTTACCAGGTTTATCTTCACTGGGGCTTAATGCCCTGTACGGCCTCGGAAAAGCTTTTAAAAGGTTCGCTCATCCCTCGAGCGACGAAAGCTCATATTGTGATACAAGTCTTCACGTGTTACAGTTTTTTATTTTAAACTTTACCTCGCTGTGAATGCTTGCATTCCTATAAGTGAATGGTTAGCAGCTCGCATCATGATACCGTCCCGAAGTATCGCACCGCTGTTCTATAAGTAGCCGTATTTAAATGTAGATGAGGAGGGAATAATTCCCGCATTAAGGATGAATGAGGAGATTTAAAATACACTACAGTGCAATTTGAATATTCTGAATAAAATGTAGGTAGGTACTGAAGCTTTTTCAAGTTCCTTTTTCATTGAGCTTTTGGTTTTGATTTCTACGATTTTCATACCTACCAGAGGGGCAATTCTTGTAATTTTAATAAGAACATCACAGTCTGATTTCAGTCTCAAAAATACCTCTAAATTCCCTACATTTTTGACAAGTTTCTGACATTTGTTTAACTAGATTTGAAACGTTTAAAATTACTAGAATTGGCCTTCTGATATTTCGAAAAGACATAATTATTACTCTGAAAAAAAATTATTTCTTACTACACCACATTAAAGCGATTTCATCGAGACTTACTGACTTTATACAGTAAGAAGAAATGTTTGTAAAACAGTAAAAGACAAAACAGTAACTTTTAATGATCGAACATACTATTTACTGAAAACAACAACAAAAAAAGGAACCACCATTACTGTAATGTAAGTAAATTTCAATGGTTTGGTTCGATATCACCAAATGAATAAAACAGTTAATTTTGTGATCTTTTAGCTACATAAAACGTTAAAGTTTACTGTCATGATGGTAACACTTTGCCTCAAGCTTTAACTGTGAACGTTAGGCTCATATGGAACTGTTTAAAGCAGTTCAGAGCAATGTTTTTTCATTTTAATTTACTGCTTATTTCTTTCACTCGTATGAAAGCTTTTCCTGTTACATACGATTCACAATGTATCGATCCCAAATGAAAAACTACAGAAGTCTATATTTTCATGCTTTTCTTAGGAGCTGACCCGATAATACTTGATCAAGAAAATGTAAAAAACATCCTTTAGATAATGATAGAGCCATCTTAATATTTCATCATAAAACCCTTTACAAAGTGGTTCATAAGTCAAATATTTTACTTCACACGAGCACCGTCGCTCACATAAACCTTAATCTCTCACTTAACACTGTTACTGAGCGCGGCTTAATCTGCTCCTGGCTTAATCTTTCTTGTCAACGGCTAGGATAATCTGACCTACGAGAGAGCGAGAGCAGAGCTTTATGCTAAATTATTAAGACATTTTATAGCATACTTATTTTAAAACGTGTCGATAATTATACACTATGAATAATGCAAAAAATGCTATAAAATTACATTTGAATTTTTTTTGGGTGTTTGCCATTTTTTTTCTGTGGTCATTGAGACATCAACTTCGAGGATTTTATTTCAAACGTCACGGAAACGTCCGTTGGGCGGGCCATTCTGTAACAAATCAAGTAATGCTTTGTTTTATTTCTGTTTGAATGACCATGGTTAGATTAATAAATCGTTTTCCTAATTCTTTATAGGGTTTTGCACGCTAAGGCACAGCCGTTCATCTTCCTTGCCTCTCACGAACAATACCAACACCATGAGAAAAATAGTTCTTTTTGAAAGCTTTTAAACAAAGCTCTATATTATACCACTTAGCTTACAACAAATAGTTTTTTTACTTTACCCATTTAGTGTGTACTTTAGAGCCTGTTTAATATGGAGCTAGTAGGTGTCCCGCTTGCGCATTTTACGAGGGGTTTAAACCGTCGTCGGTCAAGATGTAACAATTCGCTTTGGGCCGCTTTGTCGGCCGTCGAAGGGAGACGCTTCTCCCTTTCCTAACGATACCATGTACCGAAGTTTATTTTTTTACCCACTCAGATTTATTCAGCCAAATGTTAAACCGGAAATAACCGCTTAGATAGCGATGGCGGTTGTTATTTCATCTCATATTAGATTTATAGCGTGATAAGGCAGAATGATCAACGAATAATGAGTCTTGATGTGTTGAATTTTAATTGCAGGAACCTATACAAGTTATGTCTTATTATGTATTTTAGACCTTAGACTTATTAGAGCTACAAATAAGTCTGAATATAGACATAAACATGCATTTAGGTTACTTAGGCTATTCTCTTATCTAGGGGAGAGTAGCCTAAAACGGGTAAGCTAAGGTTGATGGTAAAAAAAAACAACTTATAGATACAAATTGAAAATTTATTTGTATATTTTGAAATGTTTAGTTATCAAGGACTATAAAATAAATGACATATTTAGTAGTTTTGTACATTAAGAATAAAAAAATAACAAGAATCTTTACCATTCGAATTACCCGTTTTGCCCGTAGAGGGGGCCTAAAGCAGGTAGGGCTTTTGGGCAAAGCGGGTAGGGACTGAATTACATGAGATTAACGTCAATCAATGACTAGAACTGTTTCATAACAATCATAACTCAGATGGAGCTCCACCAGGATCATCAGCTACTTGCAGTGACAATGCTTGGATCAATGGACCAGTAATTCTTGGAATGGTTGCGGCACTTTGTAGACAACGTAATGAGTTGGCAACGTAAACAGATTGTCCATGTGAAATAGATACTCAACTAGCTCTAATTCTTGAGCTGCTGTTAAAACTGTACAATCATCCTAGATTTTTTTTGACATCCTTTCTTTACATGTATCTGTAAAGTCGAAAGGTTGATGCCATATTTTTTTGCTGCACCATTGACGGAAGTTTTGAGAGCTTCTTCTATCGCAAGCTTCATAACTCCTTCATCCCACGATGCATTTGCAGTCTTTCTTTTGTATTTATTTACCATCTGCAAAAATAAAAGAACTAATAAGCAGTCAATGAAATTATACTGGGCAAAACGGGCACCCGCTTTGCCCCTACCCTTTTTGCCCACAAGCATGTATTTTTTTCAATCGACTCATATCCTTAAAACCGAAATAATAAACGCCAACCTATTACACAAATAAAACGTCTATTTGTTGCAAAATCATAACACAAAACTAGTAAGAACATATTGTAAACCATTTTCGAGTATTCAAAAGTAATGTAACTCAATTTTTTTTAGTGGAAATAGCAAAAAACTTCTTTCTTATCTTACCGTGAACTAGTGTCCGCCAGAGAAGCGCGCCGGCTCCCTGTGATTGGAGAGTGGCAGGCGCCGCGCACTGCACGCACACATTCTTATTAGCAATAAAGGTGCGCAATTTAAAAAGCATACCCGTTTTAGGCGGGCTACCCGTTTTAGGCTTACCTCCCCTACGAGTATATACCTAATGCGAATAAATGATTTGATGAAATTAATTCAAATGACTAAAAAAAGCCCTTTTACGCAACACGTAAGATACTTATCTATCAAACTTTTTAAAAGGAGTTATCATAATTTGTAACCGTTTTATCGCGCAATTATATGATTTGTGAACAAATTCAATTTTATATGATTATTACGATTATGAGATTTAATTTCAAGGCTCGGTCTAATCCGTTCATTATGTTTTTTGCATAATTTATTGAACCGGTTTATTATTTTTGAGCGCAATAGTCTTGAAGCAGAGACAGTGGTGTTTTGAAAATGAGATAGGCGCCATGCAAGGTTACTGCTTATTCACTATGCGGTTTCACTGCTCAGGGTTGCCTCGGTCGAAGTTTATAGTGGAGGCACCATGGGCTATAGCAGGCCGAAGCGAAAGGGAGGATGTAAAAGTAATGAAAAAACATGAAAACAATTACTTCTTTGTTCTGAAAGTACCTATCTACCTAGGAACTATACTCCATTTGAAATAAGATTAGACATTTAAATTAACCTTTTTTACAGTCCGTTCAATCGATTTTGACTTCTATACCATAGGCATAAGGATGATATTAAAAGCAAAAAGTGGTTACAATACTAACTGTTTACAGCAGCTGCCATATGTCATGCAACCATCGAAATAGAATTCAAAATTGGTTGAACGGACTGTAAAAAAGGCTTATTTAAATGTCTAATCATATATCAAATGGAGTTATAAGTAAGAAAAATCATACTTTTAGAAAGATTTTAGTTCCATGCAGTTCTTTGTTCCGTAAAAAGCTCAACTCAATACCTATTTCTGGCACCTTTTGAATGCAAGTGTCAAAAATGTTGTCTGAACAAGTCTATCATAAAGAGCACTATTAAAATGATTTACATCCCTGCAAGAGTTATGATAAACAGAATTAATAGGAACCAGATACATTAGCACAAAGGGTATTTGCTAATATTATTTAATAGCTCAGTTACCTATAATTTGCGCTATGTATCTCTGCAGATTTATAGACACTAGGATCGGCGCCGGCGATTTGAATGGCGGCGTGTGATTGGCGGACGCCGGGTGCAACTCCGGCGCATGTATTTAGGTCACCGCGCCGCGTGGGTCTAGACTAGCAACAGCTTTTATAACAGGGCTAGCATAAAACGATTAGGTACTAACCTTATGTCAGTAATTATCTGAATGGGTACAATTATATAAATGACGTAATTAGGCGTGTATATTATGATTGATTAATATCTAACATGTAGGTTAAGGTATGACAAGCCTAGAACTCTATTGCCGTATCTTCATGACATAAGCAAAAGATGTGAAGATTATTTTAATAAGAGCTTTAATGGGCTTCTTCAGTTAGTTAAAATCTTTTCCAGTTTCCAACATCATCGAATGTTTCCTGGTAATAAAAAGAGGAACCCGTACATGTAAGCTCTAATAAAATATCAGCAGTTACTGAGGCATTAACATTTAAACAAAAACAATCGCCATAAGTGTTTCAACCGAGTAAAGAGCCAGCTTTAAAAATGACTTACGACCAGCTACAGCTTAAAATTCCTATTCAATGAATGTTTCGGTAAAGCGTAAATTAGATTTACGCGGCGGACGCCTGATTCATTCCATCTAAAGGCTATAAAATCTAAACTTAAAAAGGGGATTTCTGGAAAAGTGCAAGGGACTGAAATAATCATAGGAGGTCTGAGCACAATAGGGCTAGCTCGTCTCAGCTCGGAGGGCACGTATGCTCGTAAATACGACGTCCCTTATTATTAGCAGCCATTGTTCGGGATTGCTCGGGTACAGTCGGCAGCGACGCGGACGCAGCCAGCTTGTCACATGAGCCCTGTTGCTTTTGGACATTTAAAAACATGCATGTAATTTATTTTTCGTAATTCATACACGTTTAGTTGACACAAAAACCTATACGAGTTAACTAAGTGATAGCAATGAAACATTACAAATAAATCATTCCTTAATATCCCTGAGCAATTCTAGCCGTTATCGAACAAAGGCATAACTTTCGCTTCGCGTTCAATTCTTAATTGATTTAGATGAAATGGTGGATTGAGTTTTATTGGTCGCGACTGTACTTCTAGCTCGACGTCGGATATCCGACACTCGTAGCTTTAATATGCAGCCCTGGTTCGGCCGACCATTGCACAATTCAATCCTAAATAAATGCAATCCCGCCATAATTAGCTATGGAACTGATGAATTCACGAACCGCCATTAAAAATTCCGAACACAGCTTAATTAAAAATTGTGTTTATTAAAGCGCATTCCGACTTCGATAGATGTTAAAAATCGTTGGTAGTGTGTATGAAGGTGGGAGAAGTGAATAAAGGCTTTTATCTCAGGTAGAGTCGGTGCATGCGGTTGTGGGACGCCAAAATTGGAATCATTCATCTTTTAATCTGACGTGTTCTATTGTGGTCGGCGCTGGTATGGGTTTAGTGGGAGGCCCGGCTGTGTTACTACGAATATTTATTGTTGTTCAACATATGGCCAGTATATCTGTATAAAACTGATCATTTACCTGAATGCTTTTAAACACGGAGATTTGATTGAATCAGTGAATACACCTGACCGGCTACGAGAAGTTGTATATGGGTTTAAGTAGGTAGGTACTAACTGCAGTTAAAGTTTTTTTTTGTTTTGTAATAAAGATAACGTTTACTTAAGTTTTACCATTATAAAATATTGACAGTCTTCAATATTTTATAATGTGAGTCTCGTCTATATGAAGGTGTAGAAAACCTGTTCACAAAACAAAATCCAAATAAAAAAAAATTAAGAAGATTAAACACTGTCTAACTAAATGATAACGTATTTATTTAATTATTTACTCAACCATTTTATTACTTCGAAGCTAGAAAACTGTGTACAAACAGGTGCTGAGATAACGAGAACAGAACTGTTGTACAAACATTTAAATAAAAATTCTAAAAAGCTTTGCGGCGGCCATTAAAGGGCAGTCGATTAGAGGCTCGGCAGTAAGAGAGGCTTTTTAACATCGATCCATCAGAGCCTGGCCACAGATAAGGGCATATACCTGTCACAGTAATAAGTATTAAAGATTGAATCATAAAAAAAAGAAAAAAAAAACTTTGTAATGGTTGGGATTCCGCGGCCGAAGCTCTCGATTGATTAATACATACAATTACAAAACAATATTTAGTTGTTGTATGTATAACTCGTGCATTTTAATGAAAGTTATATTCTGACATTTTGTTCTGGAAAACGTTTTGCAATTTTTGATAAGATTTTCGTAAATTCAGTTTTCAGAGGTTTTTTTACATAATTTTAATGATCACAATCATATAATTCTAGAATGTAAGGTGAATCGGATTCATATTATGAGAGTTAAAAAGTAAAAAGAGCGCTACGAAAACTCGTAGCAATTGCTACGAAGTTGACAAACTATTACATTATTAACAAAGGTTCGTTTATCAACTCATCTATTCAAACATATCCTAATACCTGGTCCAAAAGCTACATAAGCCTACCTTTATATTATTGTGTTTCTAAAAATAAAACGGTATTCGTATTAACTGTCATAAGAGACCGGTTCTTGGCACCTTTTCAATGCACCTGAGTAGATTCCCGCGGTATGTTCGTTACATTTCTTCGTAAATTCTTTACTTATCGTCGAGTTCAAGTTGTTTTTCCTCAAAATGGTAAGTAGATCGTAGACTGGTGTTAATGTCTTGATCTTGTACGTGTTTTTTTAAAATTATTTTTAGTTTTTATTTGATGTTTACCGATGTAAAAATAGTGTAACCAAAGCATGTAGATACAGGTGAATGTATTTATTAGTAGAAAATTTAAACCTATCTTGGAAATAAGAAATATAACTGTGGGAAATACTAAATTGCTATATGTATATGAGCACATTACTCACTTTGTCGTTTCCTTGAACGCTCAATTTTAAACTTTACAGCAGTAATGTTAGGTTACCACGCAAAGCTCGTTCATTAACCACTAGGTAGCGACAAATTGTTGACTGCTGATTCACTAAACCCAAACATTTTTTTTCGACATTTGAAAGTAACTGTCTCAAAATCCGTATGTGACAAGATAGGCATCTTAAGTAAAAAGCTGCAGCGGCAACTAATGTATGTTGTTGATACTCGTTGCTTGATAAATGTTGTAACTGACAACTGGGGGCACTACCGAATGAAGCGCTCCAATTACTCTTGTTAATATATTGGTCTGACATCTTAAGTTAAATATAATCACTCCTGGGAAACATGGACCAGAGCAAAACTAGAGGGTTTGCTCTAGTCCACGTTTTTGCTTTTTCATTTACGAAGGATCAAGATTAGGAAATAGTCACACGCAAGCCCATTTAGAATAAAAAGATATAAGCAAAAGCACTTCTAAATTTTATATGGTTGTTGCACGTCAATTTCAGTTGGTCATCATCATAATCATCATTTCAGCCGAAAGACGTCCACTGCTGGACATAGGCCTCCCCCAATTTTGGGGGGGTTTGCCATAATCGCCACGCTTGGCAGGCGGGTTGACGATCGCAGTATAGTATGGTGGTGGAATGCATAGAGAACGCTGCTGCCCATTCTCCGGTACGACCCTTAGTCACGTTTTACGACACCCACGGGAAGTATGGGGTGGTGCTATTCTTTAAGTCCGGCACCACACAGACTAACAAATTCGGTTGGTAACAAATAGGTTTTCAAGGTCTTGCCTAATTATTTTACTGATGTAAATCAAAGTTTTACCGTTTCTGAACTTCATAAGACAGTAGATAATGAGAAATTACCATTCACGATGTAATCACTAATTAGTAAGATGCAGTTCCGCGTAGGTTCTGTCATGCGATACATGTAAGGAAGTGAAAAGTGCTTATGTATCATTTGTATGAGTATACGATAAGTACCCATTTTACCAAGAAGCGTTTACATATGAGGAAATCTTGTTACATGTAATCAAATTTCATTAGAGATAACACTATCAGTAAGAGCTTCGATATAACTGGAATGCCGCATAAATATCACATTTATTCGCCAAGAAAAATTTTTCTGCGAAAAATCATTTCAATCATTTATTCGCCAAGAAAAGTTTAATGCGAAAAATCATTTCACATAATTAGAAGGAAATCATATTGCGTATGACGTATATTACCATAAGGAGACTAAAATTTATTATTGCTATCAAAATAATACGAGTAATAATAGTTTTACAATCCGAGTTTTACTATGAGTGGGAACTTCGGTATCTATGCTCGTAAACCTGGAATTGCCTAATGAATAACACGGGATTAAGTTTAATGGCAACGTTACAAGTCTTGTCATTTGTGAGATTTTTATAATTATAAATTATTATGAATCTAGTGATCACCCGCGGCTCTTTCCCAATGCACATTAGTTTATTACGGTGAGCGCATTGTTAGTTTTTAATGCCTAACATATGGGAAGCCAGGAGTTTCAAGGATTTCGTTTTATGATTATCTATGGGTTTGAAAACAAAAAACGACGCTGAAGAAATCCCTTTCATTCAACCAGTATTTAAGAATGTCGTCTTCGTTATTTTAAAACAGTTGAATGAATATCCTAACTAATCACAGCGCACAATCACAAGTTAACGTTTAGCATCGACATGAGAACATAACGTTCTTATGTTTTTATATTACCTTTTTCGCCAGTAATTACGAACGGTGAACATTAAAGTTTTGCTGGACCACGGCAGCGAATATAAATCGGGTGTTTCATGAAATATCGAGTCGCAGCCGTGGGCTACGCGGCACGAACGCGTCGCCGCCCTTATCTCTGCCGATACGATTTTATACGATATTCGATTTTTCTTTTTCTGACTTTTATGGATCGGTTGTTCGCGGTGTATCGATAATTCGAGATCGGTCTTTTATGTTATAATTTCTATACAGGTAGCGACGCTCGCTCTGCATCGCTCCCGGTGGCTTCTAAAATACAACATTGTAACATTGATTTGTGGGGTACTAATAAGCGAGCAGCTTTGGCACTATTTCAATGTTCTCAAGTGTTTCAGAAATCGCTCGGGTTACGATGGATCCTTTTTCCTATAAAAAGCGTTAAGCCATATAAACCGGTTGCAAACCGCGTTCTCACAACGTACGGCCGCTTCATAACTGGCTACTTTATGCTATTGTAATGATCTAGGAGCTGCTACTGCCCACAAAAACACTCGCATTGTCTCTAGACTTGTTACCGTATACAGCCATGTATTTTATCACTTCGCGCGTCGACGCAGACACTTCCGAGAAAAAAGTTTCAAGTCGCTGCGTTTTTCTCTCTTCCATTTTTTTTTCTCAAACTCCGAGCCGAGCTTATTCTAGGTAAATACGGACGGAACTGTGACAGTTTTCATACCTTTATATTATTTGTTTAGGCATCCCGAGCCAATAGGCCGTGTGTGCTGAACAAGTTGTAAAGATTATCTACATGTGCATACATAATCGTTAAAACTAATACTAAGCACCAACTATTTCACGGTGCGGTCGGTTAATGAGCATAAAAAATGGAGATGCTGCTTATGAATTCCTGTTGTGTACACTGTTTTCGAAAAAGTTTCGCAGACGAATTATTCATAATGAGTATCAGAGAATGGAATTATTTCAGCGAATTTTATGACTTATTGCCATATTATTACGACACTTTTCTGGTTGGCGATTGTCGCGCCCATGTTCGGAATTTATATAACGTATCGCTTTTAAATTTTAAAAAATACCGTGTTTGTTGCTCGAGGGTTGAGGGTACGATCGATTGAGTTTATGATGGGTATTTTTTATTATATTATGTTAATTCACTAAATATGTAGTTACACGGTTATGATTGCATGTATGAAAGTTTTATTAGGAACCTGCGTGTGCGCATCTGGACTTCTTTAATTTGTAGCGTCTAGCATTGCAAATATTTTCCTTACCTACAGCGCATTGACCGGCATTATATTAAATTATATTATTATAGAAACCACTGATTAAAATAATTACCTATTGAAGACCAACACCTGTTGTTGAAGTTAAAGCTGAAGTTGTAAAGTTATTGAAATTTATGTAATTTTGTTACACACGTTCTTATGAATTCAATTCAATAGAACCAAGTTCCCTCAATTAAAATGTTTTAGTACAATTAATTATAGAGTATTCATAATATTATATCGTCTGAAACCAGTTATTGCAATCTGAAAACGTTTCCATTTTCCCATTACAAGTGCTACACTAACACGACAGCTTAGAAACACGGAATCAAGATCGAAGTATTGGCAAAAACGTTAAAACAGGAGTCGGTATCAAAAATAAATAAAAAACTTTTATCACGGGTAGTGTCGGCGTTTGCTGGCATGTCATAACTTGTCGCGGCCAGGTTCGTTACACGCTGGTAACGTTACACGACAAGCAACCGGACACCTCGTTGCGTGTTGCATGCGTGTGGTGGGCGGTATCCCCCCGGCTCCCTACAAAATACAACAATAACAAACCAATAATGCTACCTATAAATACAATACAGCTGCAGCATTAGCACCGATCTGTTCCACGCAGCGGGAATAGCGGAATAATCTGTGTAAATAACATAGGTCACGAGGCTGCGCCCAGCAGCACGTATCACTTACTAACTACATTCCGGATCCTACAGACGTCAATGTAGTGGAGATGTAGCTAATCTTATACGAACCAAAAACAGCGGTGATGGCTTATCCAATTCCAAATGTAGAGAACATTTCCGTTTAAAAATTGCGAGAATTTTACTAGAATCAGAAGATTTGATGACCAAACTGGATGTTAAGCTGCATAGAAAAGCTCATTCTGTTTATATTATCTATAGTTGACCTAAACTGTCATAATCTGTTACTTTATTTGCATAATAAGGTAATATGTTGGGATTAATTGGGATAGGCATATGTATAAATTTTCATACTGTCAAACACACAATAAATAATGTATTACAATTTTTCACTATAACTTTTTTATGGTGGAAATGGTGAGAATATAAACTTGTTTACACTTACACTAAATTGTTTTAACTGACTCGTGTACGCTTAAAAATAGGCGTAAAGTTTGTGAAGATATTTGGATGTTTCTTACTCAATCACGCATAAACCGTTGAACAGATTTAGATGAAAATTAGCACATAGATAGACCATTTCCTGGATTAACACATAGCATACTTTTTATACCGATATTCCTACGGGATCCAAACTTACGCGTATGTATATAAACATAAACTCACACCTTCTTCCCATGGGGGTAGGTAACTATTTTTCTTTTTCTTAGCAATTGATGGCAAATAAGACATTTTTTTTTAATGTTTAGCCCAAAATTCAGCCACGCGAACGCTGACAAGATCTTCAAGTGCACAAGTAAGTAGGTATCCCATCGTTTACTTCACTTAAAAACTTTTTATCTCTGCTTAGTAAGACTGTTATGATACCTTGCATTCAAATGTACCTCGTACTTAGATAAAACGTAATATAGCTTAATGTTGCGGATTAGACAGAGGCAGAAATGGCGTAACAATGAAAGCTCATTAAAGCTCTTTCATGCTACCTCTTACTTAATAAACGTTTGTGTAGGTATGCAATTCGATTTGTTCGCCACGGTTTCAATAAATTGCCAGGAAAAATACGCTACACGGTAACACCTTGAAACACGATTAAAAGTCCAAAACAGTAATTTATTAATTTTCAACTCAAGGTTAAAGTTCATATAATTAAATAAAACAAGCACACATGAAGAAATATCATGACTATTTTGGAAAAAAAACTTAATATTGTAAGCTCAATAGGAAGATTCCGCGTACGCATGATTCAGTCACGTGATATCAAGGACCAGTCATTGCATCAATTTAGTTGTCAACGTAACAAATCGATTGTATCCTGACCTGGCAGAACTGTGAGCATTTGCGAACCGCTCCCTTACCTCGTAAATAAATTTTAATAATAGCCCGTGAACTTGTTCAAAGCTTTGGGCTATAATTTTTCATTTATTTATTGATATCTAATTATTTAAACTATCCTTAAAAATAATACAACATAACCTTCTAATCGTATCGGTCTGCCCCCGTTCCTAAATCTACCATGCGGCGGAATGCCGGAGAACGAGTTTTGTATCCGTCCTGCTCGTTTCTACGTTATGGCTATTTCCGTCCTTGTCGGGCGCTTGTCATTTTCTATAAGTTTTTCTAACATTCTCCGCTTGCACCGCCCCCTCTATTTCGGCCAAACGCCTGTCTTATGAGCGATAACTTTTGTTTGTTCAACAGTTATGACTATTGTTTGACACACCGATGCTTGTTACGCTCACTTTGAGTGTTTACTCACTTAATGAAGCTCTGTTACCTCATCCTTCTAATGACTCCTTATTTATTTCAAATAGATACACATTAGTGTTAGTCATCACCTTCAGTGTTAGGTTACGAAATGGCAAGCGACGGAGTTGCTAGCGTCGAGCTTTTGTGACTATTCTCGTCACAAGTTTGTCTGGTGTCGCTACGAGATATTGTGTCCGACAATTAGCAGCTGATTGTGGCTCTGATCAACATAAATTAAAAGTCTCCCGATAACATTGGAACCAATAAAATACAACAATATTGAAAATGTTCTTTGACCGGGGCTAAAATCTTAATCTAAGCATGCGGGCTCAGCGGCCGCGGCTGCTTAATGCTAACGAGTTACAAATTAAAAGAGACCGAGACGTGTGCCAAAGGTAACTTTATGGGCTTCGCATGTCTTATATCAATAAATTATTAACTACGCTCCTTGTTTGATTTTACATTCATACTTATTATTATTTACCTTAAAGTAGACTTTAGGCCCTTTGTTTATAGTCCAAAATTGTGTACGAAACATTTGAGCTGAGACTTTGGAACTTAACCCTTACGACACGGCATTAATGTTCAGTTTGTAGTGACATGAGTGGGGATGAGCATGTAGAAATAGTAGCAAGTAAGTAGGTATTTGAGCGTAAGCGAGGAGAGGTGAGAATCTTTAGTTTTAATTAATACGCTGAATCTAGGCACCGCGTATTCGCTATTTTCAATTAGTCTCCGGCGCCAGTAGCTTGTTTTGAGCTATGTGATTTAATGGGATCCCGTATTTCCCATACAATTTATTATTAACCTATAAGTTCGACCGGGAGTGGGGTCAATAGCTGGCTCAGTCATGTTACTGCCGTACTAACAATCACAGAGTAGTCATGCGATAGCTTATAATGAATATTTCATTGTAGGACGGTGCCTTTTACAAGCTGTGTACCGCTAACGTCTGCGAGCTTATATGAGTCATAGGTCATTAAAATTAATAGTTTTCAGCAAACCCTCAACTTAAGCTTCGGCTTTAGTACCTACCTACGGTACATTGCTAAATACGTGAACCGTTACTCATTAACTTTGGCTTATCCTAAACGGCTATGATATTTATCTAGATAGTCGAAACTTTATACCTACTTATTAGAACACATAGAAGAAAAGTAAGAAAATAAGCGTGTGTGTGTATCGTCGTAAAAGATAAAGTTTTCAATTTACGATGAGGTTTCCGAGTAGTTATAATGTTGATCAGAAAGTGAGTGTCCGGCGCGCGACGTCGCGACTCCGTCCGACTATCCGAGTGTCCGGGCGTCCGGGTGTCCGAGTGTCCATACAGTCACGAGTCCTCGTTCACTTGATGTTATTCTCACGACTTTTCTCACTATTTGACACCAAATAATAATTATCACGTAGCTTTACAAATATCTCGTGTCAAACAGATCGCCTACACTTACTAAATAAACTGAGAAAGCAAGTGTGAAATTAGTTCATGTACTGACAGTTCCGTATAACAGCATAATCATGTGAATACGATGGTAATTGAGATCAGGATTTCTTAGTTCCTCTTTGCGATTAAAAATCTACACTAATAATAAAGCTTTAGAGTTTGTCTGTTTGAACGCCGTAATCTCGGGAACCACCAGTCAGATTTGAAAAATTCTTGAGGATGGTTATAGGCTGTTTAACATCACGCTAGGACCCTTACGAGCCGAGCAAAAAGAAAAAACCGGCCAAGAGCGAGTCGGACTCGCGCACCGAGGGTTCCGTAACATCCGGGTTTATGCATAAGGTTTGTGTTTATGAAAGTAAATGATTTTTTAATTTTGAGTTGATTGAATAAATGGTAAATTGCGGTTTACGATTTATGACGTATTAAAAAAAACTACTTACTCGATCTAGTTCAAACTAATTTTCGGTGGAAGTTTACATGGTAATGTACATCATATATTTTTTTTAGTTTTATCATTCTCTTGGGGGACACACATTTTACCACTTTGGAAGTGTCTCTCGCGCAAACTATTCAGTTTAGAAAAAAATGATATTAGAAACCTTAATATCATTTTTGAAGACCTATCCATAGCTACCCCACACGGATGGGAATGATGAAAAAAAAATTTTTGAGTTTCAGTTCTAAGTATGGGGACCCCCAAAATTTATTGTTTTTTTTCTATTTTTGTGTGAAAATCTTAATGCGGTTCACAGAATACATCTACTTATCAAGTTTCAACGGTATAGTTCCTATAGTTTCGGAAAAAAGTGGCTGTGACATACGGACGGACAGACAGACAGGCGGACAGACAGACATGACGAATCTGTAAGGGTTCCGTTTTTTGCCATTTGGCAACGGAACCCTAAAAAGGTAAGAAAGAACGGTAGTCGGAAACGTGGTAATAGCGCGGACAGGCCATGCGATGCGACTGGGTGGATCGGGAGAACAAGAAATTTCACGCGGACGAAGTCGCGGGCAGAAGCTAGTGTATTCATGTCGGTATAAATTCAACGTTTAAAATTTTAAATTGTGGATTCCAATGTAATAATTGTATCGTCTCGTTTATGTTTGCAAGTTTTATGAAACCCAAAACTTCTCGGAACTAACCGGAACAGCTGATCAGAATATGTCAACATAAGCAGCATGTCTGTGTGGTGCCGGACTTAAAAAATAGCACCACCCCATACTTCCCGTGGGTGTCGTAAAAGGCGACTAAGGGAGACCGGAGAATGGGCAGCAGCGTTCTCTATGCATTACACCATCATACCATACTGCGATCGCCAACCCGCCTGCCAAGCGTGGCGATTATGGCAAACCCCACCAAAATTGGGGGAGGCCTATGTCCAGCAGTGGACGACTTTCGGCTGAAGTGATGAATTGTATCGTCTCGTTTATGTTTGCAAGTTTTATGAAACCCAAAACTTCTCGGAACTAACCGGAACAGCTGATCAGAATATGTCAACATATTCAGTAAGGCTACTTGTCAGACCAGAAGAAAGAGAGAGAGAGAGTGAATTATAAAGTCACGAAGCACGGAATATTCTTCGTAGGCACCGCATCGCGTCAGAACAAACAGGGTCACACATATTTTCACGCTTCCGTCTAATACATTGATTAATTGACGTTAATCATATGTACATATTTAGCTGTATTGTAAATTCAATCTTTAATATATAATGCCGATGAACTCTCAGACAAGTGGGAAGAAAAGCAATAAACATTTTTATAGTCTAACCGGCCTATTCCTTCGGATTTGGTTTACGATTTTCTTCTTACCATTGCGTAACTAATGTCAAGCGGTTGATTGTGGCATTTATAAAGTTGTTTGTTGTATGTCCTTCTATTTCGGCGATCGGTTTCACTAATGCCCCGTAACGATTGAAATCAAATAAAACACGTCACCCGGTCCGGCCACACGGTTACTTTTCAGCATTAACGTAATAAAACTGCCTATTCTCTGGCAGAGAATGCCATAGTACTGCAACACGACATAGTCATACGCTGTCGGCTTACATTAGAAACTTTCCGCCTTCTCAGCCACCACGGCGTTTAGCCTCAATACGCCGACGCCTTTACCTACCAATCAACAACATAATGACCGTCTAATCAAAAGTAAGGCATTAATTTATTTAACTCCAGTGAACCAGTAGTTAAAGTCGGTTTAGCGCAGTAAGTCGCAGATTCACAGCGGCATGCAGGAGAGAGGCTTCCGGAGCGCGCGTGCGCTTTCACGACAACAGACCTCAGAGCCAATCGCCTTTTATGTGGGATCGTAAATTTCACGACACGTTATTTTATTATTAAATTATTCAACAAGAAATATTAGCTCTATTGCTGTTTATTGATTAGAGACAATACAACAGTAACTACTAGCAATGTTTCTGATTATTATGTATGTATTCAATGAAAGCCTCCGATTAAAATATTGCGGAAATCGTATAATACTTGCATATATCTGTCACGAATCAATTTTACGAACCTCCGTACGGAAAGTAAAAGCATCTCAACGAAGCAGGATATTTAGTTACGGTACCACTCGACGTATGTAATTAGAAAAACGACAATCATCAAGTTTAAAGAACATTTAGTTTAATTAAATAAACACGGAATGTCTTGTTAAAAAACGCGGAGGTACAAACAAGGTCTAAGCTTCGGCACCGAAATTAGTTTCTTAATCAGAATGCCACGGTCATTTTAGTAATTTATAGCGTCGTCTATACGTTAGTGTTTGTTTCCTCCATCGTCGGGCAGGTAACATATTTCTTGAGACAGCGGGGGGTGTCTGGGGCAAAGTTAAAGGATGCGCAGGAGTGCCACTACGCGGAGGCGGCATTATTTATATATACCATATCGAATTTATTGGTCCAAGAGCTATAAAACAATAGTAACGTTGAGAAATTATGTAAGTTACACAGCTAGAAACTAGGATCTCTCATTCTTTAGTACGGATTAGCTTGCTCCTGAGCTTTTTGTTCATTTAAAACATAATTCTATGCAGTCTATTTTATAAAATTCCTTCTAGATTCCTTCTAGTTAAGAATTTACTAGACGCTCGCAAAGTTTATTTTTAATAATAATTGCGTAAGATAGAATATAAATTAAAAATGCAAAAACGAGCCTAACGTCAATCTCGATTAATATTCTCTGGCTGTAGTCAGGATGTCTCGCACACCTGTGACACCTTAATGACTCCGTGATAAGTTAACAATTAAGATGGAGCAATGTACAAGACCGTTTTTCTCTCTAATTGCTTCGCAAATAGAATATTTTGTACCACACAGTATAAAGGAACTTACTAACACATGCTGCGCTTAGAAAACACAAAGATAATAATTTGCACGATGAAACGAACGATGCTAACAGAATAAGCTTTAATAATTCAGATTTAATAAAAGCACTTCAACATATTTAATCTCTTAACAAACAATAACTCATCTTTAAGTAACAAGGATCATTACAATAGGTATTTATTTACACAGCTATGTAGTAAATACACTTGCGGATAGTCGCATAAATAAATGCACTTTATTGTTGTTAATAAAATTCTATATGCAGCTCCTGACGCCCCATCTTTTTATAGGGCACCTTTGTAAATTACGTTAGGGCAGAGCTTACCTGTGGCCTCGGCGTGGAATCGATTAGGTGCGTTTCGAACATATTTTCGTTGGAGTTCCATTCGATGACTCGCTTCAACTTTTGTCGCTTGCTTGCTTTTTGATGTGGCGATAAATGTGACTTATGTGGTTTTGGGTTAACAGCGAATACATTTGTGTAATGACGGGTTTGTGCACAACGGGCGGGGAGCGTTTAAACTTTAACGTGTGAACGTTGTTATTAAGGTTTCGGTAACGTTCCACAGCTGAGCGGTTGCGTGAACAGCACGATGACTTTCATTCATTCTCTAATTCATAAACAGCTCATTCGGTAATAAATACATTAGTAATAATTATTAAAGCATGTAAATAAACGTTACTAATCGTATTTTATGTTGTATACTCTCCAAATAGCCTATTATTATGCGTAATATACCATTCATATGTTATATATAAATGTATTCTGCAATAATTCATAAAATAAATTTAATTTCATATCTGTTATTGTGATGATTTTATCACATACGTAATACCTATTAAGCACATGAGGTTAATATACAATTTTTTTATGTTTCAGGTATGTTTACCCGAGTACCTACTACTTAGAAGTTCTCAACTATTGAGCGGTGAGTTTAATAAACAATTCGCGTTTTAATGACATGTCTCGCACTGCTGCATTATATTCAACACACGAGATAATCACAGAACACTTATCAAACAAAAAGTATTTTAATTTACCGAGGGGCAAGAGCTTCATTCCTGCATGCCAGCATGCCCTCAGATAGATCGACTCAACCTAGATCGCCGTTGGCAAAGAAGCATTCAGCTACTAGTCAATCTTGGGCAGGCATGCGGCGGCCATCTTGGATCCGCGGACAGACGGACGGACGAGAAGACGCTCCGACTGTAATTGCAACGCTATTCGCCCCCAGCCGTTTTTCTAGAATAGTAATCCTGCAAACTGTGTTTGATACGGTCGTGTGTGCTGTCCTTAAGACATGCGACACTGCCAATACAAAGTTAAATCACATTCTTATTTAATTCAATTGAGCCTATCTACGTCAAATCTCGGACGATGTCTTTTTGTAAAATCACTAAACATTCATGTTTTATAAAATTACTTGTAATTAGTTGTTACTTATCTCGTTGGCAAAGTGTCTGTAAGTGTAATTATCATAAGCAGTCCTCGGTGACACTCGTATTAACTACGATGAACTTGCTCCGAGCTATTTCAGGACAAGTGTTGAAAAGGGCGTCAATACATTAACGTCCCTGTTTGTACACTAACAGCCGATATAAACTTAAGATAGTATTTCTTTATAGTAAACACTAAGATTTTAACTATTATGTAAGGCACGTAGCCGGCCTTAAATGGTCTGTAATTGTAGGTAGTTGTGGAGAAGTTTTTGCACCTGTGATTACTGTCGCAACGATCCGACACCAAGTTTTTGCTACTTCTGAATGATATATTGTAGGTTTAGACGTGAACGGTGCGCCCGCGCCGGATACCAGCCTACATGGACAAATAAAATGGGCCTTCGGTTTCAAAGTAAATTACGTTCTGAATTCAATAAGATCAACTCTTCTACGAATGCAAAAATATCTACACAAATTTCATCATCAATAAGTTAGTAGCAAATATTGATTCCTATCAATAACACCATTTTAATTCTCTTCTTCAGTGGTCATGACACTTTTAGTAGAATATACGAAACAAAAGTGGTCAGGAAATATTATGTAGAGTTACCGCTGCATATTGCATACCACACACCAAGCAATTACAGTTAAGGATTGGCAATTCTAAACAGTAGTTGCTCGTAATCTAACAATTGCAGAAATGTCGCCGTTATTTCTCCAGCATGATAAACATAGATCAATTAACGCGCCTAATTCCAATCTTGGCTCTAGCCTCGCAGACCAAACTCGGCGGTGTAACGCAACTTTCGAGATTTCCCGAATGGACCAGTACAGTCAACTTTTACCAATAGCATAACTTAAATTAAGAACACAAATACATTTATCATTCGCCTTTCGGAACAATGAGAATAATTTATGTACTGCTTTTCTAGCCCACACGAGTGCCGTGTACGTTATATGCACGACATAGATTTTGAATCTTTGACATTTGTAGATTGTGCTTACATACGTCTGTCCTCTACGTCTTTATTTTGCACACATTGTTATTTATTTATTGCTTTGTCTGTCCTGACTCATATTGCTTTGCGATGACATTATTTGTTTATCAGTATGGAAATATATTTCGCCTACGATAAAACTAAAAACAAACTTGATAAACTAAGAAGGTACAATTTGCAGTGCTCAAATGCAGAATATGTTAGTTGGTTTGTCACCAATAACAAATTCACAGAATTCATTTTCAAACTCTATGCAAAACTTTAATTAGGTACTCGCTAATTAGAGCTAACCGTACCTCTATGTAGATTTAAGACATTAACTCTTTTTTCTTGAACTACGTTTACTCATTCACAGACCCATATACATATATATTGGTCTAAACTAAAAGCTTTTTAGATGTGGCTTAATTATTCAGCAGTGACATGCGACATTTTGAGTGATACTGAAGGAAGTAAGTCGTTTTATTTGGATCACAGAAACTGGAGTGAGTTTGTCATTCATGTCTGCATGTTAGTTGATTTTGTTTGTATAAATGTCTCAATTTCTATTTGAGTTGGTCTGCTGCGGAAGTAGTGCGCCAGTTTAAACCGTGGCGTGTGTCCGAGGACTGTGAGAATATGTATTCATTACACTTTGCATGCGAGTGTGGGAGGTCTATTCTTAGATTAATGACACTGTTAAATTTAATCATCTTTATCTGTTATGTAATGAATCAATCAATTATTCTATAATGTAGCGAAACATTCGTTTAACACAATGAATAATTCAATTACTAGCAGATTTTTAATCGATACTTATACTTGTTTTTGGTATGACGGATTTCTAAATATAAAAGGATTATTATCAAAAAACCAGTTTTATAGATTCACTTGTGTGCTCACAATACAACGGATCGCTTTAGGAAAGATCTTAGAAAGATAAAATTGTGTGCTAATGAGTCAGCGCATTTTATTTTAGTTGTCCAAAAGAAATATTTGACGCAGTAACCTGAAACTGTTTTGTATATTTTACGCGGGCACGCGGGCGATAATTTCGATACTCGGCCGGCCGTCTGGCAGGGCTAACGTGGCATTTATGATTTATAATCCGGCCCCCGTCGGGTCCCCTCTTCTCAGAGACAGCGGACTTAAAAATAATTTTGATTTTAAATTGGAAGCAACTTATTAAACTGGGGTTTTATGTGATGGGACATTGTAAGTAATTGGCGGTCCCAAAGTATCGGTGTTCGAGTTATATAAACTAGAATATGTTCCACGTAGGTACGTATTTTTGTTTATGTTCCTATACGGGGAAGTGGAAAATCTAAGATGGGAAATCTCGTAACAGTTGTCGTAAAAGTTAACGGAGAGCTACCCAAGAAACGTATAATTCTGGTATGGCGTGTAAGCTCTACGCAACCAATTATAGCTACGAATATTATATTACAAAAACTTCGATGTTGATATCGATCAATATTTATTACATAAATTAATAAACCACATGTCTGCATAGTAGTTACAGTTCCCCTTACTTCAGAAAAAAAAGCTCGATCGGTACACACATATTTACAGTGACTTTATATGAAAAATGTTTCGCACACAACATAGCATACAAGAAGTCATAAAGTATGTTAGTTAATTGCGCATAGTATGAGCAGCTATTTAATAACGGAGATAATCTCGCGTGATGCATACTGCGAATGACACTCACATGCGAGCATAATGCAGTGACAAACTGCTGATGATTCCTGTATTATGTATCGGCCAACGTTTAACATGACCACTGCTCTCGCCACCTAATTACGACAGTCACGCTTCAACTAAGAAAATCTTTTGTGCTCTTTTTCCGAGCGTTGAGAAATGTAACAAAACGGGTTGAAGAATTTTTTTAGTCGAAATGACTTTTAGTGTCACGGCTTCGACCGGTGACGGTTTAATGAGAAAGCTTTGTGATCGCTGAGCAAGTCGACTCTGTGTCGAATTGTCGTTGTGATGTTCTTTAGAGTTTTATTTTACAAGGATCGCGACGGATGCCCATGTAATCCTTATAGTTGCTCTTTACGACGTCGACCTTCGATCTTTCAATGTGCTAGGAGAATTCTTTTGCCTTTTTTGTAAAAACAACGAAGGTTAAGGATTTGCAACTTAATTCGATATAATTATGTAAACTGTCCAAATTATTCTTTTATAACGGTACCGTGATTGATGTAAAATATTCTTTGAGGCCGATAATTTACGAAGGATATTCGTCGATACAAAAAAAGGAAATGTGTTGCAGTGAATATTGAAATTCATTAAGTTTGTAGCGGGGTACGGTTCGATGGTGAGGCGGGGGGGGAGGTGCGCTCGTGACGGTGCACCGCCGCCGGCGCAGCGCCGCGTGGCGATGTCGTGTCGCGCCCGCGACGAATCCTCCTCGATGACCATACCCCTGACCAACGCTCGTTATGGATTTCCAATGTTGTGATGCGACATTTAATTTAGTAAATAAGCAAAATTGAGAGAGCTTTATGACATGTACCGAGAGTTTGTGAAGGAAAACGTAAAAAAATGTTTCCACCTGCTTCTGGTTAAAGCCATGCATGAAAATTTTGGAGTGAGTAGTAACATAATTTGTCAGCTACTAACTTACAGTCATAAAATATTGTCGCTTGAGGTCTTTAGAATTATCTCCAAGTACATTTCCAAACAAAACTGAACCGTATCTACGAAAAATTGGGTCAATATCTCACCCAATATCTTTGGTTCCCGCAGCTAATCTAACTGCCTCCAGACCAGTACGATTTACATCGCAATTTCACAATTATTTTATTGCAAAACAAAGAGAAACCAGTCCCAATGCTTCGTGTTGCTACCGAAGCACCTGGTTATAGTAATGCGTACAATTTTGTTTAGCCTGTAAAAGATAAGACCTAAGGTATGTTAGCAAATATTTATTTATATGTGGTGTATTTGCGTGTGTGTGATCATGATCATACATCAAGATATCTGTCTACTGCAGAACGTAGAAGTCTTTAAAGACGGTTTTAATAAATGGATATAAGTTTATAATTATCAAATTCAGTCACTGTGTTTTTATTATTTAATGAAATCAGAGTTTGATTATTGCTAAGGACAATACAGAAGATATCCTTCGTCCTTTGGCTCCCCGGGACGTTAAAAACACCCTCCAATATTTCATTCCCAATAATACACTTCTGTTTATGATCAAAACAAGAGATAAGCATCTTAAACGCTCGGTCAAATACTATAGTGAAATTTAATGTAGTGGCGTAGGTTTTTAAATGTGTGTTTAATTTAAAATGATTGCAAAACACCGTTAACTGCTCCAGGTTAACTGGTATCCATCAAAGGAAATTCTATGAAATTGGCCATTGTGTCGGCTGAGCCCATAACTCGAACCAGCTTAGAAGGATCGCTCTTTAACCCTCGGCTCGCTTCGTGATGTCGCCTCGACCCCGGGCGAATCTATTTTGCCCATCATAATCGCTGCTTTCAATTTACGGTGGCTATTCTATCGCTTGATATATAGCACCGTTCGATTTCCAATGTTGGTTATTGTTCGATATCGTTTTAACCCTTGAGGTGTAATGTTAATACCATATTTTATTATAAGAACAATGCAACGTAATGAGGAGCATATTTTAAACTAATGCTAACATCCTAAACGTCTACGTACATATTAAATACCGTGGAATGCCGTATGGATAGGAATTACATTAAATAAACTCAGAAGCATTCCGATACACACGGGAAGTATGGAAACCTTATCAATAAGGCGACGGGGAGTCCGATCATATCGCTCGTTGAGCACAGGAATATCTACACAGAGAGTTACGAATACGCTCGCACATTACCTTATTTCGAAATCGTGACTGGAAAAATATTATATTATCCATTCATACACATTATGTTAATGTCTATCAGTTATATTATTGCTCAAGTATCGAACTTGGGCATAGTTTTAATTTATGATTGAATTATTTTGATTTCTCCATACATTTTTGTTTGTTAGGTTTGTGGTTACTAATGAACTATAAAACGTTGATGGTTTGAGTTAAGCGGATATTTTTACAACATTTTGTTTAATGTTCGTACAGTATATTTTGTAAGTAGTTAGGGAAACATTATATTTTCGTGTGACAAATTTGAATTTGTGAGAACGTGAAGTAAAGCTTTATGATTCTGTGGCTTACTGAATCGTGAACAAAGATGGCGTCCGGGAAATTGTTATTGGTAATGGTTGGGCCGAGTGGAGGCGACTGCAGCCGAGTGCATGCGAGTGTCGGCGAGTGGCGAGCGCACCGGTTCGATGTGATTCATCAATTTTTGTTGGTCCGCCACCATTTTGAGATTTTTCCTTGAGATAGTGTTCTTGTGACTTGCAACACTGGTTACTCATGTTTTCATTGTCTATTTGCATGTCACTCATATTCTGAGTTACTTGATACATTCTGAATCTTTGGGAGCTAATCTTTCATGTTCACTTAATTCTTTAATTTGCAGTAGTCAAGCAATCAAAAAGAATCTGGTAAAGATCTGCAAAGGAGTGCGTAATGTGTTAAGCAAAGTAATCATTTCATTGCAAGACTTATCACTTTATATTCCTTATTTATCTATATAACAAATCTGAGCTCGGTATTTAAAACTATGCAACACACAAGCTTAGCGCTTACAAATGATTTTTAACGGTAAACGCCAGGTATAATGTAGGTACCATTACCTAGAACTATGGTCTGTTTAGTCTTCACTTAGCAAGGGCTAGCACGCACAACTGTGACAATACAAGACACATGTCAAATTCTGCATGGAATTTGTGACACATGCCTATTGAATTCTACTGTGTGTTCCAAAAGTATCTGGTGAAAGTATAAACAAACCGTGTTCATGTTAAATTCTTACGCAATCACTTACTAAAGGAAATTAGTAACACATTCATCTGTATTTATAACATTCCAACTTTATATCCTACTTTTTCTAATCATCGTTGTTTGAATAACATTATTAAATTGTAATTGAAATACGAGTATCATCGACGAATATTGTGGTTATGAAATTAATTACAATTGTCAATTGAAAAACATCTCAAAGGTATTTCAGGTGATTTAAAATTAGAATTTAGCGTTTCAGTATTCAAATAAAAATAAAATCAAAGACACTCAATAAGGAAGAGCAACGTGGAAGTACAAATTTCCAAAGATACGATCCATTTGTTTACATTTTCAACACATACTTTTGGAACAGACCATACGTACTATTTGTTATATATGTCGTGGCACTGCTGGAATCTTCACAAAACGAGTGTATTAGTGTACGATGCGTCTATGACGTAATGAAGAACAAGTGTCAAGACATTCGATAAAACTTTGTATCACTAGTGCTAATTGAATTAACACCGGCGAGCGCTTACGTTGAAAAATAGTTCCCAACTTATACCAGGTGTTTTATTTATGAGCACAATTTCTTTGTTTTGCATTCTTCGACCTAGTATCTGAAAGTAAAATAAAAATGTTGAATGCTGTATATAGGTAACTGTTTATTCTCTTGAGCTATTCATAGAATTCCAACAAAGTAGGATTCTGAATACGATTGAGGTGTCTCGATCACGGGAGAATGATTTTAATTAAATTGGATATCTTAGTCAAGTCTACGTTGTTGACAAAGCTATGAGATCACTCTAGGTATCTAAAGCAAGGTAAGCTTGTCTTTGAAAGATCGCTTTTAGCGCTTTTTTTTTAATATCTATATTTATATCTATAATGTTTATGGTGTATATAATAAAGAGTATGCTATCTGTCTATCAAAGGCCCTTCCAACCAAATTAACATACGCACCTATCTAAATATTTTTTTAAATCACTACGCCCCCGAGTTACTTTGTCTTCTTATGTAAAAAAACTTAGAATGTGAGCGAATGTGAATGTGTGAGAATGTGTATGTGAGGGAGCTAGACAGATGACTGATTCAAACAGAAAAGGGAGTTACTTTGTCGAGATAGGCAGAAAAACACAAGAACTACGAGAATACATAATATAATGCCTCGGATACGTTCGGTTTTCTTTTGACAATTCATGCAGAAATAGGGAAACTTATTGCGTCAACTTATGCAGAAAAGCCGAAGCTCATTTTACAGCACGTTTGAGTTTTGGAATCTCAAGCCTATCGCTGTCCACTGCTGGACATAGCCCTCTCCCAGGCTGCGCCACAACAACCTGTCCTCCGCCTTCCGCGTCCAGTCCATCCCAGCCACAAGACACTCAGTCACAGGTTTTTTTTTAAAAATCTAACCTTATTTAATACAAAGAAAATGAAATTTAAAAAATATTAGTTTATGTTTGAACCCTTACTGGTTGGGAAGCCCATGGGGGTTCCAAAGCTGAATTATGGTTTTACCTATCGTAGATGAAATTTTTTTCATCTACGGTTGGTTGGTGACAATTTTTCTTTTAAAAGAAAAACACATAACACACATCACGCCTGTAACCCCTGAAAGATTAGGCATAAGTGTGCCCATGGTTCGCTCAATTCTAATTAATAATTAAGTCCCATTTAGGCACAGCAAACATTAATTAGAAATTTAATTTTATTGTTCTCCTAAAGAATAACAATAAAATTTAAATGTATAATATAAATAAAATAGTGCATGTGGTGTTAGCCTGTACGTGATTGTTGCACTCATAAATGTATATCGTGTACTTTGAAATGAAATGTCACGTGTAAAAAATTGTAGGCTAACCTAAATAAATACATAATCAGCCTATAATGTTCCCACTGTTGGGACACAGGCCTCCTCTCGGTGAGAGGGAGTGGGCCGTAATCCACCACGCGGTCCCAGTGCGGATTGGCAGATGTCACATGTCTTCGAATTTTTGGTTCTAGGACATGCCGGTTTCCTCACGATGTTTTCCTTCACCGTTTTGAGAGCAGTGGTGTTGAAATAATTTACACAAAGTAAAGCGCCTGTCTGGGTTCGAACCTACGACCTACATCTCGTAAGTCGCGGCCGTAACCACTTGGCCACCATTGCTCTCAACCTAAATAAATAAATAATAATATTGTAATTATCTTCTTTAAATGAAATAATTTATACAGTAATAGCTAAAATCTCCCAATAGTAGTAACAAATCTAAAGCCTAACTCTACACACTCACTGAATCGAATCAGCTATGGTCTATGGGAAAATTCTGAAAGCTCTGATAAGGACAATAGTCTTCCGCAATAAAACCCATGAAACCCGGGAATATACGTGTCTATACCATATCCCGTCAAAGGAGCAATCCATACTAATATTATAAATTCGAAAGTAACTCTGTCTGTCTCAAACTCAAACTCAAACTCAAAGCATTTATTTCAATTAAACCTTTAACAGGCACTTTTGAATTGTCAAGAAGTCGGTCAGTCAGAAAATATGAAGCTAGTTGCCCATTCCAAAGCGTAGGTACCTATGGAGAAGAACGGGCAAGAAACTCCATGGACACTCTTTTTAAATTACATTTTACAAAAATATTTGTTACATCATTACTTTTGACTTTATGATTACATAATGTGAGAACGATGTAAAAAACAATAAAAAAGATCGCGTCTGTGGGTCTGTCTGCCCGTCTGTCTGTATGTTACCTTTTCTCGCCTAAACCACTAAACGGATTACGATAAAATTTGGCAGAGAGATAGATTGCATCACGGGGAAGGACATAGGATAGTTTTTATCCCGATATTCCCACGGGATCGACACTTACGCGGGTGAAACTGCGGGGCGCTGCTAGTTACTTATATAACAACCGTCTATTATTGTCCCATTGCAGGACAATAGCCTCGTATCATACAGAGAAGGCACGAACATTGATCGCCACACTCGATCCAGACGGGTTGGCGATTACAAACTGATACTATCGTATCCTAACGTCCAAACTAATATTATAAATGCGAAAGTAAGTTTGTTTGTTTGTTACCTTTTCACGCCTAAACCACTAAACCGATCATCCTGAAATTTTGCATATACGTTGGCAGGTGTACAGAAACGGACACAGGGTACCTTCCATTCCGGAAAAAAATCTGTTCCTGAGGAAAACAACAATGTGAAAAGGTAACAAAAAAACTTACTTGTTAGGATAACAATGTTTTGTGAGATTGTCTAAAAGTTCGGATCACAATATAATGTTTGACACTGATGTCAATGACTTGTTTTGACCAGTTTTTTGGAATTGAGACATTGCATGTGTTGTTGTAGAATACGAGATTAGCCTCTGTGTCACCGTAGTTGATGGTATCTACCTACCTACCCGTTGCAAACTGTAAGAGAAGTACCAAAAACATTTTGGTCAGATGGATAATGACTTTAACATATCGAGGGGTCTTTCTAAGCATGGAATTATTATGATCCAAATAATGTTGGCACCATACAATCAAAAAATGCACCCACTTGACACAGTCCACTGGCACGTCTGCCACAACAGAATCATAGAAGCATACCCTATAGCCGGGCACTGCCCCCTAAGATACAGGCCTAGCCTAGTTTAGGGGACAGGGTTGAACCTATTGTACTTATCTACCTACTGCTAAATTAAGATCTTTAATCTGTAACAGTGCAATGTACTTGAACTTTGTGATAATAAACAATTTATTATTATTATACATTTGACGGCCAATTCCAATAATTAAAACCGGCCAAGTGCGTGTCGGGCCACGCACAGTGTAGGGTTCCGTAGTAGCCCGTTATCACAATGTAGTACGATTCTGTTGTTCTTTATTCTGAATAGGTAAAAAAAAAACATATTTTGGTTTTCAATGCAAGTCTTTACCCATTATAAACAAGCAACTACTTCATCTTAGTCACTTTAAAGGTAAGGATTTTGTATTTGGTACAAAATTATCCAACACCCAAGTTCAACGACTATTACTGCTAAACTAATAAAGTTATCTTAACCGCTATACTTTTCCTTTAAAGTTCATGAAATGCACTTTCATCGAGAATTTTTCCAGATTTTTCAAGCTAGTAGTTTAGCTTTTAGAGGGGGGGGGACGCCCTACTGGAACAAAAATTTGCACTTTAAACTTTAATATTTCGTAAATGGAGCATTAAATCGAAAAATAATTTTAGCAACCCCTAAGCCATTTTAGAAGACCTATTCAACAATACCCCACACAATGGGGTAGATGATGAAAAAAATATTCATCCCCACTTCACATGTAGGGGAGCTACCCTAAAAAAAAATATTTACCAAAATTTTATTTTACCACTTTGTTGGCGTAACTGATATACGTACTCCTACAAAATTTCAGCTTTCTAGTGCTAACGGTCACAGAGATTAAGCGAGGACGGACAGACAGACAGACGGACGGACAGACAGACATGGCGAAACTATAAGGGTTCCTAGTTGACTACGGAACCCTAAAAACGTGCAAATTCTAGTCGCAATCTCATCTTAGCGATTATCAATGTCAAAAACGTGTAAACAATCTACGGAAATTAGAGGTATTGAGCTTGAGTGAGACTGGATAACAAATTGTGAACATTCTTAAAATTCCGAGAATTGCCGCTTTGTTTAAATTTAGAACGACCTATTATGGACTCATTTTTGATAGTTAGAACACGCCTATCCTGGACAGCTAAACCAGAATAAAATAGCAAAAAAAAAATACTACTTATTTATTATTGAAAACTTCTAAAGTAAGTTAAAAGTAAGTTTATACTCTCATACACATATTTCGTCCATAAAAGCATTAGTTTCCTATATGATAAGAGGCGAATATATCACATTTATCGGCGACAGTCACTATCTCGATCTTAAACTGAGAATTGTCGTAATGAGCCTTATCTAACAGAAAGTTATGTTCTCTATAACTAATGTATATTGTACTTTATATTTTATTTGACATAGCTTCCTGAAGAAGGATGTGTACATACAGGGTTATTGGTAAAACATTAACAACCTCTTAAGAGGTCATTGTACTCACCATTATGAACAACTTTTACTCTGGGACCAAATCTGAAATCGCGAAGAAAAAATCAGCTGTTCCCTAAATTTTGACTTTGATTTTGATTTTGAGTTATACGAACATAAATAAAAGGTTGTTAATGTTTTACCAATAACCCTGTATATAAAATATGAGTTCCAAACAGCTACAATTTTCTATGTGTTCATTAGGTACCATAAAAAGGCGACCCTATTACCATTTTATTACCATTTTCCGGGCACAGTTAATAACTTCAAGCCGCCAAGGAAAATTTCTAGACAGACAGACCCAAATCAAAAACCTTAGGTTCTTAGTATTCTAGTCTCTCCATTTTCATTACATTTACTATAGTTATTTTTTAACACAATTAACTTTATTAGTAATTAATTAATCTAAACACAATGATATCTCCATGGTGCGATACTTTTCTGATCACCATCGCTCGATAGCATAAACAATGATTTAGAAGTCGTGTCAGGGTTCACACGCGCTCTGATATCACGAAAAGCTATTTACTACCGACACACTTCTGTCCATCTGTGTAGATAATAAACTGTTCTGTTATTGAGCTGTATGAATTATTATGCCATATCAAGGAGAACATCACGCCAGCTAAAGGTACCTTTGTTTGATACCTCGTTAAAATGGCGACCTTATTATGTCCTCTTCGTCCTAGATTTTGATTCAGTCTGTGTATTGAGTTAGGGCTTTATGATTGGGCGCGAAAATGCAATCCTAAATAGCTATGGTTTCCTAAGAAAGCGGTGAACGATCAAACAATAAAGGCTGTCCAAAACCAGAGCGTTTTTTGACACCTTAATGTCAAATACTGTTGAAAATTACTGATTTTTATGATGGCTATTGTCGATGATGGTTATTAGCATAAATAGCATAATCAGCCTCAGCATAGCCTCAGCATAGCCTCAGCATATTATATATTTATGTTCCCACTGCTGGGACACAAGCGTCCTCTCGGTTAGAGAGAGTGGGCCAAAATCCACCACGCGGGCCCAGTGCGGGTTGGCAGATGTCACATGTCTCCGAATTTTTGGTTATATGAGATGGCGACATGGCGACGGTTATTACTTTATTTTAATTAACATATACTTCAATTTCATAACCATATAGCAACATGTATCAACAACAACGTAGGATCTTAAAGAACCTAGATTTTTCTTTTCTAATAAAATTCCCGCACCCTGTTCCACGTTTAAATTATTATTCATGCGACTAAATTCGAAATAAACTATTCCATTTATAAAATTGTTATCTATGGTTACGCTAAGCCACGTTGGCCCGGGGCAGCACCTAACGCGCGCTGTCCGTACCGTGCCTGTAGGCTAAACACGGAAATTAATCACGCTTTATTAGCGAAGCTTCCTTATATGTGAATCATATTAAGATATATCTTATAAATAATGTGGATGCTGCATAAAAATTTATTGATTTTAATTTTGAGATGGCATCTCCTCTGATTTTAATTGACATTGTGAAGTAGGGTGTGTCGTTTGGTGACTGTGTTGATTCGAGATGTTTTTATTTTTTACAGTTCCATCGATCAATATTCAAGTGAGCGTATTTGATATAAGTACATAATAATATGTGTATTTATAAAAGGCCCTGCTCATTCTTAGCATACCTTTGCAAATTCGACAAAAACTCGCAATAAAAGCCCCTGATAGCGCCTATTTATTCCGCAACAATTTTATTCATCGTACATGTAAATAAGCGATATCTGCATGTTTAGTTTTTACTATTTTACGGCCGACGATGATTATAAATATAAAATCGCTAACCGCAGGCCTTGTTGCGTGGCGTCTTTTGATTCTTTTTGCGACGTGACAGCGCCATTGCGTGTGCGCACTTATTGGGAACATTGAAAGACGCCATAAATTGTGCTGCGTCGTGTAAAAATACCATTTAATACAATAATTCCGAGTCACAGATAAGCACTCGTGTCTGTAATTGATATATACGGGAAGTTCGGTAAAAGTGTTGAGTAAAAGTTGTTCCAAACCTTTTATGCGTGAAAACTGGGGCGAAATAGTTTATGCTGTATTTCAATATGTTGACAACTTTATTAGCGGAGAACGCTCGTAGAATTTCAACTAAAGAATTCGGATGTGAATACCACATATCACACGGAGAGTGTCTTTTTATCTTAAACTTTGGACGGTCCGCCTTTTATCAATCTCCTCTTTGTTGGTTTCACATTTTTATTAATATTTTAATTACATAGCAGTAACATTAGCAGTTAACAGCCCAATTAAAAAGATACAAGAAAAATCAAAATACATGATTTAATTTGAGAAATATAGAGAATTCTACTCAAACAATTGGACAACATTTGTCACTATAGTTAACAAGATACATCCGTTGCTTAACTAGTTTGTAAACATAAACGTTACTTGACCCGATTAGAAAGTCGCTTATCTCTGATCGAGATGAAGATACCGTGCGACTTTTAACTTCTTATATACTCAATTATAATCGTCATGAGAACAGAGGAGATCTCATTAAAACAACTTTGGAAATGTTATGCTAAGATAAAATATGTGCCACGAAGTAATTCTGTAAAGCGTTGAAAATGAGCCGCAGCAAAACATACATTAGCATGCTAATCGTCTAATGGACGATTTGTATTTAAAATTATAGCTGCTCATTAATTTGATCATTTGAGTTAATAATTTTGAAAGAAAACGTTGTCGTTGATCATCAATTATGTTGTTACATGTAAACGAAGCGAGAATTATATTGTTACATGTAATCTGTATTCGCATATTATTTACCAAAAATGTAAACAAGTATGAATTTATGGAAAAATAACTTTAAATCCTACACCATAAAGTTCAGTTTACCCTACAACTTCAATCATTTTCATAACTTTATCAATAATGCTAGTCTCTCTGAAATCAAATTCATTACCATTAAAATAAAGTTGTTTTTTTTTTAATTTGAAATAATATTAATTTGAAACATAAGTTTGAACAAACTTTATGTATGTTGTAGTCGGAATGTGGCACGTTATTTTAATGGCAATCCACTTGTGAAAACGCTCTAGTTTCCATCTAACACACGTTTACTTGGAAGACCTCGAAAATATATTTTGACACGAAGGAGGTTTCACACGACTACAAGCAGTAACTGTGACGTCAGAGTGGTCGTAACAAAGGTAATTATTCTTTATCTGAGGCCAAAGAACTGCGCACGGCACGCCGGAGTCACGGGATGCTGGGATGCTGCTCCTCAATCAGGTACTAGTTTAGGTATATACAAGTTAATTGTTCCACTATAACTCGGTCGTGTACAAACGAGCCTCACATCTCTTTTTATATAGTGCGGTAGGGATGAGATTTAACTATACTCCTTGGTCATTTATATTTTGCTAATTGTGTTAGCGATTTGTGCAAAGTACTAAAGTTAAATTATTCAATGAGTTTCACTAAGTACTAAGTTAACTCACTGCCAAAAATCATCGAAATCAGTTTGATAGCTGAGTCGTGAAAATTGTGGTAAAGATAGAATAAAAGGGACATTCACTTGTTGTTGTGTAGCCAATTAATAATTAGATAGTTAATACATTACAATACCATGACTCGATAATAACCTACATAAGTAATCAACTGCAAAAACAATTATATTATATAATTAATTAATTTAGCAACGTAATTGAAATCATATTACGTATCTACATATTAATAAAATATTAATTATTTTAACTAATCGTAGTATTACTGTCTAATTACATTTTCATAGAGCTGACCATAAAACAGGGCATTAAATTATTGTTAAGGTTGCATTTTAACGTTAAATGCTGCTTAATGGTCGAGTCTAACGCTGGTGAGTGAAATACTCGATAGTCGATTGTTGTAAGGTTGTGTCCCATCCCTAACGCAGACGGCTGAACGAGGTCTAGTAATTAACGTGCCCCTTGATTTGTGGCGTTATCATGATGTCTCGCGAAACACCAATTTATAGATGCATTTAAACCGTTCTATCTATTGCTATACTTATTAGAGTATTATAAACTAATATCACAGATAAAGGGTCGCTGTCGTATTCGAATTTAGCGTAGGATTAGACTCGATTGTGGTTTTTATTAATGACTAGCTGCGTCCCACGGTTTCACCCGCGTAAATGTCGATCCCGTGGGAATATCGGGATAAAAAGTAGCCTATATGTTAATCCAGGGTGTCAGCTAACTCCAGACCAAATTTTATCAAAATTGGTTCAGCAGTTTGAGCGTGAAGAAGTAACAAACATATAAACCCACACACACAATCACAAACTGTCGCCTTTATAATATTACTGTGATATCCGCTGGAGTCCAATTTTATGACTGCTAAATGTTTGAGTTATAAAATTGTTCGGTCATTCTCTTTGTTATTTCTTCCTCTTATGGTATGGGAAGCTTGTCAAGACGGTAAATATGGCCACTGACATTGTTTTATTGATAGTCAATAAAATCTCAATCAATATTTTCGTGTGTACCAAAAAGTAATCCCTAACAAAAGACATCAACGCGCAAACAAAAAAGGTGCATCTTCCTATCCTATGCCAATGGTTAAGATTGAATCTCGTATTTTTGACCACCTCCAGATAAGTTACAGTTAAATTATCTTGCAGACATGCTTCGAAAATATTTTATTCAAAATTAAATTTATCTAATGGATAGAGCCTGTTAGGTCTAAAGGTGGAGAAAAGCTTGTTTCAATTTTTGTTAAAACTCGTTTAGTTTGGAATTAGTCACTTGTTACCGAAGATCGTTATCATAATCATTGTAAATGATAATGTAAGCTTTTATTCAGTTCCGTAACCGTCAGAGAAAGCAGGTCAGCAGTATGATAAAGTTAGCCTAAGTACAGCACACGTACCACTTACACTCTATGAAAAAGCATTTTTTTTCGACATCAATAATTTCTTTGATAACCTCTTTATTACTTTTCTCCTAAATAAAAATAAGTATAATTACCAAGTGATTCGCACACATTTTATTGGCATTTACTCGACTTATAAACCTTATTGGCTCCGCATAAAGACATTAAATAATAATAAACTGTAATCGCAACAGGTAGGTAACGTGAACTACAACATAATAACATGTTTACGAGCCACTTCCGTAATAGACGGATGCCAGAATACTTTCCATTCTTCTTCTTACAATTTCAACTAAACTAGAAACTGTACGTGCTTCGTTTCCTGTGATTTTATTAAACATGATCTTTAACTTAATGGAAATTAAAATACATGTTGACATACAAACTTCAGCAGGTAAGTGCAAGTACAGACATTTTATTTAAGTCCGTGAAGATAAGAAGTGAATTCTATCACCTTACAACCACTGACTGTTAGGTTTCAGTTAAATGATCTAAAACCTGTTTACAGTTAAACATTAGAAACTTTATTACCTCGCAGTTAATGGTTTAACTTCTAGGAACTACGTTATGTGGGTAACAGTTCAACCTCAGTTTTTCACAGGTACTTACATACATAAACTTGCGCCAACAAATTTCAGTTGTTGAACAGTTTGCCCCATCTATTCTCAAGTCAACAAATAACGAACGGCGAGCAGATGATATCTAGTCAGATTCCGGGTACGTTGTGTGAGTCTGAATGCCTAACGGACGCGTCTGCGTCTAGACTTGGTAGTGCGCTGTGACGGCCGGGCCCAGGTCTGTCCTGTCACTCAATCTTTCAGGCGATTATAAGCCACGTTAACAAATAACTGTACTGAAACCAAGACATTTAACAAATACGCTCCCATGGTGTGAGGTTTATGGTTACCTATAACACCACCTCAATTGAAAAACATTATTTAATTAGTTTCTTGAATCGCTTTCCGAGAGTAACAATCAAACTGGGAAATAATAAAACAAAGAAACTCGTAGTAAATGAAAATAAATACAACTTTAACATCTCACCATCTAGCAGACCCCAACAAAGTTGGGAAAAGGCTAGGCAGACGATGATGATGGTGTGAGGTTTATTCTTACTTTATAACACCATCTCCATTGAAAAAACATCATTTAATTAGTTTCTTGAATCGTTTTCCGAGAGTAACAAGCAAACTGGAAAATAATAAAACAAAGAAACCCGTAATAAACACAACTTTAACATCTCACTAGTGAGCGTTGGCCTGTAAAGGACTCGACATAACTGGATGTAATTAAAAAAGGAAGAAGCAAAATTACTCGTAAAACTCTGTAGATCATACTTATTTCAATATCTGATTAACAATCTATAATATAACCACGAACAAATTTTTGTAAAGGGTAAGAATTATCGTGAAATTATAAATTAGAACGATGCTTATAAAGAACCCCGTATAAATTGCCCTTTGCATTAAAAATTATACCCCGAGATGTACTTAGTGAATTTATGTGAATCGCTTTAGCCAATAAAGTAGGAGATGTCTCGTAAATCGTGGGTACATCGGGACGGATGGTCGGCGCAACCAGGCGACACCTACGGAGTGGGCGCATCCACCGTTAGACGCTAGGCCCGGGGCATACGAACCTCAGGGATCACAAGCCTTCACTTACCTACACCCTCCTATTTATTCTGAGCTCCGACACTGCCTTTGTTTCACGCCAGATTTTGTTTTTGTGCGATAAACATCAAAAGCATTTCAAACAAGATATCCAATTTGGGATAAGTGCAGATCGAATCGGTTCTGAGAATTACTTGTAACCTTCCAGTTTTATGACTTATCTGTGCCCTACATACCGTTCTTATTACACGAACAGTAATGACAGTGTGTTCTTTATCTTATGAACACAGCACATTGCTAACGTGACGGTGTTCTAAAAAATCTTACATAGTTCGCGAGAGCCGACCTTACACACCTAGCACTAAATATCTCTAGACGAGATTCAATCTTCTGTTTCTTATTCTCAAATGTCAATGTGTTAAAATCACATAGCTGGAATAGCAGTACAAAATGTTACATCAAGCGATACTATGCGTAAAGTGTTCGGCATACCGCATCATTTGTTTGTCCTAGAGGCGAAATGTCGTCGTCCTACATAGCAGAGTATCATTTATCTGGTATTGGATTAGCACGCGTGTAACCCTAACTGTGGGCTTGAACGGTACAAATAGTTCGCACCGCGAGCCAAGCATCTATGTCGACCTAGTAACAGCCGGGTGTCGGGTAGCGCAGTCGGTTCGCCGAGGTCGGCCAACTAACTAATGAACAAAATTGATATTATACACCAATACCAAGTCCTCCCATATAGGTAGGTGCAAACTATGAAGTTGCTTTCAATCAATTAAAATTGTTGTCGTCGTAATAATTTTACTTTAAGTGTCATTTTCGATATAAGGAAATCTCAGCACCATAAAATTGTTTGATCAACTCAAGCGCATCGGATTTGCTTTAGAGCTGAACGTGTACTCCCATCGCCGCTGTCGCTGGACAAATTAATAATCTGTATAAATTAGAGTCTCAAAGCAAACGAATAAATAAGTGCCTACTTACATACAAAGATATATATTTCTCGCAGTGTTTGTGATTTAATAGTTATAGCTGTTAGCTTAATAAACTTGATTTACATGCCTGACACTGCTTTGCATGCCTCAAAAGGATTCTAAGCCTTTGGCAGAAGCGAAACTTGGAGGCTTTGTCTGAGTTAGTTCTAAGATTAGCAGCAGTTCTCAATTACCCCAAAACGTAGCCCATTAATCAACAAAACCAGATTCATTGGGAATTCTTAAGTAACTTCATTTATAAAGCTTATATATTGTAGTAAAATGAACGAAAAAAGGCCAGTAAAATAAATAGAAACACGTGCAAAGAATATCACCTTCGTTTTGTCTTCGCTATAATTGGTTAAAAATATTGCCTAGTCCCGACCCGTTTCCTCAAGTTCTTCTTTTGACTCGATATAAAAACAACGGAATACGTTATCAAAGATCTAGGCTTATTCGAATGCATTTTCTGCAAATTATAGTCATGTACAATTCATTCGTTGCAGCAGTTATATTAAAATGTTTTGAAAATGAGGCCGTTTGTGAAAAATATTCTTTCACGATCGTTACGGACGTGAAAGTTTTATGTGATCGACTCATGTTCATTTGATTTAGATACAAATCGCGTGAGGAATACATCTTAAAGAAACGCCAAAAATACTTCGCCGTAGCGTGTAGAAGTAATAAAGCTGACAGTTGCGAGAACTCTATTCGACAAGGATCACACTGACTCATTTCCGTTGTCATTCTTTTTTAATTCTTAGGTCGGTGTGAGAACATCTTAATTCCAAGTATTAATACATAAAAAGCCATAAAAGAGTGTAAGCGGATAACTGCGCCGCGTTCCTCATACTATCAAAGTATCAAGCATTCTCTCCCAATCCTAGAACCAGTTCACCGTTTATACGTTTACGGCGAGGACTGTACCGATAGTGACACCCGGCGTCGATCGTCATGACCCGATAATGTTGTAACATTGTACCGCGCTCGATACCGCCATCTATGTTATGTATTATGTATTTTATTTAACTTGCCAGATCTCCAACCCTATTTATATAATTATCTACCAACTTTGTACTGAATTAAGTTACCGTTATGCGGTATGGTCTTTAGTTATGTGGTATAGTGTTCTATGGGACGAGGTTAATTTAAAATGTAAGTTAAGGGAAATAATCAGTATTGATCATGTGCAGCTGACGCTTATTCCATTCAATCGGTCCATCATATTGCACATCAAAGTTCTCAGTATCCGATTGTCTCCAGACACTTTATTCAGCAAGGTATCAGTAAACTATTATTGCTATAAACGCGTTAGTGTCTGCGTGTAACTCACCAAAGTAAATCCATCCCACACAAAATCTATCCAATAAATATCCAAAAAGCTTGTTCTGCAAGCATTCCGCGTCCATTGTGTTCCTTGCAGATATATCTTGCGTAAGGAGCATGCGATTCCTGCGAGCTTTGCTTTCTCCGCAGCCCACGCTCGGTGCTCGTCACTGCTGATTGACAAAGTATCCATTACCGCATCGAACCCACTTTTATCAGAATCGATGTAATGTAAGAAGAGACTAAGGGACGGAAAATATTTGCGACGCTTTGAGGATTTCGAGTTGCCCGCGGTGACCGGTTACCTAATGCAATGGTTGACAAATCGCTCAATTGTCCCAACTTGGTGGTTTGTCGAGCCAACTAGTTGGGTGGCGGGTTGCGCAACCAGTGGCCACTACAGTCCGCCTGACGGATGCCGGAAGACGTCCAACTTTATTGTGCTTTATTGCGATTGGACGGTGGTAAATAGTTGCGAATCGCATCTGTGAGAACATTTTGATTATCGGGAACGATTCTATTGAAATTTATTCAGAGATTCAAATGAAACATGTTATAAAGAAAATTGTTTCGATCTAAAATTATTAGCAGCTACTTAGTAAATGCCTACGGGTGTCAGACCAGTTTAATAAATGCATTATCAAATTAGTAAAGTAAATATTATAACATTCCGGTATAAATCAAACATTAGTAATTTATTTTTTTATGCAGTAAAGGGAAAATATTAGCAGGGCCATAAATATGTTTCGTATAATCACAGCAGGGTGTGTATTTGCAATTTTCGTGGCTTCTCACATATTTGCATAAAATCTAAAATCGCTTTTTGATCCATAATTTACACCTGACATTCAAAATAAAAGAATACATTATAAATGTATCACATAATGTAAAACAATACTTATAAAACTGCTTTATTTGAGCACTTTGCGAAAAGCAAATGTCTCTAAAACACATAAATATTATTTCAACGAAGCTATCGATTGATTTTATATACACCGGGGTCTATAATATGTTTTAATTTTAACGATCGCTCCAAAGAAGTCATGATAGTTTAGGCACCACCTAATTTGTATAAGCAGGCAGATCTATTGAATAAATATCAGCGTCTACAATGTAAAAAAATGTGTACATTTACGTTATATTTGCATATATTTCTTGCTTATATCACACAGGACGCTAACTAAGCAGAAAGCGAAATGCTAATGAAGTGTGGTTATCTGAGTCGAGGCTTTTTATTTGTCAGATAACCCGTAATGTGTTTTAAAGATATGTTCACCTTCAAGTTTTGATGTTGTCTCGGGTTGTTTTTTACCTCCTGCTCTTAAATGCCCGTAATGCGCAACGTTTCTGTATTGCAACACTTTAACGCTATCTCACTTTGACTTATGTGGGATGACTTGTAGCTTTTTGGAAGAAATACCTTATTAAAACTTTGTGCAAGTGGATAATTAAATAGTAAAGAAAAGGTAACCATATTTCTAAGATACTGACTCAACGATATACTTAGATACCTACTTAGGTACATTTAATAACATTGCCAGAGTTAGAGCGAGTCACTTAGTGATTAAAGCCTCGAGGCAGATCATGATAATGCTGCATACGTCACTAGTAACGGTTGCTAGTCAATATTCTACTTCCTCCACCTGACTCTCAGCACTCGCGTATGATACGATATAGGTACACTGTTTTTCTCCCATTCCCATACTTGCTTGCAAATACTTAATTAGATTCCATTAATAATACATGTAAATTGTCTCATTTAGAGACACAGTTACCTCTCAATGCAATGAAATACAGTTTTTATTCGATCTCACTGTAATACGCATCCACTTGATACAAGAACGGTATTTACCGAAAGAGTTCCGGGAACAGATTGTACTTATTACGTTTGTAGGTCTTTGAATTGAATTATATCTAGGTATACAGCAATAGATACTATTGTTGTTCATGAAGGGAAAAGGTCAAACATTGTCGCTGCTTTCAAACAGAACACAACTACCACTTTTAATGTAATGAGTCCAATATTTCCATACAATAATACATTGTTACGTCTCAAGCTAATTGAAATAATATCCAATATAAAGGTCCTGTCACATGATGTAGGTACATTAATTAAGTACGCAGTTAAATCTTTGCGAAAGTCGTATTTTAACCCTTACAATCTGGCAGCAGGGCATAAATCTCCCGGAAATAGAATCCAATGTTTTAGTAGGTCTTAGTAATTCAGCTAGCCGACTCAAATATACTTCGATGTTATGGTATATCCACACAGTAATTCCGGTGAAGCAGATAAATCATTAAAAACTGGTAGGAACGAGAAAATAATATTTGAAAATGTATTTCTGTAGCAGAAACAGAATGAATCGTGTGAAACACAAAGAAATCTACTAATGTTTGTCCGAATGGCCGGCGGGGAGGCTATACACCGCGAAATATTTCCCAAGATACATCGGCACGAGTGCGATGTGGCGATATCTTAGGTGCGCGCCAGTTCGAATCGTCTATCGAGTCTATGATCGGCTCCGTCGAGGGGTCACGCGCGTTAAACGTAAATCAACATATCTCGCGACGGGAGATCTAGCCGAGCATGCGCCCGACCAACAAAAACTGAATTTTATAGCCGTAACACTACACCTGGGAAAAAAGTAAATAAATTGGACGAGATCGAGTGAACGACCCGCGCCCGACCCTCCGACCACTACTCCCTGAAACGGGCGTCACGGGAATGCTTATCTACCGTCAAATACGTTTCACGTCCCAAGCCTAACAGCAAGCCTTGTATAGAAAGTTTTGTGATTTAATATTACAAAGTCGCATACACGAAAGTAATTAAAATAGAAGTTGTTTGAAACACTGAGCATTCAGCTTGTCTTGAATAAATACACTTTGCGTAAGTATAGGGCTGGAAAGGTTTCCTAGTAACGTGTAAATTAATCAAGATCCATTTAGCAAGTAATAGAAAGACAGTCTCTCTCATTACTGGCTCGATGCGCCGCGTCCAACCTATAAGATGAAGTGCAATTAATTGATCGTAAATGGAAATTGATTGCACTCATAAAACAATTCCGTATTATTACAAATCGAGAAATTCATTCACGAAAGGTTAAGTTTAAATAATAATCTTCCAGCTCTGCATCTTGATGAGAATGTTTTGATTTCCTAATCACATATTACAGCAGTTTTGTTAACACTCAATTGTGTCAACATCTGGATATTGTTGTCACTCAAAAAATATGTTTTTAATACCAACCGACTGCCCATACTTATGGCAAACAGAGGAATAGCAAAATCTTGAATAGATAAAAAAGGACCATTTTTTAAACTCCACACCGTTGTGAAATATTATTTAACTTAAATAAGTATATTATCATATAATAAACTTTATAGAAGGCAATGCCCATTAAAGTCATATTATAACATTCAATCAAGCTTTTTCTCTTCTTAGTTCATACGTCGAAGTCGATTAGCAGGTATCATATTGTACACGTAAAGCTCCAAGTTCTGTGTTTTGTCATCTTCAGTACTAATGACTAAGATCTTATCGTAATTACAGTGTGACGACAGACTTAGCTTTATTATTTAGTTGCTTCACATTTCCACTAGATAAATACAGTCGCGCTGGGCTAAACCAATAAGCAATTATGTTAATTAATACACAACTTCTGATTACGTTTCCAATAATGTTATTACTAGCACAACATCACTTTAATTATTCTGTTCTAAATGAACTGTATCGAGGTCGTTTTCAATAAATATCCGCTCTATGTCACGTCTATTAAGGTTGATGTTCCGGTGGGGGCTGGACGGGGTGCTTTCTCTGGAATCTCGGGCAACTGTCGTACGAATCGCAGACCGAGTTCCGATCGAGAGAGTCGATCCGTATCTTCGCGATCGATTCTTATCGTGACAGTTTTACGCGTCGCGTCGCGATCTCACTTCCAATACAAGCAACGCACAACACTACTCTCCGCCCTCGTCATCTCTACTTAATAACTCACGACATTTTACAAAACTAGGTAGTTTTTACACTGTTCGAAATGTCAGCCGAAGATTGATGGCGGTAGGTAAGCAGCTAGGTCCTAGCTCCTATATTTTGTCCAGCCAGTCAGAAGATAAGTATGTATATTAGATAGTTACATCTTTTGTCGGTGCTCGTATTTTGTCAACGACTTGTCAAAGCTGCTCATGTTTGTGCTCGTTGGAACTTACATTTGAATAACAAATTGTTTGCCCGAAGTCATCTGGCGATCGGCACCAACGCCATACGATAGTATGTTGTTTGAATGACAATATTAAGTTGCAATTGATTTAATTGCTCCTTTTATCTGTAAACTATTAATAATCTATTCACGATTATGTAAATGATTTAATCCGTGTTACTTAATTAATTAACAAGATAATATTGTTACTTAAGGCGACATAATCCGTTAGTAACGTATAAATCGACGCGCACTTGTATAGGTTGGCGCATGGTCAATTATGTTGATTCTACGACAGAAAAATGATAAGAAAATCTAGGCATTCGAAAACTATAGTAGCGAGTCAAGTTTAAAGAATCTAAAACAGTAATCTGTTCGCTAAAAGCATTGAAAGATAACACGCGCTCACATCCTCACAATCTCGGGCCGGGCGAGTGATAGCGCTAATGAACCCATGTTGCCGTCACAGAAGTGGCACGGTTTGAACGATGGCACGGCCATTAGTGGGAAACTCAAGGCCAGCCGAGGGCGGACAGCTAGCCGTAATTATCTAAAACAAACTAAACCGAAAGGCGGATATATCGCCCGCCGCAACACTTCGCTGAAGACATGCCTCTCCGCATTCAGCCGATAAATGAGCTTAACTATACTATGCTGACTGTGCACTAACAAAAGTAAATGTACGTATGTAAATAGGGACAGCTTTTCTAGTTTCTTTGGCAATACTTACGTAACAGCAGTTTATTTTTCTTTGAAAGATTAGTCGTTAATCAACAACCACGAAATTAGTGTTTAATAAACAAAGTGTGACTATAAAAGCGGTTTTAGTGCAGTAGAACAATACTGAAATGTTTTACTAATATACATACAGTTCTGCACTCACTTCCTCGTTCGTGCTGAAAACGCACAGTTTTACCAAACGCAGGGAAACCGTGCCGTTCTGCTTAATATTATGATCAGTATAAAGCTAAGAGATGTATTGACGATAAAAGTTTATTTCGTTTCTTTATTTATTTTGGCACCTTACGGTACTGATGAATGAAGAAATTAATAAATTTACTGAGCTTTTATGAGAAGACAAATCAGTAGCTCAAATCAATAGTTTTATTTGGACAAACCAATTGCCTGATGTGTAGGTAAGGTCTCTGGCATCCTACTCTGTAGAAGTCTCACCGTGAATAGAAGTGAACTGTCAATAATGTCAATCTGTAGGTCGACTGACAGTTCACTTCACCTAAGCTTTGTACAGAATACACAAACTGTTCTTATTTATAATGGAATCCGACGCACTTTACCAGTTTTATAATTGTGTTTTATAAGTATTACAACAATATAGTGCTATTCTTTCTCATTTTTGCTTTTATGGATACGTCACAAATAATAAATCCAGTAAATATCGACGTAAATACTTCAAGCGCCGCTATACAACAAACCGATAAAAGCTCGTAACACATTTACGACGATCTTGATGCATGACGATAACTTTGATTGAGTCCTGTTGCATTGCTGGACGGACCGCTAGATTGATCGATCTAGAGAAAGGGCCTGACTTACTGTTACTATGTTAGGTTGTGGTTAATTGAATTTACACAATAAAAGGGTGTGTTTAGTTAATGGTTTGCAGTCTTAAGTTGGCCTGTACACTGACTGACAATATACTTCAACGCAAATGGATGAATTAACTTTTCGTAAATAGAAATTTTCTATGTTTAAAATGTTGTGTGTGTCCTTTTCTTAGCTGACGAATGTATGTCTGTATCGGTATTAAAATAATGATTGGGGTCAATCAAGTTAGATGAACTTGCTGCAACAGAGCTGGAAAATTGCCCACCCGGTTTTCGACTAGGTATAATCGTTTAAAAATCAGTGACCAATGAAAATCTAATACCATTTTCGTGGGTGCAGGATACATTATAGTGGGCGAGTATTCGGTTTAGCTGTCGGTATCGGTATTGGTTCACAGGCTGTATCAATATCTCAAGTGTCACTCAATGCTGTGACAGTCGCCCATTGATAATATTTGGCGCACCAAATTAAGTAGACGTTTGATTGACTGGCGCGTATTTATAGTCCCATTAACGTAAATTTCTAAACGATGTTTTATATCTTAGTAGGAACGGTACGTGTTATGTTATTAGTTAAAATTGTTGGCGTGGCTGGAACATGATCCCAATTAATTTACTAACTTGATTTCTCAGGGCATATTTGTCCATAATCACCCCATAATATTCCCACTGTTGGGTCCTCTGTTAGGGGGAGTGGGCCGTTATCCACTACGCGGGCATAGTGCGGGTTGGTAGATGTCACATGTCTTCGAAATTTTGCTCTCGGACATGCCGGTTTCCTCACAATGTTTTCTTTCACAGTTTTGAGAGCAGTGGTGATGAAATGAAATACTGAAATTCATGTGCCTGTCTGGGTTCGAACTCAGGACCTACAAGTCAGGGCCGATGCCACTGGGTCACCACTGCTCACAAATACACACATCAAAAGTGTCTAGGGATCAAGCATTTTTATGCGGATTTCTTGAGATTGAGATGTGGCTTTGTAATAAATTTATGATTTTATAAATTTATATGGATCCTTTTTGGTGCATTTCATAATTTGAATCAGGAACTGTGAATCAAATTCGAGTAAAAGATGAAAATCAGCTGTCAATATTTTCCCTATAAAAACATACAACGCATTGAAGACATTATTAGTGCTACTGTTTCCCTACTACTGATTAAAACCAACGTTATTATGGAGCGGCGACGTCATTTAAGCAGGGAAGAAATGCTCAGAGCCGTGGGAATGATAGAAGCTGGTTCCCGGCAACGTACTGTGGCTTTAGCTCTGAATACAAGTCAGAGTGTTATCAGTCGACTTTGGACACGTTACCGAAGCACTGGTACCGTGGCTGAGCGCCATGGAGGACGGTATCGCTGCACCACACGGAGACAAGACCGATACATTCAAATCTTAACTCGAAGAGCTCCAACAATAACCGCCATGATGTTAGCCGTGAGGCTTCATCACTCTTCAGGGAACTTAATTAGCGACCAAACAGTCAGAAACCGCTTGCATGAAGTGAACCTTCATTCCCGAAGACCGCTACGGGTACCACCTATACCAATGCACAATCGTAGGATTCGATATCAATGGGCTCTTGAACACAGAAATTGGGCAGAAGAACAATGGCGTTTCGTGTGCTTTTCTGATGAGTCTCGTTTTGGTATGAGACCGGATACAAGACGTATACGACACTGGAGAACCCCTGGACGCCAACAGCGATTAAAATCCTGCCAGGAAGTCCATCCTTATAGTGGTGGAACCATCATGGTATGGGCGGGTATTTGGATCGGCGGAAGAACTGAGTTGAATTGGATCAGAGGCAACCTCAACGCTCAAATTTATGCTGAGACGATTGTATCAGACGTCATCGTTCCTCTACAAGTGCAAATCGGTCCCTTATTTCAGTTAATGCATGATAATGCACGACCGCACACCGCAAGAGTTGTAAGACAGACTCTCGCCGCAGCTAACATCAATGTCCTGCCCTGGCCTGCTCAGTCGCCAGACTTGAACCCGATTGAGCATGCATGGGATATGCTACAGAGAAGAGCTCTGCCGAATATGGAGGGTATCCAGTCGCAAGAAGACCTTTTTTTGTTGTTGCAACGAACATGGGCGGCCATTCCACAGCGTGATTTGGATGAACTCATTTTGAGTATGCCAAACCGATGTTCTTGTGTTGTTAGTGTTCGCGGTAGAAACACGGATTATTAATTGTTTAAGTTACCCAATAAAATTTTAAAGAAAACTGTTATTTTTCGAACTTTTGTGTTAGTGGTTCAAATGTCAAAAATCCCTTTATTAGGAAAATGGCAAATTTCTTTATTAATGCAAAGGTGACTTGGTTTATCGTTACTGTGACAAACGAAAACACTTTATTTGATGAATCCTTAAAGAAAATTTTAATTAATATCAATCAGGAGAAAAGTTATTGCAAAAATATATGTTGATCCCTAGACACTTTTGATGTGTGTATTTGTCCATATCATTTTAAATATTTTCTATCTATACATATAATAAAATTGTAGAAAAGTAGTGTCTGTACAATGGAAATATATGAAAAAAAAGTAGCAGGGGTTGTTATTAAATCGATGCCGAACCCGAAATTGTAATTAATTATTTTTTTGTCTGTTTGTCTGTGTGTTTGTGCACGCTAATATCAGAAACGGCTTATTCGATTTGGATGCGGTTTTCACTAATATATTGTAATAAGCTTCACTTAACATTTAGTGTTTATTTCATGTCAATCGGTTCATAAATAAAAAAGTTATGTCAATTTAAAGAATCACGGCGAACATTTGTTAAGGTATTCTATCAGAGTACGTTCACGCCTCGCACCTGCGCGTCCGTGGCTATATAAAGCGCGCTGAGAGCCACGCCGCTGCCATAATTCCGATCCAGCCTGTCCCTTGCTGCCCTCTCCCAGCGACGCCCTAAGCCGAGGTCCGTACCCCACAGGGGGTGCCCTTAGCGTGTAGTCGCTTAGTTTTTAAGTTTATATTGTGTAGTTAAGTTTATAAGTGTATTATGCCCTGGCTGGAGGACTTAATTTATTGAGGCATCCACAGGAAAGCCCGGTTAAGCAGTCGATAACCCCTCAGGTTGAACTATGAGACGAACATTTCAAAAAAAAAAAAAAAAACGCCCCGCTGCCATAAGGATTCAGTTATTCGTAGCGAACGCACGTATCCTGGAGAGTATAGGCGGATTCGATTATTGCGATTCACTTGAATACTGACTGTTCACGCCTCGCACCTGCGCGTCCGTGGCTATACAAAGCGCGCTGAGAGCCACGCCGCTGCCATAATTCCGATCCAGCCTGTCCCTTGCTGCCCTCTCCCAGCGACGCCCTAAGCCGAGGTCCGTACCCCACAGGGGGTGCCCTTTGCGTGTAGTCGCTTAGTTTTTAAGTTTATATTGTGTAGTTAAGTTTATAAGTGTATTATGCCCTGGCTGGAGGCCTTAATTTATTGAGGCATCCACAGGAAAGCCCGGTTAAGCAGTCGATAACCCCTCAGGTTGAACTATGAGACGACCATTTCAAAAAAAAAAAAAAAGTGTGCCGCTGCCATAAGGATTCAGTTATTCGTAGCGAACGCACGTATCCTGGAGAGTATAGGCGGATTCGATTATTGCGATTCACTTGAGTACTGACTGTTTGCATATTTCATTTATTAATATTTTAAGGTTTGTAAGTTAGGTTCTTTTTCTTAATTTTCTTTAAAATTTTGTAAATAAATATTGTAAGTATTTGGTATAGGTTAGGCGGTTCTTTCCTTGATTTTTGGGTATTTACTTATCTTAATTTGTATTTAGGGTTTGTATATAAATATTATAAGTATTTGGTATAGGTTAGGCATTTCTTTTCTTGATTTTCTTTATTAAGTATAAGTTCATTAGCTCAGGTTAGTAATTAATTTTTCTAGCAATTCTTTTGTTTTATAAAGTTAGTACGTTTGGTTTACACGTCTTAACACTTATTACTTAAACTGTGATAATTTTAGACTGTATAATAATCTGTAAATATTTATAATTTAATTGTTAACGATAGTACGTGTTTATTAAACTCAAACTCAAACTCAAAACTCAAACTCAATCACAGGAATCTGAGGAAGGTCGTGAGGCAAGGCTCTCTGCAACTCGGGAACATCAGGCTAGGCTTCGTGCTACAGAAACTTCGACTCAGCGAAAATCTCGACTGAGTTCAAATCCTTCTCGAATGATGACAACTCGAAATAGGGAAAACGGCCCGGGGAACAACGAAAGTCACGTTTATCTCTCGATCGCGAAGCTCACGCGCTATCGCGTGAGTCTGAGACTTTTGCTGACAGGGAAACCCGCCTGAGCTCCCAGAGAGTACGGACAACAAATGCTCGATCCCAGGAGACACAGGACGAACGGGAAATACGTCTCACTGCTGATAGTGAAGCTCATGCACTATCGCGTGAGTCTGAGACTTTCACTGATAGGGGAATTCGTCTGAGTTCTCAGAGGGTTCGGACAGCAAATGCTCGGTCTCAGGAAACACAGGAAGAACGAGAAATACGTCTCACTGCCGATCGTGAATCTCAAGCACTATCGCGTGAGTCTGAGACTTTCACTGATAGGGAAATTCGCCTGAGTTCTCAGAGGGTTCGGACAGCAAATGCCCGGTCTGTAGACGGTATATGTAATTCAAAATATGCTGCCCGAAAAGTCACTATTCCACGCGGACGAAGTCGCGGGCACAGCTAGTATAAAATATGGTAGAAATGTCCTCCTCAATCAAATTCTGTTAAGTCTACCCACTTGTGTTTTTTGTGTTGTGTTAAAGTTTTTAACTCAAGCCAGTTGAGAAGACTCGCGATAATCATTTTGTGAAGGTTCCTTCCCGATTTGAACAGCTCTTTTCCTACTTTGGCATTATAACCACCATGACGCTAGCTATAAACCGGATTTTCATATCTTGATGGAACTATCTTCGCAGAATTTGTTGTCACCTGGGTGGCCGATTGTTGCAGCATCAACCTACAATATTGGCTTAGATAATGTATGGTCTGTTCCCAAACTACCTGATAAAAGTGTAAAGAAATCTTGTTCAGATTATATTCTTATGCAATCATATTTAGAAGGTTACAACTTTATATGTCACCACTTCTTCCTACAATTATTATAATTATTTCAATAATAATATCAAAAATTAAGGTTAGCTTAAAATTGAGCTCAATTGTCAAATGAAAAATATTTAAAGGTGATTTAAAATTATAATTTCCGGTGTTCAGTGTTCAAATAATTAAATATATGTACTCAATTTGCAAGTGGCGCTATAAATAGGCATCCACAGGCACATTTTCAGATCCATTTTTGTTTACATTTTCATTAGATACTTCTCGAACAGATTATAGATACACAGGGCTGCTAATAATTCTCCTTAGCCTAATTAAACCGTTTGACCTCTACGAAATTTCTCTACAGAACATGTCATTTGTCAATCGATGGCTATCTCATTAATTCGCAGTGATTAGCCGATGGTATCTGGGCGCAAGTGGGGCGCACGCGTCACAGTTCATTATGAGTGCGCCCGCGCCGTCGCTTGCTCCACTTCGCTTTACGTGACGAGCGTGAGAAAAGCGCTCTTGAAAGTTTTTAATAAGCGTGCTAAATATTATATTATGATTCTCGGATCACTGGGTAATATGTAACGGTATGCTAAATTCTCAGAAATAGAGTCAAAAGCCTTCAGGCTTCAAGTCCAATACTAAGTTAAGGTTGTGCATTCTAAAAGTCGGCATCGTCGGTAATTGCTGTCATACCTGTTTTTATTATTTCATTTGTTGATATTACTCTAGAAATATTATGAATTGAAATCCATAATTAATATTTGCGACGATGCCAACTTTTAGAATGCACGCTCTTAAACCTCACCCTTTACTCAGTTCACATTTGGTCCACTACTGCTTATTTAATTCCTACCCACCAGATTAAGAAGAGTAGATGACTAAAACCTTATAAGTTTCATCTTTTGTACATAAATCTCTCTTCAGCAGTGCGATTCTGTAACCATCTCACCGTGAAAACTAAGGTGAAGTGAGCGTGGAGTGAGCTGTCAATAGTGTCAATTCCTAGCAAAAACAAACTCACATCACCTAAGTTTTCACGTGAGATTTTTACAGAATCGACCGGCAGCACCCTAATTGCGTAACACTATATCAATCACAATCTGCATAATTTCGAAGGATATTGCTAATTGCTTCATATGTTCGAAAAATTTTGCCATTCCTACTGTTAGTCTGTTACTCAATTACCCCGCAGGTTTTCAGCTACTTGTAGGTACGTACCTACAAACCTTGATTCCTAAATACTCAAATTCGCATATACGTATATGCGAATTTGAGTATTTAGGAATCAACATATCTATATTAGAAGAAAGTCGTGTTAGTTACACTATTTATAACTCTTTGATTTATAACGATTTGGCTGAAAATTGGTGGGGAGGTAGGAGACGGACATAGGATGTTTTTTTAAGTCTTTTATTTACTTAAAGGAGTCGGGTAGGAGTAGTGTAGGAGTAGGTTAAGAGTAGGGTAGGAGTAGTGTAGGAGTAGGGTAGGAGTAGGGTAGGAGTAGTGTAGGAGTAGGGTAGAAGTAGGATAGGGGTAGGGAAGGAGTAGTGTAGGAGTAGGGTAGGAGTAGGGTAGGGGTAGGGTAGGGTTAGGGGTAGGACACCACGAACGAAGTAGCGCCGGGCAGATAGAAATAATTTATATGGCAAAACAACTTTTGCCGGGTCAGCTAGTATTTATATAAAATTCAAAATCCCGACTGACTGATATATCAACGCACAGGCTAAACCGCTGGTCCTAGAGACATGAAACTTGGAGGGTGTGTTCTTTGTGAAGAGTAGGTATCCACTAAGAAAGGGTTTTTTGAAATTCTACCCCTAAGAGGGTGAATGGGGGGAGGGTGAAATTTCACGCGGACGAAGTCGCGGGCAGAAGCTAGTATGAACATAAATCTAACCTCGTTGTTTCTGAACGATTCGCACCCATGATAGTGTGTTTCTCAACAAACTTTTCTCTGTCTACGGTTAATCACGCGTCTTTTGTTTTTTTCTTAGATTCCATTGTTGTAACCGTTTCTGATATAGTAGTTGTTTATTTAAAAAAATATATCAGGGAATCAGCGAATAAGAGCAACTTAAATGATCCATGAGCATGATCTACCCAGGATAATAAATATATTGTAAGTAGGGGCATCTTGAGATGCCAGAACTCGTTTCCCTGAGTTGACTTTTACTATTGACACGAAACGATAAGCCGCTTATACTTATGTTTTTCTTATTTAGTAGTTAAGGTCAGGTGGGTGTCGGTTTCAAAATAAGTATTCACTTTCATGAACTTAAATACTAAGATCATAGTTTAAAAACATTCAAGTGTTATCAATATACTGACTGCAAATCCTCCTTTTGTTTTTTATTAGTTCGGATGAAGATATATTATAATTATTAGCTGTTGCCCGCGACTTCATCTGCGATCCACGAGGAAAAGTAGCCAAATTTCATCCAAATGCGTTCAGCCGTTTTATCGTCAAAGCGTAACATACAAACAAACTCACTTTCGCATTTATAATATTAGTTAGGATTAGGATTCTGCCTCACGATTTTCGGTTAAACCTATGTAAAATCATAGTTGAAGTGACTTTCAACTTGATTTCATGCTTATGAGTTACCTCGCCAAGAATTAATGAAAAAATTGGTTCAAGTTCACTACCTCCCCTTAAAGAATGATTGAACGATCCCTAATGAACTGGCTAAGCCCTTAGGTAATATAATACGGGGAATTAGGAACCGTGCAGGCTATTCCGAACTTGTTTTTTGGTCATAAAGCAATTGAAATTTTACAAGAACCTATTGAGGTAAAAACAAATGACTGCGGTTTCATAAAATTGTTTGTTATGGCGAAAGCGCCAGGGTAGCCCGCGAAATTCATTTTTTTTTTACGTTTTTTGCAATTTGCTGGTCAGTATTAAGTTGTAAGTTGATTAAAATATGATTCGCGGCCGTAACAAATATGTATTTACAGAATTATAATCATTAAAGTCATCAACACAACTCTCTAAGACCAGTAATCCCCAAGAATGACTATTTCATGAAATCTTGACATTTGGGGATTATACTAACTTATCAAGTTGTATTACTGATTGTAATGATTATAATTCTGTAAATACATATTTGTTATGACCTCGAATCATATTTTAATCAACGTACATCTTAATGCTAACCAGCAAATTGCAAAAAACGTAAGAAAATTTGAATTTCGCGGGCTACCTTAGCGCTTACCCCTTAAGCTAAATGTTTTTTGTGTAATTGTTGTACTAGATATATGAAGTTAATTGGAATTTATAAGTTCTCTGCTTAAAGCTTGTGAAAACAAAAAGCTTTTTATTAAAGAAACTCTCACAAAAGGAATTTATATTTTTTGGGAGGCAAGATAAGACATATTTTTCGGTTACTCAGTATGAAACCATCTTAACTTTCGGCGGGTTGAAATGAGTGTGAATTATTTCCACAGTGACGTCTCATCAATTTTTAGCTTTTCGATTAAGTTTAGGGCATGATAATGAAGCTTGGATATACACGGCAAATTTATTAGGCAGGCCTTATCACATTTTTTATACGTCATTAAATTATTCGGAGCACTGAGTAACGATTTGAATTTTTAAATGTTGTGATACATTAAAATGTGCGGTCTTAAAGCTTAAAAATAAATTTTGAAAACTGGCTTTTATTGAAATGTTGGATTTCATCACAACCAATACGTTTAGTTTTCCAATCTGAACGTGTATAATGAATTTCAAACGATACTGAACTATCCGTAAAGTTCATGTAAAAATCCGTCATAACACACTAGCTAATTAATTATAATGAAATGGATTATGTAAGTGATCTTTGTATATAGTTTCGAAGGTTTTTGGAAAGAAAATTTGGCAGAAATCATTAAAATATCTTCGATTTTGTGCACCTACGTGTACGTGCTACAGGTACGTGTATAGGCGGGAGCAGACAGGCACGACGCGACGGTGCAACGCGATTCTTGTAGAAATATGTAGAGAAATTGTTCTACTAGAATCGCGTCGCGCTGTCGCGTCGCGCATGTCTGCGGGAGCCTTAAATAATTACATTACAAAGACCTACTAATGTCGTGAGTATCTTATGCATGTCTGAACAGGTAACAATCATTAGTTTAATCATCTTAGTATAATAACGTTAGGTGGTCTACCGGTCAATGTCAATGTAATTGATTTAAGCCGATTGAAAGCTTACTCTCCGAGCTTTGTGTACAAACAATGTAACTAGTCATTAGGAAAGAACGCAATTTGAGGCCATACTATAATAAATAGCTAGTAAAATTCGTTTTGTAAACTTAAAAAAAAATAATAACCGTTTCGTAACGGTTCCTTGTTAGCAGTTCATCGTTTATGTAAAAAATAATAGTGCAAAAAAACGGTATTTAGGTAACAACACTATCGGAGGGCCGTTCGTTAGCCTGAATTTCGTCGAACGGGAATCGAACCCGGGCCCGCGGCCGTCGTGGCCAGCCGTAGACAACGATCTCGCTCCCATTGTGTACTTTGGAACTTGATAACATTCTACTTTACTGTTAAAAAGGAGAATTTTAATGAAACTGTGAAAGAAAAAAGTCGTCTCTCAAGTGTTGCTTATCTCGTTAGCTATTATGTTCTATTTTCGAACATGTTTTATAAGACATTAAAAAGGATCCAATTATATGCGAACTTATTAGTATTGGAAACTTTTTACGTTGGTATTGCATGTCAATACAATACTGAATACACGACGTAATTCGTGTGCTATCTTCTTAAATTGAAAATCCTGCAAATATATCTTCTACCTTGCGATACAATTGTTCTGCTAAGTAACAATCCATCAGACAACGACAAATACTGATAGCCAATTGATTCCGCATGCGGACAGAATAGGTACCTATTCATTACACTAATGGCAGCCCATTGTCGATGGATAAGTTTTTTTTTCTTTGCAATATTGCTTTGACGGTCCATTAGCAAGTGTCCAAACAAAAGTCAATGCCTTTAGGTGTGTCCGTTAATAAAATATCACACGTCGCTATTATAAGGAAATGTGAAAAAACGTTTGTAAAAACATCGACATTATAATGTCTCTTGACACCTTCACAGATTATACATTCATGCTGACTTTATAGATTTATGATTTTTATTAGGATGGCAATATTTAAAAAATCTATGACCATATAAACCATTCATTAAAAAAAGCCGTTGTTCACAAAAAATAAGTTTCGGACTCCGGGGTAATTACGTAACTCACTATCAGTAGCATTCGGACAGGGGGCCTCAAAAGGCCACTTCGGCAGAATCATAAAAGGATAACAGAATGGACAGTTAACTGTTAAGTTAATCGTATCAAATCCCATTGGTGAAACATTTTTTAGTTATTATTTTTGTCTGTGCTAAAATACCAATCAATCCAATCTAAATCAAATCTCTTTGATTGTACCTAGTGCAGCGAAAAAAAGAAAAACACGGACTGTCTTCGCCATTTTATAATTCATAATGTTATCCTTTTATGATTCTCCAAAGTGGCCTTTTTAGGCTCCCTGTTTAACAACACTCATTGCGTTATTTACGTTGTGCGAGCATACAAATTTTTCGAGCATATCAGCAATAGAGCAATGGATTAGCAATATCCTTCAAAATTAAATATATTAAGGGCTGATTTTTCCATCGACAGGAAACTTTTATTCGAGGAATAAAATTGACGTTTGACAGTTTTTGTATGAAATAACTGTCAAAATTTCAAAATTATTCCTCGAATAAAGTTATCAGTTGATTGAAAAATTAGCCCTAAATATATATATTTTATTATCATTGAAAATGTGTGTTACTCAATTAGGATGCTGTACTCTTGAACTTTTCTACAGTCATACAATTCTATTCAACAAAAATAAAATACTAATTTTTCATTTCACCATATTCATTTTAATTAAAAATACGAGTACATAATTAAAGTCAGTAATTGTTAAAATAGAACACAAAGGAGGCCACAGTTATTCTCTCTTCAACTTGTACAAATATTTTGCCTATAGATTGGTGTGGCTCGTTAGAAAGTTTGGGCTCAATGTGATTGAAGCTCGAGTCATTATTATTAATTACTGACTTATTGTTAAGTATAAGTACATACCTACATGGGTTTCCATTCACTGATATTTTACGGTTAACAACTGTCCGTCCTATACACAGATATATATATATCTATATCTGTGGTCCTATACTTGTTTTTGCGCCTGACTTGGTCTGGGTAGATTTGGAAGGCACAGAGAACTCTTTTGACGTTTAAAAGTGCCTTTTATGTGCCTGTTTGTCATAAATGATTTGACTCTTATACTATTTTAAAAGCCCGTAGTGGAAATTAAATTTTCCTGTGTCCTATGTCCAGCAGTGGACGTCTTTCGACTGAAAAAAAAAACCCTTCCTGCACCAACTTAAATGTTTTCAGCGTTTGTCTGTTAGTCGCAGAATTATTTTATATGTATAGGGTTCTGCTGTCACTTGTCTATACCTAATAGATGGGTATAGCTGTCTGGGATGTTAGTCAACTCAAGTGTTGAGGAAAAACTACAGTTCTGTCATTGTAATTAACGTTTATTTTAGTTTTAATTGTATTCTCGCTGGCAAACGGGACTGTCAGTCATGGCCTCGGCTAGCGATAGAATAGCATAGAATATGGGTTTGTTTTATGTCCAGTTGATTAGCATTTTTGTTAACAATATCGTCCCGTTGTACTATAGAACAACAGATAGAGGGTGTGGAAGAAAAATAAAAGAAAATTACCATTGTTTATTTTTACAAGTTTTTATTTAGTTTCACCTGTCCCGTTGTCTGTCTGTCGGTCTGTAATCATATCTTGCAAGTTAAATTTGATCCGGTTTCCGATTGAGCTGAAATTTTAACAAATAATTTAATGGTAAGTTCGAAATATTCTGACTATAAGCCTTTCATTTCCTGTGTTTGTTGGCTACCTACGAAAAACGGTGCAGCTGTGACAACAGCTATTAGGTACAATATTAACGATATACGTAATTTATGAAGATTTCTTTTAATTAATTTTGATTCTGAAATACATCCTTGAAGAAACCAATGTTCACTTGTAAAATTAATCAATATTTGCTGAGTTTTTGCCCCTAGAACCACAAAATCTCAATTCAAGCCTTAGTCTGGAGTTTGAACAACAAACATGATGCATTTTAAGTTACACTGTATCAGTCTTCACGCGGCATAAGACCGTCCTATAGACCTTCATTAAAAAGGTTTTGGCCTCACTAATTAGACAACAGTCGATCTACGTCTGACATTAAATTAACTTATCCTAAGTTTGGCTAGACCTTGACTACAAATGGTTCTTAGGTACAATACCTATGTGCTATAAGACCAACTTAAAAAATCTTGACAATAACTCTACAATTTTGAAGTAGAAGATGAACCTAGAATAGGTCCGTAGCATAACAGCGGATCAATCATAACGGGGCATTTAATAGTCGTATCAGTCGTAGTTATTCGGAACACAATAAAGGACGCATGACAATCATCCATGTTTTATTTCGCGTGCATTTAATGAGTTAAAAACACACACTATTTATTAGTTTCTCAATTAAACTTAAGTCATAATATATGACCATCGTAAATGTTTTAAAATTTACAACCAATTACATTTACCAAATGAAGTTATCACAGTAAATTCACTAGTTATTCGAGTAATAAATCGTAAAGGATAAAACCCTATCTATTATTATTTACCTTCAAAGTTGACTTGAGCGAGATCTGTAGTAATAATGTCGGGCTATTAAAACTCACCTTTATTATAAACTTTAGGAGATAATAAAAATAATATAAATTATATCTGTGATACAGTTCTGTCTCGTATGTGACAGAACGTGTTCTCGTTCATTTGATACATGATATGGACATATGTAGTTCTATTTTATTCAATACTAGCTGAGCCCGCGACTTCATTTGTGTGCTTCTCGGAAAACAAATTGTATAACATGGGCTTTCATTTTTTTTGCGCGAACCCCTAATTCTTTAGTGAAAATCCCGTCAAAATCGATTCAGCTGTGTCGGAGATTAGCCGGAACAAACACACAGGCAGAATTTAAAAGAATAGTTTTTTGTTATAAGTACCATATATACCTACTTTCACATGCATTTAGCAAAAAGATGTTATTTTAATATTACAAACAGTTACTTCAATTTTATTTATTTCTATATATGTTTAGATTAATAGGCAGTCTTGTTACCTCATTTATTTATAAAAATGTAAACTGAACATTGACATTATTGCGAGAATAGATTAGTGATTAATGTGCTTTGCAATCACACCAATAATATAAAGGCGAAAGTTTGTAAATGTGTTTGTATGTTTGTTACTTCTTCATGCACAAACGGCTAAACGGATTTGGATGAAATTTGGCACACAATTAGTTTATAACCAGGATTAATATATAGGATACTTTTTATCCCGATAATCCCACGGGATCGACACTTATGCGGGTGAAACCGTGGGGCGCAGCTAGTTTTATTAATAAAATAAAATATACAATTGTCCGGCAGTTATGGTACAAAAACAATATTAATCAGTTTTATAACTTTATCCGGTTTTACAATTTTCTATATATTTTACTTTCTAATGAAACATCGTATCATGTAATAAAAAAGATGATAAATAATTAACTTACAGACACACCACATAGGGTCACAATCGTACTATATTATAACAAAGAGATCGGAATGTAATTTATTTATGTAGGTACCTTCAACATCATTTTATGGTTATATCTGATATGCAGCTTTTGCGCTCAGATCCAGTTTTTTTAAGCAGACAACCCTAGCAATAAGATCCGACTACCTAGGGTGAAGAAAACGAATTCAACTGCGGTCGCTCCTTCAGAAATGTTTTAATTAAAAACAACTACATACCGATGCATAATTTAGCACCCATAACTGTGTTTTTAACACGTTGCCTGTTAGCCGGCCTATAAACGTAGTTAAAAAACGAACATGTGTATTTATTTATTTAAACATAAATGTGGTATATTATTTATAACCGATAATTAAACAAACAATTCTAATATTAGAAAGAAACAGTACCTGACTTAATTACAGGTTTGCGCTTTTAAAGGTTGTTTAATGAAATACGGTGTTTACGCAAAAGTGTTTGGTGTGCAGCCAAGTCAGAAACATCATTTTATTACGCTGTCAATATTACTATTGCAAGTTTTATGACATTTTTAATCAAATATTTGCCACAGTTCACCTGAGTTTATACTCAGGATTGAGAAGATTTGATTAAGTACCCAGCATATGCACAACATGATTTTAAGTTCGTTGCATACCCATCTCATTTGTGCCAGTACACGAATATTAAGCAGTAACAATAATGAGTATTTACTTGAAAACTTATTAAAAGTAAAACGTCGCATGTAATAAAAAAGTGCGCGCAATACGTTTAGCGTCGCTGGACCTGCGCAGCAGGCGGCCTCCAGCACCCACACTGCAGCAATACCACCAATGGCACCACAGTTTCATAGATTACTACGGCTCGTATTACAAGACACTTTCAATATTTACTGGTATTACCTTAAAAGATACACAAACATTATTAGCGACGCTCCGTTCATATTTATTTTAATTGAACATGTGCTTTGCTTTACCTGTTATTTTATGCTGATTAGGCATAAACATTAGGTTTTTTATTTTGGCTTTTTAATTCCTTTTGCAAATGATTTTATTTTCATGTGCTATTCGTTTAACACGACTGATTGAATTATGAGATAAAGAGCTGTAGGTATATGTTTTACATTTTCTCGTATCTCCCGTAACAAAAGAACTGCCTGAACATTAAAATGATTCGCCAGCATTTTATAAACATAGTACTGTAACAAAAGTAAGTGGAAACTGTAAATATAAAATGAAATATTATTAGTTAATAGCAACCGTAAAGGGGCGAGATGAGTTGTATCTGCGCGCAGATCACGGCACTAACTTGAAAGCGAGATTATCATAAAGCAGTACAGCGAGCAGTGTCGCGGCAGATGCTTGATAAACGCACTAACAATGCCACATTAGTATGAACTTAGAAACAATGTAAATTATGAAGATACCACCAAGTAGGTAATTCTTGGCCAAATACTTGTTTGTATTGGCTATCAGAACCGCAAATGCCAACATTCCTCACCACCATTGGCTAAACTAAGAGTTAGCCAACGAGTAGCATCAAGCACCGGCTATAATAGAGATAAGTTTATCTCGACTCAGGAGTCATAAACTTCATCGAGTACACGGCTGAGTCGCCGCTCGATAGCTAAACTCGCGACGTACAAATCGGCGTGCAACCAGCAGATCTAGCTAAACTAAACACGAGTAAAAGCAACAATAGTCTCGCCCGACATGGAAAAAGTCGTGACCGACTCGAGCTCGGGTCAGGCAGGATGCTGCGGGCGTAAATAATGCCGACGTCCGATCTTAATTATCGCTCCATCGTTAGAGATGACCGACGGGCAGACCGAAATCGGCGAGGTGGTTGCGACATCGCTCCTCTGTCGGGCGAAGTGCCCCGTCATTATCAAACGGTGTATCGCCCACCGATAAATCGCTAGAACCACCTGCGAGACGATCTGATGACCGCTGTTATTGTACGGTTTTGGCAGTAGACATTATAATTCTTTTGTTGCTATTGCTATTATTTTCATCGCGATGACTCGTCATTTTAATACATTCGAAGATTGGAGATAGTATCGGATGATTTTAAAAGGATTTGATTAGAAACAAAAGATTATTTTGAAACAAATTGCTACAGCAAATCAACATTATGGCGAAGAAATATCTAGGATAGCCACGTAGCTTATTTCTTATATAATAGAATAGGTAGAGCGCTGTATCATTGGAATTTAAGCGCGAAAAAAGTAAAAAATCATATCTTCCGAAAATATAAATGATATGCTCTCATTTGGTTTCAGTTCGTTAATCGTTAAGTGCTTTGTGTTCGCCGCTGCGCTTGCGCCGATCTCGATCCGCGAGCGACGTTGAAAAATTCAGAGCTCGTGATTTTCGTTCGTGTACTTCATTTATTTGCACGGAGACGGCGAATATTGTTTACAGCACCACTCTCAGAGCTTTCTGGCTTTCACTTTGACTGCATTAAAGAAAATAACGTTCTATAATTATGTACTCTACGTTTTAATGGGATACTTCTAAACTTTATCTCTTGAGTTAAACTGTAAAGCTCATTTTCAGAAACTACCTACTAATGATATGCCCATCGAATACCGTTCTGAACTTCCACAGCCTACTTATTTGTTAAATCTTATCTGCAAACCATTAAAATCAGACGGAATTCGCAGTCGTGTACCATGCGATATGGAGCTAAAATACACCACAATATGAACTTAACTGTAAGTATAATATGAACCATTTTGTTATTCAAGTTTTTCCAAAAATATTTGAGACGCGCGTAGTTATTACGAAATTATACTATCGATCAGGCAATAATACGAGGATAGTGCCCTCGGGTGGCGAATTTAGGAGAAATTGAGTGTGCCTGCGTGCCTTCCCGCGAGCTGTATAATCCTTGCATGCATGCATAATAATAAATGTTATTCACCAAGATCATATAGCACGGGGGAAACAATTTACACAATCAAAATACTTTCAGAACCACAGGCACAACTTGATTCGTCGTGATTACTTGTCTCAAACATGATATCTGAGCTGTAACACAACGGTACCATTGAAACAGATCAAGAACTTAAGATATTTACAGATATATATTTACCCAAGAATCATTACATAACGGAGTTTTATATTTGAAAAACTTGCATTGCAAATATTTCTACAGCCTTTTATTTACTTCTACAGCCCACTTTTTGATGAGTCACTAATTAACTTTTATTGTCTCGATAATAAATCAAGCCTAATTGTATGTGTTAAGTATATATGTAGATAAGTACTGCTTATTATTAGATATATAGGTATATCGAGCAATCTGTTACATAGTGGACATGATTTTCGGTAAACATAGGTCCGAAACGGTTTCGATCGATGTGCTCAGGGCGATGCAAATTGCGTCGCCTGTTATCGGTGCACTTTATCCGGGGTACTTTTGTGCATATTTTACATATATTTGTGGGGATGCGGCGATAGCCGGCGTGGGCGGACCCAGCGGCCGCATGCTAATGCACGCGGTAAACGGCGCGCGCGCAGACTCGGACTTAGGTAAATTAAACGTTAACATGATCATACTGTACTGTATTAGCTTATCTCAGTAGATTTACATATTGTTTCTAACGGTGTCACAGGAATTAAGAACCAAAATATAAAAATATCACTTGTTAGAAAGATTACGCATGCTGCTAACTCATTTTCATATCTGAATATCGTTCAAAAAGACATAGATCAAACTCGTAATACATAGGCACAAAATAAATAGAGGCAATAAAGATCAGTATCGCTTCTCTCGGCCACTAATCTCTGACACCATAACATAATTGTGCAGAGTCCCGGGGGGATAGCGGCCTCGCTGCGGTCACGAAGTGCTCTAAACATAGAGTCTAGCCCTAAACGATGCCACCATATCCGTCGGCGGACAACATCCACTCATAAGTTCGTGTAGCCTCAGCCTCACGGGCTCACGGCTAGCACAACATACCTACCTACCTATGTACGTGTATACTACATAGGTCTGTACACACTGTATTTTCCAACGGTATTGAAGATTTGTCCAATGTTTTACAGCGCTATGTACGGTTTACAACGTCTTACAATGTTTCGATTCTTGTGTAACAATAGGCAATCGAAGTACATGTTTATTATTTTGTTATGCGGAAAATTAATTTCGTTTACGATGAATTTATGTAACTTAAAGACTTCATGCTTGTATTCACAAAATTGAAATAAGTTATTATCAAACGAAGAATTGAATGATGTTTTAGTTTATTTATGTGTAATCTCTATACATAAAAAAATCTCTTTGCATAAATATAAAATCTGTTAATTTTTGTAATTTTAAGTATAATCAGCCTCTGTTATTCCCACTGCTGGGACACAAACCTCCTATCCGTGAGAGGGAGTGGGCCATAATCCACCACGCGGGACCAGTGCGGATTGGCGAATGTCACATATCTTCGATTTTTTTCGTTCTAGGACATGCCGGTTTCGTCACGATGAAGTCCAAAAAAACACTTATTGATTTTAAAACCGAACAATATTTTTAACACGTTTTATTTTTTAACGTTCCTTTACCTGATATTCCGAATTATATAAACTTGTTGGATGAAATTAATATAATCGATATGTATGTATGTGGCAGAATGTCAATAAAAGTCAGTTGGTCAGTAATGAATAGTAAGTAAGTGTGCTGGTCGATGGACGCCTGACATTTCAGCTGGCGACGATAATAAGAGCCAATAGCTTTTTTACCGCAAGATAAGCCCGCAGAATATGTTAATATTTTCATCGCATATTTATACTTGTAGCTACAACATTATGATCTAGTTTCATTCATTTTTAAACAGATCACTATCTCTGATCATGAATTCAGGATATCTTCTCATTTTTACGTATCATCATCAATAATAAATACATTCTTTGTAGTTTAAACAGTTTTATTGCACATAAGGCGAGATTGCATTAAAAAATGGAATGAGGTAATAAAGGGAGTGACGTAAAATTTGGAGGTAAACGACTTGAATGATTGATGTTCGTAAAATTACACTGTTTTAAAAAGGACAGAGTTGTGTGGTCATCTTTCAGACCGTAAGGTTCATGTTCGGCTGAATCCGGATTGTAATTACATGAAAAATGTTAATCTTGTATTAATATTGGAAATGAGATTACATTCATCATGTGTAAGACGGATTATATTATAATTAATTGGCCCCGTACACATAATAAGTAAATCCTTGAATTGAAAGAAAGAAAGACAGAATGAACAAAAGTAACAAGGACAAAAAAGAAAGATAATAAATTTATTTAGCACAGATTTTAATACTAAAAGCGTCTTAAGTCCTTAGCTCGCAGGTTCACTTGCAACTTTCAAACTAAATAGGGAAATCGTAGGAATGTAAACTGCCTGTAGTTTTTCTCCGTACTCACGTAGGTACAAGGCTTGAATTAGACAAATAGCAGTCATTTATCGTTTTCTACACGTAATTTCCATTTCAATAATAATCTGTGTAAGTTATAGCGTGGATAAATCAAGTTCATAAGTGCCATCGGGCGACCGGCTATGCATCGCACGCTGTACCAAAAACTGCATGAAACCTATAATAAAAATAATTTACTTACTATTTGACACGGATACCTTGGAGTATTATGGGAGAAATTGAATTATAAAGAAATAATATTTATGATCATATTATGGTTTCTAAGAAAGAAATCAAGCAATAATTTTCATGAAAGTACTACTTACTTAGAATCAACTTGTAGAATCGTCTGTCTGTGATTTCACTAGTAGTCGGTGAGTCGGCATCCTGTCGCTACTTATGCGCTATTGTTATGGTAAGCTCAACCTGTTCTTACTGTACCTGTCTGATACCGTCTCCTAATACTCCTCATGAGGCCTGCCCGCTGCCCGCCTCCCAATGCGAACGTACCGTATTTTTATCGACAACAGAAACATTTCGCTCTAGCACTTACATCCGATGGCGGCGTTCGTTTTCCTAAATTATGATAATTGCAAAGGTTCTTGTTCAATCCAGTGATTACAGAACTCGCAGGTGTCACTACATACGAAACTTAATGGTTTTTCAACTAAGTATTATGTAAATGATATTACAATTTATATTCCTAATAGATTCAACCGATAAGATGTTCAAGTTTTGATATTGTCAATTTTTTACGTCTATTAAGTACGGGTCATTATTCAACATGCACGCTACAAGGAAACATCCAATATTTCTTATTAATCTAGTAGCGAACCGCAATCAATTATCGAAACTTGACTAATCGATGATCCCAATAAACCGACGTACTGTCATTTCTCTTCCCTTAATCGATTACTTCAAACATAAACTCTAGGGGGTCCACTAGCGCTCACAGTGTTTCGAGTGCTCAGACTACGCCGTACGCGTACCCATCGCGTACCTAACCTTTTTGTCCATAATAAATCTTTTTAGTCTTTTTGTTGTGAAGTATGTAGCGCTTGCTTGTTCAGCCGTTGGTTGTTTATGCTCGCTACACGCCACTACCGACAGCGGTCAACAGTCATATTTTGCTATCTCATACAATTTAATATACTGTTTGATTTTATAACACTTTACACAGTTTACGTGCGAGATGCCGCTGTCAAGTCTGTTGGACCTCTGAGGGAGCTGCGTCCATCTATAAGACAATTAAATGTACAAACGTTGTCATTTCCGTATTATATTGCCTCCATTCAAAAATGTATAAAGGGGCTGGGAATTTGTACGGTAGCAACTATGAAGTCAATGTTTACAATCGATCCCTACGCTTCTCATACATTCTCATTTCGTGAACAATACATTTTATTAACACGTTTCAATTTATTTCCTCGAGAGCTAAGATCACACAATCAGCGTTAATTGCTGCTTCTCTTACGTGCGGTATCGTAGGCGTGGATAGGTTCTATGGAGGCTTCTTAAGACGGCACCCTCGTCCAGATACAAAGAAAAGATTGAGTCATCATAACAAATGCGCAGGCTGTCCTCACCGGCGCGGCTGCGCATGCGCGGCCGGGGCTCCGAGGGCAGGGAACTCGCTACAATCGGCCTCTTCTTATCTGTGACGGCTCCGATCATTGTGTCCCGAATACTTCGTGCTTCACAGTACGAATGACGAAATACTGCTACGTTTTAGTCTTTTACTTTTCTCTGTCTTTGTTGACTTGTCGAGTTCTTTTTGAATGGTTTTTTGTAAATGTTCAACCGCCACGCTTGTAAAGCTTGCTCTGACTTCATAAATCTTATCTAATTCATCGCATCAAGCGAGAATTAAACACCTTGTGCCTTCGTCTTAAGATATCTAAGTAAAAAAAATAATAGTACAAACGTAAGAAAAATCATTCGCCCATTGGTATTGGTACCATCAATATAAAATATTTCTACCTATCAGTTATTCATTAAGTTGATCAATAAATACGTAATTATACTCTGATGTAATCAATCTTTGCGAAATATTCAAACAAAAACTCATCAAAATACTCCTTAAAAATGAAGAATGAAAAAATGGGACCCACCGAAAAAGTAAAAAAAGTTTAAATTACAAAAAAGGAAAAATTCTGCTCCATTAATCATATTGATGAATGCACTTAGTATCACAGATACTAACATCGAACGCGATGCATCCTACTCGGAGCATTATTTTGATTTTCTTTCAATTCAACCCTTTTAAGTTGTCCGAAATATTTTAATAATGCCTCATGTTCACTCGCGTTACATTTTGGAAAATGGAACATCATGTAATGATGTTTCGAATCCCGGGTTTGATTGAGGTGACTGTTTAATTAACACATGACGATCATTCATTTCTTGTTGTGTAATTATTCTGATTGAAAAGGTTATTGCTAATGGTAGAGAAACATCTGTGTCTTCATTGTAATTTGTACTTACATGGAGTTTGACATAAACGATTCTGTTTCACAATTTTCGCATAGCTCTTGCCTCTGGAGCATGCTACAGTTTAGTTTGAAAAATAAAATAAATTCGTCGATTATCGATGTAGAAGCGTACCAAATAAAAGGGCCACAGGCATATTTTGTCATCCCGTCGGTTGGCCGGCGCGCTTCGCCCGGACAGCCGGACGGTCGGCCGGACAGGCGGCGGTCAGCCGAGTCACACATTTGTCCAGCCACTCGCTCGTTGGCTGCATTTTTAGAATTATTAATTTGGTTCGTGTTCTTATACTGTGTTAAAGTGGCCGATTTTGTGCCAAGCTCATAAATAAACCATCACCAGGCTTCTCCTGCGACTGTTTTATAGGAGTCGACGGTTGCTTAAATACGTTATTATTAAGTTGCATTGTTTTACTTTAAAAGGCATTGTTTTTATAACACGGCACATTAAGGACGTCATGATTTCATGGCTTTACATAATTAATTAATTATTTCAAATTCCAGAAAGCCTACGAATTCATAGTAGATTAACTACCTACTCTATAGTTTTAAATACTAAAAAAAATGGCCTTAAAAGACAAGTAAACTAACATTAACTAAATTTTTCAGGTGGAAGTCGTAATCCTGGACAAGAACGACAGTCCTCCAGAGTTCAAGAACATCCCACCTGCTTACCTCGCATCCGAGGACATGGCTCCAGGGCAGCGCATAGCGACCATCGCAGCTGAAGACCCGGACACGATCGGTAGCATCACCTACAGTATCCAGAATGATGAGACGACGCCATTTTCTTTGGACCCACAAACTGGACTGCTCACTCTCAAAGAGCCTTTGGACAGGGAAACGACTTCTGAGTATCAGGTGATCGTGAGAGCTGACGATGGAGTCCAGTTCACGGATGTCGCAGTTGTTGTTCAGGTTTGTTGTTTTTTTATATGAGAAACTCGAATTACGTACAGTCGTACACGTAATAAAGATACTTAGATCTCGTAACGTCAGGTGTACAGTCGTTAACAGAAGCACTTTCACGTTTTATGTTAGAATGTTAGAGATTATGGTGTGGTGCTGACTCTTAAGAATGTTGTAAAATGTATGAAGTTGTTAGAATATATATATATAATTTTATTGTTATCTTACTTGATGTATTAAAGAGTAAGTAAAAACAAAAGAGCAAAGGAAGGAGGTAAGGAGTAAGTTAAAGCTTATTGTTTAATTGTTCATAAATTCGGTTCATTTAGGCCTGATTTTTCAATCGACCGATAATATTCATTCCTGGAATAAAATTGACGTCTGATGGTTTTCGTATGGAAGAACTGCCAAAAATTCAAAACTATTCCTCGAATAAAAGTTATCTGGCGATGGAAAAATCAGTCCTTAGTCACAAACACAGGCCTCAATTTCATTTCTATTTTGTAACTTTACATTAATAGGGAAAAACAAATTTTACAGTAATTGCCAACTAAGCTTTTATTATAATCGGCGATACCCAGCGAATCAGCAGCAAATTCAGCTTTAGCTATTAACAAAACATATTTCATCGTGTAAAATCATGGGAAATAACTCTAACACGCTCCTAAACATTTCATAAACAGTTTTGTTACCGCATATACATGGATCCAAACGTCTGCATGTCGGTCCGTTGGCGCGTCGGCTCAAATCAGTAGAGTTCTTATCACCCGTCTACATCCACTTGTCCGGCCGACGTATGACCACCGATTAACTAATCATTGAGCCTCTTACCTACCTACCTAATGTTTACGATATCTAAGCACTTTTCTGTTATTTACTTACGATTAGGTAAATTAACTTTCAAATATTCAGCTATGTTAATTTTTTTATCACATAACATTATCATACATCCGTTGAGAAGAAAAATAATTAAGCTCTGAAGGCTGTTTATTTTCGTATTCCCATGTGTTTATGTAATTTTCAGGTGACCGACACGAACGACAACCCGCCAGTTTTCAAGGAAAGTGCTTACTCTTTCGACATTCCCGAAAACGCAGCGAGAGGTGCAATGGTTGGCACCGTTGCGGCCATTGACCTCGACTCAGGACCCAATGCCCAGCTCACTTACACCGTCATCTCGGACTGGGCTAATGACGTGTTCTCGCTCAACCCTCAGACAGGAGTCTTCACTCTGACAGCGAGGCTGGATTATGAAGAGGTAAGCTATAGTTAAGAATATCTAGGAGTTTTCTTTGTGCTGAGATTTTTTCTTAAAATAGGATCACAGTCGATCAGCCCAAAGACTCTTTCGTGGGCATTCATTAGCAAAATAACGGTTGTTTTCTTAGAAAACTTCATACAACACTTCCACCATAGAATTGCCATAAAAACTTCAAAAATAAGACAGAGATTAAGGTCACGTTTAAAGTACGTTACGCATGCTTATTGCTCAAACCTCGACGAACCGAACCGAAAATAAAATGACAGCAAATGTTAATTGGGCTTTAAAACGATTGAGTAGTAAATGTATACATTGACAATAACTTCACAGCGGGCATGCCGCTGCACCGAGCTACGGAGGCAAGAGTTAAAAACACTCGTAAAGTGGCGCGACACCGTCGTAAAATCGGACGAAATGTGCAATTAAAAACACTTAAAATAGATTAAGTGATTACCGTGGAAAACATTTGCGAAGGATCAAAAAACAAAGCTGATTGAACGCGCTCCTAGACCTTGGCATATCGAGTTCGAACTACAAAAACTTATTTTAAATAGTACATTTGCAATTTTCGCGAATAATGATTACTAGGACCCCTTTCGAAAGTTGAGCTGTAATGAGTAGAATTAAAGTTCATATTTATCTGATCGGTACCCGAGCGTCCAGTAACATGGATGTAACTGCCCTTCCATGTACTAAAATAGTCTGATTGATTCCAATCCAATCGTTGATTGCTAGTCGGAAATAAATAACAATTGTAACAGGTAGATGTTATTGCATTTCAAGATTTTTATTTTGAAACATTTGCTTGTGTAAATACGGAATTAATTAAAGCTTAATTAATTGTGTCGGTAAATTGTATATGTTCTGTAACGACGACATGCGACCTCCACTCTTGAAGGTATAATCAATTTAATCAGCATTCGTTTAAGTTTTTACATACAGGACGATGCTTGCTTGTAATGAAAAATTAGTGCCAATTTATTTTTAATCAATAGGTAACACTATTAAAAAAAAAGTGTAGATCCTGCAAACTATTTAAGTTAATAAAAATTATATTCTAATAAAATACATAAGAACATAATGAGTAAACACAATCCCTGTGATATGCAATTTATTACTTAAAAACATGGCGTCAACAAAACTTGTAATTTGAGACCTGCAACTAAGTCAAAGTTTACAACTTGGATAAGGCTTAGTAAAGCCTCCATACCCATGAAAATTTTCGATATTATTTGTAAATTACGAAACGATATTGTGTACCTAAGTAACCGTGTACAGTCAACAAAAGAAATAAGTATGCAGGATCGTTGGATATAGTTGAAGTTTAGTAAGAAACTGATGGATGTTGTCGACTGAAATTTAATTTGGTAAATGAGTTTTCTATTAATAAAATAAAATTTTATTCGAGAACATCCATCGGTTTCTTACTAAACTTCAACTATACAGGGTTATTTGAAAAACACCAAAAACCTCTTAAGAGGTCATTGTACTCATCATTATGAACAACTTTTACTATGGGACCAAATCTGAAATCGCGAAAAAAAAATCAGCTGTTCCCTACATTTTGACGAGTTATTCGAACATGAATGTAGGGAACAGCTGATTTTTTTTTTCACGACCTCCTCCTAAGAGACCTCTTAGGAGGAGGTCGTGAAAAAAACCTCTTAAGAGGTTTTTGGTGTTTTTCAAATAACCCTGTATACGACGATCGCGCATACTTATCTCTTTTGTTGACTGTACACACATAGTTTCCTACTTTTAACTTTATGTATCATTAAACCATCATTATTTTATAGTACCCACGAAAGATTTCGCGCATATACTTTTCAGAACCCCCGGCCAGCACAAACTTGCAATTAAAATGTGTATTGCTTAGATAAATATCAGTGTTTTGCGTTTCATGGCCGCCTTATTTTTTATCAAATTATGGCGAATAATAAAGATCGCAATCTTGGTTCGTCTACTTTAGGATTATTTACGACTACACCGCTAGCACCGACTTTAAATTCATAAACGTAAACGTTGTCTGCCGCTAACATTGTTGAGTCCTTTGTATGGGTGCAAATGAGTTGCACCGTGGCTCTAGCATAATAAAATATTAATACTTTCATCTGCATATTCCATACAACAATATTGGAAATTGGCGCCTCGTTGATGAGGCTTTAGTGGATTTGTATGCTTTGAGATGGAACCATTACTTTGTGGACGATGCTGATGGGATCAATAGTGCCTGTATCCGCGTTGATTATTATTTTCAATAACATGTCTTAAGGCGGTAATCAATGTACAAGTAGTTGCTAGAACATGAATATTTGTTTAGTTCCTATTAACCTTCCTTAGTTAGAGCCTGAGATAATGATTTTGAATCCAACCTACATCTAGCAAAAACATGAAGTGACAACATGGCACCTTGCGTTCTACACGCAAGGTGCCATGTTGTGTAAACCACTTTTCAGTTAGTTTTTGAGAAATTGTGGAAAAAAAACGATTTTATGGGCATTTCGTACATGATACAGGTTGTTGATAGCACATATGTTTTCAATAACATATCTCCGGCATGCATCGCTCACTGCCACGCCCGCAACATTTCATAATAATTTCATGTACCTTGCAATTTTTTAAGTGGATGAACTATTTATAGTGTTTTGTACCGATTCATATGTGCCAGCCCCTTTCAGCTCGGGGCCATACATTGCGGTTGAAAGAATTATCGTAACATAGATCTTGATGAGGGCACTGACCGCTCGGCCTCTACGCGACGTCACTTTTTAACTACTTCTAAATAATATTATTAGTTTAGTTATTGTTATTAGTAGCTGTAAGTTAATCCAAAGTTTACATCTGACATAAAAATGCGATTAAACTTTTGGGTAGATCGTAAAACTGCGCAATAGTTTACTTAAACTATACAATTAAGGTAAATTAGGTAACATGATTAGCTAATCTATGCAAGTGAGACATTCAAGAATGCACAATTTTCTTTCCGTCTTGCGCAGTGGACTTTTTTGAAAATACCTAGACACAGTTGAGAAAATACAAGGTAAACTCAAACAGGCACTTTTGAATTGTCAAGAAGACAGCCAGTCAGAAAATATGAAGCTAGTTGCCCCCTAAAGCGTAGTAGGTACCTATGGAGAAGAACAGGCAAGAAACTCCATGGACACTCATTTAAATTATATTTTAACAAAAATATTCGTTAGGTACATACATCATTAATATTGAATTTATACGAGAGAACGACGTAAAAAAACCTAGGTAACCCTCCCACTCACCCATAGCTGTGCGGATGTGCCTTTATCTTAGTAAGTACAGATTCGTTATTAACATACTATCATGTTTTCAGAACACCTTCCGTGAGTTTTTCGTATTTAAAGTTTTAAACCAATACACATAAAGCTGCTGGCGGCTAATTACAAGTAAATTACCCATTATTTTTTGTTCTTTCTTAATTTATGATAAGCTATTCCACATTTATCAGTTTATCCGCATGATAATCTTCATACCAGTAGTGTACGGACATGAAATACACCGGACATTAATGTCTTTTCGCAAAATAAGACAGGACTGAGTAAAATTTATTATGGACCATGAAAAATATTGCAGGTTGTAGATAATACACGCAATTTAAGAACGAAGGACAATATTGCCTTCGGGCTAGGTAGGTAGGTATTTAACATGGAGCCAGTCCACTCTGACGATAATAATGTTGGGTTACTTTGTACCTACCACAGAATTATTGTAAGTATCAATATCAGTATAATTTGGACATTCTAAAATTGTAATTAAGTAATTTACTTACATCCTATGCCTGATATTGATCATTAATTTTAAGTAAAGACATGATTTTGGCTCTGCATATGAATATCCCTGCAGATTCACAACTTGGAACTAAATAGTTGCACAATAAGGTACCGCCAAAGCACAATCTCGGTTCTCGTGTGATCTGACCATTACAAGAAATTGTGTGAACTTCGATGAGTTATCTCATTTCCTTTTCTTTTAAAAAAAACTGAATAACCAACCAATTCAAACCTGACACAAAGGTGCCTACAGAAGTGCAAATTAAACGAAGCTTTTACTAGCTAAACAATAGTTCTACATTGTATAGTTAGTAAATTCTGTTCGAATCGAACAGTTCGACTGAATAGACACATATGTAGGTTCAAAAGAAAATTAATGCTGCGATGAATGCATTTGTGGATTCCGGAAAATCTGTAATCGATGAAGCGGTTAAAAATCCTTTCCGTAAAATATTTCGCTTTTACAAGTAGGTAATTACTTGGAAAAGCGAAATATTTATGATCCGTCATTGTTTAGAAGCGTTGTAATCACATACCGCGAAATGGAAATAACACATACATCATCAAATAAAATACCATTTATAAGATGTCCACTTTACCGTTGTAAAATAAACTTAGAAAGCCGTTTCTAAAGTTGAAGTTAAACTCTAGAGACGGCAGCTATCGCATTATTTAACATTTGCATGTTAACTGAACAATCATAAAAACTCCGTGATTGAACAAAGCGAATACCTACGCCTTAAACTTACGAGTATGCTATATGCACTAAGTTTTTTTTTATTTTCACAAGCTCAGCATAAAGCCTATTTAACATGTTTTTGCGGCAACTCGTCGCAACAGTCTTATTGTACTCATCAATGCTGTACTAAAATGACAAACAAGTCGTTAAATTTTCTATGGACATAAATCAGAGGTCGTTTTGTAATTTTTCGGTATTAGGTAGGAGGGGATTTTATATTTATGTGCAATATTTCTAAAGTATTTCGAACAAATATTTACTACGTAGATCGATGAATGTATGAGGGGCCCGTGGCTAAATAATAACAGCCGCACAGGTCGATCGACCAGGTTAAGCTACGCTTGCCGCGGTTGGTCTGTGGATGGGTGACCATCTTTACATACCGAGACCCTCCGTGCCTCGGAAAGCACGTTAAGTCTTTGGTCCCGGCTGTCATTCGTGGATCTTTGACAGTCGTTACGGGAAGTCAGAAGCCCGAAAGTCTGACAACCAGTCTTAACAAAGGGTATCGTATTATCCAGTAACTGGGTTGTGGAGGTCAGATAGGCGGTCGCTCCATGTAAAATACTGGTATTCAGCTGCATCCGTTTAGACTGGAAGCCGACCCCAACATGGTTGGGAAAAGGCTAGGCAGATGATGATCGATGAATGTAATCTCTGTAGGCACGGGTGTAAGTTAAAAACTTGTTCATCGATCTTAGGAAAGCTATTAAGAGTTAGGTAGACATTAGGTATGCATCTGATCTTCGTCCTGCTCTTGGCCGACTTTTTACTTCGAACGGTACACTTGGTCTGTGGATAAAGTTTCGAGTAAATTCGTTTTTCACATAATTCTTCAACAAAATTTTATTCTTAAAATATTTAATAATATATGTATATTAAAAGAACAGCCAAAAACAGTAGGTAAAGAATACAAATAAGTAATCCGTCAGCAGGTTCGCGATGTCAGTCACTAGGTAGCCTACTTAGCTCCCGCGGAGACCCCGTAACATCAACAATACAGCAGACACTTTTTCAGTCTTGAGCTAAAAGAAACTCGTTCCATTGTTTTTAAAAATTATCTTCTCGTTACGTGCGTCGTGTGTATGTGCTCGCAGACGTGTCTCCGGCGCGGTACATAAGGGCGGTGTTCGCGAGCCATCCGCGCGCACTGGACTCATCAAGTCGGCCGGCCCCACTAATTAGTAAAAACAATTCGCTGGGTACATTCGTTCTCTCGACCGCCCGCCAATTCCGCGTACCCCGCTAGAGAGCTGCTAATTTCATCCCGGTACAGTTTTTTCGCGTCGCGCATCATATTCGGCATTTGCCCGCTCGATCCGCCATCGAAATTAAGGCTCGAACAATGTCTGACAAAGCGGCCGTCCGCAAAACATCCCCGAGCCGGATTCCGCGACCACTACTTGTTTTTTAAATCGCCATCTCGCTCCACGATCCGCGAATGAGGGAGCTTGTCATAGCTGGGAAGCTTCGGTGTCCTATTATATGGAAAATCTGAATGCCGCCGTCATTCGTAAAATGTTACCGTCGTACTTCATGTAATGCTTTGTTTTAGAGTCCAGATTTTCTTGACGGTTACTTACGACGTTATTTCGTACAATCATGTACATTGTAAGCCTTTATAATTTAACGTTACGATTATGGCTGGTTCTCATTAATGGTAGACTGAAAATAGATTTCTAGCAATAATGTAAGAACCTAATAACTTGGCTGCAAAAATATTTCTTTGTGTTTATTTAACATTATGTTGTTTCAGACTCAACACTACATATTGGTTGCACAAGCGCAGGACAATGGCCATCCCTCTCTTTCTGGCACGGTCACGGTCTACGTCAACGTGATTGATCTCAACGACAATGCACCGATATTTGACCCCATGAGCTTTTCCAACGAAATCCTAGAGGACGTCCCCATTGGTTCTTCAGTGGTCACTATAAGCGCTACTGATTTGGATTCAGGTAAATAAATCAGGAAAAGAATAATGTGCTGATTTAACTGAATATCTGCCTAACAATGTCTCAATTGTTAACTCATTCAATTTTATACTATAGTGCAACCAAAGGACTGAGACAGGTAAAGCATTAATCATTTTTGTATCATCCGAACCATGTGCTTTATATTAAATTCCTTTTTTTAAACCTTACAGGTCTAAATGGCAAAGTGACCTACAGCATCAGCTCAGGCGATGAGGGTCAGGACTTCAGTATAGCTGAGAATGGTACAATATACACAGCGAGGCTATTGGATAGAGAAACTCTTCCGATCTACAACCTCGTTGTTACCGCTAAAGATATGGCCAAGCCTCCTGAGCCTCAACTGTCTTCGACTGTACAGGTAAGGACACAATGACATGTATTAGATATCATAATTTTATTTACTTTAGATCATGGTCTTGAAAGAATTCTTCATGTCATCAGTGTAGTGTGTCATACCTATGTCTTCAACCTTTTTATTAAATTCTGGTTCTCGAGGTTTTGTTAGGAAATTGCGGTCGCTGTGAGGCACACATAATCCTTAATATTTTATTTTATGTCAGTTTTAAATTTTGTTCACTTGTGTTCCTTGCATACGGTACTGTGCCAAATAAAGATTTTTATTTATTTATATAAACTCTTCACACACAAAAAGGTACAAAGGCGGACCTAATGTCTTAAGCATTCTCTACCAGTCAACCGAGGGTGATGAAGAGATTAAAGTCAAAGTCAAATAATTTATTTCAAATAGTCACATTAAACGCACTTTTGAACTTCAAATATTACAACAAAATAGAATTGATTCTAGTCGCCCATTCCAAAAGGTAGGTCTCGTATGGAGAAGAATGGGCAAGAAACTCCACCGTTACTCTTTTAAAATGTTTTACAAGATTTTGTATACATGATATATTTATATGTGAAGACGATGCACCTAGAATAAAATTAGTCTACCACAAAAGGTTAAAAGAATTAAAATGAAGCTATGGCAGGTAAATCAATTATGTAATTGATACATGGTGCTCACATACTTACAAATTATTTACAAATATTGTAAAAGTAGATGATTTTCCTAGAATTTAACAAGTGTGTGAGTTAATGTAGTCACACATTGTAAAAATCAATGGCATAAAAATTTAAAAAATATAAATTAATTTAGAAACCAGTTTGTTTTTGTCTAGACTCTAGATTCTCCTATGGAGCAGGACCAGCATGTTTCCAAGCATTCTTATCTTAGATATAATCCTCTTATTTGTAATATCCTTGTTTACAAAGTATACTTTTAATAAGAGTTTTAAATTTTCTTTAATTAAATTGCAATATGTCACAAGGTATTTTGTTGTAGCATTTAACACAGTACCCCATAAAAGATGTATGTATGATAATCTGAAAAAGGTTAATCTAATTTATCTTTATTTCTTGTATTAAAATTATTTCTATCACTTATTTTATTAAAAAGAAGTTGATTTTTTTCTTACATAGGTACATAATATTTTCATAAATGAATTGGCAAGGTATCGTCATGGTATTAACCTTTTTAATGAGTTCCTTAAGAGATTCGCGGCGACGTAGATTGTAAATGGTTCTGACAGCTCTCTTTTGTAAAATAAAAATGGATTCAATGTCAGCAGCCCGACCCCATAGTAAAATGCCATATGACATAATACTGTGGAAGTAACTAAAATAGACCAAAAGAGCGGTTTCTACATCTGTTAACTGTCTTATCTTTCTAACATCATAAGCGGCCGAGCTTAGCCGCCTCGCAATAGATGTTATATGAGGTCCACATTGTAATTTCTCGTCTAGCGTGATTACTAGGAAAACTGTCTGATTAATAAATTCTAGTTTTTGGCCATTCAATATGATTTCACATTAGCTACTTCTAACATTCGGTAATTTAAATTTAATGCATTTGGTTTTTTTCACCTACAAGTGACACTGAGAATTGAAGAGTTAAGTACTAAATAATTTACCGTAAACCAATCTTGGACCTGAAGAATAGAGTTATTCACGTCGTCAAGATTTTGTAACCGTCGGTCTATTTTAAAGATCAATGATGTGTCATCTGCAACTAACACCATCTTCGGTTGATTTTGAAGTAATTGGGGTAAATCATTAATGTAAACTAAAAAGAGGAATGGACCCAATATCGAACCTTGACTCGATCGAAACTTGATTAGATGACAGGTGCTTTGGTTGAGTGGAAAAATGATAAAATAGCTATTAAAAATATATAATTATAATTGATTATAAATAGGTTATAAACTTTTATTACACATACATATTATTATTCTTCCTTTACATATTTTTCTTTGTTTTCCACTAATAGCTATTTAATTAATTTACTTAATGCTTAATTAAACTTGTTCGTATAAATGCACTTGCAGGGAAGTGTTCTTGTGAAATGTTTACCAGAAACCGTCCCATCGATCTAGTGGTTAAACCCTTTGTTAGAAAAAAGTCTCGAGTTTTTTTATAACAAAAGGTTTTAAGTTAATTAGTTCGATGTTCATAATTTATTTTATTGTGTCTGATACTCAATGTCGCAACCAATTTATTAAGTAGTTCACAAACATAGATATGAAAGTATTAGTAATTCAGCTAACTTAAATGTTATATTCCAAACCCTTAAAAATTACGTTCATTACGAGCCATTGTTAAGTGCATCTATTGTTAGGTTCCACAATATGCTCCTGATGAGGGCAGACGGAAGCATAGGACGCGTTTTGCCTTATTATTTTACTTGTACTGTGTATTAACTTTCTATGAAATGTAAGATGCTGTTTTCGAAAAACATAATAAAATTCAATTGACGCTACATCCGGCCACTGTTATATTCCATTGATCCGAAAATGCCTCTTAACTGAGAAGATTTTAGTTTCATTTATCAGATTTTTATTGTGTTTGTATGTTTCGTTTTCACACACTTTTATGGCACTGTTTTATTGTTACAGGTTACGGTGCAACTAAAGGATGTCAATGACATGGCACCTGAGTTTGTTACACCTAATATAACAACAGTGTCGGAGAATATTCCACTGAATACAGTCGTAATGACAATAAAAGCTGTCGACAAAGACGAAGGAAGAAATGGATATGTCGAATATTTTATGACTCCAGATCCAGAAATTAATGGTTACTTTTCTCTGGGAAATGTAGATGGTATATTACGGGCAACAGGAAAACTTGACAGAGAACTAAAGGCAAGTTATATGATTACCGTCACAGCAAAGGACAGAGGTGACCCGCCCAACATCACAAAGTCAAAAATTAAAATAAATATTCTGGATGAGAATGATAACAGCCCAGTATTTGATCCAAAGCAATACAGTGCTTCAGTCCCAGAAAATGCAAGCATTGGAGCTAGCGTCTTACAAGTAAGTATGATACTGAATAGCTACACAGATTAAAAACAAATTAACTACACATCATCTGCCTAGCCTTTTCCCAACTATGTTGGGGTCGGTCGGCCAGTCTAACCGGATGCAGCTGAATACCAGTATTTTACATGGAGCGACTGCCTATCTGACCTCCACAACCCAGTTACTGGGTAATACGATACCCCTTGGTAAGACTGGTTGTCAGACTTAAAAAAAAAAAACTAATTAACAATTAACTACACATTAACTAAAACAAATTAACTACACAGATAAGAAATAATAAGCACTTGTTATAATGAAACTAAAACATTTTATTTTACAGGTTTCCGCTACCGATATAGACGAAAGCGCAAATGGAAGAGTGAGATATGCAATTGCTTCAGGCGACGAAAATAGAGATTTCAGTATCAGTGAAGACACTGGTATTGTCAGAGTTGCTAAAAATCTTAATTTTGAAAGAAAATCCCGTTATCTGCTAACAATAAGAGCCGAGGATTGTGCTAAAGACGATGTCAGATTCGATACGGCTGAATTATCTATTTCAATTCAAGACATAAACGATAACCCACCCACGTTCCTTGATTCACCGTACTTAGCGTACGTAATGGAAAATGTAATTCCTCCCAACGGCGGGTACATAATAACAATTCATGCTTATGATGCTGATTCACCTCCATTTAATAATCAAGTCCGCTATTTCATAAAGGAAGGCGATGCGGATCTTTTCAAAATAAATGCTTCGTCTGGGCAAATTTCCTTGTTAAGAACATTAGATCGTGAAGCACAGGATGAATATACTCTAGCACTTGTGGCAATGGATACAGGTAAGTTACGCAGCTATAAATTCCACTTAGTTAATAATTCGCAGTGCTTTGGATACACTCAAGTAGTTTATCAGTTTAGTTTATTTAAATCTCTTTAAAATAATCAAGATACTTTTATGTTTCTAAAGGTCATGCGCAAGATTAACTTATAGAGGTAAAACCATTAAAATCTAATTAATCGACTACGAATATTAGAATGAAATTATTTTTGTAATTTTCTCTTGCCCTTATCACGAGTAATGATTTTGTTTTTGATTGAGTTTCTTTCATTTACAGGGTCACCTCCACTTACTGGATCAGGAACTGTGAAAATTGTGGTACAAGATGTAAATGACAACAGTCCGGACTTTGAAAGGCAAAGTTATAGAACCAACGTTAATGAAAACTTACCTTCTGGAACTGTGATCCTTAGTCCAAAAGCAACAGACAAAGATGTTGGCAACAATGCGAAAATAAGATACAGTCTTCTTGGTGACAAATCGGAAAGATTTCAGATAGATTCTGCTACAGGTGTTATTTCAACCAATGCAACATTAGATAGAGAAGATTGGGATGTTTACTATCTGATCATTATGGCACAAGATTCATCAACCACTGACCCAAGAACCGCTACTGCCAACCTTACAATAATAGTTGAAGATGAAAATGATAATACACCGACATTTGCTCATCCGGTCTATGAAGCTCACATATCTGATCGGACCGTTAAAGGAGATTTTGTTTTTGGAGTAAAAGCTAGCGATAATGATATTGGACTTAACAAAAAGATAGTCTATGATCTAAAAGGCGAACATGAAAACTTATTTGTTATAAATAAAGAAACAGGTGTTATAAAAGCCAACGAAAATCTAATGAAGTATAAGGATAAAAACGGATCCACTTTCAATCTACTTATAATAGCAACAGACAGTGGTGAAATCGCAAAACAGAGCACAGCAGAGTTGATTCTAATTCCAAAGTCGGTAAAGAATTTCCCGAAGTTTACAGTTACAAATAAATTGACTTTTACTTTTTCGGAAGATACACCAGAAGGTGTTTTAGTGACAAGATTATCAGCCACATCCCCGAAAAAGGGCCCAACTGGCCTACTACAATACGGCATTGCAGGAGGAAACGTTGGTGATGCTTTGAGAGTAGAACCTATGAGCGGTGAAGTATTCATTACAGGAAAAGGGCTTGATTATGAGACGATGCCCCTGTACGAAGTGTGGTTTGAAGTAAGAGATTCTGACAATCCTCCACTAAAATCATTTATAGAAATTGAGATCAAAGTAACGGATGCAAATGATAATCCTCCTGTAATTGAAAGCGCTCTATACAATGCGACTGTATTAGAAGAAGAATATCCGCCTCAGTTGGTAATTAAAATAGACGCACATGATGATGATTCAAATGAAAATGGCAGAATATCTTTTAAATTGGTCAACGACTATGACGAAACATTTAGAATCGACACAGAAATTGGGGAAATTTACACAAACATAGCTTTGGATAGAGAATCGATTCCATTTTATGAATTACTTGTAGAAGCGGTGGACCATGGAGTTCCTCAACTCATAGGAACTTCAACGGTTATTGTGACCGTTTTAGATAAAAATGATAACCCACCAAGGTTTACTCGGCTTTTCAGTGTAAATGTTACAGAAAATGCTGAAATCGGGTCATTTGTGATAAGAGTCACAAGTTCTGATCTAGACTCTGGTCCAAACGCAAATGCTACGTACAATTTTGTTGAAAATCCGGGACAAAAGTTTATAATAGATCCAATAAGTGGAAACGTTACAGTTGCCAGACCACTTGATAGAGAATTACAAGATGAGTACATTCTCAAAGTAGCAGCAACTGACGGAGCTTGGCGTTCTGAAACGCCATTAACTATCACAATACAAGATCAAAATGACAATGCACCAGAATTTGAATATTCATACTACAGTTTCAATTTCCCAGAACTACAACAGAAAAACAGTTTCGTTGGTCAGGTTATTGCTACTGATAGGGACAAACAAGGTCCCAACTCAATAATATCGTATTCATTACAACAACCATCTGATTTGTTCTCAATAGATCCCGCTACGGGAGAGATACTTAGCAAATTCAAGATGAATTACAAAAGAACATCAATCAATTCATCACCTGAAAATACGTATTCTGTTATTGTTGTTGCTACGGATAATGGGAAACCCCCTATGTCTTCTGAATGTTTAGTTACAATCAATGTGGTCGACGCTAACAATAACGCACCAAAATTCAAAGATCATGAAAAGTTTGTACCTGTACCAAAAGATGCCACTTCAGGAGAAAGAATTATAAAACTGACAGCCGAAGACATTCTAGATTTCGGAATAAATGCAGAAGTGGAATATTATGTATCAGGTGGAAATGGCACTGCATACCTAACTATTGACAAAAAGAGTGGCTGGATAATTGTGAGTAAACAGTTTTACTACTTAGGCCAATACTATGAACTCAAAATAAAAGCAGTTGATCGCGGAGTTCCTCCACAGTCCGATGAGACGACAGTAATATTTGTTGTGACTGGTGAAAACATCTATAGCCCCAAATTCACAGCTTTGAGCTACCAAGTAATTGTGCCTGAAAACGAACCAGTAGGAGCACCCATTTTAACAGTAAAAGCAAGTGATGAAGATGAAGGGCCTAATGGAATCGTGCGATACTCAATTTCATCTGGGAACGCAGGAGAAGAGTTCCAAATTCATCCGATATCAGGAGCTATAAGTATTTTGCGTCCACTTGATTTTGATACAATCCAAGAATATAGACTGAATATTACTGCAAAAGATCTTGGCTTCAAGTCGAAAGAAGCCATTGCCACGCTGACGATAATTTTAACAGACATTAATGACAACGCTCCACAATTCAACCAAACAAAATATATTGCATATTTACCAGAAAACTCTCCAGTAAATAGTTTTATATACAAAGTTACAGCAGTTGATATAGATTCACCGAAGAACGCCATTATTAAATACTTTATAAATAATGATATGGCTTCATTGTTCCACATAGACGTCAACACTGGAGAAATATTCTCCAAAGAAGTATTCGATTATGAAGAAAAGAGACTGTACACTTTGGAAATCAGAGCTGAAAACCCTGATTCAATCATGCGTAATATGACTGAAGTTATTGTTTACATAACGGGAGTGAATGAATATTACCCTAAATTCAAACAGCCCGTATTTCATTTCGATGTATCTGAATCTGCCGAAGTTGGAGCAAATGTTGGTGTTATTCAAGCTACTGACCAAGATAGCGGAGATGACGGGATTATATACTATTTATTTGTGGGTTCAAGTAACGATAAGGGCTTTAGTATCAATTCACAAACTGGTGTGATTCGAGTGGCTCGCTATTTAGACAGAGAAACACAGAACAGAGTAGTGTTAACAGTCCTAGCGAAAAATTCTGGTGGTATACGTGGAAATGATACCGATGAAGCACAAGTTATTATTTCCATTCAAGATGGAAATGATCCACCTGAATTCTTGCGCCATTATTACGAGGCTACTGTGTCGGAAGGTGCTAGTATTGGACAAGAAGTAATTCAAGTGAAAGCAGTGGATAAAGATGTACGGCCACAGAATAATCAGTTTAGTTTCTCCATACTGGGTGGAAATACAAACCAGGACTTCAAAATAGATCCTCAAACCGGAGAAATTGAAGTTGTTCGCCAACTGGACAGAGAAACCTTGCCAATGTATTCATTAATTGTCGGTGCTATTGATACAGGTGTTCCACCGCAAACTGGCACAGCCACAGTTAAAATAACTTTGTCGGACATCAATGACAATGGACCTATATTCGATGCTGCTGGGTTTGAAGGATCTGTTTACGAAAATGAACCTCCCAACACCAGCATTGCAACGCTTTCTGCTAATGACCCAGATTTACCACCGAATGGAGCACCTTTCTCGTATGCTATTGTTGGAGGAAAGCATCAAAGCTACGTAAAGGTTCACAAGCATACAGGCGTGCTTTTGACAACAAAGAAAATAGACAGAGAAGTAACACCCAGTCTTGAAGTAATGATACAAATCGAAGACAGTGGCAATCCAGTAATGAAATCTAATTACACCATATTTATAAAAGTATTGGACAGAAACGACAATCCACCAACACCAAGATCAGCTCACGTTATTGTTTATGCTTTTAACAATAAAGTTCCACGTGGTAAAATCGCCGATGTGAAACCAAACGATCCAGATATAGTAGGAGATTACAGATGCAAGATTATCAAAGAGTCAACATCTGAAAATACAATGTCACTTCTCAATATTCGATCTGGATGCAACTTATACACTAATGCTGTTAAACCTGGACAAGGTTATTCGTTTTCAGTTTCAGGAAATGACGGCGTTCATAGAGACGTTTTATCTTCAATAAGTGTAGAATATTTTTCTTTTGACAATAATACCGTTGAGCAATCTATTACTTTGAGAATTTTGAACATGACTGCATCAGATTTTTTAGCTCATTATTACCGGAGCTTACTAGAAATACTAAAAGAAAGTCTGAAAAGCAATGAAAGCATTTACTTGTATAGCATCAATGAAGTCGACGGTCATTTAGATTTGACAATAGCAACAAAAAGTAATCATTCTATTTGGAAAAGAGAAATGACTGAAAAATATTTGAAAGCTAAAGAGTTCCAAATGACAAAGTTACTGAAGAGCCAAATAATAGTAGCCTATTTTCCATGTGCTTTTCAACAATGCAAAAATGAGGGCCTTTGTTCAGATTCAATCCGAGTATTGGATGATACAAAAATAATAGAAAGCCCATCCCTCATCTTGTCTTCGCCTTTGGTCAGGCATGAATATACTTGCCACTGCACGGATGGATTTATCGGGGGCAATTGTGAAAAGCGCCAAGATCCCTGCTCACCAAATCCCTGTCGCTTTGGAGGTATATGTCGTAAACAGGGTCACGAATTTACATGCACATGCCCCGCTCGCAGAGATGGTAAAACTTGTGAGATGGAAAGAGATGACGTATGCAGTAGTAATCCGTGCAAGAATGGAGGTTCCTGTAAAGAAAGCGCTGATAGAAATTCATTCTTCTGTTTGTGCCGCCCTGGATATCGTGGTAATCACTGTGAAGCTTTAGTCGACTCATGCCGACCTAATCCGTGCATGCACGGAGGGATATGCATAAGTCTAAAACCAGGTTACAAATGCAGCTGCACAAATGGTCGCTACGGAACACACTGTGAAAGTACTACTTTTGGATTTGGCGAACTATCTTACATGCAATTCCCATCTCTTGATGCATCCACAAACGATATAACAATAATATTCGCCACCACAAAGCCGGACGCATTGTTGCTGTATAACTATGGTGGCCAGACAGGCGGAAGGTCAGATTTTATAGCAATTGAGTTGTTGGGAGGAAAGCCAGCGTTTTCGTTTGGCGGTGCTAGAACATCTATAACTTCAGTTGCCATAATGAATTCTAAGAAGAATCTAGCTGATGGAAGCTGGTATAAACTAACAGCTACCAGAAATGGACGTGTGATTTCATTGAGTGTGGCGACATGTACTGATCATGGAGACGTCTGCACAGAATGTGATCCTGGCGATGATTCATGTTACGACGACGATACTGGACAAGCAGGGTATGTACTCATTATCCCCTTTATTCATAAACGTTGCTTAAAGTTAAGTAGTGATTAGCGACTGTACCATACATTTTTGACGTTTGAACTTCACTTAACTTTAACCATCGTTTTTAAATGATCCCCTATAATTATACAACACGAATAATTTTTCGTATAGGTAGCAAGCATTATTGGCGAATGTGAGGTCTAAGGTTCGATTTTCAGGATCGCTATTCGTTTCCAGGTGATAATTTTTCATCTTATTCAAAACACTCTCAACCCCGTGTCACAGAGCGGCCACCCCATACTTGGAAGCGGTCAAAATTATTTTTTACAAATGAATGATGCAGAATGAATTATTTGTTTAATTGTCATTATTTTAGTTTATCAGTAGTCAATATTACCCACTAATGAGTAATTTTATAGGTTCTGCACCAAATTGGATAAATATTTTTTTGTTGTGTTCGGTATTGCTAGGACAAGGTTTGTATGAAAGAAAATTCGAAAAAAAAAATTGCACCCGAGCGAAGCTGGCGCGGGCCGGTAGTATTACTATAAACACATTTTTCTGGTGGTACAAGATCGATTTTTTACGCTACTAGTCGAGTGAACTCCTCGTTTCGGGATCGAGGGGTTTCTGTTCTTGATCGAATTTTATCTCAGGCAAGTCAATTGTATTGCAAAATAATTTACTATGCAGTAAGTCCTTTCTGCGCGCAGTACTGAAACACTTCTTATTTTTATATTGTAAAAAAAATGTGAAACTCTCTTTCTCATAGAATATTGTTGGTCAGGGGGGCAATTAGTTTTCAATATAATTAACCCTTTACTTTAAAGGGTTAATTATATTGAAAACTTTCGTTCTCTCTTACAATCCCAACTTTTTGCAAGATCTTGAAATAGCAAGTCTGCCAGTTCACGACGAGTAAAAATTAGTACGCGCCCTACAATAAATAAATAAATAGTAATTACGAAAAGATTAGCAAACTTTAGCAAGTTTTTTTTTCATATCATATTTAAAGAAGGTTAAAGGTATATTTTCCTATTTGTTTTGTTGCAAACAGTAACGAACTGTTATAACTTTTACTCTCGTAAAATAAACTTTAATTGTAAAATTTGAGCATATTAAGTACACCACTATTATCATATTAAGTAAATGCTTTATGTAAAAATCTATTCCATTATAGTAAAGACATCTTGAGCTACAGAATCCATGTTTCAGAACTTCACTGACTTTTGTCGGTTTGTAATTAAAAAGCAACAGAGAACTTCAATTTTTACTGAACGTATTCTAGTCAAACGATTGTAGAACTTTTGAACTGTTGTTAATCTTACATTTTGTCGTAAACCTTCTTTCATATTTACGCATTTTGATGCAACTATTCGAATAATATTAGCCAAAACTTTTTTGGACCTATCTTAAACTTTTCAAAATTGGTTTTTGACCGACCCCGGCCGCTCTGTGCGTGTGTGTCCCTATAGCTAAACCGGGCGACGCGACGGTCCCCACAGTCTTGCTGGATAGACAGAAAAGAGTGGTCGAAGATGAAGTTCATTGTTATGGAAATTACAGACCATAACCAGCAATGGGCTGCTATAGACTCTTGATGATAAAAAGACCTGTGTGTAGGCTTATACACAGGTCTGGTTTAGAATCCTTAAGTATTTTTGTAATTTCTTGTCTAATAAACCTCAACTACATTACATAAATGGTCAAGTTAATGTCTAAATGGACACCTTAACGATATTTTTTTATCTTCTTTTCAGAACCTTGAATTTCAACAACGAACCACTGCTCATCGGTGGTCTTCACAAAGCGGATCCAGTCCTAGAACGTCCCGGACAAATTCATTCTGATGACTTCGTTGGATGCATGCACAGTATTACCATCAACGGACGAATGCTCAACCTTACTAATCCTATAAAGGCACGAAGCGTGGAACCAAAGTGTGAACGCTCAGAAGGCGGCGCCTGTTTCAAGAAAGATGTTTGTGGCACAGGAAAATGTTTGGACAGATGGAAAGCTAATTTGTGCAATTGCAAAGGTGACTTAATTTCTCCCGACTGTGGTCTTTCACTGCAATCTATTTCGGTTGCTGAAAATGGATTTATTACTTACACAATATCTGAAAAGCACAGACGAATGCAATTGTTGGAAACATTTTACGGAGGCAATACTGGTTGGTTGAAGAAGAACAGCAAATCTTCAGGCAAAGTTATTCCTAAAGTCAACAGTCCAGCAAAAAGTTTATCGTTCTTCTTTAGAACTCACAGAAAAGACGGTGTCTTATTTTATTCAGCAACTGACAAATATTACACTGTGATTGAACTACTAGAAGGAAAAGTTTGCTACACCTCCAAACAGAACACCGTTGTTAATATGAGTCAGTCAGAACAGAGTGATGTTTCCGATGGTAGCTGGCACAACATTACTTTAGTGTCAGTCGGTAGAAGTATACGCCTGCTTGTAGATAACAAAAATGTTGGCGAAGAACTTGACTCCGCTGGTGTTCATGACTTTTTGGATCCCTATTTAACTGTCATATCAATTGGAGGAGTTAAAACTGAATGGATAACAACATCGAGCCAAAACAAGTTTGAAGGATGCTTGGCAAATTTTTCGATCAATAACGAACTTCAACCATTCAGTGGAAATGGCAGTATATTCAAAGAAACAATTCATAGAGGCAAAATATTAAACGGCTGTCACAGTGCCTTTGGTGTTGGTGCAGCGCAAAATCATCCATTACGTATTGGCATAACACTAGTAATAGTGTTCTTCGTTATTCTATTAGTCGCAATTTCAGTCTCAATAATCTTTTATCGACTTCGCAAGCAGAAAAAAGAAAAAGGCAACGGATCTGCTAGTAAAGGTAATATTGTACACTCTAAACAAAACGGAGGCCCAGCTATGTTAAACGCACCAAATCTAATAGCAGGTACAAATGACAGCATAATGAATAGAAATCTTCACAATAATGATACAAGCCTCAATAGTTACATGTCAGAAAATGCCGATATAACACGTAATGTTGGCCATATTGTTGGTCCTGAACTGTTATCAAAGAAGTACAAAGATAGAGAAATAATGAACATTGATCCACCGAGACCACAACGACCAGATATAATAGAGCGTGAAGTGGTTGGAAAAAGTCCAGCCCTTCGTGAAGACCACCACCCGCCACCGCCACCATCTACAAATACATCGCACCATACCCATGATCACCCTAGTGGTATGGATTTAAATTCAGAAGTGCCAGAACACTATGATCTTGAAAATGCCAGTTCAATCGCGCCTTCTGACATCGATATTGTTTATCATTATAAAGGATTCCGGGAAGCAGCAGGTGTTCGCAAATACAAAGCTACTCCACCGCCCATTGCAGGCTACCACCACAAACATCAAACTCCTCAACATCGTCACTCACCACATCATCCAAGTGGGTACCCCTCCCGAGTACCGCAAGCAGCGCAACCCCCGCCACAACCGAGACAACATCAAACAACACCATTAGCACGATTATCTCCGAGCAGCGAACTCAGTCAGCAACCTAGAATATTAACTTTGCATGATATTTCTGGCAAACCTTTGCAGAGTGCTTTGTTGGCCACTACGTCCAGTTCGGGTGGCGTTGGTAAAGATGCTTTGCATAGTAACAGTGAACGAAGTCTAAACAGCCCCGTTATGTCACAACTAAGTGGGCAAAGTTCATCAGCAGGGAGAAAAACACCCAGTGCTCCGCCACAAGTTCCACAAGTGGTGTCTGTTGGTTCAGGCGCAGTGGGACTGACAGCAGAAGAAATAGAAAGAATGAATGCAAGACAACGGACATCCAGTTTAGTGTCCACATTAGATGCAGTGTCAAGTTCAAGCGAAGCACCTCGAGGAGGAGGAGTCGGTCACCACATGTCGCATAGACATCACTCGCCTCCAGACGATAACAGAAGTTCTACCGGGTCAGACGATGAAAGTGGAAATGATAGCTTTACTTGTTCCGAAATAGAATATGACAACAATAGTATAAACGCAGATAAGTTAGAAGATGTTAGAAGACAGAATGTTAGCAGTGGAAGTAATCCAAAAAAACCTATTTTGCCACCACCTTACGAAAGCTTTGATTCCTCGTTCCGTGGCTCGCTGAGCACTCTAGTCGCATCTGATGATGATTTAGCTCCTCATGTAAGTTCAGCCCTGTACCGGCAAGCGAATGGTTCTCCCGCATCAGCAGCACTAGGCTGGGGACCGGCTGCTCTCGACCTGTTCAATTGGGGACCAAATTTTGAAAGCATGATCGATGTATTCAAGGATATAGCTGAATTACCTGATTCTGTAAATGGGAGAATGTCTTCCTCGCTAAGACTGCAGAATGGCACCCCGAAACCATCAGAAGAATACGTTTGATGTGTTAGTTTAGATTTAGACTGTAAATATAACTAAATATGCATTTGTCTTAAGATTGTGTAAAATAATTGTTGTGATCTTGTATCAAGGTCTCTATATTTTCTTGCCATATATTGTTTATATGATTTCATAATTAGATGAATATGTCTTGGATACACCTTGTGCAAAACTTATTTGCTTGATGTCCTTGTAACTTTCGGCGACAGTAGAAATACGATCAATTCCCGTGTCATGTATATATGTAGTGAATGTTTGACACTAGATGTATCCAACGGACATGTATAGTTCATATAATAGACGGTGTTGTTTATCGTCGTTTGAAGCTGGCAATAATACAAATGGTTAAATCTTAAACCAATAAATATGTAGTAAAAACATCCTGTTCATACATTTTGTCCTATTCCTCATTGGTTTATTACAGCTTCAACATGTAAAACCTCATTGTACATAAACTTTGTAAATATAATTATATCCGAATACAAATTGTGTGTAAATATGTAACAGTGAATTATTTTAGGTTCAAATTGTAACACAAAATTGTTGGAGCTCTGACTGAATGGGTATAATGATGTGTAACCGTTTCTTGTAAATAATATAAATACGCTTATTTAATGGAATCAAATAAATCCATGTGATAATGTTTGTATCTACACATATTCATATTTAAATGTTTGTTGTCAGTTTCGCATTTACACGAAAATGTAAACAGTCAGAGCTTTCTTTCCCGTTATTATCGCCATATTATTTAGTAAAGTGCCAAATGACTTTAAATAATTTTAAATAACTGACTGATTTCATAAATAAAACATAATTTAAATTACATAATATATTTTATTTATGCAACCCCAAAAAACAGCCTAAGCTCCTACAGCAACTGACACACAATACACTACAAGACAGAATAGTATAGTTATGCATAACTACCATTACTAACTGGAGGATTTAACTTTACCTGTTCGACTTATTGTCAGACTTTAATCGCACAGTATGTTGTATACTGTGCGACTAAAGTCTGACAATAAGTTGTAAATTGACCAATGGTTTGCTAGTTTTTAGATGCCATAAGGATCTGAATGCGGTAGCAACGAATTTATTCAGGGTGGAATTTTAAGATGGGGCAGCATGGCAGGTACCTCAACCGCTGTAGCTACAGGAAATCGGTCTTAGGAGACTGTCCTTAACTTTTTGAAGATTTTTTATCTCTATTCACAAATTCTGAAAAAAATACAGTCGACAAGAATATGGGCAGCATCACACAAAAAAAAATTGAAACCAATCCATCCTGTTTCATGATCAAAAAACTCTGAAGGACCAACTGAGGTTTCAGTACTAGAAAAATCAGAAATTGCAAAAACCTTATTCCATACATTTTGTAGGAAATGAGAATAAAATTTTTTCAACACTCGCTCGTAAAGTGGCTCTTACTGAACCGCTTTTAGGTCCATAATGCAGTGTATTAAAAACGCGTGCTTTTTACTTTATGTTACTACTTACTGCACTAGTGCGATAACGCCACCTAGATAACTATTTACTAATCGGAGATGTGCGCTTCTTTTAATCTCATCAAAGAAACTTCATGCCAAAAGGAATCCGCGGGCCACATTTTTTTTCAAATAGCCTAAATTGTCCTTCCGTGATTGTATTGTCTGTCCGTGCTAGCTCGCGAAATTCAATTTTTCTTAAGTTTTTTGTAATTTTCAGGTCAGTGTCAGGTTGTATCTTGATCAAAATATGATTCGCGACTATAACAGGTACTTATTTACAGAATTATAATCATTGGAATCATTTATACATCTTTCTTATGGAAAAGTTCTTAGGGAACAAACCTAACTTAAAGATATATGTATATATTATTTTTATTTATTTATTAAAACTTTATGCACAAGTAAAAACTGTGCCTTTCTTGTAGTGCGCTGTGTAGGTATAATAACGTTTCCTCAATCCCCGCATAATACGTATCGGGACATCTCTCTCTCGCAGGCACTAGGCTGGCCGGCCGTTGCGAGCTCTTGAACTGCTAGTTTTTTTGTATATTTGTTTCATAGAAAAAAACTATAAAGAAATTATAAAATGTATGATATTCTCACCAAGCCCTAAAAAACAATAAGGCTTATCTTTTGGTATAACTTTTCCATGGTTTAACGATGTCTCTTCAAGGTACACTTTATAAATAGCGATTTAGTGTCATCTTTATGATTTTTTTTATCGAGCCAATTATTTTAGTTCTCGTTTCTATCGTCACACAGCCTTTGACATTAAGTTCAATTTTCTTAAAATATACATCTTTTTGCGCCACATTAATACTTTGCTAGAACAGACGTTTAAAAAGTTAAAAAGTAGGTACTGCAACCTCGCCTTAATGCTTTGGGCATTTTAATGATTCTAATGACTATAATTCTGTAAATACATATCTATTATAGTCGCAAATCATATTCATGATACAACCTGATATTGACCTGCAAATTGCAAAAAACGTTTACTTATTTTATTTTTTTCTATAGGCTGTTGTTGTTTAGCGGTTTTGTCAGTGCTGTATTTACACCTGCGCGCGCATCGCTAGCGCGGCGCGCGGAAAAACAAAACCAGCGCGTCATTTTCCATACGAGTTAATATTTATCAATAGAAGTCTGTTTTTTTCCTCGCATGTGTATTGAAAAATGTCGTATGAAACGCGTGTGCATTGATAATTATACACATATATCATAATGTACTATTGTGGTGCATTGGCCGCTACAATGAAGACTGACCGAAAATAAATGGATCTAAAAGATTTACCAGTACCTACAACCTAAGATTTCCGAACTCATGGTATAAGTCCGAACTGTTCTGGAATCATCGTTCATTTCAACTTTAACTACCATTCACTCAGTAAATCTTAGATTTTACCTTAGAGACTCGGTAAATGTAAAAAATGGACATGTCTAGACGTCTTCGGCATATCGTCTAAGAGTCGTGGGTAGTCTGCAGTCCACCGCTACCCGGATCACCTCCAACGCAAGCGTTATGTTTGTGAGAAGATAATTTTATTTCTGATTAAGTAATTGTTCAAAAAGTCTTTTGAAGGTGTTTCTTAAAATCTGAGGGCACGGCAGTGCCCCTGCCAAGTCGAGCAAAAAGCGGCACGGTCGTACCATCCTTTTCTCGAACCAGTTCAGGCCATTTTCGACCCCCTATAACTTCGTTGTGGATAAAACTAGAGACCTGAATTTTCAGTAATCAAGCAGGCATTGTACAAACACGGTATATTTCAAATTTCATTCAATTTGAACCAGTAGATTAAGAATTATAACTAGTCAAAGTTTCTTAATTTTGTCACTCACTCACTCACTGACTGACTGACCGATCATCAAAACTCTAAGGCACTTCTAGCAGACATAAAAGCTTCAAATTTAGAAAACAATTAGTGTTTAGTGTATAAATTAAGGAAAAACTAAAATATTTTGCAATTTCGTTCCACTTTTCTAGATACATCAACTGCATAAATAACTTTGTAATCCCATATAAATATATTGTATTACAAAGTTACATTTGCAGTTAATGAATAAGTGTACCCGTTTATCACTGAATAGTATAAAACAAAGTCGCTTCCCGCTGTCTGTCTGTCCGCATGTATGCTTAGATCTTTAAAACTGCGCAACGGATTTTGATGCGATTTTATATACATAATACATGCATAATATAGTAGAGAAACACTGATAATTTTAGAGGTTTCTAATGTGATGTCGTAAATAAACACATTTTTTGCGCTTATATTGCAAAAGCTAGCTGAACCGTACGAGATAGATCAAAATAATGTACTACAGTATTGCACACCTTAAAAAGGTCTACAAAAAAGTCTGCGATGGTATGTGTATATCTCTTGGGGATAACCCACAATAACCATTTTTTATCCTTTACTTTTTACGAGAAATAATGGCTTATTTACGAAGCGATTTTAAGCAATACAGCATTAATCCTTATCCAGTTAAGTACTGGTCTAATCGAAATGGGGTGCTTCGCCTGACGTTATGCGGAATACTTGACTGTCGCTATCTTATCGCGGGAGAATTCGCGTGCCCCGTGTGGAGCTGTTCTGCCCATGCAAATCTGGTGGATACAGCTTTGAATGAAACATGGGTCATCACTGGCTGCCTAAAACCAACCCCGGTACAAATGCTGTATCCACTAGCAGGAATAGCGCCAGCAGTGCTTCGCAGAGCGGTGGCAAGCTCCAGCGAAAGAGCGAAAATGGTCTCCGACACACGAAACCCTTTGCTCGACAACATCCTTGTGCCACCAAGGCTGAAAAGTAGAAACAGTTTTTTAAATTGTGTCGTTCCACTCACTGGCGAACCATCACAAGAGAGACTGAAGCTGTGACGAGACAGTGCTTCCTTACCCAAACCGTTCGTCCAACCCGCTGAAGACCTCCCACCTGGACATGAGTTTCCCTTGGGTAACCTAGAAGTCTTTAAATAGACTCCGGACGCAGGTTGGCCGAAACAAGGAAAACCTGTTCAGGTGGAAATTCATAGACGACTCCGCATTGGACTGTAAATGTCTAGAGCACTTTATGATTAGCAGCAATCGCACGCGTTTATCAGAGCTCTCTAGCGAGGAAAATAACAATTATCCATACTAATATTATAAATTCGAAAGTAACTCTGTCTGTCTGTCTGTATGTTACCTTTTCACGCCTAAACCACTGAACGGATTTCGATAAAATTTGGCAGAGAGATAGATTGCATCCCGGGGAAGGACTTGGAATAGCTTTTATCGACATACCTTGCGGGCGAAGCCCGGGCGGAAGCTAGTGTATAATTGAATGTACCTAGATATTATTATGTTCAAAGGTAACTTGTAAAATGGTCGACGGATTAGGTTAAAAAAAAAAGTTAAAACGGTACCGGAAAGGAATAAAGTAGGACTATGTACAAAAAGAAGTGAGATGCCATCAAAAACATAAAAAAGCCAAGTCTCTAGTGACCATAGCAATATTAAAAATCTTTTATGTTTTAAATAAATAGATTGACTTGGCAATCGCACTGTGAGATACATTGTGTTTTCATGCGATGGCCAAGTCAATCTATTTATTTAAAACATAAGATTTTTAATATTGATATGGCCACTACAAAATGTTGTTAGGTTAGCTAAATACGTAATAACTTAAGACAGAAGGTCCCTTAAGTAGGGACTGAATAAATTAATCGACTTGGTATTACATGGATCTCACAACTCTTTATGGTAGAAGAACTGATTTGCGAGACTTGGCTTTTTTTACAAGTTATGTTTTTGATAGCATTATGTTTACTAATAATAATAATTAGACCACATGATAATAATTTACAATGTGTAAAGTTTTGACTGATAAATAATTTATTGTTTTTTTTTTTGAAAAACAAAACAACATTTAGGTACCAACCGTCATTAGTAGAACCTCATGTACCAAACTCTAATGGTAAAAGCCCGATTATTTTTTCTTCTTTTTTATGAAATCCTAACATTTACTAACTGATCATGTTGATAAATCCTAAAATTTATTAGTAAAACCTATGTTTTACCAATATACGGGCTTTTACAGTAACATATACAACGCATGCCAAATGAAAGCAAATTGAAATATGAAAATATGTACTGCTCATAAGTAGGTCCGTACTGTTAAATTAATTATTCATGCACAGCAAACAAATTACATTTACCTATAAACACAAAGAACGTTACTCGTGTTACTACCGTGCCTAAAAACAAAAAGTTAAAGATTAATTAAAAACAACAACGCTGTGTGTGATCCTGCGAAGCAAACAATATGTAAACCAAATACAAGAATGCCCTTAATTCACTATCAACGCACTTTTCAACAGTAATTAGGTACCTATAAAGAAAACACAGGAAAATACACCAAACGCAGATAAGATGATAATGCATGCTTGTTCCCTTACGACAATTTCAATGTTATTTACATAATAATTTGGAACAATGGTGCGGAGGAGTTGTTTCTTAGTGAGTGTTTTTTTTATGAATCTGATCATCCTTCATCATTGGCATCCTTGTTCCACCTACTGTTGAGTATAGGCCCCTTCCGTTTCGTGCCATGCTTCCCTGGTCTGGACGAATCTCATGCAAGTCTTCTCCGAGATCTTCTGTAGGTCATCTATCTATCTGTTAGGGCTCTGCTCCACCATGTCTAGCCAAGTGTCCTGCCCAGGCTGCCCTCCTCCATTTCAGAGCCGCTATCCGTAGTTCTATCCTACTTCTTGAACGTCTTACGCGTCGGTTCTCCGAGAATGTAACACTAACTGAAATTATAGCAAAAAACACACTTGGCACTTTGAACTAAGTTTTTATTGGTGATATCAGATCAAGCGTATGCAAATAATGGTGCTGGTGCAAATAATCGTTCGGGCGTTCGTCAAGGCTGATTTGCATGATTTAACTGAAATAAAGCAGTAGGTAAGTAAGTAATAACTTTGTAGCGATTGGCGTGAGTGACGAGAGTCATCACTCGAACGTAATAATAATAAACCAGTAATGATAATGTAATGCACCTGGATTCACTTAAAACGCATAGAAGTTAGTATAGTTATATAGTACGTGTAATTCACTATCCTGTGCCAGCACGACCTTTGTAAGACGGGAGATAACAAGATAGGAAATACTAAGATATCTTTTTTATCTTCTTCTTATTATTTACGAGTAATGGATTTAGGTCTGTGTGGTGCCGGACTTAAAGAATTGCACCACCCCTTACTTCCCGTGGATGTCGTAAAAGGCGACTAAGGGTCTTACCGGAGAATGGGCAGCAGCGTTCTCTACTTATTCCACCATCATACCATACTGCGATCGCCAACCCGCCTGCCAAGAGTGGCGATTATGGCAAACCCCCCCAATATTGGGGGAGGCCTGTGTCCAGCAGTGGACGTCTATCGGCTGAAACGATGAATGGATTTAGAATATAGATGTCAATAGCTAAATATATTGTATTATATTCATGAACTTTAAACACTTTATCCGTTACTCTTTCCATAAGAACGTTTTATTAAATCATTTAAATTATTTATACATGAGAATATAACTGTCTGAACAAGTACTCAGATCTAAAAATGTTATATATATTTTTGTCTTTTGGTTGATCTGATACCTGTATTAGTCTTTGCAATATTATCAAAAATTATCCGCCTGTTGCAGCTGAGTTAATTTAACCGGTATTTCTTAGTTCAGTGATAAGCCCAAGCATTGTTCCTCACAGCACAGTCTAGTTTCGACTTTGCATCGAGTTAGCGAAAAGTTTGATAGGGACATCTACAGTTTTCATTGTTTTAATCAGCTGTTTGGTCGGTAATGCGTGAAGTTTGGCGGCTCAGAAGGCACAGAGTACAAGATCTATATAAATGTGTGAGCCTTTAGCAACACCTAGTTGAAAACTATTTACGACATCGTCATTATGGTTTACATAGTTTTGTTTATTAATTTAATTTACTTATGTGAGTATTGTGATAAATTAATCAATTCTTTCGGAACTTTTATCAATTGAGTTATTTTTTTAAATCTAGATTATTGAGTTCGTCGATCCTAAGACCGATTGCCGTAATTAAAAACGTTCAAAATCTAGTCGCAATCTCATCTCATCGGTAATCAATGGCATAAATTTGTCAAAAATTTAAGGAAATTAGAGGTATTTTTGACAAATTGAGATTAAGATCAAACTGTGAACGTTCTTAAAATTACGAGAATTGCCCATCTTCTATCTTGATAATCTCTCTGCTTTGGTTTATCGAATTGAAAGTGCATTAAATTAAATTGAAAATTAATGTATACTTAAAATATTAGTTGGTATCTAATGTTTCTATTTATATATAAACGGTCATATGCAAGCTATTCTTGCGTAGCTACTAATAAGTGATAAGGTCGGATCTATTTTCGAGTAAAAAAATAAGGTTTAGATATCTGCTATCCATATTTCATATTCAAATACTTAATAATCTATGTGAGCAGAAGTTTTATTTAATAATAATTTCTACGCTGACGCAATTTCTTAATTACACTTTCTTCATTTATGTTATTATCTCTAAGCTAGGTATGTATACCTACTGTGTCGATAATACGCGTCTATTTATAATATATGTACATTAATTAACTATAAAATACCTTAATTACGACTATTATTTTTGTTCTTACAAAAGGTTTAGATAGTAAAAGCAATTAAGTAGGTATTTAAAACGAAAAGGGTATTAGTTAATTATCTTTTTATATGCCAAGTGAGTTCAGACATGCTTTCCTAGGATTAATTTGAACTACTCCCTGAGGGCAACAAAAATCAACATAGTTCATAATGCTACAATTAGGTAACTTTGTGTCTAGGTACGGTCTTACCCGTTCTCTTTTGCTGTACCGTGGCGCTAAACTGAGGGGCAATTCTCGTAACTTTAAGAACGTTTACAGTCTGGGGGCCTAAAAAGGCCACTTTGGCAGAATCATAAAAGGATAGCATAATGGACAGTTAACCGTTAAGTTAATAGTATCAAATCCCATTGGCGAAGCATTTTTCAGTTATTTTTTTTTTTGTCTGTGCTAAAATACCAATCAATCCGATCCAAATCCAATCCCAATCTATTTGATTATACCTACGTAGTGCAGCGAAAAAAAGAAAAACACGGACTGTCTTCGCCAGATTACGATTCATAATGTTAACCTTTTATGATTCTCCAAAGTGGCCTTTTCAGGCCCCCTAGGCTCAGTCTCAACCTGTCAAAAATACTCCTTATTTCCCTACATTTTGGACAAGGTTTTGTTTGTCGTCGAGATGAGACTGTGACTAGATTTTGAACGTTTTAAATTACTAGAATTGGCCTTCTGTTGTAGTACTTTCTGGCAAACTTACTCCGTGCCCAAGAATGGAATATCTATTTGTTTTTGGCAAGTAAGGGGTCCGTATATCTCTGTAGATATAAATATATACCTATATAAATATTTTTCTGACGCTAAGCATATAAAGTAGAGTTTCTGAAATTTAGGGAAAGCAAAGCAAGAGAAAGAACCTTCAAGACTGCACACTGAGAACGCTCTATTTCAATCATACCTATGCACCACCCCATGCATTTAGTATTTACTTAGGTTTAGACAAGAGCATCTTGCATATTCATTATATTTCCATTATTACGTTACTGTTACAAATTAACCTATTTTTCTTTCATTCTATTTCTTTCTTATTTCCTAAATTATCAATTATAACGACATTTCTAGGTCATCGTCAAATAGAGAAGACCACATATTTCTTTATTTGACATTGAAGGTCCTACAACACAAATGCAGACTCTACTTTTTCGTACCTCCGAACTGCTACTAAAAGATTTCAAATGGAAAAACGAAATCAGGCTATAGATTTTCCCCTGTTAAGGTGTTCACATAAAGAAGCGGGTTTTCGGACCCGACTCCCGGTACAGGTCTCTGCGGGTTGATCTTCGGAATGAAATGGTTATATGTTTTACCTGTTTCTTTATGTGTGAGCGCACAAGTTAATGTGGGACTATTTTACCTGCACCGATCGGTACCGACCCGCACAGACTCGCCTGCACCGGAAACCTGTTTCTTTATGGAAGCAACCTTAGGTAACAGGGGAAAAATCTATAGTCCCAAGTAGGTACGTGGGACTAGAGTTTAATGGTGGCTTGTGTATATGTACTATATAATCAGTGTTTTTGAAGGTATTTCAACTAAAGCAGATTTTAATTGCATTGAGCCGCCGATGGAGTGCCCCAATGAAAACGTAACGTTCTGGCTTTATACTAGGTAAGTCGATAATAATGCCTTTTCATGTTATTAGTTTTATTTTTGGTATTTCGAGTAGGTGTCGATAATTAAGACGGCGAGGCTGTATTTGGCAACCCAGCTGGATGCTGTGTTTGATGATGATCGAATTTTCGAACATTGCTTCCTCCTCATTGGGACCTCTGAATCAATCAATCAATCAACTCAACCTTTCGCAGTCCACTGCTGGACATCCAGGCTGCGCCACAACACTCTACCCTCAGCCTTCTGCATCCAGTATGCCCATCTAACTGATGGGGTTCACTAATGTTTCACCAAAACTCCATTGACAAATTTTTAGTTTATAACCAACGTTTCGTATACTATTTATTTCACAAACATGTTTGTGCATGCAAATGTTTTATTTTATAAACACTCGCTTTTCAAACACTTATTTGGCAAATGCTTCTCTTTACAAATGTTTCCGATGACATTTAATCATTTAAACATTTTTCACTTAATATTTAGATTCTTTTGGAAAAATCACGCTTATACAAAATATAATTTTATAATACATTTTCTAAACCAGTCACAAAGTCATCATGACGGTATTTTCGCTCTTGCATCCTATGTCGAAAGAGCCCCGCTTCGCGGGGCCTCTATTTCTGTGTAAAGGGCTTAAACTAACCTAACCAAACCTAACCTCGGGTGCCTTTCTCTCGCTCTTGCATCCTCTGTCGCCTATTGCGTTCGTTAAGTTCGGGTGCGGTAACGGTAACGTAAGTATATAGCGAAAGAAGAAAACATAATTCTGATATTGGAAATCGGAATGTCGTTTTCCGTTTTTAGGAAATTGTGTAATAATCAATATGTAAAGTCAATATGTATAACGTTTTTATTCCAAACGTTGTTTTAAGAGATAAAATGAATTGTTTGTCTAATAATACGTTATTAAACAAAAGTTTACCTGGTAATTATTTTGTAAAGTGAATTATTTGGCAAACTTTTTGTTGTATAATAACGAAATGACAAATCATGTTTTTGCCAATCGTTGCTTGTCAAGTAAAAATTTGTAAATTCATTTTTGGTGAACTGACGGCACCAACTGGTGAGCATCCCACACTACGCTTGTCAATTCGCGTGACCACTGAATATTTCTAAAATTTCCACATAAAGACGCAGTCAACGTATACATTATAATCAAAGCCTGTTACAACTGCCACACTAATTTACATGAAGCCAAAGAAACCGTGGCGCATTTCCTACCAGTCCAAAACATAACAACTTGTAAATTCACCTGCCAATCTACCGTAATAATCTATGTAATAACTTAGCCACGAAAACCTATGGATAATATTTTATTACTCGTATTGAGGATAAGGTAAACCGTGGCCAACTTATTGACATTTTATAACGCCTATTAATCGGTCGAATGCTAATAAGGTTACACATATTTATAAAATCGCTTAGATTATTACAAACTATTTACACTAGAATACTAAGAGCTGATTTTTCCAACACCAGATAATTTTATTGGAGGAATACTTTTGAATTTTTGACAGTTCTTCCATACAAAATCTGTCAGACGTCAATTTTATTCCTCGAATAAAAATTATCTGTCGATTGAAAAATCAGTCCTACATTAAATGACTAACTAACTTACTATACAAATAAATACAAAAACAAAGGACACTTAGGCGTCGAAGTACTCGTCCGCATCGCTGTCATCTGGTCACGTGAAGTGTCGACCAGCTGGCGAGAAATTTCCTTAAAAAGGAGACGCGCACTCGGGCCCCATGACCCGAGCGTTTCGACCCCAAACGGCTCAAAGCTGTAGGTAGTTGCCCATGAGGTTACAGTATTTGCGCTGCTTTAGGGTCTCAGCAGCCGCAGCAGCGGCGCCAGCACAGCCCGCCGTGCTAGGAACGTGAGATGGCGCAAGGGTATCGACACATGTTGCGTCCCACACCAGAGGCCTACCCACCTTCCAAGGCAACAACGTCATGCCGTCTGGTCTCTTCCCATCGTCACGTACCAAACCGTTTGGTTCTAACACCGCTGGTACGCCGGCGGTGACAAGGGCTCGACGAATAATATCGTTGATGCTGGCGTGCCAATAAAATCGTTTTAATTTATTTATTTCATTGTGTTATTGACTTAAAGACATCATCACGTAACGCCCTTAAAATAATTTCTAATCTTAATTTAGTAGTGTTTGGTTTCTGCAGTTCAATATTAAGTTGTAATTTTATTATTTAATGTAAGTATACATATTATGCATCAATATTCAAGGTACCTACTTTTCCTTTTCTTTTTTCAAAACTAAAGTGAGAGAGAGAAATATTTTAGAGAGAAAAGATTTGATTTTTTGATATGTTTGTTTGTTACGCGTTCACGCTAAAATGGCTGAACGGATTTGATACATGGGTAGACCATGCCCTGGATTAGGACATAAGATACTTGAAATTGAGACTTATGCGGGTGAAACCGTGGGGCGCAGCTAGTTCTATTACAACGACGGACGACGACGACGGGACGTAAACATTTTGGGAGCAGTGGTGGCCAAGGTTCGAACACAGACAGGCACTTTACTTTGTGTAAATTATTTCATCACCTCTGCTCTCAAAACGGTGAAGGAAAACGGAACGGTGACATGTGACATCTGTCAACCCGCACTGGGCTCGCGTGGTGGAATATATTAAGCAATTTCATGATATGTTCATTTAGAGAAAATGAAGAAAAACCACATCAAGTGCTGGCTATGGATCAGCAGTCCATTGTATCTGCACCCTGGGTGCAAGACGCCCCTATTAAGATATTAATCCATGGATATACTGGCCACAAAGATTTCTCGCCGAATACAGAAATAAGACCAGGTAAACTTTGAAAATATAATCAATTAAGTTAAGGTTGGTTTAGTTAATATTATCTTAAATGCAAGCAAGAAGTCGTTTTTTAAATGTGTATTAAATTTATTTTTACGAATCATGGATCGTTCGTTTTCCTTTCAAATTCGTAAAATTAACTCCAACTTAGCATCACAATATGTATTTTATTACTGGCCGAACAATACAAAAAAATGTTGATTGCCGTTTTTCACGAAGAAAAATAAAAAAAATGAATAAACTTTTAATGGCGTTTCAAAAATATTTAGACATTGAAAGGCCAGTAAGTTTTAATTTTTTTTTAAATAATAATATAATAAAATAGCAAAGAGCCTATAAATATGGTATGATGTATTTGTGTAACTAATTATCATTTGTCGTGGTCCTGTGCCGTGTGTTAGCTCAAACAAAATATAATTAATGTACCTAGGTAACGTTGATAAGCTTAAAATACAATATTATTAATCTTATCAATGCAAACTGTATTGGGCACAGACTAGCGGTTTTGATTAGAATTAGGATGTTGCCTTCATCAGAGTCTAAATTATAACAAATATTTAACACTACTTAATACTTTCAGCTTTCATGAAATGCTGCAACTACAACGTGATATCAGTGGACTACAACCCGATAGCCCGGGAGCCGTGCTACATAGAAGCTGCCCGGAATACGGAGCTAGTGGGCATGTGTACTGCCCAGCTGATTGACAAGCTAGTCCAGAAATATGGCTTCAACTTCACACAGTTCCATATTATAGGATTCAGTCTTGGAGGACAGACGGCCGGGTTTATCGGAGATTATGTCACCTCTGGGAGGTTGGATAGGATTACTGGTAAGTATAGATACCTACCTGCTATTTTAAGATACAAGTTTCTCAAGTCAAATGATCTAAGGCCCGTATTAATAAACGTTCCTCAACGACGTACCCAAGTGTGTTATCATTTGATACGCGATTATTACGACATCAGCATCTCAAGATGCTGTACTTAAGAGCTTGACCTCGTGAATGATTACTTCACATTGACCGACGTTTAGAATAACATTCCTCACATTTCGTTATTGCTATGTCGTAAGATTTATTGAAATACTTGCATTTTGCTAAAATTTTATGAATAGCGTTGTATCACGTTATAAAGATGTTTTCTACCCAAGAAAGCCTTAACCGTATAGTTCGAAAGCGTCCCCGATTGGACCCGAACACACGAACCTCCGCCGGCTCGGTACTGGGTCCTATATCGGATCCAAGAATGGCGACATACGACACCCTTAATTGTTATGTAAATATTTATTATGCTACCTATCAAATCTTATGAATGTGCGTTAATTAGGAGAGTTGTATAAAAAGCTCATATGTTAACGCCATTAAATCTTTCATATTTAGCGCGCAAGTTTAATAATTTACCTTGAATTTTAAATTTGTAAATACGATAATCGCCATTTTGATAACAGTGGTGGTCGAGTCTAAAAAAACATAAAAAACGTTGATTTAGAACATCCTAACTCAGGGGCATCCTAACACAGGGGCAGTGCATCATTTAATTATTTGACGATTTCATCCATAGTTCAAGGTAAATAAGTAGTGGTAAGTAATGAAGATTTTAATATCTAACGTCGAAGCTTTGCGCCAATCCTAAATGAAATGTATTTAATCCTAAAACTAACATTACTGTATTTGTAGGTAACAGTTCTAAGGTCAAAAAATAAGAAATAACTGACTGTGTAACTGAGTTGTTAAAGTTAAATTGTAATAAAATAATATTGTGTGCTTTCCCATATTTAAAAAAATTAACAAATAGACAACAATTATATTCATATGCTTAATAAGCATATGCACTTTTTAGTTAGTCATTACAGTGACAAGCTTGTATATTTTGACACAAACAGTTTTGTAGAAACTTTAAAGTCGACTAGGGATACTGTGTATCTGCCTGTTAGTTTTAGACACATAATAGCAAGGCTAGTAGCTTTTTATATAAACTCAGACATAAGTATTATGTCGAAGTCTTGCATTATTAACACCACAACAGTTAGTAATAATACTAATAATAAGGTGGTTTGCCTGAATGAATGTAGCCCAAATGCTATAAATATTTGTACAAATTGTACGAAGGAGGTTCCATTTCCCTCACGCACTATGAGGTCTCTGCCTGGTGATGACATTGAAGTCTTGGGATTAACTCCGGATAATCATTTAAACTAGTTTGTAAGACAACAGAAGGTACCAGTAATAATATTCTTATACCTAACAACAACAAGGTATCTTCTTGCTCAAAAATACGTAAATATCAAAAAGGAGATCAGCAGAATGCCTTGACATTATTTCATCAAAATATTCAAGGCATTTCTTCCAAGTTATTAGATATTGAAATGTTTTTAGAAAAAACAAAATTTGACATTGTTTGTTGTACTGAACATTGGTTAAAGGATTACCAAATGTTAATTAATTTTGAGAACTATAGTGTGGGTAGTTGTTTTAACCGTAAATCTATGTTGCGCGGAGGTTCCCTAATTTTGATAAAAAATTGTTTAAAATCCAAGCAACGAAATGACATAGTGGGTTTATCAATTGAACATTGCATCGAACTGTCCTGTGTTGAGCTAGATAAGCATGTCGTAGTGTGCGTTTACAGACCCCCTAATTATCAGAACTTTTCTGTATTTGAGTCAATAATGGAGGATGTCCTAGCAAAACTTGCATCCAATAACAAAGCCGCGATTATTTGTGGTGATTTTAATATTAATATTTTCGAAAATAATTCAAATAGCTGTAGATTATTAAGCCTTTTTAAATCGTTCAATTTAACTAATGTTTTTGCAGAACCGACTAGAGTAACTCCAACTTCTGCTACTTGTATCGATGTCTTTTGCGATTGTGATTATTTAGATAAAGCCATCGTAAATTATCTGCCGTCTGATCATAGTGGACAAACGGTATCTTTTAAGTTTAAAACATCTTTGCAAAAAGTGCAAATACAATTTAGACCAATAACGACTGGTAAACTAAATAGATTCAATAGTACCCTAAATAATAAGTTAAATGATCTGGGCCATGATATGGATGATGCAAATAAATTGTACGAGGATTTCTTTTCAGTAGTGTACAGTCAATTCAATACAACTTTGAAAAGAAAACAAAAAACATTTGCCCTAATTTTATATTAAGTGACTGGGCAACTAGAGGTATTAGGATAAGTAGGGAAAGACTGTTCGAGCTGTATAGCCTTAAGCCTTACATCAATACTCCAAAATTACATACATATTCCAAATTTTTTAGAAATACTTGCAAAATAGCCAAAGCCCTGTACATTAGCAATAAAATCAAATCGGCAGAAAATAAAATAAAAACAGTTTGGAAAATTATACATAACGAAACTAGTAGGAATAATAAACGAAACACTGATTACATATTGGAAACTTCACGTGGTGCCATAAGCTCTAACTTAGAAGTAGCTCAGGAATTTGTAAATTTCTTTACTAATATACCATCAAAAACGACGGAAGGCTTAAATTCCTCATCAGTCGTATCAATTGATTTATTAAGAGCGAATGTTCCAGCCTGCCCGGTTGAATTTCAATTTGAGCATATTAACCCCGCTTCAGTCATCATCATCATCATCATATCAGCCGAAAGACGTCCACTGCTGGACATAGGCCTCCCCCAAAATGGGGAGCTTCAGTAATAAAAGCTTTTAAGCAAATTAAGATCAAATTGACCGAAGATCTTTGGGGAATGTCCATTAAGGTCTGTGCCTCCATAATTGAGACTATTGCACCTTACTTAGCTTTAGTATTTAATTCGTGTGTAGATCCAGGAGTCTTCCCCGATTTAATGAAATACAGTAAGGTAATACCACTTTACAAATCTGGGGACAGTAAAGGCACCAATAATTATAGACCCGTATCCGTGTTGCCGGTTTTCAGTAAGGTGTTTGAAAAGATAATGCTTAATCAAATGCTCAATCATTTTAACACGAATAAAATCCTTCACGATCAACAATATGGTTTCACCAAAGGACGTTGTACGACCGACGCCGGTGTAACCTTATTAAAACATATTTTTAACGCGTGGGAAGAGGCCCAAGATGCTATAGGAATCTTTTGTGACCTCTCCAAGGCATTTGATTGCGTCGATCACAAAACCTTGCTTTTGAAACTTGAGCATTACGGACTTGGAAAACTTGCGCTCAGTTTAGTTAGTTCTTATTTAAATGATAGACAACAGCAAGTTCAAATAAATGGTGTCAATTCACAGGGTTTAACAGTAAAAATGGGTGTGCCACAAGGCTGGATATTGGGTCCTTTCCTCTTTTTAGTGTATGTTAATGATCTATTCCATTTATTAAAAAAACAGCCACAAATGGTGTTATTTGCTGATGACACTTCCTTAATTTTTAAGGTAAATAGACGTGCTACAAATTTTGACGACGTAAATAACGCCCTACTGCAGGTCCAAAATTGGTTCACTGCTAATAATTTAGTATTAAGGACGCTATCACATTTTTCCACGAATAACAGTGTTTTTCAGGTACCGTTTAACAAACTGGAGTCACAACTTCGAGGATATCTTGGTTTCAAATTAAAGATAATGTATTCATCTCCAGACTGGGCCCGAAGCAATTAAACAGCCCCATTCAAAATTTTCACACAAATACGTTTTTACCATCACAATAATCGCAAAAAATTAAATATAAAGGGGTCTGAATAGGACCCAATATAGCTAAATCCAATGCATATTTTAACTTAAAAATAAGAAGATATTGTTACCTATATATAATTCTATAAAGATAAGCTAAATATTTTGTAGATAAATAAATAACATTTCATTTATGAGAAAAATAAGAAACGCTCTCAAATTTCTCCATATATTTTCTACCCGCAGACACTTGCCGGTCGGTCATTCCGCGCTCAGACGCGCCCGTGGAAGCACGCCTATGTAGCTTTTTCGCAAAAAATAATTACGTTAAAAGTGAGTTCCGTTTTGTGTACGATGTTGATACTTTTTCGAACCGAAATAAAATTAAGTACGATTTTTGGAATTTGTTTTAGAAATAAATACTTAGTTGTAATTTTTTGTTTAATGGATGTAGATGACGGATAAAGACTGTATAAATATATATGTTAAAAAATTATAATCAAATAAAAATGAAGGAAACAATTTTTTTTAGATATTCGATACTATAGTCGATTTTGATTGAGGGGCCCGTGGCTAAATAATAACAGCCGCACAGGTCGATCGATCAGGTTAAGCTACGCTTGCCGCGGTTGGTCTGTGGATGGGTGACCATCTTTACATACCGAGACCCCTCCGTGCCTCGGAAAGCACGTTAAGCCGTTGGTCCCGGCTGTCATTTGTGGATCTTTGACAGTCGTTACGGGTAGTCAGAAGCCCGAAAGTCTGACAACCAGTCTTACCAAGGGGTATCGTATTACCCAGTAACTGGGTTGTGGAGGTCAGATAGGCAGTCGCTCCATGTAAAATACTGGTATTCAGCTGCATCCGGTTAGACTGGAAGCCGACCCCAACATAGTTGGGAAAAGGCTAGGCAGATGATGATGATGAGTCGATTTTGTGGTGGTGATTACGAATATGACATCCATTTTTTATTCAAGATGGCGAGTGTATTTTTAATCGACCTCAAAAAAGGAGGAGGTTGTATATTCGAGCATAACTCCGTCATATACGGACGGACGGATTAGCAAAATTCTTTCTTTGTTCGAAAGAGGTTTATTTCAAAATGGTCCCATTTAAATTTCGTAAAGATCTGATGATGATTTTCGGAGACAGACAACGGAACTCTTCAATAAATGCCGGCAAATCAACCGCGATTGCTGCTATCGCATATCTATGCATTGTTTACGCAATCACACATCATAACATCACGCCTGTATCGTATCCTCTAAAGGGATACGCGGATGTGTTCAGTAGCTTCCTGTCACTGATATTCACATAGCAAGTAGTGTTATATGAATTTGTGTGGAGTAGGTGGGTACAACAAAAAAGTGTAAAGTAAAAACTTTTTTACAAAAAAAAACGATTTAAAAAAAAAACCACAAAGTGAAAAATAAATTTTCGTTTCTGGTTCTTTTTTTGTTTGAATGGATATACTTTCCAGGTGGTCAGGTCCATTGTCATTAAGTCAGGATCTAATAATGGGATCCTGGAGAAATCGAAGGAAATCTTCAAATATTATAGGCACACACACCTATAGCAATTTGGGTATTTTTTATAGTAACTCGTGGATTTGCTCTCGGAAAGCACCATTTAGTGAAGTGGAACTGATGATGAAGACCACAGATGGCCACCGGAACTACTCAATGATAAGTATTTCACGGGTTGCGATTCGATTACTTTAATATGGTTGCTAAGCAACTTATGCTCGTCACAATGAGAATAGTAAAATGGAGCTGATAGGTGAATAGGAGAACTCCTCAACAATTAACGTCCCTGCATTGCGAAAAGCAATATTTTGTAAAAGGCGATGAGCAAGTTGACATTAGGTTATTATGAGTTAGATACATTATAAACAGACCTGACTATAAAGCGAGAAATAAAAACTTTTTAACAAAAAAAAACCGACTTCCAATAAACACTACAAAGTGAAAAATATCTTTAATTTCGGAAGTCGGTGGCAAAATACTAAATTACAGATCCATAGACACCGAGTTCCGAAATGAAAGTTAGAATTCGTCGATAACTGTTTTCCTGGGGATCACGCTCGACTCAAGGCTACAATGGGGCCCTCATTTAACATCTCTTGCAGGACGGCTAAGTTCAGCAGCTTATGCTGTCAGAAATCCGTCAATTTACTGATGTAGATACCGCGAGACTAGTCTATTTTAGTTACTTTCATAGTATCATGTCTTACGGTATTTTACTTTGGGGACGGTCTGCACACATCGATTCTATTTTTATTCTGCAGAAAAGAGCCATCAGAGCATGGCTCTGATGGCTCATAAACAGTTCCCTTAGAGAATCGCGCATGCGGAGGTTATATATGGTATAACCTCCGCATGCGCGATTCTCTAAGGGAACTGTTTAAGGAAATTAACATCATGATATATCTACGAAAACATCATGTATGTAAGAAGAAACTTACATATTTTTAGTAAAAGAGGAGAAAGACATAGTACTAGAAATAGGGACCTATTAGTTCAACCAGGTTTCAGACTGGCTAAAGTAGACTCATCTTTTATGGGGTACTGTTTAAAATGTTATAATAAAATACCTCCCCACATTCTTCAACTGAATGAGACAAAATTCAAGTCTTGTATAAAACGCACACTATGCAGTCAGGCATATTATAAGTTAGGGGATTACATCGCGGATAAAAATACCTGGCTCAATGCTGGTCCTGCTCCACAACCACAACTAATTGATTAACACTTGAAAATACTGTTGGAGCTGCTGAAGATTGTAAGACTTAATCTTTGCATTGTATAAACTCAATTTCCTTTGTATTGTATAATTGCATAGCACAGATGTGAGTTCTATGTATAATAATAATAATAATAATAATAATAATTTATTTGCATCAAGTTTTACATTTTACAATAAACACATGGTAGTACATACAGTTTAAAGTAAATTATACAATAGTGTGGCGACACCAGCACCCTTGCTAAGTTGCCAAGGCAACTTGTGTTAAAGATGCTGGGCCCGACCCTCTATGAGATGTTTCTTAATTGCATTTAGGTACATACATGCCATTTTGCAATTATGTGAGTAGTTCATTATATGGCGTAGGTAAACGAACAAATAAACTAATTATGAAAGGAAATATAACAAAGTAATATAAAAAAAAAAACAAAGAAATATAAAGAGTATTGCGTGTAGTGGTGTGTGAAAGGGTGTGTGAGGGTGTGTGTGTGGGGTGTGTGAGGGTGTGAGTGTGGGGTGTGTGAGGGTGTGTGTGGGGTGTGTAAGGGTGTGTGTGTGTGTGAGGGTGTGTGTGTGTGAATTATTATTCGTATATTTGTGGGTAATGGTAGCTAGCGATGTTCAAATGAGGAAAAGGGGTTTAACGGGAGCTGTATTGACTCAACAATAAGCTTTCTGTGTTGTTGTAATTAAGGGTTTGTAGCCAATTATATAGCTTCTTTTTAAATGATATTATAGGGAGTGAGTAAAAGTTCAGTATTCTGTTAAGACTATTGTAGAGATGAGGACCTTGGAAACAGGGAAATCTTCTTGTGAAAGAGTATTTACAGCGGAAGGGTTGACATACTTTGTCTTTGCGTCTTGTGGTAATTATTTCGTAGGAGGTTCTTTGATGCTGATATAGTAATATGTGTAATACAAATAATTGTCTGACTGTGAGGACTTTACAGTTCTTATATAGTTCTTCAGTTGGGAAAAGGATGGGCCGAAAGGTACTAATTTTCAGCACTGCTCTCTGAGCTCGTTCTAGTTTCAACAGTACCGTCTTGGGTGCACCACCCCAAGCGCATATACAGTACGTTAAGAGAGACTGGCAAAGAGCAAAATATGTACACCTGATAGTTTGAGGTTCTGCAATGTGGCGAAGAGTACTAAAGACAAAAATTAACTTTCTGATTCTTCTTGTCAGTAGCTCTATATGAGGTGCAAAGCTCAGGCCATCATCAAGAGTCACACCGAGGTATATTATGGTTCGACAACGTTCTAATTTTGGGCATGTACATGTCACAGAACCAGACAGTAAACATGAGTGCGCTACCAAAGCGTATGAATCAGGAGGTTGAGTGGAATGTCGCAAGCTGTACGTAAGAATTTTAGTTTTGTCGGTATTGATTGTGAGAAGGTGTCTTTTGAGCCATTGTAGAACACTATTTAGTCCTTTTTGTGCGGAAGCGAAGGTGTCATCCCAAGTCACGCCAGAGAAGGTAAGGACGGTGTCATCAGCAAACGCCACGATTCTTCCACTTTCCAAATTCATATTACATAATTGATTAACATAAATCAGAAAAAGGGTTGGGCCAAGCACACTGCCTTGGGGAACGCCGAATGTCACTGGTTCCTCTCAACTGAGGTAATTTTGTATTTTTACACACTGAGTTCGGTTTTGAAGGTAGTCCCTAAAGATATTAAGTGTATGGCCACGAATCCCGAGTTCCTCCAGCTTTATTAATAAGTCAGAAATCGAAACCGTATCGAAAGCTTTTTTTAGGTCCAAAAAAATTGACAATACTTTATTTTTACTATCAATATTTTTTGTAACATGGTCGATTAAATCATTTACAGCACAGCTAGTGGATTTGTTGCGTCTAAAGCCGAATTGATTGGGAGAAAAAAGCTTTTTTTCTTCCATATAAGTCACAAGTCTTTTGTTGATTAGGCGTTCTAGAACTTTAGAAATAGAAGGTAATACTGCAATAGGACGGTAATTATTTACAAGCTTTTTGCTCCCATTTTTATGAATGGGGTGTATGATGGCCTTCTTGAAGTACAGGGGGAAAGTGCCGGTATGGAAGCAGAGATTAAAAATATGTGTGAGAATGGGGACCAGTGTCAATGAATAGCGTTTTAAGAACTGTGTTGGAATGTGGTCCCAGCCCATAGCAGAATCTGATTTCAATGACATTAATACCTCCCCGACTTCCGCTTCATCGGTGTCTAACATGACGAATGATTGTAAAGGTGAGGATGTGGAGGCAATGTCTGGTGGGATTTTTTGACTATCAGGTGGACAAGAAAATTTATCTGCAAGTTCCTTGCCGATGTTGGCAAAAAAGTTGTTTACCCCGTCAACCGAGGCCTGAGGTGAAGTAGAAGAAGCCAATAAATCAGTGCTGGGTATGTTTGGCTTGCCTGTATTTGTTACTCTCTTTATCACCTTCCAAATCTTTTTATTGTCTTTTGAAGCCTCACTCAATTCTCTCCTGTCATAATCTCTTTTTAGTTTTTTTAAGATTTTTGTGCAGTAGTTCCTATATCTTTTATATGTAATACTTAATATAACATTGCTCGGAGACAGCTTGAGTTTTTTGTGCATTGCATCTTTATTACGCATACAGCGGAGCATACCAATAGTCATCCACGGTTTGAGTAAGCGTTTTTTATTTGGAATCTCGATTATAAAAGTGTGAGTATTTATGAGTCTAGCTAGAATAGTAACTAAACTTTTTGTCGCTTCATTAGCGTCGGTATGCTCGTAAACTAGTTGGAAATTAGTGGCCTTCATCTCACTATCAAGAGTTGTATGTACAAGTCACGCAACGAGTTATGAGCGCTGACCTTGAAAAAAACAAGCGAAACAAACCCTTATTACTAAGACATAAGGGTTTGTGACGTTTGTTTTCTTCAATGTCAGCGCTCATAACTCGTTGCGCGAAGTATACTATACCTTATTTACCATTTACCGGGTATGTCTTTCATTGCCTTAAATGTGCCCTGGCGGCTGATAGTATGTCATGCTCACACAAACGTCTCGATGACGGTGGCGTGTGTGTTGGATCATTTAGCTCCCTTCAAAATGGTTGAGCTGAATGGTGCTGATCTATGCGTCATGTCCGTGAACGGGCGCCGTCAGTTGGGGCTGGGCATCACTCAGCTGCCTCGGCTTATTTTTAATTATTTTATTTTTGGATTGTTGTTTTCTTACTATTTGCTGTACTCTAGACGCTTTTAACGCGTACGCGTTCCTTTTAACATCGTTCTCACATTTAATTGTAAATTCAACATTAATGATGTAACTAATATTTTTGTAAAAATATAATTTAAAAGAGTGTCCATGGAGTTTCTTGCCCGTTCTTCTCCATAGATACCTACGCTTTGGAATGGGCAACTAGCTTCATATTTTCTGACTGACCGACTTCTTGACAATTCAAAAGTGCCTGTAAATGGTTTGATTGAAATAAATGGTTTGAGTTTGAGTTTGAATCGTGCGTGTTAACATTTTTACTTTTCACAAATGTCACAGACACAGATGTTGATATGACAAAAATTACAAACAATACAAAAATGCAAACATAGGTCCATTAACACGTATTAAAATCATTACCACTACTCAATTTATGTTCAAAATCGCCGACCATTATTGTGTTTTTTTTTTATTGCAATGGTGCGAAAGCAATTATTCCAAACAATTATTTTATTTTATTTCGATTGACTCGAGTAAATAATATGATGGATATCAGAAATCGATACTTGGAAATTGAAATAAAATTATTTGAAGCGCTAAATTACAATAAGCATTATTTATAATCATGATTTATGCTTTTCTAATGTCATTTCAATCGTTTTTGGACATTATATTGAAACCTAGTCAATAACGGACAGGCCATAGCCACCCTCATTTAATGAATTTCGCGCCGAATTGTTTCTATATTTGAATTTATATTCGGAATGCGCTCGCTGTTCAAAATTATTTTAATTTGTTGGACAGTTATATTAATTGTGGATTTTATTTTGATACTTTCTAATAGTTTGCTACAGAATGCCCAGTATATTTTATTTTTTCTATTCAATTCATTTATTGCATCAAGTAAGGTAGGTACTTGAAGTTCTTGTAATAAAATATTTAGTAACACACATTTGGCCAATATTTAGCATGCAATGGTACAAATTTTTACATTTAAGATATTAATTATTTAAGAGTTAAATATATCTGTGCTATAATGTATAAAATTTTCAGGGACACTTTTGAAAGAACTCATCTATCGAATAAAAACATTCTTGTAACAACCACTTCCGCAAAGCAACACAAAACTTATTGAAGGGTAGTTGAGTAATTGACCTAGGCAAAGCATTGTAAATTAGGGGAGCCATGTAAACGCAACTCCGCTGAAAAAGTTCTAGCTTTGGAACGGGCTTTTCAAAATCTAAATGTGTAATTTTCCTTTTATGTGTGTTATCTTTCCGTTCAAATAGTTCAAGATTGGACCTCACAAACCTAGCAATTTCATAAATATAAATGCATCCAATGGGACAGTCAAATTAGATTGTGAGACTCGAATATAGGCCTGCAGTCAGACCACTGCATTTTGAATATTGCACGGATACATTTTTTTTTGGGGCGATGAAGATCTTCGCCATTTCGGTAGAGTTTCCACACACAACTATACCGTATCGTATCATACACCGGATCGATACGTATCGATATACAAGAACATTTAAGTAATGTTTATTTTCGTCTTGTTAGCTCGGAGATTTTAAGATCGCTAATTGAAGCGGATCTGACTGGATTTTCAATTCTCAAAAAAAGATTTCTTTTTGACATTCGGTATTTAATGGCGACGTTGGGCTATACTTTGGCTCGAATCCACGTCAAGCAGTGCTCTTTTTGAAAGTATTCGTTATGAGTCGTAATAAATTCACTGTTATAGCCTTATAATATTTTAAAACTTAAGGGGTTAACTTAACTTAATATTTTAAGAGCATTTACGCCGTACGGCATTTCATACAAACTTTCAAGCCCTTGTTTTTCGAAATTAATGAACCGATTTTAATGAAACTTCATACGTATAAGCAGGATACAAAGGTCTAAAAAGTGAGTAGAAAACATTTTCGAAATGTCTTATTTAAATAAAGATAACTGGAAATCTCTGTTTCTATGGAAAGTTAAAAATCGGTCTAACTTGGCTGTAACATTATTTTTCGAAAATGTTTTCTACTTACTTTTTAGACCTTCGTATCCTGCTTATGCGTATGAAGTTTCATTAAAATCGGTTCATTCACTTCGCAAAACAAGGGCTTGAAAGTTTGTATGAAATGCCGTTCGGCGTAAACGCTCTTAAAACTTAAGTATAATACCTAATACTATAGATCTATGATATTATAATTTTTTTCAAATAAGTAAAAAAAGACCCCATCTTTATTAAGCAGAACGCGGGCTAGCTCCAACAGCATCATTAAAATCGTATTTTTATCTATGATCCTAGCCGTGACACAATTCTTGTCAGTATTATACATCAAATGTTTTTTTTTTTCAATAAAGAAGTATTAAATTCTCCTTGTAGAAATAATCGATATTTGTTATGTCAATCACTTGCATTTCAATGACAAGTTCAATTTAGATGAGACAAAAAAGGATGTCAGACGTTTGACATTTGTGTAGCGGTATTTACAACGCCACATGAGAACAACGCGTCATACCGACGTTACGCAAAATCCTGCATCTCGCAAGCACAGTTTACCGCCAACTGGCATAGATACAACGGCCCGCTAGACAGAACACCCTTCTGGTCGGAGACTTTACACCCTGTTCCTTATACCTCTATACTGGAGTTATTATTAACCACAATAACATACAATGTTGCCCGTGGTTAATAATAATTTTGCGATAACATGTTCACCCGCACGATTGTTTGCCATTAACTTCATAAAGGCACTGCAAGGTATTATACACAAAAACACGCATACACACCCTTACACACAATCACATCAAACACACAATTTATTTTATTACATGAGAATATGTAATATGTATTTATTTCTGTAAATTGGTTTAAAAAAACACTTTTAAAGGTCAAATTTAATTATGTTTTTAAAATTAAGTAAATGAGTTCGGTGTTTCCTAGCTGACTACTCAGAGAAGAAAGACCGAAACAAACTCAGAGGTCATTAGATTTAACAGAGTCCTTTAATATCAATATCCCACAGCTCTGGACCCTGCCATGCCTCTGTTTGTGACCGCCGACCCAAAGAAGAAATTAGATAAAGGAGACGCGAAATTCGTTGATGTTCTTCACACTAACTGTCTGGAGAAGGGAAAGTTGGAAGCCAGTGGACATGTCGATTTCTACGCTAATGGCGGTATCACACAGCCTGGCTGCAAGGCTACTAAAGAACAATGTAAGTGGGTTACAATTTGGCTACAGTTGCATTTAAGGGTAGTTGCGCATTGCATTTTTTGCGCCCATGAGCAACTTTTGCCTCCGCAACTAATTTGTCTCTCACATCAAGTTTACGGGTTTGTATGAAAGTGCGCGCATGTGGCGACGCGACAGCTGGGAGACATTTTTGTCAGTGGGTTTGAATGCAACTGTCACACGCATTGATAGGTCACACGTCTATTGGTTGCAATGCAAGTGCCACAAGAAGTTGCAGGCTAGCCAGTTGCCGCTCAACCGAAAATTTAACAAAAAAAGTAGCGTTGCTGTCACTACCGTGTGCGCAACGCCCAAATCTCGGAGAGGAGACAGCGACAGAGATAAAAAAGTTGCTGGGCAAGTTGCTCGTGGGCGCCCTCCCTTAGAGAAAAAGTAGGATTGCTTCTTCTTCTTTGTGTGAGCAAGTGGCAGGGACATCGACGCGCAACCTGTTACCATGTATCAGTACATGATCCTGAATCCCCCTTGCGTCGAAATTTTTCGTCGGTTATTAATAAACAATATTTGCAGTTTTATTTTATTTCATTCTACATTTTAACCGCGCAGGTTACACTTTTCTATTAAGATGTAGCAGATTTTTTTTTTTATAACCGACGAGAAGTTTCTAAGTTATGGGGTCTAGAATGGAGTCTAGTGTGCTCAGGGGGCCACTTTGGCAAAGGCCACTTTGGCAGAATCACTGAAAAACCGTTAAGTTAATCGTATCTAACCCCATTGGTAAAGCATTTTTCAGTTAATTTTTTTTGTCTGTGCTAACATACCTACCAATCAATCCGTTCCAAATCCAATCACAATCTCTTTGATTATACCTACGTAGTGCAGCGAAAAAAGAAAAACACGGACTGTCTTCGCCATATTACGATTCATAATGTTATCCTTTTATGATTCTCCAAAGTGGCCTTTTTAGGCCCCCGTTCATGTTTACAGTTTTTGCGTCGATTTCCCTGCAAACCTATATTATTTTCGTTACTATTTGTCATTCGATATTTTATTTATTTATTTCTTGACAAAAATAACTCCTTCAGCAAAATCTGGCTGTAGCCACGCCAGAGCGCCAAAGTACTACGCAGAATCAATAACCACAGAGGTTGGTTTCTACGCAACCAAGTGCTACTCCTGGATCATCTACATGATCGGCTGGTGCGAGATGTTCAACTCGACTGATGAAGTGCTCTTCGGGGAACATGTTATGAAGAAGTAAGTATTACACAAGGGTAGCGAATTGAGTGCAAGTTACAAAACTATGGTAGATAAGTCGGACTGGCATTTGAGAAATCCCACTTATTTGCAATGCTCTGAGTCGTAAGAGTAACGGTACCTTAAACTATCTAAAAGTAAATCTAGCTAGTGTTTATTAAATTGTTGACATTCCTGTAGATAAAATATAATTTAAGACATTTATTGCTCGTCTTAAAGCGCATTTTCTATCTGCACATAATTCGATATCTCAATCATCTCGCATATTGATTTTAAAAAAATTACTATGTGTCCATTTATGATAATTTTAAAAGTTACAAAATGAGTTGTAGTTATAAGCATTATCAGCCTATAATATTCCCACTGCTGGGACACAAGCCTCTTCTATTCAAGAGGGAGTGGGCCGTAATCCACCTCGCGGACCCAGTGAGGGTTGGTAGTCTTCAAATTTTTTGCTCTAGGATATGCCAGCTTCCTCACGAGCAGTGACGATGAAATTATTGACACAAAGTAAAGCGCCTACCTAGGTTCGAATGCCTGTGTTCCCGCCGTAAGCGGCAGAGGAGGACCCCGTGGAGTTTTAATGGGTTAGATTCCCACATAACTGCACTATATCCCCGTGGTAGTGCAGAATGCATGAGCTTTTCTCCACGTTAAAAAAAGGGGTCGTTATACTGGGCCAACACTGCTCTATTTTGTGTTGTTTTCTTATGACAGCCCAGAAAGATACCACAATTACTTTGAAACTCCTTTTTCTCAACAATAGTGAATAGCATTGTGAGCAATTTGCCAGTTCTATGATTAGTGCAAGCACTGAAACACTTCCATACTTTCACTACAAACAGTTTCGTTTTTCTTCAGAATAGTTTCCTTCTCGTGACTGTTATAATTACAAGCTTTTATTATATTATTAAGTACTAATGTATTATGACATTTAGGAGGAATTTCAACTTTTATACCTAGAATAAATGTTATACTGACATAAAATTTTGAACTTTTATCAGTTTTTCCATACTAGTACTGTCAGACGTCAATTTTATTCCACGGATAAAAGATAACTTCGATGATCTTTTGTTTTACATTAACTACCAAAGGTTGTACACATCGGCGCAATGACAATAAGGCAATGATTTATAGGTATAGTAGATAATACAACGAGATCATAGTTTCATAAAACTTTTCCTTGATCTTGTCTTTAAAATGTAGTCATAGTAGGTTCAACTTTCCTTTATAATGTATACATAACCAGTTACTTCTACTCTTACATCATGGTTTGGAAACACAATGGATTTTACGCTGATCTCTACCGTCCGACCGAAGTATGGTCACTTCTTGAGAGAAATGAGATTTCATTTAAAAAATAATAATAATAAAAATAAATAATAGTAATAAGTTGTCTGTGTGGTGCCGGACTTGTCTGTGTGGTGCCGGACTTGAAAGAATTGCACCACCCCTTACTTCCCGTGGGTGTCCTAAAAGGCGACTAAGGGTCTTACCGGAGAATGGGCAGCAGCGTTCTCTATTTATTCCACCATCATACCATACTGCGATCGCCAACCCGCCTGCCAAGCGTGGCGATTATGGCAAACCCCCCCCCCCAAATTGGGGGAGGCCTATGTCCAGCAGTGGACGTCTATCGGCTGAAACGACGAATAGTAATAAAGATTTATTGTTCAACTAGGACATGGTAAGGTTATTAATATAAAGCACAAGCATAAAGTTTCTTAATCTAGTCTCCTAGATAAATAACCTGTTGACTTATACTTAATAGCACGTGTTAAATACGTATATTACAAATATGTGTATAGTAATCATTACAGAAGCTACACAACGAGAGACAAAATTAGGTTATTAAACAAAACAAAAAAATAACTTAGAATCTAAAAATAGCAATTTCTGAAAACACAAATTTATAAATTAAAAAAAAACGAGTATAGTGAATATAACGTATAGACTGATATATACATATGTCTACAAAATATTGCTGTCCGTACCTACATACCGTTTCATTGATGATATAATTATCAAATTCGCATGTTATAATGTTAGGTACCCATGAAAATGGCCAGTCAGCATATGTCTTAAGAAAAAGTTATTTCAATTTGATGATATTGTTTACCTACTTTTTTTAAATTGTTTCAGTGTGCGCGGGTTATACTTCTTCAGTACAAACTCAGAGTCGCCGTACGCACGCGGTTCCAATCAGAAGAGCAGAAGAAAAAGAAGTTCCAATTACTTTAGACGAGGAGATAAACGGCTGTAGAAAGACTTATGTTTTATTTCTTAACAAGCCGTGTGTTCGATAGATTATCCCATCGACAAAAATTACTCATCCCCTTTTTAACGCCTATAGTGAGTGGGTTTTCAGAAATCATTCCTTAGAACCTACTCATTGAAGAACTCTTGCAAAATTTAATGCTTCTAAATCCAGCTGTTTAGGATGTGCTTGGTCTGTCAGAGAATGAACGAATTTAAGAAGATTATTTCAATTTAAAATTAGATTTATGAGTGGGTGTTTCTATACATGTCTGCATCAGGCGGGATTTTATGTTAATTTGTTTAATACCTGCTGCATTTTCCCATGCACTGTTTTTCAAGATATACCATAGATAATACACGGTTCATCAGCATTAGCCTGTAGCTGTCGAATGCTGGGTATTAGGCCTCCCAAATTGCAAGCTATTTCGCCCGATCCTCGGCCACACTCTTTTACAAGCAACCCTGCGAAGATCGTTGCTTTAGAAAGCCTGAGAGCGTCCTACCCTACGCTGCCGTATACTCGTTGTTTTTCGTCATGCATGCATGGCATGCATGCATGTAGAAAAACAACGTGAATAGGATCGACGTACGTCGATAATTATTATTATTAACTTGCTGGCTTTGCACGACTAATTTTACATCCAGCCAGCGCCCAGTGAATAACGCGGACGTACGTCCGAAGGATCGAGGGTCGTGTATAATAAACTCGCTGTATAGCAGCATTCACCGTTTAGAGCGTGTGTCGGAAAGCGACTGCACGTCAAAATGGATCGTGAAATTCTTTCACGGATTTAATGAAATTCAAATCTTTCACTATATTATTTATTTGAGTATACTCTGAACGTGTAAGATGTCTTTTTCATCCAAAACATCTTCCTATTTTTTTCCTCTCTTCTGCTTTAGCTGAAAACATCTTCATGATTGATCAAACTGCTAGCATTTTAATTTAAAATCAATAACAATTAATTTGCACGCTGGATGCGCGCACGATAGTGCTTATGCTTCTTGCGGCATGTCGGCCTTGAGTGGACGTACAGCGTGGATGGACCGTGTATAAGGTTTTAGCTAGCGAATCTCTGCAGACGAGATGGGTATCGATATCTAAACATGATAAAACATTTTTTTTTAACCTATAATGTCCCACTGCTGGGCAAAGGCACCCCCAAGTCCTTCCAGGAACTCGAAGGCGAAAGTTTGTGAGTGTGTGTGTGTTTATATGTTTGTTACTTCTTCACGCTCAAACGGCTGGATCAATTTCAATGAAATTTTGTATGGAGGTAGCTGACACCCTGGATTAACATATAGGCTACGTTTTATCCCGATATTCCAACGGGATCGACATTTACGCGGGTGAAACCGTGGGGGGATCAGCTAGTAAAAAAATATTAGATTTTTTTTTGTGCGTTCATCTACCTAGAGCCGTTAGTGTATTTACTCGAAATATCAGTTTAAAATTTTTTTTTTTTTTGTATATACTTTAGAAACGTGATTAGTATCGATATCTAAAAACGATGAAACACATTTTCTCAACTCATACCACAGAATAAATAATAGTACTTAGTACTCATACTTCAAGTTACAACACTAATATCGTATCTTGGTAACGCCTCATGTCACCATTTGGTTCCTAAATAATCTTACTGCGCAGCCTTCAGTGCGAAGTTCAGACTTGCCAAGATAAATCGGTCGTACTGTACATAGTTTATGCCATTTTGAAAATATTAGTCGGCACGATATGGTTGATAGACAGGCTGACTGTCCGCGGTATGTTGTGGAAGAAGTAATAAACCAGAGATTATACGCCATAAATGGTTTGTAACCGTTACCAATTACCTATGAGTGTTATTACATTTGATGTGCAATGTTACGATGTTATTGCAACTTCTGTGATTTTATAGACAGGTTCACCTACTAACTTACCTATATCTCCAAAGCGTAGATAGATATTGATTATAATTTTATTTATTTATATATACTTTATTGTACACCAGAAAATACATAACAAAAAAAAAAACGAGATTTAATACAAAACATACAATGGGCGGCCTTATCGCTTTCTGCGATCTCTTCCAGGCAACCTTGGAATGGACAGTGAATGCGTGGATATAAAAATGGGGTTGTCAGTGGTGCAAAATAATATACTATAATAGATACATAGATATATACATGTATAATGCTGTATGATAGATACATAAATAAATACATACTAAATATACATTTAAACAACGATAATAAATGATGACTACAGATTATTGCAGCTACGAAAACAAGATCACAACAACAAGTAATGTTCCTTCACGAGTCTCTTAAATATAGCTAACGAAATTTTATTCGTTTCTCTCGATATTTATTATTTTTTTCTCGACACAAGAATTATTAAATACCTGCCGACGTTGGTATCTAAGCCGCATGTAACGCATAATTTTTTTTTTTAATTAAACTTGATTTTTCAAGAGCATGCACTGGAAAGTTTAATGCAAACCACTGAGGTACTTGTAGCGAGGTAACGGGTAACCAATATGTTCAGTTCCTTCTTCCGTATTTCGCGAATCTTGATAACCTTACGTACTCAATCCTATGTTTATGTAAGTTTACATCAAAATTCATTTAAACTGTAGTAACAAACCGGTCTATGTATTGCCTAATCTGAGTTGTGAACCGGTACTGTCCGTTAGTGTCTGCTCTACATAAAAACGGATGCGTAACAGGTGCCATCTACATACATAGTACTGGTTCTTCATGTTTTGAATGATGATTGTGATGAAGTAAGATTGTCTTAAAACTAGGGTATGTATCGACTTCGAATGTTTCATCGCAAAATATTCTAGAATCGAATTGTAGTCACACTGGAAATTAGTCGATCATAGTATTAGAGAATGTTTCCACCATATCGTGTCTATAGATAGTCGAACGGATAATAAGTATCTAGGTCATCATCATCATCTGCTTAGCCTTTTCCCAACTATGTTGGGGTCGGCTTCCAGTCTAACCGGATGCAGCTGAATACCAGTATTATTAATACCAATAATACCAATAAGTATCTAGGTATTTACCAGATAATTTTACGGTGCGAGATCTATAATTTTTCCTAAAACAGCTTGATACGAAGCAGTGGAAACAGCATATTTATTAAATTATATTACCGACACACGCTAAATACCAGGATGCTATCAAAGCAGCCTGTATTTAAATATTTCCAAACCGTGCTACCGGACAACCAAGCCACTGATAATGACGGAGCAGACAGGCGGACATTCATACGGCTTTCCCCACATCCTTGTCGCTATCCTCGACTGTTGGTTGCAACACCGCGCAGCATTCATGTTGCATCCATGGCCTTATTTAGCTGCGTCCGCGAATTGGGAAACGCCCGTGTGGGTTACGTACAAGTGTGCTCCGGGCCTTATCGGTTATTGCCGTGAGTTATAACTCGATATCAATGTCGAAAGCTCTCGATACCTTTGGAGAATTGGATCATTTTAGAATTACTTTTTACAATCCATAGTATAAAAGTAATACTAATAATAAATAATAAAGTATTTATTTCACAAAAATATAGCACTTTGCACTGTATACATTGTTTGAAAATGATATTCACATTATTATGCAATAAATAATCTTTTAAACTAGGATTAGCATGTATCTTAAAAGATAGGATTCAGCCAAATGGATTCTGTTATTTTCAAAACCAAAAACGGGCGAAGACAGTGTCAATGATTTGTACTAACAGGTGTACAGAAAGAAAATAAAAATAAAATAATAACAAAAACTAATCTTAAGTAACAAAATAAGTGTGAAAGATAGCAGACATGCATGCGTATGTATGTGTATGTATGTGTGGGGTGTGTGGGTTGTGTTGTGAGTTGGGGGGGCAAGTGATTCCGTAAATGTAATTAAAATAATTGGATACAAAGTGTTTGATGTGATCTTTGAGTATGTATGTGATATTATATTAAGAGATATAAGTTAGCAGATTCTCTGTTGCCACATAGTCCTGTTGTAATAGCCATTGACTTATTTCTTTCTTTAAATCTATTTCAATCCAGTATGTTTAACTTTTGCAGATTTTTATATAAATGTTTACTTAAAACGTAAAATTGGTGTTGGGCAAACGATGTTTTATGTTTAACGCCTGACGGGACGGGAAAATTTTATTATATTTTTAAGGTTAACTATGCTATGTTTTAGTTTCTTAGCTAATGGTAAGGAATTCAGGATAATAGACAATCGTGATAAGTTCATGCACGTTTTATGCAAAATATTTATTGAAAATCAAGCGTAGTATTGAAGGAAGAGTGGTGGCTCAAAAGTAACGACCGCGACTAGAGATTTCTAGGTCATCGTGGGTTCGAACCCTAGCAGGCACTTTACTTTGTGTAAATTATTTCATCACCACTGCTCTCAAAACGGTGAAGGAAAACATTGTGAGGAAACCGGCATGTCTTAGAACCAAAAATTAGAAGACGTGAAATCTACAAAAGTACAAACCCGCACTGGGCCCGCGTGGTGATTTATGGCCCACTCCCTCTCACAGAAAGGAGGCCTCCGTCCCAGAAATTGGAACATTATAAGGCTGATTATGTAAGCGAAGTATTTCGATATACTTACCTACCAAAATTTTCCTGTGTGGTGCCGGACTTAAAGAATTGCACCACCCCTTACTTCCCGTGGGTGTCGTAAAAGGCGACTAAGGGTCTTACCGGAGAATGGGCAGCAGCGTTCTCTATTTATTCCACCATCATACCATACTGCGATCGCCAACCCGCCTGCCAAGCGTGGCGATTATGGCAAACCCCCCCCCCAAAATTGGGGGAGGCCTATGTCCAGCAGTGGATGTCTATCGGCTGAAACGACGACCTACCGGCATAATTATAATTATCATTAGGCTGGAAATACTGTTACGCCACCGACGTCGGTCACTGACATCGGTCGCGTACCGATTCTTAGGGGCTCGCGCTCGCTGACCGTCGGTGCTACAGTAAACACGTCCATTTATCGTCAGCGTCTTGGTACGCGTGTCCGACGGTACGCGACCGATGTAAGGGGAATTCAGGCCTAAGATACGTCAATTTTCCCGTTAGATTGACAATCGAGAATGACTTCAAGTTGCATCTGCTTCTAGTAAAATTGTAACGCCCCGGTTGTAACGGCTGCGACTTATGAGTTGTAGGGTGTGAGTAGGAACCCAAGCAGGCACTTCACTTTGTGTAAATTATTTCATCACCACTGCTCTCAAAACGGTGAAGGAAAACATTGTGAGGAAACCAAAATCCTAGAATCAAAATCTCGAAGACATGTGACATCCAACAACCTGCACTGGGCCTATGTTGTAGACAACAGCCCATTCCTCTCACAGAAAGTGGAAGCCTATGTCCCAGCAGTGGGACCATTATTGGCTGATTCTGCTTATCCTAAGCGAAGTATTTCGATATACCTACCGACATATTATGGAGAATGACATCAAGTTGAATCTGCTCCTAATTAATTAACAAGTCACGCATTGCAAAAACCCGCACTGGGCCCTCGTGGTGGATTACGGCCCACTCCCTCTCGCAGAGAGGAGGCCTATGTCCGAGCATTTCAAACGTTACAGGCTGATTATGGTTACGCCATGCTATGCGTTGCAAAAATAACTTGCACGGAACTTATGATTGCCGACATCTATCAATTTGCAACTTGTCTCAAATTGCCGCCGACATCTTACACTCAATCGAAGATGTCGTTAGCTCACGATTATTCTTGCGGTTAGGCAATGCCTACCACAATAGGTGTACAGGTTACCGTGTCAGTACATGCCTTATAATAATGCCTATTGTAGCCTACAGAGGTTAAGATGGCTCATCTTTATATGCATTAGTCTTACCAAATCATTAAATTAAATATTTAATGCTTTTTCAACTCTACCAGCTCACTTCACTTTGGGTTACAGGGTGAGATTTTATAGAATAGACCGGCTGCTGTAGTTGAGTTGATAGCACCATTCAATATAGGCTCAATAAATTATGACATGGATCAGTATATCTTCGGCTTCTAGTTTCACACCTGAAACCTGGAAAAGAATATTGAACGTGGGCAACGAAGTCAGGATTTAATGTAGAGAACTGTCTCTATTCTGGACTAATAATTTAGAGTTATATGATAATAATATAATATAAGCCTGAAAAGTACGTCTAAATAAACAAACAAAAACAAATCTGGAGCATAATGTAGCTAGAAATTAGAATTAAACTAGATTAGTACTATAAATACCTAACTAATTTCAAACTTGATTTACTTAACTAAAAGTATAACTTCAAAGGAGAATATCATGTCACGTATTAAAGTGGGGCCATTTATCATAAACTTTAATATAACCATAACCATAATCAGCCCTATAATGTTCCCACTGCTGGGACACAGGCCTCCTCTCGGTGAGAGGGAGTGGGCCGTAATCCACCACGCGGGCCCAATGCGGATTGGCAGATGTCACATGTCTTCGAATTTTTGGTTCTAGGACATGCCGGTTTCCTCACGAACTTTAATATAGCATCTTATGTAATACTCGTAAAATTGTGTTTTTGCTGGAATTCTCCGAGGTCGTGCCGGTTTATGTAACTGATTCAGTTTTTACGCAGAGACAAATAATGCATATTCATGTTTGGACCACGCCCTTTATGCGAATCAGGGGCCCAATTCTGTAAAATAACCAACTTGTCAATAGTGTGTCGGTAGTGTGTCAGTAGTGTCTCAATAGAATAGTCAGTGTCATTTGGTATTCTACAAATTATTTATGGTCATTGACTTGCCACTATAGTGCCATTGGAACGCCATAGTAAGACTGTTGTAATAATTGGTAGTCTGATCCACTATAATGTGTCAATGGTATCGTGATGACTAAAGTTACGGTAGTCTGTAAATATTTTAAGTGTATTTGACAGTTGTGTCTATCGTGTTTGAATAGTGTTTTGGCCATCGAACCGCCATTGTGAAGCCATCGAACAACGACACCTATTTTCCCTATTGCTTTGGTTCAATTTGTTTGTTTTTTAAATTTAAAATAAAGTGTCCGTGTGTGTGTGCGTCTTATGTAGTGAAATTAATAAAGTGGACGTAGTTTTTCGCCACAATTAGGCCTGAGGAGGTTCTTAGTTCGTCGGAATATTTTTTATTTTTTTATTTATTATGTTCCCCGATTACTCGAAGACGGCTTGACCGATTTCAAAAATTATTTTTTGTTTGAAAAAATATACTTTCCAGGTGGTCCCATAGTCATCAAGTCAGGAACTGATGACTATGGGACCTATTATAGGCACACCTATAGCGATTTGCGTATTTTTTTATAGTAACTCGTGCATTTTCTCGGAAAGCAACATTGAAGTGGAACTGATGATGAAGACCATAGATGGCCACCGGAACTACTCAATAATAAGTATTTCACGGGTTGCGATTCGATTACTATAATATGGTTGCTAAACAATTTATGCTCGTCACAATGCGAATGGTGAAATGGAGCTGATGGTGAAATACTAGGAGAACTCCTCAACAATTAACGTCCCTGCATCGGGAAAAGCAATAGTTTGTAAAAGGCGATGAGCAAGTTGACATAGGCTATTGTAACTTATAAACAGACCCACTAAAAAGTGAGAAAAAAACTTTTTATAAAAAAAAACGGCCTTCCAAAAAAACACTAGATACAAAGTGAAAATAACATTAATTAATTTCGGAAGTTACTAGCAAAAACCTAAAATATAGATCCAAAGATACCGACTTCCGAAATTAAAGTTATTTTTCACTTTATAGTGTTTTTTTTTGGAAGTCGCTTTTATTTTTGTTAAAATGTTTTTATAACGTTCAATTAACACCAAAATAATAACAAAATAATTTCAGTAGGTACCTACTTATTGATTTATTTTTTTTAAATACCTACCTAAAAAAATCAATATTTATATAATAATCACTTACCCTATCGTCTTCGTTTTAGATGCTAATCAAGGAATTTATATGATAATATTTTGGAAAATATAATTTAAAACCAATGAAAACAGCCGCTGCAAGTTTTTTGACAGTTGTTTGTTTTCTTTTTCAGAAAGGCAAAGACTAAAAATTGTCTTTGCCTTTCTGAAAAAGAAAATGTCGTGATAAAAATCTTATTTTTTAACAATAAACGCATGTTTTTAGTGAAATTAATGTTTTTGATAATAAAACGTTTTTATATTAATAAGAAAAACCCTTAATATAAAGATTTCATTAATAAAAATACGATTTCAAAAAGTGGTCGCATGGTAGATTTTGGTTAGCAACACTGAAAACTATTGTACTGCCACACTATCGACATACTATCGACATACTACTGAGACACCACTGAAACGCCATTGAAGTTTTTGCAGAATGCCAAATTTGCAACAGTGGCAAAATAATGTCTGTAGTGTGTCGATAGAGTGTCAATGGCGTGTTGCTTAACTTAAAGTTACAGAGTTGGGCCCCAGAAATTATGATGAACTCAATTATTGAAAAAAAATATATGATAATCGAAAGAAGTTAATATTTTGTCAGGCATTAGATTTTTGGGGAACAGTTTTTCATGGCCAATCAAAGTTACTATGCAATGCATGTCATATTTTTATAATTCAAATTATTTTCTACCCAAGAGTACTAAAAATTGATTAAAATTAACTAAGAATGTGTTAAAAATTATACATACAAATAGTGACCGAATTCTTGCCGAATTCGCAGTCTTCTTATGCAAAAGGGGGGAAGTCAGGTGCGAGCGAGGGTCAACATCATGCAAACACTTTCGCTCGTTCAGTACCCGTACGGAATACGCACGTGGCACACGCATTTATGGTACACAGATAAAAAAAATATAACTATCGTAAACAGTGCGGACATTTTATAAAACAAAAGATCTTTATTATTTATTGTGATATATTTTCTGTGATTTTATTTAGAAATTAAAATTAAATATTTACCCAAGCAACAAAAGATACATAGTGGCTATATTTGTAAAAAAAAAATTGTTTATGAAAAAGTTATTAGTTTTATTTGAAAAAAAATAGAACACAAAAATGATAACAGGTGCACAGTGTTTAATTTTAGTTGGAATAACTGCATTGCTAATATCCGGTGAGTTAATTGCTATTATTTATTTTTCTTCCTTATTATTAAATCGTAACATAATTATTGTAAAGCTTTTTCAGAATAGTATTTCCTGAGTACCATGCGATTATCTACGAAACCTTTACTTCTGTTTTTATTTAGTTTTAAATATTTTAACATGTTAGGCCTATCAGTACAGACGCCAGCACAACGACCTACTTCAATCTGTCAAATTTCTTTAATGAATTTTCAACTTTATTGTTAAAGCATAAGGTTTAAGGTTGATTGGGAAAATTTGACAGTTTCGGGTAGCTTGATATGCTGGCGTCTGTACATAAATAAACATTATGAACTAATAGGTAACTAATCTTAAAATATAAGGGCTATAATGTTCCAACTGCTGGGACTCGGTGAGACGGTAGGCCGCAACAACCACGCGGGCCCACTACGGGTTGGTAGATGTCACATGTCTTCGAATTTTCGGTTCTAGGACATGCCGGTTTCCTTACAATGTTTTCCTTCACCGTTTTGAAAGCAGTGGTGATGAAATAATTTTCACAAAGTGCCTGCTTGGGCTCGAACCCACAAACAACTCGCAAGTCGCGGCCGTTACCACTGAACCACCGCTGCTTGCCCGTGGTCTAGGCTATAAGTATTTATAGGCATAATTTTCAGTTGAAAGTGGATAATCAGTCTTACACAATGACAATAGAATTCTGCACCGATGATTGATTGGCATTATGAGTTAAATTCCCATAATATTATGTATTTACTGTTTAACACATAAAAAAGGCCTACTTTAAAAGGCAAAAAGTATTTTTTCATGTTTAATTGGATGTCATAACAAGAGATTCTGCGAAGATTCGCGAACTGCAGCACATAATACGGCGGCAATGCACCGACATACATAACCTACAACTGATAAATAATGTACTCATTGCGTAAGAGCGTTAGGTTTGTTTTGCTGTAACCGGCTGATCAGCTTCCTCATCCGCGTAGAGATGCTGCGCGGTACGCGAATTGATGGAACGAATAAAATATTATTATCGGACGTTATGTACTCTACTATATACTCTGCACACTTAACGAATGAGGGCAAGAACGAAAAAAGTGTAACGTTTTGTTCGTCACGATACTTTGTGTGTTTGTGTGTTTACAAGAGTAGGTATGTCTATGTATATATAAACGAACAAACTTCGTTCCAACCTTGGATCCCACGACACCTTTCGACTATTTTTTTTGTAAATTTGCTCCATTTGGTCATGTATTGTGTAGGTATACCTTTTGATGGAGATCCTAAACAAATAAATAATTTGTAAAAGTTCGAAAAAGTTTAGATAAATGAAAGGTCATTCCGGAATTTACCATTTGACCTTGCTATTTATGTTTGAACAATAATTTCTCAATATTTTTTTTATTATGATGTGAGATTTGTTAAGTTGAAACATAAGTAAATCAATGCCTCTACCTGGCTAAAGGTCAAGGCCTGGGATTACTAATAAGCCTTAGTTAGAACGTTTGGTTTTAACAGTAAAAATAAAATTTATATCACATATCAAACTCAAAACTCAAAAGCAAAGCATTTATTTAAATTAAACTAATTACAGGTACTTTTGTACTGTCAAGGAGTCAGTCAGGCAGAAATATGAAGCTAGTTGCCTGTATCATTTAGGATACGTATATGTATGTGTATTATAATATAATATACGTATTATGTATTTGTTTAGTTGGTAAGCCTTATTAAATAAATAAATACCGTGAGAAAAAACCAAGTGAAAAACAAAAGTATATAATTAGATTAGAACAAACATGTAAACAACTTATGGTGTACAACATAGTATACTCAATGTATCTTATCAACAAGATCATCTTGTAAAAATAAATCCCCAACTCGTGAGCCGCGTGTCTCGTGAAGCATGAATCGCAGGTGTGTTCTCGTACAATAGGTACTTCCGAAATGTTACTTGGCCGACATTCTCGTTGCATAAGATGGCTCACCCACTCTCGACTGCTCGCGTCGTGCAAGCTTACCCAATCCGGTTCGTTAGTCATATTAGGCTGATAAACGGTGCCACTTTACTTTTCATATCAGATTTTCTTGAGGAAAACGGTACGAATTATTGTTTTGGGTTGTTTTTCGTAATATAATTTTATTATGTTTATGTTATTATTTGTGTGAAAACTTATAAATAAAATGTATGATGACTGTGGAAAAAAACATACTAATTAATAAAAAATTTAGTAGGCCTATTTGGCGAGATTCTACAGCTAGTTTAGTTGTAACACAACTAAGGAGAGGCCTACGTCCTTTAATGGACTGCAATGAACTAAGTTTGTTATTGTTATTTGTAACACCTAATACATTTTATTATTCATACAATGATTAATTTAAAAGCTGTAACATGTTATATCACAAAGTTATATCTAAATTATCAATATTTGCCATTATTTTAATTATAATAATATCTAGGCGGATTTGTCATTTGCTCCACTAGGGACATATTTTCATAAATCTCTTACACAAAATGATGCGCACAAGTAAACGGACTATTAACTTTATTGACGCACGATTGATAACTTTATTGTTATATATTCGTAACATAATAATCTTCTCAATGTATTATTTTTTCTTTTTCATCATACTCTTTGAGATATTATTATGACCCAGGCGCGCCTATTTGACTTGAAAACGTTTGATGCATATAAGTAGATACCTACAAATTGTGGGTTAAACTACTTGCAAGCCTTTTTCTGTAAGTATACTCGTAGGGTCACAGATGTCGTCAGGTCAAGGCTAGCTGTCGCAAATGATGCATGATTACAATAGTTGAAATTATATATGAAGACTGCCATGTTTGGACAAGCCTACTTGAGACGAGTTTAAAGATAAATATCGTAATCGTAATTACCCATAACCTACCTCTTCACCCTTAAGCAACGTACCAAGTATAAAGAAATCAACGTATGGAAAACGATAGCATTGTCGCTGGCTTCAAAAACAATTAGTTATGAGTAGGTAAGTTCAAAGATATAAGTGTAGGGGAAGACCAAAGAAACGATGGATGGATTGTGTGAATGATGATATGGTTAGAAAGGGGACTACCGAGATGACGACTAATAGAGAAGTATGGAAGAAAAATATACATATGATGCGCCGACCCAAAATAAATTTTATGAGGGCAAGAGTTTGATGATGATTTTGATGAGTAGGTAAGTTCAAAAGCAAGTAAATATTTCCCGCATTAAAACTGGTTCACTTAGAAAATGTAGACAACCGTTACATATCAGAAAATAGTTAATTGATGAACTTTTAATATACAAAACGATCTCTTTTCTAATTAACATAATTTTTTCAAACATACTTGTTGACCTCAAATTGCACCATTGGCTCTGACCGTGAAAACCGTTATTTGGCAACATTTCTTGATTATATTATAATTGTTAAATAATTTCAATGTGTATTACGTTAATGACCTTACTTCTAGTTTATTTCTTGCGTCATTATTTGGTTTATTGAAACCGGTTCTGGGTGCTTAATGAGTACCTACGTGTGAATTTACAGCTAAGTTTTATTTGTTTATGATAGCTTTGCAAATTATATCTTCATCAGAAATTTATTGATTAAATATTATCGCAACATCAGAAGATTTCATATGAACTTTGAATTTTGCAATAAATTGGAATTAGTATCTGTCTATATCTATACTAATAATAAAGTGGAAGAGTTTGTTTGTTTGAACGCGCTACACTCTGGAACTACCAGTCGGATGAGTTTTTTTTTTTTTAGCCTTTGATAGCCTAATTCTTGTGGACCACGCTAAGACCGTTAGGAGCTGAGCAAGAAGATATAAAGTCAAAAAGAATTGTACGCGAAAACGAACGACGGGCTGGGTCGGGGGAGCAAGAAATTTCAAGCAGACGAACTCACGGGCAGGAGCTAGTTATGTAACATTTCAGTTTCTTTTAGCTAATTATTATATGCTGTTACTGCGAGAACTGCAACAAAGAAGGCAAAGATTTGAATGAATGAACATTGTGATAATTTAACAAAGTAATAGAATCGTTTGAGAACTAGTACACCGATTATAATCTAAAAATATAGGTAGGTATGGCTTGCTGTTGTAGTAATGTCGCTCAGAGTTCAGTAGTACGTAATAAGCGTAAATACGGCTTCTAAATTATATATTCAGTATTACGGATCATTAAATTAATATAAGTGAGTTGGGTCATTAGTTATTATTTGAAAGAAAGATTCTTTGATAGCTCTACTACGTAGTATGAAATCAGTACTTCAGAATCTGAAGAAACTTAGAATTTAAAGTTCAGATTAGCTAGTGTGTCATGGTCTTGCTAGGAAATTCTTAGTCATTAGCTTTTATCAACGAAAATATAAAGGAAATGACTGCACGGAGTTGCACATGGTCAACGTATCAATTTCCATGTCGAAGTACCAACGTAGAAGGCTCAACATAAACGCAATCTGAATACAAAGTCACACACCTTTCAAAACTACTTCATTAATTCGAGATACCTTCAGAATATCTAATCGACTCGCCCAAAATACCATTTAGTACCTTTTATTACTCCAATCCTCGGACAAGCTAAATACAAATGTCAAATTATATATAGGTAAAGGCAGCTAATTACAATATTAGAGGTCAAACAATGATTAGGCAAGATAAGTAGTGATGGCCTTAGGATATAATAATATGGATGTGATTCCGCAACATCGGATATACGACAAATGCTTGTGTTCTGATGGAGGTTGCGAAAGAAATCGTGGATGTTATGACCAGGCTTATTACATTACCGCAGGTCGACCATGCGTGCATTCCATTTACGCAATTATTCATTAACAGTTTATACAGTATGTGTGATGTCTAAGGATTAAAATTCCCTGGAGTTTCTTGACCTATACCTACCTATTTGGTACATTGATAGAATATTGATTAACCAAACGACATTGCTGGTTAATAACTTAACTCAACAGTTTGTGGCATTCTAAATTGTAAAGTTAGTGCACTTAAGTAATAACCAGAAGTCTTAAATCTTTACTTGGAACTAAATGTCCTTAACAAATTACAACACATTTTAAAGTAAACCTGCGAAAGAGACATTCCTACGAGTCACACAAAATGCAAAAATCATAAGACGCAAGACAATACAACGTTATGTTACGTTTAAAATCACCAGGTTTCTTGCATTTGTAACAGCGAAAATATAAATGAGCTATAATTTCTCATCCACTAAACTCAGATACACATCACGATGCATAACTTAATGCGAACTCACACGTAATGGGAACAAGAACTAACAACATTGTTGGCTATTTCTTACAAAACACCGCATAACTTGACCAATGTAACAAAGTCTCTCACTACGTGCTAATTGAAGGGAAGTAAAGGCGTTCTTTAATTGGTTGGTTATGAGTCACAGTGCGATAGGTTACAAGCATGGCGACGCTTTCACTGCTCAATCGATTTACTTGTTGGTACATACTTTCCACCGAGCCATCGATGTGAACTCGTAATCTGGTTCATTATGATTATACAATCGGTGCACTTACCTTTCCACGATTGTCGCATTTCCTACTGTTCAGGTTCCGTTGAAAACTGATAGCGAATATCAGCTGGTTATGAATATTGCCGAGGAGAAATGCGGAAAACGAGCTTCTTATAATATTATCAGAAGCTCGTTACCATATGGTAAAAGGATAATATGGCCTTTTCTGAACCATTACGTATAATACGTACGTATTAGATTAGTTGCATTGGTACAGGGAAAGGTATAGAAGTGCATATGTACATAATTATGAGTCGGCTCCAATGTGAAATTAAAGTCGAAAATTCTATCGATTCACCTCATTGATTTTATATTTAATGGCTCATCCTACACTGGCTTGCTTGAAAAGGTAATGCATTCATGAATGACAACCAGTGATGACAAATTACGTTTTTTGTTATATGTACTTCTCGAGTACCAAATAGGCATACGAAGTGAATTAAGAATAATTTTGAATAAAGTGAAAACACTTGATATTGCTTATAAAAAACCGGTCAAGTCTGTGTCGGACTCGCGCACCGAGGGTTCCGTACTTTGTAGGTATGTAAATAGTTTATCACGGGATTTTTTTTTGTAATGTAACTACAAATTTACTCATTGTTTTCTTTATTCTAGGTCAACGGAGAGTACCCTATAGGTTTTGATTTCGGAACATAAACGCCCTTATCTTTTGATTGCGTTGACTTCGAAGTTTGATTTTTTTACTGCTCGAGGGATTGCAACTCTGAGTGTTTGATATTAATTTCAACTTGATAACTCCACGCGTTCCTGAGAAAAAGGGTTTTGACTGACGGACAGATAGACGGACAACGAAGTGATCTTATAAGGGTTCCGTTTTTTCTTTTGAGGTACGGAACTCTAAAAATATTAAGATATTTTAGAAGAATCTGAACTAATAAAGCTCCGTTCTCATACGGAATAGATTGGGTAACTGATAATGAGAAAACCTACTGTTATTATAACTGTTCGTCAGGAAAAATCTGTAAGAAAGCATCAGTCAGTGTATAAGTTTTGTGAAATTAGGTAATAGGAACGCAGGCGTTCATTAATTCACTAAAAACGAAAAACTTCGCAAGCAATGGGAAATTACACCTGAATGCGGCGGGAATCGACCTCAGGACCAGCTGCTTCTCACACGGACAACTGTACGTCGTCGGTCGCTTGCTCCCGCGTCACCGATCCTTACTCATCATAGTTTAGTTCCTGAGACCAAAACTACAAACTTACTAAACAGGAAAGTTAAAAAAAAACGTCGCTGTTTTTTTTTGTAAATTTGTGGTGTCTTACGACTTCCACGAGAACGAAGTCGCGGGTAAAAGCTAGTACAGAATAGAAACAATCACCATACTTCTGCTTACTGCGTTTTGGTCTCCATGTTTTCCTTCAATTAATAGTTAGTCACATCTCTTGAAATTCAGCTTTTTCTAAGTTCAATCAATATAAAACTGAGTATCTAGAAATGAGTATCTAGAAACTTTGTGCCGCACAATTTACTAAACGTTTTCCAATTAATTAGAGAAAGGCGAAATTATTAATATTCAACACTATTACGACATTCGATTTTCCATACGACTATGGCTGATATTTTATAGGACATCGAGGTCAAGCACTTAACCAATTACCATAGAGAGGGAAATCAATTAAATTGGGTGATATTTTAAATGCCAATTGAAAACAATATTGTGAAAGACAGATTAATTCCAAGGATAGAAAAACTAAGAACTTAGATAAACATTTAAATCAGTAAAAAACCTTTTTAAAAGTATAATAATTGATGTAGGTATAACATTAAACTTTTTATTATAATTTCGTATATTTATGAAAATAAAGGCAATTTTCGAGCAAGGCCGTGACACTTTCCATCAAAAATATATGTATTATCGTTCCGTTGTGCTTCTAGTCTGTAAACCACTTATTTGACTTCGAAATGTCTTTTAAAGTAATTTGAGTCGCATTCCTTTGGTGTCGTTCGTCGGTTAGAACATAATTAGCTTGAACAAAATCGCAACACTTGTTGGGTTTGGTACACCATTTTGTAATTGCACTACACAATATATCATTACGCAGATTAGGAAAACCGGTACGCATTCCAAGTGGAACCATATTGCATGATTCCTCTATTGTTATCATTTTAGTGATAATATTTATGTGACAAATGATAATAGGTAATGTTGGTAGCCGGCGAAATTCAATATTTCTCTCGTTTTTTGCAATTTGCAAGTCAGAGTCAGGTTGTATATTGAACAAAATATGATTCGTGACCGAGGGGCCCGTGGCTAAAAAATAACAGCCGCACAGGCCGATCGATCAGGTTAAGCTACGCTTGCCGCGGTTGGTCTGTGGATGGGTGACCATCTTTACATACCGTGACCCCTCCGTGCCTCGGAAAGCACGTTAAGCTGTTGGTCCCGGCTGTCATTCGTGGATCTTTGACAGTCGTTACGGGTAGTAAGAAGCCCGAAAGAATGACAACCAGTCTTTCCAAGGGGTATCATATTACCCAGTAACTGGGTTGTGGAGGTCAGATAGGCAGTCGCTCCATGTAAAATACTGGTATTCAGCTGCATCCGGTTAGACTGGAAGCCGACCCCAACATAGTTGGGAAAAGGCTAGGCAGATGATGATGATGATGATTCGTGACCGTAACAAGTATCTATTTACCCAATTACAATCATTAATACAACCCTCTAAATTCTTATAACCATATTGATTGATTTTTCATGAAATAAGTAGTCATTCGCGGGCTACCTTTAAGTGCGCTTTCCTCTTAAGGGGATTACAGGACCTAAACGCAAAAAAACGCAAGTTTTAGAAACAATAAAAGTATATGATCGACTACAGTAAACAAAATCAGAAACACATATGATATTCTTCAGGATATAGATATGCTAGATAGATAGTGTGTTGAAAACATAATCAACTAATTTGGTACGATAGAAAAAAATCATGAAGATACCACTAGAAACTTTCTTTTTACAATAAAAACCATACTAATATACATACAAACATTCTGAATTTTTGTCAGATTATTCTACAAGCAACATACTAAAATACTAGTGTTTTAATTTTTTAGTCCAAACAATAGTTTTTTTGTAATTAAATAATTGCTTCATATTTTGCAATAAATTACCAGGGTTGTGTCATCGCGCTTCTCTTTCTTTTCTATGCAGTCCGACAGTGACCGCGCTTTAGTAAAGTACAAAAAGTAAAGTACAAAAGTTCGTTAAATTCACTTTATTATCTATTCTAGCTTGGATTTCCGCGTGTTTTCTTTAAGTTATTATAATTTTTACAACAAAATAATTACATTTAATAATAAACTTAACGAATTATTAAAGGCAGCGAGTTGTTCGTAACAATATTTTACTTAGTGAACAATATTGCTTCTTCCAGCGGATGTTCCCAGTCAAGGTCGCTTAATTCTTTCTATAGGGCTGCTCAAATAAATTACTGACTACCTAGAGTCTATTAAACACGCTACAAATGTAGATATTAATCAACCTAAACCTATAATTAACAATATTACCTACTAGAATGAACGGCAATTAAGGTATTGCAGTACTCACATATTATTATTTATGAGATTAATCTATCTCAGCTTTATTATAAGTATACATAAGAGAGATACTATCTCCCTTATGTATACTTATTTTAAAGCTGAAGTATTTGCTTGAATGCTCTAATCTCTAGAATTTTCTCAGAGAATTTTTGAAATCCAACTGGCAGAGTCATTTTTCAAAAAAATATTTTTTGAGATAGATAGATAGATAAACCATTTATTTAGCGCTCACAAAAAGACAGCACAACACACAAAAGTACAATATTAAATGATAACCAAACTACCCACATGATTATAATATAAAAACAAGGTGCCGATATAAAACCAAGATGAAAAACACATCGAAATAAAAGTGACACTATGACGAATGTACCTACTTAAAATTAATATTAATAACGAAACGTACACAGTGCGGTGTGCGTCTCAAGATTGCACCAAATGGGAGTCCAGCTCAGCATGTGTCAGGCAAATGTACCTGACGCTGATTTTGCTGGATCCCTGCAGTGGCACACGGACGTTAGAAGACGAGATAAATTGGTGTTTTGCAATTGAGAGCCCAATTTTTGAGGAAGGTAAAGGTTATTTAACATTGGCCTTTTTCATGGTCCATTCATAATTTTTTATGGATATTCTACACCTACCCAAATTGCAAAAAAATGTCACTCCTTAACTATTTTATTCATAGAAATGAGCCTATATTAATAGAGTAACACCATATTAGCGTTAAAACTGATTAAGTATTATAATTCAATAAAAGGAATGCGTTGAATTAGAGGCCACACGAATTCTAAAATTCCTTTAACGATTATTGGGTGTTACGACAGAGCAGATAACTATTTCTATCCGACTAGGTATATAAAATATCATTAACAACCGCTCATAATATCTTTAAAATAAAATGTTAATAGAATTCAATGGACCGTTTTTGTTATGCAAATTTTAGTACACGAATATAAATTGCAGAATAATATATATTTATTGAATTATGCGTTTGATTATTATTTAAATAATCAAACGCATAATTCAATAACACTATATTATTATTTATGTTATATTATATTATTTATGGTATTGATTGATTTATCCTGTGTAGCCTTTGAAATTTAGATAATTTAGCTCTATTACCAGATAAATCAACAGACATTATTTTTCTAACCTAGGAATCAAACCCAAGCTCCACTCTCTACTACTCATCCAGCATCCTAATTTCCTAACACAGTTTCATTAGCAACCCAAGACTTTTAAAGAAAATGTCTAATCCATTACTTCATAGGTTTGAAAAATTCGTCAGCTCAAACACGTAAATAACGCAATGAACGTAGCTGATCTGTCGAAATGAAAGAAATTGCGAATAATAATGTCATATTATGTGTATACGTGTATTACGCAATTACCCAGCTCACGTATGGCAATTGCGTTTGGGAATGTTACACCAAAGCTCTCACTCAATACAATAAGGCATCGTCTTAATAGAACGTGAATGCGCGATCATCGTGGGTTCGCGCGAATGTTACTCGTACGAACGCGCGATCAAATATGTTGAACTCGAATAGGTGTCCTAACTGACAATCGCACGACGCGGTCGCGCGACTCAAATGTTTGAAAATCTATTCAGGGGAACTTAGTTCGTACGAACGCGCGGTCAAACATATTGAACTCGAATAGGTGTCCTAACTGACAATCGTACGACGTGGTCGCGCGACTTAAATTTATTTATTTATTTATGTATTTAATACTTCAAGCACATAAATGTACAGAGGCGGACTTAATGCCATAGGCATTTTCTACCAGTCTACCTTTGGGTGATGCAGAGACAAAGAGTGGTAGGTGCAATCAAGAACATTGAGGAATAAATATTTTAAATATAAAAAAAATACGCATATACCCATTAAAACTATGGGAGGGCGCTGCTGTGCGTAAACAAACAATCAGCTCCGTATAAATATTTCTTAAAAAATAGAGAAAGTTATTGTTTACTGTCGAAGTGGTGTTTAGAACAAAGTATTAGTGACATAAAGTCAGTGACATTAAAGTACGTGCAGAATGTTTAGTAAAATTGACAAAAACAAGTGTTAGAAAAATAACGACTCAGACATTCAAAAGTGACACTAAAAGTGATTGATTACTAATCGACAAAAAACTGGTTAATACTGGAGTAGCTCGAAAAATACTGGAAATATAATTGATGACAAGGTAAATTGTTAATTATTTGGTTCAAAAACATCCAAAATAAGGAAATATACAAGTTATTTTTACTTCTCTAAATGTGTAAAAGCACCATCTATGCAAAAGAAACATAAAGCAAAACGAAGATACTAACGCCATCTATGCCCAGAACGTATTACCAACAAACGAAAAGTCGATCCCAACAGTATTGACTCAACTCACACTAAGTGTCGCCACCTGTACCTTCGTTCTAAACCTACGAAAATTCGAAAGATGGCGCCAGTTTCCCTGTGTGCGGGATGCGGGCAAAAGTTGCCTATACGGGAAAATCTTATTTGTTCGCTCTGCAAATGTAGATACGATCTGGAGTGCGCTGGGGTAACAAAAGAGTATTATCTGAAGTCGATGACTTTAGAACTTAGAAACACCTGGAAATGCCAGCAATGCGTCTGTAAAATACCAAAGACAGGAAACACTGATACTCCTATACGATCACAAAAAAACCTTGAAGACAGCAACCCAACTACACCAACAGCTAATAGCAACGTTACTATGAGAAAGAAAACTATAAATCCCAATAATGATACAACTAGCTCTGAAGACCTGAGTTTGCTCGGAGACACCTTACAAACAGGGGATATTGCCATTACTGAACGCAATTCAAGTTTTACATACGAAAATATAAATTTGTTGAACAACACAGAAGGTCAAATAAACATGCAAAGTTTGAGCGAATTAATTATACGACGTCTGAAAGAAAACAATAAATCTATCATTGAAGAACTACAGAACACAATACAAACCGAGATTAATAGAGCAATTACAGAAATGAAACTAGATTTCGACGCCAAAATAAATACTTTAACTATTCAAAATGAACAGAGGAGACAAGAAATAGAAAGCATCAATACTAAAATAACAACACTGCAATTAGAAAACGAAAATTTAAAACTAGAATTAAAAAAACTGTCAGCTCAGTCATTCCAAGCACCTAGAACACCTGAAAAACATCACAAATTAGTACTCTATGGCCTCAGGGAGTATTATGAAGAACCTGAATGTGAACTATATAACAGACTGGTAAAACTTTTCCGCGACATAGTCAACGTAGATCTGACAGGCTACATAGAAGACATGTATCGAGTAGGAAGAAAAGGCACAAATAATAGACCGCTTGTGATAGAACTACTCAGTAAGAGAATGACCAAATATATCATCAGCAACAGCCAGTACTTTCAGGGAACAGGACTAGGTATTTCTGAGTTTTTAGATGCGAAATCACGAAAAGAAAGAGCTCAAATGAGAGAAGAATTATTAAAAGCTAGACAGAACGGACATCACGCAATAATAAGAAACCATCAGCTATACATTGATGGAAAACCTTTTCAGAAAATCCATCACAGCATCAAACCTCTATCTCTTCATGAAACGAGTTGCCAAGGAAACCGTACGAGTACGATGAACAACACTTACCAATATGACCATATAGATGAGCCAAATGAACCTGAAAACTATACATTTCGCAAACAAAGACCTACCATTTAAAATACTTTACCAAAATTTCCAAAGTCTTAACAACAAACAACACTTACTGGAAGAATTCGTCACCCAAAACTCTATATACAAAGCGATATGTATCTCAGAAACCTGGCTCTCAGAAGGAAAACTAGACTTAATAAAGATTAGCGGCTACAAAATTGCATCATCGTACTGTCGCAGTACACGAACAGGCGGCGGCGTGTGTATTCTACTTCAAGAACATATAGAGTGCATACATAGAAGTGATATAACAGATAAATCTATAGAATATGTACTCGAGTTATGTGCATGTGAATTGCCTAAAGAAAACTTATTAATAATTACTATGTACTATAATAGAAGGGAGGAAGAAGTTTTTTACCAGCAACTAAATGTAATTCTCAAATATATAAATAAAAAATATCCTAAACTAAACATAATTATAGGCGGCGATTTTAATATTAATATACTATCAGATAACAATAAATCAAACCAGTTCATAAATTTTATGCAGGAGTATAAATTTACCCAATATATTAAAAGCCCAACACGTGTAACGCCAAGCACAGCTACATGCTTAGATTTAATATTCACAAATCATAAATTCAAAGATATGTACACAACTGTAGAAGAGTTAGGATTCTCAGACCATAATAGTACAATTATACATTTTAACTTATCCAAACAAACAAAAAGGACCACGTGGTACGTGAAAAAAAGACTTTACAATCACACAAATATATTAAAATTTAAATCTAAATTGCAACAAACAGATTGGAATAATATCATAATAAATGGAAAAGATATTAATAGTAGTTACGAAGCTTTTAACGACACCCTCATAAAACTATTAAATGAGTGTATGCCATTTATAAAAATTAAGTTAAAATCTAAATATAAAAAATACTGGCTCACTATAGGCATAAAAAAGTCTTGTGAAAATAAGAGATTATTAAAAATACTAACAACTAAAACAAATAATCCGATATTAACCCAACATTACAAAAAATATGAAAAGATTCTAAAGAAAACAGTAACGACAGCAAAAAAACTCCACTACAAAAATAAATTGACTAAATCAAATAATAAAGTTAAGACAATGTGGAGTATAGTAAATGAACGTACAAATAAAAAAATAGCAAGTGAGAAATATAATATAACCCTACAAACGAATAATAGTTTAACATCTGAACCTAAAGAGGTTGCAAATATATTTAATAATTTTTTTGCGTCTGTCGGAGAGCCCCCGAACAAGTCATCCGACAACCCGAAAGAACCTTCAGTTATTTGCCCTACTGAAAATTCAATCTTCCTCAGTCCAATTGATCCTTACGAGGTGAACTCATTAATAAAAAAATTAAAAAATAAAAACAGTCATGGCATTGATGAACTTCCACCTTCCTTAATAAAAAAATGTGCAGATGAATTAACCTTGCCATTTTATTTATTATTAAACCAATCTTTTGAAGAAGGTATTTTTCCCAATCTTTTAAAAAAAGCTCTGATAAAACCAATTCATAAGAAAAATCAAAAAACTGATCCAAACAATTACCGTCCAATTGCGCTTTTACCGACTGCTTCCAAAATATTTGAAAAAGCCATGTGCAACCGAGTATATGCTTTTTGCGAAAAATACAAAATATTTAATGACTGCCAAAACGGTTTCCGGAAAAACCGCTCCACTGTTCTAGCCGTTTACAAATATATACAAAAAGCCCTTGAAATAATTAATAACAAAAAATATGCGGTAGGACTCCTATTAGATATGACTAAAGCGTATGATAAAGTACAATTTGAAATATTATTAAAAAAACTATATAGTATAGGACTCCGCGGAAAATGTTATGACTGGTTCGTATCTTATTTAAAAAATAGGGAGCAAATAGTTGAAATCGAGCATTATAATAACAATAAAAATGAAATAGAATTAATCAGATCCGACAGCAGACAGATTACCGCTTCAATCCCGCAAGGAAGCGTAATAGGGTGTTTCTTATTTCTCGTCTACATAAACGACCTGCCTGCTTATATAAATGAGCCATGTGTCCTATTTGCAGATGACATATCTATACTTACTTCATGCGAAAATAACTCAAATTTAAATGAAAAATTAAACTCCATACTAGACTCCACAATAAACTGGATGACTGAGCACAACTTAGAAATTAACTTCAATAAAACTAAAATAATACCATTCCACCCTCGCCAAAAAACACCAATAAATATAAACTTTAGCTTTAAAAATAATAAATTAGAAGTAGTTGATAATTTCACCCTATTAGGCTTAAACATTGATACGCACATAAATTGGAAAATACACATTCAGAAAATAAAAGCAAAAATATCAAAATTTTCTTACGCTCTTCGAGAGATCAAAAAAACGACGGACATTAAAACTGCACTAGTAATGTACTACGCTTATGCCTATGCATGGCTGAAATACGGAGTTATTTTATGGGGCAATAGTACTGACATACCTACGCTGTTTACCCTACAAAAAAAATTAATTAGAATCTTGGTAAATATTGAAGATACCGACAGCTGTAAACCCCACTTTCAAGAACTAAAGATCTTACCCCTACCCTGTCTCTATATATTTGAAGTTTGTAAGTTCGTGCGTAAGTATCCAGATTTCTTTACAAAAAGAGAAGATATACAAACAAAAATTATGCTTAGACATAAAAATAGACTAAACTTACCACCATCTAGACTAAAAATGCATTCCAATAGTACCCTTGTCATGTCCATAAAAATCTACAATAAGTTACCCGAAATTATAAAGAATTTAGACAAAAATAACATCTTCATCAATAAATTGAAACTTTTTCTTCTACACAAATGTTACTATAGCATAAATGAATACCTAAATGATAAGTTATAAATAGCTCTATAGCTATTATAGTCAAATAAAAACATACAGTATATATTTATAAATAATAATAATTACAAATAAATAAATAATAATAGTTAAAAATAATAATGATAATTACAAATAACTTTATAAATATAATGTAAATATAATAAATACAACTATATAAAAATAATGTATATAAATATAAATATAATATAAGAATATGTTTATAAATATAATGTATATATATAATAAATAAAACAATAATTAAAATTCATAAATTAACTTCTGTACAACAACAGTAACTGTTGCTATCGTAATAGATTATATTATTATTTAGTTACTCTAAAATAAGTAATAAGTAAAACAAGCAGTGCCTTCATCCTCTCTTCTACCTACATTTATCTATGCTGTGCCCGACAGGGTCCATAATTGTGACTAATATTTATTTTCCATACCACCTATGTATACATTATGGTACGCAATAAAGAATTGAGAATTGAGAATTGAGAATTGAACTATGAATATAATATATACCTAATTACATATAAATATAAGAACAAATAAATATACATAAATACATGAATATACTTACTAAAAAGAAATAAGACAAACAATGAGAAAATATTACCGTTGTGATGATACTGCCAGCTTCTTGCAAATGTGCTCGCGAGCCTTAACTTTAAAAGATAATCGGTTGGTTGCCAAACAAAAAAAAATGTTTCTGACTCTGACGTCCATGGTTGTTAGTACCGGCTGGCGACCGTGCCAGTACCAACCTAGGTACTCCACGGTCGCTCGCGTCGTAAATTCGCGCGATGATCACATTTTTGCGTTCTATTAGGTCACCCAGTTTTTGCTATCGCGCGAACACGCGATGGTGGCGTCGTTTACTCGCGCGATGATCGCGCATTCGCGTTCTATTAGGACGATGCCTAAGACTATGTCAGTTATTTTCGACCGACATCAAACAAAAGTGTCGACAAGTGTCGCTTTGTTTTTCTCAAAATAACATGAAACAACATTCACATATTACATAAATCTTTTGTTCAATGCCACAACTCCCAATGGTCTCGAATCTCAATGAAAAGGCGAAAATTTTTACAAATGGCTGACACAATGCACTGACAGCATAAGCCAAGCAAGATATGTAAGTGTTTGCGAATTAGAATTGTAAGTAAGAATCAGAGCATGACAAGTGCCGCGTCTTTGCTTGCAATAACAAACATACTCCATGACGACCTTCACTTAAATGTGTAATTTTCCTGAACTATATTTAAGAAAAAGCATTTTCTTATAAACGAGAAATGATGGAAAAAGAAATGCTATAATAATATGTTTTCGATACTTATCTTTGAATTAAGAGTTAACTATGAGGAACGGTTTAAAAGGAAAGTGAAGTGTCTAGCCTCACAAACGATATCTACCTTATGTTACCTAGAATAATGCAACGATTCTAACAATACCACAAGCAATGAAATGCAGGCGAGGATACAAGGTTGTTGCGCAATGGGTGCACTTGCCCCTGAGCTTCGAACAAACTGAGTCAAAAACTCTAAATTAGGCATTATAGTTTATAACTTGTATTCTTACTTTGTATAAAAACCAATTGTTCCACGCCAAAAAATGCACAATTTCAATTCAGTGCCACAGAGGCTTAAAATCCGCAAAAATTTTCTTGGCTGCGTGAGTCCAGCCGAAGGAAACCCCTCCACAGAAAGATGTCACCTTTGGAAAGAACAACAAACCTCCTGATCTCTTTATTAAACCATCAGAGAGTCTCTCATACGGGCATAAGTTACCGTGGCCTAATTAGAAAACGTTAAATAGACTTCGTACTCAAGAGGCCGCAGCAAGGACAACTTCCACAAGTGAGGGTTAATGGAAGGCACGGACCTCCGGTGTGTATGCGGTCTCTCTCCACAGACAATGGCTCACCTTGCACCACATGCTCTGTCACCTGCATACGTGAGAGTGTCTAATTTTGGGCCAAACAAATTTAAGAAAAAAATATTTTTTTTTATTCGCTAAGAAGAAGCGAAAATCTAGACACGCGCCTGACAAAATGGGTCCAGTCATTTAGAAGTTAAGGTGGAATAAAGAAACACATATTTAGATAACAACACTGAAAACATAATATTCCCTATTTGGGCAGTCGAGTAATAAAAGTTATCTCTTCTTGTTTCAGTGTCAAAAAGTCAAGAGGAGCCTCCTCGAGAGAAGAAGCCGCAGTCAGTGAGAGATCTGCTTAACACAACATCATGCATACCACCGCCGTATCGGTGTCCACATCCCAAGATGCAGTTCTATCTTTATACTAGGTAAGATAGTGAAAGAAATTTATTTTATACTAGCAGCGCCCCGCGATTTCATCCGTATAAGTGTCATTCTGGTGAGAATATCGGGATAAAAACTAACATATATCCTTTCGCGGGATGCAATCTATTTCTCTGCCAAATTTTATCGAAATCTGTTCAGTGGCTTAGGCGTGAAAAGGTAATATACAGACACAGTTACTTTTGAATTTATAATAATAATATAATATAATGTATTATATTACTATGGATAGAAAAGTAAGTAGTAAGTACTGTCGATATATCTACCCAGAATTGGATACAACAATTACGCTTAAAATGCCAAAATGTGATGTAAACTAGGTCTATTGAAAATATCTACCGTAAATTATTTCGCAATTTTGGATACTAAATCACAGGTTATGTTACGTGTAGTTGTGTAACCTAAAATAATGGTAAAGACAATTAGTTTCCTATTGATAATAGGAAATTAGCAGTAACCTTTTTTCACAAAGGCATTCACACGGATGAAATCACAATAATGACACTATTTATCATAAAAACAATGAATTTATAATTGGTGGATAAAAAATAATGGCATCGAAAACAATAGTCGATGTTTGTCACACTTAACATGCCCAAAAAAAAAAGGCATACCGAACTTCGATTGAGAATCTGTGTATTCGAATCCCAATCAGTGTAGTTCACAAAAATACTCGTAGTGCATAGCCCCCTTTTAGTTCAATGAATTAAAAAAACTTCTTGTAGAGCTTCTGTATTTTTATTTATTGACTTCGAAAAGGTTTACTAGAATTATGGTTATAAAACAGTATGGTTATAACATAGGTTTTCATTTAAAAAAAACTTATAAAAAAGATATACCAAAAAAGAAAAAATACATTTAATAGCGTCTCGACAGTTATTTTCATCGCGTGTGGCCAGCAACAGACTATTCAATTAAACAAAATATTACCACGAAGGCCGCATTGGATATATTATCACAAAATAAAAAATAAAAGTTAGATTAAAAAAATGTGTTAGCCAATAAAATTACTCCGATAGGTAAGGGGCCGTCTCCACGAGCGAGAGAATCGCGGCGATATTATCGTTGTGCCACGTATTTCTATACAATCTCTTAGAACGTGTCTCCACACGGCGATATCATCGCGGCGAAAATTTGATGGCACGGCGAGACTATCGCCGCGATTCTCTCGCTCGTGGAGATATCCCCTTAACCTCTCTGCTCGACTAGATTTTGACATATGACATACCAGCTGACTCGACGGGATGTTGCGAATTACGTCATGATTTTCAGGAATTTACTTCAACTTTCAGCATTCGAATTTATTAAGAAAAATGTGTTACCGCGCCTATTTGGACAATAAGCTTGTGGCAAATATCTTTAATTATATGCTGATGTCGGTCAAACCGCGTCATTCTACTGCGAAAAATGTATAAAATAGATATTACTACACCTATCCAAAAGGTAGGCATCTTAAAATCGCTGAAAATATATACATAAACCACATAATCTCTTGATGAAAATATCCAAAATGGAAAAATAAAGATATTGTCATTCTCTCTGCATTCTTACTTTTACCATTTTTCATACGTAAGCTACATAAAAAACATGATCAAATCTTGATAAAAATTACTTAAATTGTGTTGCGGCGTGACACTTCTTAGTGCTGACAATCCACCCAATTTTGTTATTTCGATTAAAAAATGTCTTAAAGCATAATCGATAATCGGTATTTAAAAAAAATAAAAATTTGTAGAAATTGAATAAAAACTCTTTGGTATATTTTTCATGAATTAATTATTTATTTAAATATAATCATTTTATTTTAATAAGTACAGTGTGGATAGGTGTGTAACTTTTTATGGTTCTCTACGTCCGAATGAAAAAACGGAACCTTTATCACTCGTGTGTCTGTCTGTGTAGGTCTGTCACAACCGATTTGTTTCGAATCTACTGGACCGATTAAGTTGAAATTTGGTACACTTATAAATTTCTGTGACTCGAACATGGCCGTGTAACATAAATAAATTAATTTATAATATGGGGTCACTTTTTGGGGTCACATTAGAAAATTTAAAAAGCTTTGCATACTGTAGGTACCGTGTGATATATCAAATGAAAGGGCTTGTAGTGAGGGTCACAAATATATTTTTATAAGACCATTGAGACTAAAATAAAAAAAAATACAAAATATAGTTCTGTGATTATAGATTCCAGGAGATCCTATCAGAAGTCTGGCCTTAAAATAACATAGCAAATCTCTCAATATACTGCGACAAAACATGTTCGGAATGTTGGGGATGTTATATTCAATTTAAAGTTGTTATTAGGGTTCCGTACCAAAATGGTAAAAAGCAACCTTTTTTTTTGGGTGGGAAATCATCATATGACCCCTCCCGCTCTGGGCGGAAGGGAGCGTCAGACTCTTGCTGACTAAACCCACAAGTGTTTCTTCCCTAGCCCTTTGTGTTCCGAGCCAGCGGTAACCCTTGCGGACAATCCCGCTGACCCGGCAGGCTTCGGGCCTGGCGGGTACGTTCCACGCGCGCCTCATAGAGATGTCAGCATCACGTGAATAAGGAACCCTTATGTTGCGACTCAGTATGTCCGTCTGTCACAGCTGGATATCTCAAGAACTACTAAAGCTATCAACTTGAAATAGTTTGAGGTGACGTTTGCCCAACTATTTTGCAAACAAGAAAGAAATAAAAATATTTTTGTTTTTTTTTACAACCGGGACTGAAAAGGGTTTTGAAAAATTCGAAGTGGGGCTACTAAGGTATGTGGGGTATCAAGAAAGAGCGTAGTTTGCACATTCTCAAACATTTTTTTTAAGCCGCATGTTTTTTGACTTTTGATAAAAATGTAAAAAAAAATACCGTTTCCCCCTTATCTCCGAAGTTTGCATAGAGAAAATCCTGAAATTATTCGATGTGATAGAAGTTTATGTAACGATTACAGGAAAAATAAAACGATGTCTCTAAATCGCACACTCTTTCAGAAATCATCAGCAATAAATACATTAGTTCCACTATCGGTCATGAGATAGCGCTGACCTAAAACTGCAATATTCTACACCGCAGCGTGCAGTGTTAAAATTCTCTGAAGCATAATAGGTCTCACCGATGAAAATTTAAAAACATAAGATGGTACGGAACCCTCGGAGAGCGAGTCCGACTCGCGCTTGCTTGTTTTTTTAATGTTATGCTTAAAACCCTTGTTATAAAAATATGATTTTTTGGCATTTTTAATCTCAAATAGCAGCCAAGGGGGTTAATTGCAGAGTTTCGCTGTAATAGTAAGAAATGCTCAATATGTTATTCCCCTAAAAGTGACACAGGGCCGTTGCGGGTGACGTCAACATCGAAAGGGATAAGAAAACAGTACTTTTGTTTTCTGGCCGGCACTTTAATTTTTGGGTGCGTTATGAATGATGAGTTTATGAAATACAAACTTATTTTTTCAGTCGATCAAATTAATGATGAGCATTGTGCATGCGTAAATATTCAACCCAACTACCGAACTTTTCACTGTGCGTGGTCCGACATAAACAAGGCCAGTTTTTAAAATTACGTTGGGTTAGTACCACAAAAAAAAACAATTTCTATTACTCAAGTAAACTATTAAATACAAAACTGTCCAAGTGCGAGTCGCACTCGCACACGAAGGGTTCCGTATCACAAGGCAAACACGCCAAAAAAACAGGAATGTTGTATAGGAGCCGCCCCTTGAATATTTATTTTATTATGTTTTAGTATTTGTTGTTAAAGCGGCAACAGAAATACATCATCTGTGAAAATTTCAACTGTCTAGCTATCACGGTTCATGAGGTACAGCCTGGTGACAGACGGACAGACGGACAGTGGAGTCTTAGTAATAGGGTCCCGTTTTTACCCTTTGGGTACGGAACCCTAAAAACTACCAAGTTCATACAACTAATAAAACATATTGAAATGTAAAGTGATACCCAATTTATCCAATTAATTTATCATCATTCCCAAACTTTTGTTAAACCTACCTAAAAAATGTATACTGGGCATTCTGTAGCAAACTATTGGAAAGTCAAAACTATTGGAAAATCAAAAATAAATAATTGTACATTTTATAAAAATAATTTGAAGCGGCGAGCGCATTCCGAAGATAAATTCAAATATAGAACCAATTCGGCGCGAAATTCAATGAATGACTATGGTCAAAGGCCCTCAGTTATTGACTCAGTTTTAATATAATGTCCAAAAACCTATTATAATTACATTAAAAAATCATAAATCATTGTTATAAACAATGCTTTTTATATTAAATGATTTTATTTTAATTTCTGAGTATCGATTTCCGACATTCGACATATTAATTACTCGAGTCAATCGAAATTAAAAAAAAAATCGTTTATCATAATCGCTTTCACACATCATTTCGATAAAAAAAAACAATAATGGACGGCGATTCTGAACACAAATTGAGTAGTGGTAATGAATAATACGTGTTATTGGACCCTGTGTTTCAATATTACGTTAAGATTTGGGCATTGTCGTGTTGTTTATAATATTTTCAATAATATTTGTCTCATTTTAAATCTTATCTACATGTGTATGTGTGACATTTGTGAAAAGTAAAAATGTAAACACGCACGTTTGGCGCGAAACTTCGACATTAGATATCAAAAAACTTCATTACCGCTACTTATTTAACTTGGGCAATGGATGAATTCGTCAAATAATTAAATGATGTATGCCCCACTGCCCCTGTGGTGGAGTTTGGATGTTCGAAATTCCCATTTTTTATGTTTTTTAGCCTCGACCACCTCCGTCAACAAAATGGCGATTATCGCATTTACAGACTTAAATTTAATAAAGGTAAATTAATAAGCTTGCGCGCTAAGTATGCAATATTTATTGGCGTTAACGTATGAGTTTTTTATCCAACTCTCTTAATTAACGCACATTCATAATATTTGATGGGTAGCATAATGAAAATTTACATAATCAATGAAGAGTGTCGTATGTCGTAATTCCTGGGTCCAATGGGACCCAGTACCGAGCCGGCGGAGGTTCGTGTGTTCGGGTCCATTCGGGGGCGCTACCGAACTATACGGTTAATCTAAACAAAATCTAAATTGCTTTCCAGGAAAACTCAAGAAAAGGGTGAACTGATAAACACCCTCGACGATGACTCCCTGACATACTCAAAGTTCAACACCAAACATCCAACGAAGGTGGTGGTCCACGGCTTCGGCGGAGGTCGGAACCTTTCGCCGAGCACAGACATGAGGAAGGCATACTTCACGAAAGGAAACTATAACATTATCATTGTGGACTATGGATCTCTTGTGAAAGAGCCATGCTTAAGTCAGGTATGTTTTTTTTTTTTTTAAGTACATAAGTGGCGTTTTATTTATGTATGTAAATTCTTTAATACTGTGCACTTACATACGGGTGCTGGCGAATATTTAGTAGTTCAAACAAATTATCACTGTTATGAAGGCTAATTCTCGTACTTAAAAAAACGTTCAAATTCAAGTCACAATCTCCTCTCAGCGACATGCAATGTCAAAAACTTGTCAAAAATGTATGCAAACTTATTGTATTTTTGACAGATTACGACTGAGATTAGAGTGCGAAAGTTCTTAAAAATACGGGAATTGACCCCTGACAATGCACCGTCCGCGCGGTGCTACACTACTGCAATATTGATAAAAGCAGATGCAATCATCCAAACACTCCTCAATGTTTCCACTGTAAAAGAAAAGTCTGGTACAATGTGATTTATGCCAAGCTTGCAAATGTCCTTAATCATGGCGATGACGATATAATATATAAACGCTGTTATTATTTTGTTATCAACATTATAATTTGGCCAGTCATATGCATAACTCCTGTTTAAAAGTTGCAACATTTCATCTTTAGCCGGAGGGCCTTGATAAAAAATGAACTCCCACGAAACTTCGAAAAATATGTATACAAGTATGTAAAGCTAATTATAACGTGCACACACATCAGTAATCGCTGAGAATACAGTACTTGTTCAAGTACATTATAATCGTCACCAATTCCTCTGGAATCCTCAAGAGAACCTTTAACGTTATAATTTTCCAAATCATACACTTTACAAGCAGTTCTTTTTAGGGTTCCGTATAAAAACGGAACCCTATTACTAAGACTTCGCTGTCTGTCCGTCTGGCCGTCTGTCCGTCTGTCCGTCTGTCCGTCTGTCCGTCTGTCCGTCTGTCTGTCACCAGGCTGTATCTCAAGAACCGCGATAGCTAGACAGTTGAAATTTTCACAAATTATGTATTTCTGTTGCCGCTATAACAACAAATACTAAAAACAAAATAAATTAAATATTTAAGGGGGGCTCCCATACAACAAACGCGATTTTTTTGCCCTTTTTTGCTCGATATCAAAAATGGCAACAGGTAGGCACTTGAAATATTCACGAAATACTCAGTTGTATTTTAACTTTAATAATAAATAATAATAATAAAATAAAATAAATATTTTAGGGGGGCTCCCATACAACAAACATGTTTTTTTCGGCGTTTTTGCCTTGTGGTACGGAACCCTTCGTGTGCGAGTCCGACTCGCACTTGGCCAGTTTTTTCTTTTTATCGCCTCTTATTTATTGAAGTAAGCAAACAGCTGATACGTGACAAGCATTTATTTCATTACCACTTTACCGGTAGCTTGCAAAAACTGTTGCATAACTTATTCATTCTAATATGAACTGCATTTGACTCTAAATGCGCTCTGTCATCTTTTTACTATCAGTGAAAGAGATACTCACAATATTACTAAGTTACATAATAAGCTTAAGTTGTGTGTCCAATTTATTAGTAATTGAGGTCTGTGCACCGTCATACTCTTTTTGCAAACAGTTTACTATTCTGTTTTTGTTTTCTACGAGTATTTTCATCTATGTGTTCTAAATTCTAATGAAGTTGACATAACGATGTAATTGGCAAACAAACAATGAGACAGGAAAAGATAATTTTCCGCTCTTTCACAAAAAGTGGTTTCATAGGTATCTACCTACTTTCATATTCTTGCGTCTGTAAAGTTGTTTATAATAAAAGAAAGCCATTGTTAAAGAAATTAACATTTTGCGGGACAATAAACGCTCCCAGAAATAATAACAAAAATTTACAAAAAAAAACCGTTTTCAAAAAAAAACACTACAAAGTGAAAAATAACTTTAATTTCGGAAGTCGGTGTCGTTGATTCCGCGTTTTCTATTTTTCACTTTGTAGTGTTTTTTTTTTTGGAAGTCGGTTGTTTTTTTTTGTACCTAATAAAGTTTTTACTTATTAGTTGTACCTACCCCACACAAGTTCATAAAACACTACTTGCTATGTGAATATCAGTGACAGGATGCTATTAAACTATCATCAACATAAACTAAGTGAAAAAAAATCGTATTATTGAAGCTAATTAAAAAACTACCCAAGCAAAGTTGATAAAATTTATATAGGACTACCCCCGAAGCATACCTTATCCATTAAAAAATGAGAATTTTTTTAGATTAGAGGTACAACTTTGACAGAAATGAAGTACCGTGGTATCCTGAACACATCTGCGTACCCCTTTAGACCCTCCAAAGGCGTACGCAGATGTGTTCACACAGGCGTGATGTTATGTTGTGTGATTGCTTAAACAGTGCATACATATGCGATAGCAGCAGTCGCCGTGGATTTGCTTGCATTTATTGAAGAGTTCCGTTGTCTGTCTCCGGAATTCATCATCAGACCTTTACTAATCATACTACGAAAAGATCTTTACTACGAAATTTAAATGGGACCATTTCGGAATAAACTTCTTTCGAACAACAAAATAATTTTGCAAATCGGTCGTAATTCGAGCAAACACGTATTATCACGCATGCAAATTACGAGAAAAGAGCGATTTTTCTTAAACATTTCCTTTAAATTTTCAGATAGACTGGGCGCCTCGGTTCGCCGGCCTCTGCATTGCTCAACTGGTGGAGTACCTTCAGTACCACCCCGTGAAGTCGGTGAGACCCGACAAGCTGCACACTATAGGGTACAGTGTGGGGGCTCATATACTTGGCCTCGTCGCCAACTACCTGGGTAACGGGAAACTTGGAAGAATTACTGGTAAGTTTTAGGTAGTTTTAGCATAATTAGGAAAAACGAATATCAACCTTGGCTAATATAGGTACCTACCAACAGTCACATGTGGTACCAAACATACAACTTTCAACAACGAAAACACAACAAAAAAAAATTTTGTTTCCAGCCAACCTCTGTTGTACTTCGGAACTGCATTAAACAAGGTTCTATGACCATGTAATAAAATTGTTGTCAATACAACTTTTTGCAAGTGAGCTTTGAACGTCTTGCAGAGGTACAGATATTTATAAAATCCAGGAATTGTTGATTCCGCTCTCCTTATTTGGTAATAAATTTTGGAAAGCGAGCATTATCACTAAAACCAGTTCTGTATAACTTCCTGAATCAAAAGATAAACAAGATTTTATACAACATTCATTTTACGTAAACACAAAAGGGATTGGATAACATTGAAACTCCTATTTCAGTATTTTATCATTATCATAATTATAGACATCATTTTGGTTTCGCTCACTAATAAACACTTATAATGGAGTAGGAATAAATTCTTAAACAATCGTTTAAATATCAATAATATTTATTGCAATGACATAACATGCACTATAAACTAGGTACAGCTGACCGCAAGTTAATGGTAACACTTTGATTGGCCTAGCCTAGTACGAAGCTTCAATAGTGGTGTTGTGCCCACGACGTTGCCTTCTGTCAGTACTAGCATTTAAGCAACATTTATTGTTTGCCTCAGTTCTTTGACATATTTTGTTTATTTAGCATTCACAATTTCAGTGTGAGGATAAATGTTCTTAATTTTTTTTTTTCTCTTATTCTGCAGGTCTCGATCCAACAATACTGTTCTACATGGGCACCAACCGCTCCCGCGACCTGGACCACACGGACGCTCACTTCGTGGACATTCTACACACGGGGGCCGGTATCTTGGGCCAGTGGGGGCCCAATGGACACGCTGACTTTTACGTCAACGGCGGATCCAGCCAGCCTGGATGCGCACATGACACCATTTTCCGTAAGATTTTAACATATATTTTCTTGTCCTACCTAATAAATTTAAGTTTCTGTGAAGTCATGGGAGGACCAACCATTGGTTACATTGGTAACACATGGTTGGTCCTCCCATGTAACCCACATAATAAAGTTGAAGTTAATTCCATTTTGATGATGAAGGCGATATTATATAATAAACAATTTTGTAGATTATACGATTTCGACTTTAGCAAAAGCGTCCGTGCTTATCCATTTTCATAAAATAAAAGTAACACAAGGCCCTCTTTTATCAACTTATGGAACTACCTAGCTTGCAACTTACCCTCCCCATATGGAAACATTGACCCTCACTAACACAATGGGTTGCAGTTTTAATTTAGTCTATCGAACCCAGATGTCGCTATGCAACGACAGCAGCGCCATCTATGAACACAGTTGACAAAGTATCTAAGTTCCATCAACATTACACAGTGGGCGCTTTGAACCACATCGATACTTATTCCCGCTGTAATTAACTCAACTTAAATGATTGCAGAAACCCTTTCGTGCGACCATACAAAGGTGACTCCATACTTCATCGAGTCGATCAACAGTCGCGCCGGATTCTGGGCGGGTCCGTGTAACACTTTGTTCTCTTACCTCATCGGGTGGTGCGAGCCCAAGGACTCGGAGTACGTGCTCATGGGTGAACACGTCAGTCAAAAGTAAGTGCTCACAATTGGGGTAAATCGTTGCGGCAATTACGTCACTATAGAGATGTTATTCAGAAGTTTCAATTCCTGCAAACTTTTTGCTCACCCTGCAGAATTGTGGGTATGGTGGGTGGCTGGTGGCCGTTCCAAGCGCGTGTTTTGCGTAGGTACCCTGCAGTATTGATAATATATTGAATATCAATTTGAAACAACTATTATTTGTTTCCCTATGGTAATTTCCATCGCTAGCAATTTTCATAAAACTAACAACGCTTTAGATCTGCTAATACTATACCTACAGTGTATAACTCATCAGCCGGTCGATTCTGTAAAAATCTCATCGTGAAAACTTAGGTGAAGTGAGCTAGGAATTGACACTATTGACAGCTCACTCCACGCTCACTTCACCTAAGTTTTCACGGTGAGATTTTTACAGAATAGCACCGCAGTTATATAATATGTAAATTACCACTTTCCTCCAATTCTTATAGTTTTAGATTTCTGGTCAAGTTGAGAATTTAATGAACAAAGGTTGTATCTAATTTAGGATGTATTCAGATATATTCCTGAATATTATGGATTTTCAAATAGTTTTTTTTCTCTTTCAGCGCCAGGGGTGTCTACTACGTTACCACGAACGCAAAGCCACCGTACGCAAGAGGGTTCCCCGGCAAATCTCGAAGACTCCGATCTATCACACCTTACAGCTGATGAATTGAGTAAAAAATAATAAACAAATAAACTTTACCAAAATAATTTATCAAATTAAGTAGCTAGCCATTGTTGTCGGGGTTTTAATAAATTATAGGTACCTATTATGAATAAGTGAATATGGTAGATTATATAAAAATTAATTGTTTTACCAATAGAAGATAGGATACTTAATAAAAAAAGATTTTTGTACTTTATGAACTAAGTAGAGTTTTGATCATCTGTTTGTAAATATATAATGTGGAGACGACGATACGACAATAATTTAAACCTTGTATATGTAACTAATGACGTTCTTAGTCGGCATACAAAATTTTTATCAAATATATCCAATAATTTTTTACTATAGCCATTTGTTGGTTGATAGGCAAAACCGTCAGCATATCAACAATACACAACAATTTTTTTCAAACTATGCTTTTTAAATTCATCGTTAACATTGATTTGTTCGTTTTAAAATACTCCTATGCACTAGTATTACCATTATTTTCATTTATTGTTGTATTGTTGTCTCCACGTTGTATATTTTATCGATAGTTGTTCAGAGTTTTTGGAAAAACACCAACAAAGAGGCTGTTGGTGTTTTTTCAATAACCCTGTTTATCAGTGGAAGTAGTCACCGCCGTTATTATATCCGTGGATATGATTGTGTAGTTACTCAAAATGAGTGTTAATTTATTTCGATATTTAAGAAATTTGTGATAATATAGTTATTTAGGATTAAACATGGATTTCAAAGGGAATACCGCCTTTTAATTTTTCTTTTAATTTTGGTATTCAGCTGCGTCCGGTCAGACTGGAAGCCGACCCCAACGTAGTTGGGAAAAGGCTAGGTCGATTGATTGCTGTCTTTTATTATCACCTGTTTTTGTGTCATTTACTTTGCGTCTATTAAAAACAATAGTGTAGGTAAATATTCAAAAGCTAAAGCCGCCTTTGTGCATTGGTTAATGTTAAGGATAGTTATATTTTTACCTTTGTGACTGTCTGTCACGTGTTTTAAAAGCATGACAACGACGGCGACGGGCCACTTAGAAACTAGGGAGAAGTGCCAGCCGTCAGGTTGAATGCAATATTTCATCAAATTTTAAGAAACTAAAAATAAATATTGAATTTTTTAGTGCAACTTAAAATAGTCGTGCCACATCTGGTTACCATAAATGAGGCCCAGGCAGTACCCAATAGGCCCCTTAGAATTATTATTTTTTTACACTAAAGCAATACAGCTACCTATTCTACAAGAGTGTGGGAACATGACTGAGAGTGGAGACTGTGGTGAGTGGCGATTGAAGGGATTCTGGAGATGAGGCAAGGAAATCGATTTTGCACCAATATAGAAGACGGTTATAGTCTAGGGATATTTAGGAACACACGCAAATTGAAACAACAGTAAATAAATTTAAAACATATATTAGGGAAGATAATGTTACCATTTCGAAACGACAAATGGGTACAATTTTAACAGCAAGCACATTTAATAGAAATACACGCGTTTTGCTCTACGGAACAATGATACTCGTAGATATAACAAATATATTACGACTGTATGGAAAACAGCATCAGTTTAGCGAATGAGATCATGTTGAGATCATTGTTAGGATACACTTATTGGTAATTTGTATTATATAATTATATATATAAAAAAACTAGAACAAATTAATATAATTTTAACCCTTAATTTATAAATTAAATAATAAAGTATACTAATGTACCTATCTGGAAGCGAAACATCGAAAACACAAACTTCTTAAACATACAGTGATATCCTTACAAGTTCTTACACGCCATACCATTCCATAAAGAATTTTTCCGACTTATTCGCATAGTTACAATTATTGTAAAAAATCCCTAAAGAATATATCCCAAAAACATTGTCAAACAAAATTAAGACAGACATCGACAGAATAATAAGACACAGGTACATATAAATAAGTATTTACATTTTTATCTACTTATAATATATTTATGATCATATATCACTAAGTATTATAAATTAACCAGAAATGCTGATAAAAAATATATTAAAAAAAATCAAACACAAAAAAGGCTACAGTTCTTTTAGAACGAAATTTATTTGTGTGAATGTAGAGCGAGGCATACATACGATGACGTAGGTAATACTTAAAGTGATACCTGTAAGGCCAGCCTACACAGGTAAGACTGAACATCGCAATCAGCCTATAATGTTTTCCCACTGTTGGGACACAGGCCTCCTCTCTTCGAGAGGGAGAGGGCTGTTATCTAGCACGCGGGCCCAGTGCGAGTTGGCATAGATGTCACATAATCTTCGAATTTTTGGTTCTAGGTCATGCCGGTTTCCTCACGATGTTTTCCTTCACCGTTTTGTAAGCAGTGGTGATGAAATTATTAACACAAAGTAAAGCGCCCACGACCTACAACTTGTAAGTCAGGGCCGATACCACTGGGCCAGCACTGCTCCTGACTGAACATTATTAGTTGTTATAGGTACAGTCAACAAAAGAGATAAGTATGCAGGATCGTCGGACATAGTTGAAGTTTAGTAAGAAATCGATGGACGTTGTCGATTGAAATTTAATTTGATAAATAAGCTGTTTGTTTTCTATTAATAAAATAAAATTTTATTCGAGAACACCCATAGGTTTCGTACTAAATTTTAGCTATGGCTTACGCCACACTTGACGGAAATTCCGACGAAGAATCGGTCTGTGCGCGGAGGACGGAACAGTCGCAGAGGGCGAGCGATCAGCGACGGAGCAACCGATCTTCCGCGTTAGTGTGCCCGGTATTAGTCATTATTTTATATGCAATAAAATGTAATGGCGTTCTGACGCGGAGGATCTGCGACGGAATTTCCGTCAAGTGTGGCGTAGGTCTAAATCCGACGATCCTGCATACTTATCTCTTTTGTTGACTGTACCTACTATGCCTGTATATATCCGAAAGCCCATGTTCTTCCTACTTAAGTATGAATCTCAATTCAATACTAAGCTTGATTCAGGTTAATATGAATTCTGTAAGATTTAAAACAAGATTCATGCTTGAGCACCGTTCGTACACAGACCTTGGTGTATAGACTCTATCGTAGATCTAATAAAGTAAAGTTCTTAGAATTAAATTAAATTCAGTTTAACTGATCTGTCATAAAAATATCATAGAGAAAACTATACAATAAATACTTAAATTATACTATTGTTTCTATATCTAATCACATTAGATACGAGTAAGTAAGAATCGTTGTATCATAGGAGTTGTCCTAACACACATGACCCTTCCTTAAAACATTCTATAGACATAGTCCTTGATATTTTCATTTTTATGGGGAATTCTATCTGAAATATGAGTACAGTCAAATATAGGAAAATAAATACTGTATTCGTCATTTGGTTTGTAACGTCACACTACGCAAGAAACAAACACGTTTCTTCTCTTTTATTTAAGATCTTTTTCTGTCATCGCCTTTTCTTTTTGCCAATAAAACTTTTTGTATTTTTTATATTGTTCACTTATTTACATATTGAGATTATCATCATCATTCTCTTGCTCATATACCAATTTATTTGTGGTCGGCGCGACATATCCTTTTCCTCCATACTTCTGTACTAGTCGTCATCTCGGTAGTAATCCCTTTACAGCCATATTACCTTTCACACAGACCTTCTATCGTTTCTTTGGTCTTCCCCTACTCTTATACTCTCTTTAGAGTCAAAACTTTCCTCACGACAGTATCATTGTTCCTCAGTATCACATGCCCATACCATGACAATCGATTTCCACACAACTTTTTACTTATCGGCGCCACTTTCAGACTTCCACTTATGTACTCATTTCTTATTCTATCCATTCGCGAAACACCACACACTTAGCCTTCTCATCTCAGCTGCATGTAATTGCCTTTCATATATTCCTTTTGTGGCTCAAAATTCTGATCCATAAAAGACAGCAGTTACATATTGATAATGATATAATCAAAGAGACTTCCAGTATCGAATAGCAGGACGTGGTACGCCTATCGTGAAAATGTATGGAGTTTGCTCGAATGACGTCACAGAATTTGATATTGGTTAGTACTTATGTAGTTTATAGGTATGCTATCAGAATAAGCGTCAGTTTGCCCTGAGATATTGTCTCGAGCTGTCAAGTTATTTTTAGTAAAGGTTAGTCTAATTTTATATGTATATATCCTATCCTAAGTTGCCAAAGGATCTCACTCTATCTCACGTAAAATTACTTATAATAATGGCATTATTTACAAAGCATTCAATGTTACTTTATAATTATGTCCTCCTTATCTGAATCCAAATACACGTTAAATAATATCCTTTATAATATATCTATTCAGTTCTAATCCTATTAGCTATCCTAAATTACTATATTGAACGGCATTCCCTTGGCTGGTATAGTCGAAATTTTCTAAAAATCTCTCTTGGCATTATGTTATTCTCTAAGGAGAGTGCTTCGAGATATACCGTTGCTTAAACACTGCATTAATTCGTTACAATAGCTTTTACTCTACGACATTATTTACACGCTAAATCGATAATAGGCCAGATTGAAACAAATTTCTGCTGAACTTACTATAATACAATTAATAACCAAAACTTTAAAAACTACTACGCGGTGCCGAAATAGCCAAAAAAGAAATGGAAATTGTTAGGCGAAAAGCACCCAGCCTGAAAAGTTATATTCTTGCTCTAAAAAGTTGTACTTCAGTGGTTAGGATAAGTCACTTTGGAAGGCTTACTAAATTAAACTATTCACTATCATTCTCTAAATTATATGTTGAATGCCATTAATTATCCTGTGAGCGATGTATTTGTGTGACGTTGTATATAACTACTAGAAACAATTACTCCAGCATACAAGGTTACTTCTTTCGGCACCGCTTCTGTACACTTATTCAATGCCATAGCAATAACACCTAACATAGACCAAAATAATTCATATTTAATAAATAAACTTCCATTAAACAATGCAATACCTAACTGCAAACCTAATAATACTATCAAAACTATGTGAAATAATTCTGCAACTATGGCTGAATAAAATTATCTGTCAACTAAAAATATAGCTCTTCTAGAAAAGTTTTAAGTGGGATGCGCTAATGTAGCCCACGTATTTTTTTATTACGTTTTTTGCAATTTGCAGGTCGTATGTTGACTAAAATATGATATGCGACCGTAACAAGTATGTATGTATTTACAGATTTATAACCATTAAAATCATCAATTATCTCTAAGTTATCCTATGAATGCCTATTTCATGAAATATCAATCAATACGATTATACGAACTTAGAGGGGTGTATTGATGAGTCTGATGAACATTGTTCTGTAAAGTCATATCTGTTACGGTCGCATCAAGATTCAACCTAACACTGACCTGCAAATTGCAAAAAACCTAAGAAAATTTGAATTTGGATTTTCGCGGGCTACCATAGCGCATCCTCATTAAGAAGCGACGCGACACAAACTTATGTACAAAATTATTTAGCTTCGATACTATCAGGACTTTGAAAGCAAATCCTTAAACATGAGCCTAATCAGTAATTGACTTGTGACAGTGCTTCCGTGCAAGTAATACCTTATGATAGTTACCCTAATATAAATATCTACACCGTCCTCATTTGTTATGTCTAATATCATTATATTATAATTATCTAAAACAAAAATATATAAAATAATTAAAAACTTGCGAGACAAAGACAACCGATACCTAAGTAATTAAAGCGAAATAATAAAATTAAAAAATATGGTTTCATTTAAAAAAATACCCTGTATATGAAAAAAGAACTCTGTGAAAACACAATAAATAAATGTGTTATCATTGTTTTAAGAACATCTATTCTTTAAATAAATATCTAGTATTTTTTTGATTTGCCTATTACCAAGCATGAAACGACCATGACAAAAACAAACTGTATTCAAAATTATATAGATACTTAAAGAGTGCTTAAAGTATTTGCATAAAAACGAATTATTGTAATATTATTTCTTAGATTAGTATATGTGTATATAGTATTGTCTTATTTATTGTTATATTTACAGCTAGGGTCGCTTTATCAAGCTTTATTGTCACCACAGCCTTATAGAGTGAGATCACCCCGTTTAATATTATTGTCCTATTTTAAGCCTATCGTTAACCTTAGATTAACATTATTGTACTTTTTACTTATCATATTTTATGTACCATAAAATATATACTAAAATATATAAGTACTTTACGTAACTCAAAAATTTAAAGCCATAGGCACAATGAGCTTTTATTAAATTATGGAATTAAAAATAAATAAATACTTAATTTATTTTCCAATGGCGAGAGTAAAATAATAGTCGTACTGATGATCCTAATTTAAAAAGTTGCAACTTAAACCAGTTTAAATATGCCTATGGTGTAATTTGATTTAGTTAGTACTATTGTATCTACCTATATAAAAATATCCTTTAAACTTCTGAAATAGTGGCACCTACATTTTCGCCATTGGATTAAGAACTTATCATAAATATATATTTAATAGAATTTTATTTTTATACTTAATATTATGACTCAATCACAGAGTGTAAAAGTGCGCGCTTCAACAAGTGCGTGGGGGATCCGTACCCTTTCCGCCATAGCTTTGGACATTGTGAAAATTATCATTACAAACAATATATATAGGATATACATATAGGTTTGTATGTACAACTTGTCTATTCAATAGTACTTATAATATTCAATGCACATGCCCCGGCCAACGAACTTCAAAATGACACAGACAGCTCTGCCTGTTACGTATTAAAATAGGTATCTACTAATGTATTCAAGAGATTAAGACCATTAGTTATGTGGTAAGATATTATATGTAAGTTTCAGTGATATGCGATTACACTTTTTATTGCTCATTCAGTGTCTAGTTCTGACACATTTAAACAAAAACAAAAAAAAAATTAAGAGTCGACCTCCTCGAAAATCTAGCCCAGAACTTTACTTTCCATTCGACTATTAGCCATTTCAACTGATTATATCGCTAAAATAACAATAGAAGATTTATTTATAAATAGATACAAATTACTACACACTCAAGTAATATTCTTCAAAGTTAGTCAAAGTATTTTTACATCACAGAATTGACGGCGTAGAGATTATTTAAAACAACGACTTTGCTTTATACTATATAATTAAGTCTATAATTTTAATGTTTTTAAGAAATATTTTAAATTAAAGTAATCTGATATGAAAATATATAAAATGTATATTTTATGTCGTTCAAGTTTTTGTTAAAACAGTGTCGGCCTTATTACAAAATAAGATTTATCTTTAGACCCAGGTTTAAACCATCCAGCCATTTTTAAATTTCGAACTATAATCCAACGAAGCTAAAGTTCTTATTACAAAAACTGACGTTAAACCCGAGTCTAAGTTGTCAATTTTGCATTAAGAACTTTACGTTTTTCGGAATAAAGTTCAAAATAGAGTAACTGGCTCGAAGGTTTAGGCTAGGTTTAAAATTAGATCTCGTTTTGTAATAAGACGGTATATGTTTGTCTTTTGTGGTCTAGAATTGTGTAAAACGTTTTTTGCATTGTGAATGCATCGAACCAGTATCTGATGCTTTTAAAAGATCTTCATTTAGTTTAACGGATGAAATTAACTTTATACTATATGATGTATGAAGTTTGCAATACAAAGCACAGAATATAAAAATTGGAAGAGATTAATTAAAAGTATTTTAGATAGTTTACTTTATATGATGAAACAAAGCTGAGATTTCGTTCAACTTATTTTTATGGAACTTTCACTCAATAAAGCTTTTACAATAATGTTTTTGTATGATGTGACTGAAAATATAAATCCGATCCGAGATGATAATTCTCACCCATGTCCAAGAAACTAACTCTTACTTCTACGCGAATGTATCTACAATAGCTTGAATACGTTTGTCGTCACCGCCGCAGTTATTATGCTTATAGTTTATTATATTTACAAGACTTACTATTAGTATCGGATTTCACGCTAAAAATGTATTATTATAGTAGAAAAAATAACTTTGGAGTAGAAAAGCTATTTCGGAAGGTTTTGCGATTGTTATATATTTAGTATATATTAAACTATTAAGGATATCTTTTTCAGTACGGCTATATTCAGTAAAATCTAATGCCTTCTTTGCCCGCGTCCCTTATTAGCAACATAGAAGTCGTGCTTATTTATTTTATATTTCATGTTGTTTTCACCAACTCATTTACCGCTCGTATGAGTAATGTCCATAAAATAAAAAACAGAGCATTTCAATTTCTGTCTTTTATGGATCGACGTCGGGCGATCATTGGGTTAAATTTTGTTTGTTTGAATTGTTTTTACTGGAATAATTGTTCACTCATATAAGTTAACTTGAATGAGTAGGTAATATTATCAGGCATACAGAATTGTATGGGCTATTGTATTCAAAGCAAATGTTAGAACGATTACGGAAAGAGATTAAATCGTACCTAATATTTTGAAAGCTGATGTTCATAGATGATCTAATAATTTTTATATTTGAGAAATGGTAATCTTTAACGTTTTTCATGTGTATTTTATATTTGCGACGCCCTGTCACCTGTGTACCTACTTAAAAGATCTTATGACTGCGTCAGTGAGCGGAATTTGCGCAGCTGTATTTTGGGCCAGAGATGTTTGAACTTTTAGCCACCGATACGCTAAGATGTGCATTTTTCAAAAGTTAAATAAACCAAAATATATTTCCCTCATTCCTTATCCAATAAGTGCGCATTTTAACGAGTGATCGTTGGTCTCAGACACCACCAGTCAGGTATTATTGTCAGTACGTCTTTACTTTCGAGCTAACATTTCAGAATATATAATACATACATAACAATATAATGTATACATTAAGAGGGTAAATTATTGTCTTACGATCACTTAAAATTAAAACTAAAAGGGTTTGTGCAGTGATCATGCAGCATGAGTGATTAATGCTAGAAAGACTTATCTACCTACAAAGGTCTGTCCGTCGGTCGGTCGAATTATTGTCAAATTATTTATTATTCTTTAATTTCGCTATACTTGCATGTGGTTTTATGTACTAGGTACTTATAGAATACTTACTTTCGATATGCTTTTTACATGCTTTTATTTAGTTACTACTATGGATTATTTTTCTAGTTTACAGTTGAAGCTTTTTTTCTAAAATAAAAATATAGGGTCCTTGAGATTGGGTCCTACGAGGACTTTAAAGGATATAATAGAGTGCATGGGAGAAGAAATAAAATGTAGATATTTTTTTTTATAATATAGTGAGATTTCATTTGTTGTCTAAGTGAGCACAAAATGGAGATTTTTTTTTAAATATAGCTCTAAAATGGTGCAAAATACGTACGCATGTGCATTTTGTGCATCAATAAATAAATGGATTTTTTGAACTTACCTTTAGTACTCGAATATGTTACTCAATAAGAATAGCCGCATGCTCCGCTATTCTAATAGTAATAAATACCCGATCTAATATATTATCACATTATTATTATGTGGGTATGTGCTTACGACTCATATGTACTATTTACAAAAAATTGGGATAATCTCTCTTAGCAATAGTATAGAAATTACAAGTTAGAAGTGTTTATTTTTGGATTTTTTTATATTTTTTCTTTAGCATTTAGTTATGATAGCCAAATTATTAGGTATACTAACGATATTTTCTTTTTTTTTACTAATATTATAGTTATTCAAAGCTACCTCCATCATTTTCACGTATTATTTAGCAGGTTATATTTATGTTCTCGTTATTTAATATTTTTCAATCGTAGAGGCGTTACTTAAGGAAGGGAGATGTGTTTCAAACAACCAGCCTAACTCTCTTCAATCTCTATTCTAAACCAACATAATGCTTAAATAAATTATACCCCATTATTTTATTACCACTATTAAATATTTACACGTGGCGAATAAAAATTAATAAATTATCTAAATTTTTTATTAATTCCAACGTCTAATTTGTAATATCAACGTAAATAATGCAAAAAAATAATATTATAACAATTAAAATATCAACAAGAATGATTACATTACTTCCCTTTATAGTGTCAACATTTTATTTCAATGTCTACTCCTATGATACATATACATTTACGCATCCAATTAAATACAATTCTAAATTTTGAACAATTCAATTATTTCGTAAATATTTATAAACATTTTACAACAGTTTTATGAAACTTAGTAACAAGGACTAGAAATGTTATAGTAACCATTTATTTTATTAAGTACGATATCATGAGGCAAAACTAACTATAAATGGATTACTAAGCTAAACCATCCAGTGACAAATTTAAATATTTCTACTGTGATATGCCAATATAATTTATATACACCTGTACACGTACAAATGTAAATAAAATAGGTACGTATGTTAATACTGATTAGATATAACTCAAGTGTGACACATAAGTATAAAGCTTAGATTTGTAATTATATCGATTAAAATAACATAAACATCGAGATCTTTGATTTTGATAAAACAACCCAATTTACGCCTAAACGCTAAACGATTTAACATACAAGCTAACGATGAGAACAATATACTTTTCCTATAAAAATATGAGCCACACGGCGAGTCGTTTCGGGAACTGATGTCAGAGTTATTTGTAAAAGTATTATATTTACCTATTACCATTAAAATGAGAGGTAACATCGATAACGGACGAAGCACGCCTAACGATTCAACTGTAATTTACATTACGACATTGATAAACAAGAATTAATTTTTTTGCCTAAAACTGCTCATGAATATCCGGGAAAATCACTGTGTCTATTACCGCTTGTCTTGTCAGTTAACCGATACAACTTACTTTTGAAGAGCTGTAATGCTGAAACCTATCACAATGTCGTAGCGTAAACCCAGAAGAATTCTTAAACACGTCGTCCAGTTAACGTTGGCCTCTACTCAGGGTAGTGTTGTTCGTTGGCGGCGGGCCCGTCGTAGTAGTCATGTGCCGGTGGCTGGATGGGCTCGGCCTGGTACAAGGCGCCCGAAACGAAGGGGTTGTTGGGCACATGAGCGCCGGGCGCCGGCGGTCGTGGGGGCGCGATGGCGCCGTACCCAGCTTGCTCTGAACCCTTCAGAGGCGCTGACGGTCTCTCCGTCTTGGGTGGAAGAAAATATGTCAGTTTTAACTATATATTTGAGAAATTTCGCGATAAAATCAATGGTGTGTAGAAGGATCTAAGTACGTGAATTAAAACAAACCATGCTAAAAACTTCAACGACTGATAAAAATTATCCAAAATTGGATTAATTATGTTCTCAAAACACTATAAAGTTGTGGATAAAATTATAAGCAACTTGTGTACACTTACAAATGTAGTTTCTTGGTCTAAGGACTTCATAGGCTGAGGCTCTTCCACGGCGGTCTCAGCCCACGGCTGCAGCTCTCCTGACGCGAAGATGGCGTATATGGTGATGCCCACGAAGTGGACTGTGGCGCCCATCAGGAACACAGCGCGCCACTCCGTTATGGCTTTCTCCAGTTGGTTCTTTTAACAATCGAGAACAAAACGTCAGGTGACCTTTATTGGCTATCATTAGTATCACCTAGATATTAAGACAATGACCAGGTTACCTACCACTATTAGTCATAGAACTTCTGAAGATGCTTATTTATGTTGGCACTGTTTGAAATTGCATTTGTTATATTTTCGGGAAAAAATAAAAAGTAAATTCTACACCTAACAGACAAACATACAAAAGTCTGCTTTAACCATGTTACAACTTCTGAAAAGCGCAATAACAACATTAGCCACACCCGAAAAGCTGACGAGATATCCAAAGTTTCAGATAAGCATATCTGTAACAAATATCTAGTAAGTTGCCGACACAATGCAGTCAGTCGTGCGCGGCGTTGCGCGGCGGCGGGCGATAATAAAGTGCTCAGCGGTGGCGTGCCGCATCGTCGCGCACCCACAATCCTACTCATTGTATATTCCGCGCGCGACTCCATGGAGCTCGATTTCCTTTTTTAAATTAGCCACGGACGAATGTCCTTTTTGTTTCGCTAGTTCGCGCCTGAAAGCGATACCGTTCTATTGCATTGGGGGAGTATCTAATAAAAATTCAAGAACATATTTATTGAAAAACATTTTCCCTTTGAAAACTGATTCTGTTAGTTAAGTTCCTTTGAATAATCTGGGTGCCTTTGAGAAAAAAGTTTTGAGAATTTCAGATGAAGAAATAAACAGATTTTAAGATAGTCCGTTGAGAAGTGAGTTCTCGAAAATGCTTCTACACTTTAAGAATCGATCTTTGAAATATTTTCATATTCTTACCTTCTCTTGCGTCATATAATCGATAACGATGGGCACTATGAAGCCAGCAATGGTGCCGATGCCGTTGGAGAGCCCCATGAGGATGGAGGCGTATCGTGGCGCGATATCCAGGTGGTTCACGTTGTAGCCAGATATGGCGAAGCCACTGCACGCTACGCCTAGGGTCAGCTCTATTGTCGCCACGTACTGACAGTAACAAATAATATTAGATCTTAAAACAATTTCTTTAGCTAGAAAACAAATGCTTTGGGTTATTTTGGCCATGAAAATACAGTATTGATACGCTGCATCAAACATCTTCCAGCGCTGAAATTAATAAAAGCAAAAAATGTTCTGTATCCAGAAACCAGAAGTATCTAGTATTTTATTTTTTAATCTTTTGGACTTCCAAACAACATTCGTTTGGGGTCTGTAAGCGGTACCTATTCATTTGTTTCATAACAAGTTAATAAAAAGTTTGTAAAAAATGTATAATTACCTTGTTATTAGCATAAGCGACGAGCACAAAAAAGAACGCCTCCAGTCCAAATCCTCCACAATTGAAGAGTTTCCTCACAGTCGTGGTCGTCATGATGTTGTTCTTACGCAAGTAATCGGCCATCATGCCGCCAATAGGCACTAGTGATGTCATTATTAAATGTGGAATGGCGCCAACAAACCCAGACTGAAATGATGAAATACATAAAAGAAGAGCCACTCAAACTTAGTCTAGTTTGGGACGACAAACATACTAATCATCAATATATGGAATGGAAGGTTACCTCTGTAATCTGCATGTTAAATCTTGAGTTAAAGTAGGACGACTGGAATATAACTAGTAGACAGAAGTTCCACGTTCTGCAGAAGTTCGCTACGATAATGGCGTAGACCTAGAAAAACATAGACTTTTAAAAAACATTCAGAAGAAAAAAAAACAGCCTCATAACTTTTGATTTCCGAATACTGTTATTAGTTATTAGGAGTTACACAAACCAGAATACAATTAAAGATTAATTGTAACTTACTGGTGGTGACGTGGCAAATGCCTTCCAAGGCGTTGACCAGAATCCAGGCATGGCGGCCTGTGTGGCGGTGCCGAGGGACTGTTCGATGTAGGTCAACTCTTTAGACGCGATGGTGGGGTGTTTGCTGGGCCTTTCGAACACCAGCCACAGCCATAGTACATACCTAAATGAATACTAAGAATTAGCAACAATATCAATAACAACATTATGTATGTTAGATTGCTTCCTTATAAAGCACTTTATTGCACGTGACAAAAGTTGTTTAGCTATTTAAGAGATACGTATTTGCGGAATGAATATTAATTATTATAGAAGTTAGTTGTTTACCAGATAACGCCAGAAACTCCGTAGAAGTAGAATGGCGCCTGCCAACTGATGTAGTCCGTGAGTATTCCGGACAGTGGCATGCCAATGACGATGCCAGCGTACGTGCCACAGAAGGCAAGAGTTGCCAGCCGGGAGCGCTCCATAGGAGGCGCCCACATCCGCCAGATACCGTGGCATGATGGGTAGGTCACACCCTACAAAAAACAAAAATATTCAGAAAAGAATATATAATATATATATCTTCGAAATAAATATTTCACAGAATTTAGCTGTCCTTTGAAGAACCGTTACATTATTATTGAATCAAATAGGAAAAGGTGGATTAAAGAGTTCTATATTATATTATGTCAATGGTCCCAATCTTAAAGATTTAATAGGATAGCAATGGCATTGAAGAATCGACTAAGCCGGGATATGCGGAGACGAGCAAATACATCGCCATGGCAACGGAGGGCCCGGTAATCCTGAAGAGGCTTTGTACTTCGGCAAGCGATGACGACTATACTCAAGTGCGATTGACGATAGATACCGATCGTTCTGTAGGCAATCATTGAAAATCGCTCCTTTGAAACCGAAATACGAAGTGCCAGAATCAAAGTAAATTTAAATTCATTTCAAGTTGAAGAATTTTAAATTAAATTCTTTTTTCCGGATCTATTTGCTGTAAACCTGCTCCATTTAACTACCTATTGCTAATTAGGTGTCTCTTATGGTTGACGTCATGTTTTCTTCTGTGTCTAGTCAAATCTATCTCCGTTAATAACCTTTCAATTTGGCTTATCATCGATAACACAGAACAACCGTTCATCAAACAGACAAAATGTCTTGTATGAATGTATGTAGAAACTTTTTGACATGATGAAAGTCCAAACTACAAAACATATCAACATGACATGACACGTAAAACGTGACATCTTCAGAAAATGGGAAACGAACTCTTTCTTTAGATCAAAAAGGGTAAATATCATAGCAATATGCATTCAAAATGCCAAAAGTACAAAGTGGGGAAGTATTAAAACACAAACGTGACAAGTGGGACATTCGCAACGATCCCGGGCTTGAAAATTTGAGCATTGGTAATAAGCTTGATCATGCACAGTCACGTCCCGAATGTCAAATGTCCTAAATTTTAAACGTGTGACATTTCACTCGTTACTACATGTTTCCCTACTGCTTCATTACGAGTGTTTCGTGTCGGTGAAAGTATTTTTGGATTTAGTGATTTTGAATGTATTTGCACTTTTTTGCGATAGCGATTTGTTTAAAAACTAAAGCACTGTGAAATATCTGTGAGAGTGTCAATGTGGTACTCAAATGTTTGTTATAACTATATGAATTCACACTATAGGTATGTATTATTTGGAGGGACAAATAAATAAACACTGACAAGATTTTTTAAACCATACCAAATTCACTGAATATTAAAAAGTAATACGAGGATGTGCACCAAAAATGTATAGCATCTATAGCAACTTCACTCACCTCAACAAATCCCTGCGCGACTTTCAAGATGACGACAGCAGCAGGGCCCACAGACATTGCTCCTGGTATCGCCATGTTGAATATAGCTGACGTCACGATCGCCACACCGAAGATCTTGTTGGCAGGATACATGGAGGCCAGGAAACCACCGGGTACTTGTGTGATAAGGTACCCGGCAAAGTACGACGAGTCTATCGAAGACTCCACGCTCACAGTCCATTCGAATGGAGCCTTGTCTGTTGAGTTTTGCTGTGTGACAAGTAATTAAAGTATCAAATCCAGGTTAGTAATGCAACAATGTTTCCAGAGACATAGGAAAATTAGACGATGTTACTAAACATACATCGAAATGGTTGTGCAACGTACTACATTAATTTTAAGCTTCTCCAAACATTTTGTAAATATGCGGAATCATTGTGGATTTTGTGGGAATCGAATCGATCTTTATCGTCAACGAATCCATAAATTGCAAAAGTACCCTTACCTAAAGTACCTTTTAACCCTACACTTCTCAGCTATTGTAAGTTAACAAAAACAGGTACCTGTTAGCTAATGCACTACTTACGGATTGTTTCTCAGTCATCTTGAGCTTGGCCATGCTCATGTTGCAGCGCATGCCGAACATGATGCTGAAGCCGAAGCACGCCAGCAGCGCCACGGTGTAGCGCGCGCTCAAGCACGGACATTCCGCGCGCACGTACTTGTCTAGTAGGAGAATGGTTTTATTACAAAGGAAAGTACTACTTAATACTTAAGTTAATAATTTTCCAGACAGCGAGGAAGAGATACGTATGCGGACAAAGAATATTGTAAAACCCAGGTCTGCTCAACCTACAACCTCTGCAGTAAGGCAAAGAAGAGGTCAGTAGGTATGGTAATCGCTCGAGGGTAAGACACGTTGAGAAATATTGTATCATTCTTTTGTACCCGATGAATAAAAATTGTGTTACAAAGAATTTTGTCATTTTTAGGTAAGTGAATAGTGGGTACAGTAGGTACCTATAGGTCGTGGTGGAGGTCGGTCAGGCGACGGTGGTGTTTCCAAGTCTTCGCCGTCGTACATCTGGTCGTAACCCTTCTGATCAACGTGAAAGTTCTCATATTGAGTATTTCTGAAACAAAATCAATACAATTAAAGCACTCAAATTCCCATGATTATTTTAATCCATCGTTCAATTTTCGTGCCGCCATTCATATTTAATTCAGTTTGTGAACTTGTGTGACTAACTTCTAATAAAATAAGAAATATCTGCGATGACGTTATTAATTTTTAACTTCGCTACATTTATTAGACGCTGGACAATATCACTACAAAATAATTCTCTTGCAGAGTTATCACGGATATCAAGCCTAGTTTCAATTAAAAATAAAATCTCTCTACGAACACTTCCGCACAATATCCCCAACATCAAACACAGACTTATAGACTTTCAATTAGTTTATTCCGCGTTATTTTGCGCTATTTTCCCTGTAATTGAAGCCGATGGGAAGCGACACACCTCGCCGGAGAAAATAAAATTAAAAACGTCTGCCTGCTAATAGGGTTGCCAACATGCACCATCACACCTGCGCTTCGAAAAGGAGCTGACAATGGAAACTAATAATAAAACCCTTAAACTGTACTTTTGTACTAACTGAGTTATAAGCGCCTGAAACTCAGACCAGAACATTTTAATTAAGTACAAAAAGAATATCAAAGACCACAAGATTTTATTGAAATCATTCACAATAGGAAAGTCTGCAACTTCTGCGAAACTTGTCCAACTTCGCTTCATGTCAGAGATTCTTCAGTTATCCATTGAATAGTGCACTACAAGTCTACAAGTAAGAAGGGTACGCAGTGGAGCGGAAGACCGCTCAACTTTTATACCTCTATTGAAATTGTTTTTAAATACTTAGCAGGCTTCAAAAGAACGGTGGAAAGGAAGTTTTGAAAGTTTCATGAGAAAGGTGTGAAACTGCTTTAGCTAGTAACGTCAACAGTTATATGATTTGTGCTTAACGAAACCTACAAATATAAGTTTTTTTGCTAATTATACGTATAAGTATTATGTTACCATAAGCTCCTTATTACTCTAATTATCTTTCCAGATTTAATAAATTATTAAGTACCTCTAATAGAATCCGGTTGTCATAATTTTATCCAAATGCCAAACTTGTTTTATTTTACAATACATGCAGGTTTTCCAACCATACCATGAGTGCAGATTTGTGTGTCTGTGCGCCCTCGAGCCAGCTCGGCTTGCCCATTAGTGGGCAAATTGAATTATTCGCCATTGACGTGGCGTCGCGACTCATTGTTTGCAAACTGATAGACTCCACTTTTGACGGCTGAGCTACGAGGGTTTTATCAGAAAACCTGTAACTTCGTTAAGGTTCCGCTTAACGTTTGAATAAACTTTAAAGAGATGTTTAAAAGAAGTAAGAATTTACAGGTCTATAAAACAGGTTGTTTCATTATCACTGTTAATTTTTTCCGCAATCATCGAAATTGAAACGTACATTTCCATCCATTGTTATCGCACTTCCGATTAAAATGACTCCTTTCAAAATAAACGAAAATCCAAAAAGACTAGGTACACAAAACAACAAAATTCAAAAGCCATTAAACGTAGCGATGAATATAACGACTTGTAGGCCGACAACGGCAGTGCGTAAGTCATCGGCGTGTAAATTCATTTTTCCGCTGACAAAAGTAATAAATGTGGCTATCTGTCCCCGTCCCCCGTTTAACGTTGTTGGTAATGAATCGTCGCATAAAAGGCATAACCAAGTGGAAACGAGCCGCGAACGCTACCCGAGCCAACCGACACCCGACGTGGCGCTTGGGTGCCCCACGCCACAGCAGCGCCATGCCAAGCGCCATCACGGTGGCACGCCAAGCGCCAGCTCGCTGGCTCTCTGCGCTAATGCGTTTAACTGTGACTGGACGAGATACCGACGTCAACAGTTACGTTAGTCCGACACATCTGCAGGGATGTTGTGCTAATTACACAATTATGAGATTAAACGAAGGGTGAATAAATGGTTTTAGTGCAAGTTTTTAAAAGCTTTTTGAACAATTGGATTTTTGTAATAGGATTCTTTCGATCTGTTTTAAGACAGCATTATTTTGAGTTACTTTGGGTTAAAGTTGAATAGCAATAAATTAGTACATACCAATAGAATAGCCATTAATTGGTACCCACATCTGAGAATACGTTTAACTTTTGCAATCATAATCCACTAAATATCTTCCTGTAAAGCTCTAAAAATTTAATTTTCAATCCTTTCTACAAATCATAATAACTAGCTTCACTTTCGATCAGTGATATGTATACTCATAAAAAACATGTGATTATCATTTTTGTTACGTAGCCCCCTCTAGATCAGCCCCTCAGAAGCGTCGCGCGTCGGCGGCGCGTCATTGTACCACTAATGCACCCCATACACTGGGCCTATAATTATGTGACGCAACTCTAAATGCTGTAATTACTGTTTTATCCCCGTTTGTCTACGTAAAGTTAATGGATACAGTCATTTTCGAATTTAAATATTGATTTAGATTAATATCAGTGATAGAGTTGAAAGTTTAAATACAGCTAGGTTACTATTACATCAATATTGTGATTGACTAAACAAGGAATAGTTAACTTCAAACTTAATTAAGTATGAACTTAATCTATATTTTAATTTGCTCTACTGATTAGAGCATTTAGCATACTAGATCTAGCAGAGATCTGAGTACGCAAAAGAATTCCAGCAGTAGAACATTTTCGAGACATAGCTTACAATTTTGGAGTGTAAATTGAATCAGTGACCGAGTATGGAACTCGGTCAGCGATTCACTTCGCAGTTAAACTTCTAAGCCAACTTTGTCATTTGGCACTTCGTCGCTACGTTCTTGCTGTTAGCTGGGAATCCTGAATTATTACTAGAAAGGGTTACCCTTTTGTGTCCTCTTCAATGAAAAGCTTTATGACGCGGAGTGAAATTTATCGATCTTCTCGATTTCTCCCGGCAAAAATATTCGTGGAAAAACTGTGAGGTGCTTCAAAAGATCGTGTTTTCGAAATGTAGGTGACAATAAATTGCTCTTGGCATTAGCGATGCGTATAGGTTTCTCGGCTTCTCGAAAACAGAACTCCTGGATCAGACGTGAAGAGCAGGGAGGCACAAGACTGGGGGTGGAGAGGGGGCTGTTGCGTAGATCACAATATGCACTTCAGCATTCCCCACTATGAATACCTACAGAGGGCAGGGCGGGACGCGAAGACTTCTTAATTAATTAAGACTTGAGATATGAGTGCCTGTTTAATTAACGCTAAATATCGTTAACTATTTGAATACCTTGTAGTCTAATCAGCTGTCTAGAGGTCAAAGTAAATACTTTGACCTCTAGACAGCTGAATAGACTACTCTAAGTACCTGCTCTTAATTTGCGAAACCTCACTTCAAAATAATTAAAACCAAAGTCTTACAGCAGTAAAACATGCTCAGTAGAAAATCTAGGCAATGTTGTCCTATGATACTAAATGTAACAGAATAAGAATAACACATTCGACTCCGGCCCTGCCGCAACGGGGGAGGGGGTAGCTGTTACACCCCGTAAAGCCACCCTTCTAATTGATTTACAATTGTCGGTTAAATTTGTTTCCCGACCACCCTCTGCGATCACCGATCGCAAATGCATTTTGGGATACTATTGATGAACCATGAAAAATACAAAACATTCTTCCTTCAGACTTTCGTAAATTGCTGACTTTTGAATAAAAACGAAGTTCAATCAATCTATAAAGTTTTATTGGCGATATTACATTAAATAAAATGCGAAGAGGTTGTCTTTAAAAGATCGCTTTTAGCGACAAGACCGCCCATTGTGTCACCCCTTGTAAAATTTCTACATTTATATCTGTAACATTTATGGTGTACCTACATAAGAAATTGTATTCTATCAGTCTATCTTCTATCTACAGAAACTCTAACAATGTAGACAAAAAATGGGCATAAGAATTGGAGCATAATAGCTGTCATATACGTGCTACGCGCTGATCTAGATTTCTTTTAATGAGAATACGTTTACTATTAATGTAAATTTACGTTCTATTAATAAATGCATATATACTCAAGCACTACTGTTTACTAAATAATTCACATAAAAATATCAGAAATATTTTAAAATGCACAAAAAACTCGTGCTACGCTTTCTCGTAGGCCCGTAGCACTACTACGAAAGTCAAATGAAAATATTAATGTCGTATTGTAAGCAAAACTAAGGTTATATTTGACTAAATTTGGACACTAGTTTGTAAGTCAGTCTGTCAACGATCCGAAACCAGCGAGTGGTGAATAAAACATGTAATAAATAAATGTAACCAATGTAATGTAACGACCTATTACAGCTACGCGCACTTTCGTACCGTTAGGCATTTATAGAGTGAAACTTAGCACACAGTGCCACACAGTGTCTTAGTAAGTATGTGTATATTTTTGTAGGTTTTTAATTTGTAACTTGTATTTATTTTTTATGCTTCTTCTAGATGTATAATAATACGTTGTTTTTTTTTATCAAAACCCTTCACGTTTTTTAACCGACTTCAAAAAGTAGTTTGCTCTTCCATTTTCTATTTCATTATTTCTTGTAAAATGTAGAATTATTTTATCGCTTTGTGAAGTGCCTCTAGCTCCAGCTAACGTGTTCTACAACTCAACGATGCACCCGCACGTCCTACATTGTGCAACCATGCCTTTGTGTGCACTTGTTCACAACAAGCCAACGAATTCATCACAGCATGCTCGTCGCGAACAACTCCACAAATAAATCAAGTGAACGATCTCGCATTTCGACACTCGCGAACATAATAGAGTTATGACAAAAATGGCGAAGCGAGCTAAGAAATATCACTTGGTGAACCCGAGACGCTTGTTAGCGTCTCCCTGCTTTTATTTATGGCCAGATTTATTTTATGGCCGTTCATGGATGTCGGGGAAATCAAATAAAAAGAGATAGCAGCAAATAAAACAATAATTCCATCGATTTGCGACGCCTAGCACAATGTAAAGGAAAGTAACTTTGCCGAGAAGTTCAACCAGTGGCATTTCTTGGATGAACTTTTACTTGAGAGTTGTTTTTGCCCGTCAGTATCTTTATTCTTATGAATTAATGTCGTACGTCATCCAATGAGTTTTGATAAAAAACCGTATGCAATAATATACTTCTATTATTTCATTTCAGAGTGCCCGCATCCAGCTGCCATTTGAGTAATAAAATCGCTCCGATATAAGCCAGTCTGATGAACGTGCTCTAGTTGATATTTTCTATTTCAAACACAAATTTTATTTTCTCGCAACTCGCAGCGTACAACAAATATCATAAAAATGGAAGGCAAACAAGACAGCTCGTTTTATTTGCTATGATATTCGTATTTGGCTGGTAGATTCTTACTCTCTTTGCTGGGGCCTAATCTATCGGGCGGCGCGTACCTCACGTCCGGGATACGCCTCTGTTGTTTCTTGAATTTCTCGTCCATTTGTAGTTTTTTTTCGTTTTGCTAATGGAGACGTCTTGTTTTGATTTTTTGTCTTATTTAAAAAAAAGCAATTTTTTTCCTCCACAACGTAAATAAAAACAACATAATTTCGTTTTTGAATGCCCCATACTCCTCTCACAATCAAAACAATAGTAAAACAACCTTTTCAAATAAAATATGCAAAACAAGAAAAGGTCTAGCTGTAACGCTCAACGGCATCAGTAAAGGTTATTCGCGCTCACGACGAGGTACAAGGCTGTAAATAAATTGAAGTGAATTCGCGAAGAAGGAAAATCCAAACAAATTCCCTCTAATCCTGGGAAAAGCGTTCTCAAATCCAGGTTAGTTGTAAATATCAATTACCCAAATACCCCGGATTAGGAAGTATAATGGTTGGCGCGGGTATCGCGTGCATTTGCAAGGGGGGAATTGGCACTTCACGCGTATTTTTAAGTTTCCTTTTACGCACTTAAAGTTGATGGAAGAGTTAATGTAAATTAATTTTCAATTACTTTCCGTGTTCTGAATGTTATGCCTATATTGCTTTTTCGTTTACATTTAAAGAAAATAAACAAGATGTTTCCTTTATAAGTAATATGAATACATGATAAACTAATTAGCTCACTTCCTCATAACATATTTATATGTAGGAAATCATTAATTAACAAGGTAATAATGATCGACATAACGCAGTAACGTAACAAACTAATAAAATGTACAGTATCAGGCAATTGAATAAAAGTCCCGAGGGCGATTTTTTCCCTCAAATCTAATAGAGCTGGGAGCCGGGGACAGTCGTTGAAGACTTGTAGATAATTTTAATATTCGTGTCGCAGGCCCCGGGAGTCTTGTATCGATCTCACGTCAATCTGGTAGACCTGTTATTAGGTCACAATAGGCTTTATTGTTCTTCTTGGTAAAGCCCACGAGTTTAATTAGAATGTAAGTTGAATTACCTGTAAAAAAGTTTTGCAATACGTCTGCAAAGAAATGTATTTATACAATTTTAAGTTGAAAATGTGTACACTTTTCCTTTTCGGATAAGAAACTATAGTAATAAACTAATTTTCTCATTAATTTTCCTTGATTTCCGACAGTTTTTATCAAAAATACCAGAAACAAAAAATACACAAAAAGCAAGTGTGTATCGATCTTTCAATTCGTACAGTCCAATCATAAAAATAAATTGGTCTACCTGTGACATCATAATGCCGTCTCCTGAGACCGCTCCAGAGGGGAACGGTGACATATGGAGACATAAATATAACAGTGGCTTATTGTGCCGTGACGAGGGACCAGCGATTCCGAAGAAATGCCTCATCGGATTTGAGTTATCACATAAAAATGTACTAACTAAGGTAACATAAATGTCTATCGTTGGTTTTCTTTATGTCGAAGAAATGGATTTTTTAAGCTGAAATAAAGTCGAACACTGCACAGGTGATAATAGATTCAAATATACAGTATTTATTTATTTATCATCGCACTGGAACGTCTAAGTTAAATACTGCTTAAATGACTCAGCACACGTTTCATAACAGCTATTCAGAAGAATAATTACGCTTTATCTTTACACAGCGTTCAAGATTTTGCACTAGATTTTTCTTAGGCTTCATAAATGAAAAATTAAATTCAAACATTCCCACATATTTTTTGACTGAAGGGTTTCATCATTTAAAACAATATACTCAATATGTAACACACACTTTTATTCCCAACTCTTTTGCCACAATTTTTCACGAATACATTCTGCCGTACCTATTTCTAAATACTAACAGCGAATAAAACCACTTCCCAGAAAGGTGTAAATTCTCAGTAAAGCCGCACGATTTTCTTCGTCTTAAGAGAATACTTACAGTATCCTCCAAAACATGTTCCCCGAGGAGTTTCTCGGTAAAATCAACAGGTGATATCAGAATTCACACCCCCAAGTCCCTTGAGCAACTTACTACCTTATACTTTTGTTATAAAGTCCGAATTTCAACTACGCTTATAGACGATATGAAACACTATGAAACAACAACCTGTGGATTTCTTTAAACACATAAATAAACTTAAGAGAACGTGAGTAGAATATTTCCAAATATTTTCTGGAGACACTGAAAGATTCACATGTTTTTATATAGAACTAAGCTGACGGACACTATATTTCACAGTACAACGCGGTCATTGTGTTCAAACTTCGGTCAAGTATAAGAGAACGATTGATCAAGAGTAATTTATCGTATATTTTAACGAAGGAACGAAGAAACGGTAGTGATGTGACGGGAGCTGATATCAAACTAGCCAGAAATGCGTGCCACGCTCCCTCTGTCCTCACTCACAGTGATATTCTGCAAAGATGTTTGACCTGTTGCTCATTTATTTTATTAATTATAATTTGCGGAGTCATAAATTATTTCTGTTATACTTCTCTGTTACTGAAAGTTCACATTTGTGTATTAAATAAAACGCCTTCTTTTCTAGAGGCCTGTGTCCAGCGTGAGCTGTTATCTAAATGTTTCATAAAATATTATTGTATGCTGTCTTATTGTTAAATTACACAATTATATAACAAGATTTAGTTGGACTTGTTGCAGTAAATATGCAACAATGTGTCCCGGTAGTGATAAGTTTAATTGTTAAGGGCAAAAGACATAGGTTATCAATAAGACTTCTCTTGTGCGGAACCGATCTTAATTGAATATTACTTTATTCATCATCTTTAATCAGTAGTCTCTCACGTGCCTTTATCTAAAAATAACTTTTTTTAAATAAACAATAAGCGGGGGTGTATAACTCATTATACATTCTAAACTAGATCGACACAAAAGCATCTTGCCGACCTATTTCTATTTATATCACAAAAGTTTCCATCACAAATATTAAGTATTATTTATTGTAAAAAAAGTACCGAATCACACTGCGGATTGATCCTGTATTCTGGTGACAGGAGTGTATATAGTGCTAAGTCCTGTGCGCCAGAGCGAAACGAAACAGCATCAGAGCGAGAAAACAAAAGGGAATTCATTCAAGATCAGCTATCTTATTCTGCAAATATTCTATACCGATAATAATAATCAATCCTTATCTCTCCTTGTCTGCCCTTACGGAAATTCTATGAACGAGAAGGAGAGACATACAGTATTGGACTTTAGTATTTTTCTTTGTGTTGCAGAATGAGCCTAAAAGTCTCGCAAATGCTCCAGATTCACAGACAATGCCCCAATTTATATCCAACTCACTTACTGAAGTCAGTGGAGATGGGGTGGTTAAAATAGGAAGGATGTTGTAGTAATATGCATGACACACTAGTATTGTGTGATAAAGCCGAGCTACTGTTGTTCATTTGTTTTACTTATGGTAATTCAATTTGGAACTTTCTGAGTCATGAACCGATTAGTAAAATTGCAAGCTCATTAATCTAATTATAGAAGAACACTTCTAAACATAATCTGTTTAAAATACAATTGAGAATCCCCTGACCTCGTTTTGTACTTCATGCCTAAAACCAACCAACTAGTTGGAAATAGCGTTCAATAAGGAAGTACCACAAATAATTAAGACTAAGTTACAATGCGTCCAACAGAGTGGAAATAACTGAAACTTTTCGTGTGTTACGCACACATGCCGAGGAAAGTGGGGTAAAAAAATCGTCTCACAAAGCCAATTACATTAAAACATTCGGCGCGGGACAAAGGGCGAGAGAACAATGGAGCTTGGAAGGAACCCGCGATATGTCTTTCAATGCTTTTAACTTTCCACTGATGGCGGCGCAGCGAGGGAAAAATGGTGACGTCCCGCGACAAATGCCCGTGAAATAGTGATGTGCCGCTGTCTGTTATTTATCGTTTTTATATTATTAAGGGTTTTTTATTATATGCGACAGGTTTTTGTTTTAGTGGATCTGTGTATATTGAGTTGTTGCATCGATGCTTGTAAATAAGAGCGTCTTTATAAATCTTATTTGAGTAAAGGTTTTCTTCGTTCATGTTAAAGTTGAAACAAAATAAAATTTGGATTTAATTTTACGTTATTACTAAGGTAGTACCTACTTGGAGTTTCGCTAGAATCTAAAGCTATTCTCTAACAATTCCTCAATCACTTAGGTATGTCCTGGATCTGACGTTTTATAACATACATATAGATGTTAATTGCTGAACCTGCTACCTACCATCTGTTATCTACGCAATATTCAATGCCTTAAGACGTGGATAACTAATGAAAAAAAAAGTAATTAATAAAAATAATAAAAAACCCGACTGCGGTAAAAAACGTAAGTTAAAAAAACTGAAAAGCTAAAAATCAGCCCTTTTTAAATTAAATAAAAGTTGTAAGCAGGCGGGGGACCCATACCATTTTTATTATATTTTCGAATTCAAAAGGTTTTTATCTCTATTTTTTATTAGTTTACAAATGTGAAAGATTTCGCAGATGATTTAGTTCTTGGTACGTGTTTTTTACGATTCGTCACTTCGAATTACTTTTAACCATATAAGTTGTATATATTTTTATAATCACCTTTTACAACCCTTTATTTTGATATCCCACTTGATAGGTACTGAGAAAAAAAAAATTTTGAAGACACAATATGGCGCCAAAAATCGGCCATTTTAATTTTTTTCAATTTTTATATGCCCAGTGTCACTCTCACAATCAAGACAAATCTAACGGCACCTCGGCAAGAATTTTGTGGCTGCACACTGTTTCTCAAAATACTGGTTATAACCTAATTTAAGAGGCAGGGTTTTAAAAATATTAGTACAAATTTTACAACAAACTTAATTAATGTTTAACTGTATAACTCTCTACCCACTTATTGTTGCTATCTGGAATTTTTGACGAACAAACATATATTATTATTAATAATAGGAGAGTTTTCCCATACAGAAACTGTCAGACGTCCATCTATCCATATATTCCACGTATAAAATAAAGAACTAAGAAAAACTATTTAAGTCGGAAAACCAAAAAGGGTAGAACTGACCTGCGCGCTGTAGATCATTTATTCGGCAAATCTACTATGAAGAGTGGCATCCTAGATTTAAAAATGTCTAGATGGATAGTAGGCCACTGAGAATTGAAGCCAAAAACACGGGGGACAAATGTCCTGCGTCGTACGATCCATACGTCAGTCGCCTAGTAACGCTCCCCGCGTAAATTACGTCATGAGTCCGTGTTTTGATATTTTAAAATGAAAGTTTGTGTTGTGAAATGGTGTAGAAATCACACTAAAAAAAAGGAATGTGCCACTATATATTATTTCACAAGTAAGTATTCAATTTCACTTTGTATTTCTATGTTACCGCATTCTAAAATGTAAACAAAAAGTATAACTTGACATTACTGTCACGCCATATTTGTTAAGTGTAGCCAGGGGCATAATGTTTTTTACCCATTATTTGTAAGTTTGTGCTATTTAACAGTTACCGTTTGTGCTATTACTGCTTACTACCTATTTAAGTACACCAAAACAACAAACATTTAACAAACTTACAAGCAAATATCACAAAAAGTCGTAACATAATAATTTCTGATAAAGTCGCACATGACAAATTACACAAATTAAAGAAATAACGTTGAAACTCAACAACCGTAATAATAAAAAATCATGTCATTACTGTTGATGATATATTTTACGCTAAACGTAAAATACTGAAAATCTCCCACATTTAAGGGTAAATCTCTGCCACTGGTATTACACGCACATTGCACACAAACGCAATTACGATACGTAATACACTCCCGACCGTGGCGCTCACTCACACATTTTTTAAAAAGTGGCTTCACTTAAAACGTTGCGTTTTGTTTCGAACACGGAATCTGGACATTTTTTAATCTAAGAGTGGCATTTATTCGACAAATCTACTATGAAGAGTGGCATTTATTCAGGTACACAAACAACTTTGGATTACCAGTACCAATAACGATATCTCTATATGAAAAGATAAGAAGTACATTATTAGGATAAGATAAGATAATTTTATTTTGTTTTGCGAATATAGGCATACACTATACAGGTTTACAAAAATAATGCACGATCAGCCATATTTTACCATGTAGGTACCTATGCAAAAGATTCACAAAAAAAAATACTAATATGAAAAATCTTTTTCATCAAAGAACTCACATAAATTATAATAACCCTTCACCACTAAAAAGCAACGAAGTGTTTTTTTAAATAATGAAATCGGCAGCTCTTTCCAACTCTTCGATATTTTACTAAATATTACTGGAGCCATGCAGTAGACACTTTTGCCAATAAGTGTTGTCTTGACTGATTGTAAACATAGCACGCTAATCACGTCTATTGCACGTCTAAAACGACTCGGGTTTGTCTTCACAAACTTTTTATCGATACCACACAACTTCCCAGCCGGAGCGTCACTAATAAAGAAGTGAGACGTAACCAATGGGGTATCACGGCTTGGTTGCACCGCAAACTCATTTTATAAATCGTCCGTCCGCTCGCCCGGAACCACGCGTTAACCCTCCCTTCTAATGCACCTCCTTTGTAAACCAACTCTATAAAAAAACTACCTCCGAAATTGCTATTTTATTCGAAAAAAAAAACTTCGAAGTCGTATTTTGTACGTATGATTACCGAAAACCGATAGGTACTTACAAAAGTTATAGATCCTTTAATATACAGGGTTATTGGTAAAATATTAACAACCTCTTAAGAGGTCATTGTACTCATCATTATGAACAACTTTTACTATGGTACCAAACCTGAAAACGCGAAAAAAAATCTGCTGTTCCATACATTATGATGAGTAATACGAACATAAATATAGGGAACAGCTGATTTTTTTCCGCGATTTCTAGTGTGATCCTATAGTAAAAGTTGTTCATAATGGTGAGTACAATGACCTCTTAAGAGGCTGTTAATGTTTACCAAGAACCCTGTATATTGATGAAAGTATTTTTTTCATAATTACATACCTAGTAATCTTCAATATAAGATATTGCCAGTCTATCATATAAAATGAATAAAACTTCCAGCCAACGACAACAATACAGTCCAATCTCGAGTTGCTCAATAAATTCTATTATTAGACCCATATCATATAGTAGACCCCATAGTCCCCATATCATATAGATATCAAGGTACAGATAGATATAGGATATATTTCGGTCAACACATCACATTATACTCTTATAAAAACGACCGTCCTCTTTCGCGAAGCACTCGCTTAATAGACAGTATCAGGGCAAAGATCTTAAGTAAATCAAATCGCCCCATGAATGGCGAATGAGTCCGGGGCTTTTCACGGACTTTTCTACAGATGACTATCACAATGGCCCGCGGGATCAAGAGAAACTTATCTCGGAGGAGGTCGCAAAAATGTTTCTTAATGCCCATTTAAGTTGCATCCATTTGATCGTATCGCGTTGCTGAGATGGTAAGCTGAATTAAAGACCCTTTTCTTCAAGAATAAACTTGGACACATCCATATTAAACCATCCAAAGCTCGGTAGATACGTTTTTTTGTAAAATATGAACGAAGATCAAAACATTTTCCAGAAGATTTTGGCTAAGAACTTTTAAGTGCTGCAGTCTAGACTATAGAATAGTTTAATCCAATTTAGCATGAAGTGCTTTATGAAAAAGAAAGATGACTAAAGTTATATCAACTTCAAGCTGTCCTAACTTAATGTTCATAATAATAATGTGGTACCATAAATCTTTGATCACAATCGTCAAAATACAAATTCAGAATTTTATTGTGATTCGCCAAAGAACCCATAAAATGATTTAATGAATTCACATAACGTTTTTATGGATCCTAAACACTCAATAAATCCGACCGCGGAATATAAAAGCACCCACCGTGTATTAAATGTGCAATGCGTAGATACAAATCTGTTGGAGGCGAAGTGAAACCGCGGTGAAACCCCTTTCAGATGGGCGAAACGTTACCAGCTTTGAAAAACAACAATAACCCTCTCCATACGTATGTATGAGGATACGCAATATACTTTAAAAGTACGCCCACGATAGACTAGCGAAGCTGTAGAGACGACACTCATGTGCGACGGATAAAGTTCTTTTCTAGTAACCGACCGAGGCATTGTTACAAAATGTGGACAATGAATATAGTAGTAATAACATATTTTCCGTTGAATAAAGTATTTTTTAATAAATAAAATTTTCCCTTATAAGTAATTAAGCCTTTGCTATAAAACAAAAACATGAGTCATGACTAAAAGGACAGTTTCCATCGTTAGCAATTATAATAGCCGTATTGTTTACCATAGTAGTGCTCTGCAGTACCTATATCGTACAAGTCTGTCGTCTAATTTGCATACATCCTCGTCAGCGGACGCTTTGCGCATTTTATTAAGTCTACGCAACCCCTCTCAGTTTGAGAGCCACGCTATTTTCATGTTTCGGGACTACAAATGGGAACCCATTTAAATACTAAGCCTACATTTCAATAAAATGCGATGTAAGTGTTTATTGTAAGATTGATGAATATTGTCGAGACGACGTTACTAATTCGTCTTTGTCGTTGACGTTTCCTGACGTATAAGAACTATGGATTTTTTTCATTTCGTAACTTTTACTGTATTTATGTTTTATGCATGTGTGATTACAGAGGTTGTAAAGTCTGATTTTCTTTACAAAACCTAAGGAAAATATTTAAAAAAATATTTCAAATTGAATTGTATAATTGCTTCATTAAATCGAGTCTGTAATATCTACACCTACGCGTAGTAAGCTCAGCCTTTGTAACGTTTGCGAGCGCGGTTCAAAGGAGTGCCGCGCGCCGGCGGATCGCTCAGGCTTCTCTTTGAGCGTCACTTGAGGGGCTTGCATGAAATAGACTCGATTGTACCAATACGCTTATTTGTTTGCCGTTGATCGACTGCCGAGGGTGCTCCGCATGTAGAAATGCAATTTTGTGGTTTCTACCGTTCGCGTGTTTTCGTAGATAAAGATATCATATATTTATACATCAACAAAAGAAATATCATTCTTGTAATATCGGCTTATTTAATTATTGAATTGTTTACTATGGACGCTTACTGCGTCATTCTCACATATAGGTATAATTCAACTGGTATGATGTAACCAATATATGAGCTCAATGAGACACAATTACTTTTTCTTTTGATACCGTACTGCATAATAGACGGATAGGTAACACATAAGTATAAATAAACAAAAATAAACAATTAAAAAAAACACAATATTTTAATTTTTAGTGTCCACGGAGTTTCTTTCCCGGTCTTCTCTATTCTATTCTATTCTTCTCTATATTAACCTACTACGCTTTGCAATGGGCACTTGGCTTCATCTTTTGGACAGACCGACTCCTTGACATTCCAAAAGTGCCTGAGTGGGTTTATGTAAAATAAATTCGTTGAGTTTTGAGTATTTTTTTGAGTTCTTATGATTATTTTTAGGGAAGAAGTGTAAATATTTTTCAGCGCGAAAAAGCCCTCGTAAACTTTGATCTAATAAAGACAACGGCAGCACGTCACCGTCAATTACATCAACAACTTTACTTTCTCCAAGTTGTCGCCCCCGAGATTGTATTTTAGATAATGGCTCGGTAATCACGTCGGTGATTTATCACGTCGCTATCTCAGCCTTCACTGTCCATTAAGCAATAGTGAGTGCAACCCTTTGTTGTGTACACACGGGGAAGCTGTCTGCTCACCCCGTCGTCACTGCGTGAATGCGCGGTGACTTGTGTGGCGTGCATCACTTGTTTTGACTAACAATCTGCCTGAGTGAATGTGCAATGTTTTGGCTGATTTTGGGCTTAGAATTCTTTCTGGCTGGTACCTACTGAGGGTATAAGTATGCTAAATTAGTTTTGATGAAACATTTAGTGTGCAGTGTAACATCCAGTATGTTTTGTGTTATACAGGGGAAAAAAATAACCAGTGCGCAAACTGTAACCAAGAATTCAGCATAACTATCATTCTAGACCACAACATTTCTACAGGGGGGGCCCCGTAGAAATTTTGTGGGTTATAAAAAAAATTGTTGTTCCATACATTTTGACCGCGTATGTTATACATTCTTCTATGAAACAGCTCATTTTTTAGGGTTCCGTACCCAAAAAAACGGGACCCTATTACTTACTCCACTGTCTGTCTGTCCCTCTGTCACCAGGCTGTATCTCATGAACCGTAATAGCTACACACTTGAAATTTTCACAGATGATGTATTTCTGTTGCCGCTATAACAACAAATACTAAAAACAGAATTAAAATAAATATTTAAGGGGGCTCCCATACTAATAAACCTGTTTTTTTCGGCGTTTTTGTCTTGTGGTACGGAACCCTTCGTGTGTGAGTCCGATCCGAACTTGGCCAGTTTTTTTTAAATTACCGACGAATAATGTTCTATGTTGTATCTTGAATCATAATTATGCTGAATTTATGGTTACAGTTTTCGCGCTGGTATTTTTTTTCCTGTAATGCTACTATTCATCTAACGTAAAAATGTATATTGAATTCAATCATTAATGATAGTCGACATTTAGCGATTATCTGATATTTTTTGTGTTTCATTTTGATTTGAGTCAAATCGAAACACAAAAAATATCAGAGGGGCAATTCTCGTTATTTTAAGAGCGTTCACAGTCTGATCTCAGTCTCAATCTGTCAAAATTACTTTTAACTTCACTACATTTTTAACAAGTTTCAGACATTTGTTTGCCGCCGAGTTGAGACTGAGACTAGATTTTGAACGTTTTAAATTAGTAGAATTGGCCTTCAGATCATCATTACAGTGATTTTTTTTAAATATATAGGTGACAAACCTTTCAAATTTGACATTTAGTGCAACTGACACTGCCATTTATATTATGGTGTTTGAAACCTCTTATAGACACAAAAGGAAATAAAAATATAACCTAACTAAAACTCTTTGATTATATAAATGTCTAGAAGTGTCGGCCAACTGTTGGCGCAAAAGTGCTTACCCGCCGATCAATGCAGATCGTGTCGCTTTACTGTCAATACGTATTACGCGCGCCAAGTAAAAAACAAATATCAGCGACAAAATGACGGTATGTGCTATTAAATTGTGCCGGAATTATAAAGGAAGGATAAAAAATACCAAACACATCACCTACCATCGGTAAGTAACCAAGAAACTACATATTTATTTTTTGTTTTTATGATTATCAAATCACGCCATATTTTATAAGTGTTGCCAGTTTCTTTTTTTTACTCTCCCAACTTAACGTCATATTAGTTGGTTTATGGTTACGTTTATACAATTTCGTTCGTGTACTTTTCAAAAAACTGGCCAAGTGCGAATCGAACTCGCGTGCAAAGGGTTCCGAACTAAAACATTTTTTTTACAATGTTAATTTTTAAATCGTAGCTTTTCCTGGTCAAGACATTTTTTTAATGTCTTAACTTTAATTATATATATAATTTTTATTTGAAGTTACTTTTAAAGCAGTCGGGTTTTTTATTTTTTAAATGATTTATTTTTATAATAAATAACATAATGTTCGCGTATAACTTTTTGTTTATGAGCCCATTTTAATGATTATATTTGCTTTGGGTATATTAAACCGATTTCAAAAGTGCCTAGAGTACCTAATTTAATAACATTAATTTATTAATTCTTTCTTTACATGATTTTGAAGTCGGTGCCAAGTAAATATTGTCGTGTAAGTATTGTTTTATTAGCTAGGTAAATAATTTACCTGATACCGACTTCTTGTTCACATTTTAGTAATTATTAATAAGTGGGAGAATTGTAGTAGCTGGTATCATTATTTACGCACACAGAGACGTAGACGCACAGTGTAAAACGACGCCTGCACGCACACATACTTGAAAATGTTGACTCGTTTTCTTTGATACGATTGTAGGGCGACGCTCCATCTAGACATTTATATAATCAAAGCTAAAACTACACACATCAAAAGTGTCTAGGGATCAAGCATTTTTATGCGGATTTCTTGAGATTGAGATGTGGCTTTGTAATAAATTTATGATTTTATAAATTTATATGGATCCTTTTTGGTGCATTTCATAATTTGAATCAGGAACTGTGAATCAAATTCGAGTAAAAGATGAAAATCAGCTGTCAATATTTTCCCTATAAAAACATACAACGCATTGAAGACATTATTAGTGCTACTGTTTCCCTACTACTGATTAAAACCAACGTTATTATGGAGCGGCGACGTCATTTAAGCAGGGAAGAAATGCTCAGAGCCGTGGGAATGATAGAAGCTGGTTCCCGGCAACGTACTGTGGCTTTAGCTCTGAATACAAGTCAGAGTGTTATCAGTCGACTTTGGACACGTTACCGAAGCACTGGTACCGTGGCTGAGCGCCATGGAGGACGGTATCGCTGCACCACACGGAGACAAGACCGATACATTCAAATCTTAACTCGAAGAGCTCCAACAATAACCGCCATGATGTTAGCCGTGAGGCTTCATCACTCTTCAGGGAACTTAATTAGCGACCAAACAGTCAGAAACCGCTTGCATGAAGTGAACCTTCATTCCCGAAGACCGCTACGGGTACCACCTATAGCAATGCACAATCGTAGGATTCGATATCAATGGGCTCTTGAACACAGAAATTGGGCAGAAGAACAATGGCGTTTCGTGTGCTTTTCTGATGAGTCTCGTTTTGGTATGAGACCGGATACAAGACGTATACGACACTGGAGAACCCCTGGACGCCAACAGCGATTAAAATCCTGCCAGGAAGTCCATCCTTATAGTGGTGGAACCATCATGGTATGGGCGGGTATTTGGATCGGCGGAAGAACTGAGTTGATTTGGATCAGAGGCAACCTCAACGCTCAAATTTATGCTGAGACGATTGTATCAGACGTCATCGTTCCTCTACAAGTGCAAATCGGTCCCTTATTTCAGTTAATGCATGATAATGCACGACCGCACACCGCAAGAGTTGTAAGACAGACTCTCGCCGCAGCTAACATCAATGTCCTGCCCTGGCCTGCTCAGTCGCCAGACTTGAACCCGATTGAGCATGCATGGGATATGCTACAGAGAAGAGCTCTGCCGAATATGGAGGGTATCCAGTCGCAAGAAGACCTTTTTTTGTTGTTGCAACGAACATGGGCGGCCATTCCACAGCGTGATTTGGATGAACTCATTTTGAGTATGCCAAACCGATGTTCTTGTGTTGTTAGTGTTCGCGGTAGAAACACGGATTATTAATTGTTTAAGTTACCCAATAAAATTTTAAAGAAAACTGTTATTTCAGTCTTTTTTTCGAACTTTTGTGTTAGTGGTTCAAATGTCAAAAATCCCTTTATTAGGAAAATGGCAAATTTCTTTATTAATGCAAAGGTGACTTGGTTTTTCGTTACTGTGACAAACGAAAACACTTTATTTGATGAATCCTTAAAGAAAATTTTAATTAATATCAATCAGGAGAAAAGTTATTGCAAAAATATATGTTGATCCCTAGACACTTTTGATGTGTGTATTAACAAACTAAAATATGACGTCGAAATATTCCTCCGCATTGCTGTCGATTGGTAATGTACCCAAGAGACTGGGCTGTATATTTTATTACATTTTATTATAAAATAGCATTTAAATGTCTCTACGAGGAATATTAAGGTTAACAACACAGTAGAAGTGAACCCACGAACCAAATTACCATAACATTTGCAAACATGCCTTTAGTAGCATACTTAAATCTTCCTAAAACGTTTAGCTCAATATTTTAAAATGAGGACCAGTATTGTCGCCTAGAGAGTGGGTGTTCAACAAAGTTAGGGGTACAACAATTGACATGCATTAACAGTATTTCCGCTGGCGTTGGGCCGCAACGTCGTTACCGCCCGGAAATTCAATCGAGTGCTGAAACGTTCAGCTTATATTAACTTGCTACAAACATTATGGACTTAGAAATATGCGTACCAACTTTTCTTTAATAGGTTTCCTTAACATTCGCTGAAAGTTCGGATACTAATATAAAAAAAAATTACAAATTTTATTTAAAACAAGAGGTGTCCAAAAATTACAATCCCAAGGAAGAAGTCGTAAAAATGTAGAGGAAATTTTACTGTGAAAATTTTTTTACCAAGAAAACTAATTATCAAATTCCAGAGACAACGTGCATAGTACCAACCTTCTACACGATTGCGAAACAAATACTTTAGCCACAGCTTTTCAACAAAAGAAGTGCATAGATTCGTGTGAAACATTGTTTTCCTCACAGCTCTGTGTGAGGGTCGGGGAGAGTGCAAAATTGCACGCACACCAGCTTACAAGCACTCCAAACGTGACGGAAGCGAGGAGTGCGAGCCGTCATGATCTCACTCCTGATCAATAAGTCTTGGAGAACTCAAATATTTGCACACCACGTACATTAGTGGAGGTGGAGGCGCAGACAAAACGACGAATGTCGATCGGCGTCACAGAGTAGTTGGCGGACAGAGAAGACAGTGGTTTATTTCTTCAGTTTTGTAAAACTTAGTTTTTTTTTAGTTTTGTGCTAAAGGGCGTAAATTTTTTACGACAAAATATGTCGATCGGTGTGACACAGAGTAGGTGGACAGAGAAGACAATGTTTTTTTTTTCAGTTTTGTATAATATATTTTTTTTTGTTTAGAGAGTGTAAATTTATTTGAAGTTGTATAAAAAGTCGTTTTATACTACAAGATTAATACTTCTAGTAAAGAAAATCAAGAAAACTGTGGAATATTACTTATATCGTGTCATCGCAGTAATTTATGTAGACTTCTTACTTCTTCTTCTTATTACGACTTTATTTTAAGATTAAGCATTTTACCTAAAGTTTTATTGGAACAAAACTATTTCCAAGTTCATAATGAACAACAACACTGGATATCTGAACTCACCTATTATGGAACCAACAATACCAATTGAGAGAACTACCATCAAACTTGACAGTTACGAGTACTCTGTGCGATTTGGTAACATTGTAGTTTATGTAGGCGCACGAGAGTGGAATGAGAGGCGCCTCGGCGTCTACCCTCGGTTGGCGCCAGACATTCGTCTTTGTTTTAAATACACAGGATTTTTGCGCTCAATCTCTATACTAGATAGAAAAGCGGTACGTGGGGATCACAGATGAGTTAAACTTAAAAGCTTAGTCACATTCATCGGTAATTTATTTGCAAAATTATTTTATATTTGCTACTGAAAATCCCTACCAAAGATAGCTTATCTTAAAACGTATGTGGAATTATTATTAAAATTTTAATGTTATGTTAACAGAAAATCACGCCTCTTACCCGCGCTTAGAGTTAGGCAGATGTGTACGTACCAAATATCGAATAGTACACCGACATGCCGCCAGTGATGTATTTATTTATTAATTTTCATCGAAAATTTATTTGCATAATTATTTTGTATTTGCTACTGAAAATCCCTACTAAAGATAGCTTATCTTATGTATGTGAAATTATTATTTTTTTTCTAAATAACATATATTATGTTAACCTATGTCCCATCTAATTAACATGTATGTATGTACCAAACATAGAAGACCGACATCTGCCAGTTATGTTTAAGTCCCATCTAATTAACAATGGCTACCAAATGACAAAAAGTAGGTACCTACCACCTACTGAAAAGAAAAACTCAGTTCTAGTCAAAATAAAACAAACTGATAATACACATTCTCATCAACTTCGTATCAGTTCAGAGCCAGAAATAATTAACTCGGGCACGTCAAACTACGTTCATTTGAATATAATACCGCTATATACAGGAGTCTGTAATTCCAGTGTGTCCTTTGAAGTGGGATTAATACCGGCGGCGGCTGTAGTACCGCCCCGCCCTGTGTGGTCGCGGCCACGCAGCAAATTAAATCTGTGTCCTTTCACAGAGGATTCTCATTACGACAATCTAGTGCCCGTAATGAGTATAAGTCAGGGGGATGACGAACATAGGTACCTTTTTAATCCGCCTGTCGTTGTGGGCGTTGGCTGATTGGACTTTTTAATTTATTTGATAGGTGGACTTTTTATTGGAAATGATATGGTTGATACAGATTTATCTGTAAACTAGCTGTGCACGCGGCTTTGCTTACGTAACTATGTATTCTATTGACATTTTAAGTAAATGGGAATGTGAAGTCATAGTGTATTAGTAATGTCCTCTACAATATTTGGTTCATCATCATTCATCATTTCAGCCGAAAGACGTCCACTGCTGGACGTAGGCCTCCCCCAATTTTGGGGGGGTTTGCCATAATGGCCACGCTTGGCAGGCGGGTTGGCGATCGCAGCGTGGTATGATGGTGTAATGCATAGAGAACGCTGCTGCCCATTCTCCGGTCTTCCTTAGTCGCCTTTTACGACACCCACGGGAAGTGTGGGGTGTTGGTATTCTTTAAGTCCGGCACCACACAGACTTATAATATAAGAATATTTGGTTAATTTTGTTTAAGTATTTAAAATGAAATTTTAGTGGGTACCTCTTTGGTTTAAGTAGGTACCTATAAGAACCAAAGAAACTAATGGAAATTCATGATTTCTAATTGGTCCTGAAAAAAAATTATCTAATTGTTCGTTCATTTCTTTGAGAAGTTGATCAGCCGGTTGTCGAACTAAAGTGAGTACATGCAAAAATAAGCATCTATAAATTATTATCAACTAAAGTTTGTAAGTAAGATATTATTAATGTTTATAGACTACGTAAGGGTAATTTTAATAAGATTAATTTCTATAAAGCTACGTCTAAGTAGGTGATGTCAAGTTACTACTAACCTCTAATTAAGAAGACATGCACCCAATACCTCAAAATTAACCCCAAATCATCGGCCAATCGATACAGAGATAGAGAAATCATAACAAATATAAATAATTTATAGCAGTAGCGGTTTATAAGATTTATTTGCAGATCCCGCGTCCCCTTGGCGCCTCGCCGCTCTGTGCCGCCGGCACGGGCGCCGCGCCGTCCCGCCGGACAGACATCGCGGCGGCACCCGGCTATCGATCTCACGAGATGACGACACGATTAACTGGCATAGTTTACTTTAGTACTGGGGATCACAGTCGTTTCGATTGGTGTTGTTGTTCTGCATAGCTATTCACAACCATTCGACAGGCTGTCAAACCGAAAATGACACATTTCTATAACCTTAGAGAGAAACAGGGTAAAGTTCACGAAAAGGAAGGATCCTCCGACCAGACAGGGGTTGTGTCTGGCGGGCAACTGCGCCATGATGATTCATGTCGGGCCGTTGTATCTATGCTAGTTGCGCGACGTCAGTATGACACGTTGTTCGCATGTGGCATTGTAGATACCGCTACATCACTCCTCTCCGGAGACCGAAGGTCGATAGTGGGCTGAGTCTTGTATCTTGCGATGCTTGCCAGGCCAGCTGAAGTTCCAGTGAGTCGGAACCGGTTGCCGCATAGTTCACGGTGAGTCGGAACGATGCGAAGATGCCCCAGTGAGTCGGGGTGGCGCTGCGTTATGCTCCAGTGCGTCGGATGTGGTACAGCGCCGGATTGAGGCTGACCGCTGGCGTCGACTAGGAGAGGAATTAAGAGCTCTTCTTGTTGACCGGCCGAAAGTGCAGTGTGCTGTGTCAAGGTTGCTGATGAGGCTGAGGGTGATGACAAGGTATGCGCGGTCGCTGCATGCTTATAGTCAGGATACCCGTTGAACCCGTGGATGCTGGCTGGCTGGGTGACTCGCCGCTGTAAAGCTTGCGGGATTGATGATGATGACGTCACGCTGGAGTAACGTCACGTCACGTCTGGCTGCGCTGACCAGGGGGTCACCAGTAAAGAGGTAAGGTAGCGTATCGAGTGGTTGTGAATAGCTATGCTGGTGGGAGAAAAATAACTGAAGAAAAGCAAGCTTTTCCAAAACAATTCGTAAGGGGCTGTTCAATAATTCAATTAGGTTTGCCAGAAATCTAAGAGTACATGTGAATGGATTTCCACTCGTATATAAAAAAGGCATACCTACTACTTCGACAGGTTTGTTGGATAATGTACGAAAGTAGACTATAGTGTACTTTTATTAACCGTTTGTTGTTAACAATACTTGTTAAGTGTTGTTAACATTTATTTTTATTTTTAAACCTCAACTTTATAATTGTCTATATTTTCTTTTATATGTAGCTTTAATCATTTTAATTAATTTTTAACCGTTTTGATCAAAGTGAATTATTGATACATAAACATTTGTCACTGTATACACTTTTATTGAATACCGTCCACCTTCTAACACTCATTAAAACTTCCCGACAACTCTATTCAGGTACTATTTGGACAAAATATTTATCGTTAATTGGCCATGTCCACCCGCATCAGTCCCAGAAAGCAATCCTCATTAAAATTTCATCCGCAAACCCTGAGGCGAAGCTTTGACAACCAATTAGTTAAGTAACATAACACTTTAACATCAAACTCTATGGTGAAACTCTAGTGTCTATGGACTAATATTATTTGAATCATATTACACGACCATTGTGTCGGGACAAAAGCTTGTATTGTTAGCTTGTTAGTAATACCTACTATCAGGTATTGATTATTTTACCAATTAATGCCTGTAAACCAGACAATACCTGTCAGAACTGTCAGTATTTTGCAGATAGAATTATAAGTACAACAGCTACTATGATGCATAAATGTTCATATTTAGCTACAAGGTATTCTTGCATTTTTTTTTCGTGGTAGTCGATTTTCCACATTTGCCTAATAATTACTCTCTGGTGCTGGTCTTTTGTTCTACTAAACATTAAAATCTTTGAAGTTCTCTAAATTTAAAATCTTTAAAGTCTATCTTACAAGATATACCTACAGCTGATATTCAACCTTGACCTTCCCAATCCCCAACTTGGGGGCCCCAAGATGGTGTGATGTATTCACACAATCGAAACAGGGTTTGTAACGGTCAAACTTTCTTAAAATAAGAAACACACGGGTTGAATCTGCTTACACAGGTCTTAGCATAATTCAAACTACTTTTATTCTGTATTTAAATGGGGTCTGGACTTTTGAATAAAAATTCTCCAGACATAAATCATTGAAGACAGGACAGCTTTAAAAAAATTGCCTCTAAATAAAGATATTCAAATAAAACTCCGTTTATTCAATCTTTGACAGGTCGGTCTCCAGTAACAAAATTAAGATGTCAAGTCACATATTCTTATTGTGTCCGACTCTGAACGATGAATACAGGTACCAACGACATTTTTCTTAAAACGATGCCTAATAAATCAATACTCCGGACTGTGACTCAAAATTCACAAACATCTAAACCTTGGCTAAGATTCACTATCAGGGAAGCTGCGAACTCCAACATTGGTATCATATCAAAGCAAACAACGTATACAAACAAAAATGTTTTTTTCTCTCGCTGTAGGCTATAGATTGAAACGCTGTGTACACGGAGGGAAAAAATTACAAAAATATGATCATTTTTACTAAAATTTTACATAAACCGAGGACAACAAATCATAATAACTACAAATTGATTTTTGCAAATATAATTAGTAGGTTTGTAATATCTAGATAACATTTAGTACTTTCAATAGCTTAGTTTTGTAATATATAATAGTAATTACATGAAAAGGTGTAATAATTTACTAAAATTAAATTTAAAACTTGAAAATGCAAAAAAATTTTTTTTTTTTACATTTGAGATTAGAAGGTTGTTAGAAAATAATAATAATAATTGCAATTCCTTTGTTCGCATATTATTACATTCGCAAAAATATTATATTCGCAAAATATTATATTCTCGAATTATTATATTCTCAAAATATTAGAAGTACAATCAAACACAGTGAAAAATAAAAATGATTTTATTTAAATCAAAATCTCTTATTCCAATACCTAGGCATCATGGAAACACTTTCGAACGTAATACAATATTAAAATAAAAATTAATTGCAGTATCATATAGTATTGCAAAATTATTTGCATTTATCATTAATAAAATATAATTAATAATAACTGAAACTAAACAAATCCCGAGTGATCAAGTGCATACAAGTTTTCAGTGGCATCTGTTTCCAAGCACGACGATTGGTACTGCCGCTCAACAATAAAAATTGCAAAAGTATATACATCATGGAAAATTTATGGGAGCTTATTCAACGCCGCTAACATGGTTAAGCATTCTATTGATTGAATTTTGTTGGATAAACAGTCTGTGATAATGCAATTAATTTTTCTATCATTTTCAATGTATTTTAAAGATCTTTTTTTATCAGGGCAGTGGAAAGCACTTTTTAGCAATCTTTTATTTTGAATTTGAGCTTCTGCTTTTAATGCTACTAAAAATTGGAAAATGGTTGGTCGAGATGGAATTCGAGAGTTAATTCTTCTGTGCCATCCTTCCACTGCATTCGTAGTACGGTTCTTTTCACCATAACAGCTAAAAATATCTTTGGTAATGGTTTGTATCCACTGGTTATTAACATAGTCTTAATTTGCACTTTAAACTTTAATATTTCGTAAATCGAGCATTAAATCGAAAAATAATTTTAGCAACCCCTAAGCCATTTTAGAAGACCTATTCAACGATACCCCACACGATGGGGTAGATGATGAAAAAAATATTCATCCCCACTTCACATGTAGGGGAGCTACCCTATAAAAAAATATTTTCCAAAATTTTATTTTACCACTTTGTTGGCGTAACTGATATACGTACTCCTACAAAATTTCAGCTTTCTAGTGCTAACGGTCACAGAGATTAAGCGAGGACGGACAGACAGACAGACGGACGGACAGACAGACATGGCGAAACTATAAGGTTTCCTAGTTGACTACGGAACCCTAAAAAAGGGGTTGTAGGTTTGATTACCATCCGAGACAAATATATGTGATGAATAACCTATGTGATGATGTCAAATATTTATTATTGTTTCCCTCAAATTAAAAACATTTTTCACTGTGATTGTTTTTTATGTAGTATTTTGATAATATAATAATTCGAAAATATAATATTTTGCGAATATAATATTTTGCGAATGTAATAATATGAAAACAAAGGTTGCAATTATTGTTAAGAGGAGAAATTATTAGGAGAAATCTTAGCTACTTATAATGTAAGCACTGTAAGTAGCTAAGATTTCTCCCTAAATACTAAACACCTTCATTAATTTCTAGTGGTGTTTTTTCTCACCGTGTAGAATACTCGTAAAGAGAAAAAATATTATGTAATTACCTAATTCTTCAACATACCTCCTTAATAAATAATGCATGTTTTAAATGTTGCAAAGTAAGTACAGAATGAAATTTTTTGAGTTTTTCTGAACTAAACAAAAAAAAATCCTCACTAACACTATATTACAACAGCGTAGCGTAGGGCATTGGCGGTCCGAGGTAACATGTTGGCCCAAAGATTCGCTCGGTGCAGCAATCAAGTGAAAGTAACACTTTTTAAGGCATACTGCCAGTGCTTTGGGTCAACTATACCAAAAGAACGCTGGATGACCTACGCGTACTTTATAATAATATTTTTAGGATGCTGTTGGGACTGCCACGATGGTGCAGCGCTTCTAATATTATGTTTGCGCAAAACCAAACTGACGGCTTCCACGCCGTCATTCGCAAGAAAACCGCGTCGCTGTTGTCAAGGTTGCGGGCGAGTGGCAACAGCATTCTAAAAACTATGGCGGAGAGTATCGACTCTCCGATTATTAAAAGTTTTGTGGGAAGGACAATCCCAAAACATTAATTTGGGGATGCCCTTTTCTCAATACTATTTAAGCGGTCTTCTTCTTAACTGTATTTTAACTACTAACACTAGTAATAAGTTTTAATATTGTTTACTAACACGCTGGATCTTTGTTGTCCGAAAATAAAGAATATTATTATTATATTAAGATCTAATCAATTATGTTATCAATCAATTAATCTAGCTAAAAATCGTAAACAAAACTAAAGAAATCGCAATCCGCCGATCGACAATATTTTCGTAGCTAAATGACACAGCCGATATTAGAATGGGAGCCGACAGTCGTATAATATTTATTTTTATTTATTATTTTACCTTGATATCAATGTGCAGGAAGTACGGGGTGCAGTTTTCCCGGATAGCGAAATCATCCACGAAAAGGTGCAAATTGAGGAAATGTAGTTTACCTGTTATTTGTTCCTCACTCAACAGAATTGATTTTCCCGGGGTTTTCTTATAAGATGTGTTTGTCCTTACTCAGTGTTTATTTACAATTTACAAAAAGAACAATCTTGCAATAAGTATTCCTAATTTATAATAACGTCTACGTACGTTTTATACCTACACAATAATATAAATCTTTTCTTACGTAATTTTTTACAAAAACCATTTATGAACTATCAATCTATCGAACTCACAAATATTTACACTAACTGGAATTACCTACTACTTACTTAATTAAAATTGACATTATTATTGTTCAAATTAGTTCTTTAATTTTATTTGCTTTCCCTCTCATATTTTCTGCCATTTCAACAGTCAGTTTTGTATTGATCAAAATAAAACAAAGTGAGCGGAGAGCAATTAATTTAGGGGTCCGTCGTGCAGCAGCGTCCTCTGGCGGGTGGACCAATCGAGTAATTGTCGCGAGCAATATTCAAATGGCGGAAACAATTAGCGTAAGTGCTGTACACGTATTTAGTTGTCTAGACCTTTTAATGCCATGCCATCAGTACCCGTTCGTACTGATTGCAAAATAATTAAGAGCTTAACACATTTGTGCAAATGTATATTTATAAATCATCTAAGCTAAGACGAACCCATAATTATCTAGCGTACCTTAAAACTTTTTGGCAAAAATTGATTTTTACAAAAAATACTAAAATAGATTTCGCGATAGCAACAACAATCCATCAAAACCAAAGCAATTGCTAATGGGCACCTACAAGCTTCTCTAAAATCTGAAGCACCCAATTAAAATATTAATCCTACCATTAAAAGATTCTTGTACAATCAAGCAGTACACGGTACAATATAGCTAAATATTATTGAATAAAAACTGACGGGTTCCTCCCCTTGTCATTTCGCTCTAAATCTCTTTTGTGTTCTGCGATAACGCTACAAAGCCTGCTAATGTCTTTTAAGGACTTAGTGATTTAAACGGACTAAATAATGAACCGACTACCCTTCTATGCTCGGAGTTCTCTATGCAATTTATGGGCTTAAAACCTTAGGGATACCTCGCGGGACGCAGATGTAGGTAGATATGACTGCAACTAAAGCGAGTGGTAATTTTTTATCCGGTGACTGGGCATTATGATAAAAGAACATCGGTGTTTTTATATAACTGTGCGACCGTGTGTCTGCACGTTTGTTTTTCTTTGATATAAGATTTTATTTTTAATTTTGCAGTGCCAAATAATTCGTTTAGGGTTTCTGTTATGTTATTAATAAACAAGAAATAACCTCCTCGAGACTCTTCCTCTAGATCTGTTAACAAAACTACATATTATAAGATTTAATTATTTAATATGTCGTTTTCAAAATCGATTTACATCGGCATTTTTTTTTCGGCATGCATGGTTTACGTAGAAACATTGTGAAAATTAATTGAGTTTTAGAATAAGATGTAAGTAGAGATCTACTTACATCTTATTCTAAAACTCAATTAATTGCGATAAAATAATTAGGTAACCTTTCATAACATTCCCATATCTTCCCAAAACATTCGTTCAACGTTCCGACTTAATTCCACTTCATATCTCGAAACACTCACAGATTTGTGAACAAATCACCGTTACAATGTACTTATGTGCTCGTAGGTAGTCGGCTCCTTGCATCGAGAGCGTTCGCATGACGACACAAATCCGGATGATGTCTGTTTGTTATCAGCGCTGAGCACTCGACTGTACGACTGTACCTCGAGGGCTGCCACCAGCTCACGCAGTAATCGCATTATTTATCGAATTCGGACCATTTGGTATATGATCTGTGTATAGGGAACTTTGTTCTTATTCCTATTTAGATAACGGAAATATTGATTTGCTTTTTTCGTTGTAATAAAGGAGAATGTGCACCGTACTATGGGTTTTTGCCCTGAAGCCCAATCCATAAGACATATACCAATAAATAGAGCTTTTCAACTAGAACCTTTGCTTTTACACGACTTTTGCCAATTGTTCGTCAGTACGGAGTTATTAATGACCTAAATAGGTGACAACTTGGGCACCGAAGTTAAGGAATTCTTGGCACCCAATAACCATTCATAGAGATATCTAGATAAAATAACTTTTTCCATTAGGCCATTTAAGAAAATTCAGTCATGTCAAAGGAAAGTCAGTCAACAAGGCAATGAAGACTAAGGAGGAAAATGGCCGTTTATAAATCAACATTAAGCAAAGATGGGAGGACAGAATTCGTCTCTACCCTAAGATAAAAATTGATGATGATGCAGACATTCTAAATATCCGAGTCAGAGCTTCCAAGTTAGCTATCTGCATCTTTGCGAAACTGCTGAATAAATTGTGACCGATAATAAAAATGTATCTTTTTTTTTCAGGTCTTTAGTTTTGCCTCATACAACTCGTGCTCACTTACGTTCATGACACCTCTGGCCTGTGTTGTACCAAGCCTTATATCACTGACAGCCTGTTCTAAAAACCAGTATTCATCAGGAATTATGCCACCTTGATGTATTTTTGGCAGAGTTCCTTCGTAATATAATAAAGTAGTTAACATAGTTTTTTTTTTTGTAAACCTGTAGCAAGTCAAATACTTAATCTATTTCCAACTATCGTTCTGTCGAAATAAACGTTTCTTTCTCTCTGTTTTCAAAGGTTGTTCTCCAAAAATGGAACCCTACGTACAAAATGCTTGTTAGAGAATCGTCCGAGATTTCTCCGCCCTTATATTTTATTTCGATTGCAACAAGTATTATCCTCCTGTCAATATTATCGGCGATCGTCTCGCGGCTTCCAGCGAAATTGCTTCGATTCCCCACGCGTTGCCCAACCGTCTATTGTTTCTTTTTGTTTATACTCCGTTTTCATAGACTTTTGTAACGCTCCATCTTCGGGAATCGCGAAATAAGACGCCATTTGGTCATTTGTTTTAAGTTTCTTTTGTTTTTTTTTTCAGACGGTGGATGCGAACAAGCAGGGGATCGAACCGGAATAAATCAGTTTTCCCATTTATGGAAATTCTAAATACCAAACCCTAAAAATAGCTACAAAACCGGCGTGTCTCATTTGCGTTATTCTTATAGGAAAAATTGTTGCAAATTGCAAACTGAAAATCAAAAGTAGAAACTGCTTCGTATTCTATTAAGGAATTAGATTTAGTTTTAGAATATGTAAAATATACAGACAGACTCGAAAAGTGACTATGTTTTATAATATGTATAGAAGTAATAAAATTAAAACAATATCACAAAATCAAGTTCAACTAATCCATACTTAATATTATATATAAAAAGATTTAGATAAAATTTGGTATAGAGATTCTTTGAGTCCCGGGAAATATTATAAAGGCAAAAGTTTGTGAGTGTGTGTGTGTTTATATGTTTGTTGCTTCTTCACGCTCAAACGGCTGGACCAATTTTGATAAATTTTGAATGGAGGTAGCTGAAACCCTGGATTAACATACTTTTTATCCTGAAATTCCCACGGGATCGACACTTATGCGGGTGAAACCGCGGGGCGCAGCTAGTATTCCATAAAAGTGAAATACCTATAACTTATAACAATAACTTACTAAGATTACGTAACAGCTTAATGAAATCATAATAACCCGGTAGACACAGTATATCATAGAGATTAACTACTTCTTAAAAGAGCTACTCGTAGGTTATAACACCGTCCGCTTCGGACGGATTGGTAAGTAGGTAATATTATAACTAGCACATAGAACCACTAGATGTGCAGTTTGGCGCATTCAGCAGTTCCCTGCGCCATCTTTACTGCACTTGTTCCAAGACCATGAATTGTCTTATGTGCAGAGTGCCAAATGCCAAGGCTGAATGCCAAGGATTTTGTCAAATTATAATAGGTCTTTACCTATGAAATTGCCGTTCTGCAGTACTGGCCATTTCAAATCGAAATAATTTTTGTTTGGCTAAGAATTCTAATTTCAAATTAATTTTAATTTAAAAACATGCATTTTTTTTCCAAAAGTAGTCATTTGTTTATTGATTAGTGTTACATTTTCATCGCATTTCAATCTTTTTCGTCATCATGGATACGTTAAAAATTCGGGTAATTATGGAATATGAGTACCGTCTTAGCAGCAACGCGGCACAAGCGGCACGCAACATCAACGACGTTTACAGAGCTAACACTACAAACCAACGCACCACCTGTTATTGGTTTGCTCGCTTCCGTTATGGAAATTTCGACCTGAAAAATGAACCTCGCGGTCGTCCGAAGACTTTGGTCGACAATGACGAATTAAAGGCGATTGTGGAAGCTGATGATACATAATCTACGGCTGAATTAGCAGCAGCTTTCGGCGTTAGCGTCAAAACAATATTGGTCCATTTGCGTCAAATTGGCAAGGTAAAAAAGCTTGACAAATGGGTGCCCCACGAACTCAATGATCGCCAGCGCAAAGTACGACACGTGCCTTGTACTGCTCAACAGACACACAAATGAAGGAATTTTGAACCGCATTGTTACCTGCGACGAAAAATGGATTCTGTTTGATAGCCGCAAGCGCTCAGCAAGTTGGTTGGATCCTGGTTCAGCATCTAAACAATGCCCTAAACGAAAACTTAGAAAAGTGATGGTCACTGTTTGGTGGTCTAGCGCCGGTGTGATTCATCACCGCTTCTTACCAAACGGGGTGAGTATTACTGCAGATGTGTACTGTGAAGAACTGAACACAATGATGGAGAAGCTGGCACATCTCCAACCAGCATTGGTCAATCGCTCATCTCCGCTGCTCCTGCACGATAACGCGCGACCTCATAGTGCACAGCAGACGGTCTCCAAGTTGCAAGAACTGGGGTTGGAAGCTCTCCGTCATCCGCCCTACTCACCAGACCTTGCGCCTACAGACTACTACTTTTTCCAGAATTTGGATAACTTCTTGGCGGGAAAAACATTCAATACCCGAGAGGCAGTACAAAATGCCTTTGAAGAATTTGTTGCCTCCTGTCCAGCTGATTTCTTTAAGAAGGGCATCAATAAACTGCCACTGCGTTGGCAAAGATGCATTGATTGCACGGGTGATTACTTCGATTAATACAAATAAAAAATACATGAAAAAAATTCGTTTAAATTTTTTCATACAAAACGGCAATTTCATAGGTAAAGACCTAATAGTAATATTGTTATAACAGTTATTCTCACCTCAAAAATAAGCTTAGAGTGTATGTAAGCTTATCTTTGCGTTATGACTTGAGACCGGATTTTATGCGAATGCATTGTTTGCGTATGTATTTGCTTAGGCTATTTTTCAACTACTGGCATACTTTACCTACCAACAAGACACATACAAACATAGGTAGGTCGGTATTTTAAAAATAACTAATGACAAAATAAAAATAATACAAAAATATTTTAAGTGATAGAAGGTAAAATCTCAGTATTAAGCATTTGGAACAGTGTTGTACTTGAGTATTATGGTATTTGAGGACAAAAATCATGAATAACTCGTTGAAAATGTAGGTTAAGTAATTTGTTCTATTTTAAAGTTTTTTAAAGAAATAAATTTTTTGTAGTATTTTGCATATTTCGAGCACTTAAGATGCATATTTGCCTATTCAATAGCTAGGCAAGTTATTTGTATGTTTAATAGCTAGCTAGCTAAGTTGGATCCACTGTCTCGCTTTTGACGAAACAGGCTGTTGAACAAATTGATGGTATGTGATGTGACCAATGGTAGGTGACAAAAGTTGAACGTGTCATGTGCTTATCCATATTCTTTCCATTGATAGGACTCATCCTCCTCCCTGGCAGAGGGAGTAAACCGTAATAAACCACGCAAGCCCAGAACGGTTCTTGGGATTCGCTTGTCTTTAAATTTTTGCTTCTAGGACAGTCCTATACGATATTTATCGTTACCGTTTCAAGGGTATTACCCATGTAGCAATTCGGATTAGCAGTAGAATTAGTTTCCTGCTGTGGTCGTTTCTACGGCTGTCATTCCTAGATCTTTGATACTTGTTACGGATAGACAGAAGCCCAAAAGTCTGATAACCAGTCTTACCAAGGGGTATCGTGTTACTCAGTAACTGGCTGACTGTGGAGGTCAGATAGGCAGTTGCTCCATGTAAAATACTGGTATTCAGCTACATCCGGTTAGACTGGAAGCCGACCCTAACATAGTTGGGAATAGGCTAGGCAGATGATGATGAGACATGCTCGGAAACCCAAAAGCGTTGAGCTCTTTAAGTTCTGAGTTGAGCTGCATGATTGCTGACAAATGCGTGCCCTGACTAGACAGGTCCACTCAATCCTTGTGGCTCTTTTTTCGAAAGACCATTTCAGACACCAATCTACATGGTCTTCACATGATCTGACCAAGATTATGTCTGAACTTTAATAGAGACCTTTTAATAGAGACTTTTGTTTCGGCCTTTCTTCTCAGAGTAGTCGCATAGGAAACATCGACCTCATCTAGCTTTAAAAATATGATTGACGTGTAAAAGTGTTTATATAAACGTACTTACAAAATAAAATCAGAACGATTTGGTTTAAAATTGGTAAGAGTTAAATAAATTGGTAAGGGTTAACAATCGAATCAGTTGGAAAATCTCAAAATCTCCGCTGAAGATCTCCCAACTGGACATGAGTTACCTTGGGTAATCTGGAAGTCTTTAAACAGACTCCGAACCCAGGTAGGCCGAAGCAAGGATAACCTGTTCAGGTGGAGATTCATAGACGGCTCCGCCTTGGAGTGTAAATGTGGTGCTGTCCCACAAACGATGGGACACTTAATATCGTGTCCTGCGTGTCCTGTCAGCTGCACGTTACAGGAACTGATGGACGGTGATGAAGGCGCCAAACAAGTAGCCGAATTCTGGGCCGAGTACATTTAGATTGCTATCGACACGCTAAGAAGAAGTTGGAAAAAATAAACGATATTGTTCGCTTTTGTTTAAACTTAAACGTCAGCTGGTTACTGACGATGTAAATAGCGTGATCTCGAAAGTAGTTCACTTGTTCAATGTTAATAATTTACTTCTAAATGAGAAAAAACCAAATGCAATAAGTTTACGCTACCTTACGTTAGGCAGGTGAAAACTTATGTGTTGATAAAGGGCGAAGAATTCAATGCTAAAGAGAGCACAGTGTTCTTGGGCTTAACTTTAGTTGCTAAGCTTCAGTGGGTACCACATACAGATCATCATCTGCCTAGCCTTTTCCCAACTATGTTAGCGTGGGTCGGCTTCCAGTCTAACTGGATGCAGCTGAATACCAGTATTATACATGTAGCGACTGCTTATGTGACCTCCACAACCCACTTACTGGGTAATACGATACCCCTTGGTAAGACTGGTTGTCAGACTTTCGGGTTTCTGACTACCCGTAACGACTGTCAAAGATCCACGAATGACAGCCGGGACCAACGGCTTAACATGCTTTCTGGCGCACGGAGGGGTCTCGGTATGTAAAGATGCTCACCCATCCACAGACCAACCGCAGCAAGCGTGGCTTAACGTGATCGATCGACCTGTGCGGCTGTTTTTCCGAGCACTTCTATGCTTGTAATATTAAGCGCAGCTATAATTCAGTTTTAATAATCTTGTTGGAAAGGGATTGCAGCGAGGAGAAGGAACCTATGCTCACAAAATAGGTACGTTAGATGTTACTGATTTAGTTAGATTTCTTCCAAATTACATAATTTAACTGAGAATTGATTTAATTCAAGCAACCACATGGTTGCTTGAATTAAATCAATTCTCAGTTATGAGTAGCTCCTTTATTATTAGAAAGAGAATAAATTATCGGAAAATTCCAACAAATTCGCGGAATCCTGTTAAAAAAGTAATATTGGGTATAAAACCATGCGACTTACTTGAACAGAAGGGGTTTGTTGGCAAAGAGCCCCGAGGCCTTCTCCTTCGCGGCATTGAGCCCCTGCATGCTGCCGGTCGCACGTCCCTCATCAAATGACACTCTTCACTAACACCTGCAAACAACATCACTGTTACTATTATGACTTTAGATGCCTTACTCTCTAATTAGCGTTCAACGTTCCCAGTTTCCCACTAGTAGGACACAGGCTTCCTTTATGTGAAAGGAAGCCTTCCTCTCCTAATTCACCAGGCGGGCCCATTGCGGGTTGGTGACTGACTAACATTTTACCTCAGATGGACCTATTCTCATATCATTTGTGAAGATTCGAGAGAAGAAGACTCCTCTATGAAATGATATTTCTATGTGAAGTACATCTTGGCGCATTTAGACATCAGTGATTTTAAACTACGCTTCGGCATTTTTATTTCTGGCTTATTCTAGGGACACATTGCGTAAAACTTAAGAATGTAAATTGTCATATGTGACGGTACAATAATTATTGAGAATCTTACAAGATTAATAGATTTACTGCTATGAACTGGAAATAAACTTTTCACTTTTCTTTGTTCAATATTCCCAGTTTATTCGTGAAATTGGGTATCTATTTGCGGGAGTTCTAAAGAAGTGTTTGAATTTATTCACAATTAAGTACAAATTAAATATCAATAAAATAATGATTTTTCGGATGAAAAACATAATTTTTTCCATTAATATCTTTTTAAATGTGGATCTTTTGGAATACATTGGATTTGCACACTAGTTCTTGAATCATTTGCAAAAGAGAATTGATCCAACATAACTATCGCCCTCATGTTACATAATCACTTAGTATGTACTGAGTATCTACCTATACATGAGCATGTACCTATATACCAGCAGCAGTAGTTATATACATATACAAAATTACACAAAGTCAAAATAAGAGTACATACAGATACATTTCACAGCGAAAAGAAAGAGATTCTTTACAAATATAATAATTAGTACTTACATTTTTCAGTTCCCTGGCGTAGCTAGCTCCGCTGTAGCGTCTGTCGATCGTGTAGCTCCCCGCGCGCCTCTACGGCGTAGCGCTACGGCTGCGCGTAGCCTCAGCCGTCATTGGCCGCTACGAGTGCGGACGTAGACGAACTCTGACGAATCACAGCCGGTGCTGTAAATGGGGCGGGGTTTGTCAGATTTCTGAAAATTTTCAGGAGGTCCCAAAATATGTACTATTGACGTCAACCCTAGCAATGTTATACTGAGCAGGCAGCCGTGCTTACCATATAGCCTGACTCCCACAGGCATGAGCAATTCAAGTGAACTAGCTGCAACAGTACATAACATTGTAACTTGGTACTCGCTCGGGTAATCGATACTCTTTGTGTCAGTAACTGCACAGCGGTAGGTATGATCTATAGCTTCATATTTTGTACTTTATAACTTCCATGTTATAACTAACCATGTTCCAGCGTAGTTTTAATCGTTTGAGTAAGTTTTACACGTCACTTCTCTTCAGTCATACTACCTGTAGCCATTTTCTCAGTTTTCTAACTGAAATTGTTGCATTAATTTACAGAAAATAAATAAGACGCAGCCTAAATTTTTTTTTTTCTAATTATAAATTAAAAACAAAAATCTCCTGTATTTAAACGTCGCGTTTTATAATGCCTACATATTATAGTGCATTTCTACAGGACAAGTTTAAAATTACCTCTTGTGTTTCTAATTTTAGTTAATCTCTTCAACTCAGGTTTATCTGGTTTTACAACCAGGTAAACCTCTCTATGTTTAGTTACATAGTACCTATTCAAACTATGTTGTAAATCAAAGCAAATCGTCTTCACAACAAAGGCTTCCCTATGCCCTCAGGAAACAAAGCAAAGAAACTCTGTTATTATTAATAATATTGTGTAAATTAGGACGCTTCACCTTCATCTGATGACTGAGAATTTTAAATTGACCATCCGGTGAGATAATGGCCAATCATGACCCTAACAATAATAAAACACAAAAATTAACCGACGAAAAACGAAACTGAAAAGCAAAAAACAAAGAAAACCTTCTAGTCTAACTAAGCTCCTAAATTATTTATTTCAAATCCATAACATGATAATATTTACATAATCTATCTAAAATAATAATAATATGTACATTTTTATGAAAAAATAAGCAAAATAATCATAGGACATCAAAAAATTCGTCCGCATCGCTGTCAACAGCAACATTGCCTAAAAGGCTGGCAGCATTGCCACGTTGTATGGCGAAATTATATAAATTACTCATTTTTATTCAGCGCTAAACAAAGAATCAACGAACAACAATCAACCTGCCATCATTTTACATGGCGCCTTTTTTCTTCGGTAAAAAAGAGTACTAAATAAATTCAACTGTTAGAAATAGTAATATTAGATGTTATTTATCACAATGATTAATTCTATTATAGCAAAAACACCTAAATGAAACTAACCATAATACTATCTGTAATTTTAACTAACTTTGCCAAATAACACAGGACTATTACATAAACGTATGGGACAGACTGATCGACGCCAGGGAAACTACGTCACAAGCTAGTTAGGTTAGTATTCTTACTAATAGTTTTTTGTGATTATTTTCACTGTTTAATTTTGTTATTTGTATTTTTGTGTTTAACGAAACTGTGTCCAAGTAAACGTTATTCATTATTTCTGATTATAGCATGTTACGGTCCCAAATAAAAAGGTTACGTAATTGCGTTAGTAGGACTTACGGAAAAGTCATCATCTCCCTAGCCTTTTCCCAACTATGTTGGGGTCGGCTTCCAGTCTAACAGGATGCAGCTGAATACCAGTATTTTACATGGAGCGACTGCCTATCTGACCTCCACAACCCAGTTACGGAAAAGTGTCAAGTAGAAACAATAAACACATATTTTTATTTCTTAAGAAGATTAGGAATACTGGGTCTGTCTACGACAATCTCAGTACACAGTATTCAGTACTGACATTATTATTTATTTTATTTATCTATCTACATATATTTTGCTGACGTAAAGATCATTCACTTCACCCCCTTGCTCTAAGCGACGCAAATAAAGGGACCCGTAACATCATATCTTGCGTGTCCTAACACCGACACGTACAGAAACCAATGGACGTTACTGATTATGCTAACTCATACGTAAGCAGCGCAACAGAATTTAGATTGCTTTCAAATTGCGAAGAAGGCAGTAGAAACTTCTACTCCACCGTCTGTCTAACCTTTTCCCTACAAGGTTAGAGTCAGCATTCAGTCTAACTGTATGATTTTACATGGAGTGACTGCCTATATGACCTTAACAACTTAATAGAATCTTATATACCAATATTTATATTTATCATCAGTTATCATTCTCTTGCTCGTGTCATAATTTATTTGGGCTCGGAGCAACATGTCATCTTCTTCCATACTTCTCTATTACTCGTCATCTCAGCAGTCCCCCTTTTTAGCCATCCAAAATAGGTTTATCCGATACCTATGGTACTCAAAGGGGAGGCAATTTAAATATCTCTCCTACCTTGATTAACCAGGCTGCTACAAAATGAGTACCCTGGAAGCTCGAAGGGAGCTCTTGAATTTGAGATTCGCATATAAACTGCTGAATAACACCATTGACTGACCACAATTGGTATGTAAGCTCAATTTCAGAGTACCCCGTAGACCACCTCGCAAACCTTTAACACCCTTAGCTCCACCTTTTCGCCGTACAGTATCTGGTGCTAATTCACCTATACCCCGCATGTGCAAACTCATAAACGAACGCAGCGACCTGGTTGACGTCCACGCAGACTCCATTTCGACGTTTGTTGTCAGACGTAATTCGTATTAGTATTTAATATAATTATCTAGAATTTAAGTACATTGAGTCTTTAAAATTAAATTTATAATTACAAAGAGCATTTTGGGTGTGGTGTTTATCTGTAATTGGTTGTGCAGTTAGATTTAAGAAACAATAACTTTATGTTTCTATCTGTATAATATCTGTAACAACCTCAATTAAATAAATAAATATCATCTTTCACACAGTCAATCTGTCATTTCTTTGGTCTTTCCCCACTTTCCTCCATGAGCGAATTTCACCAATGAAACTGATCTGAACTTGAACCGCGTTCACTTGCTGTCAACGTCAAAATTGTTGAATATTGACACTGAAAGCTCTTGAACGCCGTTCAGGAGTGCTGATCGCGTTCAAACTGAACACAAGTGAACTTTTAATCAAAAATGTTGAAACTTTTGAGTAACATAATGACAGCAATAGCTCGGTAATAATCGTTTCAGTTATATGCGTGGCCGCACCCGATGCCGATATAATATGATCGCTATATCGAGCCGACTTCATTTCACGGACAGAGGAGCTCGCAAATGAAGTTTCCGCGGTCCAGCGAACGCAAAGCCATAGGTCTCAGCCACCATAACTCATCTGGGGATGGATGCGGTAAAATATTGCTCAGTTATTTCATATTTACGAAAAGGTCCCCCTTGAAGTTTTTATTTAAGACATGCAATCAGGAGATTTAATCTAAATAATCTAGAATTAAGCTCGGTATTTATGTTATTTAAAATACAACATAAATCTGAAATCAACATAATCTATACAATTCTAAATCTATGAAATCCCGACAACCAACGATTTTAAGTTAAAAAAAAACACCAAATTTAAAGTGTTAAAAAGTTCCAAGATATTTTTATAGAAGTTAAGCATTACACATGGAGGCAAGTTGTATAATTATAGCTTTAATGGATATTGCCTCTGAGCTAAAAAACCATTAAGAGTATCTGATTTAAGTCAAGCAGTGATCGTTCTAGTCTGTTCAGACGACAAAAAAATTAAATACTATGTTTCAAAGCTATAAAACGTGCTGACAATATTTTCACAATATTCACTAGCACTATTATAACGAAGCACGACACGGCTGTTACTCACTAAAGATATTCATACTGTTATAAATTCTGTCAGAGCAAAGCTAGTCATCCATAAAAACTGTTCGTAGCACGTCGTAGAGCTTCGTAGCGCTTCGTAGCTCCGTCCCATGATTCATATTGCTACGCTGGCTGAATAACGCGTTTGAATCAAAATCTGCCCATCAGACCGTTTTAACTTTTTTATGATAGGAGCTCCTTTAAGCCTTTGAAATGAGAGATGTTTTTCAGAAACTCCATCGAATGTTTATATTCACTTTTAGATTTTATAGCATACGAAATTAAAATGAAAATATTTCCAACTGTAATGCAAACCAAACTATTTATGCAAGAGAAGTTAGGCACGTTAACAGAATACAAGAGCCGTTAATGATTTCAATTTTATGCAGAGTATCCTCTTTCGCAAAGAAATTCGTTGAACAAAGAACGACAAAATTTAAAAATCTGTGTACTTAGTTTAGCATTGTTATAAATTTAGCTTACCAAGCGAGACCACCCTCTTAGCGGGCGATTAATGTATATTTTTATATCATGAAACGTCAGATTAGGGGTGAATCGCAATCCATTTAAATAGTTATAAAACCGCTGAGCTTGCAACTCGATTATTACGAGTTTAGATGACGTCAGTTCAAACTGATTGGATGGAATAAATTAGTAAGTGAACTGTTTGTGACTTTATGTATGTATTTTACTTTCTCTTTACTCTACACTCAGTGTACTGTGCAGTGTACAGTCAACAGCAAAAGTAGATGATCAAAATCAGAAATTCAATACTAATGAACGGAGTTCGCGTCAGAACTGTGTGGCGTCGAATTGATTTCTGTGTGGCGTTGATGTGGCGTTGAGTGGTTTCGGGTAGCTTGATGTGCTGGCGTCTATACTTATTTTTCAGTTTTTTTATTTTTGTCTGTTTATATATGTGTGTGTGTATATAAATGGTCAAATAAATTATTTCGAGAGAATTTTGTGTCTTACATTATTATTATCTATAGTTAATATTATAAAGAGGTAAAGTTTGTGAGGTTGTAGGGGGTAATCTTCGGAACTACTGATTCGATCCAGAAAATTCTTTCACTAATGAGAAGCTACATTATCTCTGAGTGTCATAGGCTATGTTTTATGTTAAAACGAGAAACTTCACGCGAACGAAGTCGCGGGCAGAAGCTAGTACTATATTATTATATTAGCCGTTAATGTCCCACTGCTGGGCAAAGGACTCCCTACTCTCTACCTCTCTCTGTCCAGAGCTGCCAAGGACCAGTCTTTATGATAAGAGTCCAGTTCACCCCGCCATCTCCGTCTGGGCCTAAAGTGGGGATAAAATATGATAACGTAACTGACAGTACCAACACTAAAGTGACCAATTTAAAGTAAATGATAAATTGGGGGAAGTTTAATTAGGGAAATAAGTACCTGCCTGTGTTCATTCCGCATTTTACCGGAATTATCTGGACTGGTCTGGGCTTTAATCACTCGTTTGTATAATCACATTGCAACGCGGTAAATATTGTTAATGTATTGCATATTCAAACGATATGACTCTGACGCACGGCTCTGACCATAAAGTAGTTTCGAAATCGGTTCTGTTACTGCGACACATTTGGCTTTCACCAATGCTGAAAACTAGTTCTATCCCAAAAGTTAGTTTAAGTCAGTATGACGGGTGTACTGTTACAGAACTGAATATGTTATATATGAAAGGAATGTACCAGCAATGTGCCGGAATGTACCTTTAATGAAATTCAATGTACCTCCAAGAAACAAGAACAATTGTAATAATAAAGTGAGCCGCAGTCCTGACAGTCAGAATGACGGGTGAATACTAATAATGAATGTAATAGATATCTTATGGTTACCTAATATTTACCATAGAAATGTACCTTCAATGTACCTCATAAAAAAATAATCTGAAAATATAAAGCGACGAGTGATTAACGAGAAACTCAAGAAAATAAATTTTGACGCCTACCAATTTTTAATAGCAAGTGAGTATAGTGTTATTTGCTCGTATTGAGAATTAAACGTGATTATGAGAGGATTTCATTAAAGGTACATGCAGGTACATTGCTGGTACATTCATTTCATATATAACATATTCAGTTCTGTAACAGTACACCCGTCATTCTGACCTAGACAAAAGTTATGATAGTAACAAGCCTACGCCATTGGGGAAGCCTTAGTTTCTGAAGAAATATTATAATATAATACACGACTGAGTTTAATTTCGTCAATCGTTATTTTGAACGTACACGAAGCAAATGGAGTTTGTAAGGATCGAAACAGGTGGCGTTGTAGTTTCGGCCTAACCCCATTGGAAGAGACGTATGTATGCATCTATTATTTAAAAGACAAATACAAAATAACATTTATAATCTATGATTTGTTTGATTTGTCTCCGCCCCGAATATCAGAATGACTATTAAAAACATGGGAAAATTTTACGAAAACGATAACGATAATACATACGAAGGGTACAGGGGCAAAACAAGAAATGTCACAAAAACAAAAAGTTATGTAATTAACATTTTAATTTTTCAAAGTTAAAAACATTCTTTAGTGTTGCTTAAAATTATAAACTGCTAATAAGAACTTTAGTTTACCTTATAAAGTCTTATTTTTAGGAACATAAAATATTGAAATGAAAATATTTTTTTTTTTAATAATTAAAAAATTAAAGTAATTCACTTTTGGAACATGCAAAAACTGGTAATGTCCACTGTGTCCCATACAAGGAATGTCCAACTTAATATTTTTTTTACTAATTATACATGAGGAATGCCTTCAAAGTAGGATTGAGCCCCCTGAGAACAAAATCTTTTTAAATCCATTAAGTCCTTGTACTTTTCTGCACTTATAGGTAAAAAAATTGAATAGGAAAATTATGGCAATTCAAATTCATTTGATGTGTCTGATCCAGTTCCCTTTTTTGCCACTATGGGTGATTTATCCCATATACCATTATAATTACTTCTGTGTAAAATAACTCTAGGGTGTTCTCTTACACACATTATTTCTCTTTGGGACTGCACAGGAAATGAGCATTTTTTCAGATATTGATTTTGAAAAAATTCAGTAAATTTTCTGATTAGTTCGCCTATTCCTACCTCAATCACCTCAAAGGGTTTGGGTCTTTGGCGACTAACTTTCAGCAAATCATACCACTGGTATGGAACTTCCATGTGGGTTTTTAGATTGATAAGGCCCATATTTTTGTCGCATTCTAAGTATGAATGTCCTCGGATTGGATATGTAATTTTGATGGAATCCAAAAGTTTCATTTTGTGGACAACAAAATGAATGAATGTTATCACTGTGTAGTTCTTATTCTGTCCACCTGCTGAATCACAATATATTTCTAAATGCTTAATACGACTATCCAGGTGGTTAGTTAAATAATGAAACAGAAATGAAACCACTTCATCTGATCCCTTGCGTCCACAGGTTTCAGGATAGGTATAAAAGTAGGAGCTTGCATCTCCCAATGCATGGACATTAAAAGAGTACATTGATAACTGACGCTTGTAATACACATCGTTTGTGGTAATGTTTGGCAGGGATACATTCTTCTGGTAGTCCATGGCAATTGCTTGAAATTCTACATCTCTTTTGCTCTTCATTCTTGCATTCTTCTTGCGATCATAAAATGTTTGAGCCTTTTTCTTATGCAAATTGTTAAGAATACTTAACCGATTAAGTTCAATAGTATTTCCTTCAGCTCTTAATGCCTTTGCTTTTATTGTAAATTCATCACAGGCACTACAAGTATCAGTCCTTGGATAGCCAAATGATATATTAAACTCTGTGTTAAAGATGGTTCTGTAAGTTTCATAAGATACATGATTTTGTGACTCATATGTATCCAAGTATAACTTATACATTTTCTTTATGTTTAGATCTTCAGGCAGATATTCTTTTTTTGTATCATTTAAGCTGTAGTGACTTAACCTTCCTTTGAAGGATTTTATATGATTACATATCAGATCTTTAGTGTTATTGTCTAATCTCTTGTTTGAACTTGACTTGCCTCTTTTGTCACTTGGTGCAGTACCTGTAATTTTCAATGCCTTTTGAAGATGTTCAAGTTTTCCTTTAGTAATTCCAAATATGGATAAAAATGCCTTATAACAAACATGTACTTCCTTTGTGTCATCATTTTCTATCACCCTCACTTTGTAAGTGAAATGGGTTTGGTGGAAATTAGCATCCATTTCATCTGTCTTTCTACTTCGCCTTCTTTTTATTGAACACACATTCATTAAGCCACATAAGTATAAATTTTGATCATCTGTGCCCTTCATGCTGTTGAAGTCTTTAAGTAATTTTACACGTTGCTCTGATGATATTCTATCAAAACATTTTAATCTTTTACACCTACAATCATCTCCTGGCTCGTGCGTAGCAACTCTCATTTTTTTCATCACTTCCCGCATTCTTCCTGTTTTCTTTTGTTTCTTTGTTTTATGCACAAAGCTGTTATTATTTTCTTCGTCACTATCACTCATTTTACTAACGATAGACCAAAAAAAACAACTATATGTTCGAAATCATACACAGCCGCTCCAAATAAACACTCGACATAACCGCAAAGTAGACATAAGTATTTTGACAGCTTGGACATTCCTTCTTACGTTCCGTTACATTAGGGACCTTCCCTGTTTTGTCCCTGTATACAGTTTTGAGACTTAAGTAATACATCTGACTATACTTGTTTTTACACTTTTTGTGTAGTGCCAAATAAAAATACGCGGGAAAAAGAAAATATTGCCATCAAAAATAAACTTTTTGAATTTTAGTGACATTCCTAGTTTTGCACCTGTACTCTTCGATAATTCATATTCTGAAGCGGTACGAAGTTCGCCGCCGGGTCAGCTAGTTTCTTCATAAACTAAAGCTTCCCTAATAGCTTACGATTTATCCTTAAACATGTCGTACGTGATTTTATCGGCAAGTATTATGAGTGGCAAGTGGCAGGCACTTGCCAGTGATCGACCACTCGTCGATACAGCGCACTCAGCGCTTATCGACTCCGCTTTACCGTTTTAAAGCGCGGTGCATTTGGATGACCCTCCACAGAAACAATGAGACTTTCAACCTGTCCTAGATATGGAGGGGTTGAGAACCGCTTTAAATAGGTAAGTTTTACCTTCATAAAATGGTTCTCACTTACAGTATTTCTTTCATCTCGGTAAAAGTTACGAAAATTTACAAATTGGGAGGTTTTAATCTTGATGACTATGATAGATAAATCAATGGTATCGAGCCTTCTTTAAAAGATAATCGATAAAAGAGTCAAGTTATTGGATTTTCGTCTCACTAGGTAGCAAGCAGCAACTTTGAAAGATGACCAGCAAGAAAACTGGATAAAAAATGCTTGCATTATTTAAAAAGGTGTAAGTAGGTACTTTAGTACAAAAAAAAATTGTGATTGCTCAGTCACCTTTCAAATCATATTACTCCGCTTGGAATTACAGGACAATAATGCAACACTCAGTCGATAACAGACAACTATATTGTCGAAAATCGCAATTTTGTGACACCTCATAGCTCCTCCAAACGCACCTTTTTCCAGACGATTGCCTATCACCACCACTACCTGGGGTAACACACCCTCTCTCTCTCACCCACACGTATTCCATCGCTCTGTCCCCCTCTAGCTCGCTATTTATGACTTATTAACTCCTCTAAGGTATCATGGCAACCGCTCCCACGCCGCTCCACGATTTAATATAGAAAATTGTGAAGCCAACCGAGAATAACTCAGGATACAGTTTATTAAATTCTTCATACACGTGCCGATTCACTTTTTAAGAGTTCATCAAGCAAGCTAATTAATTTAGTTTTACTATCTGGAGCACAGGTAATTAAATCACTGCTTTTTCAATCATGAAATTATATCAAAACTGATTATGACCCTTCGCTTGATGATATTTTTATCCTGGTATAGTAAAAACACAAGACACTTTCAAGCATGTTTCAGTAGGTACATTTATTTCTAGAAATATTTTTATTTAGGAAATGCGGGTGATCGTTACTCCATAGAAAAGCTCTCGCCAGTTTCCTTTCTTGTTAATGACCATAAAGCATTGATTTTTTTTACAGAATAATAAATAATAACTACTTGTATGTCCCTGTTTTCCTTTTTGATGACACATTATTTTTAAAAGCACTAGAACCCTGAAGAAATGCCGATTTAAACAACTGTCAACAGAGGCCTAGTGTACAAATTTAACAACTATTAATGAAAAAACACACACATATACATAGGAGCATAGTAAATGTATATCCTTCTTATTCAGTTTATGAAATATCTTTTAAATTGGTTCAATATTGGAGGGGGAAATAGACGAGAGCCAAACCTCGAATAATAGTTAATATGACTTTTTACTTAGGATTTTTCATAAGTCTCTTCGGCTACATTTCCTTTTAAATATAACAATAAGGCTTTAAGAATAATCTAAAGATAAAGTATCACATGTCTAATTTCCAACCATCACAAAACCAACAAACAAGCATTTTTACCAACTCAACAAAGCCAAAGAAGGTAAAGAGAAAACATTTATGTTAATTTTATTTTGGTATTGAATTTCAACAGTGGAAAGCGATACGGAGCCACAATCCGTATCCTCCAGCGCCAGATTGCGATGTTTGCCAACCGATCGCTCCTTGGGGACGCGACTCAACCAGTTTTCGCTCACAAAGCAATAAAATACCCCTAAACCCTCCGATATTTATTGAGAACTCACTGATATAAAATACCAAGTTGCTGAATTATTAAATTTTTGTGAGTGGCAATGTGAGAACTGTTTTCTTGATGTATGGAAAGTACGTTTAGGCATTATTATTAATAGGTTCGTCAATTGCGATGTAAATGTAAAAATTTGGTTAGAATAAAAACAGAATAAGGCTAGAAACATGAAAAGAATGAAGTAAGAATGTAGGTATAGAGAAGCTTTGAAAGTCTAAAATAATGCTTTAATGTATTTGATTTTTTAACCGACGAAAAAAAGAAGGAGGTTCTCAAGTCGACGCGTAAATTTTTTTTTAATGTATGACGACGCATAACTTTTTACAAAGTAGTCCGATTTCAAGTGTTCCTCCACGTATCGGTTACAGTTTTGTTTGTAAATTTACCGATACAAACAATCAGTATATTTTTAAATACAACCTGATCGACCTACTTAAGTCAGTTATTCAATTGCCAATAGCACTACCTAAGCAACTTTCGATTTCCGTCGTTAGGGATACTATTTTTATTAAGATTTGGTTCTTCTGGCTTAATGGTTTAGGCCTGTTGCCAAAAACAACTAAAATCTGAGATGTTTTTAAATGAGAGGTGCAACTTTTAGCCAGTCTTACCATATCATGGTTATTCTAGTTATTTTTCAGGTAGAACCAGTAATCAAGCAGTCGAAGGGTAACGCGTCTCATACATATTTGCATATGTAGCGGGCTCCGACGGCGGCGGCTAAACGTAGGTCTAAGGCTCAGATAATTTCATAGCAAAATAATAATAAGTTAGCATTAAATTATTATAAAACTTTACGACCGTATTTCGTAAATATTTATGGAAAATCAATTATTTAAATCCTATGTCCAGCAGTGGACGTCTTTCGGCTGAAATGATGATAATGAATTATTTAAATAAACTATTTCAATATTCACTCAAACAAAACTGGTGTGGTAGCAACGACAATGAAATTTCCAAGCAAGTGTGTACCGTGTACTGTGACTGACTAACTATTAAAACAGGTAAATTGATCTACAATGACTATTTTACGCATCGTTAAAAAATAACAAATAATTGCTAGTTAGCAAAGCGACTGCGAGGCTGACTATTTTCGCCCATATAAATGCAATGATAGGTTAGCAAGAAAGCCCACGGCTAACTGTGAGAGAAGTGGTTATCACCACCTGCAAGGTGATAGTGTAACACACATAAAATGACAATTGATCGTAATGGGTTTCATTTTGAACGTTCAGTCACGTTTATTGTGTAATTTACGTTGCTGAACAGACGAATTTTTCAAACCTATGAAGCAATGGATTATCAATAACGTTCAAAACTCTCGGATTGTGATTGAAAGTGTATTACGCAATTGGAATGCTGTAACACAACACAAAAGGGGTAAAAAGATACGATGACAACGTTTGAAACAAAGCTCACATAATCATGGTTTGTTATTCTTTAAAAGTAAAAAATCTTGACTAATTTAGTAGGAATCGACAGATTAGATCGACATGGTACCTTATGGCACACAAGTGAAAATCTGGGTCCGTGGCTTAGGCCCCCAGTGGTCGACGCACCTGTGGCCGACGCCCCCGATTCGATTTGTGCCTGACAGTACATTTGATCAAAAATTACTTTGAATTAAATTAATCGTATCGGGGGCGTCGGCCACAGGTGCGTCGACCACTGGGGGCCTAAGCCACGGACCCGAAAATCTAACTATAAAAGCTTTTAGTCTGCGCCAGGTGAAAATCGATACTCACAAAAAAGTAACAACCTGAAAGCGACCATTGTCCCACCCAAAGGAAGGAGACCGATCAGTTTTGCATCTCATTTCCTCGTTTCCAATATGAACAACTAGCTGCGCCGCACGGTGTCACCTACGTAAATGTCGATCCCGTGGGAATATCGGGATAAAAAGCAGCCTATATGTTAATCCAGGGTGTCAGCTACCTCCATACAAAATTTTATCAAAATTGGTCTACCCGTTTGAGCGTGAAGAAGTAACAAACATATAAACACACATACACTCATACACACACTCACAAACCTTTAGCCTTTATAATATTAGTGTGATATCGACCGATGATACATAGCAACCTTTGTAATAAATAGCTATATGTTAATGAGATTTCAGGTGAGGGGAGGCGGTGCCGGCCAGGGCCCCGCCCCTGCCAGCCATTGTCTTCCTCAAACCCACCCGAAATTGAATAAATTAACGCTAAATTTAATAACTCTATTAACGTTTTGTCGACGCAAACAACTCCTGGCGTATAATAGTTGAAACGTTTTCAGGGGCGGGTTCGTTATTAGATTAGATACGTCGACTGTTTAGGGGGACGAGAAAGCTTTCCATACTGATTAATATCATGATCCAAATAAAATGGTACACAAAACAACATTATTTTTATTTAATGTAAGAGCTTGTCAGCTTTTGTTACAGTCACTTTGCAATATTTTTACTGCAATTTTGTTTGACGGTCGGTTAGACCGGTAATAAAACTAAAAAATCAAGTTAAATTCTAGATGTGGGAATTTATGGACAGCTTATTTTACTTTCTATAAACAAACAAACATTAAAGTTCAGATGTTATCATTAACATCGAAATTAAATTTGTATGCTCATTATAATATAAAGATGTGGAAACTGGACAGCTAAATAGTTACCTAAATTGTATTTTTTACCTTTTGTAAAATGACAACATTATGATAACATTATGAATCATAGTGGACAGTTAATTGTTAAGTTAATCGTATTAAATCCCATTGGTGAAGGATTTTTCATTTTTTTGTCTGTTCTAAAATACCAATCAATCTAATCCAAATCCAATCCCAATCTCTTTGATTATACCTAAGTAGTGCAGCGAAAAAAAGAAAAACACGGACTGTCTTCACCATATTATGATTCATAATGTTATCCTTTTATGATTTTGCCAAAGTGGCCTTTTTATGCCCCCAGATGTTATCATTATCAGCATTATGCTCATTATAAAATAGTAAAAAAAACATTTGTTTATTTTCACTCTTTGTCTGTAGCTAATAAATCAAATTTTTTCCTCACATTTCTCTTATAAAATAATGCCTATTTCGCATCGTGGATTAGTAGAACGAGGCAATTCTCTTAATTTTAAGAACGTTCATAGTCGAAGGCCAATTCTACTAATTTAAAACGTTCAAGATCTAGTCTCAGTCTCATCTCGGCGACAAACAAATGTCAAAAACTTGTCAAAATGTAGGGAAATTAGAGGTATTTTTAACAGATTGAGACTGAGATCAGGGGGCCTAAAAAGGCCACTTTGGCTGAATCGTAAAAGTATAACACAATGCACAGTTAACTGTTAAGTTAATCGTATCAAATCCTAGTGGTGAAGCATTTTTCAGTTATTTTTTTTTCTGTGCTGAAATACCAATCAATCCAATCCAAATCCAATCCAAATCTTTTTGATTATACCTACGTAGTGCAGCGAAAAAAAGAAAAACACGGACTGTCTTCGCTTCGCCATAATAAAATTCATAATGTTATCCTTTATGATTCTCCAAAGTGGCCTTTTTAGGCCCCCAGACTGTGAACGTTCTTAAAATTACGAGAATTGTCTCTCAGATCTCAGTCTCAATCTGTCAAAAATAGCTCTAATTTCCATACAATTTGACAAGTTTTTGACATTTTTTGACATTGTTTGTCGCCGAGACGAGACTGCGACTAGATTATGCACGTTTTAAATTACGAGAATTGGCCTTCTGAAGGCCAATTCTCGTAATTTAAAACGTTCATATAGTCATGTATATAGAGTATTTATCCGGTACAATGTTTCCGTACTCTTTATGATGTGCCACCATTGTCGTCATGTAAACCTCTTTTTATAGAACTGAAAATATGAACTGTTCCCGGTATGGACATATTTGAATGCTGTTACTTATGTTAAAATGCACTCTGACTTATTTCAACGCCTTGGAGACACTGTTACGTTCAACACAAGATATTATACTGGTTATTCCTGCAAGGAAAAGTCACTTATATCACAGAAGTTGCTTTCCAATGCATATAGGTGAGGATTTAATATTAAGCATAAACAGCCTATAATATTCCCACTGCTGGGCCACAGGCCTCCTTTCTGTAGGAGGGAGTAGGTTGCTATCCACCACGCGAATCCAATGCGTGTTGGTAGATTTCACGTCTTCGAATTTTTGGCTCTAGGACATGCCGATTTCCTCGCGTTGTTTTCCTTCACCGTTTTGGGAACTGCCAATCAGTCGTTTTGAAACAGCTTTATACAAATGGCTTATAGACAAATAATTTTAATCCGTCAATGAGTATCTAAAGTTCAAGATTCACACTGACATTTTCCTATTATAATTTGATAAATGCTTGACATGATAACTTGACTTGACAATATAAAAATTATGATATACCTAAATACCAATTTACTAGCTTCACTTATTTAAGGGGGGACCGCCAGGGTAGGCTGCAAAATTCAACTGACTGTCATGAAATTTATTTATTTTATTTTACAGTTTTTGGAAAACTTACAGCTAAACACTTTTGCACGATTGAGAGTAACACAAATAAGTTCAATTACAAGTTTTCACAGATAGAAGAGCATATCAACAAAAACAAAAAAATATTTGAGAAGGTAGACAGTTTTTTGAGTAAAAACATTATCATAAGTAAGGTAAAAATGTGTCTCAAACAGAGGAAATTGTTATCTATCAGTTTACGTGATCAAAAAAGAAATAACAGAGTCCTTTTTAATTTTGAAATATCAATCAATAGGGTTGTATGAACTTAGAGGGTTGATTTATGATTTTAATCATTATAATTCTGTACATACATACTTGTTACGGTCGCGGATCATATTTTGATCAACAAATCAACATGACACTGGCCTGCAAATCGCAAAAAACCTAAGAAAATTTGAATTTCACGGGGTACTTTAGCGCAGGGGATGCGCGATTAAGAAGCGACACAAACTATTTACAAAATGATTGGCTACCCCGGCTCTTCCCCATTAATTAATATATTCAATAATCACGCTAGATATAGCAAATTGTTTTAGAAACTGTAAAAAACTCGAACTTCTGTAATGTACTACAATTCTTGCAAATAAGTTTCATTCCATTTAGGAAAGTCATATTTACGTGACTATCATTATAAAAAGAATGTCAAAAATGTTATAATAAATAAATTTTAATTCATCTCCGCTATAAACTTTAATAAACACTGAAACTGATCACATGATCTGACCAACAATATTGTTAGTACTTATTTTGAAAGAAACTATGACCTCTGAGTTTGTTAAGGTGTTTCTTCTCAGAGTAATCGGATGGAAACAGTTATACAAACTATTTTACACGTCAATCATATTTAAAAAAAACAAGATCAGGGACCTAAAAAGGCCACTTTGGCAGAATCATAAAAGGATAACAGAATGGACAGTTAACTGTTAAGTTAATCGTATCAAATCCCATTGGTGAAGCATTTTTAAGTTAGTTTTTTTGTCTGTGTCAAATCAAATCCCAATCTCTTTGATTGTACCTACGTAGTTCAGCGAAAAAAAGAAAAACACGGACTGTCTTCGCCATTTTATAATTCATAATGTTATCCTTTTATGATTCTCCAAAGTGGCCTTTTTAGGCCCCCTGATCTTGTTTTTTTTTAAATATGATTGACGTGTAAAATAGTTTGTATAACTCTACTTACAGAAACAAATATTGTTCAACGCCAGATGATGTTATCGGAGGAATTATTAACAATTATTCCATACAAAAACTGTCAGATGTTAATTTTATTTCAATAATAAAAATTATCTGTCGATTGAAAAATCACCCCTAATGTAGTTTTATGTTTTCTGAATACACCTAAATAATAACTTAACAAAAGGCGGTCTGATATTCCTTTTACAACAGTTAAATCAGCGAGGCTGGATTCGAACTCACGACTTGTTTGTTGGTCGTCTCCTACTTAACGTCATATCATTTTAGCTACCGTCACAATAAAAAAAATACGAAATTAATAAGTGTATGGAGATCATAGATTACTTCAGCATGAGAAAAAATCTTTCTTCTACCTGTATCATAAAGCTACCTGAATGTGTTACAGTTTTATTATATCTACCAAATCTACACTGTTATGAATATTTTAAACAGATCTGTGTAGATTTTTTTAATGTAGTTGAGTAATGTTTAAGGTAGCAAAGTCAGTAAAGTTTCAGTTAACCTCTCATAACAACATAATAAGTACCTATTTCTTTTATTTTTTGTCTTATAATGTTATAATTTTTATTTCAACTTTTATAACTATACCTACCTGCTGCAAAAAATAAAAAGCACTTAAAAAAGTTAGTTTTCCTTCAAAATACCTTTGTGACAATAAGTTTTAATAGCAGTGATGGTAATATTATTTTTTTATTGTACACGTTAAAAAATATACAGAAGCTCAAATCAAAACAAATAAACATATAAGATATAAAAGTTTGATGTTCTTACCTGAGATAGAATTTTTCCAATACACCTTTGTTTACACCTAATATATTTAGCTACACATTATTACAGTTACTTCAAGCTAATTAACTCTATTCTGATTAATTTAGGATTTAATTATTTACGATATTTAATTAAAAGATATGTTAAAATTAGTTTGATATGTTCTGTATTGATATTCTTTAGAGTGGTTGTTGTATTATATACAATTTACTCTAATTCAATACGTAAACATTGATTTGAAATGTTATTTTCGATATGTTTTATACGCTATCTAAATCGAGTTCGAAGAAAACAGTCACACCGGGGGGCATCACTCTTACGGAGAAAACGACTGGAAAATTGTAGAAAAAAAAACCAAAAAAATGAAGTTCAGTTAGTGATAGTAGAAGTGTTTTCGGAATGTTGTTGTGGTAAGAAGATGTTGTTACCGATTCCACCCTTAAGAGTGATGCGCCCCCGGCGGGCGCGCCACGTGACTGCCGGCGTTGCTGAAGCTTTGTGTTTACATCCCCGAACCCCCCACCCCACCCCCGCCGCCGACCCATCCCCACTCGTCATATTGTTCGCAATTTTACTGTTAAACAGGAAATCTGTTCAGGAAAATTTTCCACGGAAAAAAACTAGTTATGTACCGTTTTTCTGGTAACCGATCGGATGCCAGTGAAACATATTCGATTCAATTACTGATAGATAATTTTCCATGGAAATCATAATAGCTCAAAGCATTTTATATCCCCTATCCTTACTAATATGTGCATGTATGTTTTATTTACATATGCATACAGACTAAAGCTAAGATTATAAGTTCATTATGAAAACCTGGAAAAAAAAATGCATAGATAGGTAGGTAGGTACATTAAATCACTGAAAAAAAAACTTCCTGAATTCAAGAATTGGAAATAGGTGAAAAATTTGTTAATTTGGTACCTCAAAAAGCACAGCAAAGTGTTAGATCATTGGTGAACAAAACATAACAACTGACGGACAATCACATCTTAGTAAGTCGAGGAAACGACTCAACGGGACCTTTGCTCGACTGGAAACTGAGATAAGGGGATTGACGCCATAAAAACAGAATTACCTTCACGCCGAGTAAATTGGGAGCGGAAAATTATTTATTAAAGCTCTCATAGTGGGTGCTAACGTGTCAATTATGTTAGTTAGGGGCGAAAACGTTTAAACAAATCATATTTTCTAACATTTTGGGATAAGTAGTAATATTTGTTGTATAAGTGTATTGACCTAAAAGTAAATAAGTGTTACCTAAATAAAATTAACAAAAGCAGATTATGATCTGAAAAATCATTCAAAATTGAACGAAATCTGAAAATACGTGCACCCCATTTTCACCCACCGCTGATAATAACTTTCCATAGATCTTTCTCTTTTATCGCATGCTTTTCCTCAAATGTAAATAGATTTTCAGGGTCTTGATTAATGTGCATTTGTGGCAAATGCACCAACGACTCCATACCAAGAGTGCGGCAAAGCTATTAAACAATACTAGCCGGTCTGAGGTACGCTATTCTGTAAAAATCTCACCGTGAAAACTTAGGTGAAGTGAGCATGGAGTGAGCAGTGTCAATTCCTAGCATAAACAAACTCACTTCACCAAAGTTTTCATGGTGAGATTTTTACAGAATCGACCGGCTGTTCTGTAAATATCTTACCGTAGTGTCAATAGTGTCAGTTCCTAGCATCTTTTACAGAATACAGAGATTTTTACAGAATAGATACGGAATAGATCGAGATGTTAGGGAATGACACTATTGACAGCTAACTTTGCTTTTTACAGAATAGGTCGACAGAAGGTAGAATGATAACTCTACCATTTTGTGACGCGATTACAAAATGGCGGACGTAACTGTTTTAAAAGCTGAGATCTGTAATAACCGATAGCTGCACAATTATGTGAGTAATGGCTTCCCTCCATTAGCGCCGCACGGCGACACCGTCGCCTTGTCAGTCACGCCATCCACGTAATGATTGTTGTCCTGTGCCTACTGTTTATAGCTGTTTAAACGACAGACGTAACGGGAACACTATTATTAACATAATGTCTGATTCTATGTTAAACCTTTCCCACAAGATTTAGTTGACCGAAATCTCATAGGCTCCTCGTATGCCGGTGAAACTCTCGAATTTAGGAAAACTTAGAAGAGTTTTCCTCAGAATAAAATAAGAGAGCAAATAAGAGCAGTGGTAACGGCCCCAACTTACCAGTTGTAGGTCGTGGATTCGACCCCGAGCAGGTCCGTTACTAAGTGTAAATAATTTCATCACCTCTACGGTGAAGAAATACATCGTTAGGAAACCGGCATGTCCGAGAACCAAAAATTCGAAGGCATGTAACATCTACAAACCCGCACTGGGCCCGCGTGGTGGATTACGGCTCACTCCCTCTCACAGGAGGAGGCCTGTGTTAAAGCAGTAGCAACATTATAGGCTGATTATGGTATGATTAATCATCTAAATATTACATTTTTCTTTGATTAAACCAATTCTCAATTTGTTGTGCTTCAGTTTGAAGCGTATGGGTGCTGGCAAAGAGATTTAGGTGCTGGTAAAATAAATATAGCTTAAGTATACATAGCACAACATGGCTGCAAATCCAATGGGTAATAGGTACTTACAGAGGTGTATATTGCGGCCACATTTCACCAGTTCCGTTTATGTTCCAAACCAAATACACGCACAAATCCAGACTACAGGCTGCTTCGGGAATACACCCAACAACACTTTGCCTGACCTGGGAGTCTAACCCAAGGGCCCTACGCTCAGCAGTCGCACTTGCGAGCACATGAGCAACGAGGCGGTCAAGGGGGTTGGTATGATCACAGACTCACTTCCGTCTCATAGCTTAGAAACAAATTGGCATTATTATGACAGTTGCCTTTGACGAAAACTTACCTTTAAGAAGATAATATGAACTGAAACTTACGCCCAAAGCATTTATTTTAATTAAACCAATTACAGGCACATTTGAATTGTCAAGGAGTCGATTAGTCAGAAATATGAAGCTAGTTGCCCATAACAAAGCCTAGTTAGGTACCTATGGAGGAAAATAGGCAAGAAACTCTTTTGACACTCTTTTAAATCAAAATATTGGTTATTCAAGTTGATATTATACGAGTAATGTGAGAACAATGTAGAAAGATGTGCATGAAAAAACCTTCAATAGTAAACAATAAAAGAAAAGCCATAGCAGCTAAGAGATGACTAGTCCCAACTAACGGGGCGCCCGTTCACGAACATGACGCATGGCACCCTTCAGCCCAACCATTTTGACGGGAACCGGATGATCCAACACATGCGCCACCATCATCGATGTATCTGAGTGAGCATGACATCCTCTCAACTGCCAGGGAACCGAGTGACACTGGCTGAAATGGAATATACCTAACGTAAATCCCTAAAATGCTCTTTCCTAAACAAACTGCACAGGGAACATTTCGATCCATTTGATTAAATTCAGAACTCCGCCCACAACCCTTTTTTGCATCACGCTGCGCCGTAAAATATTGTTATCTGTTCCCTCGATTCAATTTGTAATTTTTTGTACATTTTTAGGAATGTTCTTGATTGTGTTACTGTTTCTACCTTTAGTTTACTTTACGTTGTCACTGTAACGTAAACTACGACTTCGACTGTATTGCCTTCGAAACTTTTTTCCTCGTGATTTTACGTAATAGATACACAACTCAATACTCAATATTTATTTGCATTCCACAATTTGTACTTAGGTGGTAAGTTGAAAAAAGAAAGAAATTATGTTCATTATGGACCCTGTCGGGCACAGCAAAAAAAAAATACAAATTTATGGAGAGAGGTAGTCTTAAATAGCCAAACTTAAATCTAAAATAAATCCAATAATACCATCATCATCATCATCATTTCAGCCGGAAGACGTCCACTGCTGGACATAGGCCTCCCCCAATTTTGGGGGGGTTTGCCATAATCGCCTCGCTTGGCAGGCGGGTTGGCGATCGCAGTATGGTATGATGGGTTAATGCATAGAGAACGCTGCTGCCCATTCTCCGGTCTCCCTTAGTCGTCTTTTACGACACCCACGGGAAGTATGGGGTGGTGCTATTCAATAATACCATATTTGTATTTTATTACCTATATTTGTATTATATACTAGCTGCGCCCCGCGGTTTCACCCGCGTAAATGTCGATCCCGGGGGAATATTGGGATAAAAAGTAGCCTATATGTTAATCCAGGTTGTCAGCTACCTCCATACCAAATTTTATCGAAATTGGTCCGGCCGTTTGAGCGTGAAGAAGTAACAAACATATAAACACACACACACACTCACACACACAAACTTTCGCCTTTATAATATTAGTGTGATGTGATAATTGAGTGTTGGTTTATTCCATGATGGGTACCTACTACCTACTAACTAACTTATACTTTCATGAGAATATGTAACTACTGGGTATTAATTAGGCCCTTTGTACACACGTTTTTCTTGCCGTGTAAAACTACGGTTTATTCTCGGTGTGTAGGCATGGTCGTCAGTTTTGTATGGATCACTTTAAGGACGGCACTACGGCATGGCGCCGTCCGTCGTCACCGTATACCATAGAACCGTGTCATAAACAAGGTCATACGATTTTTCTACGGCGCGGTTAACACGCCGTATACTGTAAATAACGGGTATTTATCTTTTTTTATTGGCTTGAATACTTTTGGTTGCTTGGTATTATTAATGTGTACCTTTATTTTACATTTTTTTAATGTTTGTTTTAGTTATTTTTGTAGAATAAACTATTATTTCTTTCTTTACAAAAAAAAAACTCATCAAAATATAGAAAAATCAAAAAGAAAAAAATACATCAAACGATAAATGATTACGATTCTGAGTAACTCCTACGTTTGTACTGAAAATATCCTTTTCAGGAGTTCCACGAAGCTCTATCAAACGCAAATACCGAGAATTGATTCCTCTCTAATGGTACCGGCATCCCAATTCTCGAAATTAAAAAAGTGGCCAAGTGCGAGTCGGACTCGCACACGAAGGGTTCCGTACCACAAGGCAAAAACGTCGAAAAAAACATATTTGTTGTATGGGAGCCCCCCTTAAATATTTATTTTATTTTTATTTTATTATTTATTATTAAAGTTCAAATACAACTGAGTATTTTGTGAATATTTCAAGTGCCTACCTGTTGCCATTTATGATATCGAGCAAAAAAAGGGCGAAAAAATCGCGTTTGTTGTATGGGAGCCCCCCTTAAATATTTATTTTATTTTGTTTTTAGTATTTGTTGTTATAGCGGCAACAGAAATACATCATCTGTGAAAATTTCAAATGTCTAGCTATCGCGGTTCTTGAGATACAGCCTGGTGACAGACAGACGGACAGACAGCGAAGTCTTAGTAATATGGTTCCGTTTTGTACCCTTTGGGTACGGAACCCTAAAAAGGTTCAAAATCTAGTCGCAGTCTCAACTCGGCGTCAAACAAATGCTAATAACTTGTCATAATGTAGAGAAATTATAGGTATTTTTCACATATTGAGACTGAGACCGCATCAATGAGGAAATGCGGGTGGTCTTTTGTCCATAGAAACGCTCTCGCCTGTTTTCTTACTGGTCAATGACCATAAAGCAATGATTTTTTACAGAATAATAAATATTAACTACTTGTATGTCCCTATGTTTTCCTTTTTGATGATACATTATTTTTATAAGCAATAGAACCCTAAAAAATGCCGATTTAAACCGCTGTCAACAGAGGCCTATTGTACAAATTTCACAACTATTAATATAAAAAGAAAAACATAGGGACACAGTAAATATCCTTCTTATTCAGTTTATGAAATATCTTTTAAATTGGTCCAATATTGGAGGAGGAAATAGGCGAGAGCCAAACCTCGAATTATGACTTTTTACTTAGGCTTTTTCAAGTCTGTCCGACTGAACGCTCACAGTCTGATCTCAGTCTCTATCTGTCAAAAATACCTCCATTTTCCTTACAGTTTTTGATATTGATTGTCGCTGAGATGAGATTGCGACTTGATTTGGAACATTTTTAATTACGAGAACTTCAGGCCTAAAAAAACCACTTCGGCAGAATCATAAAAGGATAACATTATAAATCATAACGGACAGTTAACTGCTAAGTTAATCGTATAATTTCCCATTGGTGAAGGATTTTTCAGTTATTTATTTTTTGTCTGTGCTAAAATACCAATCAATCCAATCCAAATCGAATCCCAATCTTTGATTATACCTACGTAGTGCACCGAAAAAAAGAAAAACACGGACTGTCTTCGCCATATTTTGATTCATAATGTTATCCTTTTATGATTTTGCCAAAGTGGTCTTTTCAGGCCTGCGTTTTTAAAAATTACGAGAATTGCCCCTTTGCACCACAATATTCCCAGACTATATCTAACGATTGGTATAACGACTAGAAGGGTAATACTGCCCGACCTTCGCTGCTTACCAACCGTTTTACCGACAGTTTCTGTACTGCAAAGCCTCTTACAACGTAAGCTGGTCTAATTGGTATGCTCTCAGTGATATTATAAGTAGCGTTGCCTCGTTAGTAGATATTTATGAACATCAAGAGTTACAATAGAAAATCTGTGTTTATTTCGTGCTTTTCAGTTTATATTGTTTCTAAATACGAAGGAGATTTGTTTTCTCAAGCTCAAATGGAGAAGTCGAGTTTTAATGATTATTATCTATCCTGGTAAACTAAAAATCGTTAAATCGTTCCAAACCAATTCCGAAAACAATTATTTTCACTACCCATACTAATATTATAAATTCGAAAGTAACTCTCGTCTGTCTGTATGTCTTTCTGTCTGTTACCTTTTCACGCCGTAACGGCTGAACGGATTTCGATGAAAGGCATAAGGACTGGCCATGGCCTGGGTTAGGACATATGATAGGTTTTTCCAAGTCTTAGCGTACATACCATTTCACTTACCTACTAATCCAAAAACATCTACATTCGCGAAAAGAAAAAGAACTTGTAATCACCCAGTGGTAAACACAATCAGTAGCAGATTAAAATAATGATAACCGATACCGAGCTTATTAGGAGCTTTTACATTCATAACGGGCGGTGAATGACTGCTTATTAAGCCCGTCGACAGACAGCCCGCGGACAAATCATTAATAAGAACCGGTATTCATCACCATGGCGGCATTGAGATACACTGAATGCTATCCCGAAAATAATCTCAGTGGGGTTCGGAAAAATACTAGCGGGGTTCCGAGCGGTGCGCGGGCGCGGGGTGCGGAACAACGGCCTCGTTACGTCAGTTCCGCCGGATGTCGCCTCGCGATGCATTGTCGACGCCTTGGAGGGTGGACATCGATGTTTTTATTTTCATCACAAACATTAATATGTTCATTCGGCCATACTTTATTTATTACGATTTTACGATACGTTGAGCAAAACAAATTGCTGGACAGCAAATGATTTATTTGTTTTCTGCGTAAAGATGATAGTGTTACAGGATACTTTATCTTTATATAATTATATTTGACCAAACGTATCCTTAATCCTTATGCATTTCTGCTTCAGGATACAATTTTGTTCTGTTCTTTTTATATATTTAGGTATGTTGTGATATGCATCTTTTCAACAATATTTTATTTTATGTAAATTAAAGATTTTCAAGTAATTTAATGTTTAGAAGGCAATTATGGTAATGATCCTCACTTGTAGGTATAGATAATTATAATTATTTTTGTTATAATTAGCATCTTACTTAGATATTAATATTTGCATGCAAGAAAATAGCGAAATATGGCATCGCACTAAAATTTTATTTACCACCTTTAATTACCGCATTTGAAGCAAATTATATAAAAAACCGGCCAAGTGCGTGTCGGGCCACGCACAGTGTAGGGTTCCGTAGTAGCCCGTTATCACAATGTAGTACGCTTCTGTTGTTCTTTATTCTGAATAGGAAAAAAAAACATATTTTGGTTTTCAATGCAAGTCTTTACCCATTATAAATAAGCAACTACTTCATCTTTGTATTTGGTACAAAATTATCAAGCCAGTAGTTTAGCTTTTAGAGGGGGGGGACGCCCTACTGGAACAAAAATTTGCACTTTAAACTTTAATATTTCGTAAATGGAGCATTAAATCGAAAAATAATTTTAGCAACCCCAAAGCCACTTTAGAAGACCTATTCAACGATACTCCACACGATGGGGTAGATGATGAAAAAAATATTCATCCCCACTTCACATGTAGGGGAGCTACCCTAAAAAAAAATATTTTCCAAAATTTTATTTTACCACTTTGTCGGCGTGACTAATATACGTACTCCTACAAAATTTCAGCTTTCTAGTGCTAACGGTCACAAAGATTAAGCGAGGACGGACAGACAGACAGACGGACGGACAGACAGACATGGCGAAACTATAAGGGTTCCTAGTTGACTACGGAACCCTAAAAACGACTACTACTATCTATAGATACCTACATGACTTTGAGATCCAATTATCCAATTTAAGATTTTTATTAGAGCTCAACTCATCCTTCGCAATCCATCGAGAAGAAAGCGTTTTCTGAATCGCCACTCTTATTACTATTAGTATTTTTAAGTTATTATTTATTTATTTAAATATTTATTTGTTTAACACAACACTTCTATCATTACAGGATATCCCAAAGCGATAGGGTGGTACTTTGCTTATACTTATTTTACAAATTGTAACACAAATGGTATGCAGTAGGTAATTCTAGCAAACAATTCTTCAAAAGAGAAAAAAAAAAGTAAAAAAGTAATTCTTCTTCTTGTTATATTAATATTGTATTCTATGTGTTTTATATGGGCCTTGATGCCTGAAATAAACGGATAAGTAATAATATTTCTAATATGAATATGCTAGTAAGATTTCCAAAACAGTTAAGCATAGGTAGGTACGTACAAATATTAATAAGTACAACCTTAGTCCCTCAGCAGTCCGCAATTAAGGCTAACGTTTTGACATTTATCCCGAAGCACCAATAATGATTACTTCACAAAATAATTACGAGTGCTCAACACATCAGCAGCTGTCCACGGTATGGGAAAGTAATAATGTGGATGCAACGGAGGTGTCTTTTTGGTCTGTCCCCTCGGGAAATCACCGTAATCCGCGATGTCGACGGCGCGCCGACTAAATCTCTGTCGAACGTAGTGCTGCGACAGTGTGGATACAACCTTATAATTGATATCTTTCGGAATACCTGTTTTATAAACTAATCGGTTGAACTGAGTAAAGCAGTAACTTGTTTTGCTGAACTGGGCCTTTTTGGCGCAGTCGTGAGGCACACTTTCCGGTTAATTTCTTATCGCGCATCGGACTTTTCACTTTTACTTGTTTTTATTTTGTATATTATATTGTGTCTTTTAGTCCGTGCTAAATAAATGTATTTTCTTTCTTTCTTTTAGGGCTGATTTTTCAATCGACTGATAATTTTTATTCGTGGAATAAAATTGACGTCTGAAAGTTTTTGTATGGAAGAACTGTCAAAAATTCAAAATTATTCCTCGGATAAAGTTAACTGGCGATGGAAAAATCAGCCCTTAGTCATATACAGGGTCGGGGACGACAATACGTTTTATCGTTTTTAGCGACTAAACTATTGGATATCTACTTATATTTGATTAAAATGTATGCAGACTGGAAGTCATTTATAAGTATAATGACTTCCAGTCTGCATACATTTTAATCAAATATAAGTAGATATCCAATAGTTTAGTCGCTAATCAAAGATCGGCAAAATCCATAGTTATCACTGTTATTTAGTTTGTTTTGAAAAAACCTTTTTATATGTTTTAAGTTAAGATTTATTTGATAGTTTTAAAATACTCCTATGTGCTAATATGGATTGCCAGTAGGTATTTTATTTATTGTTGTATGGTTTTCTCAACATTTGTGTAGGTAAGGTATGACGTATGGTTTGTAGTCATGAACAAATTGAGAACAAAATGACAATTCATGAAATCAATTTATACAACATATACCTTTTTAGTAACAGGATGAGCGAAAGTATTTGGTTATACCTACTTTCATTGCATGTCGTGCATCGATTCTTGACATCATACAAATCATTAAACCTACGCTATAATTATCTACTATAGGCAGGTGCTGGAAGATTACCTCAAAGCAAATAGGAGAACTTACCTTTGAACGTATTAAAAGTGTCAAAAAAACATTTTTATTTAAAAGTTTTTTCCTGAAAAATCGTTCTTATCCTCATCTCTATCTAAACCGCAGCTGAATCCAGAGATCGCAGTGAATGGGCTGTGATGAATCATGCCCGTTCACACGGAACGATGTACCACGCATTAGAGCCCCGATACACAAACCACCGTGCACCACATAGAGGGGACTTAAACCTCCAAAGAGGTTTGCTTGCTCCCTCGGATGTTAGATGTGACAAAAAATATAAAATCTACTTACTTCTTTTTTCTTTAAACCTTGGCGAATTTATGCAATATTTAAGAAACCAGGTAACTAAGCACATGGATTTTCTAAATACTAAATCGTATCTTTCGACTTGGTATACCTAGTTAGATACAACCAAGACACAACAAGAACTAAGCACATGGATTTTCGAAATAAGTACTAAAACGTATCTTTCGACTTGGTTTACCTAGTTAGATACAACCAAGACACAAAGTATGACGGAAAACGCACTAAATCACCAGACTACCAAATGTTTTTTTTTTTCATTATTACCTAATTAAAACGCCAACATCCAAATGTGTCAACGTCAGTGATGATGATCAAACCCATTAGTTGATAACGAGCTCTTCCACGTAATATCCGAGATGACAATTATCGAGTTGGAGAAGCGACGGGCCGTCCAGACTCATAAGTCTTCATTACTCTGTGCCGAGAGCAAGGAGCTGGCGCGGCAAAACTTTGACGCGTCGATACTGAGCTTAAAGATGATCCGCTAACAATGTCCACCCTCCCCCATCGACGGTTTATCTTTATCTTTCTTCTGCATTAAAAACTGCAATTCATTGTTTAGAGTATTTTAGGGTTTTATTTTACCGATAAAGTAAAACATTTCTGAAAGAATTGTACCTACAAGTTGATTAGTTTTCTGTAATTAGTAAAAGGAACCTGATATACAGTTACTAAAGCCACTTACAGGCTTATTAGTCGATTCGCACGAATTTACTCGCCCGAAACGTGCGAATAATACTTTTAAATAGGTAATATTATTTTTTATTAATTCATTTGTAAATTTAATGCAATAAAGTTAAGAAAAAAGTGGACGTTGTTGTCGTCTCACCTACAAATAAATTACCTAACTTCGTGCGAAAAAAAAAAATAAGAAAAATAATATTATAAAAAAATTAGAAAAAATAATATTATTTAAAAGCGTCGATTCGCACTTTTCCGGCGAGTAAATTCCTGCGACTAATAAGCCGACTTAGAGCTTCTCAAGTTCAACATAGGTTACTACAAATTCGTCGAATACCCACCTTAAAGTTTTTAATGTATTTCAACTAATTAAAAGTTCTGATCTCCACAAACTTCTTTAGTTAACCTGCGGGTATAACGTTTAACGACATCTTTAAATGTTCAGTGTTGTCAATTACGAGTCCTATTTCGTCTACTTAATGACAGCTGGTATACCAGCCTTAATTCTGTAAAAAAATCACCATGAAAATTTAGGCGAAGTGGGCCTAACGCTAGGTATTTACACTGTTGACAGCGCACCTAAGTTTTCACGGTAAGATTTTTACAGAATACTGCACTCCAATTATTGCTTAACATACTTGTGACAGAAATTCATTGCTTAATATGTTTGAATAATTCGTCTGCTCGGCAACGTAAATAACGCAATGAATGTTGTAGAATTGTCAAAATGAAAGGTATTGCAATTGTTAGTTTGTTACGCAATTACCAGCAGGTACCAGGCTCTCATATAGACGCTGCTGTTCATCGTCATAATTCCTAACAAAAAAACGACAAAACTGAAGAGACCTATTAAAAATTAAAGTCTATTTTTTTCTCATCACAGTTTCATCATGTTATAGAAAAAATATGATCGCGTATTTAATGTCTTTATCATAATGAGAGTTGTTTGTTCTAAAAGCAAAGTTAAAACATAATACATCACAACTGGGGCTCTCATTAAAAGTGACGAATCATTAGGGAGCCCGCGACAATAGGATAATGTTACCCATTATAATTACTGCTTCTAAATATTTTATAAACAGCGTACTGTGTATTATCTGCTTAACACACTATCAGTAGCAATGGCTTTCATTTTGATAGTTCAACAACATTCATTGCGTTATTAGCGTTGTTGAGTACACAAATTTTTTCAACATATGCAGCAATGGATTTGCAATATCCTTCAAAATTGTTCAGATTGTGGTTAATAGTCTGTTACGCAATAAGGGTGCTCTTTATTACTTATTATATGATATTTTCAGTTATTTCTAGATTTTAACTCAAACCTAACTTGGTGTTTGCTTCAAGCACTCCCGTCACCCAACATAGGCACTATGCTGGGTGACACCACCTTCCGGCTCACTACCTGTCTGCGTTTGGGCGCTCCTTGCGGGGCTAAGCATCGCTGTCAGTGCGGTGAAGCTGTCGACTGTCTCGGGCACCATGGCCTATCTTGCAGTAGGAGCGCAGGTCGGATAGCACGGCACGCCAGCATTAACGACATCATCCGTCGTGCTCTTGTCACCGCCGGGGTGCCAGCTGTTTTAGAACCCATCGGCCTGGCACGTGACGATGGGAAGAGACCAGACGGGATGACCATAATGCCCTGGAAGTTAGGCAGACCTTTGGTGTGGGATGCAACATGTGTCGACACCCTTGCGCCACCCCATCTTCCAAGCACGGTGGGCTGTGCTGGGGCGGCTGCTGCAGGTGCAGAAAACCTCAAACGGCGAAAATATTCCAACCTGATTAGAAGTTATATGTTCGAACCGTTTGGGGTTGAAACACTAGGGCCATGGGGACCGAGTGCCCGCTTGGTTTTTCGAGATATTGCCAAGCGGTTAGTCGACTCTTCACGTGACCAGAGGGCTGGCCTATTTCTTGGCCAAAGAATTAGCATTGCCATTCAACGCGGCAATGCTGCTAGCCTTTTGGGCACTGTTCCTGTTGACAGCGATGCGGACGAATTTTTTGATGCCCTATGATTATTTTACTTATTTTTTCATGTAAATGTACATATTATTATTAATATTTTAAATATTCGCATAGATTAAGTAAATAAATAAAAAAAAATACTTGGTGTTGGTAAGTAGGTATAAAATACATTTTTTGGTTACCCTACCATTTAAAACAAGCCAAATCTTGTTTACTTACATTTTTGTGTCAAGTCCCTAATTTATTTTTGAACATTTCAACTTTGTTTATTTGATATTGGTACAATCTGAATGAAATGAAATGTTTATTTCTGTGAGTTTTACACGTCAATATTTTGGCCAATAGATATTATAACACTAGATAAAGCTATATAGATGTCGTCCGATGGCATACATAGGTACCTCTAGGTATGTTATTTACAAGCTTATACATGGCTCAAATAAGTTGCAATATTTTTAGTGAATACTTGTCTCTTTAGATAATTATTTATTGTAATATGTGTGGGTAGGTACAATTCTCGTTATTTTTTGCCCCTTAAACAGACAATGCTACTTAGCAATAGCAGTCGGTATTAAACCTAAAAAACCTACAAATTTGAATAAAATCCCCCGCTAAGCCGAACTTCACACACATCAGCATTCGTACAACGTATCCGTCATTATCATATTGAGCGAACATTGGGAATGAGGAAGCGAGTGAGCCGGGAACAGCCGGGAGGCGCAACGATATTGCTGTTTGCTATCAACAAATATTTGGACGGTCGGCCTCCCGCCCCGCTACTTACTGGAGTTAAATCAATATTTAAATAATTTCAAACTTTGATTAATTTGCAGATATATTGTTTGCAATGATGTCGTCGTGCCCGGATTAGCGGCTTGATAATGTTATTGCTTTATTCAATGTTTTACTTGGAATATTTATACCCTGTGAGTTTTTGCATACCTAAGTAGGTAATAGTAATTACCTCTACCTTCCCCCTAGATCAATTATTAAAAATAAGGAGTGTCTACTCTTTTTTGTGCTTATTATCTACATAGCTGTAATAAATAAGTTCCTTTATTTAATGAACTTGAAACATTATGAAGAACAAACAAACATTAAAAACTCCGTTAAGTATTCGAGGAAATTTGATTATAGTTATCGCTACCGTAATGCTCTGTTTATCATTTCCTTCCCGTTAGCCATATTTTACTAGCACCGAATTGTACTATTATCTGTCTAAAATAAAAACAAAGTGTCAGTTAATTCCTGTTATATTAAGCTAGCTGAGCCGATATACCTACGTTGCCCTGTCCAAAAGGACGTTCAGTTTTACCGGTACTTTACCAATTTTATTTTTTAAAAAACCTTACTTATTCAGCCTAATAGAACGAACATTTAAAAAAGAAAATTAACCAAATCGGTCCAGTCATTCTCGAGTGATGCACTTACTAACGGACATCATTTCATTTTTATTATCATACTTAGTTATCAGCAATAACCAACTACGCATATCAAATGAATCGCAACATAAACGTAACAGGGTGGGAGCATCGCTAGTACATGGTTCTAAACTGTGGCTATTAACCGGTTTTAGGGTATGAATGTTTTATGCGGCTCGGTGTCACTCGGCTCCCGGGGGAAGGGTACGGACAAAACTCTACTAGCACTTAATTAAGGGGTAGCTTCGAAGGGAATAGATTTTAATTAATATTACGCGGTGATTCGCTCTACGGTCTTATTGTTTCGTCCAGATTGAAAAGCTTTAGAAAATAAGGTTGCATTTTCTGCTGGGAGTTTTCACTTTATGTAAAACTGTACTAGCAAGCTTGTACTCATATTCCCGATTTGGTATAAATTGGAGGATTGCTACCTAAAGTTGGTTTAAAACCAATCGTCTTCAAACTTGGTAAATATTTGTATAAAAAACTTGAATCAAAGCTAAGCAATTTACATCTACAGATTTTCATCAAAAGATAAATTAAGTAACTATTTTACTCACAAACAAACTGAACAACTCATTCAAGACTTCCGAAACTCGAGGAACTGAGCGTAAGAAGACAAAGAAAACAGAACATTCTTTTAAGAATTTAAATAAATCTCCAATAAAGAGGGAGCGTCCGCTCCCGTTACAAAAAGGAAAACGTGCTAATAAAAATGCCGGAGTTAAAACGTGCCATTTTAAAGCAGTAACTAGTACAAATAGGTACGAGATCCGTTTTTATTAAAATTCAGATCCGGGTAAGTGATATTTTTAAAGCATTGCGGTATGTACATACTGCAAGTGTCATAGTATCCTAGCACAGACTATTTAAGCTGAAGTGGCAATGGATCGTTGGGATAGACGTATTCTTAACCGCAATTCGGCAAACGTCAGGTAGAACGCCCTCAGGCTAGATGGAGAGACGATCTTCGGAGGATAACACAGAACAAGCTCAAGTGGCAATGGATCGTTGGGATAGACGTATTCGTAACCGCAATTCGGCAAACGTCAGGTAGAACGCCTTTAGGCTAGGTGGAGAGACGATCTTCGGAGGATAACACAGAATAAGTTGAAGTGGCAATGGATCGTTGGGATAGACGTATTCTTAACCGCAATTCGGCAAACGTCAGGTAGAACGCCTTTAGGCTAGGTGGAGAGACGATCTTCGGAGGATAACACAGAATAAGTTGAAGTGGCAATGGATCGTTGGGATAGACGTATTCTTAACCGCAATTCGGCAAACGTCAGGTAGAACGCCTTCAGGCTAGGTGGTGAGACGATCTTCGGAGGATAACACAGAATAAGCTGAAGTGGCAATGGATCGTTGGGATAGACGTATTCTTAACCGCAATTCGGCAAACGTCAGGTAGAACGCCTTCAGGCTAGGTGGAGACACGATCTTCGCAGGGTGGCTGGTAGCAGCTGGATGAGAGTTGCCGAGAACCAGGCTGATCGGCATGCAATTGGGGAGGCTTATGTTCAGCAGTGGACTGCTGTAGGCTAATGATGGTAAATACCAAGTTAAACAGTGGAATAAGCAGAAATAACAGCATCAGGGGGCCTAATGAGGCCACTTTGGCAGAATCTTAAAAGGATAACAGAATGGACAGTTAATTGTTAAGTTAATCGTATCCAATCCCATTGCTGAAGCATTTTTCAGTTTTTTTTTTTTGTCTGTGCTAAAATACCAATGAATCCAATCCAAATCCAATCCCAATCTCTTTGATTGTACCTACGTAGTGCAGCGAAAAAAAGAAAAAATCGGACTGTCTTCGCCATTTTATAATTCATAATGTTATCCTGTTATGATTCTCCAAAGTGGCCTTTTTAGGCCCCCTGAATAAAAGTTTGTATTCCGGAAATACTTGCAAAAATTTTATAGGTAGGTAACTAAACAAATTACACGTTTCGCGTAAAACACTAGCAATCTCAATCTGAATCATTTTGAAAGATATTGCTAATGAATTGCTTCATGTAGATAGGTAAGTATGTCCGAAAAGTGGGACTGCTCATCAACGTAAATAACGCAATGAATGCTATTGTGAACTGTCAAAATGAAAGCTATTGTTACTGTTAAGGATTTGTCACATTGGATGCGTTCTTCGGTCTGCGGTCAGGTCAAAGTGAACACAGCCCGCATCATGTATGAACAACACTTCACTTTCACCTGACCGCAGACCGCAGAACGCATCCAGTGTGACAACGCAATTACCCCGCAGAATTCTTCGACGAAATCACAAATGGTGTCGTGAATTGCAGTTTGTTTTTCGCGGTAGGTATGAGTCTTCGGTCAGCTGAACCCGGTCGCTTGGTCCGTCAAGCAGCAGCGGCAGCAGCTGCAGCAGCTGCAGCAGCTGCAGCAGCAGACAGCGTGAGGAAACCGGGGACAGAATTACAAAATCGAACACATTTGACATCCACCAACCAGGTCTGGGCCTACGTGGTAGATCATGACCCACTCCCTCTCACAGAGGGGAGGCCTACGTCCCAGCAGTGGGAACGTTATAGGCTGATTATGCTCAGCAGACAGCCTTCCTGGTGTAATTTAATGAAAAGGTTAAAGAAATTCCGACCTATTTTTACCGACTTCAAAAAAAAGGAGGTCATCATTTCGACACGAATGTACCTATGTAATATTATTGGAAATTCACATAGGACAATCTATTAGGGTTTCCAAACAAATATACCAAATTTTATAGACGTATGTAGGTATGTAGGGGAAGGTTGCGATCATTGGACTAGCTCTCTCATTGGACCACCAAGGTATTTCCAAAACCATGCAAGCTAGCAATACCCAAACTAGTCGAAACGATTCCGAGACGACTCAGTTGCACCCCCCTCTTACCTCAGTGTCGCTGGGGCACGTGGCGAGAAGAGACGTGTGACGTTGTCTTTGCGGCGGTCAAAATCTAATTATTACATTCAGGATAATTTGACGTAGGTAAGTATCATTGCATTCATATTTGTCTGTGTTCACTGTTATGAACTATTGGACAATTTAATTGTGATTCCATGAGTGTTATTCAATTTTGTCTAATCATGACCATGTATATTTTGTTTTATTTTTTTCTTAACGAGTACCTTGTTGCCATCAATGGACCCCAAGAGAGTTCCACCGTTGGACCGGTCCAATCATAGCAACTTTTTAGATACTGTATTTTTCTGGTTATAATTATAGGAATATGTCCCGAGTATTTCGCTAATTATAGAAAACCATAGAAAAATAAATCAGTATAAAATTCCAGAATGTCGCCGAAAAAAAGGAAGTACCTACTTTGCATGGAATGAAACAAGTATGAACCTTGCTTTAGAATCAGTAAGGAAACAAAGAGTTGGTTTAAATGAAGCAAGCAGAATATATGGAATCCCGAAAGCAACACTGAAACGAAGGTTAGATGGAGTAAACCAAAAGGCCAAAGAACACAGTGAAAGTGCCAAATGTAAAATTTTATTACTAATTATGTAGCCTATAACTATAGTTTGTTTGCTTGTCGTATGTGTATGAGTAAAATTTGTCACTCCCCGTATGTCACATTTTTGTAATATTGATAATTATAATTAGTTGCCTCGATTGACCCTGTAGAACAAGTTTCTCGAAGTCCATTGATGGCAACCTGGTGGTTCATTGAAGGTGCCCATGGTCCAAAGAAGGCAACAGCCCTAGATTTTGTTTTCTTCGTTTATATCAAAAAATGTAAGCCCCAATTGTTTGTGCGTTTGATTATTATAAATAAAGGTCCTACGAAATAAAAATAATAAACTGCTTTCATTTTAACACTTACACTTTTTGAGGTATGAGGTCGTAAAGTTATGTGGTCCATTCATAGCAACCTCCCCTATGTATTTTTGTCCACGCATTTCTCCGCAACTATTAATCGACTTCCGAAATTAAAGTTATTGCATAATTTTGAGTTAATTTCTTTTTGAAGTCGGTTTAATTTTTTTACATTAGATACATTTTTTTCTTGGTAAACTGCTGAATAGTCCGTCCCTTTATTATAGTCTTTAGCGCCATCAGTGCAATATCGGCGCCCTCCCATTAGACGTAAGCAAACAACACTTGAGCGCTCTCTACACTCTTATCATGGCAATATCGATCTTGCTTTGCCTACTTCAGGCGAAAGCGCCAGGGTAGCCAGCAAAATTCAAATTTTCTTTCGTTTTGTGCAATTTATAAGTCAGTTTTAGGTTGTAGGTATGTGAACTAAATATGATTCCCGGCCCTATGAAATATTTGTTTATATAATTTATAATCATAAATAAAAAATAATCAATAGAACTCTTAGTTCATATTGAATGACTATTTCATAAAATCATGACATCTGTGGCCAAATCTAACCTAAGGAGTTGTTTTGCTGATTCAATTTTTTTTAAGGTTTTTGCAAATTGCAGGTCATTAACATGTAGAGTAGATAGTATGTTGATCAAAATACGATTAGCGAATGTAACAATACATGTATTTAATAAAATCATCAATACAACTCTCAAAGTTCAAAAAAAAAAACCCTGTTGCAAAAAATATACATTATATTTTTGTTTCTTTCTTATTCACAAACTACACACATCAAAAGTGTCTAGGGATCAACATATATTTTTGCAATAACTTTTCTCCTGATTGATATTAATTAAAATTTTCTTTAAGGATTCATCAAATAAAGTGTTTTCGTTTGTCACAGTAACGATAAACCAAGTCACCTTTGCATTAATAAAGAAATTTGCCATTTTCCTAATAAAGGGATTTTTGACATTTGAACCACTAACACAAAAGTTCGAAAAAAAGACTGAAATAACAGTTTTCTTTAAAATTTTATTGGGTAACTTAAACAATTAATATTCCGTGTTTCTACCGCGAACACTAACAACACAAGAACATCGGTTTGGCATACTCAAAATGAGTTCATCCAAATCACGCTGTGGAATGGGCGCCCATGTTCGTTGCAACAACAAAAAAAGGTCTTCTTGCGACTGGATACCCTCCATATTCGGCAGAGCTCTTCTCTGTAGCATATCCCATGCATGCTCAATCGGGTTCAAGTCTGGCGACTGAGCAGGCCAGGGCAGGACATTGATGTTAGCTGCGGGGAGAGTCTGTCTTACAACTCTTGCGGTGTGCGGTCGTGCATTATCATGCATTAACTGAAATAAGGGACCGATTTGCACTTGTAGAGGAACGATGACGTCTGATACAATCGTCTCAGCATAAATTTGAGCGTTGAGGTTGCCTCTGATCCAAATCAACTCAGTTCTTCCGCCGATCCAAATACCCGCCCATACCATGATGGTTCCACCACTATAAGGATGGACTTCCTGGCAGGATTTTAATCGCTGTTGGCGTCCAGGGGTTCTCCAGTGTCGTATACGTCTTGTATCCGGTCTCATACCAAAACGAGACTCATCAGAAAAGCACACGAAACGCCATTGTTCTTCTGCCCAATTTCTGTGTTCAAGAGCCCATTGATATCGAATCCTACGATTGTGCATTGCTATAGGTGGTACCCGTAGCGGTCTTCGGGAATGAAGGTTCACTTCATGCAAGCGGTTTCTGACTGTTTGGTCGCTAATTAAGTTCCCTGAAGAGTGATGAAGCCTCACGGCTAACATCATGGCGGTTATTGTTGGAGCTCTTCGAGTTAAGATTTGAATGTATCGGTCTTGTCTCCGTGTGGTGCAGCGATACCGTCCTCCATGGCGCTCAGCCACGGTACCAGTGCTTCGGTAACGTGTCCAAAGTCGACTGATAACACTCTGACTTGTATTCAGAGCTAAAGCCACAGTACGTTGCCGGGAACCAGCTTCTATCATTCCCACGGCTCTGAGCATTTCTTCCCTGCTTAAATGACGTCGCCGCTCCATAATAACGTTGGTTTTAATCAGTAGTAGGGAAACAGTAGCACTAATAATGTCTTCAATGCGTTGTATGTTTTTATAGGGAAAATATTGACAGCTGATTTTCATCTTTTACTCGAATTTGATTCACAGTTCCTGATTCAAATTATGAAATGCACCAAAAAGGATCCATATAAATTTATAAAATCATAAATTTATTACAAAGCCACATCTCAATCTCAAGAAATCCGCATAAAAATGCTTGATCCCTAGACACTTTTGATGTGTGTAGTTGGGAAAACGTAATCTTAAACTTCAAGTTGATAGCATTAGTAGTTCTTGAGATATCCAGCTGTGACAGACAGACAGACTTAGTCTCACCATAAGGGTTCCGTTTTTACCATTTTGGTACGGAATTACCCTATTGAACGACTATTTTATGACAACATTCAACCTGACACTGACCTGCAATTTGATTTTCGCGGGTACTTACACAGCACAACCATAGCAAAATCAGCCTTTATTGTTCCCACTGCTGGGACACAGGCCTCCTCTCGGTGAGAGGGAGTGGGCTGTACCTCGCGGGCCCAGCGCGGGTTGGTAACTATATATCACACACATCACATGTCTTCGATTTTTTTAGTTATTATTGTTTGAGTTCTTACGTAGAGATATTAGTGAAAGGGCGATGACTGTTATTGCCACGCTAAGGGCCAAACCACACGGTGCGGTGCGGCGCCGCACGGCAAAGATTTCGACGAATCAGCGGGCACACAAGCAGGGCCTCAAGTCTGCTATTACAATAGTGTCAGAATAGTCTATCATTGATTTCATAATTGTCGATTTTGACAAGTTTGGTAATCTACTAATATAATGGCGTCATTATGACTTTCCAATGGTCAACCTCTGACACTCCATTGAAAGAAATGGCATAAAATGGTAATCTCGTACATAATGAAAAATGAATGACTGACTTAGGCGGTAATCTGCTAAAATTTTGACAGTTCCTTTGATCAGTGACCTACCATTAGAACGTCATTGTGCAGTCATTGCTTTTAATTCGTTACGAGTATCGTATAATTCCTGTGCCATTGACCGACCAATGATCAACCATTATGAATTTAGCAGATTACGAACTTTTAGCAAAATGACAATGGAATGGTGGTGGGATCGTGTTGGAGTGACGAATTTATAAAAATAGCAGACTAGGGCCCCAGCTCGTATGCCCGCTGATTTTTATTTATTTATTTATTCATAACAATTTTTGAATCAACAAAAGTTGATTCGTCGAAATCTTTGCCGTGCGGCGCCGCACCGCACCGTGTGGTTTAGCTCTCAAGCGATTCGGGTATAGTCGACTGTACCTACGTTATGTAACAAAAAATGGAACTCTAATATTTTGCTAGACTAAAAACACAAAAAGGTAAAAAATAAAATACTTTAGGTAGGTGACATTTTTTTCTTTATTTCAGATAACCAACATCATGTCTGAAAGACCAATACATTGTTATATAGAAATCCAGTTGTCGAATGTATCCAAACCAACGGACCAATATTTTAAAACATTGACAATGAAATAAACAGGAAAATACGCGCTCAGACGTGGATTTTGAGAGTTCCGTACCCAAAGGGTAAAAACGGGACCCTAATACTAAGACTTCGCTGTCTGTCCGTCCGTCTGTCCGTCCGTCCGTCTGTCTGTCACCAGGCTGTAGGTACCTATCTCAAGAAACGCGATATCTAGACAGTTGAAATTTTCACAAATTATGTATTTCTGTTGCCGCTATAACAACAAATAAGTAGGTACCTACTAAAAACAAAATAAAATGAATATTTAAGGGGGGCTCCCATACAACAAACGGCGTTTTTGCCTTGTGGTACGGAACCCTTCGTGTGCGAGTCCGACTCGCACTTGGCCAGTTTTTTTGTTTTACTTTACAAACTAGTTTCATTTAAGTACGTAGTTAAGTAGATATCAGGCCTAGGACTGAAACTGTTGTCTGGATCAACTATTCATAGGTAGGTAACAACTTACCATTTATATATTCTTCCTTAGTAGGTATAGTACCAATTATATCTATCTATACGATACCTATAGCTTGCTACAGAGACCACCCTCTGGACGAAAAAGTCAACTGTGGCGATTCGTCACGCGGTCAAACCACCATTAATTTCTATAGAAAAATACACTGGTGCTTTTAGAGCTCCTTCGATAACATCAAAACCACATTAGAGTCGTTTTTCATGTTACTTTCCCGGTCATTTGAAATGCCAAGTACCTACTTGCTACTTAGGTTGGTACTTACCTACCTAATTACAAAGACGTTCGTTTTAAACCGGGTAAAACAATCTTCAATAATTTAAAGGCTAATTTTTATTTATAACCAACACAAAATGCCCGCCCTTGGCGACCAGCCTCGCTAACAACCTTGGTATTTGACTGTTGCCAACGATACATGCTGTTTTTGCATAGCACACATTATTGAAATCATTAAATATTGTGGCTGCTGGTTGATAGTAGGCTCTCTACGTCGCTTCCTCTCACAAACTCAATTAAAGAACGAATTTGAATTGCTACGGTTGCTCAATGTCCAGACCCAAGCGATGAGTAAAGCACGATATACACAGTTTGAAACGGTGGTTTGAAACCTAAGTTAAGACAGTGTAGACAGTGGTTTGAAACCAAATTTCGTATGACCTTTAAACGTCCTTGGTAGAAAGGCCTGCGTTGCAAACCAGTGGCAGAAGATGTTGGTTTTAAACTGTGTAGCAGGCATTTCGCAACAACAACAACAACTTCAAGGTCATCTTGGTTTGTAGACTGGTTTCAAACTGTCTAGATATCGTGCTTAATATTACTATGGCTGCATTCCGAATAAGCTATAATCGCTCACAGCCAGTGAGCACTCACATCTCACATGCGTTCCGATTTAGATTACGATTATGACAGCTGAGGGCTGTCAACAAATCGGAACGCTTGTGAACGCGCTCACAGTGCTCACTCAATGTCAAAACGATATTACAGTATTTCTTTGTAAGAATATACTACTAGGTATACCAAAATGTTCTACTTCTTCTTAGGTTAGATGGCAACTGTAGCCAGAAGCACCATTTCGGAAATGCCACGGTTTAACTTTAAAGACAACTGTCATTTTTGACAGCGCTCACGGTGATAATAAATTAGGGCACGGTCGGCGTTATCGCAAGATGGCGCATGTAATGACTTCATCTATGACGAGCCACGGGACATCGTTATCGCGCTCATGCTAATTTGGTACGGCACGCTCAAATCAATTACAGCGCAACTCGGAACGCACCCTATCGAGGCATTACATTATCTTGGTCCAATAGTCAAAAGGCAGAACTTTACAGATTAAACGCCTGATAAGCAAGATGAGATAGGAACCCTAACGTCGCCAACAACCGTCGTCGTTTAAGTTCCATCTTTTTACAATCAACATTTTTTTACGCATCAAGAACGGCTTATCTGAAGGTCCTAAGGTGGCCCAAAGCCACAGAATAAATAGTACCAAAGCCAAAATAAATAGTGCCAAAGCTGCAATTAATGTTCCTCTATAGCAAAGACTACAATATAATGCGGTGTAACTCTATAGTTACTTTACTCTTTTTGAAGCCATTTCAAGGGCGAATGGCAATCCAGTGTTATAAAAGTGCTCTGTGATGGCAACACTGGCGTGTTATTACTTTTTACAAGCTTAAAGCACGGTATACACGATTTGAAACGGTGGTATCAAACCTAAGTTTAACCACTGTCTACACTGTTTTAAACTTAGGTTTGAAATCACCGTTTCAAACCGTGTATATCGTGCTTTATACACACATCAACACGGTCTAGGGATATTTTTAAAAAAGCGAATTACTATCAATGTGTTAATTATTTATATGACATGTGTATATTTAAAAGAGTTGAGTCTGTGTGGTGCCGGACTTAAAGAATACCACCACCGCTTACTTCCCGTGGGTGTCGTAAAAGGCGACTAAGGGGCGTACCGGAGAATGGGCAGCAGCGTTCTCTATGCATCCCACCACCATACCATACTGCGATCGCCAACCCGCCTGCCAAGCGTGGCGATTATGGCAAACCGCCCCCCTTTTGGGGGAGGCCTATGTCCAGCAGTGGACGTCTTACGGCTGAAATGATGATGATGATGATATTTAAAAGATACGTTATTTAATATTGTACTATTTTTTAATAATGGTACTTACATTAAAATTTCAGGATTTTATGGAAAAAAATGAAGCATAGACGGAAACCGTATATGAATTAACTTTTAATTTGTGAGTAAAAACTGAAAAAAATAGAAAAATCATTTAATTTGTGTTTATAAACTTGAAGTTAGTAGTCTGAGAAAGCGCCCATGATGTTCATAACACATCGGCATCGATTCGGCATGCTCAGAACAAGGTTGTCAATGTCTTGCTGCGGAATATTGTCCCATGTCCTTCTGAGGTGCGCAAAAAGTTGATCTTCTGTAGCCAGATTTTCAGGAACTTCCTTCAGAGCTCTTCTTTGCAGCATATCCCACGCATGCTCAATGGGATTTAGATCTGGCGATTGAGCAGGCCAGTCTAAGGCCCTAACATTGTGTGTATGTAACCAAGCTGGTTCCGTTCTCGCCGTGTGTGCCCGGGCATTGTCGTGCATGAGCAGGAAATCTTGCCCCATTTGTGTTCCGTGGGGCAAGATTACGGGCCCCAGCACCTGTTGGACGTATCGTTCTGCCGTCATATTGCCCCGCACCCAAACGAGATCCGTCCGTCCTCCAAGACGAATTCCTGCCCAAACCATAATTGTTCCTCCTTGGTATGTGTGAACTTCCTGAGGGTTCTGGAGACGGCTCCATCGTCCAGGAACTCGCCAAACACGCGTCCTTCGTGAATCTGGATGGAAGCCGAACCAGGATTCATCCGTGAACAGCACATTGGACCATTGCTTACGGCCCCAGTCCCCGTGGTTCCGAACCCATTCTAATCGTCGTCCACGATTGCCTCTCCGTAAAGGTGGGACCCGGAGTGGTCTACGAGAGCGTAGATTGCTTTCATGCAGTCGCCTTCTTACAGTTTGGTCACTCACAAGCACTTGGTGTTCCACTTGCAGCCTTTGGACCAATTGAGTCGCCGTTGCATTTGGTTGAGCTCACGCAGTAATTTGCAAAAATCGGTCTTGTCTGGGGAGTGTAGGCGACTAAACGCCGACAAACATTACGACGACAGACTGAACACCGACAAGACTTTACGTCGACGGGACTCTTCACCGACCGGACACTTTGGCGACAGGACTCTTTGCCGACAGGCTCATCAGCGACGCAACTTATCTCCGATAATCAGATGCTTGCTTTGTAAATCGATTATGCTTTTCTTGTTATTATTCAATTCATAAAAAATAAAGATCTTGCATTGGTTTTAAGTATAGGTACCTACATATTTGTTTAGCGGCCCGCCCCGGCTTCACACGAAATATTGGTATTTAACATAAAAAACAAGTAATTAAATAAAAAAAGTTATTTAAAAAAATAAAAAACCCGACTGCGGTAAAAAACTTAAGTTAAAAGAAACTGAAAAGCTAAAAACAAGCCCATTTTAAATTAAATAAAAGTTGGAAGCAGGGTTTAAAATGGGCTTGTTTTTAGCTTTTCAGTTTCTTTTAACTTAAGTTTTTTACCGCAGTCGGGTATTTTATTTTTTTAAATAACTTTTTTTATTTCCAGCTTTTTAGTTTACAAATGTGAAAGATTTCGCAGACGATTTAGTGCTTGGTAGGTATTTTTTTTACGATTTGTCATTAGTTTACAAATGTGAAAGATTTCGCAGACGATTTAGTTCTTGGTAGGTGTTTTTTACAATTTGTCACTTCGAATTGCTTTTAAGTATATATGTTGTATATATTTTTGTAATCACCTTTTAAAACCCTTTATTTTGATACCCCACTCGATAGGTTTTGAAAAAAAAAAATTTTAAAAAAATATTTAATATGGCGTCCAGTAGTCGCCATATTGAATTTTCACTAACGTCATGTCTTTAGTGACACTCGCCGTACTAAGAGGAATCGATTAACGTGTGAATCATAAAAATCGGCCCAGGCGTTTGGTCTGTATAGTGCTTCAAAGGAACATCTAAACATACATACATACATACATACATAGGCTGATGAACACATTACCACTCCTTTGCGTCGCGCAGTCGGGTAAAAAACTAAAAAACCCGACTGCGGTAAAATAATTAAGTTAAAAAAAACTGAAAAGCTAAAAACAAGGCCATTTTAAATTAAATAAAAGTTGGAAGCAGGCGGGACCCATTTGAGTTAGAAAATGTAATAAAAAAATGGTATGGGTCCCTGAAGAAGACTGGCAGCATTGCCACATTGAATGGCAATACTAATTCTTTAGCCAAAGAACGACCTAGCCCTCTGGCCACGTGAAGTGTTGACCAGTTGGCGAGAAATTTCCTTAAAAAGGAGACGCGCAATCGGGCCCCATGACCCGAGCGTTTTGACCCCAAACGGCTCAAAACTGTTGATAAATCAAATACCTAACACAGTAGTAGTAGGTACAGTATTTCCGCCGCTTGAAGGGCTTTCACCAACAGCTGCTGCAGCGCCAACACAGCCCGCTGTGCTTGGGACATGAGGTGTCGATAGATGTTGCGCCTCACATCAGAGGCCAACCCGCCTTCCAAGGCAACAACGGCCATGCCGTCTGGTCTTTTCCCTTCATCACGCACCAAGCCGTTTGGTTCTAGTACCGGCGGTATGACGACGGTGACAAGGGCTCTACGAATAATATCGTAGATGCTGGCGTGCCGTGCTATGCGACCTAGCAACACAAGGTAAATTCATTCTGTAATGACTATTTCATAAATCATGACACTTGAGGTCAATGGGCATAAAACCTGAAGCCTTTTATGGGAGAAATCAAAAGAAAACTAAGTCTATTTTTTTTCATTAACTACAGGCACTCGGTGTGCACCTAGTATGATATTATGTAAATAATAGTAAATGTCTGTTTATAATTATGTATTATCTTAATAGATCAGTGCAATTAACATCTGCAGTTTTTCAGTCAGGACGACCATCCTTGAGTTAGTTTTCAACTCCGATCAGGTTATTCCTATCGTACGCCTCCATTCTTGAACAAAATCATAATTACTAAAAATAAAGTCAACAAACACCAAATAACCTATAAATTATAAATCGTTCATATTTTAATGACCTTTCGCCTAAAACTTCTTTTTACCAGTACATGCTTTCCTTTTCCTTAGCTCGTCTTTTAACTATGCTACACTCCAAGTCATATACATTTTCATCTACTTTTTATTTAAATAATTGTGATCGACACAACAGTGCACACATCCACAACAATGCCAGTTTATGGACGGATAACAGTGCTGCCACCTATGACGAGCTTTCAGTTTTTAACCAACCATTCTAATTAAAAGATTTCTATTGATAATTATTGTAATAATTAGGTAATTGTAGATATTCAAATAAATAACTAAATTCTGCACAATATTTGTTGCTGCAGCGAATCACATTTTGATCATCATAAAACCTGACTCTGGCTTACAAATTGCTAAAGAAACAAGAAACTTTTAATTTCTTGGGCTACCCACCCTAACCCATTTTGTGGTAGGTAGTTTTAGCCTACAATGCATCCAAAATACAGACGTGTTCCGCCTAGTCCCATTTGGACTTGGCTGACTTAAATATATAGAAAGAAAGAAAATACATTTTAGTAGGGATATTTTAGCAGTCTCAGGCAACCCTGACCGACCGATCGATGATCGCATTCACCTTTCCCATCCGCATCCAGGATTACCAGATTGGGTATTATTTCGCAATTGTGGGTAAAAATTTGGGTCCTGCATAGCTATTCACAACGTATCATAATTATCGAAAATGTCACATTTCAATAACGTGATTTGTTTTGGCCCGGACAGCTAACAGCTGTCAGAAGAATAACAGTTGTCTATTTGATACAAATTAACAAAATTTTCGGGTTTTGGATTTCTGAACAGCGTTTAGAGGACTCCTACGATAACATTGATTCATGTTCGATAGGGTACGGAAGCGTATCGTGTGGTTGTAAATAGCTATGCTGGAGAAATTTTGGAGAGTTGATATATTCGAGAAATGTTTGGAGACAGGAAAAAATTAATGGAGAATTTTGAGTATTTTTTATAGTCTCAAAAAGACATTATTCGATGATAATCGATGATAGAAATCGACGGTTAAAAGGTAATAGGGGATAAGCAACAAAAACCGAATTGTTCAGGAGAGCAGTTTAAAGTTTGAAATTGTAGAAAAATGGACATAACTTTTTTATTTATTGTCATATTGCGAAATATGAAACAGCTCTAGAATAAAAAAAAAATAAGGCATTAATTAGCACTTTTATTTATTTGAATAGACGTTGTTTTATGTGGTTTTATGTCGCTTAGATCAATTGATCTTATTTTCCTTATGAGGTAATTAGGCATAAGTTACATCTACACAAAAAAAAACGAAGAGTATAGAAGACATTTGATATCCTCATGCCAAGAGGTAATAGGGAATATGTCACATGACTGTCGAATAATTTAAATGGGTAAAGAAGGATAAGTGACGATTCACATTATTATGCTATAAGGTAATGGAACATAAGAAACAGGGCTTAGCAAGAACATCTTCAGGGTGTTAGACATTAGCGACACTATAAGTGAATTGGAAAAAAGGTAACATGATACTTCCACACATCATGATTTCAATATCAAGAGGAAAACGAGAACATCCAACATACGGCATTATTTGGCCAAACGGTAACAACAAATGTATTGTTAGCTTGTACATGGTAGTAAGGTATAACCGACAGTTCAATATCAAATTACATTTAAGTAATTGCGTATAAGCGACAACTGTATTGTAAACTTGTAAATGGTAGTAAGGTATAACCGACGCTTAATGTTTATGGCGACAAAGGTAAAGAGACAAGTGCCAGCTTTCAAAATAGGTGCTAATTGTAAAGAGGCGTAAGCACCCGGAATCCTTACGCCAGTAAGAAGTAAAAATACATTACTGACTATAAACCAAAAGTGATGCTATTTTTACAGGGGTACAAGCGCCTTAAGGGTAAAAAAGGCCTAAAATTCTGTTGGTTACACCGAAATGACACTTCGAAAACGCAGTTTTTTGCTTGGGCATAAGTGACAAAAAAGTCATTGTAGAGCCGTGGGAGTAAGCGGATTCGATAGAGCGAATTTTTTTAAGTAGGATGGCATTCATAACTCATTTCCGACCAAAATGTCGCTTATGCCCTATTACCTTTTAACCGTCGAAATATTATTACTTCTATAGACACCAAAAAAAAACGTAACAACGCACAGTGTGTTAAGATCCCGGTTTTTGTGTCATCATGTTTTTATTGAGTTAATCGATAGAGTCTACAATTCCGATGATTAGAGTAAAACTCCGGGTTCGCTAAGACTTGTACTTTTTTTTTTAATGTCAAAGTTTCGCAATATCCGACTCTTGAAAAATTAAAAAAAAATCATTATATTTTAATGGAAGTACTTTTTCCAGAATTAATTTATTCTATCGAAAAAAGGTATAATAGTCGACCACCACCAATTCCTGTTGCTTTAGTATGAATGGGTCGAGAGATATGATTTTTTTTCTCATATTTCGTTTTCATTTTTTTATTCATCTAAACCGCCGTAGTAGGTGGTCATTCCTACATCAAAAAATAGCTGATACTTTCTATTATGTGTAGTATTAATTCCAAAACCTAACACATTGTTTTCCAGGAGTTATTGAAAATTTTAGTAATATTCGGAATATCCGCACTTAGGGCTGCCACTTCAACCAAAACATAATTTGTTTAGTTTTATTAAGTTTTAGCTTCCTTATCACGATCATAACAAGATATCATTATTTTGTGGCTTAGTTGGCAAATATTGAGTAATTTTATAAAGGAAATTAAAAAACAAATGGAGAAATTGCTTTTTTGGAAACCGTCTATAAATTCTAACTCCAAAGACTCAACTAATAGTAAATAAAAGAAAATCCTTTCCGATGTCTCATAAGTATATCAATCAACATTAAACATGAGTAATATATCAACATTTTTGACAATTTATTAAATATTTTTAGTCAATTTAATTCTTTTTATTATTAATTTTACAATTCTTTTAAATAAATTTTATTTTACTTTTTGATTTTACAACTTATTTTTGAATCAAGTTTAGTATACTTTTATATTTTACAATTCTTTTAAATCAATTTTATTATACTTTTTGATTTATAACAATCCTTTAGAATAATTTATTTTGTATTTTTTTATCTACATGAATTTTATTATAAACCTATCTAATTCTTTTAAATCAATTTAATCATGTATTACATCAATTGTATTGATTTTTGATATATGATACGCTGAGAATTAGCCCCTGCTTAAATCATTTACGTTAACTACACACACGTTATTTATATATATTTTGTAACTAATTTATTAAAGTATAGTTTTTGCTATAAAGCAAAATCAATGGTTGTCTCATCTGGAGTTGGAACAATTTCAGGGGACTGAGCGCCAGTCAACCTTTATACCGTAACCGTACTTTGCAAACATTTTGAACCATGGCTATTAAATGGATTATATGTTATTTTAACAGTTTTGTCTAGTAATCTGCCAATTGACCCTGAAAAATTCGCAACTTTTTGCAAAAAGTTGGCATACAAATATGCTGCGAAGTATGGATGGCATCCTATGACTGTCACGCTTCACAAAATTTTAGTACATGGGTCGAAAATTATAGAAAAATCAAATTTACCTATTGGCATGGCTGTCTAAACAAGCGGCTGAGTTACGCAACAAATTTTGGAGGTTTGACAGAGAGCACCATACCAGAAAGAAATCTCGTGAAGCAACTATGTTTGACCTTTTTCACAGAGCTTTAGTCTCATCGGATCCAATTATCTCTGATTACAACCTCTTAGAGAGAAAAAAAAAAAAGGCTGACAAAATCCCATTGCCACCGGCCGCATTGTCTTTATTGAGACCTGTTAATGAACAAAATCTGGCCATCGATGATTAATTATTCTCATTTTGAATTAATTGTAACTAACAATGAAGATGAATTTTAGTTCGGTTAGCCTACATAATATTTTACTTTTTTTCCTTTTGAATAGCCAACTCCATATTAATTATATAAAAAGTATTTAAAACACCTTCTTTTTTTTCAGATAAAATATATTGTTATAGTTTTTTTTCGGATACATGAAAGTGACACCCCTAAGGAAAATTTTGAATTTCCAATAACTCCTGGAAACCAATGAGTTAGGTTTTGGAATTAATACTACACATAATAGAAAGTATCAGCTATTTTTTGATGTAGGAATGACCACCTACTACGGCGGTTTAGATGAATAAAAAAATAAAAACCAAAAATGAGAAAAAAAATCATATCTCTCGACCCATTCATACTAAAGCAACAGGAATTGGTAGAGCGATCGGCTATTATACCTTTTTTCGGTAGAATAAATAAATTCTGGAATAAGTACTTCCATTAAATTGTAATGATTTTGTTTTCATTTTTCAAGAGTCGGATATTGCGAAACTTTGACATTTTTTTTTTTAAAGTACAAGTCTTAGCGAACCCGGAGTTTTACTCTAATCATCGAAATTGTAGATTCTATCGATTAACTCAATAAAAACATGATGACACAAAAACCGGAATCTTATCACACAGTGCAACGTAATGGTACGCTATATTTTTAGTAAGTAAGAAACTTGAAGTACAAACTATTTTTATGGATTACTGGAAATAATTTGCTCGGTGGTTAACTAATAATCTACTTACTACATTATTGATGTTAATTTAGTTTCAATCCAAGAGTGTGCAATGCCCTTTTATAATTATGCCGATGTTGTGTTCAGTGAAGTTAGTCCACTTTATTTAAATTTTGTCATTAAAAACTGTGCCCTGATGGTTACAATTGCTTTATAGTATAAACTTTTTGCCTTTGGGTAAAACTTGGAAAAATTATATAATTTCGGAGAAAAATATTTCTGGGAAAAAATAAAAAATCACATCTGGCAACCCTGTCTGGACCCCGCTCCCGCCCCGCTGTCGCCACTCACTCACTCAGTCTTCCTCTATATTTTAGTTACTTTACTCTTTGGTCCCCCGCATTACTCTATGCTCCGCATCAGTGTTGCCAACCCTGCTGTTTTAACAGTAGATTTACTGTTTTCACCATGACTTCCCTGTTTTCTGTTTAAGTACCAATTTCTACTGTTTTTATTTAGGTATTATGATATTTACTAGAGATTTCGTCTAAAACGATATAACCTCCAGTTAAAATACAGCTTGATGATATGCATGTATGTATCCGAATTAATTTTTATCTGTCTAACAAAACAGCAGTAAACATTTTGAAAACTAAACTAAGAAATATGTCCTCGACGACAATCAAAGGCACATTACATAGTAAAACAGAAATAAAGGAATGCTATACATTTAATGCAACTGAAAAGCCTACGAAGTAATTCAATAAAAGTATGTATAATTTTAATAATAAAAAACGAGGCAGAAAATATTGAAGACAGAGAAATGGAAAATGATAAATAATTATTTGTAAGAATATTTCTAAGAATTTGTCAATTATTTATATTTTTAACATAATAAATAATAATAATTATTATTATTATTATGTACTTGCGTTTTCAATACTATTAAGGTTTTCATTTTCAATTCTAATAAGTAGTAGGAGACTTAACGTTTTAAAGTTTTACTGTTTTCTGCTGTTTAAATTTTATAAGTCTGATCTGCTGCTTAATGCTTCGGATAGGTTGGCAACACTGCTCCGCATAGCCTATTCACTATTGTTTGTAGTTTTGTACCGCACACAGGCACAGAGCACAGACACAGACGCACCCTCTGCCCGCGCCGCCATATTTCTTTCCTTCACGTCGCAGCGCAAGACTGGCAGGAGCTCTTGATTCTCATATTTTGTTTGTCTGACTACGTAAATAGCTAAGGCGTCACAGGCTCAGCTAGTTTTTATCGTGGTAAGTTAACTTATCTGATATCTCTAATAAAATAAAGACGAACGACTAAATACTTATTCGTTCATTGGTTGGGTAAAATTTGGTTCGCCATCTTTATTTGCATTATTATTTATTTACCCGCTACTAGTTATTAATATTTCCTGTTTTTAATTTGACTGCGATATCGTATTTAAGTGGTAAGTAAACGTTAACAAATTATTTTCATTCGATTATCATTTGCTCTCGAAAACAAACAACATTGTTGTTATTATTCATTCCACCTTCAGTACAAATTACCATTTTAGTTTGTTTTAGACATAAAAAAATATGCTATTCGGTCAGTGGACCAGTAAATTTATGAACTAAGGTAGGTACCTACTCGAAGTCTTTCTTGCGGCGATCGCCGTTTATAATTTAGCAATGTGCTAAGCTCAGCATTCTCGGAACCTCTGAATATGATACTACTCACTGGACTTTGTCAACATAATAATTATTTGGCTCTTTCTTTCTTGATAATTGTAACAAATGAGCTTATACTTATGTGATGCGGCAAATGGCCGCCAAAACTAGTAGGTAGGTAATTTACTCTAAAATCTACCTTTTCTCGAGAGAAAAATAAGAGTGAATATCGGAAAATCCCTCTGGAACCTATACCATATATGCGGTGAAGTCCGTAAAGCTGGCGTTATCCGACATCTTCAACTATCATCGGGTGACAACCATGTGGTAGTTTTTGTGTTTAGACTTTAGCGCATTGAGACAGACCTTGGATACCTACCTATAACGCGGTCACACTAACTCGACGCTTGGCATTGATGACGTCATTTTGGTTTTTTGGTAATATACCTAATAAAAAATATACCTAATTAAAACAACAATTTAACAGAAAACTAGCCAAATTATCGACGCGCGTACCTATCGGTAACAAAGACAAAGGCCTAACACTGGCTGGGCGAGCTGAGGAATGCGGGCCTCGCATTCCAGAGATGCGTCGAGTTAATGTGTCCGCGTTGTACATAAATATCATTGGATAAGTACCTACAAAACCTTACTAAGATTAATAAAAATTACTGTTGGTACCGCGTATTTTCTTTCTTTTGGAATTCCCCGCTGGACAAATAATTACGTAGTCCGTGGCCTAGTAGTCTCTACACTCTAATAGATCCCATACTTTAACAGAGGACTGGTGCTCACTAGAGGAGCAATTGGATAAAACTTTTGAAAAAATATTGAAAATAAAGACAATGTATGAGAACAGCCAGTTAAAAATATTTTTTTTTAACTACCCCCATAATATTGTTGTTTCCATTTCATTACTATCAGTACCACCTACTCTTGTAAAAAGTACATTTCCCCTAAGACGACTCACTGACCCATAGCCTACATATCCAGGTACTATAAGTCTTGGTAGATACAAATTACTTTCAAAGTTGTACCTGTCTGTCAAAGAACTTTAATCTACTCAGCGGCTAAAGCACAGGGCAATTCTCGTAATACTAAGATCATTCACAGTCTGTTAGAGGTATTTTTGATAGATTGACTATCTAAAATACCTCTAATTTCCCTACATTTTTGACAAGTTTTTGACATATTTGTCGCCAAGATAAGACTGCCACTAGATTTTGAATGTTTTATAATACGAGGGGCAGGTATTCAATCAGGTTTGCCCGGGTTTTTAAGTGGGTTTGGTTTGTTTTGGTTTCGGAGGTGCCTACCTAACAATCATCAAAGATTACCCTCTGACACGCACCAACAAATATAAGATTAGGTAATCAAGACCAATGTAAGGTCTTTTTATATTAAATCTTTCGGCAAGTAGGTCAGATAGTTCTGGCCATTCTGTTATGTATGCTAAAAATCTGATAAATTTCTGCTTGTTTTGTAGATGTCTGAACCTGGGAGAGGTCGCTCTCGTGGGCGGGCTGGTAGAGGCGGCGATAATGCTGGGCCGCCTCCGCGTAGACCTGGCGAGAAACCCCAGCAACAACCAGGGCCTCAGCAACAACAACCAGCAGGCCCCTCAGGGCCCCGCCCTCAGCCACCATCAGCCTGGGGCCCTCCTTTGGTAGCCCCACCTGTTAGGGCTGGTGTGCCTACACCAACTGTGCAGGGAGGCAGGGCCTCTCACAGATCTACACCAACAACCCATCAAGAACATCCTGGGGATGTGGATGTACAACAGCGCATGCTGAGCATGCAAATTGGTGAGACAACGATAAATTCAACTCTTTCTACTTTGATAAGTATAGAAATTAGATAATTGTTCTTTGTTTTGAAAATTATTTTAGCTGGACCACAGCCTGCTGCTGCTGGTGGTGGTGATGCCTCGGTGATCGGGCGTGGGTCACGCCGTGGCGGTGGTAGGGTTTTGCCTGAACAAATGACCATTTTAAGAACTCGCCCTACAACAATCCAGTCTAAAAAAGGTTTGCTCATTTTTGCGTAATTTTTATGAAAACTTACTACTCCTAATATTTGTCTAGATAAACACGATCCCTTTCCTGTTTTCCATAGGGAAAATGATGATTGAATAATATTATGTACAGAAAAAAATAATGGTTAGAGGAGCAATTACTCAAAATTATTTAACTTATTACAGGTCACTCTGGAACTGCAATTGATCTTAAAGCTAACTACTTCACAGTCAAAACGACACCTCAGTGGAGCCTATACCAATATCATGTGGACATCTCCCCAGAGGAGGATAACACAGGGGTCCGCAAAGGCCTTATGCGTATCCATGCAAATACCCTTGGAGGGTAAGTGTGTACTTAGAATGGCAGATGACAAACAATATATTTTAAGTTTTGCGTCTAGTATGTTCTTCATTAAGTTAATAAGTATGTATACAGTCAATGAAAATCTATTGGACTCGTCATAACAAATCATATGAGCCCAAACTCGAAGGGAATTTTTACTAGTAGCCACTGAAGAGTTCCACTATCCACCTCCTATCTCCATCATAAAACTATATTTTGGAATCTTCATTTCAATATGACAATTAGAAGTGGGTTAAAATTGACCTCTAAGATTTTATTACATTGTTAGTTCCAAGTGCAGCTAATAAAATCGTGTTAAAAACAGCTCCTAATAGTCTTCCACTGACTGTTTTAACCTTTAGACTGCCACAGTCATGTATAGAGGACAAACCAAAATGTGCCCAGCACGCCTTGGTTCGACTACATGACAGACTGACGCCGAGGGCACGTTTTTGAAATATTTCTTATGTTTTAAAGGTACTTGTTTGATGGAACAGTATTGTATACTGTAAAGAGATTACATCCTGATCCGTTAGAACTGTACTCGGACAGGAAAACCGATGGAGCACGAATGAGGATCATGATTAAGGTAATGTGAAGCAGGTTCATCTGCCTAACTTTCTCCCAACTATGTTGGGGTCGGCTTCCAGTCTAACCAGATGCAGCTGAATACCAGTATTTTACATGGAGAGACTGCCTGTCTGACCTCCACAAACCAGTTACTGGTTAATACCCTTGGTAAGACTGATTGTCAGACTTTCAGGCTTCTGACTACATGTAAGGACTGTCAAAGGTCCACGAATGTCAGCTGGGACCAATGGCTTAGTGTGCTTTCCAAGTCACGGTATGTAAAGATGGTTACAGACCAACCGCAGCAAGCGTAGCTTAACCTGATTGATCAACTTGTGTGGCTGTTATTATTTAGGCAATTGCCCCCCCCTCATTATTTAGCCACTGTTAGCCTGCATCATCCCACTGCTGCTGGGAAAAGGACTCTCACCACGACTTCCAGCTCTTTCAATCCAGAGGGATCTAAATAATAATTTAAAATTATTTATTGAACATAAATTAGTATTATAATGGTATTCATTGGTTTGTTTGCAGTTAACTTGTGATGTGACCCCAGGGGATTATCACTACATCCAAGTTTTCAACATCATTATCAGGAAATGCTTCCAAATATTGGACTTGCAACTGATGGGCAGAGACTATTTTGATCCAATAGCTAAGGTATATATTTGAGTCCCACGAAGACTGATTAATTATTCAAATATATTTTATAAAAAAATTTAACCATTTTAATATTAAATTTATAGGTTGACATCCCAGAGTATCGTTTACAAATTTGGCCAGGGTACAAAACAACCATTAATCAGTATGAAGACAGTCTGTTGATGGTTACTGAAATAACGCACAAGGTAAAGCATCTGCTTGTTTTTCTTTATCAATCAATCTTTTTCGATACAACTAAGGGCTGGTTGTTTCAAAACGTAACATACGTACGTCACATAATAACGATTACGTACTCGTTATTATTTTACATACGGCAAGGCTATAATTTTGTAATTGTAATTTGAAACAACGCTTCTTTTTGTTTGACGATAGGCGTCAAGTGAACGTGAAACAACCCGCCCTAACTAACTTTTTTCATTTACGTTTTTGAGTTTTTTTTTTATTTGTTGAATACAAAGCTTTTGGCTACTTTGCGTTAGTGTTAACAAAGTTGGTTATTCTTCTTTTCTTATCTTAACTCTTTATTTTACTAAAACGAAATGTATGTAGGTATACAAGTTTTGTTTTAATAAATAGGTGCTCCGTCTAGACACTGTGCTACAAATGCTTAGCGAGTATGCTGCAACTAAGGGCAGCAACTACAAAAAGATCTTTTTAGAGGATATAGTTGGTAAGTCAGACAATCATGTTAAAAGGCTAAAAAAAATGGCGTGTTTTTCTACATGTATGTATACCGATTTCTCCATGATTAGTGTAGTGTTATTTAATTTAGTAGAAAAGTGCTCCGCACGGTAGTGTAATAATATAAATTAACATTATTTCTAGTTGTAATGTGTAAGCAACTTTACAAACTCAGATCAGAGATATAGATCAGAGGGATCAGATTTTTCAAATAAACTGTATCCCCCGCTTTTCACCCCCATAGGGGTGGAATTATAAAAAATCGTTTGGGATGTGTTCATAACTTGACTCAAGCATTATTTATAAGTACCAATTTTCCAGTTAATCAAGCCAGGTAATAAAATACTCCTCTGTGAAGTGACTACCACCACTCTTCACCCCGTTAGGGGTAGATGTTCGAATAACCCCGATACACTTTATTATTTATTTTGGTCTTACATACCGAGTTTCGAGTTAATCGGACCGCGCGTTAAAATTCCTCCATACGACATGCACAACATTACGCACTTACCTATTTTAATTTTTACTATTATATTTTCTTAATATTTGTTATTGTTCTATAATAACACCTACTGTATTTTCATCTCTGGAATCTGGAACACTGTCGCCCTCTTTTTGGAAGTGGGCGTTAATAGCTGCGACACAGCTTTGTAACTAATGCAGCTATTTACGTACGCAATCAATTTGTAAAATGTGTTTTTGTTCCAATAAAGATTATTATTATTAGCTGTGCCCCGCGGTTTCACCCGCGTTAATTTGAGGAAAAAACCTACTTAAATACAGGGTTATTGGTAAAACATTAACAACCTCTTAAGAAGTCATTGTACTCATCATTATGAACAACTTTTACTATGGGACCAAAACTGAAATCGCGAAAAAAAAAAAAAATCTGCTGTTCCCTACATTTTGACGAGTTATACGAACATAAATGTAGGGAACAGCTGATTTTTTTTTGCGATTTCAAGTATGGTCTCATAGTAAAAGTTGTTCATAAATTCATAATGATGAGAACAATGACCTCTTAAGAGATTGTTAATGTTTTACCAATAACCCTGTATATTCCATTACTTTAAGAGTATTACTTATACCCTCATGACCGGCCGCCTTGCGGAGTTATTTTAAAACTATGATATCTCCTAAGATATTCATAGAAATCAAATGATGTCAAGGCAATTCTGTTCGTAATTAAATAACGTTTTTATTTGAATAAGGATTAATAAAAAACTAAACAAAAAATATAATTACAGGAAAAATAGTCATGACCGACTATAATAAAAAAACATATCGAGTCGACGACGTGTCTTGGCAGGCATCCCCGAAATCAACATTCAAGATGCGGGACGAAAATGTTTCGTATATGGACTACTATAAAAAGGTATAAATAAATATTTAATAAAAGGATCTTAGGAATCCTTAGGATTTATAAAAAATATGTTTTATGCAATCTCGTTTATGTTACCTACTGTACATTTTCTTACTTTCAGAAATATAACATCAACATCCATGACGTTGGCCAGCCTCTGCTTATTTCTCGCTCAAAGCCGCGCGACATCCGCGCCGGAATGCCGGAACTGGTATACTTAATACCTGAGCTGTGCCGTCAGACGGGCCTGACTGACGATATGCGTGCCAACTTCAAGCTCATGAGAGCCCTTGACGTGCACACCAAGATCGGACCCGATATACGTATTCAAAAATTATTGGCCTTTAACCAACGGTTAACAAAATCTCGTGAAGTGACGAAGGTATGAATATGGATATGACCTTCTTTTAATGGTTTTATGTATTTTCTTTTTCCAAATTTGGTACTTGGTTATGTAATTATTTTTATAATTAAATACATTTTTTTTTTTAAGGAAATGGGTGATTGGGCTTTAACTCTGTCACAGGAGTTAATCAAATTCAAGGGTCGCCAACTGGCTCCCGAACTGATCGTGCAGGGTAACAATCTTAAGTACCCAGCTGGGGACACAACTGAAGGATGGACCAGGGACATGCGGTAAGATAAAATTCAAAATGTTAATTTCGTTTTATACATAAAGTCACGCCTTCTTCCCATTCGGGGGTAGTCAGAAACAACAGAGGGGCAATTCTCGTAATTTTAAGAAAGTTCACAGTCTGATCTCTGTCTCAATCTGTCAAAAATGCCTTTAATTTCCCTACATTTTGACAAGTTTTTGACATTTGTTTGTCGCTAAGATGAGACTGCGACTAAATCTTGAACATTTTAAATTAGTAGAATTGGCCTTCTGATATTGTTTTATAATTATGATATTCATTTTAATCAGGTCAAAACCTTTACTTGACATCGCACAACTTCCTTCCTGGGTTGTTATTACACCAGAGAGACAGCGTCGCGACGCTGAAGGTTTTGTTGACTTGATTATGAAGACAGCTGGAGGTGTGGGTTTCAGAATGCCCAGGCCCGAAATAAGTAAGTACCAATTCTAATACATACATACACAATTTATCATCAATTCAATAAACTTTTCACCTTGTGAAAAAATAATAATGTAACTCATAATTAACTAATTATTGATAAACAGATTTTGTTAAAAATCTTATTCAAATAAAATAGTGTTGTAGGCATAATGTAGTTAGCTTATACTGGTTGTGATACCCCTGATGTGGGGCGGGGCATACCGTTACTTACATTGTCTACTATAAGCTGGCCTCTTATTCCTTTAAATCTCGCCCTACGCTAGGCCAGCTAAAGGTTGAAGCTGCACTCAAATCTCACACGCACTAACAACCAAACTTGTCACAACTTCCCAAGCCGAAACTTGCTTGCAAACCATGTTGACAAGATCTAATTGCATGGAATTATATTTACCTTAATACGTCATTTATGTACGTTTTATAGTTGCCATCAGGAACGACGGCCCCATGGAGTATGCGAACGCCTGCGAAGGCGCCATAGCCCGAAAGAATCCTGCTTTGTTACTGTGCGTGTTGGCGCGCCAATTCGCGGACAGGTCTGTTTTTAAAAACACTTCTAAATGATTTTGTTTACTTCATTTGAATTGATCTTAGGTTATTCCTCTGATTGTTTATATTAAGGGCTGTTTTTTGGCAAAGCGTTGATCACTTCATTGCCGACCCTAATTAGTAATTACTAAACATTTTGTCTGCTGTTTTTTCTACTTTCTTCCTGAAGTCGTTTAAAAAATGCGACAATAAACAATTCCAGATACGAGGCCATCAAGAAGAAATGCACGGTAGACCGTGCCGTGCCTACGCAAGTTGTTTGCGCTCGCAATATGACTTCGAAATCAGCTATGTCAATTGCTACAAAAATAGCAATTCAAATAAACTGCAAGGTCAGCATTGTTTGTCTGATTTATAGTTGTATTAAACATTGTACCTAAATCTATTGTAATGTAAGATAATAAAAAAACTGGCCAAGTACGAGTAGGACTCGCACACGAAGGGTTCCGTGCCACAAGGCAAAAATGCCGAAAAAAACACGTTTGTTGTATGGGAGCCCCCTTAAATATTTATTTTGTATTAAACATTGTACCTAAATTTGTTATAATGTAAGATAATAAAAAAAATGGCCAAGTGCGAGTCGGACTCACACACGAAGGGTTCCGTACCACAAGGCAAAAACGCCGTAAAAAAAAAAAAAAACACGTTTGTTGTATGGAAGCCCCCTTAAATATTTATTTTATTCTGTTTTTAGTATTTGTTGTTATAGCAGCAACACAAAAGTACATAATTTGTGAAAATTTCAACTGTCTAGCTATCACGGTTCTTGAGATACAGCCTGGTGACAGACGGACGGACGGACAGACAGCGAAGTCTTAGTAATAGGGTTCCGTACCCAAAGGGTAAAAACGGAACCCTATTACTAAGACTTCGCTCTTCCGTCTGTCTGTCACCAGGCTGTATCTCAAGAACCGCGATAGCTAGACAGTTGAAATTTTCACAAATTATGTAAGTATGTCTGTTGCCGCTATAACAACAAATACTATAAACAAAATAAAATAAATATTTAAGGGGGCTCCCATACAACAAACGCGATTTATTTGCCCTTTTTTGCTCGATATCAAAAATGGCAACAGATAGGCACTTGAAGTATTCACAAAATACTCAGTTGTTTTAACTTTAATAATAAATAATACAATTTAAATAAAATAAATATTTAAGGGGGGCTCCCATACAACAAACATGTTTTTTCGGCGTTTTTGTCTTGTGGTACGGAACCCTTCGTGTGCGAGTCCGACTCGCATTTGGCCAGTTTTTACCCTTTGGGTACGGAACCCTAAAAAGATGCTACTTGTATGGAGTGGTAGCCCCGCCATATATTAATGTTTTGATGATGTACAGCTGGGTGGCGCTCCTTGGAGGGTGGAGGTACCACTGCAAAGTATCATGGTCATCGGTTACGACGTGTGCCACGACACTCGCTCGAAGGAGAAGAGCTTCGGTGGGTTTGTGGCGACACTGGACCGCTACTTGACACGCTTCTTCTCAGCGGTGAACTCCCACACGTCAGGCGAGGAACTGAGTGCGCACATGGGCTTCAATATAGCTGCAGCCCTTCGCAGATATCGCGAAGTAAATGGTAAGTCATATTTCATTACTGTCTATTATTTTTTAATACAAAACCTGTTCAAAAATATTATTTCTGAAATCACGTTAGCATATGAATGATTTAATCTTTTTTTTTTTTTTAGTTATATCTCTATCTACGCATAACTTCTCTTGTTGATGTCGTGTCATTATTATCTTGCAGATGGTAATTTGCCGCAGCGCATATTTATTTATCGCGATGGAGTAGGCGACGGACAGATTCCCTATGTGCACAGTCACGAGGTAAGTCAACCACCATGCACCTTTTGAACTTGTATATTTTTTACAGAGGCCAAATCAACTGGGATAGGTTTCATTCCCTAGCTTGAGTAATTTTTTTATGGGCCTCCCGGGACCCTTCGCTATCAATATCTTCCTATTACACAAAAATCATAAATGTGTTCTTTGTAGGTGGCTGAAATCAAAAAGAAACTAAATGAGATATATGCCGGGGCCGAGTATAAATTGGCGTTTACCATCGTGTCCAAGCGCATCAACACCCGCATATTCCTGGACCGCGGCCGCAACGGCGAGAACCCGCGCCCCGGCACCGTCATCGACGACGTCGTCACTTCACCCGAGCGGTTAGTTGTCATTTTATTTAGCACCATCCGCAATTTATAGGATGAATTTTTCAAGTGGGCGTGAATGACCAAACACGCCCACTTGGTAAATTCACCTTGTATATGTAAGTGGCTTTTACATGACGCTGATACTATTGAATCATAGTTCAACATTATCAGCGTTATGTAACACAGACTAACAATATACAGATGATCTATCTCACGAAGTCCGCTCAGCCTTGGTTGTAGTAGTGACGTGTCCCAATATGCGTATTTGTGTGCGCCAACCTAGCTAGGTAGCGTTAGCAATAAAAACCTAACGTGGATTTAATTATTTATTTTCATTTGAAAAACGAAAATAATTGCTTAAAATATATTATTACAAAGAGAAAAATATGAAAGAAAGGCAATAAAAAAACAAAATATATTAAAATTTAATATATTTTGTTTTTTTATTGCCTTTCTTTAATACAGAGTTGCTGTTGCTGTCGTCGCAAGCTGTTTCCTACATTATGACGAGTTATACGAACATAAATGTAGGGAACAGCTGATTTTTTTTCGCGATTTCAGGGTTGGTCCCATAGTAAAAGTTGTTCATAATGATGAGTACAATGACTCCTTTTAAGGATTAAAACGATCAAAATATAAGGGTGTATACGAATCCTGAATATACATAGTTTGTTCAGAATAAGTAACTGAATCTATTCCAATAGTTTTTACCCCATGTTATATTTAGTCCTAAAAATATTTTTAAAAGGTTAAAAGTTGGACACTGAGCGACACTAAGTAGTTTATCCAATCTCCGCGCCGTACGGTTAGGTACCTAGATATTATTATTAATGAGCGCAAGACGGACGGTTGTTGAAAGAAAATGTCAAAAGCCTAGTATTCAAAAAAAGTAATAAAAAAAAACTAAAATTTTAAATGTCTATTGATGTATGTCATTTTATCTTGCTATGAAAGTTTTTGCTTATTTTCTGTTGTCGGTACTCGGTGAAAAAATCTAACGTGAAAACAATTAGCACCGGGACCGCGTCGCGGTCACGCTCACGACTGAGCGCTCCTGAGCTACGCACACTAAAACAATGTGCATGCACGACTACAAACGTAGTCAAACGGACTTCGTAAAAGAGAATACCTATAATAACATGCTTTTGCATCTTTAAAAAAAACAGAGATCAATCCTCGGTTTAAATCTATCTGTGGTATCAGATACAGTTGTTATTGTGAAATGTGAACCCTAAATTCTATGGGAACCTGGGATTACTATGCTTAACAATACTTCGTTTTACTTTACAGTTACGATTACTTCTTGGTGTCACAGAACGTGCGTGAAGGCACAATTGCACCTACCTCGTACAATGTTATCGAGGATACCACAGGACTCCACCCTGATCGGGTAACTTATACCTTTAACTATATTTTAGCACTAGCACTTCGTTGGCGTAGATTTGGTACTTCCCCTACGAACTTAACACTTTCCACCTCCTTTAAAGAGTTGTTTTGGAAAATGAATCATTTAAATATTTATTATTATCTAGTTTCAAGTTTCTAAATCGAATGGATGAGATTTATCATACAAACTGTTTTTCCACTTTTTAACACCAGGGTAAAAAAAACGTTTGTGATTAACTTAAAAATGAGTATAAATAATCAAATGTAAAAAAATGGGAAACACCATTTTTTACATTATGTTATTTATACCCATTTTCGAAATAATCTTGTAGGGTACATACCATTGCATAAAATATTTATGTAAGTAATGAAATATACTATAAGATCATCATCTGCCTAGCCTTTTCCCAACTACGTTGGGGTTGCCTTCCAGTCTACTGGATGCAGCTGGATTTCAAAATTTACATGACGCGACTGCCTATCTGACCTCCACAACCCAGTTACAGGGTAATACGACACTCGTTCTTAAGACTGGTTGTCAGATTTTCGGGCTTCTGACTACCCATAACGACTGTCAAAGATCACGAATGACAGCCGGGACCAACAGCTTAACGTGCTTTCCGAGGCACGGAGGGGTCTCGGTATGTAAAGATAGCTGGTCACCCATTCACAGACCAACCGCGACAAGCGTAGCTTAACCTGATCGATCGACCTGTGCGGCTGTTATTATTTAGCCACGGACCCCACAACTGTTAGACAAAAATCTGATTTGTTGAACAACCAACCATTGTTAAAGATGTCCAACCGCATTTTTAACTTTATGGAAACTTATCACACATGTTTTGATTTCAGATGCAATGGCTGACATACAAACTGACCCATCTGTACTTCAACTGCTCGTCGCAGGTCCGTGTCCCTTCTGTGTGCCAGTATGCTCATAAGCTGGCATTCTTGGCTGCCAACAGTCTTCACAGCCAGCCACATTACACATTAAGTGATACTTTGTACTTCCTGTAGTTTTATAATTGCAGGAGCATTTTTTATGTTAGTACAGTACACAGCCTAATTATTAGGAGTCAATTCACATCGAAATGCGCTCACTTTTGTAAGATCAATCAACTCAGCCATCCCACTGCTGGATATAGGCCTTTTTAAGATATCTAAACAAAATTATTTTTGAAGTATTTAATATAAAGTCTACACGCGTCCCAAAGCCGCAGCGGGCTTTTTCAAGCATCTATCTGCGTGCTGTATCGATGTGAACTGACTGACTGTATTCAATGCCAAAATGTCTATTGTTTAAAATATGCAGTGGTATGAGGCTGTGTCTTTACCATGTGATTATTATTAAATGGATAAAATCGGAGCTGCCTAGTTTATGTGGTCGCTTTATGACCAACATCTGGGTAAGGGTATGAGGAGTAGCCTTGCGGTAGAAGTATTGAAGCCTTTATGGCTTAAAGTTTAAAGAATACTCGAAATTTGAATCTTAGTTTTTTCGATTTTGCTGACAGTGACATTCAAAATTTGAATCTTAGTTTTTTCGAATTTGCAGACAGTGACTGACATAATCTGAGCATAAACGATTTTAAATTAATTCTTGATTCAAGCAAAATATGACGTTTTCTATGATTCTTTTTTAGGTTAGTTATGTTTAGGTTTTGCAGTCCATGCGACTGTATTAATTACCTCTTTTTTTTTCGTTTATTTTTAGTTTTTTTTTTATATTAGAAATTTGTGCTAACTACGTACTAGCCACATGACATACCACCGAGTGAAAATGTAGTGTGCGAGCTTGTTTTACATGTACGGTAGAAGTGTGAAGTCATAAAAATATCCTCAAATATCGCATTTTTTTAAATAGATATTTTTCGAATGTCTTTGTTGATTAAAATATGTAGAAATTGTCACAGGCAAAAAACTATTTACGTTGTTATATTGCCATAAAAATATGCCACAGGCATCACTACTATTAGTATAGTATAGTTGTTTAGATGTAAGCGTTAATTTTGATTTTAAAAAAAAGTACATAATTATATTGACTTTACTCTTTACATTCCTACTGATACTTTATTGCTTTTAGCCCAGTCGCTGTTTTAAAATTATTTTCCGGCGAGTAATAATGAATGTAATTCGTGATGCAATTTGGGTCTAGTTGAACTCTTGCAGTATCCCGAATTTTTATTAAAAACATCTTAGCGTTCCACTAAACTGTAAAATAAAGAAATTGGCTTTAGCGATTGGGTTCTATCTTAGAAACTATTAAGACTTAATGGCTATTTTTCAACATTCGTAGATCTGATTGTTGTATAAATAGGAACTTACTGTAAGCATGTTTATTATTGTTTAATCGTTTTGCTAAACCTGTTTGCTGGACTTTACCGCCTCTCCCTTCGCTCATGACAGCCATTTTCTGATTCGAAACTTGTGTGGCAAACATGTGGGTAAAAACGGTATAACGATGAAAATATGCCTTTTGAAAAATACTGAAATCAGTTATTTGCAGACATAGAAGCCGTTTACAAATGACTGCCTTCAGAATGCTTACAACTTTTGTAATATTTTTTGTACTTAATACAAGTCATTTTCTCTACTTATGTAAAGATGTCTTTTATTTATTAAACACTACCGTCAAGATGGATGATACTGGCATCATGACGACTTAAAAAAAAAATATTAAGAAAAAATGGTACCAGTCCATTTTTGACATGGAAATCCTATGTGCGTGTGAACTGAGGGACCATACTGATATTTCGCAAAATAAAAATCGTAGGATTTAGTAGTAGACTTAAAACAATTGTAGAACAAATTGGGAATTTATAAACAAATATATTAAAGAAATCCTTAGTCGAGAGAAATCTGTTGTGACTACGAGTCGGCAAGGAGAAATTTGGGGTTTTAAAAAAAAAACTAAACCATTAATAATAATAATAAAACCTTTATTTTCAGGCTACTTTGGCCAATAGATAAATACCTTACAGACTAACATATATATTATAATAATACATTGTGTGTTAGTGTATAAACTTAAAACTATGTTAGTAAAACACTTCACTCGAGCACTGTCTTTGTGCGTTCGTGTGGCATTTGTCCGCGGAGACGGAACATTACACCTTGCGGCCAAAAGTCCTCTGCCATGACGAGGTGCAGGGGGCGTAAAAAGGCCACTGGCAGAATCATAAAAGGATAACAGAATAGACAGTTAACTGTTAAGTTAATTGTATCAAATCACATCGGTGAAGCATTTTTCGTTTTTCGCCCGTGGTCCCTTCTCGTAGTCCCTGGAGGGACATGTGCATTTGGATTGAGTGATCTTTTTTTATTTCGTGACAAAATCTGATTGTACATTTAGTCAAAAATAGTCAAAACTCATAGCCCAAAGTAAAATATTTGTCACTCTCAAGGATCTTCAGTTATTGCCGAAAATGTGGATCACTCAATTCAGACATTTTGCAAAAACGGCTATGAGCTAAATCTCAACAAAAACTTACTCTACTGACTAAATTTATATCTCAAAAATTTGTCACAACATTTTTTAAGCCCATCAAGGCATTTAAAGCTTCTTCCAGGTATCTTTGGACAGTATCATTGGATCACTCAGTACAGACACCATTTTGTCTGAGAGATCGTTGTAATAAGGTTTCGGATGAATTTTTCTATAGATCTATTGTTTATCCTAAAATGTACATGTTCCGAATATATTTGTACAATAAATATCATAACACAAATACTTTTTGTTAAAAATTTATGAGTGACTCAATGTTTTTGAATTTGCTGAACTGAGTGATCCATAAGAATGTCTTATAGCTAAGTACCTGTTTCGTATTGATTTACACAAACTACGATTAATTTTTGTACAACTTTGTGACTAAAGTTTTACATAAAAATAATTTACATATACAGCTTAATTTACGAGATATTACATTTTTAATTATATTGTTAGTTAAAAGTGCAGTAGGGTGACCATATAATATGAGATCATCGGTAATATAAATGATACAGTAAGTACCTACCTATATAATCGTCAGTTGTAATATCAATTAATGTAATCAGCACCCTAATTGCGTAACACACTATCAATCGGAATCTGAATCATTTTGAAGTAAATTGCTAATCCATTGCTTATTGCTTACGAATTAACAGTCTATTGTTGCTGTAACCTAACGTACGTTTTCGAGACAATTTTAATATACAGCTTTTCAAGCGCAGTTAGCACTAAAACCTGCTTAAATCAATCTTGCGCGGCACCTGAAATAACTAGAAATGTTGTACCTATTTCTGCCATTGAATCTGCAAATAATATCTGTATTTGGCATTAACAGTCTCGAAGAAGCAATTTCTTTTAGCTACGAGGGGATTTGTTTTTCATGTAATAGTAATGCTATGGTGGTTATAAACTTTCTAGTGTTATTTTCATGGATTTGAATGGAACAAAACAGGTAACGTTACAAGATGTGCACGAAATAATTTTAATAAAAAGTAGATCGTACAGGTTAGGGCGCGTACACATAGCGATCCGTTGAACAGGTCCGTTATTTGATTGCGTATGTAGTTGTATGAGCCAGTTCACACACAATACAGCATTCCCGATCCAGTAAAAAAGAAAAAGAGATGAGATAAGATCCGTTAAAACGGATCCTGTAAAAACGGACGTTCTATGTGTACGCGCCCTTACTTGGAGGTATTGAATTTCTTCCTTCTCAATATCCTGACGGTAGCGCATGGTGTAAACGGACGAATAGTTTGCTATGACGATAATTTGGCTAAAACTTATGATAGCAAAAATGAACCACTTTATTTACATACACTTATTTAGGCAGCTTATGATTTATAAATAACATGGTATTTCCTTTCTAGATTAGGCTGGCCGCATACGTCCGATTCGGAGACCCCGAATTTCATTTCATACAAAATTTTCTCCTTAGCGCACACGTACCTACTTATATTTTCCGTCAGGGTTTCCGAACGTTTTCTAGATTTCACTGTCATTTTGTTAAGTACTTATTTGATTTGGTTTTCGTAAATTTTACTTACCTAGGTACTGTTGATCTGACATTTTTACAAAGAATTTTTTTTACATAAAATGTTTATTTTGCTATTATTAATTCCAAAGATATTCTAATAAGTAATGTCGTGTTAGCTTATAAGTTAGGTAGGTATACTGAAAACAATATTTTTTTTTATGAAAGCTGAAAGCTGTTTTTGTTAAACGTTTTTAATAACTATAACTATATAAATAAAAATTCGGAAATAAATAAATAATAAAGTTTACTGTTAGTTAACTTTATTATTTACAACATAAAAAAAATAACAAAAAACATAATTGAAATATAATTAACAAAAAACATAAATGCAAAGTTATTGGATGATTAGTTAAAAATCTAATCTTCCTATGATTTGATAAACAAAAACAAAAACAAACAAAAACTTACAACTCTTTTTGTGAATAGCATTTAATTTTTTGCCTCTCCTTCTCCCCTACAGGGAGAAGGAGGCAGTTTTGAACAGAGGCACATTTGAACAAACAAGTTTACGCAGTTGGTTTCAAAGCTATTTTAGTTCGAAAAATGATTTCGGGGCGGCAGCACTAGTACCTACAACGGTCATGTATAATCTGTGGCATTTCGCAGCTGGCAACCAAGTTATCGACCATGTTTGTTTTTGTCATTGCAAAGTAAACTTTTTGGAAGATGGGCGTAAGCTTGTGCAGGACAATGTTTTAAATGCTGGTAAGTGATAATAGTCTAATTGTATTCGGTATTTATATAGCCTTCTGTGAAAGTGTTTCTTTTTATTCATCGAATGTTTTTTTGGAATAAAAATATTTAATTTCTTTAAAAAGGAGGTATGGGGCAGTTTTGAACAAATTCAATGGGGTACCTTTGAACATGTTCAAATCTGCCCCTTATTAATTTTGAAGCACGGAAGCGTTAGTATTTAACTGTGAGTAAAAAATGCCAAAATTATTGAAAATAAATTAATTTGTTTAAAGGTAAAATGGTGCGCAATTATAAAAAAAAACGAGATCAAGATGTTAACGAGGAAGATATTAATAATGCTATTTTGGCAGTAGTTGATGGAAATATGAAGCTAAGAAAGGCTGCTGCGGTTTATAATGTTAAACCAAACACATTATTTTATAGAATTAAAAAATACAAAGAGAACAAACCTCAAAATGACCAACAATTCTCATCCAAGTACACTGTCGCACAAGTATTTACTAAAGAAGAGGAAAAGATGCTAAGAGAGTATTTAATAAAAAGTTCTAAAATGAATTACGGACTTACCTACAAACAGGCTAGGTCGTTAGCGTATGAATATGCAACGGCACTAAAAAAATGTCCAATAAAATGGACAGAAAAAAAAGAAGCAGGTATAGAATGGTTAAAAGGCTTTATGAAGCGTCATAAGGATCTTTCCCTGAGAAAACCAGAAAATACAAGCCTTTCCAGATCTACTAGTTTCAACAAACATAATGTGACACAGTTTTATGACAATTATGAGAAGGTGCTAAATAGGACAAATTTTACTCCAGAGTGCATTTACAATTTGGACGAAACGAATATCATGACTGTCGTTCAGGCGCCAAATGTAATAGCAAGAAAGGGTACAAAGCAGATTGGACAATGTGTTTCTGCTGAACGAGGTCAACTTATTACTATGTGTGGTATCGTAAATGCCATCGGAAATGCTTTGCCGCCAGTTTTTATATTTCCTCGAGCACGATTCCACGATTCTATGCTTTTTGGGGCACCTATCGGCAGCGTTGGATATGCCAACAGCCCCACCAGTGGTTGGATGACCGGGCCTTTGTTTATAAAGGTACTCGAACATCTTAAACGGCTGACAAGATGCTCGAAAGAGGATCCAATATTGCTGCTCATGGACAACCATGAAAGCCACTGTACATTAGACGCTACAATTTATTGTCGAGAAAACGGAATAGTTGCACTTACCTTTCCTCCACACTGCACCCATCGCATGCAGCCATTGGATGTGTCAGTGAATGGTCCTTTTAAACAGAAATTGTCCGTTGCCCAAAATGATTGGCTACTGTCCCATCCCGGTAAAACAATTACCATCCATGATTTGGCAAGCATAGTAACTCCGGCATATAATGCATCTTATATTGCCCGGAATATCATTGCTGGCTTTGTGAAACCTGGGATACATCCATTTTCCAGGAATGCCTTCTGTGATGAGGATTTTGAATGTGCAGAGGTAACTAACCGTCCTATGCCAACCACATCCATTGACGCCACCTCGGACGTTCTCCAAACTACAGCTGCGGTAGCAGATACTGACTGTGAAGAGGTCGAACAAGAGATAAACTTTGAAGACTTACCACCTGCTGCTGCGTCGGATATCCTAGTAAGCCCTCCAGTTTCACCGTCGATAATGTATTCTACAAGTGTTCAGCTAGTTGTTTCGGATGTAGGGCCTTCACTATCTTTGCCGGATGCTGGGACTGTACCTTCTGTAACTGAATTGAATATTCCACCTATGACCTCTGCAGTTTCACCACCCAGTACCCTTAATGTGTCTGAAGCAGAGCCTACAGAAACTTGGATTGTACCTTCCGTTGCTGCATCTGCTGCGATAATAACACCTGAAGTCGTAAAACCTTTTCCAAGAGCTCTACCACGTAAAGAATCAAACAAAGGAAGAAAAAAAGGAAAATCTCGGATTCTTACAGACACCCCGGAAAAAGAAGAGATTCAAAAAGCATATCTTGAACGACAAGCACGATTAAAAAAGTCTCAAGAAAAAGTTTTAAACAAAAAACGAGCTAATCGCTTAACACCGAAATCATTGAAACGAAAAAAAACTAAAACTATATTGACTTTTTCTTCGGATGAAACCGATTCTGAAATACATTTAGACTCAGAAGAAGAACCAATAATGAATAGCGAAAATGAAGATACAGATGAAAATGAAGACGTTGACTATGAAAAGGAGCTTAATAATAGTGATATAAATCTTGGAGATTACGTATTAACTCAACTTGCATCAGGAGGAAATAAAAGGTCACTGGTTTTCGTAGGAAACATTATAGAAAAGGATGGTCATGATTTTACTGTTAGTTTTCTTAAGAAAAAAGGAGCATCTTACAAGTTTTTCTTTCCTGAAAAGAAAGATGAATCTTACATCAGCATGTCCGATATTTTGGTTAAACTCCCTCCTCCAATCGAAGCCGCAGGCACGTCACGCACTGCAGCCATGATAGCTTTCAAATTCAATTTCTCTAAGTTTAGGTTAGGTTGATTTAATTCATTTTAAGACTTAACACTTTCGCGGACAGAACGAAATTGTACGTCATGATTTGAGATTTTAATACGGCACAACGTATGATGACGTTCAAAAACAGAATATTATTTACGGCAGGACGTTGATATACGTTGAATTTTAAAGCAAAAATTCGTTAAATTGTACCTTGTGTCACAACATATCGAAAACTCAAAACTTTACTGTCACGTGAACTTTGATTTTAACCGTTTCAAAATTGTGCTGTTGATAATGTGCGGCGACACTACACACATACGCACACCGTGATTATACGTCCCCCGGGCCTCTTGCGTCCCTACTACACTCAGAGCGGCAGTGTTACGGTAGTGAGGTGCGCACGTTCCATCAGCGCGGGAGTGGCGAATCGTAATATTTGCAGACAAATAAACATCATAAGTATTTATATTATGCTATTATCACTAGTACATTCAAACGATGACGTGATAAAACGTTTCTGTCATATTGACTTTTAAACATCTAATAACATACAACACAACGTATTTAAACGCCAAATATATTTGTATGGCAATTTATTGTGTCGTTTTAGGACACAATTCAAACTGAGACCCGTCCACGAACGTGTTAATTAGATTTTATATAAAGGTATATTTTGTGATCTCGATTTATTATTGATGTAAAAGACTGTTCAAACTAATTAATAAAACTCGTTTTATGACCTTTTAAATATGTTATTCAAAACTACCCCAGGCATGTTCAAAGCTACCCCTTATTTGGGGCAGCTTTGATCATTTCCCTTCTAACACCAAAATGAGAATTACCACCAGATTTCAGGCTTATTGTTTAAACTAATAACGTGATTATGTAGTTTAAAGATCAGATTAACCATTCCGAGTAAGTAAAGCGGTTAAAAGAGTTAATATTTTGGGTCATGACATAAAGTTTCAAGAACGTTCAAAACTGCCTCCTTCTCCCCTAAAGTCAAGTTAAGTCCTGGTTACATTAATTGATATTACAACTGACGATTATATAGGTAGGTACTTACTGTATCATTTATATTACCGATGATATATTATATGGTCACCCTACTGCACTTTTCCCTAGCAATATAATTAAAAATGTAATATCTCGTAAATTAAGCAGTATATGTAAATTATTTTTATGTAAAACTTTAGTCACAAAGTTGTACAAAAATTAATCGCAGTTTGTGTAAATCAATACGAAACAGGTACTTAGCTATAAGACATTCTTATGGATCACTCAGTTCAGCAAATTCAAAAACATTGAGTCACTCATAAATTTTTAACAAAAGGTATTTGTGTTATGATATTTATTGTACAAATATATTCGGAACATGTACATTTTAGGATAAACAATAGATCTATAGAAAAATTCATCCGAAACCTTATTACAACGATCTCTCAGACAAAATGGTGTCTGTACTGAGTGATCCAATGATACTGTCCAAAGATACCTGGAAGAAGCTTTAAATGCCTTGATGGGCTTAAAAAATGTTGTGACAAATTTTTGACTAATTTTTGAGATATAAATTTAGTCAGTAGAGTAAGTTTTTGTTGAGATTTAGCTCATAGCCGTTTTTGCAAAATGTCTGAATTGAGTGATCCACATTTTCGGCAATAACTGAAGATCCTTGAGAGTGATTGACCGAAGATCTTTGGGGAATGTCCATTAAGATCTGTACCTCAATAATTGAGACTATTGCACCTTACTTAGCCTTAGTATTTAATTCGTGTGTGGATCAAGGAGTCTTCCCCGATTTAATGAAATACAGTAAGGTTATACCACTTTACAAATCCGGAGACAGTAAAGACACCAATAATTATAGACCCGTATCCGTCTTGCCGGTTTTCAGCAAGGTGTTTGAAAAGATAATGCTCAATCAAATGCTCAATCATTTTAACACGAATAAAATCCTACACGATCAACAGTACGGTTTCACCAAAGGACGTTGTACGACCGACGCCGGCGTAACTTTATTAAAACACATTTTTAACGCGTGGGAAGAGGCCCAAGATGCCATAGGAATCTTTTGTGACCTCTCCAAGGCATTTGATTGCGTCGATCACCAAACCTTGCTTTTGAAACTTGAGCATTACGGACTTGGAAAACTTGCGCTCAGTTTAGTTAGTTCTTATTTAAATAATAGACAACAACAAGTTCAAATAAATGGTGTCAATTCACTTGGTTTAATAGTAAAAATTGGTGTGCCACAAGGCTCGATATTGGGTCCTTTCCTCTTTTTAGTGTATATTAATGATCTACTCCATTTATTAAAAAATCAACCACAAATGGTGTTATTTGCTGATGACACTTCCTTAATTTTTAAGGTAAATAGACGTGCTACAAATTTTGACGACGTAAATAACGCCCTACTGCAGGTCCATAATTGGTTCACTGCTAATAATCTAGTATTAAATGGAAAAAAAACTAAGTGCATAAGATTTTCTTTACCAAATGTCAAGGGTAGTGATTGTGAGATAATATTGAATCAAGAGAAACTAGAATTCGTCGATGAAACTGTTTTCCTAGGGATCACGCTCGACTCAAGGCTACAATGGGGTCCTCATTTAAAATCTCTTGCAGGACGGCTAAGTTCAGCAGCTTATGCTGTCAGAAAAATCCGTCAATTTACTGATGTAGATACCGCGAGACTAGTCTATTTTAGTTACTTTCATAGTATCATGTCTTACGGTATTTTACTTTGGGGACGGGCTGCAGACAACGATTCTATTTTTATTCTGCAGAAAAGAGCCATCAGAGCCATATATAATCTCCGCAGGCGCGATTCTCTAAGGGAACTGTTTAAGGAAATTAACATCATGACGGTGCCTTGTCAATATATCTATGAAAACATCATGTATGTAAGGAAAAATTTACATCTTTTTAGTAAAAGAGGTGAAAGACATAATTATAGTACTAGAAATAGGGACCTATTAGTTCAACCAGGTTTCAGACTGGCTAAAGTAGATTCATTTTTATGGGGTACTGTCTAAAATGTTATAATAAAATACCTCCCCACATTCTTCAACTGAATGAGACAAAATTTAAATCTTGTATAAAACGCACACTATGCAGTCAGGCATATTATAAGTTAGGGGATTACATCGCTGACAAAAATGCCTGGCTCAATGCTAGTCCTGCTCCACAACTAATTGACTAACACTTGAAAATACTGTTGGAGCTGCTGAAGATTGTAAGACTATCCTTGCATTGTATAAACTCAATTTCCTTTGTATTGTATAATTGCATAGCACAGATGTGAGTTCTATGTAATCTATAGCTACCATTTACTGGGTAATAATATATCTTTCATTGACTTGAATATTCCCTGGCGGCTGATAGTGTGTCATGCTCACTCAAATGTCTCGCTGGCGGTGGCGTGTATGTTGGATCATTTAGCTCCCTTCAAAGTGGTTGAGCTGAATGGTGCTGATATATACGTCATGTTCGTGAACGGGCGCCGTCAGTTGGGACTGGTCATCACTTGGCCGCCTGGGCTTATTTTAATTGTTTTAATTTTGGATTGTTGTTTTGTTACTATTTGTTGTATTCTGGACGCTCTTAACGCGGACATCTTTTTTATTTTTTACATCGTTCTCACATTATATAATCATAAATTCAAAAGAAATGATGTAACAAATGTTTTTGTAAAATGAAATTTAAAAAGAGTGTCCATGGAGTTTCTTGCCCGTTCTTCTCCATAGGTACCTACGCTTTGGAATGGGCAACTAGCTTCATATTTTATGACTGACCGACTTCTTGACAATTCAAAAGTGCCTGTTAAAGGTTTAATTGAAATAAATGCTTTGAGTTTGAGTTTGAGTGACAAATTTTTTACTTTGGGCTATGAGTTTTGACTATTTTTGACTAAATGTACAATCAGATTTTGTCACGAAATAAAAAAAGATCACTCAATCCAAATGCACATCAGAAAACCACGGAGCTTTTTTTCTTCGTGGTCGCTATAATACTGGAAAATTCCGTGGTCCCTTTTTGTATTCCCTGGAATCCACGGAGCTTTTTTTCTTCGTGTTCCCTAAAAGATATCTAGGTACATAATACTGCTGAATTCAATTTATACCTAGGTATGTCAGATAAAAACTCTTTGGTAGGCATTTTGTTGGTACAGACACCAGCACATCAAGCTACCCGAAACTGTCAAATTTTCCCAATCAACTTTGAACCTTATGCTTTACCGATTAAGTTAAAAATCTATTAAACAAATTTGACAAATTGTATTAGCTTGATGTGCTTGGCGTCTGTACAATACTTACTTGATAAAAAATTAAAATTAATTAATTAAGCTTTATTTTATTTTTCTTTTTTTTTCTTTGGAGTGTAAAAATAAAGATTACAACTTAATTTATGTTTCTATAGAGAGTAAAATTAACAAAAAAATATGTACGGTGGGCGGCATCAATTGGGTACCCCAGTTGTATTAAAATTTTCGTACAACTGGGATACCCAATTGATGCAGCCCACTGTACCTAACTCAGTACCTACTTTAAAAAATGTACTCATAAATGTCAATGACTGCATTTCAAAAAGATATTTGAAATGCAGTACTATTGTACTATTTAATTCGACAGTATATATTTCTTGAAGGAACCACGGGCAAAAAAATACTCGTGGTCCAGGGACTAAGGGACCGGGACCACGGGCGACAAAGGGCATTTTTCAGTTATTTCTTTTGTCTGTGCTAAAATACCAATCAATCCAATCCCTATCTCTTTGATTGTACCTACGTAGTCGTCGTTTCAGCCGATAGACGTCCACTGCTGGACACAGGCCTCCCCCAATTTTGGGAGGATTTGCCATAATCGCTACGCTTGGCAGGCGGGTTGGCGATCGCAGTATGGTATGGTGGTGGAATACATAGAGAACGCTGCTGCCCATTCTCCGGTACGATCCTTAGTAGTGCAGCGAAAAAAAAGAAAAACACGGACTGTCTTCGCCATTTTATAATTCCTTTTATGATTCTCCAAAGTGGCCTTTTTAGAGGCCCCCAGGTAGCATGTAGATACTCGCACCACGAACGCCTTAAAGTTGACGTTGCGGCGCGATTCAAGCAACTGCACTCTCGGCGCCTGTACTTGGTTCTTTGGCACACGTACTCCACGATATCCTCGGCCTTGGTGGTATAACGAAGGCGCGAAATATACACGGGCGTGTTCGGCTGGGCAGCTCGTACAGGGATGTCGGGCTTGATAGGAGCTGTGCCGCAGCGGTTCTTGCGGTTGTTGGTTCTTTGACGGCGCTTCTTCCTCTACACCGTCACAAAACCTTCATCATCAGCCCGGTTCGATGCCTTTTCAGGCACGGGCTTCTTTGCGGGAGCGTTAGGGAGGTCATTAACTCCCACAGGCGCCTTAGACACGGACATTATGTCAGCGGGTCGGGTAACTCGAGCGGCGACACGAGGAACAGCCGCAGGGACGTGTGCAGGGTTGCGGGGCGCGCATGACGCACGCTCTGCACACTCAGCATTGTTCGGCGACGGCGAAGACATAACAACTGACTAGGCTGGCCTTAAGAAAAACGATGTCTTTCAATAGGCTCGTAACGTCGACGTGGTCGAATGTGACGGGGGGAAGCTTGTTCAAGTCCTTCGCCACAAACGTCGGCACGTCGTCAGGGCTGGTCTCCTTCAACAGCGTTATAATATCCTGCAGGCTTTTCTTATTCCCGTCACGCCGGCGGGATTTAATAGGGATCCTGCCGTTTTGCCGAAAAGATTTTGCCAAGATTTCATGTTAACTTGTGGTAATCAAGTGTGCAAACACGCTGTCAATGTGTGTAAGCGTAGGAGCTAGGGATGGCGATTCTATTAAAAAAAGATCATTTTTTTAATTCCATTCGACTACCGGACCACGAACGCCAATCGCTTCCATTGGTAAATAATTAGTACTCAATTGGTACTAATTAGTACTCGAACCACAAAATTGGTACCTTAGTAGTTTTCGAGAAAATCGACTTTGAAGGAGGTCCGGTAGTCACGCTCCCTTCAGCAGGACCACCATGAGCGCCGAAAAAGGGGACACGCTACAGGTATTCTAAGTGTACAACTAATTAGTACCCATAAATGTGATTTATTACGTAAAAAAACAGAACTGTAACATTTGTACCTATTTACCGAGAAATCAACGATGATAACTTTCTCGCAATTGTTCAGCAGGACCACGATTTTGAAGTTTGAGAAGCTTGTCGCTTTCCTCAAGCCTACATAGAAAATTAGTACCCTGCAAGATAAAATTAGTACCCAAAATTCGACATGCCATTGGTGGGGTGGCGGTAGTCACGGTGCCAAATTTTCATTTCAAGATTTCCCTATTAAAAACTTTGTGATTTCTTCCCAAATTTGTACAAAAATTAGTAGGTACTCCTAAAGAAGTTAAAGCGACCAAAAATTCAGATTCCCAAGTGTTGTATTTTAAGAGAGCTTTCATTACTTTTCCATACTAAATCTTCGCGTATAACCCGACCAAATTAAGTTGTCAATGGTATTGAGCTGCTTAAAAGATGTAAACTCGTACATCATTTTTACATTGGCATCTAAACGAGCCACCTATTTTCTTGAGCCTTGTTGTAGGAACAACAAAGGACCATGGGGGATTTTGTATGGAATCCGTCCCCACCCTCCAACAGTCATGGGATACGTGTCAATTTGTTCATTGGGACCCAAAAAAGCCTAAAGTACCTACTTGTATTAGTTGCAAAAACGATTGGGTTTATTTATAATAAAAAAAATACTTTTCGGCAAAAATGTATTTATTTTTAAGCAAAAATCATTTTTTCCACAAACAAAAAGGCATATTTCACGTAAACAAATGACGATTCTATATAAAAATACTTAATTATCAAACTGAAAATCATTAAGTAATAATAACAGTGTTTAAGTTAATTAATATAGGTACCTATTAACTCATTAGTACAGCCAAAAGCATGTCAAACGATACACTGCGAGCTTAAGTTAAGCTCTGATTTATACTGCGTGCCATACAAAACAGGGCTAGTCCCAAGAGTCAAGCTTGACGTGCTCTTGAGTGTAACAATTACATTTAGTCGTTTATGATAATATTATCAAGCACACCGACTGCGAAACATCGACTGACGCGAGCCAGGCGCCGCCGGCGCACCATCCACGGCGCCGTCCGTGCTGTGGCACGAATATTTTTACATTGATTATTGTAACTCATCGTATGAACTGTTGGACAAATAAAAAAATAAGATAACTTACTAACCTGTATTAGCCCATTTTGTGAAATAGTCAGCCACCGCTGGTGAACTTTGAGGCAAAGTATCTTCCAAAACGTGTCTTCTCTGCCTTAGGACAGAACGCGGACACATAACACATCGGCGTGTCCTTTAATGTGCCAAGGTCAATCACAAAGATATATTCAAAGTCCGGCAAACAAGCAAGGGTCGTTGTGTGCCGCAACCAATACCATGAGATAGCAAATAATGCACAAGTGACGACTGCGACCATATTCGTGACAATCTAAAGCCTCCTCTACACGTCGTCAGATTCATCAGTAGATGGCCATCTGCGAATGCCTCTGCCGACCGACGTGTAGACGGGGTAAGCAAATTACCCCGTCTACACGTCGGTCTGTGGTAGGCATTTAGCCTCTGCCGACGTCAAATACCTACCACAGACTAGCAAATTACCCCGTCTACACGTCGTCAGATGCATTGCATCGGGGAGGGGCCCCTTAGGGCCGAAGCCTGCCGGGTCAGCGGGATTGTCCGAAAGGGTTACCGCTGGCCCGGAACATAAAGGGCTAAGGAAGGAACACGGGTGGGTTTTAGTCAGTAAGAGTCTGACACTCCCTTCCGCTCCACCCAGAGCGGGAGGAGTCATTTGATGATTTCCCATCCACAAAAAAAAAAAAAAAAGATGCATTGCATGCAATCGCAGATGGCCATCTGCTGATGCATCTGACGACGTGTAGAGGAGGCTTAAGAAGCCGGATTTGACAGCTATAGAAATACTTTTAACTACACACGTTCTGATGATGAATTTAAAAATAGTACCGTATAACCCGGTTCATTAAAGAAAGGAATCTAAAATGGCGGTGCTTATCATGTTTTCTCGCTTGCACACTAGTGCCGTCTATACTCACTCTCGCGCGTACCGTAGGCAGAAAAAAAATCAGTCTTGATTTGCTTTCACGCTGTCTTGACGCTCTCAGTAATCCTTTTTACAAAGTCCTTGTTATAGGTTTCTGTTATTTTTCCGTTGTTACCTGTTTGTTATTTTTGACCTTTCATCGAAAAAAAGTACCTACTGTTTCCAATGAAAACAACAATAACGATCTTATAATAATATAAAGCGCCACGTGTCTTTCCAATTTTCAACTTAAACGCGCGCGAAGCCGCTGGCAGAAGCTAGTTTGAAATAAATACGGCTCGGACATGTTTTTATTATTTTTAATTTGAAAAAAATATTCGAGTTGAAATTTTATATGCTAACTGTACTATCTGTCATCGCAAGTACAAGCCGCCATTTAAGATTCCTTTCTTTAATGCATCGGCTTATACCTACCGTACAACTGAAATAAAATTAAAAAGTTTTACTACGATACAGGTTCCCTAAGAAAAGAATACTATAAAATATGTTTTTACCCGACTGCGTCAGAAGGAGGGTTATGTTTTTCGAGTGTAAGTATGTACGTATATTTCTTTGGCACGCTCTAGCCTAAACGGCTTGATCGATTTCAGCTTGAGAGGTGCCGTTAGATTCGTCTTAATTGTGAGAGTGACACTGGGTATATCAATGGGTATATCTGGGTATATATATGGTCAAAAGTAATTCGAAGTGACAAATCGTAAAAAACACGCACCAAGAACTAAATCGTCTGCAAAATCTTTCACATTTGTAAACTAAAAAGCTGGAAATAAAAAATAAAAGTAATAAAAAAAAAAAAAAACTTAAGTTAATAAACTGAAAAGCTAAAACAAGCCTATTTTAAATTAAATAAAAGTTTGAAAATATAATAAAAATGATATGGGTCCCGCCTGCTTCCAACTTTTATTTAATTTAAAATAGGCTTGTTTTTAGCTTTTCAGTTTTTTAACTTAAGTTTTTTATTTTTTTTTATTACGATTTTTTATTTCCAGCTTTTTAGTTTTTTACCGCAGTCGGGTTTTATATATTTTATTTTGTGTAGTATAGTGTAGTGTATGAAACTGCTCATAACTATTTAAACACTCGTCTAATACTATTAAAAACCTCGCCTATAATTACCCCTCATTATGCATCACTTTTACAAACTACTAATAATTGTGTGAGGGTAAGGGAAAAAACAGTCGGTTGCTTTAAAAACCGTTACCTTATATGAAAACATTATTAAGACCGCCATATTCTAATCCTTTTTATTGCAAACTAAGTATATGTGTTAGTAAAAAAGAAAAAAATATATAAAAAAACAATCTATTATAAAACCTAAACCCCACGTATTTGAAGGACGTCGCCATAGTAAAAAATTATCTATCCTACTAGACGCTTCCGATGACACATCATTCAAGTCTGTTGGAGGGTGGGGACGTTTCTTCCCAATATATATTACTTACTCTATGTTCCCAATCTCCTTTGTGTTTGTTCCTAGTATTTATATTATGGATATCACTGTATTTTTTAAACAGATTAATATTTTTATGTGCATACAAAAGATTATCATAAATGTACTGAGAAGGCACAGTCATTATATTAATCTCTTTAAATTTGTCTCTGAGGGAGTGTCTGGGACTTAATTTATAAATGGAACGAATTGCCCTTTTTTGTAAAATAAAAATTGTCTGAATATCGGCGGCATTTCCCCACAACAGAATACCGTACGACATCACACTATGAAAATAACTAAAGTAAACTAAACGGGCTGTCTCTAAATCAGTCAAATCACGAATTTTCCTAACGGCGTATGCTGCAGAGCTAAGCTTTTTTGACAATTTATCTATATGGGGGCCCCATTGAAGCTTGGCATCCAACGTTATGCCTAAGAACTGTGTTCTATCGGATAAGTTAATAAAAAGAGGATGTCCGTTTTTCGAGGCAATAACAACACTGCTCCCTTCAGCAGGACCACCATGAGCGCCGAAAAAGGGGGCACGCTACAGCTATTCTAAGAATAGGTACAAATAATTAGTACCCTTATACGAGGGCTGCACTAAAAGTATCGGGAATGGAATATTTCCACTGTTCCTGTCATATTAAAATCTTTTTAACCGACTTCAAAAAAGGAGGAGGTTCTCAATTCGACGAATTTTTTTTTTTTTTGTGTGTTTCTTACGCGATTACTCCGCCAATTGTGGACCGATTTTCAAAATTCTTTTTTTACTCTCGAGGTGGTCCCATTATCATCAAGTTGGAATCTGATGAAAGGATCCCATGGAAATCGAGGGAAACCCTCAAATTTTATAGGCAAAGCTAAAACGATTTGGGTATTTTTTTAAATAACTTGAGCATTTGCTCTCGGAAATCATCATTTGGTAAAGTGGAGCTGATGAAGAAGACTACAGATGGCCCTTGGAACTACTCAACGACAAATATTTCACGGGTTGCGAATTTGCGATTCGATTACTTTAATATGGTTGCTAAGCAATTTATGCTCGTCACAATGCGTACGGTGAATGGTTGTTGAGGAGTTCTTCTGGTTCTTACCAGGAGAACTCCTCAACAATTAACGTCCCAACATCGGGAAAAGCAATATTTTGTAGCAAGTGATGAGCAGTTGACATTAAGCTATTGTAACTTAGATAAATTACAAACGGACCCACTAAAAAGTGAAAAATAAATTTTTTTTACAAAATAAACAACCGACTTCCAAAAAAACACTACAAATTGAAAAATAACATTAATTTTGGAAGTCGGTGTCAATAAACGAAAATGCGGAACCAAAGACACCGACTTCCGAAATTAATGTTATTTTTCAATTTGTAGTGTTTTTTTTGGAAGTCGGTTGTTTTTTTTTTTGTAAAAAGTTTTTATTAATTGAAAACTCCTTGGTTTTAAAAATCGAATACCATTTATTTATTTAAAAAAAGATTCTCGGTCTTGTCACGAGGTTTTGTCAAACTTGTTTAGTCGTTGAGAAAATAGAATGCCATCAAAAACAAAACTTGTAAAAAAAACCAAGTCTCGCAACTCAGTTCTTCTACCATAAAAAGTTGTGAGATCCATGTAATACCAAGTCGGTTAATTTATTCAGTCCCTACTTAAGGGACCTTCTGTCTTAAGTTATTACAGATTTGCATGGGCAGAACGGCTCCACATGAGGCACGCGAATTCTCCCGCAGAAAAAGATAGCGCCAGTCCAGTAGTCCGCTTGATATTCTTTCAGTTTTTGCTATATGTTAAAGACCTGTCCAGGGTAACACCAAGATATTTAGGGGAGTTGCTGTGCTCGATGGACACCCCACCCCAAACGATGAGAGGTCGTGACTACTTAACCGGACTATCCTGTGGTTGCCTTAAGTAAACTCACCAGCGCTACCGCTATGTCCCTACATTTGAAATCTGTAATATCTTCGAAAATATTCATTTAAATTACATGCTGTAAGGGCCAAATTTATCTATATTAAATGTACTATGTACCTACTTAAGGTATGTACTTAATTGTATAAGGAGGGGCCCGTGGCTAAATAATAACAGCCGCACAGGTCGATCGATCAGGTTAAGCTACGCTTGCCGCGGTTGGTCTGTGGATGGGTGACCATCTTTACATACCGTGACCCCTCCGTGCCTCGGAAAGCACGTTAAGCCGTTGGTCCCGGCTGTCATTCGTGGATCTTTGACAGTCGTTACGGGTAGTCAGAAGCCCGAAAGTCTGACAACCAGTCTTACCAAGGGGTATCGTATTACCCAGTAACTGGGTTGTGGAGGTCAGATAGGCAGTCGCTCCATGTAAAATACTGGTATTCAGCTGCATCCGGTTAGACTGGAAGCCAACCCCAACATAGTTGGGAAAAGGCTAGGCAGATGATGATGACTTAATTGTATAAGGATTAATGCTGTATTGCTTAAAATCGCTTCGTAAATAAGCCATTATTTCTCGTAAAAAGTAAAGGATAAAAAATGGTTATTGTGGGTTATCCCTAAGAGATAGATCCATCGCGGACTTTTTTGTAGACCTTTTTAAGGTGTACAATACTGTAGGACATTATTTTGATCTATCTCGTAGGGTTCGGCTAGCTTTTGCAATATAAGCGCAAACAATGTGTTTATTTACGACATCACATTAGAAACCTCTAAAATTATCAGTGTTTCTCTACTATATTATGCATGTATTATATAATTATATAAAATCGCATCAATATCCGTTGCGCAGTTTTAAAGATCTAAGCATACATGCGGACAGACAGACAGCGGGAAGCTACTTTGTTTTATACTATGCAGTGATAAACAGGTACACTGACTCATTAACTGCAAATGTAACTTTGTAATACTATATATTTATATAGGATTACAAAGTTATTTATGCAGTTGGTGTATCTAGAAAAGTGGAACGAAATTGCAAAATATTTTAGTTTTTCCTTGGTACACTAAACACCTTAGATTAAAAAATGTCCAGATTCCGTGTTCGAAACAAAACGCAACGTTTTAAGTGAAGCCACTTTTTTATAAATGTGTGTGTGAGCGCCACGGTCGGGAGTGTATTACTTATCGTAATTGCGTTTTGTGCAATGTGCGTGTAATACCAGTGGCAGAGATTTACCCTTAAATGTGGGAGATTTTCAGTATTTTACGTTTACGTAAAATATATCATAAACAGTAATGACATGATTTTTAACCGACTTCAAAAAAGGAGGAGGTTCTCAATTCGACGGTATGTTTTTTATTTTTTTTGTGTGTTTGTTACGCGATTACTCCGCCAATTGTGGACCGATTTTCAAAATTCTTTTTGTGTTGAAAGGGTATACACTCGAGGTGGTCCCAGTATCATCAAGTTGGAATCTGATGAGAGGATCCCATGGAAATCGAGGGAAACCCTCAAATCTTATAGGCAAAGCTATAACGATTTGGGTATTTTTTAAAATAACTTGAGCATTTGCTCTCAGAAATCATCATTTGGTAAAGTGGAGCTGATGAAGAAGACCACAGATGGCCATTGGAACTACTCAATGACAAATATTTCACGGGTTGCGATTCGATTACTTTGGTATGGTTGCTAAGCAATTTATGCTCGTCACAATGCGTGTGGTGAGTGGTTGTTGAGGTGTTCTCCTGGTTCTTACCAGGAGAACTCCTCAAAAATTAACGTCCCAACATCGGGAAAAGCAATATTTTGTAACAAGTGATGAGCAGTTGACATTAGGCTATTGTAACTTAGATAAATTACAAACGGACCTACTAAAAAGTGAAAAATAAAAACTTTTTACAAAAAAAAAAAACAACCGACTTCCAAAAATAATACTAAAAATTGAAAAATAACTTTAATTTCGGAAGTCGGTGTCAATAAACGAAAATGCGGAACCAAAGACACCGACTTCCGAAATTAAAGTTATTATTGCGACTATCAGAAATTATTATGTTACGAATTTTTGTGATATTTGCTTGTAAGTTAGTTAAATGTTTGTTGTTTTGGTGTACTTAAATAGGTAGTAAGCAGAAATAGCACAAACGGTAACTGTTAAATAGCACTAACTTACAAATAATGGGTAAAAAAAATTATGCCCCTGGCAACACTTAACAAATATGGCGTGACAGTAATGTCAAGTTATACTTTTTGTTTACATAAATTTAGAATGCGGTAACAAAGAAATACAAAGTGAAATTGAATACTTACTTGTGAAATGATATACAGGGTGTTTGGTGCATCGTTTGCCAAATAGCATTGGCCGAAAGAAGAGGTCATTTGCTATCTCTTAAGGCCCAGTAACCCATTCCTTGTTTCACCGTTTTTTTTTAAATTACTTTTTAATTTTTATTTGGAAAAATACAAGAACTCTGCATTTAAGCTTAATTTTTTTTAAAGTTATGAGTATAGCCTTCAAATTTTATTTTAATTCTTATGTTTACTCTTGTATGGTTCTATGAAATTAAAAATTTACTAGCTAATAACATCTAGTACCTTTTTAATAACTCCCAAAGTTTTTGAAAAAAGGAAAAATACACTTAACAATCAACTTTAAATTGCTGTAAAAAAAAACTACGAGCAATCGGGATCTTCCAATTCTTCTAAAAAGTTCTCTAGTTTGTCCCCTTTCCAACGGTGTGCAATATACCAAAAAAAAACTTTTAATAACTTCAGTAATTCACTAAATGTGCAATCGAGACACATCAGGCTGATATTCAATATACAGGGTGTTTGGTGCATCGTTTGCCAAATGGAATTGGCCGAAAGGAGAGGTCATTTGCTATCTCTTAAGGCCCAGTAACTCATTCCTTGTTACACCGGTTTTTTTATTATGACTTTTTAATTTTTATTTAGGAAAGTACAAGAACTCTGCATTTAAGCTTAATTTTTTATTTATTTATGAGTATAACCTTCAAATTTTATTTTAATTCTTATGTTTACTCATGTATAGTTCTATGAAATTCAAAATTACTTGCTAATAACATCTAGTTCCTTTTTAATAACTCACAAAGTTTTTGAAAAAAGGAAAAATACACTTAACACTCAACTTTAAATTGCTGTAAAAAATAAACTAAAAGCGATCGGGATCTTCGAATTCGTTTAAAAAGTTCTCTAGTTTTTCCTCTTTCCAATGGTGTGCAATATACCAAAAAAAACTTTTAATAACTTCAGTAATTCGCTAAATGTGTAATCGAGACACATCAGGCTGATATTCGATATTACGGTAAGAACACTAGTTTTCACATAAATAACATACTTTAAGGAGGTGGATAGTGTTATCTCACTCTTACGCAGTCTTTTATCTCTTTCTAGGGTTCTAACTTTCCTCGAACTTGAAATAAAAAATAAACTTTTATTTAATAAGTACCTAATTATAAATTTTGTTCAAATTGTCCTCCACTATTGCGTACACACGCGCGACATCTTCGTCTTATCTTGACCGTAGTTGCGTGTAAACGTATTTCTGCTTTAATAGTGACGAAAGCCGCCTCAATGCGTTGGATTAAATCATCCCTAGTCTCAACTTCCGTGGAGTAAACAAGTTCTTTGGGCCATCCCCAGATGTAAAAATCGAACGGAGTCAGGTCTGGGGAACGGAGGCCAAGGAATAGGGCCATCTCTCCCAATCCATGATTCTGGGAATGCAACATCCAAGTACTCCCTGGCAGTTAATCTCCAGTGAGCGGGATAATCGTTTTGATGAAAAACAAAAGACAGGTCTTCACTGAAAATTGGTAGCTGAGCATTAGCTCAGCTACCAATTTAAATTAATTATTAATTTAATTTAATTATTAAATTAGGGTAAGTCTGTTTGTAGAAATTCTTTTTAAAAAGTTCGGATCATCCACGTCCGAGTGTAATAAAAAACGACAAAACTGGACATTTTTTATGTCAAGTTCGAGGAAAGTTAGAACCCTAGAAAGAGATAAGAGACTGCATAAGAGTGAGATAACACTATCCACCTACTCAAAGAATGTTATGTATGTGAAAACTAGTGTTCTTACCGTAATATCGAATATCAGCCTGATGTGTCTCGATTACACATTTAGCGAATTACTGAAGTTATTAAAAGTTTTTTTTGGTATATTGCACACCATTGGAAAGAGGAAAAACTAGAGAACTTTTTAAACGAATTCGAAGATCCCGATTGCTTTTAGTTTATTTTTAACAGCAATTTAAAGTTGAGTGTTAAGTGTATTTTTCCTTTTTTCAAAAACTTTGTGAGTTATTAAAAAGGAACTAGATGTTATTAGCAAGTAATTTTGAATTTCATAGAACTATACATGAGTAAACATAAGAATTAAAATAAAATTTGAAGGTTATACTCATAAATAAATAAAAAATTAAGCTTAAATGCAGAGTTCTTGTACTTTCCTAAATAAAAATTAAAAAGTCATAATAAAAAAACCGGTGTAACAAGGAATGAGTTACTGGGCCTTAAGAGATAGCAAATGACCCCTCGTTTCGGCCAATTCCATTTGGCAAACGATGCACCAAACACCCTGTATATTGGCACATTCCTTTTTTTTGTGTGATTTCTACACCATTTCACAACACAAACCTTCATTTTAAAATATCAAAACACGGACTCGTGACGTAATTTACGCGGGGAGCGTTACTAGGCGACTGACGTATGGATCGTACGACGCGGGACATTTGTCCCCCGTGTTTTTGGTTTCAATTCTCAGTGGCCTACTATCCATCTGGACATTTTTTAATCTAAGCTAAACACTAATTGTATTCTAAATTTGAAGCTTCTATGTCTGCTAGAAGTGCCTTAGAGTTTTGATGATCGGTCAGTCAGTCAGTCAGTCAGTGAGTGACAAAATTAAGAAACTTTAACTAGTTATAATTCTTAAACTACTGGTTCAAATTGAATGAAATTTGAAATATACCGTGTTTATACAACGCCTGCTTGATTACTAAAAATTCAGGTCTTTAGTTTTATCCACAACGAAGTTATAGGGTGTCGAAAATGGCCTGAACTGCTTCGAGAAAAGGATGGTACGGCCGTGCCCCTTTTTGCTCGACTTGGTGGGGGCACTCCCGTGCCCCCAGATTGACTCGAGAAAATTCAAGAGCGATGGTTTAACACAAAAACAGTACCTATGTTGACCGGATGATTTCTGCATTTGGTGATGAAGCCCCATCCAAAACCACAATTTATCGCTGGTTTGCTGAATTTCAACGTGGACGTGTCAAGCTCAGTGATGATCCCCGTCAAGGTCGTCCAAAAACTGCAGTCACCCAAGAAAACGTTGATGCTGTGCGTAAGCTGATTGAGGAAGATCGACATGTGACATACCGCGAAATTCAGGCAACTTTAGACATTGGCATGAGTCAAATACAAATAATCTTGCATGAACAATTAGGTGTAAAAAAGTTGTTTTCCCGATGGATACCGCATTCGCTCTGTGAAGAGCAAAAAGCGGCTCGCGTTACTTGGTGCGTCAGAACTCTCGAAAGATTCCACGCAGGATCCTCAAATGCTGTATACAACATCGTATCAGGTGACGAATCCTGGATATACGCGTTCGAACCCGAAACAAAAAACCAGTCACGAGTTTGGGTGCTCGAAAATGAGTTAAAGCCAACAAAAATCGTTCGTTCACGGAGTGTTGCAAAAAAAATGGTGGCCACGTTTGTCTCCAAAACCGGCCATGTTACGACTATTCCTCTTGAGGGTTTGTCCCTCAAGAGGAATAGTCGGAACGGTTAATGCAGAATGGTATGCTAGCATTTGTTTGCCTCAGGTCGGTTCTGACCTCTGTAAAGAGAACTGCAACCGCCGCATCACCCTCCATCACGACAATGCGAGTTCTCACACCGCGCACAACAAAAGAGTTTTTAGAGCAAGAAAACATAGAATTATTAGACCATCCGCCGTAAAGCCCCGACCTAAGCCCCAATGATTTCTATACCTACTTTCCCTTTAGGGAAAGTATAGAAATCATAATCATAAATAATAAATTACGTGGACAGAGATTTTCATCACCTGAAGAAGCTGTAGACGCCTACAAAACGGCCATTTTGGACACCCAACTTCCGAATGGAATGGTTGCTTCAATGATTGGTTCCATCGTATGGAAAAATGTGTCAAATTTCGCAGAGAATACTTCGAAAAGCAATAAATACCTACATTTTTAAATAGTAATGTGTCACTTCCTTGATTCTTGAAATTTTCAGTGCCGCCCTGGTATGTGATTTATTTCATAAAAAAAACAGAACTGTAACATTAGTATTTACCAAGAAATCAACGATGATAACTTTCTCACAATTGTTCAGCAGGACCACGACTTTGAATGTTGATTCCAAGTTAGAGAAGCTTGTCGCTTTTCTCAAACCTACATAGAAAATTAGTACCCTGCAAGATAAAATTAGTACCTACCCAAAATTCAACACTAGTACTCCAGTAGTTTACGAGATATACCATGCCATTGGTGGGGTGGCGGTAGTCACGGTGCCAAATTTTCATTTCAAGATTTCCCTATTAAAAACTCTGTGATTTCTTCCCAAATTTATACAAAAATTAGTACTCAGAAGTTAAAGCGACTAAAAATTCAGATTCCAAAGGGCTAATTTTTCAATCTGATAACTTTATTCGAAGAATAATATTGAAATTTTGACAGTTACTTCATACGAAAACTGTCAAACGTCAAAGGCGAACGGCAGGGTTGTATGGGAGTTTCGTACACCTAATAAAATATCGTGTTTTGGGATATTTTTTATTTTAATTGGTAGTCAATACGATAGGCAAGCCCTTTTAAAATTCTTAGATTTTTAGAAGTTGGGATCTAAAAGTTATAACCAGTTTTATTTTTGAGGTTATGTCTCAATAAATATTATTACCTACGTGTAGGCACATGAACATTGTTTCGGTGAAAAAGGATATGTTCTAGATAGCTGATGCTATCTTTGTAGTGTTTTACTTATCATTAAGTTGGCAAATTGACATGAGAATTGTACCTATTGAGTAACTGCTTTAGGAGAGACCTACGTCCAGCAGCGGTCTGCAATAGTTTGATGATTATGATGATGAAGTGCTGATGGAGTTTTGAGTGTGGGTAAATAAAACAACCTTGTTTTTGTAGGAACTTACGTTTATTTTATTGTTCTTATAATTACCTAATCGATTCTTAATATTATTTCATCTAAGAAAGGGGCAGGTCGGGTCATACCTTCATGGCGAGCGTAACTAAGGTACCAAATAATGCTCATAACATGTGAGCAGCATCCCACTGTTCTTAAACCTACAATGCAATTACAGCAATAACTTTTGATTGCGTCCCGACCATTCATATTTGTTTCTGCAACTATGAAAACAAAATAAGTTCTAGCAGAAGAATGGCGGGACCTTATTTTAGCACGACAAAATTGGGTTTATTCCCTCTAAGCCATGTATTCTCTCTCGAGATACCTCGACGACTATTTTTAATACAGTTGCGAAAAAATGAAGCAATTTAATAAAATAATAAAAACACAATAAACTCAACTAACTTAACATTTATTTTTAATACAGTTGCTCAAAAAGTGGCGTATTGCAGGGACGTATAGCGTTCGGGATGTGGGCTATTACATACTCGTGCTTTTTTTTACCTTTCCCGAACTCGTGCGTTCTCTTTCCCAACTGTCAAAATAATGTCTATTAAAAAGAAAAACCAACCATGAAGTTTTTACTAAAAAAATTCATAGAAGTTTTTATGATTCATGCAAAAACGTATATTTCTAAAAAGAAGCTACTAATTTGTTTCAATATCATATTTAATGATTTCATTGAATGAGTTAGGTTAGGTTTCATTTAATTTCATCTCATCTCATTAAATTTCATTTTCATTTCATATCAATAAAAAAATTCTACTGAAGACTTGGCTGTATGGGCATAGAGTTCCCTTTGCCTACCCGAATGGGTGAAGAAAAAAAAACTGCCTATATTCTACAGTTGGCGCCATTTTTCAGAAATTTTCTTGCGAGTTTAGTTGTTTGTTGCACAAAGTGAGTAATTTCGACCCTAGTTTTTTTGAATTAACACCACCGGAACTCAGTATAATTGCACAAAATGCGTCGGAGAACATTTTACCGGAAAAGTCAAAAAGTCGCTACATATCTACATACGACGAATTTATTGCGTGGAAAGAAGAGAAAAAGCAAATAGTTTTTCAGAAAATGTTATGTTGGCATACTTCTCCGAACTCTCAGCAAAATTAAAACCTTTACGTTATGGTCGAGGTTTTCGATGATAAAAAGTATGCTGAAAATAAGGAACAACGTGGATATAAGTGAATACCCAAAATTAAATGCTTTCTTAAAACGACAATCAGACGGTTTTACAAGTAAAAAGTCGAAAATATTAACATCGAATGAAGTGGAAAGGTTTTTGAACGAAGCTCCCGATGATCGTTATTTAGCCACAAAGGTAATTTATTAATAAGTACTTATATTTTTCTTTAGTATTCAGTTTACGAAATCGCAAAATACAGTACATACATTATTAAAAAAAATATTAATCAAATCCCTTTTTTGGTAGGTTGCTCTGATTTTTGGCGTTGTTGGAGCTTGCCGCAGAGAGGAGTTAGCCAATATTACTTTAAAAGATATTGAAGCCCATGGAGAAATGCTACTAATCAAGATTCCGAACACAATAAATAAGATACCGAGAATAGTAGATTGTTATACAAGGGTCGGAAGGAATCAATTCCCGTACGAGGCATTTAGACGCCCGAGCGCAGCGAGGGCGGCTATAGTCCGAGTGGGAATTGATGACTTTCACCCGCGTTAAACACTCTACTTTTCATTTCGAATTTAAGGAAAGTAAAAACTAGTAGTTTTTCTAAAATATTTATTGATAATAATTACATGAATAATAGGTACCTATTTATTAGTCTTTTTTAAATTTGAAGTATGGAACACACCACGTCACCACCACATGAGTAGATTCTGCGTCACCACCGCGGGCCGTCCCGCTTACTAGGGCCCGTATTATTATCATTCTGTCTGTATTCTTACTTTTACCATTTTTCATAAATTAGGTACTTAGAAAACATGATAATCTTGATAAAAATTACTAAAAAATTGTGTTGCGACGTGACACTTTTTAGTGCTGACCGTCCACCCAACTTTCTTATTTCGATTCAAAACTTGCATACAGCCTAATCGATACTCGCAATAAAAAAAAATGAAAAAAATTGTAGAAACAGAATAAAAACTCTCTAAACTAACAAAATGTATTGAAATGTAAAGTGTTTGCAGAATATCCAATCTATAGAATTAATAAATTATCATCATTCTCAAAAAAAACTTCTGGAAAGCTTACCTAAAAAATGTTTACTGGGAATTGTAGTAAACTATTAGAAAGTATCAAAAATAAAATCCAGAATAAATAATTGTCCAATAAATTAAAATAACTTTAAACAGCCAGCGCATTCCGAATATAAATTCAATTATAGAAGCATTTCGGCGCGAAATTCAGTAAATGAGGTACCTATGTCCGCCTGTCTGTTATTGACATGATATTAGAAGAGATTGAAATGATATTAGAAAAGCATAAATCATTATTATAAACAATGCTTGCTGTATTTATTGCTTAAAATAATTTTATTTTATTTTCAAATATCGATTACATTCGTCATATTAATTACTCGAGTCAATCGAAATTAAAAAAAAAAAATGTTTGGAATAATCGCTTTCACACATCATTGCAATAAAAAAAAAACAATAATGGTCGGCGATTCCGAACACAAATTGAGTACCTAGTGGTAATGATTAATACGTATTATTGAACCTGTGTTTGAATATTACGTTAAAACCTGGGCATTTTCGTGTTGTTTATAGTATTATCAATAACATTTGTCACATTTTAAATCTTATCTACATCTGTGTGTGTGAAATTTGTGAAAAGTAAAAATGTAAACACACACGATTGGCGCAAAATTTCGACATTAGATATCAAAAAAACTTCATTACCACTACTTATTTATCTTAAACTATGGATAAATTCGTCAAATAATTAAATGATGTATATTCACAGCCCCATATGGTAAAGTCAGGATGTTCGAAATCCCCAATTTTTATGTTTTTTAGTCTCGACCACAACTGACATCAAAATGGTGATTATCGTACATTTATTCAATTCAAGGTAAATTATTAACTTGTGCGTTAAATATGAAAGATTTAATGTCGTTAACATAATGAGCTTTTTATCCAACTCTCCTAGTTAACGCACATTCATAAGATTTGATGGGTAGCATAATAAATATTTACATAATCAATTAAGGGTGTCGTATGGTCTGACTGAGCAGACTACCTAACTAAATTTAGTTCTATTTTCAAATTTCATTCCCGCCCTAGGGAGGGAAGCTATTACTATGGGTATTTCCCACCCAAGGGTGGGAAGCAGCGTTTTCCACCCGCTATTTGGATCAAACAAACACTACTTTCCGAGTATGAGAGATGAAAACTTTGTTGTTGAAGGAGATTTTCTTAGAATAGTGCAAAAATATATGAATCAGCGGTCCCAAAAAGGAAAAAACGACCGTTTTTTTCAAAATTACCAAAAAGGGAAGTGTACAGCTCAAGCAATCGGGATAAATAAATTTGGTAATATGCCAAAAGAAATAGCTACGTTTCTTGGTCTGCCGGATGCTGAGTATTATACTGGGCACAGCTTCAGGAGGACCTCTGCTACATTATTGGCAGATTCAGGAGCCAATTTGACGTCCTTAAAGCAACTAGGAGGTTGGAAATCAGACAAAGTTGCAGAAAGCTATATTGGTGATTCATTAAACAGCAAACTAGAAACTGGGAAAAAAATCACACAATCCATTAATTTAAGGTCCAGTCCGTCTCCTTCACGTGTTGCAGAGAACGTTCGTCCATCTACCTTCGTTGATAATGATAATTCATTAGATCCAACTCCATCAACTAGCAAACGCCATTGTATGACAAATATAGGTACATGAACAATCATACGAAATTAATAATAGTTTGTCTCAAACAGTAAATATGCAACCTAAAACTTCCCCAGTTAGTATAAAAAACTGTACCAATTTCAATGTATATGTGAATTATAACTTTTATAAGAAATAAATGTTAAGTTAGTTGAGTTTATTGTGTTTTTATTATTTTATTAAAGTCTGATTGTCATTTTAAGAAAGCATTTAATTTTGGGTATTCACTTATATCCACGTTGTTCCTTATTTTCAGCATACTTTTTATCATCGAAAACCTCGACCATAACGTAGATGGTTTTAATTTTGCTGAGAGTTCGGAGAAGTATGCCAACATAACATTTTCTGAAAAACTATTTGCTTTTTTCTCTTCTTTCCACGCAATAAATTCGTCGTATGTAGATATGTAGCGACTTTTTGTCTTTTCCGGTAAAATGTTTTTCGACGCATTTTGTGCAATTATACTGAGTTCCGGTGGTGTTAATTCAAAAAAACTAGGGTCGAAATTACTCATTTTGTGCAACAAACAACTAAACTCGCAAAGAAAATTTCTGAAAAATGGCGCCAACCGTAGAATATAAGCAGAGTTTTTTTTTCTTCACCCATTCTGGTAGGCAAAGGGAATAGTTTCATGAAAATTAAATTTAATGAGATGAGATGAAATGAAATGAAACCTAACCTAACTCATTCAATCAAATCATTAAATATGATATTGAAACAAATTAGTAGCTTCTTTTTAGAAATAGGTATACGTATTTGCATGAATCATAAAAACTTCTATGAATGTTTTTAGTAAAAACTTCATGATTGGTTTTTCTTTTTAATAGACATTATTTTGACAGTTGGGAAAGAGAACGCACGAGTTCAGGAAAGGTAAAAAAAAGCACGAGTATGTAATAGCCCACATCCCGAACGCTATACGTCCCTGCAACACGCCACTTTTTGAGCAACTGTATTAAAAATAAATGTTAAGTTAGTTGAGTTTATTGTGTTTTTATTATTTTAATAAATTGCTTCATTTTTTCGCAACTGTATTAAAAATAGTCGTTCAGTACACGTGCGGAACCGTCATTGCAACTTGTTCCGACTGTCAACCCTCGCCTTCGGCTGCGCCTCGGCTCGGGTAGACATTTGTCGGAACTCTTTGCAATGACAGCCTTTCCGCACTTGTAATGAAATATTATAGGGTAAGGAGCAATTAAACGGCGGTAATACCAGTCTATTTATATATTGTCAAAAGAACAAGATAGTAAGGTGAACACAACACAGGTAAAATTATGTGAAGACCGGGTCGGCGCGCGGCCAGAGCGCGCGTACGTGCTCATCGATTGCTAGCTCGCGTAATACTCTGAGAGGGCCGCGCGGATTCCGTGGCACGAACTCTCGCGCCAATGCGGGCAGAGCGTCGACTCGGTTGGGGGGGCTGAGGAGTGCGGGCTTGTGGCGAACGACTATCGCGTAATATACTACGCGCTATAACCTCCCCCTCCAAGACAGCAGAAGTCTCTGGAGTTGGCTTGGAACCCACTACCTTACGTGGACGGCCCTTCTTCCTGTTGTGAACGACTACGTCGGAATCACCTACATAAGGCGTTAGGAGACTGGCATGATACCTGCCTCGAGGTACTTTATCCCTATCAACCACTTCATAAGTAGTCGGTGAAATTACTTTACCGACACGATACGGACCTTCGCGACGCGGAGAAAACTTACTGGTGTACCCTTTTGCTGCCTGACTAAGGCGATGACTATCTACAAGGACGAGGTCACCCTCCTGATAGCGGGGTCCCGGACGACGATGTTTATCGGCTGCTTCCTTACGGATATCTTGTTGGCGTTCAACTCGCCACTTTACCTCCTGCAAGCGGTGTACGAAGTCGCGTAAATACGGCGATATTTGCGGCACGTAATTTTCCTGTTCTACGATAGCCCGCAGATCGTGGGCTACGTCCTCCGGGGACCGAAACTCGCGTGCAAAAGTCAAGAAGGCGGCGGAGTGGCCAGTGCCCTGATTATAAGCTGTATTTAAGGCGAACCGGACGGCTGGCAATACTTCTGGCCAACGCCGATGTTCCGGATCCAACAGGATTGCTAACATTTTCTTCATCTCACGATTCTTTCGTTCAGCGGGGTTGGCTTCGGGGTGATAGACGGGAGTCAAAGATTGCTGAACCCCAAGGACGTGCATGGCCTTCTGCATCACTGCTGACACGAACTGCGTCCCGTTGTCCGATATTACTCGACGAGGGAAACCATATCGCATGAAAACTTCCTCGATAAGTACTTTTGCACACGACTCAGCAGTCGCATCGCACAACGCAAACAATTCCACCCACCGGCTAGCGGTGTCCTCCACCAGAAGAATCCACTTCTCTCCCTTGTTACCTTCGGGAAGTGGACCAAATAGGTCCATTGCCAGAACTTCAAAACGCTGCTGTGGCACTGGAGTTTGGAGTAGACCGGCAGGTTTGAGATTTGTGGCTTTATACTTCTGGCACAGATCGCAGGACTTTAAGTACTGTGCCACGTAAGTTCTCATGTTTCTAAAAAAGTACTTTTCTTTGACCTTCCTCAAGGTCCGCTCCAAACCTAAGTGTCCAGCAGTGGGCGCATCGTGAAGTTCCTTCATGAGCTCGGCCTGTAATGACTCTGGAATAACTAATTGAGGTTCTTCGGAATCACCATCCGGGTCGCAGCGGTACAACACGCCTTGCGAAATATAATAACCTCTGTCAGTCCAGCGCATGGCTGCATCTGGGTTACTGGAACGCTCAAAATCCCCTATGATTTTGTTTACCTCGGGATCTTTTAGTTGAGCATCTCGAATATCCTCTGGTTTCCTCTGAGGTAAGTCAACGATCACCGGACAAATGCTGCAAGAGCTTGTAGCGCTCGGCTCTGCAACATCGGCGTATACTGGTCGACTGAGAGTATCAGCGACTAAGTTGACTCTTCCAGGTGTATACTCGATATCCAAGTTGTAACACTGAATTTTCATTGCCCAACGGGCCAAACGACCACTGGGTGTCTTCAGAGACAAGAGCCATTTCAATGGCTGGTGATCGGTAGCCACACGAGTCTGCGCTCCTTCGATGTATCCTCTGAATTTGTCCAGAGCCCAGACAACCGCTAGAGCTTCTCGCTCTGTCGTGTGGTAGTTACGCTCGGCGGATGTCAGCAACCGACTCGCGTACTCAATAGGTCTTTCTTCAGTAGGATTCTCACCTTGCATTAAAACTGCTCCAAGCGCATAAGCACTTGCGTCCGTGCGCAGTACGAAGGGTTTCTCAAAGCTTGGTTGGCGAAGAATGGGACTAGTTGAGAGCCGTAGCTTCAGCTCTTCAAAAGCTCTTTGCTCATTCTCCCCCCATTGCCAACGTCGATCTTTCTTTGTAAGGTCCGTCAAAGGACGCGCTACCTCTGAAAACTGCGGGATAAATTTACGAAACCAAGAACACGTTTGCAGGAAAGTCTTCAGCTCTTTAAGGTTCGTCGGTGGCTTCATGTTCACCACTACTTCAACCTTCGTGGGATCAGGCTCGATTCCACGTGCTGAAATGACGTGTCCCAGGTAAGTTACTCTATCCCTAGCGAAAACACACTTACTTCTGTTTGCTTTCAGGTTGAACAGGCGGAGGCGTTCGAAGACCTGCCGCAGATCCGTCAGATGAGATTCTAGATCCTCGGTGATTACAAGGATGTCATCCAGGTACGCTACCACAGTGATGTTCTTCAAACCAGCTCGAAATCTGTCAATAAGGCGTTGGAATGTCGACGGAGAATTCTTCAAGCCAAACGGCATACGTCGGAAACGAAACATTCCAAAGGGTGAAATAAAAGTCGTTTTGTCCCTGTCTTCAGGAGCTACTTCAATTTGCCAATACCCAGCCTTCAGATCTATGGTTGGACTGCAAAATCTCATCAATAACAGGTAAGGGATACTTATCCGTTTTTGTTACCTTATTCAAGGCCCTGTAGTCTACGCAGAATCGTACTTCTCCATTTTTCTTTGGCACCAGCACTACGGGGGATGCCCATGGCGATTCTGCTTCCTCAATGACTTCTTCTTCTAGCATTCTATCAATCTCTTTTCTTATGATCTCTTTCTTTGCCGGTGTCACCCTATACGGCGGCACTGAAATTGGAGCACTGTTCCCAGTGTCTATCCGATGCAAAGCAAAAGTAGTTGGTCCTCCCCCTGGTTCAAAAATATCCTTATTGGACTCCAGCAAGTTGGCCAATTTACTGCGTTCAGATGGTTGTAGGAGAGTACCCTCGTCCTCGCGGAGGCTAAAGGTAGCACACACGGTTTCAGAACGCCCTTCCTCATACAAAATGGGATAAATTACCTGTGAGCCTTCTAAAGACCAAGAATTCTTATGGAAGTCAAGTACCATGCCAGCATCCCTAATAAAATCAATGCCGAGCAACGACTCCACAGCCCCAGGTAATACAATAAAATGGGTGGGTACAACTCTATTACAAAAATGAACATCAACCAAAGCAGTCTCTACATTTAAACAATTGATAGAACCATCAGCAAGCTTAATTTCTGAATATTTTTTTACAAATTCTTGACCATTTTTAATTAAAACATTTTTTAAACTAACACTAGCTATTGATAGTTTAGCACCGGTATCTAAAAGCGCACTACCACTTTCACCGTAAATTTTTATGTTTAACTTTGGCCTACTACGCGGATCTAATGATTCAAACCTACACGCGGACACTGATTGAAACGGAATGGAAGACGTGTTTGGTTTCTTCTCTTTACAGTTCGAGCAGTTTGAACGAATGACGCCGGGTGCTCCACACCCAAAATATGTAACCGAAGTCGCAGGCGGAGGCGACTCTCCCTCTACGGTACCGTCCTTGGCTTTCTTCTGCTTTGCCAGCCGCTGACAAGACTCTTTAAGATGCCCGTACTGTTTACAGTAATTGCAATGCGGCCTTATCTTATTTGTAGAAGGCACAGCCGTTGGCCGCGGAGTCGGCGACGAAGAGGACGTCGGAGGTTTTCTATCCGCAGAGGCACGCGGGCGGGATTCATCAAGAATATCTTCAACGCGACGCGCCTTTTTTTTTTTTTTTTTTTTGTTCCGGGGTGGAAAATCCTCATGGATGTCCGCCGCCCTGGGGCGGGCGACGGGGTCTGTCAGACTCTTACTGACTAAAAACCACCCCGGTGTTCCATCTTACACCTACGCCAGGGGTCGCGGGAACGTTCCATCCTTCCGCAACCCCCGGCTGGTGCCGGCCCGCCACTGCGGGCCTCGTCGGGTCAGGGGGGGGAGTGAGGTGTTTGACTCCCCCCGTGACTTCTAAGAGGGGCGCGCGTGGAACACTACGCACCGCCACCTCGGGTCCTGATGTGTGGGGGGCGGCGGACGTCCCCGAGTCCGTCGCCCCTGGACCCATTTAGGTTTAGGGGGGCTGGAAGAGGGCGTTGTCCGCCCTCCGCCGACGCCCGGTGCGCCTGCTGCGGGCAGGGTGAGTGGACGAGATCTCCCTCTCCCTTTCCGCAGCCTCCTTCTGCGACATGACTGTTTCGCAAAAGGAAACCACCGCGTCCCAGGACTCTTCGCTGCCGACCATCGACTCGACCACGGCCGGCAGCGACAGGTCACTGCCTACTTCTGTGATGAGGGCACGGCGCGGCTCCTCCCAAGCGGCACACTCTGCCAGCGTATGCCACGCCGTGTCCTCCCGGCAGTCGACGCAGTGGTGACACCGGGCGTCCGGCTCCCTGTTTATGCGACACAGGTACTTCCCGAAGCAACCATGCCCCGAAAGTACCTGCGTCACCCGAAACGACAGGGAGCCGTGCCTCCTCCCGAGCCAGGGCTCGAGTACTGGCCGGACCGCCTCGATAGTGCTGAGGCCGGCGGTAGGGCGTGAGAGCCTGTCCCGCCATTCCGCCACCAGGACCTCGCGAAGCTGAGACCGACGCAGCTCCATATGGCGCTGCATCAGCCCCTCGCCTCGCGCCCGCGCTTCCTCGCGCCACCGGTACAGTGACGCGAGCACTTTCGCCTCCAGGTCCCAGGGCGGGGATCCAGCCAGTACGCAAGCCGCCTCGTAGGAGATCGTGCGATATCCGCGGACGACTCTGACGGCCATCGCTCTCTGCGGCTTTAGCAGTACTGCGATGCTACCGGCCGTCAGGTCAGTAACGCGACGCGCCTGCGTCAACATTTCCGCAAAAGTATTAAAAGCGGTGCGCGGAAGCTTTTCTCGAATGTGGTGGTTGAGCAACCCATATGCCATGTCCAACTGAACCACCTCTGGAAGCAGGAACGGTGGTAGCTGAGCGATTAAGGCCCGAATATGGCACACAAACAAATCCGTAGCTTCGTCTACTCGTTGTTCCCGTTCAAATATTTTTCTATATAATTTATGCGGCGGCAATCGTGGTCCAAATGTTTGCTTTAATGACTCTACGGCAACTTGCCAGGAGGCTGTGGTCTCCTTTACTCCTTGCCACCATGTGGTAGCCAGCCCCGTCAACAACATGGGTAAACCACGAAGAGCGTTGTGGTCGTCAACGCCAACACACTCCTTATACGTCTCTACAGCATCGATGAACGCCAAAACATTGCTTGACTTATCGCCGTCGAAACGCGCCGTACACTTGGCGAAGTGGCCACTATGGCCAGAATAAATTAATAATAATAATAATAATAATATTCGACAACTATCACACAACGCCGTCTAGTCCCAAGCTAAGCAGAGCTTGTGTTATGGGTACTAGACAACTGATAAACATACTTATATATTTCTAAATACATACATATTATAGATAAATTACACCCAGACACAGAACAAATGATCATGCTCATCACACAAACATTTGTCCTGGGTGGGAATCGAACCCACGACCTCCGGCATAGCAGTCAGGGCCACTAACCACTAGACCAACGGGCCAGTCAAATACTTAATTGGTGTACTTACAGGTTCGCTGCGACTTAGCCTGTTTATCAGCAACAGAAGTTGCTCGGTCGACATTGTGACCGGAGCCGCTGCAGTGGCAGCAGCCAGCTGCGGATCCTCCGCGGCCATCTGCGTGGCGGCGGTGTCGGCGGCAGCGCCGCGCGGAGCCAACTCCGGCGCGGGCGCAACAGGCTCAGGCCGCGCTATGCCCTCGGACAAGGCGCCAGCCAAAGTCGGACTAGCAGCGCGTGATCTCGTTAGCACCATTGTGAAATAGTCCACAAAACGAACGAAACACCAACTTGAGTACTATAGGTAGTCTAGGTTCCACCTAAGCACTAAGACTGTTCGCAGTCCATTAACACATAACAGTTACTTTAGAATTATAGATCGCGTCGCGATACCAACGGTTGTAATAAAAACACACCTAGATACGTTTTAGGAGCTATTACTGGTCTAATCTTCTCACAGTTACGCGATTAAACAGTCAAAAAAAAAATTAATAGTTTCATTCACTACCAGATTCCAATTAATTACGAAAGTTTATTTACACCACACGTTACTATTGTTTACGTCCACGTAATAATTTATTAATCTTTACACAAGTCACAAGTTTCTAGTTCATACCGGCACAGTCTTTTGGTCCGTAATCTAGGTTCAGGTATCTACCAAATTGAATCATGTTCCGAATACATGGTAACAGTTTGCACTTCGATGTCGCTGCCACCCTGTACAGTCGCCGTCAGATATATTGTAGCAGTCAAGGTACCAAATACTTCTGAACAATATAAAATGTCAATAAGTTGCATACACTTCAAATTACCATTAAGTAATATCTGAACATTCATTACCTACTTCATTAATATCTGAGCAGATGCTCGTCAATAGTTTATATACACACAACTAACCAAAAATATCTATACACTCGTCAAGTTTATCTACGCAGATGGGGTGGTCTTAAAAATACGAGCAGTTGAGGAAAAATTGCAGTAGGAAGTGCTTCCAACTTTACTATAATACAATAATAGATACACTTGACGTTGTAAGTGTATAGATAGTTTTGGCAAGTTGAGTATATAGAAATTATTGACAAGCGTCTGCTCAGATATTAATGAAGTAATGAATGTTCAAATATTAATGGTAACTTGTAGTATTATGGAACTTATTGACATTTATAATTGTTCAGAAGTATTTGGTCACCTTGCATGCTACAATACCTATATCTGACGGCGACTGTACCTATACGATAACTTTGCTCGAAGTTTTATTTATTGTACAGTAAGGAACTTCTGAAGCTTTACACATTGTACAGACTCCAGCACATCAAGCTACTACAATCTATCAAATTTCTTTTGATATAAGATTTTCAACTTTATCGCTACAACGCGCAACGTAATGTTCAAGGTTGATTGGGAAAATTTGACAGTTTCGGGTAGGTTGATCTGCTGGCGTCTGTACTTTGTACCGTTGTTATTACAATCGCCGCCGCGCTGTAGAGGTACGACTTCGCACAACAAGTGTAAAGCTACATGTGCTCTTGACTGTACCAACAATTCTACGTCTACGTGCGAAATCCAACTCTTCTCTCTGTCAGGTAAAAAACAACTTATAGTTCATAATAATAAGTGAGATATAACATTCAAAGTCCTGACCACAGATATAGATATACCAAGATAACGCAAGTATCACGAACTGTATGAAAACCAAGCGTGCCATATTTTTGACTACCTACTATGACGTCACAAGCTCGCGCTCTCGCTCACACTTACCCAGCCAGCAGTACAAAGGACTGAGCGCGAAAGGGGCGGCTTACGATTTGTAATCATAAGTTGGTGCAATTTTTGGCACGCGAAGTAGTTACTCTTGCGTTATCTAGGTATATCTATATCTGTGGTCCTGACTGACTGATATATCAACGCACTGCCTAAACCGCTGGTCCTAGAGACATGAAATTTGGAGGGGTGTGTTCTTTGTGAAGAGTAGGTATCCAGAGTCCACTAAGAAAGGGCTTTTCGAAATTCCACCCCCGTAAGAGGGCGATTGGGGGACGGTGAAATTTCACGCGGAAGAAGATTAATTTAATCATCTCCGGTTCGTAAGTTCCCCATATATCTCTATGAATTCGATTACCCTTTCTATGGATTTCCCCCATTCTGTCCCAGTTAATAAAACACTGTAGGTAGGTATATACCCAGCCGAGGTACGCACGGCTACACATCAAGCTATATAGGTATAACCAGTATAAGCTGATTTCTGAATGTACTAAAAATCTATACAACGCGAGGTCAGCTAAAACTGGAAATGTATAGCTTGATGTGTATAACCTACTTATCTAACGAACTAGTTTTATTGCAAATTTGAAAACGAATCAACCGACACATTTTAAGAGAGTACCTACCGACTAATTCTTCTTTTCCAAAAGTAGGTACCTATCCTCTATCCATATAGCTCAGAAAGATTGAGTAGAATAAGTGAAGGGTTCATCAAAAACAACCAAACCAGGATAAAGTCGTCCATCCGTCCTGTCCTGTCCCGTCTGTAATGTCCTGTTCCACACCCCAACCGCAACATGGACGTGAAACTCTTCACCATCTATAATCGATACCATACTATGTTTACGTTTTCAAAGTCCATAGCAACGCTGCATTCACTGTGTAGAACTGTAAACTGTCACAGCTTAAACTTACAATGTGTGTGGTGACTTATGTGTAGGTTTTCGTGATCTAATAAAAATGGAAGGAGACAAAGGAAGTGAAGAAGCTGAAAATTGGAAAGTTTACGAAGTTCTGTGCAGCAAAACTCCAACTGAGGTACTTAGCTGCATTGTTTTGTTTAACCCCTTAGGCTTCGCTAATGAGACACTTGATTTTCTATTGTTTCGTGACCCATCGGTTAAAATAGTGACAATTGAAATTCATGCTATATTGTAACGATGTCAACCGATACTAGTCTGTTTGTCCGTATCTCACTCAGCATGTCTTGTCTGGAAACAACACGCATTGGTAAACTGGTTGAAGACTTTTGATAGGTACGCACGACGACATATACCTAAAGCTATTCCAGTATAAGCTAACGTCTCATCATACAAAAAACCGATGCGAGGTCAGCTATATGCATGATATGTCGCCGTGTGTATGTACATCGACGCAAGACTTCGGAATTTGAGCCTCGCAAGCGCAACAATAGATAACGTTTGAGATATTAAATTAAACCGACTGGATGCTGGCTGATGTACGAAGATATTACGTACCTACCTACCTACTAAGCTAAAAAACCCGTCCTAACAGAATGTACCTGCCCTAGAGCAACCTGAGACTTGAGAGGCTTTCTGCAGTCGGTTTTTCAATTCGACACGTATGTACCTATGTAATATTATTGGAATTGCATTATATTCACATCATCATTTCAGCCGAAAGACGTCCACTGCTGGACATAGGCCTCCCCCAAGTTGGGGGGGGTTTGCCATAATCGCCACGCTTGGCAGGCGGGTTGGCGATCGCAGTATAGTATGGTGGTGGAAAGCATAGAGAACGCAGCTGCCCATTCTCCGGTACGACCCTTAGTCGCCTTTTACGACACCCACGGGAAGTAAGGGGTGGTGGTATTCTTTAAGTCCGGCACCACACAGACTAGTCCGGCACCACACAGAATATTCACATATGACAATCTATTAGGGCTTCCAATCAAATATACCAAATTTTATAGATGTATGTATGTATATATGTATGTATGTTTGTCCACGCATTTCTCCGCAACTATTAACCGAATCGTGACCATTATTTTTTTATTGGCTTACATTTACTTCAACTTAGGGAACAGTGCAATTTCATCAAAATCGATTCAATAATTTTCAAGATATGGACCGGTACTCCCCATTTTGACTTTTAAGCCCGATGAATCCACACCGTTAATTTGAACTTGTTAAAATCTATCATATAGATATGATTTAATTAAGCTAAGAGCAAGTTTACCTAGTCCGTAATGCTCAAGTTTCAAGAGCAGTGTTTTGTAATTCACGCAATCAAATGCCTTGGATAGGTCGCAAAAATTGCCAATTGCATCTTCTGCCCAGGCGTTAAAGATGTGTTTTAATAAGGTGACACCGGTGTCGGTAGTACAACGTCCTTTGGTGAAACCATACAGTTGTGTTATTACGTTACCATGTTATTACGATTAAAATGATTGACCATTTGTTTTAACATTACTTTTTCAAACACCTTGCTAAAAACCGGCAAAACCCTTACGGGTCTTGGTAAGTGTAGGTAAATGTGACGGCCTTTTTTTTTTTTTTTTTTGAGGATGGGAAATCATCAAATGACTCCTCCCGCTCTGGGTGGAGCGGAAGGGAGTGTCAGACTCTTACTGACTAAAACCCACCCGTGTTCCTTCCTTAGCCCTTTATGTTCCGGGCCAGCGGTAACCCTTTCGGACGATCCCGCTGACCCGGCAGGCTTCGGCCCTAAGGGGCCCCTCCTCGATGCTGACATCTCTTTGAGGCGCGCGTGGAACACGTACGCGCCGTCCGGCACGGGCCTGGTCCTGATCGGGCGGTGAGCTACCCATTACTCTCCGCCCGCATGCCCGCGCCTACGGTGGCCGGGAGTCGTCACGCGGCTCCCGACGCCCGGAGCGTCTCCCGCGGCGGCTGGGACGGGAGGCTCTCTCCCTGAGCCGTTCCGCCACCTCCTTCGCTAGCATGACTGCTTCGCAGAAGGAGGTGACTGCCTCCCACTCCCTCTCGCCCCGGACCATGGCTTGCACCAGGGCCGGACGCGAGAGGTCGCCGTCGCTGCCAATCGCCTCTACGAGGACACGGCGGTGCTCCGCCCAAGCGGGGCAGACCTCCACCGTGTGCTCCACCGTGTCCTCTGGGCAAATGTGACGGCCTGGCTTATTGATACGAGCTACGTGTGTAGTGTCAAATGGAAACATCTCAAAACCTTGATTAAATTCTAGTGCAAAAACTAAAAATTACGAAATAAAAAAGTAATTTAAAAAAAATTAAATCGATTTCAAAAAGAAATTAACTCAAAATTATAAAATTGTTTTAATTTCGGAAGTCGGTGGCTCAAAACCTTGGTCAAATCTAGTGCAAAAACTAAAAATTACGAAATAAAAAGTAATTTAAAAAAATAAATCGACTTCAAAAAGAGATTAACTCAAAATTATGAAATAACTTTAATTTCGGAAGTCGGTGGCAAAAAACTAAAACTAAAATAAAAATCCCAGACACCGACTTAGACACCGACTTCCGAAATTAAAGTTATTTCATAATTTTGAGTTATTTTCTTTTTGAAGTCGATCTAATTTTTTTAAATTAAGGTGGGTGGACCATGGAAGGCTATTCTAACGAGTAAACACTTTTTATTCGTTTATTAACTGGATAAATGAAGGAAACAAATTATCAAGTAATACTTTGTTCTATTGTGTACCATATACTTAAATCACTTTTTTTAGACCTAGCTTTAATGACTATTTATTAAACTTAAGTTTTATTAAGCTCTTCCAAATGGCCTTGCAAGGAACACGGCTCCAAACAAGGCCAATATTATACATCAGTCGTTCAACTTAAAAATAGAGTTGTAACAATTAATTTATCCGCTTTTACTAAAACTACATAATAAGCTCTTTCAATTATGCGAAACATTAAATGCTCAATATATTTTTATCATGTATAAAAAACTCAACGAACATTACTTGAACACCATCGTATAACTAAGAATATTAAAAAACTAGATGAGGTCGGCGTTTCCTATCTGACTACTCTGAGAAGAAAGGCCGAAACAAACTCAGAGGTCACAGTCTCTTTTAAAGTCCAGACATAATCTTGGTCAGGTTATATGAAGACCATGTAGATCGATGTCTGGGATGGTCTTTTGAGGAAAGAACCACACAGATTGAGAGGACCTGTCCAGTCAGTGCACTCATTTGTCAGAAATCGTGCAGCTCAACTCAAGACTTAAGGAGCTCAACGATTCGACGAACAATACCAAAGAAAGGACATTTTGGTAGGCCACATAAATTACTCAAACTGCCAGACTATGAGAGAAAAATAAAACATAAAAAATTAATAAAATGACCCACATCGTCTTCACATTCACAAATCACAATGAAAATAAATATATATATATAATACTTTACAAAGTAAGCAAATGTCATTGTTTATAAAAAAATCATTAATGTCAATGTGTATATAAAAAAAAAGTCATTCAAAATGCAGAAATTTGAAGCAGCTCAATCCCAAGCCTTTTTGTCCTCAATATAATCTTTAACGGTATAAAAGGCTTTCTGGCACAACTTACGTTTAATGAATGATTTGAATTTATTGAGGCTTAGATCTTGAACGTGGCTTGGTAGCTTATTATAAAAGCGTATACATTGGCATCTGAACGAGCCACCTATTTTTTTGAGCCTTGTTGTAGGTACAACAAATTTGTGTTTATTTCTAGTATTTATATTATGGATATCACTGTATTTTTTAAACAATTTTATGTTTTATGGGCATATAAAAGATTTTCATAAATATACTGAGAAGGCACAGTCATTACATTAATCTCTTTAAATTTGTCTCTGAGAGAGTGTCTCGGACTTAATTTATAAGCAGCTCGCTTCTGTAAATCAAAGATAGTCTGAATACATATTTCCCCACAATAGAATACCGTACGACATTACACTATGAAAATAGCTAAAGTACACTAAACGGGCAGTCTCTATATCAGTTAAATTACGAATTTTTCTAACAGCATTTATGCTGCGGAACTTAGCTTTTTTGACAATTTATCTATATGTGGACCCCACTGAAGCTTAGCATCCAAAGTTATGCCCAAGAATACTGTGTTGTCTTCAGGATTCAATTCCTCTCCCTTTATCAACACATTAGTTTTCACCTGCCTAACGTGAGGTAGCGTAAACTTAATGCATTTGGTTTTTTTCTCGTTTAAAAGCAAATTATTAACATTGAACCAGTGGACTACTTTCGAGATCGCGCTATTTACATCGTCAGTAACCAACTGCTGACGTTTAAGTTTAAACAAAAGAGAAGTGTCATCTCCAAACAACACTATATCATGATTATCCTTTATGAGGTACGGCAAGTCATTAATATAAATAAGAAACAAGAAAGGACCAAGAATTGAGCCCTGTGGGACTCCCATTGTTACTATAGATCCGGGTGATCTTTTTCCATTAACGTCAACGCTCTGAATCCTTCTACTCAAGTATGAAGTAAGAAGATCCAGAGCAGTGTTTCGGATCCCGTAGTGGCGGAGTTTCCTGATTAACGTTTCGTGAAGAACGCAATCGAATGCCTTGGACAAATCACAAAAGATGCCCAAGGCATCGCATTTATCTTCCCATGCATTATAAATATGTCCTAAAAGTTCATCAGTAGTTGAACGACCCCTTGTAAAACCGAACTGTTTGCTATGTAATAATTTATGTTTATAAAAAAATCTTTGCATTTGGTCTAAAATTAATTTCTCAAAAATTTTACTAAAGGTAGGTAGTACAGAAATAGGTCTATAATTTGTGGGGTCTGATGTACTACCTGATTTAAACAAAGGTATTATTTTACTATTTTTCATAAGGTCAGGAAACTCCCCATTGTCAATACAACTATTAAAGATAAGAGCTAGAGTAAGGTGCCACAATGTCAATAATAGACTTATGACTTATGACCCGACTGATTGTCACGACTAGGCGGACTAGACAGGTGCGGGTCGCGCTGGTTTGATTCCCGCATGGAAAATGCAGTAGGTAGGTACTTACACAGTACCTACATTACGGTTTCTCGGTGTTTCCGTAGTTACGAATCATTTTGCCCTGTGGTTTTGCCATTAAGGTAGATCATATGTCAAAATGTATAATTGTCCCACCGTGCAATAGTAAAGGGGAGGCGAAGCCTGTTTTCATTATAGTTTTATTAGTAACTGGGTTCAAGTCCAGACGTCAGTTTATCTCTTGAGAATTACCTAAAACTAATACAATCCTAAACCCAGACCCGGGTATCGAACCCAGGACCACACATCATTCGTGCTACTGTTACTGCGCTAAGTTTGGTAATTATTTTATTAATGTAAGTATTAATGTATTGCCATCAACCAAGCAAAATGAAACGCCCAAGAAAGTAAATTATAAGAGGCTAAATCAAAAGATCGATAAGTTTAACGAGAATTAGAAAAATGTTCGCTGAAGGGGGTGGTAGCGTGCATCGTTCCGTACCTCGCACGGATTTCTCGTGGAATATAAACAAGTACCTATACTGTTGTACTGTACTAAACGTCCCTATAGGTACCTAACGGAGCAACGAAGTCGTAGATTACAAGTTACAAGCTTCCCTTTTAGCAACATTTCCGTGTTTTACTCGTCTACCTGCCACAATACAGCGCTCGATTAGATGGCCGTGATGACATCGCAACTATATCACAATCCAACCAATTATCATGTCCATAAAAATCGTGATTTGGGGTACGCTCCCCATCGTTTATGTAAATTATAAAGCTATGCATGTTAGTACCTGCCTATATAGGTCGGTGAAAAAGATATCGTGACTCTCGGTCGGTAAGTCTGAAACCTCGAGCCGGATCACGCTACATTTCAAGCAAGGAGAGGTACTTTACTACACTAGTCGTCTTTTGCTCGTCACGAAAAACTGACTTCTTTTTACTGTAGTGTATAACAAGATCTAGTTCACTATGGCGTTTTGTAAGTGTTTCAGTTTCAGAAGACTTAATCTGGGATAAAAATAGTAGCCCAGTAGGTAGGTAAGAGCTGAAAATTTTAAATGTGAATTAAAATTTCTTCAGATGGAGGCCGACGTTGGTAACGACATAGTAACCAGTCTTCGAAGTGATCTCGCTGGTCTTCAGTACAAGCGGGATAAACTGATATCCGAAGTGAGCCACAATATTAAATTTCTTGTCATATTTATTTCATAAAGTAAAAAAAATAAAGTGCGTTAAATCGATTCCTATACTTATTACAGAACAGTGACTTAAAAAATCTAATGTTATCTCGGGATCAGAGAATACTTGAGCAGCAAGTGGAGATCGATCACCTTCGTGAACAGAATGCTCGCCAAAATGCTATCATATCATCTCTTCGAAAGAAGATCCAAGATCTCGAAGAGATACAGCGAAATCTCCAGACATCGCATGGTCGAAGTGAAATCACGGTGCAAACCTTACAAAGAGATAACCGTTATTGTGAAGAAAAGATTAAAGATTTAGAGAAGAAACTACGTTCTCTTGAATTAGAATGCCACAGTGAAGAACAACAAAAAGAAAATGCCCGTTGTCAGTTCCACGATCTCATTCGACGTATGTCTGCAGCATTGGAATCAGATTTTTGTGATACCGCACACACTCATTCTCCGGAAAGTTTAATAATAAAGGCCGCTGAACTCGTCCAAGAAATCACCAGACTGAAAAACAGATGTATGAATACAACTGAAAACTTGTCAACCGTAGAACAAGAACTAAGGAGTTGCAGAGATGCACTAGAGAGATCTAATACTGACAAGGATATTTTACAAAGACAACTATCCGGCCAACTTCTAGATCTCGACAGGCTCAAACAAGAAAAAGAATCTTTATGTGTCCAAAACAGAGTTATCGAACGGGAACTGCATGAAGCAAGAGAGAAATTATCACACTGTTCTAAAAACCTAAATGTTGTTACTGATAATGTAAACCAGAATGAATCTATAATAATTCAGCTGAAAGGTATTTCATAAATTAATCACAAATGAACAAACAATAATGTTATGTGTTATAATTTTTGTACTTAGATAATGTAATTTTCAGAGGATTTGAGGCATCGAGATGAAAAATATCAAAGGCTACACGCAGAATTCCGTAACACCATGGAGTCGATCGCCATCTTATTGAGTTTGCCAACACGGTTTGTGGAGGCACACGAAAGTACTATCAAAGATAGAATTCGCGAAATTTTGAGTGATAATAAAGACAAATCTGTAGTGAGTATAAAATTATTAATGAATTAAATAATAAGTATTACTTATATGACAATAAAGGAATTCTTCTAAACTATTCTTAAACAATACAAGGTTGTTTAAGAATAGTTTAGAAGAATTCCTTTCTTGTCGGCAACCAATTCCAAAGTTCTGGTTTAGAATATTCATCTAGGATGCACTGGCACTTATAGGTAAATGTGCCAGTGCATCCTCTAGAATAATTGTGAATTTGTGATTAATCGTTTCATTTGCTTAGTCTGGATAAAGAGACTACTTACAGTAACAATTTAATGTGGTATCATTTTGATTGTAGCAAATAGACGCATTGCGTGAAAAGTTGGGTATGGAGTCTCAGCAGTTGGGCAGGATGGCACACTTGCATGACCAGGCCACCACGCGTGTGCGCATTCTCGAGGATGAGAGAAACATGCTTGAAGCAAAAGTACACAAGTTGGAGTCTGAACTTAACGCCCAGGAACTCTCCAGGGAGAACCTACGCAAGGATAAGGCTAATGTGAGTATCATTTCCGCATTTACAAAACTTGACTGTGTTCTGGCCGAGCTTTTGAGTACTGGCGTCATGGGTTTCAATACGTCTGGTGCATTCAAGGGTGGCAGAATCGTGACTTTCTTTGTCGTGTTGATAATTCCAATCGTTAAGTATTTAATTTTATACTTAACAGTTGATTTGATTCTGATTTGACTTGTTGATAAATCTCGGCCATATAGCCACATACGAGTGTATAATAGCGTTAGCTGTGGGTTCAGGTCTGTGATAGTGCAGGTTCTATCTCTGTTCCACAGTTACATTGTGACTGCAGAGTATCCCCATAAGTTGGACCTACAGAGCCAGGTGTTAGTGGGATGCTGGGAGATTTTCTGTAGGCCTCACGTAATCAGCTGGTGCTGGTAGTCGGTGCTACCGACTGTCCACGTGGAGCTGAGAATTGTTTCAAAAGTCATAGTTATATTCGCGCTTTACTAGGGCTGCCATCTAAATGTGTGGTTTTGTCGAACTAAGGAAACTTTTGCGACCTAACAGATGCACGGAAACTATATTGTTTACAGAGAAATCTGTTTTGTTACAGTTTGTTGCATTCCTAGAACGTCTAAGCAGAACACTTAATATGGATGAGCTAACCCAAGATATCGGAATAGAATTGCACACTGAATCTATTATCCACCGCGCCGAGCAGTTGGCGCGGCTTGAGAGTGACAAGATTGTCGACAAGGTTAGTGTTAGTAGGTGGTAGCGACAGCTGAGCTGATGCTCCGTGATATGGGTATTCATTACAGGATGTCTATTTACCTATATTGTTATAATAGGTATTATAATATTCGTCCCCCAAGATTTGACTCTAATATGAACACATTGATATTCTAGGATGGGCCCTTCTATATTTAATGTGCTCATATTATAAATTTATTAAAATCAAATCTCGTAAATGTAGTTTAATACCTATTTGTAGGGTGTCTATTTATCTAGGTACTTACTTTCTGTGTACCTACGTACCAACCTATCTAACATTTCCCAGGTAGCTATTACATAACCGTTTTTGTATTTAATTATTATGTTAATTCCACTATTTTTATTAAACAGCTATGGTACGCCACCTTAGCAGTGTAATAACATGTACAATAGTACGTTACCTTCACCTTTACCGTGTCGGTACACTTGCTCACGTGTACACTTGTACAGGCAATGTTGCAACTTGTACAAAGCGTTTGTCATCTGTTTCGTGTCTGTGTGTTAACTCGTATGTGTTCTGTGTAGATGCTATATTACGGATACTATGGCACGCTCCCCAGACTGCGCAGAGAAAGATCTTTCCATGATTTGCCTTATCTCAAAGAAGTAAGATTTGCTCATGAAACTAATTGGAATGACATTGCTTACATACAATAGACATTAAGCAGTCATACAGTAATATGGAGAAACCGCACACAAATATTCGCAGTTGGATTTTTATGACTTGTGCATCCATCATCCTGCACAATTAATTAGCACTAATAAACAATATTTAATTACTTATTTCACGCAATTTAATTGTAATTAGAATCACTCGGTGCAGTTAACCTGCATAATGTTACCTACTGCCTATAAAGTAGGTAGGTAGATACAATTAATTTACGAATAGGTAGTACGTATAGTTCACATTTTAATTTATCTATACGTTCATTAGTTAGATTAAGGTTGGTACCCATAACTGCATTATTAAGGTAAGTCACAATCATCACTGGACTACAATGTAAGTTTTATAGAAATGCACATTAGGTTTAATTACTTATTAAGTAAGCATCACTGAATGATTTTCTTGCGTCTAATGCGGTTTGAAATACTTAAATTATTATTACAGCGAGTATGTAGGTACAGGGAGATACCTTCCTACACATTCAATTAATAAGTAGGTACTAACGCAATTAGGCACTACCTAAATAAAAACTGGGGTGAAGAAATTGTATCTACTAGCTATAGTGTATCGTAGTCCCACATTGTAAGTAGGTATGTATTCAGGTTGATTCAAGAAGTTAGATCATGCTAAGGTAAATAAGTACTTATTACATTCAAAATAAACGAAGTTTTTATGAAATAGTGCACGTTTTGGAGCTTTTTACAACGTCTAAAGCAGCCTTAACCGATTTGACTTGGAATGTACAGTCGGCAGCACACGCGATGTCGTCTGGGACAAACACAGTACAGTCACGCACACATTTTGCATGACAGCGCTGATTAATGGAGCAACTTTGACATTTAGTGCCGTGTTTATTTCCATAACACAGTTCCTGAATTTCAGACTGCAGTAGTTTACCAGTTACAAAGACGAATAAGGATTCTAAGAGAGCAGCTGCAGAGAAAGGACCTCCACCTGGACTTATTGCGAAGAAAGCTTAGTGTGCAGGTAAGTAAGTGGTACTCGTTGAAAGTAGTGCAGTCTTTTTATATGGTGTTGATAATTACCCACATTTTTTCGAAATGTTCTCAAATTTAGGTACCTACCTAGGTACAGTCCGACCGTCGCGCGTCGAGAGAAAGCGTTCCTGACACAGCTGTCAGTGCGACAATTCTAGTAGCTACATAATAAAGATAAAATTCGCAAAAAACGTATTCGTTTGTACGAAACTGACAGGTGTCAAGAACGTATTCTCTCGACGGCCGGACTGTAAGTATTTTTTTTACAAACTTGTCTAGTTGAAGTTGTTTGTTGGTGTCTGACCCAGACATTCCAGATTTTGGTTGACATTTTTCGTGGGCACACCCGACAGGACGAGAGCTGCCGCGTCCGCGCCGTGCTTCAAGCGGAGCGCGACGAGGCCGTGTCGCGCAACAAAAAGCTCGCACGCCAGTGTGACAAGCTGCAAGTGCAGCTCAGTGACGCGCGTGCGCAGATCCGCGACCTAAACGCGCAACTAGTCGACGCTGCTGAGTATAAGGTTTGATAAACTAAAAAATAAAAATGTTAAAATTCATGGTCTTCCTTTTAATTCTGACACTATGTTATTTAGCAAAAAATAATCCTTTCGATCGGTATGGTAAAGCTACAGGGTAATTTTTTCTCTCGTGTAGCGGGTTCGATTCCCGATTCAACCATGTAATTAGGTATTTAAAAATCTATGAATGCAGTTTAAATTGTTTTTTTTAATTAAAATAATGTCTTCTTTCAGTAAAATGTTCCATCTACAATATTCAAGGTACTTTCCCTCCATGTGGCATAGCCGTGGGACGCCCTGTATATTATTATGTACCTATGTCGGATTCTTTATTACCGGCTAGATTGGTTTTGAATAAATGAGGTGTATTATATTATTATTATTATTATAGTCTATCGAATCGTACCGCAATGTCCATAGGCTATGTTTTTATAAAAATCAAAATAAAGCTGCCAGTAAAGTTTTGAAAAAAAAAATTGTCTTCCTGACCACCTACTATTTAAATAGAATAGTATGTACTATTCTATTTAAATAGTAGGTGGTTGTCTTCCTGACCATCTACTATTTAAATAGAATAGTATCTACTATTCTATTTAAATAGTAGGTGGTCAGGAAGACAATTTTTTAAACTGCATTCATAGATTTTTTTTTCCACCCCCTCGTATCTATGAGCGGGTGGAAAAGAAGAAATAAATCATAATAATGGCAAAACATATGTCAAGTTCTATTATGGCGCGGTGAAGGCTCATGTTCAGCTGTGTTTTTACATATTTTAGTAGTCTAATTTTCAGTATTGGCAAGGTAGGTCCTGCAAATAGCCTGCCTGTAAATAGTAGGTACCTATGTCTAAGGCACGTCTTAAACCAGACCTCCACAAACGTTTGCCTATGGGAAACTACATTATTTTGCCACTAATGCGCGATGACGGCGAATGAACTGCTGGGCTCGTGTCCTGGGATAATAGGTGGAAGCCTTAGTTTAGGGTCACTTTGAAGGACGAATGGAATTTCGCAATTCAGTACAACCGCATGATGTAACAATTGTATGTAGGTGAAGTAAATCTAGACAGCGAATTACTGGAATACCTACTTTGCATACAAGGTTAAAGTGATTTGTTTAACAGAACCATGATCTCATTTATTGTAGTTGAACTTTATAAAATGTATTCATTTAATCGAATCATCACGCTTTACCTATCCCACACTGCCTTACATTAGAGATTATGGTAACGTCTTAAAGACCATTTACAATCAGTAAATATCATAAGTACCTACTGAAATCCAGTTTATTAAAGTTAGCTCATTTCAGACTACGCTATAATATAATAGCATATGGCATGTCGTTTATTGCACAACAATATCGATCGCCATACATTTATTTAGAACACGTTCACACTTTGCTCTTAAGTATCTCTTCTCTCTCTATATATTATTTAAATGTATGGCGAGCGATATTGTTGTGCTATAAACTAAGTATATGCTTTATGCTATTATATTATAGCGTAGTCTGAAATGAGCTTTAGAGGTACCTACTTAATAATTTTATTGGCGAGGACCACCTCGCCAATAAAATTGACTTGCGTCAAAGTAACCATGAGCTTGAACCTTCCTGCCGAGGAGAACAAGTTGGAAATGCGATACAATACACAGAGCCTGCTTCATCAGTGGCGCCTACATTATTTATCTCTTAAACAACACAGATAACATCACTGGAGCGGGCCCGGAAGATGGAAGAGCTCCAGAAGAAGTTAGAGGAAGCGGATCTACTGCGCGTTCGCTATAACCGCAAGGTGAACGTACTGAAGGAGCAGGTGCGCTCGACTGGGGAAACCTTCGAACAGGAGCGCTCTTCCAACGACCACCAGATCACTATCCTACGGGATGACCTGGCGCGAACCAAGGAGGCGCTCGCTGAATGCCAGCGCAGGGAGGCACAGCTCACCAGTTTCAGGTAGGTTCCTTTGAAGCTTAAATTAACTGAAATAGGTAGGTGTAAAAATTTAGAAATATTAATAATGCTATGCGACGCGATAATGTGAGAATGTTTGCAGTTCTGTGAGAAGAGTAGACAGAGTGATAGAATTAAATTTAAGCAATTATTATAAATGGCAAATTTGGTGTACTAAATATATATATAACCAATAGAGGATTCAAAAACGGCGCATGATTGCGATACGCCTTGAAATTATCGTACCGTCTAACATAGAAGGATCGAAGGGAATATGCAGTGCATTTTTGGAAGCAAAGAAACGGCGTTATGTCCTAGCAGTATCTCTGGCTACCGCCGTACCTAGACCTACATACCAAACGAAAAAATGCTTTTACAGGAACTCAATAGCGAAGCTGCTAGGCATCTTAGTACCGGTGTCGGTGTCGGACTTCGAGATGGTGTCCCGCCTGCAGAAGCTGATCGATGCGCATCACGACTTCACGGTGGTCTCGCGGCGCTACGACGACCCCGCGCTGCTGCGCGCCTCTTCCCGCTCCCCGCCACCCTCGCGCTGCCGGACCAGGACACCTGACAGGTAAGCCTCAGAAATAAAGCACCTATATGGGCCTAATCCCAACCCTCCTGTACAGGTCCTTCCCGCCTTGGGGCATACGGACCATGTGTGTTCATTCTAATTTATTTCCCCTCTATGAAATTCCCTACTCCCCGTTCTGGGGCCTGCTGTGTCATATAACGTTCCTTCGCGATCGAGCGGCTCATTTTTAACAATATATTACTTCCCATTATTATTTAACAGTACTTCCAGAACCCTTTACCCTTTCTATGCTCATTGGTCCCCAGACTCTAACTCTAACTCCTTCCGTTTGCTGTGCCATTTGTGGGCGAATGACCGCAGCCACCTATATGGGCAGTAAAAGTGACTCCTGAACTGAAAAGTGACTGTGGTCACTCTGATTTATGCTTGTCCACTAAGTTGTGACTTACTTAGTGGACAAGCATAAGTCAGATTTAATTTTCCGATAACTATCTGTATCTTTTAGAAGACAAACAAATAAGTGATCTGCCATCAATCACCTTTTTAAGGTGTCCGTTGGCTTCTCCAGTATTTCTATGAGTAATATTCGGTCTGAATGATGGTGGTTTATTTGCAGGTCGCTGCGTTACGACGACTCCGGTTACGCGGACCCAGCGTTCGAGCTGGACGAAGAGTTATACAAAGCGCGCGCGGGCTTGTGACACGCGAGGCGCCGCACTCGCTTCTAGACCTGAACCTTGTTGTGCATGACCACTCACTAGACACTACTGAGCAGAAATAGGTACGACTCACAGAAACGTGCGGAGTAGGTATCTATTAACATCAGTGTCATAGATCATAACCGATCGATCGAGAGACAGAAGAGCCGTACCTCACCGGGATGCCATACCGACGTCGCATAGGTCGCGCAGCCAATATTTGGCATGTATACCTACAGTTAAATAGTAAGTGGCTCACCTGGCGTGCGCTTGGTTACGCAGCCAACCTTACATTTTGTTGGCGACGCCACCTGGCTACGCTGCCATGGCGTCTCGGTGAGGAAGAACAAAGGTGTCGCATTTGTGCATTTATCGAATCAGCTTTGTCCCAAAACATTAATTGCACCACATGTTGATAACAATTCCTCTCAGAAACAATCTCCAAATGCAACATAATCTGCAACAGCAACGAAGTAAATAGTACTACGACTACTTGTGGGTTTCTCATCGCGCGTTGTATGATGTGGCCTCTCTGAGCTCTCATATAGTGTCATTAAAACAACCATCGTCTGCTGACCCCTTAACGCGCCGAGTTTTTTGAACGCGTAACGTAATTAGCGTAGCATCTTTCAACATTCTTCTGAAACATTACATTTTGAGCTATTGAGACTAATCGCAACATACAAGTTGTGAAATGTATCGTCTGCCTAACTGCCTATTGTGGTGCTAGGTATAAAGCTGGACGTTACACGGTAAGATGTGACGAATGAGATGTTAAGTTCAAACATTTGAACAGAAGTAAACTGCGACTAGCAGTGGCAATTTTAAAAAATCGTAATTTCTGCTGCAGTTGATGAATTTTATTTCAAAGAACTCTTGAAGTTACACAATAAGTACAGGTCAGTAATAACGAGTTAACAGCGGTTGGCGATGTCATGCAAGTAATTAGCTAAATGTCTTCGAAACTCACCGTGATATAAACATGTGTCTCGACACCGAAGTAAATAATATTTAAGTCATCTGTAGGAATTAAAGAGTTCGTCTATTAAAGCTCTAACAGGTACCTTCAACATTCTTCATTCTTCAACTAAATCCTTGTCATCTACTTTTAAGTCGAAAAAAGTAAGTAGGTACTTTACCTTCATTAAATTTCATATGAGCAAATCACAATCGAGTAAGTAACATTTTATAGATTCCAAAGTAAGGAAATAATATTTGTGATAAGGAAATATCGCACCAAAATTTTTATCTACACATGTTTTAAGTACCTATAGCCCCAGGATCATAACGACACCTGCAAGGGAAACATCGTAACTCATTTTTAGTAACTTTTCCGGAAAGCGCGTCAAAGATTTGACAAATTCTCTCATGTTTCGGTTTCAATGCCAACCAACCAACCTTGAAAATTTGAGGCAACGAGAGAATAGCAATACTATTTTATTATACAGGGTTATTGATAAAACATTAACAACCTCTTAAGAGGTCATTGTACTCATCATTATGAACAACTTTTACCTACTATGGGACCAAACCTGAAATCGCGAAAAAAAAATCAGGTGTTTCCTACATTTTGACGAGTTATACGAACAAAAATGAACATAAATGAATAAGAAATAATTATTCACGAAAACAAAATTGTATCTTGAATTACAATGTAAGTAATACCTATTTATAATGGCGCGCAGAGACAATGATGGTGTGTAACTAAATATACCTAAGTACCATTTTATGAACTGCAGTTGACTCGTGACTTACAATGTTTTTACATTTATTAAAACCTGAACGCAAAGAAATTAGTCACAGGGGTGAGTGCAAAAAAAACTGTATTTTTTGTACAGCAAGAATTGATTGTAACTCAAAACTGCTAAAAAGTGAGTTACGATGTTATTCCTTGCAGGTGTCGGTAACAATAATGTCTGACCGATAAAAATCAATCGGCCCAAAAATATTACCTACTCATTAATTTATATTTTTTAGATAAATGTTACGGCATTAAGTAGTCAGTAAGTAATTGTATGTGAGACAAGGAAGTAGTTATTATCTTAAGAATGTTATAATGACTTATGTTATCCGTCGTTATAGCAAATACTTTACGTTAATACTTATATTAAATATTGGTCCAAATTTTTGATGTTGATATCTTGAGTTGAAGTCTTCCATTACTTTGTCAAGCAAAGATATTAAATACTTATTAAGTTTTTTATTTATTTTTTTAAGGACCTTTGTTAGTATAAATGTAAAACTGTGGTATAAAGATGTCCTACTTTGCGTGAGACCATTATCTAAGTAACCATTAAGTTAGTTACTTATATTATTTAAATTAGGTCCGAAACAAGTACAAGTTACCTAGTTAATTAATTGTGAAATGTATTTTCTCACAATTTTATAGTGCAATTATTAGAAGTAAGAACTTATTTATACTTAGATACTATGTATCTATTTGTATTGTGTATCTATTTTAATTGCAAATAAAATAGGTATCTATTTAAATAAATTTTCTGCTATTAACCAATTATATCGCTTCTATAATAGACTTAACAACAACATAGGTACCTACAGACGCCAGTTGCACATCAAGCTACCCGAAACTGTAAAAAATTCTCAATCAATTTTGAACCTTATACTTCAGCGATAAAGTTGAAAATATATTAAATAATTTTGACAGATTGTAGTAGTCGCGTCTGTACCTAGTCAGTTTGATTTATAATTTTTCCTTTCTTTTGCTTTTTTTCTAATTTTCTATCTTTCTTTTTTTATAATTGCTAAAACTAAATTGAAATTAACCTAATCAAATTCATATTTTACGAATTTTTTATTCCATATTTATTTCAAGCACTAGACGACAACCTACTTAGAAACTTGCAGCTGTATCAAATACAAAACAAAATATGTTCCTATGTTCTGAAGGCTAGTAGGTAATTCCCGTTATTAAAAACTTTTAAAATCTACCTAGTCTCAATCTCAGCGACAATCGAATCTCAAAAACTTGTCAAAAATGCAGGCAAATTATATTAACTATAAGGTATTTTTAAAAGATTGAACTTGAATTGAAAAAGATTACGAGAATTGCCCCTCTGATGTTCTGGGGGCCTAAAATGGCCACTTTGGCAGAATCATAAAAGGATAACATTATGAACCATAATATTGCAAGACAGTCCGTGTTTTTCTTTTTTTCGCTGCACTACGTACCTAAGTATAATTATAACCAAAGAGATTGCGATTGGATTTGGATTGGAGCACAGACAAAAAAAAAATACTGAAAAATCCTTCACCAATGGGATTTGATTATACGATTAACTTAACAGTTAACTGTCCATTATGATTCATAATGTTATCCTTTTATGATTCTGTCAAAGTGGCCTTTTTAGGCCCCCAGGTATTTGTTAAGACTGTTGTAGGTAATACTTGCCTATAACAACAATATTTTTCAGTAAAATTCTGAACTGAGTCTAGTCTACAAGTAGATAAATAAATAAAGTCTTAAGCATCACTAAGACGACTGCTTAGAAGATATTTTAAAATTATTATTTATTCTGCTCAAATTTGTGGGCAGTACCTTCCCAAGTAATGTTGTTCTTTATAATTGATTTACATTCAAATTCTTTCCGGACACACATATTGCGTCGTTCCTCCATGTACTTAATGTCATATATTATTATTTACAAGTTTATTATTAGAAACCTGTAAGTAATTACTACTAAACAACATGTTCATAAGTTTAAGTAGACGGGCACCGACATTACTTAGTAGGTATTCCGCATCCAGTAAATAAATATGTAGGTACATAATTCAAGTAATTGCTTTATTTATTAGATTTTTTTCGACACACCCGATCGCTACGGCCATTATGATATAATTACCATAACCACTTAATGTCAGCTGACCACCACTTGTTGGTTTTTGTATGATTTATCTAGATATAACGTAACTATGTGACGAAGGGGATGTATGTGGGTGTCAGAAGTGTCTTTTAGGTGGGTTCTGTTGAGGCTGGGCGTAGGTGCAGTGTAGAAATAACACGGAGGATCCAAATACTTGTAGTTTATTCGGCGTTTCACAGCGAACAGGGACGCAAATGACGGTTACAGGGTATTTTATAAGCGCGTACAATCAATGTTGCTAACTTAAAAAAATAATACAACTCGATACATCGATATAATTTAAACACAAAATAAATAATCAGCAATAAAATCAATAACTAATTAATAATTAATGAAACATGAATCAAGAAACCAATCAGAGGAAATAAAGTCTGTACATTATGTACTTAATTAAATATTCCGCAAAAATACACTATTAGATTGGCGGTGACGTCACTGCTTCCGCTGATGCGCAGTCTCCTGGGAGGCTCCCTGCGTTTGTAACATTCGGCCATCCTGCATCTGCCGTGACTTACGGCGATCGGTCAGTCTCGGGTTGTCATCGTTTTGTTGGAACTGAAACAATTAAAAGGATATCACGCAGTTTGTGCTCATAAAAATATTAATATTTGGATGTGTCGATGAGGAGTTAATTCCACACAGGTGTAGGGCATTCCTACTAAGCCTTTTTTTTTTGCTATATTTATGTTGAGGTTATTACACAGCTTAATAAAATAGATATTATATTTATGTATTTTCTTATGAATCATGTATGTTTATATTATTATTGTAGTTTCACGCAGATCTAGACTACAGTATCACACAGCTTAGTAGAATAGATATTATTTTATGTATTTTATTACGAATCATGTATGTTTATATTATTATTGTAGTTTCATACAGATCTAGACTACAGTATCACACAGCTTAGTAGAATAGATATTATATTTATGTATTTTATTATGAATCATGTATCTTTATATTATTATTGTAGTTTCACACAGATCTAGACTACAGTATCACACAGCTTAGTAGAATAGATATTATATTTATGTATTTTATTATGAATCATGTATGTTTATATTATTATTGTAGTTTCACACAGATCTAGACTACAGTATCACACAGCTTAGTAGAATAGATATTATATTTATGTATTTTATTATGAATCATGTATGTTTATATTATTATTGTTGTTTCACACAGATCTAGACTACAGTATTACACAGCTTAGTAAAATAGATATTATATTTATGTAATTTATTATGAATCATGTATGATTAAATTATTATTGTTGTTTCACACAGAATACCTAGATTACAGTAGGTATCACACAGCTTAGTAGAAATGATTATATTTTCTTTACATGGGAAATAAGTAAGCACTGTAAAAGTATATCAATTAATAAGTTTAATTATTTATTTAAATAAATAATAATGAAAATTGACAAGATATAACTGTAAGTAGGTAGTTATATATAACCATCAAAACGCTAACTCTCTAATAAATCAATAAGGTCATCTCTATCTACCTCGCGGTCTGAAGCTTATGACGAACTATCTGAAACACTAGGCTTGTAGGGCCGAAGAGAATCACCCGCTACAACAGCACTAAATTTCCTATACCCTTTTACTCCCTTTATACTATTTATTGTGTACCGGTCTATGTTGTGATTAGCATTAGTAACTTTATAAGGTCCTGTATATAGGCTTCCCAGCTTTTTCGTGATTCGGGTACTATTATCCCTAGAAATGCTTCCCTTCCAGAGAACCAGCTCCCCTATTTTGTATTTTCTACAACATTTATGCCGTTTGTCATACTGTTCTTTCATGACGGTCATTTGTCTGTCTATACGTAATTTTGCTGATCTTCTACGCTCCTCTAATTGTTCTGTTGGAGTTGTGTCACTATTTGATATTGTTGGATATGCGGGGAGTAGAGAATTATTTTGTGTGAACATCAAATTGAATGGAGCTACACCCGTGACTGCATGCGGAGTATTGTTTATATTAGTTTATTATCCCAAGTGCATTCACTCTCCGCGGTGGTGTTAAGACCATTCACTATAGTACGATTGATTCGTTCAACTTGACCATTTGATCGGGGACAAGCGATTGCATTTAGGACATGTTTAAACTGTTTTTGTAGCGCGAAATCTTTGAAATATCTACTAGTAAAGGCTACGCCACGATCAGTTATAATTCGATGAGGATTTCCGAAAACAGATATAATTTCATGTAGGTGCTTAATTGTTTCAACGGAACTCATTCCCCGTACTGCTCTTGCGAACACAAATTTGGTAAAAGAATCTATTACCACTAGTATATAACAATTACAGTTTCTGGTTTTTAGAAAAGGACCCAAGTGATCCGCATGTAGTGTATGCATTGGAATATCTACTTTTGCGATTGGGTGTAGTTCCCCTTCAGGTTTCCCATAATTACCCTTTGCGTACGCACAAGTTAAACAGGCTTTTATGTTTTTTCGTATAAATCTGGTCATACTAGGGAACCAAAACTGAGATTTAATAGTTTTTTCGCATTTATTGAAGCCAATATGGCCTACTTGATCGTGATATTTTTGGAGCAAAGTCCATTTGGAAAGTTTTGGAATAACAAACCTACTACCGTTCAATGTTTTACGAAATAAACAATCATTACTTATTTCATAATTATTAACAATGTCTGGGTTAGTCGTCCCTTCTTTCAGTTGATGAATAATAGCCTGACTGTGCGAGCATTAGCCTATAATCACCTCCTTTTTTCCTAACTAAAATTACGGGACTGGCGTATTGTGATACGGACTCACGGACTATACCAGCAGAAATAAGTTCATCTATTTTTGTTTGAACGATCTCGCTTTCTTTATATGATAGCCGATATGGCCTACAATAAACTGGATTCGACGTTGTTGTCTCTATATGCATTTCTATCAAATCGGTAGTACCGAGATCACTATTACATTCGGAAAAAGTATTTCTATATCTATGTAACAAATCTTTTAAACGAGACGCATTACACTCATCTATTTCACCAACATCAATATTAGAAAAAAGTATGTTTTTATTTTCTTGTGAGGGTATATCTAAATATGGTTCACCAGAAATAGTCAATACATGTTCGTGTAAATAAACATCTGCGCGAGTGAGTAATCTATTCGATGTCCACTGTATATTCTGTATTGCCAATGTTTATTACTCGCAATTGGTACGGTTTCTGTGTTAAAATAGTTTGAGGTATAAAATATGAAGTTTTGCCTAGACAAAATAATACGGTCTCGTAACTAGCAAGCTATTCAAGGGTGTATCGTGTTCTGTGTAAACGTAAACATCGCAACTACAGCCTGGGGACAATATAACGTCATAACATGTTAATAGGGGCACCTTCATTATAAAATCGCTATTGCTTAATGTGATTCCTGATAAAACTTTTGTAGTGTCGGATGTAAACAAGGTTACCGCCTGAGAGGTAGCTACAAGGTTAACATTTGGATGGCTAAGTATTGGTTGTCCAATAATTAAGTTTATATTGTTTAGATTAACATCAGTAATTTCTGCATCGGTTTCAATACATAAATCATCAATATTGAGTTTAAATTGTACTTTGCCAAGTGACAGTGTATGTAAACCACCGAAGCCTCGCATTATAATATTTGATGGTAAGATATTTAATTGCATTTTTTTCGTTATTTCTAAAGTTATAATATTTACTTTGCTACCCGTATCTATATAAGCCAACGCTGTGCGATGATTATTAATACAGACAAATTTCATAAACAATTCAGATAGAATTTCGTATGAAGTAAAATATACATTCCGTACCTGTAGTGCCCACTGGGGCGTCTGTGATTCATTTTGCTGGGAAGAGGTGTACTGCGCGACTCTGGGAGTGGACTGCGAAGTCCCGGCAGCATACCAGCAGGCAGCAGCGGTGTGGCCCAGCCGCTGACAAACTTGGCAGCGTGCGGACCTGCAGTCTCGTGCTTCATGTCCCGTCTTGCGGCAGTTGTAACAAATTTTCGGCGCGGTGCTTGCTGCTGTCCCTCGTTGCCAAGTCGATTTCGCTTCCAGTGTTTTCGCTTCTACCTTCTTATAATTTTCAAGAGATGATAAAAATCCGTAGTACAATTCTTCTGCCGTCTCGCAGCTGTAGGCCTTTGCGTTTGCTTGTAGCTCTATTGGTAATCCTCGGATCACGCACGAAATAGCTGCTTCTCCTTCCAAACTACATTTTTTTAGCAAAGACATTTTGTCGTGGAAATATTTGGTCATAGTTTCTTGGTTATTTTTTTTCGTGCCAACATTTCATCTAGGCGGTCAACAAAATCGGTTGAACGGGGAAACGCTTTTGTTAACCTATCTTTCCAATTAGTCCAGGAAGTGCCATAATCTTCAGGATCGTCGTACCATTCCCGTGCTGCTCCGCGAAGACGAATTTGCATGGCGAAAATCTTGTCGCGGTCATCCCATTCGTACAGGTCTCCCAGCTGATCAATTTTGTACAACCACCCTTTTACATTTGTGCTGTTTTGTCCAGGGTCAAACTTGGGGATGATTTCGGCGTCTAAATGTGTTACCCTCATTTTCTTCTTTGTACTGCAATGCGATGTCGGTTCTTCTTGCAATTGAGAAAAAAAAATTGCCTTCATTTTCTTCTTCACTGGTCGTATCAGCAGGGGTCTCGCTGGACCTTCGTTTCCTCAAACCACTAAAATATGGTGGCATTCTTCAATCCCACTTCTGAAATGTGACGAAGGGGATGTATGTGGGTGTCAGAAGTGTCTTTTAGGTGGGTTCTGTTGAGGCTGGGCGTAGGTGCAGTGTAGAAATAACACGGAGGATCCAAATACTTGTAGTTTATTCGGCGTTTCACAGCGAACAGGGACGCAAATGACGGTTACAGGGTATTTTATAAGCGCGTACAATCAATGTTGCTAACTTAAAAAAATAATACAACTCGATACATCGATATAATTTAAACACAAAATAAATAATCAGCAATAAAATCAATAACTAATTAATAATTAATGAAACATGAATCAAGAAACCAATCAGAGGAAATAAAGTCTGTACATTATGTACTTAATTAAATATTCCGCAAAAATACACTATTAGATTGGCGGTGACGTCACTGCTTCCGCTGATGCGCAGTCTCCTGGGAGGCTCCCTGCGTTTGTAACAACTAATTATGTTCAATGATAATGTGACTTACAATAAGAATAATGCTTCGTACAATAACCAATAATTGTGCTATCAATCATTAATTCGACCTCGATTGATATGTGGACAAAACATTGTTTTTCAAATTGAGAGAAAAAACACCAAACTTGATATTCTGTTTATGGCAAGTGACGTATTTGTTATTATGGCAAGCCAAGCTTAAGTCGACCATTCTGCCAATGTCTAAAAAACTTGATATAGGTAATGCAATAAGCTAATTACATTAGATACCTATATCAAGTTTTTTTGATGTGACAACTTTTTTGTATTTTTTAATTGACACTTACAGAGTCATATTCTCAGATTACACTCTGAGCCTTTGAGCTTGGGCTAAATGGATACTTCGATAGTAATGATAATTGGTAATAAGTACTTAATGTAAAAGCTACATGCAACCATTTATTTAACGCAAAAATATCATGCATACCTACCTACTAAAATAGTTTTCGACGGCTATCTACGGTGTGTATTGTCAATCGTGTGTTACCCACCTTAGGCTATCCGATTTTCACGTTGAGGGTAGTCCTAGGTTATTAAAAAGTCAATGGCTATATCTACCTCATACAAAAGGAACAAGGAAGCCAGCTCACTGGGACAAACGATCCGCCTATAATTATCGAAAATGTGCATCAAAATCGTTTATTTCATACTTTTCATCGGTTCCGGTAAGTACCTATTGCCTGCATTTCGTGCAATATTCAATGCTTGTCGTAATTAAAAGTGATGTATCAATCTGAATGCGTTAGCACCATGCGGTGTTAATGAGAATCATTATTCATTAGCGAATACCGGAATAATTATAATTATTTAGTCGCTAAGACATTGTTGGAACGACTTAAATAACAAATCGTTAGTATTAAACACAACCTGTGCAATAAATCATCTCATCACTTGACACCGTCTAAACGATTCTAGAAATGATTAATAATGGTCATCTATGTAACTGATTTCTATGCATGAAATAGGTAAATATTGAACAGATCAATGTTAATTTCTCATTCTGTAGTGTGTTCACGACACATGCCACGATATGCCGATCTCGACGATGAAGATCAGCACCTTCTCCGAGCGGCGTACGACACGCCTGCTTACGACCACGACCAGTACCAGGAAGATGATGACATGCCTCTGGGCAAGCTGGACTTGCTCAAGGATGGGCTCTGGGCAGTCAAGGCGAAGATCAAGGAACTGAAAGCTTTTAACAAAGCTTTGGCTGCAAACTTCCTGTCGACAAAACTGAAGGTGAAGGAGTTAATCGCGGCAAGCTTGGTGCTGAAGAACCATCAACATGGCGAAGGGGACAAGAAGAAACCTGCCTACAACTATCAGGTATGCACCTACCTAATACCACGAGTGTATAATAATGATGGGTTTCTAATTGTTTCACTTTCACGATCTACCTGTTCGAACATAGACAATAAGTTACCTCTGGAAAGTTGCTAGGAATATTGACCAAGTAAATTGGCTCGTGCAGTGTGTAGGTTTTTCGCTAGGTGGATCGACAACCTACTGAAAATACTACTTGGACAGGGCAGGCCCAGTCGTTGTACCATAAGCCTAGGCGTAACTTGGAGTACGGGTACCTATGTCCAACAGTGGTTCAGAAGTGTTCTGACTGAGATAAAGAGGACAGTCTTTATGTGTGTATTGCATAACTATATAGGATGGGACGGACATCGAAACGCAACCTGTTACCTTTTTTTTCCGTTCCTCTAAAGGCAAAAACGGCGCCCTTATAGGATCACTTTGTTGTCTGTCTGTCTGTCAAGACCCTTTATCTCGGGAACACGTGGAGGTTTCGAGTTGAAATTAAAACCTCAGATCTACAGTCCCTTAAAGCTCATGTGAAAAAATCAAACTTCTAAGTTAACTTAAAAAAGATACGGCCGTTTATGCCGCAAAATTTATTTACCGCCGTTTATTCGACACTCTCAAGGGAATCGAAATTTATATGGTATGTAGCACAAGTAAAGGAAAAAATCCGAAAACCGTAAATTTGTAGTCACATAAAAAAAAATCACGTGATAAACTATTTACATACCTACAAATTTGTACGGAACCCTCGGTGCGTGAGTCCGACTCACACTTGACCGATTTTTTTAACCGACTAACTATTTTAACGCAAGGGAAAATTTTTGAATCACGTACTGAATCCATGGCGTCGATGTCCCGTCACCCTGTACGTGTGACACCCATGTCTGTTTGGACTAAATTAGCTTGGATAATAATATTTTGAAACAACTACAAGTTCGGTAATAAATAGCTATAACATTGAACCACGCTTCGTGCGTTCAAGAATATTTGGCGAGACCGCAACGCGAAATCATTAACTAGTGGCTGCATACTCATACCATAAAATCAGTAATAAGTAAGCAATTAAATCACGTCAAAATCGTGGGCGACTGCAGACGCAAAATACAATGTAATACAAGTTTCCCTTCCGTGCTTTTGATACATAACTATATTCTAAGAATGGATAAGTACATAATGTAATTACTTGGTGGGTAACTGAGAGGTATACCAGCCACCAGTACAATAATTTTTCCTCCAATTTCGAGTCATCACAGTATATAGCTTTGTCTGTGTGGTGCCGGACTTAAAGAATAGCATTACCCCATACTTCCCGTGGGTGTCGTAAAAGTCAAAGTCAAAGTCAAAGCATTTATTTCAAATAGGCACTTAACAGGCACTTTTGAACGTCAAAAACTACTAAAATAGAATTGATTCTAGTCGCCCATTCCAAAAGGTAGTTTTCGTATGGAGAAGAATGGGCAAGAAACTCCACCGTTACTCTTTAAAAGGCGACTAAGGGGCGTACCGGAGAATGGGCAGCATCGTTCTCTATGCATTCCACCACCATACCATACTGCGATCGCCAACCCGCCTGCGAAGCGTGGCGTTTATGGCAAACCCCCCCTTTTGGGGGAGGCCTATGTCCAGCAGTGGACGTCTTTCGTCTGAAATGATGATGATGATGACAGTATATAGCTTATGGTTTTATCCGCATCTACGGCCTATGTACAGACGCCAACACATCAAGCTACTACAATCTGTCAAATTTATTTAATAGGTTTTCAACTTAAAAGCATAAGGTTCAAAGTTGATTAGGAAAATTTTACAATTTCGGGTAGCTTAATGTGCGTCTGTACAATGAAATATCTGACTTGATCTGACATGCAGCAACTGATAGGAAGTATACCTATCTTATATTTTGAACTAGCTATGCCGCGCGATTTCACCCGCATAAGTTTCGATCCCGTGGGAATATTGGGATAAAAAGTAGCCTATATGTTAATCCAGGGTGTCAGCTACCACCATACCAAATTTTATCAAAATTGGTCTAGCCTTTTGAGCGTGAAGAAGTAACAAACATATAAACACACACACACACACTCACAAACTTTCGCCTTTATAATATTAGTGTGATTGTTTTTTTTTACATTTTTCTCACATAAAAGCAACAAGCATAATGCACACAGGAATTTGTAATAACCTTGCCCGTTCTTCTCCATAGAGATCTACGTTTTGGAAGGGATAACTAGCTTCAACTTTCAGACTAACTGATCGACTCTTTGACTATTCAAATGTGCCTGTAAATGGTTTCACTTATTTTATGGATTTCACCAAAACGACTATGCTTAGATTTATTTTTCCTTATTGGGTCAAAAAGTCGATTAATTTCAGGCAAAATGCCAATGCAATTAAGAAATTCCTCAAGTTTTTGTTTGGTTTTTAATTTAAAACAAAATTAATGACGTTTTAATTGACTTTGATAATTTACGTTATTGCTAAAATAACCGCCTGGTTAAAAACTTTTTACAAAAAAAAAACAACCGACTTCCAAAAATAATACTAAAAATTGAAAAATAACTTTAATTTCGGAAGTCGGTGTCTTTGGTTCCGCATTTTCGTTTATTGACACCGACTTCCGAAATTAAAGTTATTTTTCAATTTTTAGTATTATTTTTGGAAGTCGGTTGTTTTTGTTTTGTAAAAAGTTTTTATTTTTCACTTTTTAGTGGGTCCGTTTGTAATTTATCTAAGTTACAATAGCCTAATGTCAACTGCTCATCACTTGTTACAAAATATTGCTTTTCCCGATGTTGGGACGTTAATTGTTGAGGAGTTCTCCTGGTAAGAACCAGGAGAACTCCTCAACAACCACTCACTCAACCAATTGGCGGAGTAATCGCGTAACAAACACACAAAAAAAAAAAAAAAAAAAACATACCGTCGAATTGAGAACCTCCTCCTTTTTTGAAGTCGGTTAAAAAATGTGCATTACCATCTGCTAGTTTAACGTTAACCAATATTCAAAACTTCTCCATAAATGAATTACTTTTATTAATGATGCTGTTCAAGAATTTATTAAAATTTATAGGTATTAGGTACTAAAACCTATCAGTTGTTCTATGTCAGATCAAGTCATATATTTCATTGTAGGGCGTAGCATTGATGCTGATAAAACCATAAATTATAATATATACTGTGGTGACATTTGAAATTAGAAGAAAAATAATTGTGTTCTTTATTTTTGCAGGCTCCATCGTACCAGCCACAGTATGGGCCCCAGTACTCCGAGGCACAATACGCGCCACAGAACGCCGAGCCCCAATACGCACCCCCGCAGCCGCAGTATCAGCACGATCCATACTATGGACACTAACGCAATCAGTCCCTCTCATTACGTACCCCAGTAGTCAGCCTTTGACCGAGAAATTTAACTTTGAGAAGCTGCCTGTTCAGAAATTGTGTATATAGACACAAAGTGCACAACTTTGTTTCTATATCCACTATATCCACATAATCAACCTATTGATGGAGTAGTATAAATTTATACTTCTAAGACAATATCTGTACTGTATACCGAAATAAACCTTCGAAAGCTGACTACTGGGTGTTTTACCCTCATTTAACTTATTTATATTATTTTTCTATCTATGTATAATCTCTCTACATTCTTTACCAAAGAAAAAGAGTTGATCATTGTTTATTATGTAAATTATTCAACTCGCAATAAATTTTTATTATCAATTAAATAGCTAACACCAATAAATCATTAGGTATGTGCAAAACGTTCTTTGTCTCATCATATCATAGATGCCGAATCATATTCTCGAGCCGTCGGTGTAACACGTCATAAGAAAGTGCATTAATATAATAAATTCTTAATTGTTAAGGTCACCAGTACTGTTGAGCGGAGTAGTTGAACGCGGCGCGCGCGCAGGCCACTCGTGTAGTAGAAGCGAATCGCTTTTTCGTGTCGAATAGCGAATCAGAGGAACTCGCTTAGTGTTGCATAGAGTCCTGGAGCCGCCCTGTACCCCGCCTGTCCCGATGTGCTCCACATAACACCTCCCCTTTGTTTCCCTCGATAAGATGTGTTTGTTAGTAGTTCCTGTCAGAGTGGACATGTCATTATCGATACAGTAGACCTAACTAGTGTGTTAGCTAAGGTGCGGCGTTGTCCTGCTACGAAATGAGTTACAACCTATTATGGATTTTTCTTCTGGTATGATATAATTTATATTTCGTCTTACATTCCTTGCATTCTAACAATATGACATTTGAATATTGTAAACAAACAAATGTGTACTTAAACAAATTTAGAATTTGTCTAAGAAATTAAAGTTTTGTACACATTCATTCAGTAAGTTTCTGTCTTAGTAACAGAGCCTGCTTGTCCACTTAGTCTAAAATATCTAACTAAGTACCTACTTTATCAGATCAAACTTTTAGGTTCCAACTTTTCGATCTGGTTCTCAATCTGCTTGAACTAAGTAAGTACCTAGTACTTAGTTAACTTGACCGAAATGCGCACGATTCGAAGAAAAGGCATTTACCTATTTGTTTGCTGACTTTTATGATAGGTAGGTAGGTAATAGTAACGTACGAGGTAAACTATGTATTACTACTAAGTAGGTAGGTACTATTAGTTATTCTGTGGTATTATCCCTGAAATAGAGGTCGTCCTTTTGTTTCATAGCTTTCATAGCTGTCCTAAGTAGTCTAGATAAGTACCTTGCACATCCCTGTATACCTAATCATCTGCCTAGCCTTTTCCCAACTATGTTAAGGGGTCGGCTTCCAGTCTAACCCCAGTATTTTACATGGAGCGACTGCCTATCTGACCTCCGCAATCCAATTACTGGGTAATACGATACCCCTTGATAAGACTGGTTGTCAGACTTTCGGGCTTCTGACTACCCGTAACAACTGTCAAAGATCCACGAATGACAGCCGGGACCAACGGTTTAACGTGCTTTCTGTATACCTAATGGTTGTTATAAAATGCGCAAGAGTTAGGTAGGTAGGTTTGGTACTTAATTATTCGTTTGTTCTTCCTTGAATTTCTTTTTTACCCCCAGGTATCTATCTCATAAAGCCTTTGCGCAACACATTATAAATCACAGTCTGAATCATTTTTAAGGATATTACTAATACATTGCTTCTTATGTTCAAAAAAATTTATGTTCAACAAAGTAAATAACGCAGTGGATGTTGTTGAATTGTCAACATGAAAGCCTACTGTTATTGTGTTACGAAATTACTCCACAGATTCAACGCTAGAAAAAAAAACCCTTAGGTAAGTAGGTACCTACTTACCTAAGTCTTTTTTTTCTAGCGTAGATATATAATCAGATCTAGTAAATACCCGTGTGCCTTTCATCCAAATCCGTTCAGCCGTTATGACGTCGACTTTCGCATTTATTATATTAATATTAACTTAAATTGTTTACTGATCGTAGGTACCTACCTATATTAATTAAATAAATAGTTAGAAGTTTTTTAAGCTCTTAGAAAGATTATATATTACCTAACATTGTAATGAGTTTGATTTAAATTTTAAATCTAATTTCTAGTCATACATCAAAACAGTCCCAAGTTCCCAGCACGTTTTGATTTATTAAAGCGTAAACATACTTAGCAGACATTTTTATTATTTTAATTGCATGTCACTGAAGCAAGGTTGATGAATAACATTTAAATACATTCACATAGTTACCTCCACAAATATTATAAGTATTCAGACATCTATTTTTTCGTTTAGTTACCTACCTACATGGTATATCTACATGTAGGTACAGAGCCATACCTGCATGACTCATGCAGGTATGTTCTGTTTTAAAACAAGCATTCATGAATAATGTCATTATGCAATAGATACGGAGCGTGATCATGCTTGTAATTCCTCATTGAATGTCAAAGATGCAAAGAGAAAACTGTTGAACTTGAATAAATCGAAGCATCCTTACTTGCAGGCTCTACCACCTACATAAACCGATATTATGTCAGACTAGTTTAGCGATAAACCCAAATAATAAGAATAGAAAAGTCCCTTAGCAACAGCTAGGTGGCTGCAGCGTCCTTCGCAAGTTCAAGTAAACATTATATTTGTGTGATAAATGTCAGAGTGATCTTTAAACAAACTGGATCGGCGTCGCACACTAATTTCGTTTCAGCTGGGGGCGAAACGGGTCTAGAGCACTTCCTGGTCTTTTTATAAAATGGCATCAGGTAGGCGTGTTCGTATATTTATGGTCGTAATATTGTCTTACATTCTCCACTTTATTTTCTTAATAGGTATCAGTTTAAACGATCAGATGGCAAGCGTATCTACCTACTTCCTGTGATTCGCTAAAGATAGTCATTTGCGTTACCTTTAATATGTTTGTGTTCTCGTAAATCCAAGTATGTATGATGCAGTCAATACATTAAGAATGTGTGAATTTTTCACGAATAAACATTGAAACATTATTTCATCCACAAAACTTAATTAACTAGGTACGTTTTTCATGTTATGTCAATAAATAACATACAATACAAATACAATACACTAAAGGAATATACATATATTGTAGGAATACAATATTTATTTACTCCAGCTTAGGTAATCTCCGTGTGCATCTTTAAGTAGAGTATAGAAAATATGTATGTTCAGGCTAGTCTTTAGAGCTAATTGCTACATGAAGATAATTTAACACACGATCGACCGACTCACAGCTCTAATTAGAAGAATTAAAGTTTCACATCGTTTCCGCTATAGTTTAAAAGACCACGATCAGTTAAATAAATCTATTATAATATTCTGCGAAATTGCTTTTAGCAGCGATATTTAGGTTCAATTAAGGGTCCTTACAAAAATAACAGCCACATTTAAGCTAGTAGGTACGTAACATTGTATTAAACTCAATAAAACGCATTACTTACAGCAGTAATTGCAATCGTAATGTTGAAGCTAAATAATATCTGTGTAGTTAAGTCCAATGCCGCGTCTGAATAGTAAAGTACAATGCTTACAGATCGGTATGCACCATCTTTTCTTTGTGCTCTCAAGTTCTTTATCATGGGTCAATTTATTTGCATTCGAGTTTAAAATACCGCACGATCTGGTAAATCAGAACTGGTTTGCTCGCTCCCCGTCCACTGTCCGCAGACCTTATATGGATAATAAAGACAAAGAATTACTAAATAAATCTCTTCTCAGACAAATGCCGTATGAGCTCATTTCTTATCATTGGACAGCAAAATATTTCGAGTGTTAAGTATGTAGATTAACCTGTCAAAAGGTCCAAACTTTTGCTGTCATTGTAGGAAAAGTTAAGCGTTATTAATTAGTATCACAGATCTGTATAAAGGTGATCAATTAATATATAGTGAACGAACAATACATGAAGAAGTTATCAAGCGTATTGAAAACAAAAAGCAAGTAAGTTATACAGGCATACAGGATGAAGCCATTTAACGAGGAAACACTAAATTGGTTGATCGGCTGCCTGCCATTATTATCATCACAAATAACTTCGATTGCAATTTGCAATTACATTACCTCGGCTTCCTACTATTATTTGTGCAGTTTTAACCTACTGTATTCCTAAAACTCCGGTCGTGAGGTCAAGGGGGTCATACAAAATCTGAGCCAAAGCATAGCCTTCGAAGAGCAAAGTCTATCCGCTACAACTATGTAGGGACCTAGTTTGCAAGTTACTAATGACCAAAAAAGTCTGTCGGTTACATCCAGGGGGCCTAAACAGGCCACTTTGGAGAATCGTAAAAGGAATTATAAAATGGCGAAGACAGTCAGTGTTTTTCTTTTTTTTTGCTGCACTACGTAGGTACAATCAAAGAGATTGGGATTGGATTTGGATTGGATTGATTGGTATTTTAGCACAGACAAAAAAAATAACTGAAAAATGCTTCACCAATGGGATTTGATACGATTAACTTAACAGTTAACTGTCCATTCTGTTATCCTTTTATGATTCTGCCAAAGTGGCCTTTTTAGGCCCCCCGGTAGGTATTCCAACTTCTATAACTTCTATTCTCAACAGACTATATCTACTTACATAAATATCTACATCACAACTCTTTTTATTAGTTATTTATTACTATGTTCTACATTGTAGTAGTAGCGCTGCACAAGCAAGTCATTGCTTTCTGACAATACTTCAATGACATGATAAATAGATTCCTTACGTATTATAAATATAATGTGTATTGTGAGGTGACATGACGTGACGCAGGTGCGACAGTTGCTACAATCGTTCAATTAGCTGGCAATATTCGCGCATTGTCCGGCTCAGCAGGCGGCCTTCGAGGAGCACTTTTATCTAAAGAAACGCCCTTAATCGTTCGCGCAAGTCTAAACTAGTGACTGGCTCCGGTTTTTCTTGAGCGTTCATTTAGAATGTACGAGTACCTACATTAAAGTTTATAGTCCTGCACACTTCTCTTATGGATTGAGTTAAATTTATTCGTTCTCATCACGGCCTGGAGTTTCTGCTAATGGAACTATGTATCAAAATAATGAAAGCATGAATGTAATACTTATTCGGCATCGAAACTTAAATTTTTAAAAACTATTTTGCCCTGGCAAAGTAGCGGTAGTATCGAACATAGAGGACAAGCAAGATTAGATAACTAGGTATGGCAAAAACTTTTACGCTGAGTCACGAAGTTAGGACGACATTAAACAGATCAACTCAAGAAATGGGTAAAAAACCTAAGTAAATCATGATTGTATTATGCTTGTTACAGAACTTCTCAAAGTATAACTTGTTAGTCTAGCTCAAGAACAGTAATTAAAGTTACCGGAACGCATATAACCTACCTACACGTTATGTCATACCTATTGTTAGCTATAAGTCCATGGCCCTTTGCAAATTGCAGCCTAATCAAATTACATACGGGTTGTAGCACCTGGTATCAATTAATATTATTCCGAATTGTCAGAAATACAGTGTTAACATTGGAAAATACCTACTGACGCGATTGTGATAGTTGTCGTTGTTTATGTATACAGAATAATAAAAAAAAATAGGTACCTACTAACTTATCAATTATCAGATTACGAATGCTACTAATGTATTTCCAAAGCCCTGAATTTAATAAGTTTAATTAATTATGGTACCCCTCCATTTTTCGCTCTGATTAGTTCAATTAAACGGAATCAATTCTGTTTTCCCAGATGAACCAAGAAATCACTTCATCACTTTTGTCACGAATTGAAGTATTAGATAATGAGGTATATTTATTTTAGCAATGGAAAATTAAGGGGACAGATGATTGATCCCTGTGAAACTCATCTCATAAAGACCCTAAAGACCTTCTATCTAATTAGGTTTACGAGGGGTCCGTGGCAGCCGCGCAGGTCGATCGATCAGGTTAAGCTACGCTTACCGCGGTTGGTCTGTGGATGAGTGACAATCTTTACATACCGAGACCCCTCCATGTCTCGGAAAGCACGTTAAGCCGTTGGTCCCGGCTGTCATTCGTAGATCTTTGACAGTCGTTACGGGTAGTCAAAAGCCCAAATGTCTGACAACCAGTCTTACCAAGGGGTATCGTATTACCCAGTAACTGGGTTGTGGAGGTCAGATAGGCAGTCGCTCCATGTAAAATACCGGGATTCAACTGCATCCGGTTAGACTGGAAGCCGATCTCAACATAGTTGAGAAAAGGCTAGGCAGATGATGTCTAATTAGGTTTACATACCTATACTAATTTGAATCACTTAAAAAAGTATAAAACTTTTCATAAAATTTATTGATAATGATTATGATGTGTAGACAAGTGCATCATGTTTATTTATTTATTTATTTAATACTTCAAGCACATAAATGTACAGAGGCGGACTTAATGCCATAGGCATTTTCTACCAGTCAACCTTTAGGTGTCATGGTGGTTTTGACGTGGTGATCATGTTGTCTATTATATATAAGTAGGTACACCGTACACACAGGTTTAGAAAATCTGATTTCGGTTTACAGAATAAAGTAGGTATCGCTAATATACCGACATGCGTCAAAACCTCTTTAGTGATTACCATTAGAATTAATGGTTTAATGCAGTGACACACTTAGCGTGTTATTTACGTTTCGTTTTTGTACAAGCGGCCTTCACGTTTTTCACTGTCACGTCGCGGGCACGTGTGTTTGGCGCCTACCGGCCCACGTCGCCCATGCCCCGCTACATGTCGTTGAGCTTCTCAAGTTCTCAGTTGAGCTGCACGATTTTTGACAAATGCGTGCACTGATTGGACAGGTCCGCTCAATCGGTGTGGTTCTTTCCTCAAAAGACCATTTCAGACACCAATCTACATGGTCTTCACACGATCTGACCAAGATTTTGTCTGGACTTTAAAAGAGACTGTGACTTCTGAGTTTGTTTCGGCCTTTCTTCTCAGAATAGTCAGATAGGAAACGCCGACTAGTTAAAAAAAATTATTGACGTGTAAAAGTGTTTCTACAAACCTACATACAAAATATATCATTTATCATTTACACCTTCTACAGATTTCATAAGTCTATCATATATATACGACTAGCTTTTGCTCGTGGCTTCCCCCGCGTGGAGTTTGGACACTGGACAGCATCGTACGGGATCGTACTACCATGATGAAAAGTATCCCATGTCCTAAGCCAGGTCTACCTGTGTGCCAAATTTCACCAAATCCGTTTAGCCGTTAAGGCATGAAAAGGTTACAGACAGACAGACAGACAGACAGAGTTACTTCCGCATTTTTAATATTAGTACCAATTAGTATGGATATCGAAAGGTCCATAAAAACGGGATATTCCTCGAAACGCACCAACTTTGAAACGCACTAAATGAAACGTCTATCGATATCATTTATCTCTTCTCTATGTTACATCGTTTTAGTCATTGGACTTATTTTTCACTGGACTTTTTTTTTCTCTCTATAATCTACTAGCTTCTGCCCGAGACTTCATCCGCGTGAAATTCGTACTTTCCTCTAAAAATTTATTTAAGTAGATAAATAAGTATTCGGGCCAATTTTTACCCACAAATACATAAATCATCATGCTGTTTCCACGTAGAACCGAAAACGTGCGTAGGTAAGTACCTATTTACCTAGGATCAACGAGCAAGAAGTTCCGCGCCCAGCGCTGGTATTTCTTAAATGCGTCACAGAAGCTACTTACATTTAAAGTCCATATTATTTGCGCACCCGCACATAAAGACCATTAAGAGTTGATTGAGACATCTTGTAAAGTACCTAAAACATTTAAATAAAATATTCGTAACGGTCACCTATTTATTTATAGACAAGTCTATGTTTTATGGACTAAGTAATATCATTCGAATAATTTCTTTATTAATTATCTACATTAAAAATCGGTTACCTACTTAATTATTAATTGTGTAAGTGCTTTGTATTTGTATAGCATTTTTTCTTAAAGGTCACATTCATATTCACTTTTAGATTTAATGTAAGGTCACTTTGTTTCTTCACAGCGGATTTTCGTTAGCTTCCGCACTGTCGGCAGCGCCTGTTACCGCTCCACCCACTAGGTACTAATTTAGGTTCTTTATTTACTTCACTAAATAGATTAAATTCATTTCTCGAGGGTATAATCCTCAGGTAGTAATTACCTACACGAATGTTGATCACGGACGTAGGACTCTGGGCCTTTCCAAGAATGGAATTGGTCTCTACCATAGACCAATTCCATTCTAAGGAAAGGCCTGAATTAATCTTACATCATTATAGGCATTTCAGTGTTGATGTAAGAAAATAACGATGTCACATTAATAAACCTGTAAAAGTATCTTATTTGCATTTCACACACCGTGTATGACTATGTGCTCAACTTTTTGTCGATTTTCAATGGAATCTAGTTCAGTTTTTTGTCTAGTCATAATATTTAAATACTGGTGCTTTGATAGAGCCTACAAAAAGTTGTTGTCTGCATTGGAAGAGATACCTATAGAATTTTCAAATTTTATTTTTAGTAATTATTTAATTATTTTAATAATGTTGATATCATCCTTCGTGGAGCAGAATTTGTAGTATACCTAGGTACCTACTCGAAAAAATAATGCTTATAAAATGAAGGTACCTAGAGAGGTAGCGACGGCTGCGTCGAGCGCATCGCCCACTGTCATTGAACCAGCTCATGCAGATTCTTTCAAATTGCACGAGCTGTGAAGAAGCTACAAAGCGGGTTTCTTGTTTAACTTCTTAAAGACAGCTGACAGCATGGATGTTTGTACAGAAGCCAGCACATCAAGTTACTACAATCTGTCAATTTTTTTTAATAGATTTTCAACTTTATAGTTATGAAACATAAGGTGCAAGGTTGATTGGGAAAATTTGACAGTTTCGGGTAGCTTTGTGCTGGTGTCTGTACAACTCACATTCTTCTAGTTAGCTTAGTTGGAGACGTAGTTAACTTACCTGGCTGAAGTACTTTAGTACAAGTACAATACTAATTACTTTATTCGATTCGGTCCTCTGTACGAGCAGTGGCTAGTGGTTTAGTTAGGTACGACTCGGCAAGGACGCCCACGCGGTCACTGACAGCGCCGCCTGCGCCCGCGCCGCTGTCGTCGCATCCGCCTGCCAGCCACCAGACACACTCATGCCACTAATTTCCGCTCCGAACACTAATTATTACTAACTGACTATATTATAGATATAGATGAAGCATGATTATTGAACTAGTGATTAATAAATTTAGTTCCCACAAGACCAACCACAAATAAATGGCATAAAACTTAGGTAGGTAGGTAAAAAAACTTAGGTAGAGACGCCAGCACATGAAGCTATCCGAAACTGTCAAATTTTCCCAATCAACTTTGAACCTTATGCTTTAGCGAAAAAGTAGAAAATCTATTAAATCAATTTGACAAAATGTAGTAGCTTGATGTGCTGGCGTCTGTACCTACCTATGTAAGTAGGGATCAACTGCCATTTATTTGTGGTAACGCAAGCCTTCCATCGGCTCTCATTTAAATTCTTTGTTATTGAAAGAAAAGCAAATTATAATTTGTAAAATTAATATTATGCACAATGTTAGATGTATATGGACCTGAAAGATAACATTCCTACCTACCAGTAGGTAAGTTAGTACCTATTACTTAGTTAATATGTTTTGAGGCCCTATAATTTAAGGCTATCCTAATATAGACCACAAAAGTTTTGTACTACTGCGTGTTATTTATAAAGTTCAATTAGTAGGTACTTAATAAAATAATACACGACAAACATAACGTCACGCCTATAAGTAGTCCCCGAAGGGAGAGATGTATCCATAGTACACCCACATTTCGTTAGTTACGTCAACCGGGCACAAACCCAGACTCCAGCCTGGTACCGATAAATTTCTAATGAAAAAACCCAACAACACTGCCTGACTTGAGAATTAACCTAGGAACTCATGCTCAGCAGTAGCGCTTGCAACCACTAGTCACTAGAGGCAACTATAGGTAGAGCCTCAAGTCTGCTATTACAATAGTGTCAGAGTCGTCTATCATTGATTTCATACCTAATTGTTGATTTTAACAAGTTTGGTAATCTAATAATATAATGGCGTCATTATGACTTTCCAATGGTCAACCACTGACACTCCATTGAAAGAAATGGCATAGAATGGTAATCTCATACATAATGTCAAATCAATGACAGACTTAGGCGAAAATTTTGACAGTTCCTTTGATCAGTGATCTACCATTAGAACGTCATTGTGCAGTCATTGCTTTTAATTCGTTACGAGTATCGTATAGGTTCTGTGCCATTGACCGACCAATGATCAACCATTATGACTTTAGCAGATTACGAACTTTTAGCAAAATGATAATGGGATCGTGTTGGAATGACGAATTTATAAAAATAGCAGACTTGGGCCCCAGTTATGTTACCATATTATTACAACTACTAGCAGCGCCTCGCGGTTTCACCCGCATAAGTATCGATCACGTGGGAATATCGAGACAAAAACTGCCCTATGTCCTTTCCCGGGACTTAAACTATCTCTATAGCAAATTTCATCTAAATCGATTCAGCAGTTTAAGCGTGAAGAGGTAACAAACAGACAGACACACTTTCGCATTTATAATAGGTACTAGCCGCGTCTCGCGATTTCACCCGCTTAAGTGTCGATCCCGTGGAAATATTGGGATAAAAACTATCCTTTGTCCTTCCCCGGGATGCAACCTATCTGTCTGCCAAATTTTATCGAAATCCGTTCAGTGGTTTAGGCGTGAAAAGGTAACATACAGACAGACAGACAGAATTACTTTCGGATTTATAATATTAGTATGGATTCAGTAACTATGATTTGCTGTCTTATCTTCTGGTCTAGATCAACACTTATAGAACACGAAGTGGGTAACTATTGAGTACGCCGAGTACCCACGCGACCTTATCAAAAAAAAAAATTAAACCGATTTTTGCGAAATTCAAGGACTGCTATGGATGGATTTACTAAATTTCAACACATAACATTCATTCGTTTCATTTTTGTCTAACATATCTAATTTATAAATTAAAATAATACTAGTAATTAAACTCATATTTAGTATTTTGTTCAGGATTAAATTGTTAAGCAAGCAAAATTATTAACAATACAGAAATCTGTTCATACACGGAGCTTGTGACGTATCGACAAGGAAATGTAACACATGACAATATAAAAAGTTACTTTAAGCCAAGCTGACCTACGAAATATGTGGATCTGGTTTTAATATGAAGAAAACAATTCAGAATGGTAATACATCTGAATACCTACTTACATACCTCCAAGTGGGATATATGAATTGTAAGGCATGCAGCTACACATTCGTTCGGGTCGACATCGTCGGCAGAGCCGGGCGGCAAAATCAAATATAGTTATAGTACTTTTATTTCAAGAAACGACGCGCGCATTACTTATGGTTACCAAGTGCACAAACACACTGTGAATGTGTGCATAGGCGCAGGAGCTCTCGTTACCGTCTGAGACGATGGCGAAGTCAGAAGTGTGTGTGTGTGTGTGTTATTCTTCTTCACGCACATATTCAAAGCGTGTTTAAACACTTAGTCACGACAAGTAAAGCGCGCGTTGCTTCGTGAGATAAAAATACTATTATGTAGTACCAAATTGCTTCGGGTCGGCTTTGTAGTTCAACAAACATGTACTGCCGAACCGAATGTGCCGACCCGAAAAAGTGTGTGGCACGCCTAAGCAAAATTGATGACAATCTCATTATAATATATAAGTACCTACCACGGATATCGAGTACCTACCTATTAATATTATAAATGCGAAAATAACTGTCCCCAGGTAAGTCTAGGTATTACCTACATACGGATTTCGATGGGCACATAGGTAGACCATGACCTGGGTTAGGTTAGGATAGAATAGGTATAGAGATTTATAAAAAGTATCCTATACTTAAGGATACCTACCTACTTTGATTCCGGAAGTAGGTACGTTGCTGAGGGATCTGTGGAAAGTCATCCAAAGATTGTCTTTAAAGGATCGATTTTATCGAAAAAAGACCGCCCCTTGTAAAATGTCTACATTTATATCTGTAATTTTTATGGTGTAGGTACACATAATAAAGAGTATTCTATTGTATTATTTTCACTATAACTACCTAATATTTTAAACGGGAATGTAATTCTGTCTAGATACATCTGTGATAACCTTTCACGCCATTGAACCAATCGTTATCTTTGACAGCCAGATAGTCTGGGAACTGGAAAAGGACATCTAGGCTACTTTTCATCCTGGATTTGTATTTACCCATAAAAAAATAATGAAATACAAAGTACACACAGACAAAGTCGCGGAGAAGAGATCGGTATATTAAGTAAATCGAGATTGCCAGCAACTTGCTTGACATTTCTCTCGCGCGTTGCGTCGATAAATGTCGCACGTATAATGCGTTAAATACTGGTTAAAGGTAGGAGGACATATTAGCAAGAACAATCGGTTTATCATAATAATTGCCACTTTGTACACTATTGCTATAATAATTTTCAGTAATTAAGTGAAACTACTGGAAGATAATATCTTGTTTAAACGTGAAACGCATATAAAGTCAAGAGGTGAGCGGTGTCTGCCCTACCTACCCCTAGAGTGTAATTTAAGCCCGCGTAGGCGCGAAGGGGCGAGGCGGCCCGCGAGCTGAGGAGTAACCCTCGTCGCCACGGCTGAGGCTGGCTGGCCGGCTTCAACCGAAACTGAACTTCGAAGTTCAAAATACCGATGTACTGTATTCATAAAGTTTAAAATTACGAATTACGTGAGTTAGAAGGTACGCTATAACGAATTACTTGAATTCGTTATAGCGTACCTTCTAACTCACAGTATACACACACACACACACACAGTAGGGGTATGACAGTCGTGGTGAGCGTTACAACCATCAGCGACGATAAGCTTGCGTGGGACCGCCGCCGGAGCCCCGTAGTGCCGTAGCCGTAGTGTCACGGCTCCGGCACCCGAAGTGCCGGAGCAACAGAAACCATGCCTGTTGCATGTTGCATGCTCGCTTGAAAGCTACATGCTTGCTTGCATGCTGCATGCTTGCTGCATGCATGGTGTATGCTTGTTTGCATGTTTGCTTGCTGCATGCTTGCTGCGTAAGGGTAGACCCGTTATATGATATTAGACTAAATAGGTTTTATGTTTTTTGAGTGATATCAAACGATTTTATATTCATTGTTTGTTATGATTAGGTATAGAAATTAGTTATTTTAAAATTATATCAATCGATCAGTAAATATAATTTTAAAATTATATTTACTGATCATTATATCAAATAAAATTATAGATTCAGTCGTTATATCTTGTAAATATTAGAGATTTTGTAATTATATCATATATTACTTAGGTACCCCTTTCCCGCACTATAAAAAATTCTAACTCAATTTTTTTTTATTTTATTCTAATTCTTATCTATATAAAACATGTATGGACAGTCATTAATAAAACGTTTTTCTTTTCCCTATTATCTCGATCCTTAGATAGAGTGTCCATGGCAGCAAGTCGTGCTAGTAGTCGTCTAGTTTATTCATATCGTATTATTATCTACAGATTTATTTACCTTGATGCGAACAACATTTTTCCAGCCCACATTCCTTGGTTTAGTTGGTAGAGCGGAATGTGTTAGATGTGTTACGGTTTATGCTTTCATAGCATGTTCAGTTAAATAATTACTTCATAATTAATTAATTTTGCACTTTTATCGTAAAAACAGTTTTATTTTGAACTAGGTACTTGGCTAGATTTTAAGCTCTTAGTTACAAGTAATACCGAGCATAAAATCATCAATGTTACACGATGAGTTTTGATCATTTATAGGGTAATTATTAATTTACATATTCTCGAAGTATCAAATGCGACGGGGTGAGTCGGGGTGTACGGTAAAACCATACACTAATAAATGCACTAATGCCTATTCGTGCATTTTTACCTCAGTTCGCTAATTGATATTAGTCGAGCATTCAGTACACGATTAACGGTCATCGCGTGTGCTCCCTCGCTCCTTTGTATTACCAAACCTTTGGTCCGGATATTATATTTAATTTTACCTTATAAGCAGCAGTATCATTTAGCCATCCTACTATCTTCTACATGGTCCTTCGAGCCGGATCAAGAATTTCACGCGGACGAAGTCACGGACAGAAGCTATATAAGAACTCCAACATTTTATTCAAATATTAACAGTAATATATTATTAGTTTATTTTCCTTTGAATCAAGATTTATTAACTATTCAAGGAGAGGTTAGAACAAGATATGATTAACAATACCTAGTTAGCTCGACGACTTAGTCTCTAGGTACTGTATTAAATATATATAGGGACTTGTCCCGCCCGCGCTATAACTTCATTTTCGTTTAACGTTTTTTCTGACTTTTTTTGTTTTTGCTTGGCTCCGAAGCGTCCTAGCGTGAAGTTAAGTTGCCTTCCTCAAGAAAGGCTACCAAATGCAAAAATAATTTTTCAAATCCGACTGGTAGTTCCAGAGATAAATAAGCGCGTTCAAACAAACAAAAAAATCTTTTCAGCCTTATTATTAGAATAGATTCAAAACAAATAAGTAATGAATGCTTTCTTTGCTTTATTTCCAGATCCTACAAAGTTTCACGACGTCGTTCCCAGTACCAAATCAGTACAATTCGGGCGTCATCGGCATCGATCAGGAACCTATGAACATTTCTCCAACCATATCAAGGTATGGAAATTCACCCGATTCCTCAGACGAAAAAGTTATATCAGTGAGAATAACGTCGTCAGTGGCTGTCGGACGCGGGGGAGGAAAACCTACCTTTAGATATACTGATGACATGTTAGATGATGATCAGAAACGTGCTCCATCTAAATTATCTCCCTCGGGTGCACAACCCCCAACCGTACCGTCCAAAGTTGAAGAAATTTCGGTAAGCGGAGCAACAGACGTACCGCCAAATCTCGTAGGTGCTAATATAGAATATATAAAGCAATTGAATGCGAAAAAGGAATCGAGAGAAAACAGTGGAGACCCAGTTCACCCATTCGAGTTAATGGTTAAAAGTGAAAACGACGAAGATGACGAACCCTCGACCAAAATGGACGATTATGAAGAGGATTTCCATGATGTACCACTGGCCAGAAAAGTCCCATCGACGGCTGATGCTAACATATTTCAAGATGAGAAAACAATACATAGATTTCAGAATCCAGAAATCAATCCACAAACTGAAACTCACGTGCAAAACCAACATATTAATATGACAAATGATTCGTTATTTGTGCCTCATATGAAACTCGGGTTAGAAACTAATAGTAACAATGATAATAAAGAGGGTGTTAAAACTTTACCAATTATTGACCAACAAACGGACAAAAAAGAGACTAGAACTATAGATCGGTTGACGCGTATTGACGAATTTGCTTCTAATAGTAAAAATTACCAAAACGACGACTCTGTAGCCGAACCTTCTATAAAGTCAGTCGAATTTACAAATTACAACGAAAGAATCGACAACATTCCACCGACAGCAACAATGCCACCCGTGCGTTCTTCAAATAACGTTCCAGGTTTGACAAATAGACTAAAGAACGACGGACGAAATAATCCAAGATTGACCACTGTGAGTTTTAATATAGTACACGATACTCCCAAAATAACTAATGACAATGAACCTAGTACCTCGTACATATCGTCAAGTCAAATAATTACTAACCAAAAACAGTTTTACGATCCTCCAAAAATTTACAGTGAACCAGCAAAAATATATAGTGAACCAGCTAAGTTCTACAGTGAACCGGCCAAGATATACAGTGAGCCGGCTAAGATATACAGCGAGCCAGCTAAAGTGTACAGTGAACCTGCTAAAGTGTATAGTGAACCTTCCAAGTTTTACAGTGAACCTGCTTCATTGCATCTTGAGCAAAACGTACCTTCAAGCGTCCCTCCCAACTACTCGCCATGGCGACCTCAAGGTCCGTTCGGAAGCACTTCTGTGAACACGACTCCCATAAGCACTGTTACTAATGTGTTCCAACAACAGACCACAGTTGAGCACCAGCCGGAGAAAAATTACGAAGTAGACGAAAAGATCAGCGTGCTCACCGACGGCCGGAGTCATGGCGTGCAGCAAGACACGACCACCGAGAAGTGTAAACAAGATAACTGTAAAGTTGGATACGTGTTGGAGGGTCGTCAGTTTAAGAAGTATAGAGTGGAAGAAAGAACTCCGGATGGTTTCATTGTTGGAGAATACGGAGTGGTGAGAAACGAAGACGGCGCGCTGCGGGGAGTGCGCTACACGGCAGACAGCGACGCCAGTCCGCGACTCATCCACGACGCGCTCATGAAGTTCCTACAGCTCACTTAGTTAGGTATATACACTCGTCTGGTCTGAACCCAAAATAAATACACACATAACTTACTTGCTCATTTAATTAAGTACTTACATCAAATATCATAACTATATGAATAACCAACAATAAAAGTACATTTTAACAGTTTACTATGTATTATAAAGACTGAATGATTAAATATAATGCAAATCCATATATTCCAGTTTAGTACCTTCAACTTGTGTACCTAAAAATCTCTGCAAATCGGATATCATGAGTCGTCACACACTGACACCACCTATTAAATAAAAATATTATAATCAATATTTTAACTGTCTCAGCACTGGCATTCGATCAAATAATTATATTCTTCTTTTTTTCGAATTACTGAATAAAAGTATATATTCAGACAAGTGATGTAGATATTATCCCTAAACGTACAATTATCTGTGCTTCTACTTTTAATCCGTAGGTGTCACAGATTAAGCTTATCAATTGATCGAAATTAAATAGGTGTATAATATGTGTTATTTATTATGGTGCATTGTTAGATGACCACATTCTCGTTAGTTGTAATTAAAACAATTTCAATGGTAAAGGAAAAACTCGATGTTGTCTCTATATTAACTTATCTATAATTCTGGTGCCATGTATCGCTGTAAACGAAATTATTAATACTTTCACTGCCACTTCTACGTTAACTTTATGGATATTGTAAATAAATAGGTAAGAATACACAATTATGAGATAAATATTGATGAACATGCAATAGTGTTTGTTTTCTCACTGCCCAGTCAAACTCATCAGTCATCAGTCAACTCATTTACGATAAGCACACAACATGGAAACCTTTTTTTCTTATAATTTACAAAGAATATTAGATCAAATTTTAGTATTTTCAGGAAGAAAACTAACCAATAAATACAATACGGCTGGCATGTTTCAGGTAGCACTTATTTCGAACTTTCCTTAGATTATGGAGAAAATGAGTCGATAGTAGAAGTTAGTAAACTACAAATAAGCAAAATTATTGAACATCGTGCACGTGAACGTGGGTACTGTAAGTAACTACGTAGAGTGTTATTTGAACAAAATAAGAAATATTCTTGTATAAATTACTTATACACTCAAAGTAAGTGGTTATTCAGATATAGTTTTATAAAAATATATATACGTACCTAATTCGTTACGATATACAGTTTCGATCGTGGTTCAAGTGGCCACCACTGGCCGTCTCACTGGACATGACATAAGGGATATGCAACGAACAACACTTCATATTGTGGCCGATAATATTCATTAACATCTAACAACAGTGCTCTATATTCATAATGTTATATACAACAAAGCCAAACGCCTATGTGTACACGTTTAAAAAGGTTTTATTCTAACTTTCAATAAATATATATTATATCCTGAGTATTAAATATTAAAGAATCTCAATCTTAAAAGAGAGTAAATATTTAGATATTGTTTGAAAAGTTACAAATTGTAAAAGTTACAGTATAAATAATACCTAAGCATATTTCGATGATAACAGTAGCAGTTCAAAAATTATTATAAAGGAAATAACAATAGATAGATAGTAAGATATGTTTTAAATTGGAACAGTTACCAACAAAATAGCTATATAAGTTGAACTACAGTTGTATATATATTAATAAATATTAAATTTAACATTATAATTAGGACTATCATGCTTAAAAACTGTCCTTTATATCGTAGCGTTGGCCTTATTAATAATATGATTAGGTACCTAACAATAAACTTGCTTACCTTTCATGAACTTTAGCCTAGCGCGCAAGTTATATTGAGAGTCAATTTTCCAATGATAATCTATCGGGCTGAGATAAGATTTGGTCATTTTTTCATAATAAATTAGTTTAAGTAATAGTAGGTACTCTCAAATCCATTGGATATTTAAAGATTAGCTATTCAATTTCAAGGATTAACATTCTTATTATCAGATATCTTATAATATGAAACTACATCAACGTAGATAACTGGAATATCTTACTCTATTCTTACATCTCGTAACATATAAAGCAATATGTTGACAACGCTTCGTGCATAAATTATCAACAATAACCATTCGTGGAAGCACATTAAATCAATGGAACAAACGTACGATTGTCTGATGGCGAAGCATGGTAGATATTACAACAAGTAACAAAGCTTACATACTGTTTTGTAATGTCCAATATATTTATGGGCCTCTGGAAAGTTTAGTAATCTGTTGTGTTCTTTCTATTTATGTGTGAGTTGCAAAGTCTGCTGGCACATACATGAATGAACCTTTGCAAGCAGCGTGCAGCTCACGTTGAATGAAACAAGCGGGGCCGAGCAACGCTACTTGATTTGTATAATTTTATACCTAAACATTCATCTATGTATCGCACGTGTAAGTTCACCTTCACTTCCGTCACAAGTTAGTTAGCTTTTCAGTGCAGTATTCTTATTTCTAAGGGCTGATCTTTCAGTCGTCTGATAACTTTATTCGAGGAATAATTTTGAAATTTTGACAGTTACTTCATACAAAAACTGTCAAACGTCAAATTTATTCCTCGAATAAATGTTACCTGGCGATGGAAAAATCAGCCCTTAGTGAGTTTGTACCTGCGAGTACATACAGAGAAACCAGAAAATGTATGCGCTTTGGTAACGTTCGGTTCCAAATTAGTAATAACGTCGCTCCACAGAGGCGAAGCTTCTAAGTTTTGAAATGCTGCGCTTTGTCGTAGTGCATCTATTAGGCGTTTGCATGAAGCTTTCTCTCTGATGGGTTACTTACTCTGGTTGCAGCTTGCTTTTCAAAAGTTTTGAAAAGTTTTTGGAAGTGCATAGAGTGATTAATCCCAAATTTTATAACAATGGTAATATAAATTAGGTAAGTACTTCCATTGTTGTAAAAGCTCTCTATTAGATATCATATGCGCAAGTCTATATTTCCGGACATTGACGATGGTTGCCGAAGCACAAAATTGTCACGGTGACAGTAATGTAAGGATCTAGGTGGTACAAACATCGCCAACAGAGAATCTGAACGTTTGCCGCGTGGTCCTTACATTTAACACTACTGCCAAATATTATCACAATTGTCGCTAATACAGTTTGTGCAACAACATAACCAAACGAACACCTAATTGTACAATTGTATCTAGCTTTAAAATATTAAAATATTAAAATAACGCGATCATAGCCACACACCTAGTTTCATTTACTCGCGCCGTCCTTGCTTGAACACTCTTGAAAACCATTTAGTTTTTCTAAAATATTTATATTTCGCTAGAATGATAAGAAAACAGCTCATTGCTAGAAAAATATCGTAACAAAATACAAAACCTAATAATTCTGTAGAATATAAGATCAGTGCAGGTGTGGCGGATTGACTTTTTTTTAGAACACCATCAGCTTTTTGATTACCTTGGGTGTTTTCAGTGTTGTAATATTTTTTTAAATTTACTCTAATCACTCATTTATATCCGCATCAAAGTTAATAATATTATAAAATCTGGCAATCACTTTCCCGCTAGATGCGCACATGGTCAACATAGCATATTTAACACGAACAATAACAAAATAATAGTTTTAGTATGTACCTATCACAGAAGACAACAAAGAGTATTAATTAAAGTTAATAATAATTACTAACGTTCAACAATTCGGCATAAACAAATCCGTAATTATGTAAGTAATAATTAATTTAAGTTTTGCCACAAACGAACGCTATAATTATCTATCTACTTACTATATTCCATCTTTTTGCAACTTTATTGGTATTTTATAAGTGTACATACTAACCCCCTTACTAATAAACGTACTAAATAAGATGAATAGTTACACACCGATTTCTCTCTTTCAGTCGTCAGTTATTTGACTTTCGAAAGAAGAAGGCAAAGCGTTGTGTAACTATACAGACTTATATTTCACATTTTAGCTAAATAAACAGGAAGATCTAAATAGTAATTTGGTGCAGGGTGCAGAACAATAGGCAAGGATAAATATTTTCCTTCTTTTTCCAGCTCTAAAACCATTTAATTCCCTAATTTTTGGCAGTGTGACGTAATTATTTTTTTTTGTTTGGATAGAGTATATCCAATCAAATGATTAAAGCAAAGCTTTTTAATACATCAAATGTACAAATTTATTTTGAACAAGTCTAGACGTTTAGGCAAAAGCATCGACCCTTCATAAAACATCCAGATACCTTCGTAAACTTTCAAAAGTAGTCGAAAAAATATATGTTTTTGAAGATGTCACGTAAAAAACATAGAATAAAATAGAAACTAAATAGCTAGATAAAGTCAGAGCGTAATAAATATTTGAGCGATCAGCACAGATGGCTCCAAACTAGTGCAAGCCCGATTCCGTCGCTTCGAGAAGATTCCATGGTGGGCGCGTTGACGCGGGCACGCTTAGTCGTAGGTCTCAGACTCCTGCTGCACCAGCTTGAACCGGCGAGGGCTCTTCACTGCGATCGATCCGTGCCCGTCGAGCGACAGTCGGCCCTTCATCTGAAGGTACCTGCAAACAACGTCGTCATAAATTTTAAAAGCTGTTCTAGAACGTGTCAGTCCACAAAGAGCAGGTATTCCTGCGTCGCTAGATATTTCCAGAGCTCAAGCAAAAATATACTAAATGGGTGTTTTCCAACGAGCAAAACGGTTACATGGCCTAAGAATTATTTAATTACGTATGTACCTTTTAATGTAGCGACACACGAGCTTCGTTGGTCGCTGCTGCCACTCATCCAGCACTTCCTTAGGAGCTAACACCTGTAATCACATTTAGATACATTGTAGGAGAGTAACATAGCTATTCTGTTATGTTAGTTTTCTCAGCTGTTTTAGAATTAAAAAAATACTCTAGTATTATTATAGTGGCCAACTTGTTTACCTGGTCTCCCCTCAGCCTATCGAGCAGAGTGACGCATATGACTGCCGCCTTGATGCCCGCGTGGTGCGTCAGCGCAGCAAACGCGAGCGACTCCATCTCAATGTTGACGACGCCTGACTTGTGAATGCTCTCCAAGTATTCCATCTTGTCGGCTTCCGTGAAGTCGCAGAACGCTCCGTCCAGGCGACCCTGACCTGGGTGACGACAACGCACAAGTTTTTGTTAGTGCAACCTCAAAACAATACTGCGAAATAATTATACCTACTCTATGTCCGTTGATTTTATCTCGAGATCTATCTACTTACCTATTACGTAAATTCTAATCTGTTTCCTTGTTTCTGTTTGTGACAAGTTGAGAGCAAAGTATGTGTCCTTTGCGTCACCTTGTCATTTACCAGTTCGGTAAGCAGAACATAAAATTATCATTAAGTATACCTTTTATTAGATAATTATGTCAATTCAGAATGATCCAGCTAGTATCACTTTTATTTTCTTGCTTGTCTTATTTAAAATGTTTATTTCCGTGTAACATTAGTTTCTTCGCGCCATTCAGAAATAACTAGATTTGCTTGATCCAAATTGCTAAAATCATTTATTTCTAGTAAGTAGGCCATTAAGAGAGAGCAGTGGTGGCTAAGTGGTAACAGCCGTGACTCATGCCGGGGCCACACCAACGAGAAACGCCGTTGATTATCGCGATATTGGGCGTTAACCGTAGGTGTAGCCACAACTTATTGTGATAATTTTACAACGGTATTCTGGCATTCACAATGCCGATTGACGTTAGGCAATAATTCGGGTGGCGGTATTTTTTGAGATCAAAGAGATTTACCGCGATAATTATTGCCAACGTAGAAGCAGCCACACTTACGTACGTTTGTAATTGCGCACCGTGAGCGCGTGTAATGCAGTGCAGCAGCGTCAACGTCCGTCTTCAAATTCAAGGGGAACATTAGCGCCAATTTTATTGCTAATTGACGTTGATCGTTCAAGTGTGGCCACTCAATTTATCGCGTTAATTATCGGAATAATTACCGCGGTGTTTACGGCGATGATGGGCATTGCCGTATCCCGTTGGTGTGGCCCCGGCTTTACGAGTTGTAGCCTTGTAGTTCGTAGGTTCGAACTTAATAATTTACTTTACTTTGTGTAAATTATTTCATCACCACTGCTCTCAAAGCGGTCAAGGAAAACATCATTAGGAAACCGGCATGTCCTAGAAGCCAAACGGTAGTTTCATATGGAGAAGAATGGCTGTTGCACTGAGTCCACGAGTCCCTCTACTAGATGGAATTCAGGATAGCGTCGCCAATTATCATAGTCTGTCTTTAGCCTGCATTGCCCGTACCATTTCCCTGAACTAGCCCGTTGAGCTGCTGCCTGTGTTGGCCTAGATTATTCGAAGTTAATGAGAAGTGGTAGAAAGGGTTACCTTCGTAAAAGTCGTATGTGCACATGGTCCTGCCATTGATGGTGTCATACGGGTCCTCAGGGTCGGCCAGGCCCTTCAGCTCGCGAGCCAGCCGCTTGTCTAGTTTCGCGGGCCTCTGGATAATTTTGCCTAGTACCGTCTGAAATTGACAAAAGAACATAATAATATTAGTTGTCATTTTGTTTCATAAGGTCATTGGATATAAATAAACTCAAGCATTTTTTTCCGATCAGCAAAGCTATTCAAAGCCATTTGATACGTACCGAATCGAACATCGTTCAATGTTATGGAAGGCGTCACAAATCCAAACCCATTTTTTTTAGTTTAAATCTAATAGGCGAGATCTATTCTTCCGACAGCTGAGTTTGTTGTAGGGGGATAGGCAAATCCGTTCTTAAAATTACCAGAATTGCCCCTCAGAAATGTATCATTTCGACACGATAGCCTCTCGGGTGTTTGTAAATAACTCTGCAGATTTCATCTCAGCATCTTCGTAGGATAGTTATCTTTTTAACCGACTTCAAAAAAGTTCTCAATTCGGATGTTTATATATATTTTTTTTAAATCTAAGTATTACCTATAAGTTATTCTTCTGTTGGACTAAGGTCTCCCCCTTATATCACACTTATTGCAGTTGAAGACATCACAAACCCTCCCACTAAAACGTACCAGTTCGAGCACATTCCTCAGGGCTCCGTCGACAGCTTCTTCAGAGATGACGACGGTGCCTCCCTCGTAGCCGATGCCGCCACACGTGCCGATCCTGAAGAACACGGGGTCACGCACCTTCGCGTGGAACATCAGCTTGATCACCTCATGCAGCAGGATGCCCACCGAGGGTATACCCATGCCGTGCTGTATACATAAATAATTAACGTTGTAGAAGCAATTTTTTTCTTTTGTTAGTCCATTTCAGTATTCCACTGCTGGGCAAGGACCTCTATGTCTTAATTTTTGACCTTGCACACATGATCAGATCGTCACACCACCTTCGTTGCGGTCAAATAAAAGGTGAGAAATACGGTAGTACAGCACTGCAGAATGGACGAGAGATTCCTGGTAACGGAAACCATATAGGTACCTAATATATCATCGTTAAAGTGATTAGTCTCTGAAAACCGTTCACTAAGGACGCTATTAAGTTATTCCGCAGGGATCCTCGGTCTACTCCGTGTAGGTAATATATACCTACTTAAGCCTAAGTACCTACTTACATGTAAGTAGGTACTTAGGCTTAAGTAGGTATAAATATTTTATTCAATTTTAAATATCACAAAGGTATTACCTTTGTGATATTTAAAATTGAATAAAATATTTATGTATGGCATTCCCGGGTAAACTACGTTTCAGGATAGGTACCAATATTTTTATCTCGTGAAGCGACGCGCGCTTTACTTGTGGTTAACAAGTGTACAAACACAGTTAGAAACTAATTATCCCGGTTGTACGTTCTCGTGGGATAATTTTCGACCTTCACTCGGGCTAAGTCGCGGGCAAAAGCTAGCTAATATCTACAGTATTCAAAAAAAAAGTTAAAATGATGAAACTTCACTGTATAGCTATCAGACCGGAATAACTCACAAAAACGCAATACAAAAAACATTCAATGGAAATCTACGTAACATTTTGAATTAGGTGTAAAGGTTTTGAAAAGACCATTTACTGTATACTTGATACTCACTTTCATGAATGTATCTTTGTGTGTTCGACCTACATAATTATATACCTAACTATGAATTCAGAGTACATAAACCTTTCTGCCTAAACGATACTGTAGCGGTTTTTATCGCCCGCAGCTCTCCCTATTGGTCAAATATGGGCGCATCACTCTTGATAGTTTTGTATCGCATCGAATTATAACCCAGTTTCGTTATTTAAAAGACACTCATGTATCAGAGATAGAACAGTTAGACATACCACATAATTTATTTTAAAACAAGCCTCCTATTGTACGAAATGGAACTCTAGTCTGTTCTCTACAATACGAACAAAATTCTCTATTTGCTTACATGGTTGGAAGTCCCCTATGAAACCCTTTTTGCACGCAGATTTTTATCTAAGGAAGTAAAGAGTTCCCCAGCACAATACCAGATGCGGGACACCCCCTCTGTTGTAGGTAATGTAGAGATTTTATTTATAAAACTTGTAGAGCAACATTTCGCTGACATTCCACTAAAGTTTATCGCTACCACAATAAAATGTACAGACAGGCCTTCTTCCTGAAACAAATACATACAATGCAACAATGTTGTATATCATACATCGCACAAAGGTACCAACAGTTTTAAGGAAAAAGGTCGCCGTCAAACAATGGAGTGTTTCAAAGCGTTTCCGAAAGGTCGTTAACAATTATCGCAATTTACAACAGACCCTCTCATACGACTATATCCCCCTCCGGAAATTGCATGACTTTTTATGTCCTGTATACTTCACTAACAGTCAGCCAGTCATGGGGCCAGGTTTATTTAAATGGCTAGCTACTGCGCAGACTAATCGATCCATTTATGAGGCAATTCAACATTTCCGCGCCGAGGACCGTGCCTGGAGCACGTTATGCAGTCTGTCGAGCAAATTGCACCGACGTCATTCAGAACAGATTACTTCTCATCCTCTCGAATACTAGCTTCTGTCCGCGACTTCGGCTGAGTGAAATTTCTTGTTTCCCGACCCACCCCGTCGCGCCGCATCACCAGCCAGCGCTATTTCCTCGTTTCGCTTAACGTCCTTTACGACATTTTTTCTTTTTGCTGAGCTGCTAAAGATTATATTGGGCTATCAAAAGCAAAAATAATTTATCAAATCCAACGGGTAGATTAACACGTTCAAACAATTAAACAAACTCTTCAGCTTTATTATTGGTTTAGATAGAGAAGATAGTTATGTGAATTTAGATTTTCCCTAGAAATTCTTAAATTGACAAATCAGTTTATTAAATACTGTATTTAGCAGGTAAGTATAGCTGAGTCAGATAAGTTAACTGCCCCGTTGGTGTCGTGGTCGCAAGCGCCACTGCTGCCACGCTCAGCGGTCCTGGGTTCGATTCCCGGGTCGGGCAAAGTGTTATAACTGGGTATTTATTATTTAATTAAACTTTTTGTACAAGAAGGTACAAAGGCGGACTTAATGCTTTAGGCATTCTCTACCAGTCAACCAAGGGTGGTGAAGAGATTAGATGGCAGGTGTTGTGGTTGAGAGGAAAAATTATTTAAAAAAATATTAAAACTAGGTACACAAATACATAAATAGCTTACATACACATACATACTATATGCAATAGATAGTATATTTACCTATATACAGCGTGGCGCTTTAATGGTGACATTAATTTAACCCACGTATACGGTTTCGCGTTTTCGTCGTACAAATAATTATGACTGAAAAAACTGAATGAAAAAAGAAAAACATAGGGACACAGTATGTATCCTTCTTATTCAGTTTATGAAATATCTTTTAAATTGGTCCAATATTGGAGAACGAAATAGGCGAGAACCAACCTACCCGTGTATATATTACCTATCTCCTGCGCACCTGGCTAATCTCCGGTGAGACTGGCCACCGCCGTGACCGAAAAATCGGTCGGGAGGATATTAAAGTAAGTCTTTAAATATTTACTTCTCCCATTCATACTGATTTCAAATAGAAATAAAATAAACTACGAGCAAAAAGATAATGCATAAATAATGAGAAAAGGGAGGCGAAGCCAGTTCCAGTTAAAAATACATTAGGTACATATGTACATTAGGTACATATGTACATAATATTATGTCAGTGATCTGTGGATTAATGATGATGATGATGGGAACTCATTGTAGGCTGCCAGCCTTTATTTTAGCTTATACACCAAGTAAGTTCAATCATACATGGAACGACAAAGATAAACACTATCAATATCGACACTGGGAGACCATCATCATCTGCCTAGCCTTTTTCCAACTATGTTGGGGTCGGCTTCCAGTCTAACCGGATGCAGCTGAATACCAGTATTTTACATAGAGCGACTGCCTATCTGACCTCCATAACCCAGTTACTGGGTAATACGATACCCCTTGGTAAGACTGGTAACACTGGGAGACCAATTCCCGTAATTAAAAATGTTCCAAATGTAGTCGCAATCTTATTTCAGCAACAATCAATGTCATAAAAAAAAAAAAAGATAAAAAAAAAAATTAATTAATTTTATTTTTTATTTTTGTATTTTTGACGGATTCAGACTGAGGTCAGACTGTGAACGTTCTTAGAATTACGAGAATTGCCCCTCTGGTCATCCATAACTTTGTGAGGGAAAACAATTGAACAGGCAACTGAAGGAACACGGGTGGGTTTTAGTCAGTACAAGTCTGACACGCCCTCCCCGCTCCGTTATTTGATAATTAGAATTACCCAACCAAGAAAAAAAAAAGGAAAACAATTGAAACAAGTTATATGCCAAGGAGATAGTAGTTATGCCAAATAATTCAATTTGATCTTCAATAAGAAGATAGACAAACAGCTAAGTAAAATAATGAAGTCTACAGCAACTTATCCAGCAGACAATTATGGTAAGATCATAAGGTTATGAAAATAATAATTCGTCTCAATTGAAGCGGTCGCATTTGATACAGGTTTTAATTCAAGGTTGTCAAGTCAGAAATGACCGAGTGTCTCTAAATTTATTTTGTTTCTTGCGAGTGGTTAAAATTTTTCGACACTATTACCTATTTCTTGCAGTTCAGTTGGCAAATAGGTCGATGGCAACCTAATGGAAAGTGTATCTGGTACCGTCGTCTAGAGTTAAGGCCCTTGAACTGGAACACCAATACAAGTTACCTTTAATAAATTGCTTATAATGCGACTTAGGACTTATTGACCTATGGTAGTTCTATCCTCTGGCGAACACAACTTTAAAAAGCAAAATTCCGAGTTCATTTAATATATCACAGGCTCTGCGTTGCGTAACGCACTGGCTTACATTTTGACAGTCCAACAACATTCATTGCATTGTTTACGTTATCGATCAGACAATTTTTTCGAACATAATATGAATCAATGTATTAGGAATATCCTTAAAACGGTTCCGATTCTGATCGTTAGGTTAGGTTAGCCACTAAGAACGAACAGTGCGATTGCGATGGTAACAGCCCTACTCTTGTTTTATCTGTCGCCGAAGGTAGGTAGGTGTCTTGCGAGACAATCAGTCACGAGGCGTTACATGGTAAGTACCTACCTACCTATACCAACACATGTCGCAGTCAGTCGGTTAACCCCATTGGTTTTAACACTTCTTGACAGCAGATTATTAAAAAGAAGATTATTATTAACAAATAATAATATCTAAAATAATACAATGACAGGTTGAGCACAGTGGTAGATATTCTCAAATGATACATATTTTTATGTACTTACTTACAAAATTTACAAAAATCAAAAATAGTATCCCAGTCGCATAGGAGGTCTGTATCTTACGAGAGTAACTTCTGTCTGCCTGTCTGTCTGTATGCGATAAACTCAAAAACTAGCGAACGGATTATCATACGGTTTTCATCAATGGACTGAGTGATTCATGAAATAATGATGAAAGTTTAGGTGTATGTGTAAATTGGCTGAAGTATGACGATGATTGTTGAAGATGTAGGAAAAAATCGTGCCGACTTCCCGCTTTACTGGCGTGCGCAGCGTAAACCAAGAGTTAAGTAAGTATAAGAAAACAATTTATTAGGGAATTAATACATTGTTTACCTGGATTACCAGATAATATTAAATGTTTAATCCCGATACCACGAATCGATACGTAGTACGTCCCGGTGGGATATTTTCCGACATTTACGCGGGCGAAGCCGCGGTCAAAAGCTTGTCCAAATGTTAAGTTAACAATAAGTTAGTCCAAACGTACCCGCTAATAAGCTTTTGATAGGTACCCAATGCACGTACGTAACATAATCAACAGTAGCCTAGGTAAGTCAGTATTGATTTAGGCTTTGATTAGAGTGGGCCTAAAAACGCCACTTTGGCAGAATCATAAAAGGTTAATCGTATCAAATCACATTGGTGAAGCATTTTTCAGTTATTTTTTTTGTCTGTGCTAAAATACCAATCAATCCAATCCAAATCCAATCCCAATCTCTTTGATTGTACCTACGTAGTGCAGCGAAAAAAAAGAAAAACACGGACTGTCTTCGCCATTTTATAATTCCTTTTATGATTCTCCAAAGTGGCCTTTTTAGGCCCCTAGATGATAAGTATAGGTACCTTTGTGCAGTTAGAATTGAATTTAGTAGACCTAGCTTTGTATCGCAAACAATGTGAGTAGTGAATTTGTTACCTCTATTACGTATTAAGTTCTAACCTGTGTTTACTTATTAACTTACTATAAGCTACGCCCCACGGTTACACCCACATAAGTTTCGATCTCGTGGGAATATCGGGATAAAAAGTAGCATATATGTTAATCCAAGATGTCAGCTACCTCCATACCAAATTTTATCAAAATTGGTCCAACTGTTTGAGCGTGAAGAAGTAACAAACATAACACACACACTCACAAACTTTCGCCTTTATAACATTAGTGTGATTATTAGGCTACTGTTTGTTGTCCCCTAAATAAATAAATAAATGGTCTAGTGCTTGTTATCTTATTTAAACCTACTCGCGTTGTTTTAGATATGAATATTTTGAACAATCGATATAAATATTTACATTTTGATAAAGGCTACTTATCAGAAGATATGACGTTGTTTATATTTATATAATGACGATTACGTTTATTAAGAATAGTGATATCAGATATGAATTGAAATTGATATCATTAAAAAAACTTAATAACATACTGCGTACGCACATCGCATGATGTATGAAATGCGATGCGAACATAACGAGCTGAAGCTGAATGCAGATCAACTGCAAGTCGTTGAAGGCTATTCCATCGCAACAGATAAGGAGTAAGTAGGTACCTAGGTGCCTAAAACTGATCACCATCAATTCGCAAATCACTATTGAACAGTGTTTCTGGAATACAGCATCCTAATTGCGTACCACTCTATCAATCACAATCAGAATAATTATGATGGAATGCTTCATATGTTCGAAAAAATTGTCTGCTCAACAACGTAATTAGTTAATTAAGTTGTTGAGCAGACATTTTTTTTTTTTGTTAAATTATTCTAGTTTTAGTGTGTACACAATTACCCCACTAGGTCTAACCTAAGTAATATCAAACCCGAAACATGTAAATGCCCATAAAATTACGGTGATTTCAATTCTCTGTTATAAAATTCTCTAAAGCCACTTGAGGTTGGAATGTAGCCATTCCTTTACTACGAGACTTATAGATACCGTAATTGCATCTTCTCATACCCCTCCGAGAAATACAAGACCTTAATCGGGTTGCTATGTTATCTTCTCTCATGTCAGCGCGAGAGATACCTACATGAAGAACTGGCTCATGCAGTGAGTGATAAAAAGATTAGTCCGTCAGCAGGTTGGTAGACCGGTAGATTACCGAGGAGACAGTGACTTATTGTTCGGCCGCCGAGAGAATGGGTTTTTGACACCTGGCAGTTTCATAAACGAATACGTGTTTCGCGAATTTGATCTTTATTAGTTCCTAGAATTTTCGCACTGAAAGGATCGCATTCTCTCGGCGGCCGGACTGGTACTGACATATTCTTGGAAGCTCTATTGCCCTCTATAACAGCTATACTTTTTAGGGTGTAAAAATTAAATTAAAAATTTTAAAAACCCCCGACACAAAAAAATAATAAAATTAAATGTAAGTAATTGGAAAAGGATCAAATAATTTTAAAACCCCCAACTTAAAGAATGTAGGTAACGAGACTAAAACAGATAAATTCATATGGCTGTCGGGGGACCTCTTAGCATAGAAGGTGTTCCAAAGAACGGTCCCCCGACTGCTATATATGAATTTATCTGTTTTAGGTTAAAAAGATCCATCACGAAGGCGTTATCTACCCATTCTGTACCTATTATGTTTAATTCAATGATTCTGTATGTAGGTACTACATCAAACTATGTAACTTTGTGCAAAAATAATTGCTGGGATACGACTCTTATTTTTACTTTCGGCTTCGATAAGGGTACTTTTCACCCCATACAATTAAGTAATAAGTATTGCTATATTATACTCACACTGATGCAAAGCACAGGCCCCACTTTGTACATGGAGTATCTATACGAGAACTGGCTGATGTCCTGCAGCGTGGTGCCGCACGGCAGCTTGTGGCCGATCTCCGCCATGATCGTGTATGCGAACTGCTCCATCCGCTTCGGGGTGCCTCCCATGCATACAAACTGCAGACAAATCAGAAAAAACGCTAAATGATGTTCGTACTTCCTACCAACTATTTTCACATGTGGCTTACATGTGACCAACTACATATTTTGACATTATTAATGAGGCAACATTATTATTAGACAGCCACAACAGCATATTGAAATGAGATGCTAAGTTATCTTCATTTCGAATTTGAATGAGAATAAAAACACGTGATTGAACAATCACGTCACGTGTAGTAGGTATGCCAAAAGCTTTACATGACAAGTCTAATAACCAGAAATACCAGTAAGTACCAGATATTGCCTGTAGGTAATAACAATAAGTATACCTTAACATCGCCGAACATTTCAACAAGATCGTGAGAACCGCTGCCGAGTGCCAAGTGGTATAATATATCTTGGTCCATTAGCTCGATGTTGGGGTTCCGTAGACGCACCGTGCCATCAGGGTACCTGGCGAAAAATGGTCGGACATGAGTATCTATAACAAGTTTACAAGTATCACTAGGTATGTTTACATTACAATGTCCACAATATTTTTTACCGTGAACCTCTGAATTTATAATTTTGACATGTATGATTTCAGATGGGAGTTTTTATTCGCAAGACTTGCTATTGTTGCAAACTTTACCTGCGAAGCCCTATATAAAACGGTTTGTAATGTTTACTTCGTATTTTAACATACGGTCAACATAGGGAAGGAAAACCAACACAAGAAATAAAATCGTCCGGTCAACTCGCAAAACTAACACAAACTAAAAAGATTGTCGAGAACCCTCAAATCTAAAACCGCAGACGGAATAGGAGGAAACGGGAATTAATTTAATATATATCGTTAGCATATTATGCACTTTCAAAAAAAAATAAACATTTTTTTCTTGCATTCAAAAATTATTTCACAAGTCACAACCTAACAGTTTCTCTGTCTACTGGTTCATCAACGTTGCTCTCCTTGACTTCATCTTCTTCATCGAACAGCCTCCGATGTGGATGATGGTGCCCATTCTGTCCGGTCGTATTCCGATGAACATTAATCTCGCATCCGTTCTGATGCTGAGAGGATGCAGTCGAATCGTCCACTTTGCAGTTACACGGCATTTTGTCTAGGTATAACTTCGGACCCTAAATTAAAAAAAAAACAAACATTATAAGATTCCAAAAATGAACACTGAAACTCCAATTAAACGCATCGGGAGTTTAACCCTGCTGATCTAAAACTACGAAAATTACATCACTGGAATCTGATCATATATTATTATCAAAGGTTATCGCATGATGTTATTTTTTGAGCGTTGCGATAATACTATCAGTTTGCAAACAATTTAATCAAGGTTAACAACTAATCGATGTTGAAAGAGTTAACAGTAACTGTTTGAAGTATCTACCTATTTACCTATTAAGTTTTCTTACGGCGAAAAACTTATTTATTCTTTTTATTTTAAACTAGGTTTTATTTTTTAATTAATGTTCAAAATGTATACCTATCGCAGAGTTTAAATCATTATATACTTACTAAAAAACCACAGAAGCCTTTGATGGCTGAAAACTGTTTTTATGATAAATTTAAATTAGAATTCAAGTTTGCAATCAAATTTTAGTAAGTAAGTAGGTACACAATATTATCTTATATGGAAGATAATTACAAAGTCAGATGCAAGTAAAATTTACACTAAATTATATTACAATCTAAAGTACGAGTCAAATCAAAAAGGCACGAAGATAATTTTAAACCGTTTGGAAAATAAAAAATAACTCACTTACCTTATATTTAATAAATTGTAAATATTTATAATATATATATCACAGACGATGTTAACCCGACACTTGCTGCGTCACAGTAAATTACTAAAAGCACACGAGAACGAATTGCGACTCACGAGCACACGTTGCTACGTATTGTTGGATCGACTTTCCAAAGGCGAATACCACTAAACCACTAGCTGTCTGGACGGTTCGCACAGCCTGGGAATCCACGAAAACTTTTATTACACGACTTTGCGATATTGTTCTGCTTGTTTAAAAAAACTTTGTTCCAAATACATTCCATTGAGTGTACTCATAATAAAACGATGTGCGCTCTCGATGCAGATGCCTCGATGTATAATGAATCATAATTTATGTCACTGCCACAGACACTTTAATCATTCCTAGTAAAGGAATTGTGGGGAACGCATTTATTAAATTGTTCAAGAAGTTATGCAATTCAGCAATTTAAAGATGATGGTTTGGTATACCTTACCTACTTAGCAACCATAGAGGTTCCGTCGGAAATTAATTGGATCAGTCAGATTAATGGGTGGTAATTAAGAAAAATAGGTACGAGAAGTAGTAGAGTAAGCGAAGCCATATTTCATCCATATTTTAGATCCAGCGAAAACTATCGACAGCTGTAAACTAACATAGATCTACTTAGATCTATGTAGGTAGGTACATACCTGGTTGATAGGTGGAAAAAAGTCGATCAAAGGTTATAATTTTCGTCAGAAGCTAATCGGACAATTTCAGATGGGTTTTGATCTAAGGGGGAGTGGGCTATGCAACCTTTTATATGTAAGTATATAAAAGGTTGCATAGCCCACTCCCCCTCATTTTTAACCAACGAAAAAAAACGGATTCCGGAGGTTCTCAAGTCGACGCGTCTACCTATATTTTTTTTTTATGTATGACCACGCATAACTTTTTACAGAGTAGTCCGATTTTGATAATTCTTATTTCGTTTGAAAGAGTATACTCTCGAGGTGGTCCCATTGTCATCAAGTTGGAATCTGATGAGAAAATCCCATGGAAATCGACGGAAACCCTCAAATTTTATAGGCATACCTATAGCGATTAGGATATTTTTTAAAGTAACTTGAGCATTTGCTTTTGGAAATCATCATTTGGTAAAGTGGAGCTGATGTTGAAGACCACAGATGGCCATCGAAACTAATCAATGATAAATATTTCACGGGTTGCGATTCGGTTACTTTAATACGGTTGCTAAGCAATTTATGCTTAGGTATACTTACATTAGTTTATTATTTTTGTATATTCAGTTTTTTCGGCGGTTAAATTTTTTTGTTAAAAGTTTTTTATATGTAACTAGTGACCCGCCCTTGCTTCGCACGGATTCAATATGTACTTACTAATGTGGCGAAATATCAAAACATCGAGATTTCTGTGTTATAATTAAGTTAGGTATAGTATATTTTGTATACAAATGTCGGAAATACGTCAGTTGTTCGTTTTGACTATTCGAGACGCCATCGCCAGCGCCAAGCCGCGTTCGGAGTCTACCCTGAGTTCGTGCCAGCTACAGCAGCGGTGTGGTCTGTGGTCTTGACCAGCGGACATCGTAAGGGCAACATGTGCTCAGAAACTGTCTCGCATTCCGTATCGTTGTCGTGTACGGTGTAACTACAGTGTGTGATTCTCTAGTGTGATTAAAATTATAATTTGAACTACTATTCTATTGGGTTTTTCTATTGTGCAATAACCAACACTACCCATAGTCCGCCCACAGTAACTAAAATATGGCTGATGATAACGAGAGACACGTACCTTCTCCGTCATACATCCAAAGACCTTCCGGAATAAATTCACTAAATGATCAGCATCAAAGTCCATCGTGTAGTTTAGAAGAACTAAACGGTCACTTAGGCAGACACGAAAAGCGACTTTATTTTATACTATTTGCTATTATTATCTATAGATTATGTGTGTACCTACTTGTCTTTCCTCCGAATCGCACAAATAGGTACATATTTGCTAGACTAACACTAGGATGACGTCAGCTCGAATTTGCAGTCGTGATATTGACGCAAGTTTAATGTAAGTAAGTATTGGTATTTTTTTTGTACAGTCACAGTAGGTAAGGTAAATCCCCAGTCACTCATACACTACCTACGTTAGATAAGTACACTCGAGAGCAATGAATCCGGGTCACTTAAAGAATCCTAAAAATCTCGGAAACTAAAAATGCTAGGTTAATGCAATAAATTGTATTTAATAAACAATGTAATACTCCTTAAATGAAGGTATTAAAACTTCTTAGTTATTGTAAAGTTATATCATAAAAAAATCAAATTTGAAAAAGGGCCACTTTCGAAGATGGAACTACGAAATTCATTTGGTTTTGCTTTTGTTTGTAACCTGTCATTTATGTGGGTACATAAACCATGTTGATAGTGCTCTATGTTCATTATTCAAGCTGAAATTATGTCGCTTACGCCTGAAGAATGCACCAGAATACTTACAATGCTGGAAACCGGCCGGAGTCAGCGCGATACAGCCAGGACTGTCGGTGTGTCGCTGTCAACAGTACAAAGAGTTCTCCGACGTTACGAAGAAACTGGTTCTAACCTACGCAGACCAGGAACGGGCAGAACCAGGTGTACCACAGCGCGAGAAGACCGATACTTGGTGAACACCATGCTTCGAAATCGCTTTCTCACAGGAACTGAACTCACAAATCAGTTTCGACGCCTCGGAGGAAGTAACCCAAGTGCATGGACAGTAAGACGTCGGCTTGCTGAATCTAACTTAAAACCCCTTAGACCTGCAAACGGCCCTAAACTGGAGCGTGGGCATCGTATTTCAAGACTAAGATATGCCCAGAGCCACGTAAATTGGAGTATTGAAGATTGGTCAAAAGTTATGTTCTCCGACGAATCAAAATTTATGCTCTACAAGCACGATGGAAGACACAGAGTGTATCGAAGACCAGGAGAAAGATTCAAGCAAGCATGCATCGAAGAAAAAGTAGCCTACGGTGGTGGGTCTGTACTTGTGTGGGCCGGAATTTCTTCTGAAAGTCGCACAGAGCTGGTGATCATAGAAAACGGCTCTTTAACTAGCGTAAGATATGTGGAAGAAATCCTCAATGATCACGTTGGTCCATTTATGGTCAATTTAGGTGAGGATGCTATATTTATGCATGACAATGCCCGACCTCATACAGGTAGGATTGTGAATGACTACCTTCAAGAGATGAACGTTACTCGTATGGAGTGGCCAGCGCGCAGCCCGGATATCAACCCGATCGAGCATGCTTGGGACGAGCTAGGCAGATGCGTAAAACAACGAAACCCTCCTCCAATCACGCTTCGTGAGCTCAAAATTGCTCTCACAGAGGAATGGGAGAATATTCCCCAAAATCGTATAAGGAACTTGGTGTACAGCATGCCAAACCGCGTAAACGCAGTAATGGAAGCACGAGGAGGCAATACGAAGTATTAAAATTCAAGAAAATCGTAATAAAGTTCAAAAATTTCATGTTTCCTATTTTTGTTTTAAGGAGAGATCAGCAGTTTTTTTCTTTATGTAATTTTGTGTTAATAAAATGTATGGTGACTCATATTTTTTTTACTTTCATTTAAGGAGTATTAAATTGTCTATTAAATATAATTTATTGCATTAACCTATCATTTTTAGTTTCCGAGATTTTTAACATTCTTTAAGTGACCCGGATTCATTGCTCTCGAGGGTAGTTCACAACAAGTGTGGTAGAGAAAATGCACATTTTTTTCTCCAATTACAAACGCGAGTAACGGTGTACAGGTGTAGGTCAGAATGGCGGGTGTATTATTATAGAAATGAATATGTTATACATATAGAGCGCCGTCGGTTGAGACTGGTCATCTCTTAACTGCCAAAGCTTATTTTTAATCTTATATTTTGAATTGTTTCTTCATTTGTGTCTTTTTTACATTGTTCTCACATATAGAAGCAACAAGAATAATGTACCCAGGATTTTGTAATATCTTGATTTAAAAGAGTGTCCATGGAGTTTCTTGCCCGTTCTTCTCCATAGAGATCTACGTTTTGGAATGGGCAACTAGCTTCAACTTTCTGACTAACTGACAGACTATTTAATTTTGACAATTCAAAAGTGCCTGTACAAGGTTTAATTGAAATAAATGCATTGAGTTTGAGCTTGAGTTTGAGTTTGATATATAGGGTGACTGGGAATTAGTGACCGATACTTAAACACGTGATTCTACTCATCATTATGAACAACTTTTACTATGGGACCAAACCTGAAATCGTGAAAAAAAAACAGCTGCATGTTCTCTACATTTGTGTTCGTTTATCTCGTGAAAATGTAGAGAACAGCTGTTTTTTTTTCACGATTTCAGGTTTGGTCCCATAGTAAAAGTTGTTCATAATGATGAGTAAAATCACGTGTTTAAGTATCGGTCACTAATTAAAAGTCACCCTATACGGAATGTAAAAGCAATGGCAATCATAAAGGGATAGCATAATGGACAGTTAACTGTTAAATTAATCGTATTAAATCCCATTGGTGAAGCCTTTTTTAAGTTATTTATTTTTGTCTGTGCTAATACCAATCAATCCAATTGAAAAGCTTAGTGAGGTACAAATAGTTGAAATAGAATATCGGCTTAATGTTTTCGAAAATTTATACGAGAAATATGATGCATTTCAGAACGAACTGGAGGAGTTAACGGATGACCCCACCGATCAATATGCGGAGCGTGAGCAATTTGAGAAGCAGTTTGCAAAGCTGGTGGCTACTGCGCGCCAGCTGATTAGCAGCGGTCGCAGGCTTCTCGCCGAGGAATCCGCATCCCAGTTTGATTCTTGTAGTAAGCACACACACAAGCATAATTCTATTCGCCTACCTAAGATCGATTTACCTAAATTCTCTGGCAGCTATCATGATTGGTTAGAGTTCAGAGACACATTTCTTTCTATTATACACAATAATGAAAGTATAGATAAAATAAATAAACTACATTATTTGCGTGCATCTTTAAAGGATAGCGCTTCTCTTGTGATCGACAACCTCGATTTTAAAGCAGCCAACTACGATGCTGCCTGGAAGTTGCTCTGTGATAGGTACGACAATAACAGATTGCTTGTCAATAACCACGTTCAAGCCCTATTCAATATGAGTCCGGTCAGCAAAGAGTCAAGTAAGGCCTTACGTTATATTATAGATACAGCAAATAAGAATCTAAGAGCTTTGTCTACCCTAGGACAACCCGTTGAACATTGGGACACTCTTCTCATTCATATTATGACGAATAAGCTTGACCAGGTGACCAATCGTGAGTGGGAGGAACACCGAAATACTTTGACGGAACCTCCAACATTAACCGTTTTCATACAATTTATAAGTAATAGGGCAGATTTACTTGAGACACTTGAGGAATCCAGGAATACAAACAACGAAGGCATACATGATAGCAACTACAAAGCAAAAAAACAAACTGGTCCTTCAGAACACACGACCCACAATAGACATTTGTCATGTCCCATGTGTCAAAAGGAACATTTCATTTTCCAGTGTGACTTATTTAGGAACTTAACAGTGCAAGCTCGAGTTCAGAAAGCCAAGGAGTCCAACGTGTGTCTCAATTGTCTTCGACCAGGACATAACATTAAAAAATGCAGTATGGGACATTGTAAATACTGTCGGGAAAAACACAACACATTACTACATATCGAGCCCGACAATGTAGCCTCAAACCAGCATAATATTACGTTAGCTGCAAATAACATTTATTCATCCCGAGTTGTATTACTTTCTACAGCGCTTGTGAGAGTGGTGGATGCTGAAGGCAAACATCATACTGCACGAGTCTTGCTCGATAGTGGGAGTACGGCAAACTTCGTATCGGAAGATTTTGCTCATAAAATCAATATACCTACATACAATATCGCGTCAAAGGTAAGAGGTATTAATGATCAAACTTCCAAATGCGCACAAGGGTGTTCAATTTCATTAAAATCGGTTCACAGCGACTATGAACTTGATATTGAATGCCACGTCTTGTCCAAGATTGCATCCTCCGTACCGAACACATATATCAACATAGACAACTTAAATATACCTTCAAACATAATACTTGCCGACCCTAACTTCTATGTTCCGTCTTCGATCGACATTCTTGTCGGCGCGGAAGTGTTCTGGGGCATCATGGGTACTAGTCGTATGCCCACCTTATTTGAGTCAAAATTAGGTTGGCTCATATCGGGCGCATTGTATGATTCAAACTCCTCTACTAATCTATGTATGCATGCTGAAACGTTACAGCCAGACTTAGACCGCTTTTGGGAGTTAGATTCGGTGTCTTCAAAACACAGACTCACTCACGAAGAGAGATCTTGTGAGGAACTCTTCTTAAAGTCTACGTTTCGAGATTCGGACGGACGGTTTGTAGTAAGCATTCCTCTAAAGGAGTCACCGGACGTATTAGGTGACTCTTATATAATGGCTAAGCGTCGGTTCTTATCACTCGAACGCCGTTTAGCTAAAGATCCTAATTTAAAAACATTATATGTCGACTTCATGAACGACTACATCAATTTAGGACATATGTCTAAACACAATCATCAAACATCAGACTCGACTGTTTCAAATTACTTACCACATCATGGTGTTTTAAAGGAGTCGAGAACTACAACCAAATTAAGAGTCGTCTTCGATGCTTCAGCCGCCACCACTTCTGGAAAATCGTTTAATCAAATTCAGATGGTTGGTCCTACTCTCCAAGATGATTTACTTTCAATCCTCCTTAGATTTCGTCAACATAAAATTGTAGTCAGTGCGGACATCGAAAAGATGTACCGTCAAACACTTACAAATAACATTCATCGACCTTTACAAATGATTCTTTGGAGGGAAGAACCTACTCATCAATTAGAAACTTACACACTAAACACGGTGACGTACGGCACTGCATCGGCGCCTTTCTTGGCTACTAGGTGTTTGATTCAGCTGGCTGAGGAGTGCGATGATTTGTCAACGCGATTTTCAATAGCGCATGATTTTTATGTGGATGACTATTTGTCTGGTGGATCATCTGTCAATGAAACATTGGGTAAGTGTCGTCAAGTCATCGCTGTTCTTCAGTCAGCCAAGTATAATCTCCGCAAGTGGCAATCTAATTCGGATGAAGTAATTCAAGCTTTATGCAAAGATCATGTCAATTCTGACTTTGTTAGTCTTAGCGACAATGACATGTCTAAAACTTTAGGGCTGAACTGGCGGTGTTCAAGTGATACATTTTCATTCTCCATAAACTTGACTTCCACCGTCCGTGACATTGCCACGAAACGTAAAATCTTGTCAGTCATTGCACAAATATTTGACCCGATTGGGTTAGTTGTTCCATGCATTGTGGAAGCCAAAATCATTATGCAACAACTGTGGCTTGCAAAGTGTTCTTGGGATGAACCTACTCCTGAAAATATTCAACAAGCATGGAATCATTTTCAAAATAGCCTACCTTACTTAAACAAGTTTACGATGCCGCGGTGGATAACTTGTGAATCACCTTCTTCTGTACAAGTGCATGTTTTCACTGATGCATCGGAGAGAGCATATGGTGCCTGTGTTTACATCCGCAGTGTATCGCAGGATGGGAAGCTTCACGTCCATTTACTTACCGCTAAAAGTAAGGTAGCTCCGGTTAAAGCAACTACCATACCTCGTCTCGAACTTTGTGCTGCCTTATTAGGATCGAGATTGTACCAGAAGGTGCGTCAGTCACTTACCATACATATTGATGACGTTTACTTTTGGTGTGACTCCACCATAGTTTTGGGCTGGTTGTCTGCATCTTCGACTCAGTTAAAGACCTTTGTTCGCCATCGAGTGTCTGAGATTCAAGAAACTTCAGGGGGGAGGACTTGGCGCTATGTTCCTTCGCTTGAAAACCCCGCAGACCTCGCTTCGCGTGGACTCAGAGCTGACAAATTATTGACTTCTACGTTATGGTGGTCGGGACCACGGTTCCTTCACAAGGACCCTTCTTCATGGCCTCAATTTCCTGAATCCCATCGACAAGAACTCACAAATTTGCCAGAAATAGTGACGTCTTACCATGTCGATGCTTCCGATCATACAGAAGGTCTCATATCACAATTAATTTTAAAATATTCCGATCTTTATAAAATACAGCGCATGACAGCCTATCTTATACGATTTATAAACTTTAAATGTAAAAAACAAACTAGTATTGGTCCGCTGACTTCTAAAGAATGAAATAGTGCAATAAACGTTTTACTTAGATTTAGTCAACAGGAGTCTTTTCCTGAAGAATACAACCTTCTTTCAAAGGGCAAAGATTTACCTGCAAAAAATAAATTTTTATCACTGTCTCCGTTCTTTGACAAAACCTCATGTCTGATTCGTGTGGGAGGCAGGTTAAATAATTCATTCTACGATTTTAATGTTAAACATCCAATTCTTTTATCTACTTCCCATAGAATTTGCGAACTCTTATTTAATATGTGTCATCTGCGACTTTTGCATCCAGGACCTCAGCTCCTACTCGCTACGATTCGTCACCACTACTATCCTATCGGGGGTAGGGCCTTGGCAAAGAAGGTCACTCATAAATGCGTGAAATGTTGTAGGATGAAGGCTAACACCGTACAACCTATCATGGGCAACCTTCCAGAGCAGCGTCTGCACTTAGAGTTTCCCTTTTTAGACTCAGGAGTCGACTACGCTGGCCCAATTATGATAGCTGACCGTAAAGGTAGAGGATGCAGATTAATCAAATGTTTCATATGTGTGTTTGTGTGTTTAGCTACGAGAGCCGTACATCTGGAGCTAGTGTCAGACCTTACAAAAGAGGCTTTCTTGGCTGCCATGAACCGCTTTATTGCTCGTAGGGGAAAACCACGTAACATCTTTTCCGACAACGGAACAACTTTCGTAGGCGCTTTCAACGAATTGGCCAACCTTCTTTCACAGGACTTAGATTTCAGTACGGTCGATCCTGGCATCAACTTTTCTTTTATTCCTGCATACACTCCACACTTCGGTGGACTATGGGAGTCGGCTGTCAAGTCGACAAAACACCATCTCAGACGTATCTTAGGCTTAACCAATTTAACTTTTGAAGAGATGGCAACTTGCTTAATTCAAGTGGAGGCTATCTTAAATTCAAGGCCCTTAACCCCACTTTCCGATGATCCTTCAGACCTTACTCCGCTTACTCCTGCACACTTCCTTATTGGACGTTCGCTCATCATGCTGCCTTATCCACAGGTGCAGAATGCTAACGTCTCCAACATGCAACGATTTCGCCGCATAGAATTCCTGAAACAACACTTCTGGGCTCGCTTTTCCCACGAATACATTCTGTGGCTTCAGGAAAGGACAAAGTGGTGCCGATCATCAGGCGAACTAAAAGAAGGAACTCTGGTAATAATTAAGGACAAGACCTCACATCCTCTGTTATGGCTTTTAGGACGCATCGTCAAGGTTCTTCCTGGCAGAGATGGTATCGCTCGAGTTGCTGACATCCGTACACGCAAGGGTATCATTCGGCGAGCCTTCAACACCATCTGTCCCTTACCAGTAGTTACTACTGTTGAAGACACTTCAACGGGGGGAGTATGTTGAGTCATCGACTCAACGGAACGAACGAGAGCGGCGCGGCAACAGCTGCGTCACCGCGCCCCGCCAGTGCCATAACAACACGCTACGTCGACCGGTCGCGCTCGCGCATCCTAAACTTTTACTTGTCAACCGTTTAATGTTATTAATTATACGTGATCGTCATATTTATACAGTCCACTCATTTTAACTTTCTACATGTACTTACCTCTACTACTATCGTCGTGAACACCAATCCAAATCCAATCCTCTTTGTAGTGCAGCGAAAAAAAAGAAAAACACGGACTGTCTTCGCCATAATTAATATGGCGAAGACAGTCCGTGTTTTCTTGACATATGAATCATCATATGTTATCCTTTTATAATTCCCCAAAGTGGCCTTTTTAGGTCCCCTGATGTCGTGTAGACTGGCAGAAAAATAACTCTAGAACTGCATTCGACCATTCAAAGCGAATTTTGCAAATCGGTCTAGGTATATCGGAGTTACGCCCGAACATAATTAAATAAAAAAAATATAAACCTCCAATTGAGAAACTCCTCCTTTTTAGAAGTCGGTTAAAAACTGCTTTCAATAACATATTAGGTCCAAGGCCGTAGTGTGGGTTTCGAACTCCCCAGCCCAATTTGTATGGTGTCAAATAGGTAGAATTGGTATTCACATCTATTTATCAAATTATAACTCTCTTGCCCAATGTGTATGGTGTTTTAAAGGTAGAATTGCTTGTAACTCCTATTTATTAAATTACTAGCTGCGCCGCGCGGTTTCACCCGCATAAGTGTCGATCCCGTGGGAATATCGGGATAAAAAGTAGGCTATACGAGTGTGTTAAAACAGGGTATCAGCTACCTCCATACAAAATTTTATCAAAATTGGTCCAGCCGTTTGAGCGTGAAGAAGTAACAATCATATAAACAAATACACACACACACACTCACAAACTTTCGCCTTTATAATATTAGTGTGACTAGCAGCGCCCCGCGGTTTCACACCCGCGTAAGTTTCGATCCCGTGGAAAATCGCGATAAAAAGAATCCTATGTGTTAATCCAGGAAATGGTCTCTCTATGTGCCAATTTTCATCCAAATCTGTTCAACGGTTTACACGTGATTGAGTACAAACATCCAAACATCTTCATAAACTTTCACATTTATAATATTAGTAGGATTAGAGAGGGCTTAAATTGATGCCGAAAATTTTCTTCACAAATCTGTTAAAGTGGAGGCCACATAAAGTGTGGCCTCCACTTCTCTCCTCCTTGGAAACAGGCTCTTGAAAAATATAGGTACGCCTAATATCCATGTGGTAGGTAAGCAGGCAACTAAAAATACTAACATGATAAAACCAATTGAACCACTGAGATAAAGTACCAAGTAATAATAGTTCTATGGATTGAACCGATGTGGATAAACCGATTCTAAGTTATCGGAGCAAAGATTTACTGATTGATAATAATCGTAAAGCAGTTCCGTCTCACTGCATTCGCGCAATCTCCAGCTCCTCTGACGTGTTTAGCGTTTCAACAACCTTGAGCTCGTATCCGCAGTAGTTGGTTATCCACTAGCTTTAGTTTCAGTTCTATGGAAGGCCAGTCAAGTAGATAGAGGAAATAATATTCATAAGCCTTCAATACTCCTTGGTCTGCGGCCCCAGTCCACCCCCGACATAGTTTTATCTTGCTACGTATACGTAGCCATTCGGTGGAAAGCCTGTAGAAGCCCGTAGAACAGCTAACAGCTGTCGTCAACCTAAGTAGGTAGGCTCATCTGTCTGTGACGTATGACGCAAACCCCTGGACTGGAACTGCGGTTGGTTACTCAATGTTGAGTAACCAACCGCAGTTCAGTCAGTCCAGGGGTTTGCGTCACAGTCCATTTCTGCTTGTTCAAGCAGAAATAAAGCACGGATCACACTTCAAGCATCAGTTAAGGGGGTGGCCATCTAATACACGTACACCCGGATCTGCTGTTAAATTAGCGAGCATGAGTAATTAGATCATCTCATCTCTTGTTGGTACCCATCTACCTACTCTGACAGAAAATGTAATCTTGGGTAGGTACGCACGGCTACACATCAACTATACATAACCAGTACCTATAAGCTGACTTCTACTAAAACTGGAAATGTATCTCTGTGTCGCCGTGTGTAGGTTGCCTTACCTTGGGTATTCCAATTACATTATTATAATACCTAATAGCATAATTGAGAACACGTTACCCGTTACTACTGACATTCGCGTTTAACCATAGTTTAACAGACAGTTATCAAAACTGCCGATTACCAGCTATTATCAAGACCACAAAAGTGTCAAAACGTTGGATAATCCAGGTCAAAATATAGCAGTCGCTACAATTAAAACACTCAAGATTTTTTAGAAATCGCTTCACGTTTTAGAATGTATTTAAGTAGTTTAGCAGACCGTACCTAAAGGATCTGCTAAAGATTCTGTTGGGTAAATAAATAGATACTATACCTACGTAAAATATTATCAAATCATTTTTTTTATTATCTCTAATAAAAAAAATGATTTGTCAGACCGTATCTTGGTGTCTTGGTGTGACTACCTACCTGACAAATTGACAATCGTTTGGTATTGTTTACAAGCAATAAACACGCTTCATTCAGCGTGAACAACACAACATGAACGATTGTACGCCTTACCAATTAAAAACATTGATTTCTTTGAAATACACGACTGTTGACCTATAAGCCATAACCCAGGTAGATTGGGTTATGGTTTGGGCTATGGCCGGGTCATCTTTTCAGCAGGGTATGTTAACACTGTCTAATAATGTAGGTACTTACTGCTATTTTCAGAATTTAAAAGAGTAGGTACCTACCTAGCTGCTATTGTACAAAAGTACCTAAGGAAAAGTAAGTAAGTAAGTGACTATGTGTTTACTGAAGCAACAATCTGCAAAGCAACATCTTATTCGCGCTATTCAGCAAAACCTCCCTCTTGTTTTACTTCAGCACATTATACTTAAACACTTAGGTACATAACACTTAATTACATTTTGAAGCAAACAACAATCTGCCATCAATTAAAAGTTACCTCAACTTTTCCTTCCCTGTGTTTAAGATTTCATCCTAGTAATTTCCAATAGGAATTCAATATCGGAGGAATTGTATTATGAACGTCAGCAAATCCATTCTCAGCCACAACAACGGATAAGACAAAATATTTCGGTTTAATGATTTGGCCCAGTCATCGATTCACCTAGTTTAAGTTGTGGCGAGTGACAGTCATTGCCGTAAGAGGTACCTAGGAACACTGAATAGATAAGGGTTTGCAATACTTACTCATCACGGAGTTCGTCTTTATCGAAGGACATTTTGTAGGTATACGTTTTAATAATTTCACAGGCACAACACAGTTTCAATGAGCACGGTAGGCACAGTATCAGTGTGAAGACCGATCGATGAGTGTCGCGGTGGTAGCGAGCGGTGCGCGACTGTCTGCTATCAGCTACCAAAGGTTTTCCGCCCAGAGTGGCCAGGGCGCGGGCGGACGAAGGGCCTGCGCGACCGCGGTGCGCGCAGACAACGATACGACAAACCCTTCTCTGCATCCGGAGAGGGCGCAGAAAAATGTGTTAACGCATTTCAATTTGTTTACCCTCCCTTTAACACGTAACCCACATTAAATTTGCCTTAAGTTTTGTTATCTATGTACATTCCTAGACCTAAACATAACATAACATCACGCCAGTTTTCAACGAAAGGTTAGGTAGACCGTGTGTACTTCTTCTATCTGTGCACAATACATTTCGCCCATAGATATCCGAATTTCGCTCAAAATGCTTATATGAAAGGTATCTGTAATTAAATAATATCTATCTACTTAAGTACCTGTTTATAGAAGTGTATTTATTTAAACTTTTAGTAAGTAGCAGTGGCGTAGCGTAGTGCGAGCAGGGGGGGCGGCCCGCCTCGGGCGGCACTTTTTAGGGGGCGGCAAAATTTCACAGTAAATAATAAAATATATTTTGTAAATATTTGAATAATTTCATATTTTTAACGCAACTATACCTAAATTCGGGCAATAAGACTGCTCTTAAAAAAAGTAGACGTATAATTTTTTTATATAAGCCGGAAATTTTGTTTTTAACTCTAACAAGTACCTACTTATATAATTTTTCAATAAAGATATAAATATTACTTAATAGTCTCATCCTAGTTCTAATTAAAAAGTTCTGATTTTCGTTTTATATTCAATTCGCTAATTATTTAATCATGTCGATCGTCGAGGTGAACCCTAATTTTCAGTAGATACTATTACCTAAATAATACCTATGTACCTTTTATTTAAGTAAGAATTTTTGTATTATTCAACGTGATTGTAAAACATATAAACTTTTTTATTTAAAATATAACCTGTAAATGCAAAATAATGATGACTGTTCTTGCCGAAAAGTTCTCTAGAATTAATGTATATAATGTATAGTATACAATAAATTAAAATACCTAATTAAGAGGGCTGCAAAATTGTCTTCCGCCCCGGGCAGCCGATACCCACCCTGCGCCACTGCTAAGTTGATGTGCCTATCGTATGGTGTAAATAATTAAGGGTGTTCTTTTCTTTATAGGTGCATTTAATGCGACACCTGCTAAGAAATAATGAAGTATTTGTGAAAAACACTGTGAAAACGATTGCGCAACACAATTTGTTGCTTTTACTTACCCCTTTCGAGTAAATCAGTTAGGTTTAGGTATATAGGTTAGGTAGGTACCTACTGTAGCATTATCGTCTACTCCACCTGACAAGTAAGAATATACCTACCTACTTAGGTTTATGGGGTGGAAAGTTGAAGCGGGCCCCGGAAGGCAACATTAATGCTATCATAAACAATCGTTTCTTTTTACCCGACTGCGTCAGAAGGAGGGTTATGTTTTTCGAGTGTATGTATGTATACGTATATTTCTTTGGCACACTCTGTATCCTAAACGGCTTGATCGATTTCAGCTTGAGAGGTGCCGTTAGATTCGTCTTAATTGTGAGAGTGACATTGGGTATATCAAAATTGAAAAGAAATTAAAATGGCCGATTTTTATCGCAAGATGTCTTCAAAAAAATGTTTTTTTCTCGAAACCTATCAAGTGGGGTACCTATCAAAATAAAGGGTTTTAAAAGGTGATCACAAAAATATATATACCTTATATGGTTAAAAGTAATTCGAAGTGAAAAATCGTAAAAAACACGTACCAAGAACTAAATCATTTGCGAAGTCTTTCACATTTGTAAACTAAAAAGCTGGAAATAAAAAAAGTAACTTAAAAAATAAAAAAACCCGACTGCGAAACTGAAAAGCTACAAACAAGCCCATTTTAAATTAAATAAAAGTTGGAAGCAGGCGGGACCCATATCATTTTTATTATATTTTCAAATTCAAATGGGTCCCGCCTGCTTCCAACTTTTATTTAATTTAAAATGGGCTTGTTTGTAGCTTTTCAGTTTCGCAGTCGGGTTTTTTTATTCTTTAAATTACTTTTTTTATTTCAATTGTAAAAACTTAATTCACAATTTTTTTTATTCAATGAGTACCTACAACTCTCATAACGAACCTTAACTCAAATGCAAAAAGAAAACCCCGTATTTCTATGGCACCAATTGATAGGGGATACAACTCCAGAGCACAGAATAAAATATAGTAACAGAGCCCGGTTACCCGGTAACCTATATAATTAATTAATTCTTTCTATAATGGGGGTAGGCAGAAACTACAGAACGCCACCTGCTACGATTCTTACATACTCCTTTTGCTTATTTTTGTCTCATAAGTGTAATCCTGGAGTTCACCCTACGCGTGCAATTGTCTGTTCAGCGTACAGACTGCTCGTCCGTCGCCACTAGGTGGCAGGCCACACCGTATAGCAGCCGGAGTCGGAGATCGTTACACATAGAGAAAGAGGTTGTAGAGATCGTTTCTTTTAAAACTGCACGCCTACCACTACTATTACTTGTTGCACACACATTTCAAATGTTTGTATATCTAGAAATTTTAGTGGAGGGCGTGCAGTTTTAATATTTGTATTCTCTCGCCCGCTTTCTGCCGCCTTCTTAGCGACCATTACTTCCCCGCAAAAGGGGACGCCGCCGGTGTCGGCGAAAGCGAGAGGATTCGTAACACCGACCACCGCGACGTGAAGACGGCGCTGTGCTGCCCAAAGCACACCTCCTATTTCGTCGGAGCAGTTACCACAAAAGTGGCTACCGGGCGTTTCCTCCCGGCCTCTATGGTTCGGCTCAGGACCAGTCAACAAAACAGATAAGTATGCAGGATCGTCGGATGTAGTGTAGTTGAAGTTTAGTAAAAAATCGATGGATGTTGTCGACTGAAATTTAATTAGATAAATGAGCTGTTGGTTTTCTATTAATAAACCTATTACCTATTACTAAACTTCAACTACATCCGACGATCCTGTGTACTTCTTTGTTTTGTTGACTGTACTATCCGAAGCATCCATGTCCGGAGAACACCTTGCCATGTGTCAGGCGGAAAGTAGGGGCGCCATGCCGTGTCTACTTTCACTCCTCCATAACGTGTCTTTTCGCCGCGACGGATTGTGGCATGCTCTAAGTTCCGGGATGATAGGCTCTATCACAAGTTTATAGGTGCAGTAGTTAGGTATCCACATAAAATAGGTAAGTATGTCGAAAAAATACAGAAAGATTTTTTATCACCACCCAAATTTTCACAGGGTGTTCTACCCATGAATATAAACAACTCTGAAATCACGAAAAAAAAATCAGCTCTTTCATACAAAACTTCAATAACCCTACTTGACCAAAATGTATGAAACAACAGATTTTTTTTTTTCGAGATTTCAGAGTTGGTCTCATAGTAAAATTTGTTCATGTTCATGGGTAGAACAACCTGTAAAAATTTGGATTGTGAAAAAAAAATCTTCCTGTATTTTATTGCTTGGTTTTCTCCAGCTTGAGAAGTGGTGGCCCAGTGGTAACTGCTCTGACTCACTTGTCGTAGGTCGTGGGTTCGAAACCAGACAGGCAATTTACTTTAAGTAGGTAACTACTTTTTCCAGCCCTGCTCTCAAAACGGGAAAGGAAAACGTCGAGAGGAAACCAGCTTGTCCTAGAACCAAAAATTCGAAGACGTGATATCCAAAAACCCGAACTAGGCCAGCATAGTGGATTATGGCTCACTCCCTCTCACAGAGAGAAGGGCTGTGTCCCAGCAGTGGGAACAGCCTTTGCGTCCACAACCCCCCCGGCGCATGCCCGCCAGGGAACACCTGGCCATTCCCGTCCGGCACTGGTGAAAGCCTGTGCAATACAGGCGAGGGTGCCCCCGCACCCATCGCCTGCTGGCTTCCACCTGGGAGGAGTCGGAGATGACTGTCATACTGACATCTTCTTCGACCCTTCCTCCGCCTTCGGAGCGGCGCCGCGAGAGGGTCTTCCTCCCGCGCGCGCTCCGCCGCCTCCTTCTGGGACATGACGTGTTCGCAGAAGGAGGCGACTGCCGCCCAGGACCCCTCATCCCCCAACACTTATCTCGGTACATAGACCAACTTATACTAACCTACTGTTATAAGGTAAGGTACTTTTATTATTCTTTCCAACTTATTACCTACGTATTTGTGATTTTGATGTAACTAGGTATTATAACTGCAGCGGATGGGTGCATTTGAGACTCATCATGACCTCTAGCTTGCCAGTTAGTAAGCTTACCTTTCCGGTCATAATACAACCCACACGTTAAGTACAGACGCGGTTAATAATTATTATATATACTAGCTGTGCCCGCGACTTCGTTCGCGTGAATGGCGAACAAAAGATATTCTTTTTCAAAAATAAAAGTAGCCTAAGTTACAACTTATAACATCAGCGCATCAGTATCTGCCAATGAAAGTCCCGTCAAAAGCGATGCAGCCGTTTCGAAAATTTGCCAAAACAGACAAAAATTATTTTAAAAAAACGATTTTTTTGTTATAAGTAGAGGTACCTACTACCTACCGTATACCTATACTTTTATAGGCAATGAGTAAAAAGCTGTTATTGTGACAGACACTGAAGTGACTCACTGAACTGAAGTGGGCTGGCTGTGTCTGTCGTCGAAGGACCGATGGCCGGTGGAGCAGACGAGTCCTGGAGCGGAGACCGCGTGTCGGCAAGCGTAGTGTGGGACTTCCCCCAGCTAGATGGACGGAGGACCTAAAGAAGGTGGCTGGGGTTGACTGGATACGGAAGACGGAGGACAGGGTGTTGTGGCGCAGTCTTGGAGAGACCTATGTCCAGCAGTGGAGTGCGATAGGCTGAGTTGACTGATTGATTGAAACACATTTAAATTTTATTAAAAAAAAGAATTTTTTTTTTTAACTTCGTAGCGGTCAGATTGTTTTTTGATATTTTTCCCATGTTTTAATTCTGCTATTCGGGGCGAAGACAAATCCAACAAATGAAAGATCATTAAAATCGGTCCAGACGTTCTTGAGTTATAAATGGTATACCTTAACCTAACTAACCAGATTTTGTTTTATAAGTATATAATATTATAGATGTACCATATAGGTATACATTGTGTTAGGTTAAACGAGGGACATACTTTAAGGGAGTGTAGTATCCATGAAAATTAACAACTTTTACTTAGAGTAGACCAACGCTGAAATCGAGAAAATAAAACCAGTCGCTCTATACATTTATGTTCGCATAACTGGACAAAATGTAGAGAACAGCTGTTTTTTTTTTCATATAGTTGAGTCAGCCCCATATTAAAAGTTGTTCATTATCATGTGTACTAACTACACTCCCTTAAAGCATGTCCCTCGTTTAATCTAACACACTGTATAAAACTAGGTGTAGCCGCACTTCGGCTTTTAGCCGTAACATATATACTCGTACTTTCATATACAATTAGTAAAAAGACGCTATTTTAACATTACAAACAGACATTTCAATTTTATTTATTTATATGTTAATAATATGTCCATTTATATGAAAAAATAAGTAAAATAATCATATGGCATCAAAAAATTCGTCCGCATCGCTGTCAACAGGAACAGTGCCCAAAAGGCTGGCAGCATTGCCACGTTGAATGGCAATGCTATTTCTTTGGCCAAGAAATAGGCCAGCCCTTTGGTCACGTGAAGAGTCGACTAACCGCTTGACGATATCTCGAAAAACCAAGTGGGCACTCGGACCCCATGGCCCTAGTGTTTCAACCCCAAACGGCTCGAACATAATAATACCTACAACTCCCAATCAGGTTGGAATATTTCCGCCGTTTGAGGTTTTCTGCACCTGCAACAGCCGCCCAGACACAGCCCACCGTGCTAGGAAGATGGGATGGCGCAAGGGTGTTCACACATGTTGCATCCCACACCAAAGGTCTGCTAAATTTCCAGGGCATTATGGTCATCCAGTCTGGTCTCTTCCCATCGTCGCGTGCCAGGCCGTTGGGTTCTAAAACAGCTGGCACCCCGGCGGTGACAAGAGCACGACGGATGATGTCATTAATGCTGGCGTGCCGTGCTATCCGGCCTGCGCTCCTACTGCAAGATAGGCCATGGTGCCCGAGACAGTCGACAGCTTCACCGCACTGATGCGGAGCCCCGTTAGAAGCGCCCAAACGCAGACAGGTAGCGAGCCGGAAGGTGGTGTCACCCAGCATAGTGCCATGTTGGATGACGGGAGTGCTTGAAGCCAGAGCCCCGACTCCCACTCACCCACAGCCATCAGGAGGGCACGCTCAGCAGAATTGGTGGACGTATTAATAAGATTATTCCGTACCAACCTGCAGAGCGGCTCATCCCACTGTCTCTGGGAAGATGGGTTTACTGGCCGATCTGTATCCGGGCTAGCCGCTTTCCAGGCGTTCACCGCGTTGGGCACGGCACTTCAGAGTCAACTAGGCAAGGGGCTAACATTTTCCTGGTCAACTTTTCAGTGCTGTGGACAGAAGACAGGAACGCGTAAGCTAATACTGGTGGTGTGGCTTGAAGCCACGCTCGGTCGTCCAAGGCCACATTTAGAATGGATGTTAGTGTGCTGCGAATAATTTGGTCAAATTTGTCCAAGAGGTGTGGCTGCTTCCATAAAGGGGAAGAGCGTAGAAAATACATAAAATTTGGGCCAAAACAAAAGTATCTAATCAGGGTGAATGCCGAATGTAAATTAATTTTAGAGAGTCTGTCCGAAATCTCGTTGAAATTTTTAAATTTTTCTTTGATGAAAGGAGTAAAACTATCTTCTGAAATCGGGGAACCTAGGAGGTCACTGACCTCTATAATACAAGCGTAACTACTTGTATTATAGAGGTCAGTGTAGGAGGTGCAGTGAACTTGTCTAAAATTTTGACTTAGGGGCTATTGTATTAAATTTATCTAGAGTCCATTGTCTGTCCGTAATATCAGAAAGCTAAAGTTCACATTTTAAGGGGTTAAGGTCCAAGCCAATAGATTGAAATTCCTGTTTGAGGAGTTGTCGATCTTATTATTATTTTAAATATTAGCATAGATTATGTAAATACACTCGAGAGCAATGAATCCGGGTCACTTAAAGAATGTTAAAAATCTCGGAAACTAAAAATGATAGGTTAATGCAATAAATTGTATTTAATAGACAATGTAATACTCCTTAAATGAAAGTAAAAAAAAATATGAGTCACCATACATTTTATTAACACAAAATTACATAAAGAAAAAAACTGCTGATCTCTCCTTAAAACAAAAATAGGAAACATGAAATTTTTGAACTTTATTACGATTTTCTTGAATTTTAATACTTCGTATTGCCTCCTCGTGCTTCCATTACTGCGTTTACGCGGTTTGGCATGCTGTACACCAAGTTCCTTATACGATTTTGGGGAATATTCTCCCATTCCTCTGTGAGAGCAATTTTGAGCTCACGAAGCGTGATTGGGGGAGGGTTTCGTTGTTTTACGCATCTGCCTAGCTCGTCCCAAGCATGCTCGATCGGGTTGATATCCGGGCTGCGCGCTGGCCACTCCATACGAGTAATGTTCATCTCTTGAAGGTAGTCATTCACAATCCTACCTGTATGAGGTCGGGCATTGTCATGCATAAATATAGCATCCTCACCTAAATTGACCATAAATGGACCAACGTGATCATTGAGGATTTCTTCCACATATCTTACGCTAGTTAAAGAGCCGTTTTCTATGATCACCAGCTCTGTGCGACTTTCAGAAGAAATTCCGGCCCACACAAGTACAGACCCACCACCGTAGGCTACTTTTTCTTCGATGCATGCTTGCTTGAATCTTTCCCCTGGTCTTCGATACACTCTGTGTCTTCCATCGTGCTTGTGATTCGTCGGAGAACATAACTTTTGACCAATCTTCAATACTCCAATTTACGTGGCTCTGGGCATATCTTAGTCTTGAAATACGATGCCCACGCTCCAGTTTAGGGCCGTTTGCAGGTCTAAGGGGTTTTAAGTTAGATTCAGCAAGCCGACGTCTTACTGTCCATGCACTTGGGTTACTTCCTCCGAGGCGTCGAAACTGATTTGTGAGTTCAGTTCCTGTGAGAAAGCGATTTCGAAGCATGGTGTTCACCAAGTATCGGTCTTCTCGTGCTGTGGTACACCTGGTTCTGCCCGTTCCTAGTCTGCGTAGGTTAGAACCAGTTTCTTCGTAACGTCGGAGAACTCTTTGTACTGTTGACAGCGACACACCGACAGTCCTGGCTGTATCGCGCTGACTCCGGCCGGTTTCCAGCATTGTAAGTATTCTGGTGCATTCTTCAGGCGTAAGCGACATAATTTCAGCTTGAATAATGAACATAGAGCACTATCAACATGGTTTATGTACCCACATAAATGACAGATTACAAACAAAAGCAAAACCAAATGCTGTAATTTCGTAGTTCCATCTTCGAAAGTGGCCCTTTTTCAAATTTGATTTTTTTATGATATAACTTTACAATAACTAAGAAGTTTTAATACCTTCATTTAAGGAGTATTACATTGTCTATTAAATACAATTTATTGCATTAACCTAGCATTTTTCGTTTCCGAGATTTTTAGGATTCTTTAAGTGACCCGGATTCATTGCTCTCGAGTGTATTATTCACAGAATAAATAAAATACTTCTACCACAAAAAAAAAATGTTTAAATAGATTGGATTATCGGCGCACATCCACTGTCTTATTACAAAGCAAGTTCTAACTTTAGACCTAGCCTAAACCTGCGAGGCAGTTACTGTATTTTAAACTTTATTCTAACGAATGGAAAGTTCTTAAGATAAGATAAGATAAGATAAGATATTTTATTTTGCAATTTTGCAATCTTAATGCAAAATTGACAACATAGTCTCGGGTTTAACGTCATTTTTTGTAATAAGAACTTTAACTTTGTCGGAATTAAGTTCGAAATTTGAAAATGGCTCGATCGTTTAAACCTGGGTCTAAAGGTAAACCTTGTTTTGTAATAAGGCTGCCAAGGTTTACAAAGGTTATAAGAAAAACGTAGTACTGCAAATTGTGATACGCTTCTACAATCTACGAAAAACTTAAACGCGTATCACAATTTGCAGTACTACGCGTTCCCGATTTGTGTTTGTGCAAACTGAAATCCTTAATCGGAACAAGCAAGGTATGCTACCCCATCCCTCGTTTAAGGTTTTTACCTGGACACAAATCCTAACTTCAACTGAGAAAGTTCTGAGGGAAAACCCCTATAGGCTATAGCAAATTGGGACGACCGTGCTGCAACGCGATTTTTAAGATGGTTAATTAATAATGAAACATGTAATAATGCTTGCACACTTTATTTCTGAATAATTAGATAGATCATATCAATACACTGATAAATACACAAGTACAATTCATTTTGGCAAAATTATTGACATAATGTGTAGTAATGTACCTAGGTACTACCTATATTTGAAATTTAATAAACAATACAAAGTATGTTTTTGTTTCTGGTTGGCGAACTTCGGACTTGGTCACAATAAACACAAATTCTTTCAACTAAGGGCTGATTTTTCAATCGACAGATAATTTTTATTCCAATCCAATCCAATTTTTATAATAATGGCTCCATCGTTTTATCGATGATTCTGCCAATGTCAAGGTTGAAGGAAACAAAGTGTATTCGCTGAGATTAATCGGTTATACTGCCATAAGTACGGTTTAATTATAACTGGATCTGTTTGAGTAGCCTGTAAGGACAACACAATAATTATATTTATTATGATAAATTGTTAATTTTTATTCGAGGAATAATATTGACGTTTTTGTATGGAAGAGCTGTCAAAATTTCAAAATTATTCCTCGGATAAAATTATCTGGCGTTGGAAAAATCAGCCCTAAGTCATCTACTGTGTGTCTGCTAAAAGCAAAACTAAGTACCTATCAAAATATCTCTTTACCACTTTAAAAAGTTTCAAAAAATATAAGGCTGGGAAGTGAACTGGTGATGTCGAATTATACAAAATAATGGTAAGATAACTACTTAATTAAAGCTTAATCGAGTCAAAAAAAGGGCAATACAGTCCAAGCGTCTAAATTACAGATAGCACTTAATCTATCTATAACAAATTCAGTCCGAAAAAGCCTAATTTTGGCTTATACGTTTATTGGCATAATATGTTATTATTCAAACTGAAAGCAAGATTATGCTAAATTATAAGACTACTGACTAGTAGATGAAATGTACCTAAAACTTAAGTTTTTAACCCTAGTACCTGCAATGGCATTGTTTTAATTCATAGAAACAAATGCAAAACAGTGAGATCACAATCGACCTCGATGTTGTCAGTTTAGGGAGCGCCCACGAACAACTTTTGTCTCAGCAAGTAATTTGTCTCTCGCATCAAGTCTACGGGTTTGTATGTAAGTGCGCGCGACAAAGACACCACTTTCATACTTTTGATGTGAGAGACAAATTAGTTGCCGAGACAATAGTTGCTCGTGGGCGCCCTCCCTTATAAGCCTCTTTTAATAAAGCATTACCTTCTACTTGTAAAGACAATTAAAATAAAATAAAAACGGAAGATAATAAATAATAACCTATTCAATTCGCCTCTTGAAACAGTTGATCGTAAGCATAGAAAATATAGCGACTATTATAAAGTATCGTACTCACTATATCATTTAAATATTGTGTAATAATAATATTTTTTTTATAAATATACATCCAAGTGATATGATACATTTAACTGTAGAAGCCAATATAATCTAAATTTATGTAAATATTAATTATTATTTAAGGAAATAAAATCCGAGGATCACTAGTCTTTCATTAAAATGGAATTACGATGACTAAAATGTAACTAATGATTCATTTAGGTACTAGATGGAAATATACATTCAGACGAGCTAAAATATACACAAAGTACTTTCTTTTCTAACATTATAAACGTGCGTGTATTCATCAAAACAAAGAAGTTAAAATTGATACGCGTTCCGGATTACCGTGGTTTTTTTCCTAGATACTATACCTACTGAATTAATTCGTAAATATTATACGAGCATTACAGAGAAAAATAGCCTTTACTTGAACTCTAGTCTGGTCTTATCTTACTAAACTATTAATAAATCCAAGATTGAACGATACTGAAGATGAAAATCGAAAAGTTTTGTGATCACATTCCTATTACCTACACTTACTAAAGTTAGAAGAAGTCTTTGTTTTTTTTTTTAATTTACGGTCTGGCTTCATAAGTGCCGAAAATAGTTTGAATGAATCAATTTTCTTGCAAAAAGAGGGTATGAACAATAAAATGAAATCAGGCTTTGTGCAAAGTTGTGTTATGGCGGTAGGCGGATTTTAATCCTTTATCCTTAAAACGTTAAATAACTCCACTTGCTTCCTTATTATAAGTGATGCAATTTGCAAATAATCTCAGTATTTATTAAAAGTTAGTACAGTTGTACCAAAAAAGGTATGCGCTCTTCTATATGCAGTAAGAGATGTTTTTAAAAGATTTTAAACGGTATATTTTATTACTTTCTCGGTGTAAATTAATTACTTCTATCCCTTGCACGTATGAAGGCAGACTGTTATATACAGGAATGAAGAAACACATAAACTGCTGGTACTACGAAAACGTAAAAATTCACTAAATCAGTCTGCAGGAATATTACAGTTCTAATATTAACATGACGCTTTTCAGTATAGGTAGTTTTTTCTAGGGAATATAGCGTGGGGTTCCTTATAATTAGGGTCAGGCTGGTTGCGGTATCGTCGGGCGAGCCATACAGCGAATAACTGAAACATAAAAATAAAGCGTTAGAAACGATATGTACTTACGAAAATACTGAATCACAGACAATAGAAACAATCATGCACGTGCAAATATGCGAATAATGTATTGTGCAATATTTAACATAAGCACGCAATTAATCAAATTAAACCGATTCCAGAAAGTATAGATTGACTCCTTAATAACTGACTAACATATTATAATATCAACTCACACCCATAACCAACAAAATAATAGAAATAAACAAAAATCGCTTAGAAAAAGTTAAGTAAGTATATACAGGGTGTTTGGTGCATCGTTTGCCAAATGGAATTGGCCGAAAGAAGAGGTCATTTGCTATCTCTTAAGGCCCAGTAACTCATTCCTTGATACACCGGTTTTTTTATTATGACTTTTTAATTTTTATTTAGAAAAATACAAGAACTCTGCATTCAAGCTTAAATTTAAAAAAAAAGTTATGAGTATAGCCTTCAAATTTCATGTTAATTCTTATGTTTACTCTTGTATGGTTCTGTGAAATTCATAATTACTTGATAATTACATCTAATTCCTTTTTAATAACTCACAAAGATTTTGAAAAAAGGAAAAATACACTTAACACTCAACTTTAAATTGCTGTAAAAAAAAAACTAAAAGCGATCGGGTTCTTCGAATTCTTTTAGAAAGTTCTCTATTTGTCTCCTTTCCAACGGTGTGCAATATACCAAAAAAACTTTTAATAACTTCAGTAATTCGATATAATTATGTGTAATCGAGACACATCAGGCTGATATTCGATATTACGGTAAGAACACTAGTTTTCACATAAATAACATTCTTTAAGCAGGTGGATAGTGTTATCTCCCTCTTACGCAGTCTCTTATCTCTTTGTAGGGTTCTAACTTTAATAAGTAACTAATTTAAAAAAAAAAAAACAAAGCAGAAATACGTTTACACACCACTACAGTCGAGATAAGACGAAGTTGTCGCGCGTGTGTACGCAATAGTGGAGTAAAATTTCAACAAAATTTATAATTAAGTACTTTTAAATAAAAGTTTATTTTTTATTTCTAGTTCGAGGAAAGTCAGATCTCTAGAAAGAGATAAGAGACTGCGCAAGAGGGAGATAACACTATCCACCTACATGTTGACACACACAAGAATGTTATTTATGTGAAAACTAGTGTTCTTACCGTAATATCGAATATCAGCCTGATGTCTTGATTACACATTTAGCGAATTACTGAAGTTATTAAAAGTTTTTTTTGGTATATTGCACACCGTTGGAAAGGTGACAAACTATAGAACTTTTTAAAAGAATTCGAAGAACCCGATCGCTATTAGTTTTTTTTTTACAGCAATTTAAAGTTGAGTGTTAAGTGTATTTTTCTTTTTTTCAAAAACTTTGTGAGTTATTAAAAAGGAACTAGATGTTATTAGCAAGTAATTTTGAATTTCATAGAACCATACAAGAGTAAACATAAGAATTAAAATGAAATTTGACGGCTATACTCACAACTTTTTGTTAAAGTTAAGTTTAAATACAGAGTTCTTGTACTTTTCTAAATAAAAATTAAAAAGACGTTATAAAAAAACCGGTGTAACAAGGAGTGAGTTAATGGGCATCAAGAGATAGCAAATGACCTCTACTTTCGGCCAATTCCATTTGGCAAACGTTGCACCAAACATCCTGTATATTGTATGTGTAAAAAAAAACTGCGCAATTTTCAATTTTTATAGCTCCAAATGATTAAATTTTTAGGATTCCGTACCCAAACGGTGCTTACGGAACCCTATTACTAAGCCTTTTCCTGTCCGCCCGTCCGTCTGTCTGTCAGCGAGTTGTATCTCATGAGCCGTAACAGGTCGACAGTTGAAATTTTCACAGAGTGTGTATTTCTATTTGCATTATACCAATAAATAATAAAAATAAAATAAAGTTAGTAAAAATTAAAGGAGTCTCCATATGAGAAAAGTGTTTTTTTTCCTTATGGTACGGAACCCTTCGTGTGCGAGTCCAACTCGCATTTGGCCGGTTTTTTAAAGTATAACAATCAAAGACTATAATAACCACTTGACTGCGCATACAGTGCCCCGACACTCGAAAACTATTGGCTTTTGGTCGCCTATGTATAGGCTACGGTACTAGTAACCATTTTGGTTGTGTCCAAGTGCTAGACCTCTGTGCACGTTAAATTAATACAATTTTTTATAAATTTTTATGCAATTATCACGCATCAAAATGCCTTCATACGAGGTGAAGTGGTGTGGGAAACATTCCAAGACATCTAGTTACAAAAAGGATGAACTTTTTACCGGTAAGTAAACAGTACGAAAAATTATTTTTGATTTAATCAGATTATGAGCCACCGCAGGGGTCTATCTAAAATGGTCGCTGGGTAAACGAGCACATTCTTTTAGTTGCGCGTTGATGTCTTTTTGGAAAAGTCTCGTTCTTGTATTAGACAATTCTAATGCCTCTAACCCTTTCTTTCCCTTTGTATGTTTATCGTAAAAAATAGTGGTTTTACGTTTAATGACTGAAAGTTGATATCAAAAATAATTAAATTAAAATTAATACAATTTTTACCAACTTCAAAAAAAAGGGGGAGGTTCACAGTTCGTCGGTTTTTAGGGTTCCGTACCAAAATGGCAAAAAGGAACCCTTATGGTGAGACTCAGTCTGTCTGTCTTTCTGTCTGTCACAGCTAGATATCTCAAGAACTGCCTACTAATGCTATCAACTTGAAATTTGGAATAGTTTTAGATGACGTTTGCCCAACTATTTTGCAAATAAGAAAGAAATAGGTTTTTTTTGTTACAGGGACTGAAAGGGGGTCTGAAAAATTCGAAGTAGAGCTACTAGGACATGTGGGGTATCATATGAAAGAGCGCAGTTTGCACATTCTCAAACATTTGTTCTTTTTTTTTTAGGCCGCATAGTTTTCGACTTTTGATGAAAAATGTAAAAAAATACCGTTCTCCCCCTTATCTCCAAAGTTTGCAAAGAGAAAAATTTGAAATAATTCTATGTGATAGAAGTTTATGTAAAGATTACAGGAAAAGTAAAACGAAGTCTAAAAGTGAAGTAAATAGCACATTTTTTCAGAAATCATCAATAAAAGTTACATTAGGTCCACGGTCGGTCAAGAGCTGGCGCTGACATAAAACTGCAATATTCTACACCGCAGGGCACAGTGTTCAAAAACATATGATGGTACAGAACCCTCGGTGCGCGAGACGACTCGTTCTTGCCCGGTTTTTTTATCTTTTTTTTCACTTTGTAGTTTTTGAGGGCAGTGGTCATTTATGTAAAAAAGCTTTTTTCATATGTTTGTTTGATATACTTACATGTTTTTGTGTTTTGAAATATTATAATACCTATTATTTTATAAGGTCGGTTTTAAAATCTCTGATTGGGTATAATTTATTCCCGGATATTCATTTTCATCAATTTGAAATAGAATCAACAAATCATTTAATTGAATTAGCAAGATGCATAATTCAAAAATATGTAGACTCTCGTTTATATTTTGTTAGGAAGAACAATCAGGACCCTAAATTAATTTTAATAAATCAATAATAACAGGATACATGTTATTTTTTTTTTGGTAATTGATTGATTTTGATTAAATATTATTTCTATGATTTTAATTGAGTATTTTTCATAATGTTAAAATCTATTTTATCGATATCGACTATTTTCCCTTAATGAAGTAGAGCAGCCCTAACGATAGGCATACCTACAAGGACTGACCAATAGCAGCCGCGCGTCCTACCTCTTCCCCCGGCCCGCGGTAGTGAGTCGTGTGTTTCGAAGAAATCGGCCTATACGCTCGCTAGTGGTTATATTCTCTTTGATAGCAATACATCAAGTTGGTACTACTATCATGTGACCAGAATTATCATAAAGTACACTACCGATAATACGAACCTAAGGCCGTTAGTTTAAAACTGAATGTTCGAGTAATAGTAATTCTACTACCACCCATGAAAAAGTTAGTAAAGGGCTGTTAATTTATTACGTAAGAATATTTGGGGGGAGGGGGTCCGAAAAAGTCTTATTTTTTTCTTACGTGGGGGTTGGAGGGGTCTAGGTTGTTCTTACGTAAGATTACAAAAGTAAGCAAAAATTATAAGTTTTTAATTTTTTTTAATACTTTTTCTTTGCAATTTTGGTAGATACTGATCTTACGTAAGATTGAAAGGTAAAAATTGTCTTACGTAATAAATGGACAGCCCCTAATAAACATCAATATAAAACGAAGAAAACGTTAGCTAACAGTACCAGGTTATCGAAAAATTGCTATTACAAAAATTGTACCGAAGAATTTATCCAAGCTTCAACCAATTATAAAGCCAAGGGCATTCTTCCACCACTCGTCATATAAATGTTGTAAACACACTTTAGTCATATTTTTTTAGTCATTCTAAAATTGCTTTCATCCAAACTGATTTTGTCATATAGGTTAATTATATTTATTTTATTTTTTATATGCTGCCAATTTTAGATTTTTTTCTAAAGCACATACCTACTTGATCAGATGCATTGCCGGGATTCATTAAAAGATTTTTGTCGTCTGAAGTATTGTTGTTTATACATAACACATTAGAACATATATTATCATAAATAAATCATGTAATATAGAGGGCGAGGCTTGACCCTTGAATTATATTAAGTAAATTCACAAATCGATGACTGTTGCAAATTATAAAAGAAAAAGCGGCATGCGCACATCAATAAAATCACACATGCAATCCAAAGCAAAACACCAATCCACCTCAAGTGATTAAAATCCACATCGTCAGATCATTCACAGAAATGCACTGGGGTTAGCACGCGGATCCTTCTGGTTACGGTATCTTACTGTCAACCATACACCCAGAAACTGCAAGTTAATCGTCCGAATGTTAGTTACAAGTGCAAGCGAAATATTAACAAATGTTTCATGTACATGTACTCGTAGAGAGTATACAGACGTAACGCCGACCGACAGGCGACAGCAAGCCAAACCAACCAACCAATTAAATAATCTGGATGAAGTTAACGCGTAAAAAAATTCATGGCAGCTAAAGGTATGAATAGTAAAGAATTCCAAAACAAATCCACCCTGAATGTTCGTAGCCACGGAGTAGATTAAGCTCTGTTACTTATATACTTTGTGTACGCGCCGCACCTCCGCGGGCTCGCTCAGAACAACCAAACAACGAACACGAACGAAAGAGTGTGAGTGTTATTGAGTTTTTCCATTAGGAATTTCTTAGTAACGGCCCGGAGTTTGGCAGTTGGCGGTGTGATACCCCCGTGCCTCGGAAAGCACGTTAAGCCGTTGGTCCTGCGCCTGAACTCTCTCCGGTCGTGTCGGTTTGCCGTCCCATCGGACCATGAGAGTGAGGGAAGAGGGAGTGCACCTGTGTCTGCGCGCACACTTGTGCACTATAATATCTACCGCGCCGAAGACTAGTCTCCGCTAAGATTGGCCGCCGTGGCCGAAATGCGGTCTGGAGGACTTTATTTCCCAAAGGGTTAGGGGAAGAGGTGTACGCCGACATTATGCCAGTTAGTTTAAGTTCAGCAAGCCAACTGCCATCAAGCGACAATAAATCCAGGCTCCGGGCTGTTACTGAGAAACTCCTGAATCGAACTAGACCTCCCAGCTCAGCAGTAGCGCTTGCGACTCTACTAGACCAACGAGGCAGTACGAATACAATGTTAATTTAATAACAACTAACAGCATTCAGCACTCGACTAGCAGTTGTATTTAATATTGAATGTTGGAAGTAGATTGCTGTCAATGTGTATACACGCTACGAGATAATTTTCACCATATTTGAGTAACAGTAACAAGTAATTAGCTGCTTCTAATGGAGCGGTCATCTGAAATGCTTCAATGTTAATTACAAAAGTATTAGAAAAAATAAATTAAATCGAGAACAATAACTGTATCCATGCGTAATCCTGATTATAGTACCTCGTATCTACATGCAAATATTAATTTACAAAAGAATTATTGTGTGAGTAAAATGTATTATTATTGTGAATGGTGATTGTTGTCCTGCATTTCCACATCCAAGAAATGTCTGACATTCGCGTCAGATAGTAAAATTCCACTTGTTAGTCTTGTTTTGCTATATACGCAGTACAAATGCCATTGAAAGTTGCTAAAGCATTACAATATAGGCACTCAGACATTTCTCGCAGTTTTTTTTATGTAGTGTGGGGCCATTCAAGTATTACGTAACCAGAATTTTAGTATTTTTTAATCCCTCCCTCCCTCCCCCTTGTGAGCAAAAGTAAGCAAAGCTCTTACCCTCCTATGCTTACGTAAGCTTGGTATGTATTTTTTTTAATCTGTTCAAGTTTCTTTATTGTTATATAAGAGTCTAGAAATTAAGATAAAGGAATTTAGTGACCATTTAATATTTATTCAAGCAAATTATTAACATCGTATTTAAATATTGTAAGTATACTTATTAATTTATTTTTTCTCAATATTGTTGACGTGTTCAGCATCCAGACCCCCCAACCCCCATGTCAATAAAAATAAGCAAAGTAAAGACGTTGACCTTTGGTCGTTACGTAATACTTGAATGGCACCCGTGTGAAAAAACAGTCAGTAAATTTTTCTACCGAAGTGTCTAGAATGCTTTCACGGACTGTTTAAATACAAATGTATTGTTAAAAAGAGTTGTGTAGTTATCTATTTAACATGCAATTTTTTTAAATCGTATTTTATAAACAACTTTTAATTACGCAACAAGGCTATCTATTATTATTAATTATGTAACTATAATGTGCTTTAGATACAAACGTTATCGCTATAGATTAATATTTATTTGCAGCTGTTTGTTTTAACTTAACCATATATTTCTTATTGTTTTTTCCATACACATTGTACAAGATTTAATTCAGTAATAGTAAGCTTTACCATATCAAACTGTTTTTATTTATAGATGTACTATCATTGAACAATGATAAAGTATAGATAACTAAAGTCAATAGAACTCACCTCAGTGAAACTGAAAAACAGTCCAATGCCACCGCACAGTTTGAATGCATAGTCAATAGTCTCCTTCAACTTCCCCATACATGGCTGGCATTGGCAATGTATAGACTCAAATGTATTATGGCAACAAATTTTCTGTAATATAGAAAAATAGTTATTAAAATGGAGAAAAATAGAAAAAATTAAAAAAAATCATGAGATTATACAGACGCCAGCAATCAAGCTACTACAATCTGTCAAATTTATGTAATAGATTTTCAACTTTATCACTAAAGCATAAGGTTTAAGGTTGATTGGGAAAATTTGACAGTTTCGGGTAGCTTGATGTGCTGGCGTCTGTACTATTGTTTTATAAAATAATAGCAACGCCCCGAGGTTTCACCTGCATAAGTGTCGATCCCGTGGGAATATCGGCATAAAAACTATCCTATGTCCTTCCCCGGGTTGCAATCTATCTCTCTGTTAAATTTGATCGAAATCCGTTCAATGGTTTAGGCGTGAAAAGGTAACATACAGACAGAGAGACAGACAGAGTTACTTTCGAATTCATAATATTAGTATGGAATAGTTTTTGTCCGCGGCTTCGCCCGCGCGGCGGTCCGGGACCTATGTGTGTGTTATGTTCTAACCAAAGTCATGGTCTACCTATGTGCCAAATTTTATTCAAATCCGTTCAGCCGTTTTAGCGTGAAAGCGTAACAAACTCACTTTCGCATTTATAATATTAGTTAGGATTTTTATTGAGTTGTTTGTGTCGCTTTTTTGTTTATATATGAATAATCGTGATTAGAGATTATCGATAGGTTATCGACAACTGGGCTAGTTGTTTTGTATCAACATTATTATTATCTATTTAGAACAGGATAAAAATTCTAGTTGATACTTCTGTTTGACGATATTTCTTTTCTTTAAATTTCAGAACACTGGACTTAAGCCTGGGTGCATGATTTCTGTGCTTCTTAGTCATTTAGTTACTCTATCTATTGTACAGGGGACTATAAGGTTATTGGACTTTATACTGGCTTCAAGTACTTACATCTACTAGTTCACATGAGGGATGTTCAGCAGTACCATTCTCAGGTATTCTGCTCTGGAAACCACAGCACTGGAACCTCTCCTGAACTTGTTCTTTGACATCGACGGTCACCTTGTTCCATCCCTTGAAACATAAAAAATTATCCATCAACAAAGCTTCCAAGGTCTTAACCACGTGTAACGCTAAACTTTCGAGAAATTTTCCATTGAGGGTCAGTTTAAGTACCGTACCTATATGGATTATTTTACTTGGGAAAAGTTTTTTTCCGAAACTGCTACTGCGACATTCGTCGCGCCCAAACCAACCCCCTCCCCCCTCGACCCCATTTTTATCTTAGCTGTCTGCAGAGATCTATTTATTCACATAAAGTATATACCTAGTGACTTATCAGATTGCACACACACATCGTTTATAAAATATTTACATTGGCCTGAATATGAATGATATGATATAATTTAAACAAAAAAGCTTATTAATTTGTAACAGCCAGAACCAAATCTCAAAATACACACATTATGACGATATTACCATCGACGTATCTTCATATATTTCCCTACATTTTACGTTCCTGTGTTATCGCGATGCCGCCATGTCGTGACGTGGACGTGAACGTCCACAATAATATCCTCACATTAGAAATTATAAAAGCGCACAATAGTTTCAGTTCTGGCAGCAAACTAGCAGCAATCGTACTTTCCAAAATAAGACTGTGCGAATCTCTTCGCATACAATCAAATAATACAAAGTGTGTGATACTTTTTACTTGTTGAATTTCTAAAGCCGTCGCACAGTGTTTTAATAAGGCTATTTTTGGATGCTCCATTTTTCTCAAGAATGCTACTAGATATAATCATTTACATACTTGATTTCGTATCCCCATTTAGCTAGAATCTTTTTCTTTCAAATGAATTAAAAGTGAACACCCAATTTTAAATCTTAATCAGATATAATATGCCACTATTATATTCCCACTCCGTAATACACTTTTGCACATAAACTGTATTAACTGAGTCAGGTATTTTCAAGTCAACACATATATCATTCTGTTTTCTTTTTTAATATATAAGATACATTAAATATGCGGCTACCTACCAAATGATGAAGTCATTGAATGATCTCTCTTTGTAAGTAGTAGGTACATAGATAAGCTGCTGACTAAGACAGACTAAGTCAGAAGCAAGTGAAGATGTTTTTTATGAGATACAAATACAATACAATATTTTTTACATAAAAGAATGTAATTTAGCTATTAACTCACCTGTCGAGCCAGCATTTCCTGATGGTCGGAATTTACAGTGAGGCAGGCACATGCCACTGAAAACTGTACCAAGAACAGAAGGAATAGAATCACCATGTACTGAATACGGAGTTAAGGTTTCAGATAAATATATAGAATACTCTACAGATATACTCACCATAACAAATTACAAATAAGAACTTTTAAGAGTTACAAAGGGTGTTACAATAGTACAGACGCCAGCACATCAAGCTACCCGAAACTGTCAAATAATTCCAATCATCTTTGAACCTTACGCTTTGACGATAAAGTTGAAAATCGATTAAAGAAATTTGACAGATTGTAGTAGCTTGATGTGCTGGCGTCTGTACAAGGGTGTTCTAATTAACTACTAAGTATAACATTTATTTTCTAAACCACAAAAGCAGGGTAAAGCGTAACACACTAACAGTAGGCAATGTCATTTTGACTGTGCAACAACATTCATTGCATTATTTACATTGTTGAGTATACAAATTTATCGAACATAAAGCAATGGATTATCCATTGAATGTGGATGATTTAGATTAGGTTTAAAGAATTTATTCTCTTAAGAACAATATATAGGTTTACTTACAATGAGATACAAATTAATTGCTTAAATCTAAATGAAACACATTTTGCCTCAGCTGCATGCTGTTGAAGTTATACAATTAAATATAAGGTATGTAAGAAGTCGCTAACATTAATTAATAGGTATGCGGTATGACTACATTTTATGGATACGATTTTTTAGTTTCATTTTGAAATTTTCATTTTGAATAGTTTCATAGATTGTGATTGAAAGTATGTTGTGCAATTAGGGTGCAGGTTATAGGTAAGGTGTTACAACATTATAAAGAAGGCATCTCTGTGTCCTGCCTCTAATAATACTACAAAATTAGGAACAAAAAATAGCAATTAAATAAATAGCGGGTATCACTGCAGATTCCTAAAATATTCAGCTGCCAGACTAAGTAGATCTACACTAACCTCATGTGTGATACAGGAATCACACTATGGTCTATCACAGTATGGTCTACCCATGATTTTGCGTAACCTATTATGAAACAAAATACTCATTGCAGTAATGTTACATGAGGAAACAATAGCATAAATATTAGGAAATCTTGATGTATTTAGATAGCAAAGTAGCACAAATTACTTTCTAAACTTGTCCATATCTGTACGCATATTACTTCCTATTTATGCTGTGAAGTGTGTACACAATGATTTTAATATTATCACAATGTATGTTGTCAATTCAAATAAGTAATGTATTAAGAGACATATATCACATAATTGACTTTGGAAAAGGATACAAAGAATAACATAACTTGATGATGTTTGACAGCTCCCAGCAGTCCCAGTAAAGAAATCAAAATGAGGAACACCCCACAGGCCAGTATTCCTCCCACAATCGGCAGGTTGGTGACCAGTGACGACGCCTGCCCGTACACCGCCACTGATATCAGAATGCTGGCCACTACCTGTCAATGTTTTTACATTCACGTTAGGGAAAAACAAGGCTTTAAGACACTACACAGTCATGTTAGAAACTATAAGTTATCAATACAAACAGTATGTAAATACCACAAGATACTATTAATTAAAATCTTACCACATAGAGAATGTTTAACGCAATAAGTGCGTTTTTAGAACAAGTGAATCCTCCACACATGTTGACGCCTGTTACCTACTTAAAAACAAAATCGCTAATTCATTTATACGCAGTTTTATTATCGAAAGTGTGATGGAAAGATACGACACCTTGAAACTCTTTTGTCAATCTATTTGATATCAGTAAACTTACACCACACAGAATCTGAGATAAATGAGCTTAACAAATGACTGTGAAGAAAACTAACACAATATAAATGGTAAATTTAAAAAAAGTATAATCAGACAGCTACGAAGTTATTCTTTCCGGAATCAATTTTATTAATAAAGAAAATAATTTACTCAATGAAAGGGCAATTTGTTCATTGATTCATTGACAAAGGAGAATTTATACGAAATTACTGTCACTGTCACTACCAGTGTGACCATCTTATAAATGGCAAATCTGCCACAGACGGGACAAAAAACCTGCTAAAATCTGCTACACTTGGCACCAAATTGCCAAAAATATGCCTTCATGGAAACGGAAAAAAATACACAATGAATTCAATGAAATTTCTTTAATCAACAAAAATATTTAACAACTAGCTGTGCCCGCGACTTCGTTCGCGTGGTTGTCGGAAAATAATAATGAGTGCCGCTTAGAAAAGGTGTAATTGCCACTCCTTCATTTAAAAGGAAGAATTTTCCGATATTGCCTAGTAAAGCTTCCCTTACCTGGGGTTCTCTACCACAGCCCTTTTGACTGCAGTCACTGCATTTTCATGGTTCCTAATGACAATGCGACGAAGTGTCACTTTGATTTTTGAGAATAAATAAAAATGAAAGCGCCTGCTCGAGGCTGATTATCTGACCAAACAGCCATATGTCCATTTTATTTTTCGTCTGTTTTAGAACACTAACTCCTAAAATCATACCACCATTTTATCTAAGATTGTTGTTTTTGTGAAGTTTGAAGTTAGTTGTTCTTCTCTGTGGTAAATTTTGAAATTCATAACTTGGTATTGTAGATTAACTTACATACCAATATTATGCCTTATAAAGCGTCGAGATATCTAGAAGATAAAAGGAAGAATACATCCAATGTTGTGTTACTCTTAAATCGTACTGAAGCTGAAAAGCAGTTTGAAGTATTTTTGAACTTATTCTGTAAACCTGCGCCCCACATTAGCTTAACTCTCGCCCTTGTTAGATAGCCTGAAGATATCTTGAGGGTCGATATGGTTTTAACCAAGACAATGGCAGACGATCTACAATACTTTTTTATGACATGGCAGTGCTACTTGGGTGTGCAACTGCCGTATCTACTCAATAAATCAACTGCCCGTCTGGCGGAGTATGCTGAAGAGTTATGGTAAATTAAGTAAGGTCAACAAAAAAGGCAAAAAACTTGAAAGTAGTCTCGACTTAAACCTAAAAAAAATGCTTCTCTATAAAAGATGTTAGAAAGGTTGCTTGCCCCTCGAATGAGCTTCTACATAAAGTTGCCCGTGTGAAAAGCAACCCATTTACTTTTGTTATATTTGACACCGGCCGCCCTTGGCCCCTTGAAAAACTACGAAGATGACACCCATGACGAAAACTTTAGACATGATTTTGATTTAGACCTTTTACTGCCAAAAACCAGAAAAACAAATTGTAAAGCCCGTAGGTACACCCCACTTATACAGTTATACGCTTATACAGTATATAGGTGTCCATCGTTAAAAAAAAAAACTGAATACAAAAAATATAACCGACTTCTTTAAAAAACCCTACAAAGTGCAAAATAACCTTAGTTTGGGAAGTCGTTGGCATTAGTTTGGGAAGTCGTTGGCAAGAAATTACAGACTTATGGAACCAAAGGTCTATTGCACTTTGAAGTGTTTTGTTTTTGAAGTCGGTTGTATTTTATTTTATTTCACACAAACTCGTGTAAGTACTACTTTATGTTGAAAAGCATGAAAACAACACACATGAAAAAAAAAATTGCAGCCTCCATCTTCGATTTACATTTTGACGTCACTATCGGCTTCAGCACCCTCGAAAACCATGAAAACGACACCCAAGACGATTATTTTTTAAATTTGCAGCCGCCAGCTTGGATTTTCATTTTAACCTCACTATTGGCTTTAGCACCCTCGAAAACCATAAAAACGACACCCATGACGAAAAATTTGAAAATTCTTACAACTGCCATCTTGGATTTTCTTTTTCCTCACTATCGGCTTCAACACCCTCGAAAACCATGAAAACGATACCCATGACGAAAAATTTGAAATTTTTGCAACCGCCATCTTGGATTTTCATTTTGTCTTCACTATCGGCTTCAGCACCCTTGAAAACCATGAAAACGACACCCACGACGAAAAATTTGTAAATGTTTGCAACCGCCATCTTGGCTTTCCATTTTGACCTCAATATCGGCTTCAGCACCCTCGGAAACCATGAAAACGTCCCCCATGATAAAAAAAATTAGGTAACCGCCATCTTTGATTTTCTTTTTGACCTCACTATCGGCTTCAGCATCCTCGGAAACCTTTAAAATTATCTCTCTCTCTGTCTCTTTCTATTACTATGAAAAGTGAGGCATAACGTGACGATTTCTCCCATTTTGAATGAATTTGAATTTGAAATGGAAAGCGATAATCATTATCTGTACTGGTACTTTTTAAATTAACACAGACATAAGTATCTGTACATTTATGTTTTCTAGAAGGTTTGGAACATGAATCAGACCATTAATAATTTTAAAGAGCATAATTAGATCTATCTGTTTTCTGCGGTTTTCGAGTGATGTAAGGTTGAAGTGAGTCAGTCTTTCAGGGTAGGTCTTGTGTTGGGGCAGCTGATAAATTTTTATCGCAGGTACCTAGTGAAGCCCTTTTGGACGCGTTCGAGTCGATCGATATGAACCTGGTAGGTAGGGTTCCACACCTGCGATGTTTAATCGAGTACACTTCTGACTAGGGTGAAGTAGAGGAGTTTGAGGGTGCCAATAGACGAAAAGTCATGGCAGACACGCTTCAGAAATCCTAACATTTTAGTTGCCTTTTTGACAATATTGTCTGTATGTGGAATGAAAGTAAGCTGGCTGTCGAGGTAGACTCCCAAATCGCGAATTGAGTTAACCTTCTGCAGTGTTTCACCGTTCAACGAATACGAGGATGGCAGGGTATTTCGTTTTTTTGTGAAGGTCATTTGTTTACACTTTTCGGCGTTAAGAGTCATCCTGTTCTCTAAACACCAGTTTTGCACTGAGTTTAGGTCCTCTTGCAGCAAGGATATATCCCTCACTGAATTTATTTCCCTATAAAACTTGACATCGTCTGCAAAGAGTGAACATTCACTGTGCCATTATCTGTGACTGTGCTTAATGCAGTTCACTATATCGTTTACGAATACAAGGAACAATATCGGACCCATGTGGGAGCCTTGTGGAACTCCCGAGGTGGAATAATAAAAGAAAGACTGGTGACCCTTTACTACGACCCTTTGTTTACTGCCGGTTAGATACGACTCGAACCATTGGAGAAGCTGTCCGAATATGCCGAGATTTGAAAGTTTCTGCAGAAGGATCTGGTGGTCGACTGTGTCAAAGGCACTACTGAAGACTGTATAAATGGAGTCAACTTGTGAGCAAGAGTCGATAAGTTCTCTTAGGTCATTGACATAACCAGTCAGGTTCGTCGTGGCGGATCTTTGCATACAGAAACCATGCTGTTGGGATGGTAGCTCTATTTTGAAATAAGATGTTAGAATAGGACACATGAGGGATTCAAAGACCTTCGAAAACACCGATGTAATTGATATTGGCCGATAGTTTTGAATGTTAGTTGCTTCACCTTTTTTAAAGATGGGCACTACATTGGCATTTTTCTATTCAGAGGGGAATTGTGCTGTTTCGATTGAGTGGTTCGAAATTATTTTTAGCGGTAGGGCCAAGCTATTCGCAGAGTTTTTAACAAACAATTGTGGAAAACCATCCGGTCCTGGACCCTTGCATACGTTAAGTTTTTTAAGGACTTTAATCACGTCTCTTTCGGAGAATGTGACCCGACTCAAGCTGTTTTGGGGATACTTGTGATCTGTCTGTAATGAAGCATGTATTGTTTCTTCTGATGGGGTGAAAGTTGAAGAGAAATGAGCAGCAAAGAGCTTGCAGACGTCGTCTCCGGAGGTGGCTAGCCGATTATTTAATTTCATCTCGGACGGTATGTCATTGGACTTCGATTTTTTTGCTTTTACAAACGACCAAAAGACTTTAAGGTTTGGTGATATGCCCTTCTCGATTCTCGTCACGTAGTCTTTGTATTTTCTTTTGATCATAGTATTAGCCCTTTCGCCTAACAATCGGTATTCGTAGTTGTCGCGGGGATTATTATATTTTTTAAACCGTAACCTAAGCTTTTCCTTTCCGTTTAAAAGTTTTATGAGGGCCTTTGGAAACCAAGGAGGGTACTTATTTTGTGATGCTTTCGTTTTTGGCACGATCTCGTCAGTTATATTATGGAGATGTTTGTATAATACTTCCACCATTGCATCAACATCTGCACACTCGGACAAGCATGCAGACCAATTGACCTGTTTTATTCGATCATTCAACAAAGTATAGTTCGCATTACGGTAATTGTATTTTACGGAGCGTTTACATTTAAGGGTAGTAAATGACATATTTTTTATAACAACTTCTAATGGATCCACCATTAGAAGTTGTTAGATGAGAGTCTACAACTGACAAGGGGGTTTTACAATCATGAACAAATCCGCCAGGAAAGTTAGACAAAATTAGATCTAGGGATTTGCCTAGTAGATTTTTTACAGGGTTTAATTGCTCAATATTATTTAGGGACAAACAGTCTATTAATGAGTAACCCAGTGGGGTATTGTAATTACTTGGTGACATGGATGTGCATTCATTTCCGCTTTCGTCCAGATACCATTTAATGGACCCAAGATTGAAGTCGCCAGCTATTAAAGTTTGGTCTCCAGTTGTGTCAATGACCGACGTAACTTTGTCTAGAAACGAGTCAAGTGTTGATTGGAAGCAGGCGGGACCCATATCATTTTTATTATATTTTCAAATTCAAATGGGTCCCGCCTGCTTCCAACTTTTATTTAATTTAAAATGGGCTTGTTTTTAGCTTTTCAGTTTTTTTTTAACTTACGTTTCTTACCGCAGTCGGGTTTTTTTATTTTTTTAAATAACTTTTTTTATTCCCATTTGTGATTTTTAGACTTACCCATAAGTTTTCAGAGTCGGTCTCGAGTTGTGACATGCGAACGGGCTCGATAGACTTCAGGACAGCTATAAGTACACCTCCACCCTTTTTCTTCCTTGCGTTTGTCGAGGCTCCGTCTTTGCGATAGATATTGTACCTGCAGTCGAATATTTCCCCGTCGTTAACGCTGTCATCTAACCATGTTTCTGTCCCTATAATAATGTCGTAGATGTTGTTTTGCGCGTTCAGCATAATGTTGTTTAATTTGGATTTCATTCCTCTAAAATTTTGATAGTAATTGTTGAATGCGAGTGTTTAGTACAGGGTTTTGTGTCAGTAATTCTGTCGTTCCGATTATAGCAGTGCAACTGCTTCTAGGCTGCGTATTTGCTTAGCTGGTATCCCATCTGCTTTCCGAATTTAGGATACGTCCATCGCGCACCCATACATACTTGTAGCCTTTGTCTCGTGCTGCTTTTCTGGTAGCTGCTGTTATTTCGTCATAAAGGTAAGCCTAATAGGACGTGATTATTCACAACATATTATTGATATTTAAATCACAATAATAATGTTTTCGTTAGTAGGTACTACATCGCGCCAATAGATGGCGTTACGTGTTCCCAAAAAACAGGTTTCAACAGTATAGTTCAGTTTCGGAAAAAAGTGGCTGTGACATATGGACGGACAGACAGACAGACAGACATGACGATTGCATAAGGGTTCCGTTTTTTGCCATTTGGCTACGGAACCCTAAAACGTAGTAAAAAGTTGTTCTAGAATACATTAAATCAGGGGTGTCAAACTCGATTTTGAAGAGGGCCTTATATTAGATTTAGAATGTGTAGGCGGGCCAGGTTCAAATTAAAATACTAAAACATACTAAATTATTTTAACATCTTTATTTATTTAGTTATATATAGTTGTTACAAATCATACCAAAAGTAAGAAAGAGGGTGAGGGAGGGGCGCAGTATGCGTTAGCTGCACGGACGAAATAGAAGACGACTTCGCGCGCGCACGAGAGAGAGAAAAGCATAACTAACACTCTCTCACTCGTCTTGTCAGGCGCTACTCTTCAAATTACTTTTAAGTAAAGCTCGCGTATTTTTAAATCTGCGTAGAGGCATTGAGTGCAGTCTAAAATCTCTAAAAAAAGATTCATTTTTATCTGTGATATAATTGTGATCGCGGGCCGTATCGAAATGGCCCGAGGGCCGGATTCGGCCCGCGGGCCGTATCTTTGACATGACTGCATTAAATTGATTATATCTTTTGATATAGATCGATTGCGATTTACACCGCATTATATTGTAGTCTTTGATTGCGATGAAACAAAAACTAATCGCTACTCCGAGTTCTACACCATATTTGAGTACTTATAAAAATTAACCATATTGTTTGGTACTTTTTACGTTGAGCCTGTTCAAATCAATAATCAATAATCCGTCATCTGTTGGTTATTCTTTAACACCCCAACTATTTTTTTTGGAAATATTTTCAATGTACATAAACGCCTCGTCTACAGATTTATTACCTATATGTATAGATTTTCTTATGCATTATTATACCTGTAAACTAGGTACTTACTCTTCGTATCCTCATTTGCCTCCAAATTTTCGTCATTTTCGGTGTACAGTCACAGTCACCAAAGGAGATAAGTAACCAGGGTTATCGGATATAGTTAGTTTAATAAGAAACCGATGAATGTTTTAGAATAAAATGTAATTTAATTAATAGAAAACAAACAGTTCATTTGTCAAATTAAATTCGAAAACATCAATCAGATTCTTACTTTTGTTGCTGATTTCTGAAGTGTGCTATTTAATCTGTAATCTTTACATAAACTTTCACACAGAATTATTTCAGAATTTTCTCTTTGCAAACTTCAGAGATGAGGGGTAACGGTATTTTTTTTTACATTTCATCAAAAGTCGAAAACTATGCGGCCTAAAAAAACAGAATAAATGTTTGAGAATGTTCAAACTGCGCTCTTTCATATGATACCCCACATGCCCTAGTATTGTATTGTATATTATTGCCACTTCGAATTTTTCAGACTCCCTGTTGCAAAAAATATACGTGGCGCTGTTTGTTTCAAAGTTTCGAGCTGTCAGAACACGATGACCGATGTCACTCGGTTAATCGGTTTTGACGTTTTAGTCGGTGAGCTTAGTTCGGAAATCGCCTCATTCGGAATTTCGGATACGATGCGAATCGCTTGAGTGAGCTCGCGACTGGGCTGGCAACACTGGTTTTGATATTAATTAGTTTGGCAGCACTGGTTTTGGAGGGAACTGAGAAAAGTCAGATCACAGAGTCATTATACTATGAGTCAGATTCAAAGAGTAAAGTAACTATAGAGGCAAAGAGTAACAACTCTGTGGTATTTGCATGTATGGAAAGTGCTGCCACCTTGAGTTTGGTGGGTGAACTAAGGCTATACACCTACCTATAGATACAAATATACACCTATCTATAGATATGCAATGCATAATATCTCGTATATTCTCTCGTATACTGACTCGCTACTCATAGTAATACGCATACTTACTTACTATGAGTAGCAACAAAACTTAACAAAACAAATAACAGTAACAAGTAACAACTAAAACAGAAATAACTGAGATAAACTCGGAATTACGGGAAGCGCATCAAAGTCGGGAAAGCCGGAATTGACAATGGCGGATGCTCGCAGTGTTGCCAACAGATAAACTAGCTCTCCACCAGATTCAACTTCGAAAACCACTAATAAAAATCGGCCCTACTACAAAATTCGCTAAAATTTCCACTAAATAATTTTTTGGTTTTTGTGAAAGAAAACAGTAATTAAAGTAGTTATATTAGTAAAAAAAATCTTTATTATCACGTACTAAAATATTTAAAATCAGTAAATCACCATAAAATATTATTAGTAAATCAACAAGTCAAGATGAGGATCATAAACATTATTCAATAAGAACAACAACAAGAAAAAAAAAATGATATTCTAAAATTCGTCTTCAGATGAATTTTTGTCTGCACCATCATCGGTTTCACATTTATATGATTCTTGGGTACTGATTTGTTATAGAACTTTTATTAGAATTTACCTACACAGTAAAAGTAAATATTTCTGAAAATTAAATGAAGAAAAAAATAACGAGTGTGCTTATGACCACACGACTGAAGTGAAACTTTAAACGTAGAATATTGAATGTATTGAACAAAATATTAATTCATAAAATTGTTCAAAACGAAATAGAATTACGAAAAATAAACAAAGAATCACCGTTCGCGTAACGCTAGTAAACTCGCAAACGAACTACTGACTGAAATATATACAATGTGTTGATTTGCATCCTAGTCAAATTCAAGGACGTAATTATGCTAATGATTCTCGACCCAAATCAACAATAAAATGAGTAGGTTTTTTTTTTTTTTTTTCTTAGTTAAGGAAATCCGTAAGTGTGAACCAGCCGTATTTAAACGCGGCCCGTCTGTTACTAGCCCTATAACCGCGCTTCACACACACACAAATGCAAACCATTCTAGCAACTCTCATTCGATAAATTCGTAGGTAATCAATCCCATCTCCCAATCACACTCCCGCGCCGCTCCTAGCCAAGCCCCTTTTCCCCGCCGTCGCCGCGCGCCGCGGCGCCGGCGCCGACACTCCAACAGTGTGATTGAACTCGCCGAAGTGTTCGCAAGTGCGCTTTGCGAATTTCCGTACATCGAGACGTAGTTACAAAGTGTGATGACGGACAATTACTCAAATGCCGAGTTGGTGGAGATGGTCGCCATCAGTGGAGACAGCCTACGTGGAGCCATCCGGATGTTCGTGGAAATGTATCCCGATCGGCCACAAGACATTCACCCAGGTGATAATGCTGAGCGGGTTACATTTTGGTCGCTGGTTCCTGGAACACCAAGACGCCAACATCCTGTGGATGGACGAGTGTTTACCTAAGAGTTGAAAGTAAGTATACCACGTACTTATACTTAACTAGCACGTCTTTCCATTTCATCAAACGTAGAAAACATCATTTTTAGACTTAGTAGATCGGTACACTAACTAAGGTAGGTATTATTGCCGGCCCTAAGCCCGTTATGTAGGAAGGAAAGTTTCAAATCAACCAATTTAATCCACAAATAAAAACAAAATCATTTAATCATCTGATAACAGGTCAGTGAACTTTTCTTTGGCGCACTAGTATTACTGTCATTAGTAAGATTTCCGTATTCCAATGATGCTCAAAAATGAGTTAATTATCAAGCGAAATTTATGACAATAATGTAGGTGATTTTCGAAATAAAATTAGGTAAAATAATTGCTACCGGTCGGGTCATTGCTACGCGGCGCGACGGCGATACCTTTTCGGGGAAAAACAGCTGCATGCATTGTCGCTGTGTGCGTAGTCGGGTGATTCTGTTTTATTTGTATTGAATTAAGGGTGTAATTCTGAAATACTGTTAAATTTCAACAACAAAAAAAAAGCAGCGCTTACTAGTTATTGCCCCATAACGTACTTCAATTGATTATTTATGTATTTTATGACAACCTCCTGAACTTTGACGAGGATGCAAATCAACACATTGTATATATTTCATTTACTAGCTATAAGAGAAAGAGAGAAAGAAAATGTGCGCGCGCACTGCTCTCTCTTGCTCCTACACTGTGATACAGACAATAAGCCTGCAGTGTGCTTAGATATACGGAACGTATTTTGCTATGAGAGGAAGAGAGAAAGAAAATGTGCGCGCGCACTGCTGTCTCTTGCTTATATCCCCCACTTAACTTCCGTTCGCCTTGCCCGATCACACTTTTCGTAACGCTTACGTCACGCGTTCGCCAGCTTACTCCCCAAGTCAAGCGTGCGTAAAGAAGTTTCACTTCAATAATATATTTCATAATGTTTTAGTAGCTTAGTGGTTGAGTGATAGCATTTTCAGTAATTGAAACTAAACCACCAGCTACTAAAAGCAACATTTCGGCACTAAAAGGGGGTCGAAACCATCAGTATTAGTGGAAAATACACTAAGTTGGTAACACTGGATGGCCGGCGACAATGACAATTGTTTGACAAACAAGACAAGACGGCTGCCAAGTTTTTTTAACCCGCCAAACTCCAGATGTCGCTGTCGTCTGTTCAGCTCAGTTAACAGCTCAATACCATTGACAACTTAATTTGGTCGGGTTATACGCGAAGATTTAGTATGGAAAAGTAATGAATGCTAATTTCTCTTAAAATACAACACTTGGAAATCTGAATTTTTGGTCACTTTAACTTCTTTAGGAGTACTAATTTTTGTATAAATTTGGGAAGAAATCACAGAGTTTTTATTATGGAAATCTTGAAATGAAAATTTGGCACCGTGACTACCGCCACCCCACCAATGGCATGGTATATCTCGTAAACTACTGGAGTACTAGTGTCGAATTTTGGGTACTTATTTTATCTGGCAGGGTACTAATTTTCTATGTAGGCTTGAGGAAAGCGACAAGCTTCTCTAACTTGGAATCAACATTCAAAATCGTGGTCCTGCTGAACAATTGCGAGAAAGTTATCATCGTTGATTTCTCAGTAAATACAAATGTTACAGTTCTGTTTTTTTTACGTAATAAATCACATTTATGGGTACTAATTATTTGTATACTTAGAATACCTGTAGCGTGCCCCCTTTTTCGGCGCTCATGGTGGTCCTGCTGAAGGGAGAGTGACTACCGCCGGACCACCTTCAAAGTCGATTTTCTCGAAAACTACTAAGGTACCAATTTTGTGGTTCGAGTACTAATTAGTACCAATTGAGTACTAATTATTTACCAAATATGAAAGCGATTGGCGTTGGTGGTCCGGCGGTAGTCACGGACATATCTAAAACTGTTCCAAATTTCAAGTTGATAGCATCAGTAGTTCTTGAGATATGCAGCTATGACAGACAGACAGATAGACAGACAGTCAGACAGACTGAGTCTCACCATAAGGGTTCCGTTTCACCATTTTGGTACGGAACCCTAAAGAGGGTTTGATTCTTGCATTTACTGTTATTTAATTATGTTCCATTCCCTGGCGATATACTCAACCCGGTAACTAGCTAAGCCAACCAAGGTGATAAAACTATAGTATAAAAATAATGGCGCAAGTTAACGAAAACATTTATTTCTTACTATACCTACTCAACATTTCTATAGTTTAAATTAAAGGTTATAAACAAACAAACATATTGATAAACAATCTACCAATGAACAAAATATGATTTTAGTCAACTTTTTCAGCAACGTTTGTAGTTTCGGAGACATTTAATTCTTTAAATTTTTGTTCAAAAAACTGTTTCCTATGAACTAGGGCTATACGTGGTTGTCGTATACCAAAATTTTCATTTCCCAATTTACTGTATTTCTTTTCACCTTCTCTCCCCATTAATTCTCTAAGAGCTTGATTTCTATTTAAAATTTTTTCATAAAATATTTTGCCACTTTCAACAAATACGGGACCAAGTTCACATAATCTCTGGTCAGTGTCTGCTTCATAATAAACTTCTGTCATATCTTTCATAAGAAAGTAGGTACCTGATGCAAACATGCCTATTATTGAGTATAATACCCCTCTTATAAACGGAGGTGCTGCATATAAGTTTAATCTTCTATTAAGATATTGAGAAAGATTGTAAGCAAGAAATAGGCATGTGAACGGATATGCAGCTTCATAAATTATTTTGTTATTCTGCGTCGTCATGATCTCCCTACATATCGCAAATTCTTGCACTTTTTCAGGAAGTATTATAGCATCAGCCAATTTTTTGCCAGCTTCCGATTCCCAGTCGACTTTCTTTTGGTTCACCTGAAAATATTTTATACATGTTAGTAAATAATGCCTTTGCCCAGGAGTAGGACAGTCTAGGCTAGTAAAAAAGTTAAATAATTATTAAAATCTTAAACAAAGAGGTATTTTGCAGTCGGTCTTTAAATGAGTGACAATCCATATCATGCCGAGACCCCTCTCTATCTATGCCTCGTAAAGTTTAAGCCGTGTCGGCCCTAGCTTTTATTCATCGATGTTTGATACACCCGTATCGGAGACTGGACTACCCAGTCAGGAGCCTGAAAGTCTGACAACCAGTCTTATCAGTCCACAAGTAGTATTTACACAATACTCCTTTATAATGTTACACAGTAACTCAGTTGTGGAGGTTGGATAGGCAGTCGGTCCATACCGTCGTGTCACGACTGTGGCACGGCGGACAACACGGCGCAGCACACTCTCGCCCAGGTGTGCCCGTCGTGGTCCGAGCCGTGCCGCAGTCTCACCGCGGCGATCGGAACGGACCTCTCGCTCCCCGGCTTGGTCAACGCCATGCTGGGGGATGAGGGATCCTGGGCGGCAATCGCCTCCTTCTGCGAACACGTCATGTCCCAGAAGGAGGCGGCGGAGCGCGCGCGGGAGGAAGACCCTCTCGCGGCGCCGCTCCGAAGGCGGAGAGGGGTCGAAGAAGACGTCAGCATGACAGTCATCTCCGACTCCTCCCAGGTGGAAGCCAGCAGGCGACGGGTGCGGGGGCACCCTCGCCTGTATTTCACAGGCTTCCACCAGCGCCGGACGGGAATGGCCAGGTGTTCCCGGCCATTCCCGTAGCCCCCCAGCCAGGGGGATATGCGGGGCCCGCCAGATAGGCAGGCATGCGCCGGGGGGGTTGTGGACGCAAAGGCTGAGCCGGATTCCCATGACCCCCCCATCAAGGCGATGAGGGAACACCTTTGAGTTTTAGTGGGTATACTGCCACTCTGGCAGGGAGTCCCACATACTCCGTCTCGTCACCCGACGAGCGGAGATGCGTAATGTCATTTCTCAGCGAAAAAAAAAAAAAAAAGAAGGCAGTCGGTCCATGAAAAATACTGGTGAAATAAAAAAATCCAATTAGGCTGAGAATCAGCACTTTTCGAACGTCAAATGGTATTCAACTGCATCCGGTTCGACTGGAAGCTAACCACGACATAATTGGGAAAGGGTTATAGGATAATTAAATAAATAATTCACATTCTCTTGACTATCTTCTAATCAGAACTACATTTTAATTGCCAAGTTCCAACATAATCAGTTCGCAAGTGAAAATTCAGCAGGGAAAAAATCAAATCCACGTCTAAGAGAAGAAAAATAAGGGTTGATCCCTATTTTTCTAGCCTTTTTTTTACTGACTAAAACCCACCCGTGTTCCTTCCTTAGCCCTAAAGCGTGGATTTTATTTTCCAATTTTAAATGGGACTAACTTCAAGGTATACCCTATCCAATAAAAAAAAAAAAGGATCTTCAAATCCTCCTTCTTTTCGTCGGTCAAAAAGCGCAAGTGGGTAACTCTGTCTGTTACTTTTTCACTTTCACGCCTTATACGGCTGAACAGATTTTGATAAAATTTGACGCACAGGTAGACCATAACCTGAGCCCTAACCTAGGATATTTTTTATCCCGGTAGGAAGTTCCCGTAGGATAATCTTCGATCACCTTGCGAAAGAAGCCGCTCGCAAAAGATGCAAACTGTTGTCCGCGACATTGTCTGCGTGTATTTAAATACACGCAGACAATGTCGCGGGCAACAGTACCATTACCGGGGTACAGTAAAATTCTGGATATTTTTATTGATGAATGATTAATCATTTATTAATAAAAATATTGTGCTTGTCATTCTTGGGGGGGTTTTGCCATAATCGCCACGCTTGGCAGGCGGGTTGGCGATCGCAGTATAGTATGGTGGTGGAATGCATAGAGAACGCTGCTGCCCATTCTCCGGTACGACCCTTAGTCGCCTTTTACGACACCCACGGGAAGTATGGGGTGGTGCAATTCTTGAAGTCCGACACCACACGGACATGGACAAAACGAAGGTCATGTCAAATGCCCATGTAACACCCACTCTCATAAAAATCGGAGACGCTACACTCGAAGTCGTGGACGAGTACGTTTACCTAGGACAAACCGTCCAGTTAGGTAGGTCTAACTTCGAGAAAGAGGTAAATCGACGAATCCGACTCGGCTGGGCAGCGTTCGGGAAGCTACGCAATATCTTCTCGTCCCACATACCGCAGTGTCTCAAGACGAAAGTCTTTGACCAGTGTGTGTTGCCAGTGATGACTTATGGAACGGAAACGTGGTCGCTCACAATGGGCCTTATAAGAAGGTTAAAAGTCACCCAAAGGGCAATGGAGAGGGCTATGCTTGGAGTTTCCCTGCGTGATCGAATCAGGAATGAGGAGATCCGCAGGAGAACCAAGGTAACCGACATAGCCCGAAGAATTGCCAAACTTAAGTGGCAGTGGGCGGGGCACATTGCTCGCAGAACAGATGGCCGATGGGGCCGAAAGGTTCTGGAGTGGCGACCGCGTACCGGAAGACGTAGCGTTGGAAGGCCTCCCACAAGGTGGACCGATGACCTTGTGAAGGCCGCAGGAACCCGTTGGATGCGGGAAGCACCAACTAACTAATCAGAGCTACATTTTAATTGCCAAGTTCCAACATAATCAGTTCGCAAGTGAAAATTCAGCAGGGAAAAAATCAAATCCACGTCTAAGAGAAGAAAAATAAGGGTTGATCCCTATTTTTACCCGACTGCGTCAGAAGGAGGGTTATTCTAGCCTTTTTTTTACTGACTAAAACCCACCCGTGTTCCTTCCTTAGCCCTAAAGCGTGGATTTTATTTTCCAATTTTAAATGGGACTAACTTCAAGGTATACCCTATCCAATAAAAAAAAAAAAGGATCGTCAAATCCTCCTTCTTTTCGTCGGTCAAAAAGCGCAAGTGGGTAACTCTGTCTGTTACTTTTTCACTTTCACGCCTTATACGGCTGAACAGATTTTGATAAAATTTGACGCACAGGTAGACCATAACCTGAGCCCTAACCTAGGATATTTTTTATCCCGGTAGGAAGTTCCCGTAGGATAATCTTCGATCACCTTGCGAAAGAAGCCGCTCGCAAAAGATGCAAACTGTTGTCCGCGACATTGTCTGCGTGTATTTAAATACACGCAGACAATGTCGCGGGCAACAGTACCATTACCGGGGTACAGTAAAATTCTGGATATTTTTATTGATGAATGATTAATCATTTATTAATAAAAATATTGTGCTTGTCATTCTTGGGGGGGTTTTGCCATAATCGCCACGCTTGGCAGGCGGGTTGGCGATCGCAGTATAGTATGGTGGTGGAATGCATAGAGAACGCTGCTGCCCATTCTCCGGTACGACCCTTAGTCGCCTTTTACGACACCCACGGGAAGTATGGGGTGGTGCAATTCTTGAAGTCCGACACCACACGGACATGGACAAAACGAAGGTCATGTCAAATGCCCATGTAACACCCACTCTCATAAAAATCGGAGACGCTACACTCGAAGTCGTGGACGAGTACGTTTACCTAGGACAAACCGTCCAGTTAGGTAGGTCTAACTTCGAGAAAGAGGTAAATCGACGAATCCGACTCGGCTGGGCAGCGTTCGGGAAGCTACGCAATATCTTCTCGTCCCACATACCGCAGTGTCTCAAGACGAAAGTCTTTGACCAGTGTGTGTTGCCAGTGATGACTTATGGAACGGAAACGTGGTCGCTCACAATGGGCCTTATAAGAAGGTTAAAAGTCACCCAAAGGGCAATGGAGAGGGCTATGCTTGGAGTTTCCCTGCGTGATCGAATCAGGAATGAGGAGATCCGCAGGAGAACCAAGGTAACCGACATAGCCCGAAGAATTGCCAAACTTAAGTGGCAGTGGGCGGGGCACATTGCTCGCAGAACAGATGGCCGATGGGGCCGAAAGGTTCTGGAGTGGCGACCGCGTACCGGAAGACGTAGCGTTGGAAGGCCTCCCACAACGTGGACCGATGACCTTGTGAAGGCCGCAGGAACCCGTTGGATGCGGGAAGCACAGGATCGGTCGAAGTGGAGGTGCTTGGAGGAGGCCTATGTCCAGCAGTGGACGTCTTTCGGCTGAAATGATGTCGACGCCTGGGGCGTCCCCGGCGGCGGCTGAGACGGGAGGCTCTCTCCCTGAACCGTCCCGCCACCTCCTTCGCTAGCATGACTGCTTCGCAGAAGGAGGTGACTACCTCCCACTCCCTCTCGCCCCGGACCATGGCTTGCACCAGGGCCGCACGCGAGAGGTCGCCGCCGCTGCCGATCACCTCTACGAGGACACAGCGGTGCTCCGCCCAAGCGGGGCAGACCTCCACCGTGTCCTCTGGGCGATCCTGGCAATGGTGACACCCGGGAGTTTCCTCCCGCCTGATGATGTGCCTTATCGCCGCTATCGCGGCGTGCCCTGCGCTGGGTTGCGACAGTCGCTCTTTCCATGCCGCCATGAGATCGCGCCGGAGATCCGTCCGCTCCGCAGCGATTTGCCGCGGAAGCGGATCCTCCCCCGGCGTAGTGTCTCCACGCGCCACTCACACAGGCGCGCGAGGACTATCGCTTCCAGATCCCACGGCGGCAGTCCGGCAAGGAGGCTTGCCGCCTCGCCCGAGATCGTGCGATAGCCCTGGATAAGCCTTATGGCTACCACCTTCTGGGGCGCGTTCAGGTAGTAGGCGGCTCGCCGCCGCAGTGAACGCGCCCACACCGGGGCCCCGTATAGGGCCATGGACCGCACGACCCCCGCGTAAAGACTCCGGCAGGAGGCGTTTGGCCCCCTAAGGATGGGCAAGAGCCGCTTGAAGGCGGCCCTGGCCTGTTCCAGTTTGGGGGCCAAACGTCGGAAATGCTCCACGAAGTTCCAGCGGCTGTTGAGGACGAGACCCAGGTATTTCATCGTCATCTCGACGCCGATGAGAACCCCTCCTACCGTTAGTTGGGGTCCCGATGGTGGCGGGTTCCGGGGCCCATGAAACGACATGGCCTCGGACTTGTGCAATGCCACCTCGAGACCCAACTGCCGGATCGTTTCCACGACTATCGCAACCCCGCGTGTCATCGCGTCGGCCGCCGCCTGATGCGACCTCCCCTGCGCCAGGACCAGCGTGTCGTCAGCGTAGCAAACCACGGCGCTGACGCCATCAGGGAGGTCGGCCCGCAGCACCCAGTCGTAGCCGATGTCCCACAGGAGCGGCCCCACAACCGATCGCTGCGGGACACTGCACGACATCTCTCGCCGGTTCCACTCCCCATCGCGATGGGGGTAGATGACGGCTCTGTCCGTCAGATACGCCTCGACTATTCGACGGAGGTAGGGTGGCACCCGGTGATACCGGAGTGCCTCCACAATGCACCTCCAGGGCAGGGCGTTGAACGCGTTGGCGATGTCGAGTGACACCGCCACAACGACCCCACCCCGGGACACCGCGTCCCCCGTCGTAAGGGCTCTCACGCGCATGATGGCGTCCACCGTCGAGCGCCCCTTGTGGAAGCCAAACTGGCTGTCCGCAAGATCCGGCCCCGTCCTCACCAGGTGCCCGACGAGGCGGCCCGCAATCACTCTCTCAAAGAGCTTGCCGACCTCGTCGAGCAGCACGATGGCCCGGTATGCGGACGGAGAGTCCGCAGGAAAATTTCTACGCTTGAGGTCTAGAATCATCTGGAATATGATGGTTTGCGCGTCGATGTCCGTGCCAGTGCCATCCTGTATTATTACTATGGAAGTTTGGATTTTGAAGAATATTATAAATCATAATCATTACAATCATCAATACTGAATGTCATGTCTTCAAGAAATAGTCATTTAATTGGACAATTCGAACAGAGAGTTGTTGGTAGCTGTTTATAATTTTAATGATTATTCTTCGATAATTTTAATGATTAACTTTTTTATTACCATACAACCTGACCTACTGAAAATTGCGAATTGGAAAAAAAAGTGAGAAACTTATATCTAATTACCCGTGATTTGTGTAATCTATCTTTCTATATACCTACTTATAAAAAAGAGAAATGCGAATCAAAGAGAAATGCGAATTAAAGAGAATTGCGAATTGAGAATTATTTTACACTTTAACGGCTGGAGTCCAACAACTATAGAAGAATAAAGCTAATGTCACATAGTATGAAGGCTTGGAAGAAAGTTATTGAAAGGCGACTGAGAGAAGAGAGTGAAATTTCGCAAAACCAATTCGGTTTTATGCGTCGAGGAACATCAAATGCCATCTTTGCCATCCGCCAGCTGTGCGAGAAATACAGAGGTGCTCATAAAAACTTGCACATGGTATTTGTTGACCTCGAAAAGGCATACGACAGAGTGCCTCGTGAAGTTTTGTGGAGGGCGCTGAAGGAGAAAGGTGTGCCAGGGAAGTATGTGCATTGATTAGAGCGATGTACAGTCGATGCATTTACCAAGTCTACAGTGGGCACCACTGGCAGCTTCGATGTGGCTGTCGGCTTGCACCAGGGTTTAGCACTCAGCCCGTACCTCTCCGTGCTGATAATAGATGCTCTTACATCAGATATCCGAGAAGAGGCTCCCTGGTGTATGCTGTTCGCCAATGACAGATTGGAGGTGTGATGGGAAAGATTCGAGACCGTTGGCCTGAGAGTAAGTCGGACCAAAACCGAGTACCTGTTTTGCGATTTTGGCGGTCTCTCCAATCCTGTGCCCATATCTCTCGCCGGAACGCCCTTATCGATCTGCTCCGACTTTCGGTACCTCGGGTCGTTTGTCCAAGGAAATGGCGAAGTAGACCGAGACGTAACGCACCGGATCAACTCAGGATGGATGAAATGGCGACAGGTCACAGGAACAACTTGCGACCCACGGATGCCCCTCAAGTTAAAGGGGAAAATTTATAAGTCCGTGATAAGGCCTGGCGTACTTTATAGGTCTGAATGCTGGGCCGTGAAGAAGACTGATAAAAAAAGATTGCATGCAGCAGAGATGAGAATGTTGAGATGGATGTGTGGACTGTGGAGTGACGAGAATGGATAAAGTAAGAAATGAGTATATAAGAGGAAGTTTGAAAGTGGCGCCAGTGGCAGAAAAGTTGAAAGGAAATCGTTTGGCTTGGTATGGGCATGTGATGAGAAGGGATGAAACGCATGTGACTAAAAGAGATTTTGTTGATGGACGGAGAGGGAGAGGAAGGCCGAAGAAAAGATGGATGGATTGTGTGAGGAATGATATGAAAGAGGTGAATGATAGCGTGATGGTTGACAGGGGAGAATAGAAGAAGAAAACGTGTTGCGCCGACCCCAAGTAACATGGGATAAGGACAGGAAGATGACGATGAGACAAGCATAGTATTTACAACCAGTCGAGACGCTTCAGTACCGTATCGAACATCAATCAATGTTATAGTAGGAGTCTTCTAAACACTGTTCACAAGTCCAAAATCCGAAAATTTTGTCAGCTTAAATTAAAAAGATCCGACAGCTTTCTGCCATCGGGGCACAGCAAATCAGGCTATCAAAATATGTCATTTTCGATTCGATATCCTGTCGGACGGTGGTGCTTTGCTGGCCTGATAATCTGTATGTTGACTATAATGCACATTAGCAGTAACATATCATCACTCGCATAACTAAAAGTCTTATCTCATTTTATGGCTGATTTGGTTGGAACAGCTACATTGTTCTATTTGTGATTCTTTACATTTTATTGACTTTCAAAATGGTTATATTTTGAGATCCAAACAACATAGAGGTACGACAGTTAGTGAAAAATGTAAAGAATTACTAATAGAGGAATGTAGTTGTCCCAACTCAGATCAGCTAAAAAATGAGAAAAATGAGATGGGAGTTTTAGTCATATGAGCCGTTGCTCGTATGACTAAAAGTCCCATCTCATTTTTCATGACATTAGAGTTTTAATGTGTAAAAAAATTAACTTTGTTTTGAGTATCGCCTTTCCTAATCTATAATATAAAAATGAATCGCTGAATATGTTGCTAAGCGCAAATCTCGAGAACAGCTGAACCGATTTCGCTAATTCTTTTTTTATAATATTCCTTGAAGTACGCGAATGGTTCTTACGCAGAAAAAAATTAAATATATCTATGGGGGTAGGGTAGAAGTAGGGTAGGAGTAGGGTAGGAGTAGGGTAGGAATAGGGTAGGAGTAGGGCAGGAGTAGGGTAGCAGTAGGGTAGGAGTAGTGTAGGAGTAGGGTAGGAGTTGGGTAGGAGTAGGGTAGGAGTAGTGTAGGAGTAGGGTAGGAGTAGTGTAGGAGTAGGTTAGGAGTAGGGTAGGAGTAGGTTAGAAGTAGGGTAGGAGTAGGGTAGTAGTAGGGTAGGAGTAGTGTAGGAGTAGGGTAGGAGTAGGGAAGGAGTAGTGTAGGAGTAGGGTAGGAGTAGTGTAGGAGTAGGGTAGGAGTAGGGTAGGGGTAGGGTAGGGTAAGGGGTAGGACACCACGCAAACGAAGTAGCGCCGGGCAGCTAGAAATAATTTATATAGCAAAACAATGTTTGCCGGGTCAGCTAGTTTTATATATAATTATAGCAAGGACATCTTGCAGAATGTCACTAGAAATGATAATCACCTGAATATCATCTGCTTCCAAATCGGCTAAGCTTTTGTAGCTAAAGTTTATCGGAATACCAATAACAACTCCAAATCTTGAGTTCATACTACCTACAACAACATTAGATATAGTAAGTACTTATAAACCTTAATTAACACTGGGTTAGATTTCTAATGAAGCTTACCTCTGGCCTTTGTGAGAATGCATTCCTGACACTTGTCAGTGCGACAATTTAGCTAATATAAAGATGAAATTTGCAAAACACATTAGATATTAGTTTGTATGAACTTGGTGTCAAGAAAGCATTCTCTCGTCGGCCACTCTGTAGAAGCCAATAGAGCCTTGGGTAATAATATCACAGGTTCGAGTTTAGCACTTTTAACTTCATACTTGAGATCAAACAAGGTATTAATAATAATATTAACTCGGAAGACGTAAACAGGTTTTTATTAAAATTATAGCAAGCTTCTGTAATAATAAATTAATGATTACTACACAAGTAAGTACCTACTCCTGAAGTTTAATCCTCGGGGCTAGCTGGACCGAACCAACACGAATGTATACGTACATCCGTGGTGGAGCGACCCAGACTGCCGGGCACTTCTTCTCCTGCAACCGAGCGGGTGGGCAGGTTGCGGATAGCCCAACTCCGGCTGCGGGACCGACTGCATAAGGTTGATCTCGCAACCGGAGCATCTTGAAAGAGATCCCGGACAAGAGAAGTGCCCGAACACCAAGCCCCAGGTTTAGGGTAACCCATATACCTTATCCCATGTACCAATTAATCCTGATCATTCCAACCCTTCCATATCCCTATAATTCCGTCAATCCCGAAATCCCTAGGCCAAATCCCAGGCCTAGGGTGACCCCCCAGTAACCTATACCCCACCACCAAACACCCTCCCTCCTATCCCTACATCCCTTCGGTCCCAGAGGACGGGTAACCTCGATTCCAAAAAAGCCCACCCCCTCATCAATGAAAAATGCAGCAGGTAAAAGTAACTACCCAGGTGGGTCCCGGCCAAGCCGGGGAATCCCACACCGCTACGGCGGTCAGCCCCCAACGTATTCTGGGGGGGGCAACCGACTGCACAACTTTGCCGTGCTCCTCAGCACGGCCGGCTGCTGATCTAGCGCCCATAACACAGGCAGCGACTTACGCGCCCATAAATACAACTCCGGCTGCGACTAACGCGCCATTAAACCCTACCACGGCTGCGACCCACGCGCCAATACCCTCCACGACGTGCATGCCTCCCTCGAGCCTCTGGCAACAGAGCATCGTGCGGAACAGCATCACCAACCCAGACTTAGAAGGACACGGACAGAGAGTGATGGGGAAGGTTGACGAATCTGGCGACCCTACCACTCTCCCGGTTGATAGAGTACGCCTGCTGAAAAAGCGCGGAAAAATCACAGGCCGGGGGAGGAAAGTAGGCGACCGAAAGCGCAGCACCCGCGAAGGCACTAGCCAGCGCGATGCGCGATCGGACGCTGAAGAGGTAGTACGCGACCAGCCCCGAGTCCGCGACGGGGAAACCAGGCGCGAAAACGGGCCGGACGCGGAAAAAAGAGAACGGCCGCAAGTCCGCGAAGGGGAAACCCAGCGCGAAAAGCGGCCAAACGTGGGACCACGCGACCAGCTGCGAGTCCGCGAAGGGGCAACCCAGCGCGAAAAACAGCCGGACGCGGAACCGCGCGTGCAGGGGCCAGTCCGCGAAGGGGAAACCCAGCGCGAAAAACCCCTGCACACGACAGAGTCTGCCGGGGGCGCCGACCGACCTCATCACACCAACACTGACACGGACAAATCCCGACTCAAACACCATAGGGGTAGGCGAGGTGGATCCTTGCGCCCAGACGCCACCACCCTGACAGGCACCTCCATGCCGCAGCCTGGACCGAGCGGTACAGGGCCGGCGAAGAGGGAACGCCCTGACGACTCGGCTTCACCGAGTACGCTCCAGGGGGACGCCAAACGCGTAAGGGTCCACTCTGCCCAGGGGGAGCTGAGGACCTACGCGCGGGCCACTAAGGATATTCCTGCGAGGCTCGCCGTCGCAATCTGCTTCCCTCCCCCCTCCAGAGACTTGACAAAAGACGAGGCCGAGCTGGTCAAAGCAGGCCTGGAAAATGCACTGATTGACTCGGACCCGACAGCACCACTCCCTGCCTTCCGCGGATACCCACGGGTAGCGGAGGGCACAGTACAGATTTGGTGTGAGGACGATTACGCCCTGACATGGTTGACCCGACAAGTACCCCTCCTCAAACTCCCCGATACTGAGCTCACACTGACGGTACTTCGACAGTCCGATGTGCCCACCCGCGTCAGAGCCTCGCTTTTTGTCCCTCGCTATAGAGGTGACATACAGAGGCTCCACGGTATTCTGATTCGTCAGAATACGTGGTACGACATAGCCCGGTGGTCACTGTACAGGGCAACTACCGTCGGTGGCGACAACTACGGGACTCATTTGACCCTGGGTGTGCCACCGGAGGAAGTGGAAAGGGTCATGGGGCGGGAGCGACGGATATCGTACCTACTGGGTTCGATATACGTGCGCTTCTGGCCCACGACCCAGCCCTCGGACTGCGCAACGGACCCGACGACGACACTGACAGCGACACAGACGGACGACGCAGACATCGCCCAACTTGAGGAGGTCATGGCCCGCGCGGCGATGGCTGACGACGTAGCCAGCATACCACCCGCATCCCCCGGCTGGAGCGAGCAACTTCTTGCATCGTCGCCGGGTGGTCAACACGACGACCAGTACAGAGAGGAGACGGCGGAGGTTTTGTCCGATGGATCCACCACTGACTAACCTCCCCCCCTCATCACCGTCACCACCACTCAACATCATCCAGACTAACCTCCAACATAGCCAGACTGCCACGGCTAGCTTACGCAGGGCACTGGAGGTTAACCCCCGAACAATTGCACTGATCCAAGAGCCGTGGATCAGGAACAACAGAATCTGCGGCCTCAGTAACATCGGAGGTAAGCTAATCCTTAACACGCACAGTTCAGATAAACCCAGAACCTGTGCCTATATACCCAAAGATATCCCTACCACGCTACTCACTCAATTCTGTTCCAGAGATCTGACAGCTGTCAGGCTCCAGACCGAAGGAGAATTCCCAGATGTTGTACTAGCCTCGGTATACATGCCGGGCGAGGATACAGACTGCCCGCCGAAAGAAATGGCCGACCTGGTACAGCACTGCGAGCGCACCAAGTTAGACCTGATCATCTGCACCGATTCGAACGCCCATCACCCGCTCTGGGGCAGCGACGCATCGAACTCCAGAGGAGAGGTACTATCCACCTATTTATTCTCTACTAACCTTAACATCGTTAACCGAGGCTCTGAACCCACTTGGGTCACAGTCCGAGGACAAACGATCATTGATTTAACACTTGCTACAGAAAACGCGACAAATCTTATAACAAATTGGCACGTATCGGACGAACCTTCTTGCTCAGACCATAGAAGAATCCGCTTCACATTAAATAACATTATAGGGAAACCAACACCGAGGCGAAATCCACGGCGCACCGATGTGCCCGGGTACAAGCGTCTCCTAGCCGCCCTACTAGCTAGGCACTTATCACAAATAACTATAAGAGAACCTGCACAACTTGAATACACTGTGACAAAGCTGTCAGAGTACCTAACCGAAGCATACCACGCATGCTGCAAACTAAGGGCACCGCGTACCAGCAGTGAAAGAAATCCTTGGTGGAACGCGGAACTTAGTAAACTCAGAAGCACACTTCGGAAACAATTTAACAGAGCCAAAAACACCAGACTTCCGGAAGACTGGGAACTATACAAAGAAACCCAATACACATACAAAAAGCAAATCAGAACCGCCAGAAGGACAGCTTGGCGGAAATTCTGTGAATCCATCGAAACCAATAATGAAGCCGCAAGAGTAAGGAAGATCCTATCAACAGATCAGGACCGAACCCTTGGCGCGCTGAAGAAACCCGACAACTCATACACACTAACAGACCATGAAACCAGCAAGGTCCTTCTCGAGACTCACTTCCCAGACTGCAAACTCCTGGAGGACAGGACCTGGGAAGATGTGCCAGATTGGTCCCCAACGGAACAAGACTGGTCCAGTGCCCACAACCTAGTAACAGAAGACCGAGTAAAGTGGGCCATTAACACTTTCCAGCCATATAAGTCCGCAGGACTAGATGGCATTTTCCCAGCCCTACTACAATGGGGTGTTGACCATATCACACCACGCCTGGTAGAAATCTATCGGGCCTGCATAGCACTAAGATACATACCCCTAGCCTGGCGCGAAGTGAAAGTCATCTTCATACCAAAACCGGGCAAGGCCGACTACACACAACCCAAGGCCTACAGACCCATAAGCCTCACATCCTTTCTACTAAAGACCCTAGAGAGGCTCTGCGATCGACACATCCGAGATGGACCTCTTCGGGCAAAGCCACTCCACAAACAACAGCATGCGTACTCCACAGGCAGATCAACGGAATCTGCGCTACACAGCGTGGTATCCAAAATTGAATGCGCAGTGGACCACAAATGCTCAGCACTGGCAGCCTTCATTGACATCGAGGGCGCCTTTGACAAAACCACTTTCAACAGTATCAGCACGGCCCTAGACAGACACAATATAGACCCGTCTCTGAGCGGCTGGATCACCAACATGCTCAAACGAAGGGCAGTACAAGTGACCGTAAACGACACCACAAGAGCCATAGTGGCGAAGGGCTGCCCGCAAGGGGGCGTCCTGTCGCCGCTTCTATGGAACCTGGTCGTAGACAGTCTAATAAAAGAACTCAACGACAAAGGTTACTATACCGTAGGATACGCCGACGATATAACCATAATAATAAATGGCACCCACGAAAACACACTGTGCAATCTAATGCGCCAGGCCCTGAAAATAGTGGAAAACTGGTGTGGTAAACACCAACTATCAGTGAACCCCACAAAAACTGAACTGGTTCTCTTCACGAAAAAGAGGAAACTGACAACACTACAACTACCACGTTTCTTTGGTACAACCCTAAGCCTATCAACTGAAACCAAATACCTGGGCATCTTTTTGGACAAACAGCTGAACTGGGCAAAACACACGAGCTATATTACCACGAAAGCCAGCATATCCCTGTGGCAATGCAAGCGAATGCTTGGCAAGAATTGGGGGATTAGCCCCAGGGTTACTCACTGGCTATACACCACAGTCATCCGACCAATCATCACATATGGCTCACTAGTCTGGTGGCCCAGAACAGACCTGAGCACAGCCCAAAAAGACCTTGAAAAGCTGCAGCGGTTCGCGTGTGTGGCAATCACTGGCTGCATGAAAACTACACCCACTGCTGCCCTACAGGCTATGCTTGGACTGCCGCCTCTACACCTCATAGTGAGGGAGGAGGCGACCCTGGCTGCCTTTAGGCTCTTCAAATCAGGGACCCTGAGCAAAGACTCTAGGGTCAAACACATACGTCTAAAAGAAGATGCGATCAAACTGCAGCCAATGATGGCATCACCCTGCGACAGAGCCCCGAAACAATACTGCTTCCAAAAGCATTACAACATAGTGCTTGAAGAGGAGCGGTGCGACCACTCAGGCCCGAAAGAACTGAGGATTTACACTGATGGCTCAAAGACTGACTGCGGAACTGGAGTCGGAGTCTTCTCACACGACCTCAACATAAAAATATCCAAACCGCTGGGAATGCTCAACACGGTCTACCAAGCAGAGTGTGTGGGCATAATGCAAGCGGCTTATGCCATAGCGGCCAGGAGAGTCACGGACACCCATGTTCGCATACTCTCTGATAGCGCCTCAGTCCTCCAATCCTTAGACAAAAAATGCATCACATCGGACCTAATACTAGAATGTCACAATGCGCTCGAGCGGGTAACTGTATCGAACCGCAATACAGTGACACTACAATGGATAAAAGGACACAGTGGATCGCTAGGCAACGACGCAGCTGACGAGCTGGCCAGAAGGGCTTCCAGTATGTCAGTCTGTGGACCAGAACCTATCGTGCCCATCCCCTTCAACCAACTACGCAGGTGGCTACAGGAGCACACCCACACACAAGCAGAAAGCTGGTGGACGTCGTCACCAGGCTGCAGGCAGTCCAAAGAAGCCATGCCGGTATTGGATGGCAGGCTAACCAGGCGCTTACTACGACTGGACAGGAAAGGCCTGCGCCTGGTGACGGGGACCATCACGGGACACTGCTCACTAAATAAACACTTTTACACATTAGGCATAACAGACAGTCCCCTGTGCAGGGCTTGCATGGAGGCTGATGAAACCGTTGCGCATGTGCTGTTTGAGTGCACAGGCGTCACCCAGATAAGGTCAGAAACCCTCGGGACACCTAGATCGTATACAGATGTTCTTGACAGACCAGGAGATTTGATCAGCTTCTGGAGGGAGGTGGGCTGGTTGGAATAACCACCGACGGCCGCCATGGCCCACGCACAATGGTCCACTGAAGGACTAAGTGCGGAAACCAAACCCATAACATAGAACATAGAACATTAATGTAAGGCAATCGAGACTATAATATAACTGTAAGCTTACCAGCATGAAATAAATCATATCCAAAAACACTAAATGGCACAATTAGTTTTCTTTGGACATCAGTTATATTCAGGATATCCATGCATTTTGAGTACCTATCTCTAAGTTCCTTAGGTAAAAGTGCAGGCTGGCCGTTGCTGAAAAGTGAAAAAATTCAACAATTTTATACAATCTACATGAATTGATTTAGCATAGCAAAGGTACTAACTAACCTGTAATAATGCACGAAGTTTTTATATTTATCCAAGAAAAAAGTATGTGGGCCGTATTTTGCTAATGTACACGCAAGTCCAGTGCCTGTAATAACAACAAACGAAAACTTTCGACCCGTTTCAGTCAAAAACCAATTTATTGGTTTTCGCGTTGTCATGATAATAGTTATAAAATAATGATTTATATATATACTTATATAATAATGGATAATGCACGCCGAAAATCCAAAATTCGCCGAACGAAATTAGGTTAGGATCTTTCAAAAGTGACAATATTTTGTATACCTAGACTTGTCAAAAATAGGGCACAGAACATAATTGAACATAATATACACTGACGGGCTACATTATAATAGCGACATATTTACGTCAGTCAGTACCGGTTTGTTAAAGTAGAATCATTAGCTTTATCAAAACTCTTCCCCTAACAGTAACATCAAGTTCATGGGGTTATCGTTAAAAAGAATTATGGTTCACATTGATGCAATTTCATTTATGCTGCATTTACACATTCGTGCGAATCGCGAGGCGAATGGCGAGGCGAATAGCGAACACGCATGGCCCTCCGCCAAATCCGGCCCCACCCGCACCGCCCGACGAGGCGGTCTGCAATGACTCTTTCAAAGAGCTTGCCCACCTCGTCGAGCAGCACGATGGACTGGTAAGCGGATGGAGAGTCCGCAGGGCACCATGGCTTCTTATTGAGGACAAGCTTCCCCGTCTTCCAACGTAGTGAAAACTGGCCCCTCTGCAAACATGGGCTTAGGAGCCCCCTTAGTCGAGGCCCAAGAGCCTCCAAGGCCAGAACCCAGGCTTTCCCAGGTAAGCCGTCGGGTCTTGGGGCGGTATTTTTGGCATTAAGCCTACGTACCGCCACTCTCAGTTCTACCTCGGTCACCTCCGGAGCATCGTCGTCGTCGTCGTCAGCAGTGTGGTCCGCATCGGGCACCGCAGGAGGCGGAGCCATGGGCGGGGATGTATGTTCCCCTCGCGAAGGGTACAGAGCGCCTACGAGACCACGTCCTCCACGAGCTGGGGCCGGAGACTCTGCGTCAGCGGGGGAGCCCATGGGCGGAGTTTATCCCGCACCATTTTGTAGGGGCGTCCCCACGGGTCCCTGTTCAGAGTCTCCAGCGACTCGCGGGCCAGTCCACTGGCCCTCCGCTCGGAGGGCGGTCTTCGGCACTCTGTACGCTTCGTACAAATCCGCCTGAATGGGTTCCGTATCCGGAGGGCGGATACGGAGCCTGCGGTGCCTGGTGAACCGGCGCCGCGCAGCGTCGCACGCCTCGCGCAGGGTCGTCAGCTCCGGCGACCACCAGTACACCTGGCGCCAGGCGCGTCCTAGCTGGACCACGTCACATATTTCGGACATGGCCTCCGGAACCACTCCGCCTCGTCGTTGATGTCAGCAGGCCTGTCCGGTGGTGACACCCAGGCCTGCTTCAGCGCCCACCGCGGACCACTCGGGGCCTGTCGGACCGGTGCGCTCGAGATCTGGACGGAGACGTCGAACCGGATGTACCGTGGTCGGAGTAGGTCTGCACCCCCTCCATGACGCGCCAGTCGAAGACATGCGGCAGCAGAGCGGCGCTGGCGAACGAAATGTCCACCACTGATTCACCCCGCAACCGCACACATGTTGGGATAGAAACCCTAAGCCTTTCGGCCAGAGCGTCAGCGGTCGGGCCACTGGCCGCACCGGGGACCTCTAGCATCCGGGCACCAGTTGCAGTGACCCTTACCCGGACGCCACCGGTGACCCCGACCTCCTCGAGCTTCACTGCCGCCCTCGCTTTGGCGAGCACGTCGCCGTAGGTCATGCCCTTCTTCTCGGCTTCCGGCTGTAGTGTGATCACTACAGTTGCGGTCTTAGGGGCACGAAGCCTAGCCGCGACGTTTTGCTCCTTGCGCCGCTGCCGCCTCTCTTTTCTTTTACGATACGACACTTATGGGCCTTATAAGAAGGCTAAAAGTCACCCAAAGGGCAATGGAGAGGGCTATGCTTGGAGTTTCCCTGCGTGATCGAATCAGGAATGAGGAGATCCGCAGGAGAACCAAGGTAACCGACATAGCCCGAAGAATTGCCAAACTTAAGTGGCAGTGGGCAGGGCACATTGCTCGCAGAACAGATGGCCAATGGGGCCGAAAGGTTCTGGAGTGGTGACCGCGTACCGGAAGACGTAGCGTTGGAAGTCCTCCTACAAGGTGGACCGACGACCTTGTGAAGGCCGCAGGAACCCGTTGGATGCGGGAAGCACAGGACCGTTCGAAGTGGAGGTGCTTAGAGGAGGCCTATGTCCAGCAGTGGACGTCTTTCGGCTGAAATGATGACGACACTTATAGCCACAATGCATCTCATGACAATTCCAATGCTACCACCGAAAAGTCATAGGAAAGAAAGTAAACGACGCAATTTCGTTAACTTGAATTTTTACCAGCCATTTTGGTTTTTTAAACCGAAATACTCAAACTCAAAGCATTGACGACACTTATAGCCACAATGCATCCCATGACAATTCCAATGCTACCACTGAAAAGTCATAGGAAAGAAAGTAAACAACGCAATTTCGTTAACTTGAATTTTTACCAGTCATTTTGGTTTTTTAAACCGAAATACTCAAACTCAAAGCATTTATTTCAATTAAACCAATTACAGGCAGTTTTGAATTTTGAATTGTCAAGGAATCGGTCAGTCAGAAAGATGAAGCTAGTTACCCATTCCAAAGCGTAGGTACCTATGGAGAAGAACGGGCAAGAAACTATATCATGGACACTCTTTTAAATCAAAATAATATGGTTACAAAGTCTTGTTTACATCATTCAGGTTAAAATTATGCATGTGAGAACGATGCAGAACGTCCGTAATGAAAAGACGAAAAAAAAACAATGAGAGGTTTTTCTTTTCAGTATTAAAAAAAAAACATAGTTCCAAGAACCCTGAAGATGGCGTTGAACTGACTACGTTACTAGATGCCAAAGTCAAAACGCTTGGAAAAAAAAACATTGCGTCACGTCCATTGACATAGAAAAGTCAATGGTCACGTCATATACGCTGGTTGAGTGACAGTTTCGTTTGCTTTCGTTTTACGATCTCAAAATTACATCCAAGTGAATTAATAAAAAAATTATGTGACCTCCGTTCCTTGCAGTAACTTACCAAGTTCAGCGCCATCTATCCAGCGACTACGGAAGCGTTAAAAAAAAAGAAAAAGAAATTCCCTCATTCAAATAGGTATTAAATTGAATTAAAATAAGCCATGGCAGCAAAGAGATGACCAGTCCCTACTGACGGAACCGATGTTGATGAAATTTCTATGAGATCAATATGAAAGTATATCCTTTCAAATAAAAGAAGAATTTTGCAAATCGGCTTATGAATAATGAAGTTCTGAGGTAACAAACGTAAAAAAAAACAGTGGCACTCCGGGAGTGCGAACAGAAATGAAAACTTGAACAATTACATTAAAAAAATACCCCACGTAATGATTATAATTCTGTAAATACATATTTGTTACGGTCGCGAATCATATTTTAATCAACGTATGTACAACCTAATTACCAGCAAATTGCAAAAAACTTAAAAAATTTGAAATTCGCGGGCTACCTTAGCGCTTCTCCCTTCTGTTCAATTAAAGCTTGACATTGACAGTAAAATAACGTTTTAACACTGACGTACAAAAATAAAATGACTAAAATATAAAATGGATTAACTACGAAAGACATAATAAATAAAATAAATAACATATTGAGTTTATAAACGAAAGACATTATTTTTTCTAAACTTACCACCTTTGAGTATTAAACCAACTGGAGGCGCCATTGTCAGATTTTTGTCAGGCGATCCCCGCTGCCAAAGGTACGAGACCGCCGGTCAAGCGGTTATATACATGTGTGCGTATAGTTTATGCTTGAGTTTGTTTTTTGTTGTGTGCGTGCGTAACAACGCGATCGAATTGCATTAGTGTATTATTGCGTTCCCTCGTCCCCCGCGATAAGTGACAGACTTTTTTTGCATAGATATTATTGCTCGTGGCGTCTCCGGTTGGTTTAATACTCAAAGCTTGCCACGTAAGAAATTCTACACTGAAGACGAGGCGGTAAGGTCAAAAGACTATAGCCTGCCATATCGGCGAAAACAAAAAAAAAAATTGATGTTGATATTTGACTTTGACAGTTGATGAGTTGTTGACTGACTACTTTTCTAATGTCAATGACTGACAAAAACTAAACTGCATTCTAGCATTTTATGTTTATAGTTAATTTTATCGATTTAGGGAGCCATAATTTGAATTGAATTGAAATGAATAACTAGTTGCATAAATATAAATACTTTCTCTGTTCTATCAACATTGAGATGAGTTTTAGGAAACATCGGAAACAAATACCGAAATAAAGTAGAAGTTTTGTGATACCGGTGGTGCTGTACCTACAAACAAACAGCCTACAAATGTTACAATGGCTTTAGTGGATCAATTGAATAATCTGCGTTTGGACTATCTGGACCATGGCTGGGTTAAAGCTATTTTTCAAGCAGAATTTCTTGAATTTTGTGATTTGCCGCCAAAATATGAGACCGCGATAGAATCTTTAAATTTGAATACAATATTTAAGGATCTAATAACGTCGACTGATGAATGGCTTAATTCAGAAGACACACCTAGTGAAGAAAAGTCTTGGGCGTCGTTATCGCATTTGGTACAACAGAAGAAAGTCTTAGCTATTTTAGCTTACTATATAGATTATGGATGCCGAAATGTTCATACCAAGAAATGTAGAAACCATGCTTTATTAGCATCTCGAGTTTACTATAAGTTGTTGACAATCCCAGGATTCAAAGCATATCATATCTACCATTCACAACTATTTGCTCAGTCGCTGGCATGCTTCCGCTTTCCATTAGAGATGTGTGATGAAGCTAGTAGTTTTAACTCCAAGGATCTAACTAATGAGGTCAACCTTGTTTTGAATCAACTGTCCGAGTTCGTAGGAGACCTGACAGTTGTTGTAGAACATTTACGACTAAGCCCAAATGATATGAATTTTGAAGAAATTATGAGTAATTTAGTTGACGTAACGGGTTATGCTATTGTTGACAGATTACATGTGGGTAAGTGAAGTTTGTGATATACCTTGACTGTTGCTATAGTAATGTTCAAGTAGCACTAAGATATCTTTTAAAAATTTCAGGTCTACGCCGACGAGGAAGTACGTCTGAAGGATATTTTTTTAATTTTTTCTTATTTTGTTATGTTCTTTTTTTTTTTCTAATGCGATCAGGTTCTGAAGTGAAATTGTGTAAGTGATGTTTTATTGACATTCACCAATGTCATTCAGCAGTAATTAATGGGCTTCACTGTCTGAGTTAAGATTTCACAACTCATTTGAGTTATTTCTCCTTGACAGGTTCTTGAGCAGGAAATTGCTAGTATGTTGATCTTGAGAGATAAGTATGATTGTCGTCCTAAATATGTTGAAACCATGAAACACTTTTTTTTAGCCATCAAGTGGTTGGATCAAATTAGACTTTTGTAAAGGGTGGAGAGATTTAATCTTATAGTAGGCGGTGTGGTCTGTTCCAAAAGTATCTGATGAAACTGTTGACATACCATTTTCAGGTTAGAGTCTTATGTTATTAATCACTCACTGAAGGGAATTAGTAACACATTCATCTATATTTATGAAGTTTCAACTTTATATCTTCCCAGTTTCCAACAATTATTGTTTCAATAACATTAATAAATTGTACTTAATTAAAAAATCATCAATGAAAATTGAGGTTATAAAGTCCTCCATACATTTGAAAAAATTCAAAAATGCAATGAGGCATTAATTTCGAATAGATTCATAAGACAGTTCTTCACTTGAATTTTAATTGGTTTAACCCTTTGTTCCACACAAGACACAATGGCTTTTAAATTGTGTCTGTAATCACGGCGTTCAACCGGTTAGACACGGTAATACACAGTAGTTCCCATTGTAGCATGACCTTCTCTAGCACTTTTCTCCTTCTATTTTTTGTCATACTGGGCAAGTGCTTTTCTTTAGCTCACCTGGCCACCTCCTGATTTGTGACCTACCTCTATTTCTTCTTATTGTATTGGGCACTCCAGTTCGTTTGTCTATTGTTTTGGACTATTTGACTTAAAGAGATCTTCGAGTTAATCAAGCCACGCAGTAGAATCTCCCCCTAAAAACTTAAATAAGTACCCTATTTTGAAAACTTTTCGAAATACTTTCAAGTTATCATCGGACCACGGGTTAAGATTCTTCTATATTATAAACTTTAACAACCTCCTTGACCCCCCTTCGAAGAGGCTAACGGGTTGTTATTTTGGAAAACTAATAATGACAAACTTTGTTATAATAATATAAGTACTTGGGCAAGCATTCCTGCCATAGTCAAACCAGTCTGTGAATCTTGCCCTGAGAGTGAGTGAAGGAAGAGAGAATACATATATATGTGTGCACTATAATTATTGAGAGTTTACCTATTATGTAGTATCAAACTCGCAATGAGGTTATAAGTGTAATCAAACCAGTTGAAATGGCAACAAATTGGAACTATGAATGAATTGAACTAATGAAGCATTTTGTTTTATTTTATTTATTTTTATTTCAGACAAGTTCATACTTGAACGCATATCTAATGGTATATATAGAATAATACATACTTTAGTATGTGGTCCAACGGGAGAGTCCAATGAGAAGGCAGTAACATTGCTTTTTAAATGTATCCTTCCGAAGCTGGTCAACTCAAGTTTGGACGGCAGGCATGCAAATGTAAGCACATATTTGCTATAGATGTACGATGGCGACGCTTGATAAGCTTTTTTATATCTAGCAGTCGATGTGTTTCAGCTGAGTGATGGTGATGTATAGATGACAAAGATTTTTGATCAATGAGGACAATGAGGGAAGATTTTTGATCTTCTGACCAATGTGTGTCTATATTACGTTATGGAAGAACCATTATTATTTTTGTAAACGGATACATTTCAAAGAAAAGATAGATTGGTTGTGTGAGGGATGATATGAAAGAAAACGAGTGAATGATAGAGCGACAGCTGACAGGGGAGAATAGGAGAAAAAACCGTTGCACCGACCCCAAGTAACATGGGACAAGAGCAGGAAGATGATGTTGATGAACCACCAGAAACACCAAAATAATATTGAAATTCCGAAGATTTAATTACCTATTAATTACTAATTGTTCTAATTTTTTCTAGAAATGTATTGGACCATCTTATGTAACATATTCATTTCTACTGTTGGCCACGCATGGCAAGGCAGCATTAAATGGTTACCTATGTCTTTTAGAACATCTCTGCTTAAGTCCAGATGGATTGGTAAGTATGAGGAAATATTCTTCCAATTAGAAAACCTTGGTACAAATAAAATTGACTTTTTTTAAAGCCAGTTTGTTTTGTACTAAGCTACTGCTGAGTGAAAACTAATTTTTGTCGCGGAAGTCGAAGCTTTGGTTTTGTTTATTTGTGTATTGCAATCGACTTCCGAAACTGAAATTAATTTTCACGTTTTTGTCGGTTTTTGTAGGGTTTTTTTTTTCTAAACTCAGTTCAGACTGATTTTTCTGTCTTCTCATCTGCGCTTTACATTTCCACGACAGCTGCGCTTGTGTCCGCTACATAGCTTCAGTGGAAACTGGAAACGCATCCTAATCCTAATGCACCATTTCAAGTTTTCCACCCTGTATAAATTATATGCTATAAAAAATCTCCGCTAGTTTGTTCCGCCTCCACTTCAGTGGAAACGCACCCTAATGCATCATATCAAATTACCACCATGTGTCAACTACACCCTATATAGACTCTCCGCTAGTTCATTCGTCTCCGCATCAGTGGAAGCGTACCCTGATGCACCAGTTCAAATTACCACCCTGTATCATCTACACGCTATATAGACTCTCCGCTAGTTCATTTTAGTTCATTCGTCTCCGCTTCAGTGGAAACGTACCCTAATGCACCATTTCAAATTACCACCCTGTATCATCTACACGCTATATACACTCTCCGCTAGTTCATTTTAGTTCATTCGTCTCCGCTTCAGTGGAAACGTACCCTAATGCACCATTTCAAATTACCACCCTGTATCATCTACACGCTATATACACTCTCCGCTAGTTCATTTTAGTTCATTCGTCTCCGCTTCAGTGGAAACGTACCCTAATGCACCATTTCAAATTACCACCCTGTATCATCTACACGCTATATAGACTCTCCACTAGTTCATTTTAGTTCATTCGTCTCCGCTTCAGTGGAAACGTACCCTAATGCACCATTTCAAATTACCACCCTGTATCATCTACACGCTATATACACTCTCCGCTAGTTCATTTTAGTTCATTCGTCTCCGCTTCAGTGGAAACGTACCCTAATGCACCATTTCAAATTACCACCCTGTATCATCTACACGCTATATAGACTCCGCTAGTTCATTTTAGTTCATTCGTCTCCGCTTCAGTGGAAACATACCATAATGCACCATTTCAAATTACCACCCTGTATCATCTACACGCTATATAGACTCTCCGCTAGTTCATTTTAGTTCATTCGTCTCCGCTTCAGTGGAAACGTACCCTAATGCACCATTTCAAATTACCACCCTATATCAACTACACGCTATATAGACTCTCCGCTAGTTCATTTTAGTTTATCCGTCTCCGCTTCAGTGGAAACGCACCCTAATGCACCTTTATTTCAAATTACCATCCTGTATAAACTACACGCTATATACAGTATGGAAACCACATATATGCAATAAATTATACCACATACTTGTTATCGCCTTTTCTGATACAAACATATACAAACAATAGCGAGTCGGAATCGCGCACCGAGGGTTCCGTACCATCTTATTAAATAATATGTTTTTAGATTTTCATCGGCGAGGCCTATATTCGTCAGAGAATTTTAACACTGCGCACTGCGGTGTAGAATATTGCAGTTTTAGGTCAGCGCCGTCTCTTGGCCGATAGTGGAACTAATGTAACTTTTGTTGATGATTTCTGAAAAAGTGTGCTATTTAGAGACATCGTTTTATTTTTCCTGTAATCTTTACATAAACTTCTATCACATAGAACTATTTCAGATTTTTCTCTTTCAAAACTTCGGAGATGAGGGAACGGTATTTTTTTACATTGTCCATCAAAAGTCGAAAACAAAACAAACAACAAAAATTTCAAGTTAATAGCATTAGTAGTTCTTGAGATATCCAGCTGTATCACACGGACAGACAGACAGACAACATAAGGGTTCCGTTTTACCATTTTGGTACGCAACTAGGGTTACCATATCTCAGGATTTGTCCTGAGATCTCAGGATTTTTAAACTCTTCTCAGGATTACGGCCGGATTTTGTAAATCTGAGGAAATCTCAGGATTTTCAGAATTTTCAATAAAATAGAGTAGAATTTTTAGATCTTTTTATTAAAAGGTACAAAACAGAAAAAAATTCTTTACACATAGTGACTAATTAAAAAAACAACTTTGGTCATGTTAATTGCACAAATAAAATCAACACTTATTTTATGAAAGTTTCAACTACTTATCAGTTTTTTCATATTTGTTTTGCTATGATAGGTACGATGGTAGATGCTATGGTAGGTATGATGGGAGGAATGGAGTGCATTCGCGCCCAACGCGTGGGCATGACCTCCGAAAATCGAGATCCTCAGTGCACAAAATTATTAATAATATAACTTTTTAAATTGTACATTACGTTTGGGAAATAAATCTGAAATTGCCACAAATTCTCAGGATTTTTTAAAGAAATCAGGCTTTTTCTCCGGACTTTTAAATTTTTCATCTGGTAACCCTATACGGAACCCTAAAAATGAACGAAATCGGTCGCGAAAAAAAATCTGCTGTTTTCTTATTCTTATTTTTTTTTTTGTATATTTTCAGAAAAGGCGTTAACAAGTATGTGGTATAATTTATTGCATAATGTGGTTTCCATACTGTATATAAACTTACTATTATTATGGTTTACAGGAACGTGCAGAAGTTCGCGAGATGCGATCGAAATTAGTTGTCGGCATGATGAGTTCTCTACCGCCGACTTCATACAGAGAATTTCTTAAATGGCTGACAGATTTATCTGTTGCTTCAAGACTGTCACATCGTCAGTTAGCACTTGTATGTATCAATACCATTAAGGTTTTTTACTACTACGTACAGTCGACCACGAAATTACTTTGTCACCGTTGATAACAACTCCCAGTAAATTAAAATTTCACTAAGGTTGAAACTTTTACTCACTTCTTAAGTTAATTTATGTTCATTCTATTTTCATCTTTCTAATTGAAGCAATATCGTTTACATTCTTTATCTCATCTCGTTGGCTTTATTTTACTTCACATTGCAGGAGTCGTTGGCGAAATTGTTAGACAGTGAACATGAAGAAACATCTGAGCTAACAAATGAAACTACCGACAATGGTGAACCAAGTATGTTTCTTTGACTTGTGTATTCTTTAAGACTTAAAACTTAAAGATTAAATTATTAAAACAGAACTCTCGAGTAGGTTGTTGGAAATTGGAATAATATTTTTCTGAATCGTATATACTTACATTATTGTTTGTTTTTGCTGGCAACAAAATGACCTTTTTATTTATAATATCTTTTTATTTAATATTATAACCGCTTAACCCTAAGGCTTCCGCACCAATGCGGTGCACACGCGGTTCCACTGCGGCGCATCAACGATATTCATTCATATACACAAACATGCGGTCCGGCACAGGTGCGGCTCCGGCGTCATTTACAGGAAGCCTAAGCGCTAAACATATTTAAAACATTCTAGTTCTGTCATTCTGAAACAGTTGAAGAAAACAACTATGTTTTTAATACGTTTAGCGCTAAAAGTACTTATTTAGTGATTTGTGGTGCAGGCGTGATTTGTGGTGTGGTGCCGGACTTAAAGAATAGCACCACCCCATACTTCCCGTGGGTGTCGTAAAAGGCGACTAAGGGTCGTACCGGAGAATGGGCAGCAGTGTTCTCTATGCATTTCACCACTATACTATACTGCGATCGCCAACCCGCCTGCCAAGCGTGGCGATTATGGCAAACCCCCCCATTTTGGGGGAGGCCTATGTCCAGCAGTGGACGTCTTTCAGCTGAAATGATGATGATGATGGCGCAGGCGGGCCTAAATCAGTAGTCGGTGTTGTACCCCATCATACAGCTGGCTGCGTTATTAAGAGAATCTATGTAAATAAATAAACAAACTTCAACAAGAAAGAAGGCAGTTGTTACCTACTTTATAATAAAAACAAAATTATATTATGCTTTAGTTGCTGGCGGCAGTAATGAGCAAGAACCACTACCGAGTAATGATGAAGTAGTCAACCAACAACCCAACGTCGCCGCACAGGTACAGTCTAGTCCTTTCCTTACCTTTACCAAGTCAGGACACGTAATACCTTTCGAAGCTACGGCACTGAGCAGACTACTGCATAGAATATTAAATTACTTGATAACAAAAATCAAAAATCTTTTTTTTTTTTATGTATGTGTTAGTATCTGTAAGTGCCGTATTTTTAAGTCGCTCTGCCATGTAACGAAGGAATGAATGTCATTCTGCGGTATTGAGATAACGCCGCAATATATATCTAATGCTGAGTCGGTAAATCAGGTTCTATCTTGCAGCGAACAGACAAAAATAGCGCTTAATGACGGACATATTTTGGTGATGACTGTGCATATTAATTACCTCGAGTGATGACTTAACCGACAGCAGTATTTTTATAAATCCTTGCACATACTGTCCAAGAAATGTTATTAAATACTCAAAGAGATAATTGCTGAATAGGCTTGTAAAAAAAAAATTTGGACCACTTTAAATGGGCCACCCTGTATCATCCGATCGTGAATGAATATTGCGCGGCAAACTATAAGAGATTAGTTAAGCAAAAGAAAGAATACCTTCCATCATTAAAAAGTGGCATATACACACACAAGGTGTTTAATTAGCTGGCGAAACTTCACTGACGCATGAAGCGCGTATAGATGTAAGATAGCATAGATAAAAAAAGAAACTTCAAAATTCATTATTTATCATTGTTCACCTTGAGTTGCGCACATGCTTCATCAGTGGATAGTGAGGTACAGTCGGTGGCCAACATTATCTGACCCACTTGAATGATAGCGAATTTGAACCTTATCGTGAACATTTGGAATACTCCGTGCAAGCATTTCGATAAATCATGTTGTTAGGCGATTTCAATCATTATATTGTTGTAGTTAAGGTTGAAAGGCTAATGAGTTTCAAGACTACTAAAAAAAAACCAAGGCGAGGGTGGATGAATAAAAAAAAATATCGCGCATCAGTAACATTTTAAAGGTGTCTACGGTTAATAGCTAAATTCCGTGATTCATTTTAATAGCTGGTTGTGATTGTGCGATAATGAACTTTATGAAAATATACGATATGGTTCAAATTCTTTAGAATATTGCGTCTGTCATCACAACTAAGATCGAATTTCAAAACATATTACAAGAGTTGAGTTGGTCTCGTGGTCACTAAGGCAGCTCGATATTCATTGTTGTCTGCGTTCGAAACCAGGAAAACCTAACAGTTTTTTGTTAGCAATGTTTTGTTTTTAATTATTATCTATATTTTTACTTTTTTTTTACGAACGCAGTCGGGAATATCTTTTTAAATGGGCAGTTTGTATAGAAATGAAATAAAATCATTGCAAGTAATAAAAATGTTTATTAATTCGTTAAAATATACATAAGTATAAAAATAACATAGATAAAGTAAGTAAATGCTCTTTAGTTCAAAATTAATACATTTTATAATATCATATTCAAACCTAACCATTTATAAACATTTAAGTAGTGAAAAAAAAGTCGTGCTAATGGTAATTGCTTGGAAGTGTGTTATCGAGAAAACATTGATGTATAAATGCGAGAAAATGAATGAATTTGTGAAATGTTTTACAGATTTATAGCTAAGTATATGTAGTGAATCAACATGTTATTTAAATAGAAAAATGCATTTCCATTTATAACAATAACATCACCACAGAATCTTACATTTTAATGGTTTAGCATTCATTCAATTGAGCATTTACTTTCATAGTGTGTTTCAAAATACTTATAAGTTGATTAGTTAGTAGCGAAGTGGCGCACCGTCTCCTATAACTTGCTGTAAGCGGCTACGCATACCGCACACCATGTTCCAACACAAATCTTTTCCTCTCATGTGCTCCCATGTCGATGACACGATCTCAGCCAAATTGTTTTTATTTCGCACTTCGGATGTGTCCCAATTTGAAACCATTTGACCCCATAGGTTTTCTATAGGGTTCAAATCGGGAGTTTTAGATGATGATGGCCAGTAAATAACAGTTACACCTTCTTGAGCAGCTAACCAATTCTTCACAATGCCTGCACGGTGGATGGAGCAGTTATCTTGCACGAAGTAAATTTCTGTATTTGGATAGGCAATTCGCACAGTCGGCAGCAGGACGTCACCATCCAGCCAGCAATGTTTTGTATAGTCATTAAGTTGCGACATGACGCTTTGATTACACCAAATTCATTAAAAATACTTTTCACGATTTACGTCAAACGTTTTAGAAATGTTTGTGCGCCGCAGTCACTGTTTAGGCGTAGGTAGACTGACTTTGGTCACTTATTAATCAATTTAGTATCCATCTACCCCACGACGTAAACTTTTACTTCGTCCTACTTATTTGAGGACTTATAGTTTTTTTTTATTTACCCACTTGTTTTCCAGAAAAGTTGTTAGGCAAAAATCATATTAGTCGTTCTATAATAATGCAAGAAATATTGTAGAAATTATAAATTAAAACAAATAAAAAAAAGAAATTATAAAGAAATTGATAAAAGGTGGATTGTGTTTTCGAACCCACATGTTGTTCGTCGCGGATCCAGCATCGAACCGCGAAGCCACAATGACTGGTTGAGAATACGCGAAATTAAAGATTAGGTAGTAAGTAGGTATGGCCGTGTTATTAGGTATGGCCGTGTTATTTAAAAGCTTTTCAACTTTAACGACAAGAAGATAATGATTAAATTGGCTTAACAAGATATGCCGGTGGGTCAGTCAATGTTGGGTGGGTCAGACAATGTTGGTCACCGGCTGTACTACCGTACCTACTAGGTAATATAGCAACTAGTAAATAAAGGTAATAGCTAGAGATCGGATATTCGGATGCATTTTCACCTAAAGTTGAGACGTTGGCTAATACGGAATGCACTTTTGTATCGAAATAATCCCGCGGTTCTGGGATCGACAAATTTAGGTTTCTGATTCTATAATCAGAAACCTAAATTTGTCGATCCCAGAACCAAAGTAAGTACAAGACTTACATCCGATTCTATAATCGGATGTAAGTCTTGTACTTACTTTCAAATGTTGGCTTATATGGAATGCACTTTTGTATCGATCGTAAAAATCCCGCGATGTCGGAATTTTGTGTTTTTTTCTGACTATAGAATCGGATGCATTTCTACCTACCTAATATTGTATAGTAGGTAGGTGGATACCAAACTGCAATAGCAAACAACGTCAAGATAAGATAACGGACTACATAATTTTATTTATGTAGTTCCTACCTTCCATACTATACACCCGACTAGTTATGCATTCCCGGTGTTCCTGGCATCCCGGGATTTTTTTACAGAAAAAATATTATAAGAAGCCGCTTCCATACTTTCACAGCTAAAAATTCACTTTAGGTAAATATGCATCCGAATATCCGATCTCTAGTAATAACCGTTTACCTAAAAGTATTTTTTATTTATTGCTACATAATAAAAGAAAGAATAGAATAATAGAATCGAGATACATTGAGTTCTCGAGCTAGAGCACCAATATGCAAGCCATCTTAATGGAGAAATAATATTTCAGCCCTTTGTTGCAGGGGTAACCGTAACCTTGCCATTTTATTTCAATCAATAATTTTTATTATATTTCACAATGATTTCACACCTTATGTTTTTGATAATGTCATTTTAACAAATGCAATTAGGTCAATGTGACAACTTTTAAATTACGAAATGAGTTTCATCATGGAGTCGAACTGTCGCGCGAGCCCAGTCTCCTGTTCCTCGCACACTCTCTGCGCTGAACGCGCTTTTGGACGCTAAGCCTGACTGTGATGTGTTTGCGGATGGATGGAAGAAGATCTTGTCAGTATGTCTGGGGTATTGTGAGATGAGCGTATGACTGGCGATTAGTTATATACTTTTGTTTACTGTGCTTTTAAAATGTGTCTGTGTTTAACTAATGTAATTGGCCTTGGCCGTTTTATGTTAAATAAATAAATAATAAATAAATAAATCACCAAAAAGTCATTAATACTCTTTTTGTTAGAATAGATGCTTTACAAATATTAAAAAGTAATAAGTACATAGCAGCAGTAGCATTTTAGACGTTACTGCACAGTGTGATAAAGAATCTAATTTGAAAACAGATAAACATTTGCGAACCGCGACATTTTGTTTATACAGGATAACAATTTTTGTTAAAATTTTGGAAATAACTTTAATAAAATAACTTGATGAGAATAGTAGTCGTCAACTTGAATGGAATAGTACAGAATACTCTTTATTATATAGACATTTTGCGTAGGGTGACACAATGAGCGGTCTTATCAATTGACAATACAATAATAATATTGCAATAATGCTCCAATATTGTTTAACTTATACACAGGGACCGAATGAAAAAGTATAACGGAGCACATTACAAATTCGTCGCAATCGCAACAACCTCGCTGGCTACTTGGTCAAAACTACTGGTATTGATTAGCGACGTTGGGCGATTTGTTGGTTCGAATCCACGTCAAATCGTGCTCTTTTTGAAAGTATTCTTTAGGATAAACGTCAGAAATTCAATGTTGTAACACTATAATATTTTAAAACTTGAGGGGTCTCCAAATGACGTTGTCTGTACCGCGGCAATGGTTATAGTCAACCAATTTGCTAACAAGAAAACTTAGTACATTATTAAGTAGATAATATAATAAAATACTAAATATAAAATGTTTATTTCTACAGCCCGAACTTGATTTTGGTGAGGACAATGCGAGCCTGTTACGTGAGCGCAAGCATAGACTGATGCATGCGGCTATCTTACGCGCCATATACGATCGAACGGATGACGAGTCAGGCACACTGCGCACGCGCGCGCTCGCTATTCTTACAAAGTGCCTCACCAGTAAACACGTGCCATTGATCAACGCCATAAAGGTAAGCGCACGTGGAGATTCATAAGGCGAAAGCGCCAGGGTAGCCCGCGTAATTCAATTATTTTTAGGTTTTTTTTTCAATTTGCTGGTCAGCGTCTAGTTTATGTTGATAAAACGATGATTCGCGGCCGTCACCAATTTGTACTTATATACCTAAGTAATTGAAAAAAAAAATTTCATGAAATATCATTCACTAGAGTACAATGAATTATCTACATTCGCGGGCTACCCTGGCGCTTTCTTCTTAAAATTATGTCAGTGCAGTGACTAGCAGTGGCGTGCCTAGGGGTCAAAATTAGGGCAAGCCCACAGATTTTCAAGGTATAAAAAAAGGCCAACTGAGGGATTGGCTGATTTTCTTGTTGTTAATGGTTGTTAGTAGTACTAACATCATTATTATAATTTCCTCAAGAAAACCTTTAAAATACGAAGAGTACTACATATTTCAAACATCAGTACGTAATTGTCACAAGCGCCATCTATATTAATGAATGCGCATAAAGACAGCGCCTATCCGGAACTTTCTTCATTTCGCTTGTCACATGCATTTGTTCAATCAAAATGCGCTAGATGGCCTCCAAATTATCGATTTATTGTTCTTTTTTCTTTTCTCGTACGCACTGTTTTATGAATTAGGTACTTACATTTTTAAAGTCAATCATGAGCCAACACATACCTATGTTTAACACCTATGTTTGTCATATTCATACCTAGTAAACAGTCGAATGAGTAGGTACCTACCTATTTTATATAATCTGTCTTCTTGACTGACAAAAATACTTGTTTTTATTTCCGAGAAGTACCTACAGTAATTTAAGATTGGTTACGGTGAAGTAAATAATTAATTATTTATTGGCAGAAAATTGCAGAAAACTCAATGTATTTACGTACCTTTTCGATGACAATTCCGAATTCACATAATGATAAAAGAACACTATATTCATTAACCGTTTACAAAATCATAGGGAATGACATCGCCACAATCAATCACTTTTTCAAATAATAAAACTAATTCTCAAAGTATTCAAAACTTCAAAACAATAACAATTTGAGACGCGTCGCGTCATCGACTCATCGCGCCCGCCGCACGTGCAACTAACTTTACGCGGGTCAACGCGGATAGTGCATTTGCGCGAACTTCATGCCTATAAAAGCCTGGCTTTTCTTTTCATAGAAATCTGTGTTGTATGTACTTACCAATATCAACAAATGTAAACGTTTTTATAGCAATTTGTAGGCGAAAACTGCGAGACAGAGAAAGGAAACAGAAGCCAGGTAAAAAGCCAGACTAGTGTGAGCGAGATGGCGCAATTGAATGCATTGAGCGGAATTTGGCGCGAACCTAGGCCAGTGCGCGCAAGTTCGGATTACGAAATAATTGTATTATTATTCCTATGACATGAATGTTTGCGTTCGAGTTCATTGACTGGAATTTTTTGAATATACTCGTATTTTTTATTGATTTTGTTGTTGTGAATTATGATTTTATTAGGGCAAGCCGGGCTTCTTGGCTTCTATGAAGAGCACGCCACTGGTGACTAGCACTTTCTGGATGGTTTGTGTTACAGCAACTGAACGGCACCGGCGAGGTGTCGCGTCTGATGGCCGTGGTAGCCCGCAGCGCCAACGACGAGCGCGCCGCGGTGCGCAAGGCGGCCGCCACGCTGCTGCAGCAGCTGCTGGCCGACCCCGCCGCGCCGCCGCCGCAGCCACAGCAACTGGCGGTCAGTACTAGCACTACGACGAGCGCGCCGCGGTGCGCAAGGCGGCCGCCACGCTGCTGCAGCAGCTGCTGGCTGACCCCGCCGCGCCGCCGCCGCAGCCACAGCAACTGGCGGTCAGTACTAGCACTACGACGAGCGCGCCGCGGTGCGCAAGGCGGCCGCCACGCTGCTGCAGCAGCTGCTGGCTGACCCCGCCGCGCCGCCGCCGCAGCCACAGCAACTGGCGGTCAGTACTAGCACTACGACGAGCGCGCCGCGGTGCGCAAGGCGGCCGCCACGCTGCTGCAGCAGCTGCTGGCTGACCCCGCCGCGCCGCCGCCGCAGCCACAGCAACTGGCGGTCAGTACTAGCACTACGACGAGCGCGCCGCGGTGCGCAAGGCGGCCGCCACGCTGCTGCAGCAGCTGCTGGCTGACCCCGCCGCGCCGCCGCCGCAGCCACAGCAACTGGCGGTCAGTACTAGCACTACGACGAGCGCGCCGCGGTGCGCAAGGCGGCCGCCACGCTGCTGCAGCAGCTGCTGGCTGACCCCGCCGCGCCGCCGCCGCAGCCACAGCAACTGGCGGTCAGTACTAGCACTACGACGAGCGCGCCGCGGTGCGCAAGGCGGCCGCCACGCTGCTGCAGCAGCTGCTGGCCGACCCCGCCGCGCCGCCGCCGCAGCCACAGCAACTGGCGGTCAGTACTAGCACTACGACGAGCGCGCCGCGGTGCGCAAGGCGGCCGCCACGCTGCTGCAGCAGCTGCTGGCCGACCCCGCAGCGGTGCCGCCTAAGAGACCGTATGAGAGTTACAGTCTGGCTGAGAGTCAGTCTGGTTGTTACTGACAGAGCGGCTGTTTCCTGAAGCAGAATCAAATCTGAGGACGAAGATAATGTCAGGGCGCCGCTGAGTTTCGACACTGGCTCAGTCTGAGTAGATCCTTGATCAGAGTTAATCTGCGTTAACGATTTATTTGCCAAAAATGTAAACAAATATGAATGGATGGAAAAATAACTTTAATTTCTGCACAATAAAGTTCAGTTTACGCTACAACTTCAAACATTTTTATAACTTTTTAAATAGTGCTAGTCACTCTGAAATCAACTTAATTGTCATTGAAATAAAGTTGATATTTGTTTAACCTGAAATAGGGTGGGGGTGTGCAGCACTGCGCACTTTTACTATAGGAAGGAATACGCTTTTAAGATGGTTGGCAAATGTCTGTGCTTTGTCAGAGTTTTTGGTTGCCCAGCTAATATCTGTTTTGCGTAGGGGGACGGGGACGCTTCAGTTTCTTTGTTGCCTTCCACAGTAAGTAGTCAGACGCAGCGCTAACGTCTAGTCTAAGATAGTTTTGGACAATTTATTTAAAAAAAAAAAAAATCTTGAAAAAGTTAAGGGTAAGTTAAGGGTATCTGCTGCCCTCCAATCTATTTAGAAAGAGATGGAACCTCAGATCCCGATACCCAGAATCCATTTTCCAGGACCATCAATATTTTTATGACCCTAATTGCAACCAAAATACATACTTTTAAAATCCGTTTGATTCAGCTTCCATATTCGCGCGAAACAACGTTTTTATTTGAAAAATAACTTGTAGAACGTGTTGTATTTACTATTGGCTTGAACCTACCTAAGCATAATACTTGAGTAATAACAATTGAAAACGATTTTTGTAAACAGTTTTTGGTGAGTCTGTGTCGTGATGCGAGCATCATTGTACGGACATCTGCTATCGCCGCTCTCGGCGAGCTGCTGACGGTGCGACCCAGCGAAGTAGTTCTGAATGCCTTCCTCGACGGGCCGCTGCATCAAATCTCTGACCCAGAAACTAAGGTACCCATTTAATTTTTATCAATACGAAGTAGTTCACAAAGGAGTTTTTCACTCGTCTACAGAAAACCAAGGGTAATGAACAAACACAGCCGTTTATGGATACATGTCCGTTTGATCGTAGCCTGATCAACAGCGTAAATAACTCAATGAATATTGTTGAATTGTCAAAACAAAAGGCAATGCCTTTGTGTTACGTTATTAGGCTGCAATTCTCGTGTCCCAATTGTGGAAGTTGCACGACACCCGCGAAAAGGGGAGTGGACTTCTTCCCGAGGTCCCTCAAGATTAGGCAACAGTATGTACGAAGTACCCACCATGTGTCTTTGTGGGTTTAATTTATCAACGGGTTTTTAGAATGCTAAAAATACACTTTAAATCAGCAAATCAATCATAAATGTGTATTTTTGTCCATCCAGGTACAAGAACAGGTGTTGAGTCTAGTCGAAAAATTGTTAATCGATCGATTGCGTAAGTTTACGGCGCCGGGATGCGACGACGAGATGCCGTGGATGTTCCTCGCAGGCATCATGCGTCGGCAAAAGATGAAGCATTTGCAGAAAATCTGCCTTATGCTTTCAAAGTCAGCAAAGTGTATCAAGTAAGATATTTATAGCTATTCAACCTTTTCACCTAAATACAGAGTGAGCCGTAGGATATAACCATAAGGTTATATACGCTATTAAAAAAAAAAGGAGTATGTCCAAAATCTCAGACCAAATAAAAACCAAGACAGAGGGCTGTCAACAGTAAGGTGAGGCCGGTTTCGTAAACATATGTGCACATAGTGAGGCATAGTTTCATTGTAAATGGTTATAAATGTGTGCGTGTGAGCGAGTATGCACAGAGCGGAGGTGTAGTTTTTGTGTAGCGGTATCCACAACGCCACATTGCGAACAACGCGTCTTTTTCTTCTTAAATGTACTCGGCCCAGAAATCGGCTACTTGTTTGGCGCCTTCATCACCGTCCATCAGTTCCTGTAACGTGCAGCTGACAGGACACGCAGGACACGATATTAAGTGTCCCATCGTTTGTGGTACAGCACCACATTTACACTCCAAGGCGGAGTCGTCTATGAATCTCCACCTGAACAGGTTTTCCTTGCTTCGGCCAACCTGGGTCCGGAGTCTATTTAAAGACTTCCATATTACCCAAGGTAACTCATGTCCAGGTGGGAGGTCAGCGGGTGGGACGAACGGTTTGGGTAAGGTAGCACAGTCTCGCCACAACTTCAGTCTCTCTTGTGATCGTCCGCCAGTGAGTGGAACGACACACTTTAAAAAACTGTTTCGGCTTTTTAGCCTTTGTGGCACAAGGATGTTGTCGTGCAAAGGGTGTCATGTGTCGGAGACCATTTTGGCTCTTTCGCTGGAGCTTGCCACCGCTCTGCGAACCACTGGTGGCGCTATTCCTGCTAGCGGATACAGCATTTGTACCGGGGTTGGTTTTAGGCAGCCAGTGATGATCCGGCACGTTTCATTCAAAGCTGTATCCACCAGCTTTGCATGGGCAGAACGGCTCCACACGGGGCACGCGAATTATCCCGCAGAAAAAGATAGCGCCAGTCCAGTAGTGCGCATAACGTCAGGCGATGCACCCCATTTCGATGAGACCAGTCGGCGAAGAAGACTGTTGCGAGTGTGCACCTTCTGCTTGATATTCTTGCAGTTTTTGTTGAAGGTTAAAGACCTGTCCAGGGTAACACCAAGATATTTTGGGGAGTTGCTGTGTTCGATGGACACCCCACCCCAAACGATGTTAAGTTTGCGGCCCGCCTCTCTATTGCGGAGATGAAATATGCAAGACTGGGTTTTGCTCGGATTGGGCTTGAGTGAGTTAGCGGAGTAATATGTGACTAAGTCACCAAGAGCATCTGACAAGTGGGCCTCAACCTCCTCAAAGGTGGTAGCTTGGGACGTGAGGGCAAGGTCGTCTGCATACAGGAAGCGGGACGTGTTAGGGCTGGATGGTTGGTCGTTGGTGTAGATATTAAAAAGAAGCGGTGCCAGTACACTACCTTGAGGTAGGCCGTTTTTCTGCGCTCTCCAACGACTTCTTTCCGAGAGAAGGTGGACCTGAAACCGACGATTGTAGAGGAGTTCTCGGAGTATTCGGACAAAGTTCTGATCGCTTATCAATGTCTCCACCTTCCATAGCAACTGTTTGAAGTTGACTGTATCACAGGCAGCTGACAGATCCACAAAAACAGCGCCTGTGACCATTCCTATCTCGAAACCATCCTCAATGTGTTGAACATTGAGGGTCTGGTTGCAGCATGACTTGACGGGTCTGAAACCAGCTTGCTCCGGGATTAACTTCGGGTCAATAACACTCGTTAGTCGGTTCAGCAGCATTCTCTCAAACAATTTGTACGTATGGCAGAGCAGAGATATTGGACGAAAGTTTTTGGATCGTCCGTTGCTTTACCTGGCTTCGGAATTGCTATGACCTTTGATTTTCTCCAGAGACGGGGTATTGAAGCTGATTCCAGACAGTTGTTGTATTAGATATAGCAACCACGACACAGCAACTGGGCCAAGCTGTTTGATTTGCTCAACTGATATTTCAACAACGCATCATACTGACGTCACGCAAATCCTGCATCGCGCAAGCAGAGTTTACCCCGCAACTAGCATAGATACAACGGCCCGACATGAATCATCGGGCAGTTGCCCGCCAGACGCAACACCCGTCTGGTCCTCCCTTTTCTATAGAGTATGAGTGAACTTTAGACCCTGTACCTCATACCTCTATATTGGTGACCCCGAACATAAACATCAGCGCAGCCTTCGTGCAAATACTCCAGCGTGACGTCATCATCATCGCTCCCGCAAGCTTTAGAACGGCGAGTCACCCAGCCAGCCAGCACCCACCGCTTCAACGGGTATCCTGACCACCAGCATTCAGCGACCGCGCATACCTGGTCATCACCCTCAGCCTCATCAGCAACCTCGGCACAGCACACTTTCGGCCGGTCAACAAGAAGAGCTCTTAATTCCTCTCCTGGTCGACGCCAGCAGTCATTTTTTTTTCGCGATTTCTTGTTTGGTCGTTCGTAATGATGAAAACAATGGCCCCTTACGTCTAAACGTCGCGTCGATAGCAGTTTTGTAAAACTTGGCGCAATGACAATCCTGAACGTTGTTCAGTCGTTTTACATAACGGAGTTGTTTTGTAAAACAACTAGCGGTTTTGTAAAACAGCAGATTCTGCAATTCATCTGCGACATATACACCTATACATCCATATTTTTTAAACTTGCGTACATCTTGTTGCATAGATGTTTGATTACTTTAAACTTTCAGACATCAAACAAACATCTACGCAACAAGATGTAAGCAAGTTAACCTTTTGACCGCTTGCGTCGCATTTATGCGACACATATTTCCGTGCCCCTACCACTCGTGGCGTATTTCTGCGATAGAGAACACGCATGATTTTTTCGTTCTATTCAACGATTGCTCCTCTTTATTGTAGGAATTATTTTATAGATTTGTAGCCGCGCGCTAGGGGCACGGCAACTGATATTTAGCACAGCGTTTAAAAGGTTAAAAAAAATATGGATGTCACGTGATCAACTTTAAACGTTAATATCTCGGAAATGTGACACTTTACAGGGTTTGGTACTATTGTTCTTTCTATCGATGTCAGTTATCGATTTATACAGGGTAAATGTGTGGCAGCCATTAAACAAAAAAACAAAATGGCTCGACAGTAGGTATGCCATTCTCCATTATAAAAATCTTCAATCCTCTTTATTGATTAAAGGCACTACTTTAGTAGTTGGAGTTTTGCTGGTACGGGGTGAGCGTCCTGTGAAAGTGTACGCACTCTGGCGGTAATTTTAATTAATTATTTTGTTTGTCAGCCATCGCTTAGTAGACATACTGAGCTCTCACTTGGGTGCGAAGAACGACGAGCGCGATCTCCAGTGTCTGTTGCTTCTGACGAGCGTGGCACCACATGTGGACTACTCCGACATCAACTTCGTGCTCGAATATTACTACAAACTGACGCAATTTGAACAAGTAATATTTTGTTTTTAAATATGCACATAAAAGGCTAGGGCCAATTGAAGCAGGCCACACCGCAACGCAACGCATTGCAAAAATCCTCCTTCATTACTTTCGTACATTTTCTGTGAATGAACGCACACTACAGCTGCGGGCCGCAACGCACTTTTTTGTTTGAAAATGCTTTGTGCTGCGTACTGTAATATCTATAATGTGCGCTTGATTTAGAAGTAAAATGATTGAAATATATTAAATTTATTTGGCCTGTAATCTTAAATAAAATCTAAGAAAACAGTAATGCAACTCAGGCGACTTAGGTTTTTATATAAAAGATTGTTTGTAGTTTTTTTTAAATTAATAGTCTAAAATACAAATGGCACCCCGCCATATTACTAGCAGCGCCACGCGGTTTCACCCGCGTAAGTTTCGACCCCGTGGTAATATCGGGATAAAAACTATCCTATGTCCTTTTCCGAGACTTAAACTATCTCTATACCAAATTTCATCTAAATCGGTTCAGCGGCTTGAGCGTGAAGAGGTAACATACAGACCGACACACTTTCGCATTTATAATATTAGTATGGATATGTGCAGACACGCTACAAATGCGACATTTACCACTAACTAAATTAGAATACTCAAATCTCAGTTTTCCAACTTTTCAGATACATATTGACGTTTTGAATGTTGTAAAATGTTTTGTACACATAAATGTAGTTATATTTCCGCAATAACAAAATAATAACAGCATTTTCTACATGTGCATATTTATTCGAGCGGTACGGCATCCAAGCCTGGATTTATTGCGGAATCAAAAAAAGTATTTTTACATAACATTTTACAGTCATGTACTTCCGCTAAGTAACGCCTAATTCCTTATGTTTTGAATGTTCTTGTTATTAGTTTCGCGACTCGCGCCTGTTGAAGCTGACGATAGAACTGCTGGGCTCGTGGTTGCGGTTCTTGCACATGCACGAACGGACGCAGCTGCGCGACCATCTTGTGCAGCGCCTTGCTACGACGAGTCAAAATGGTATGTCATTAGTATTTTTTTGGTTATCAAAAGTCATTTATTCAAATTAGGCTGAGAACCAGCACTTTTTGAACGTCAGAATTACATAAGACAGTCTCCCAAAACGTCCGCTCACTCACCACTTCCTAACTTGCTTTAGATATGAAAAAGAGGCGCAACAAACTCTCCAGCAAAAAGCTGTCTGTTAAGTTAGAAGAATTTTATTCTAACAATAGTAAACAAAGTAATTAACATTAACAAAACAGAAACATAAAACATTGAAAGGTTGAGAAATATGTAGGTAATTTTTTTAATCTGATGTTATTATTATTTATTTATAGTGTTTACATAATTTAAAAAGGTAACAGTCTTAAAATAATAATAATAATATGTACAAGTATATAAAAAGGAGGGGAAATAACCAAAGAGCATCAAAAAATTCGTCCGCATCGCCGTCAACAGGAAACGTGCCCAAAAGGCTGACAGCATTGCCTGCCACATTGTATGGCGATGCTGATTCTTTGGCCAAAAAATAGGCCAGCCCTCTGGTCACGTGAAGAGTCGACCAACTGTTTGGCGATGTCTGATATTTCCCTCTTTAATTTTCTTTTTATTGTCAACAAAGGATAAACAGCTTTCACTGTTTTTTACAGCATGTCGAATAAAGTGCTCACAGTTGGCATCTCAACTAGATCCTGATAATATAACATGGGCTACGGAAATGATGCAGTTATGTAAGTATAAAGATAAAAAAAGTGATGTATCTTATCTCTTAATTTCAAGCAACTACTAACTATCACTAGCACTATCAGCGGCCGTTGACCCCGATATCAGCTAGTTACTCGGATGTTTGTGTTTAGAAAATATTTTTGTTTTGGTTTGTAGTGTTTAGATATTGATACCCATCACGCTCCGAAGTTTTAATAGCTATTTTAATTTGACCTCGTAGAGCACATTACTGAATAATATTATAGTATGTATTACCGGGAAATGAGGCAACCTCTGCCTTGCCTCTACCTGTAGTTGTCGTAAAAAGATTTTGTAATCTTTAATATATTGTTGTCAAACTGATTTACTGCAAATGTCCGCAAACACACAGATTGTGCATTGCCGACCTTCGAGCGTGGAGTCTCGGGTCCAATACCCGTGTCGGTCAACTAGCTAGCTAACTAGGGTAACTAGTTCGAAACATGGGTGTAGTTTATTACTCGACTTCGCGGCAGCAAAGACAGGGTAAAAACCCTGTCTTTACCCAAAAGGGTTGGTTGGTTCTGGGATATATATATTTTTATATAGGATTATTTGTACCCTCGAAGCATCTTGACACCTAAATAGAATTTGATACATCAAAATACAAAAATATAAATGGTTATAGGCTAGGTTTTGTTTTTATAAAATGAAAATGGCGGAATTTATATGTCAATAGGGAAGGTCTTGGAAATAAACTATTATACCATAACCATGTGGGGTATTCCAATAAAGGTTTTGAGAAGACGATTAAAAAATATAACACACTAAAAGCACAGACTACATAATATGCTAAAAGGTAGAAAAAAAAACAAAACCCAACTGCATCTATAAAGTTCGGAACAAGCTCATTTTTCAACCAGTCTAAATGCAGTCAGGCGTGTGGTGGCAGTCATTTTAGTTCAATCTCAGATTTGATGCAAGATGCCACCAACTGCATCACATAGCTTCAAAAGGAGGTTGTCTGGTTTTTTGAGTAATTTAGTCTTCGGCTTACCTTGTCTATTTCCTCTACACAGCGGAACGACGCGCGGCGGCCACGGGCGACGTCGAGGAAGCCCTGCGCGCCGCCGACCTGTCGCTGGCGGCGCGCGTGCCGCCCGGGCCCGCGCTGCTGCACGTGTTCCTCGCCGTCGCCGACGCGCCGCCAGGTAACACCACTCTATCTACTAGCTATCTGTCGCTGGGGCGCGCGTGCCGCCCGGGCCCGCGCTGCTGCACGTGTTCCTCGCCGTCGCCGACGCGCCGCCAGGTAACACCACTCTATCTCCTAGCTATCTGTCGCTGGGGCGCGCGTGCCGCCCGGGCCCGCGCTGCTGCACGTGTTCCTCGCCGTCGCCGACGCGCCGCCAGGTAACACCACTCTATCTACTAGCTATCTGTCGCTGGGGCGCGCGTGCCGCCCGGGCCCGCGCTGCTGCACGTGTTCCTCGCCGTCGCCGACGCGCCGCCAGGTAACACCACTCTATCTACTAGCTATCTGTCGCTGGGGCGCGCGTGCCGCCCGGGCCCGCGCTGCTGCACGTGTTCCTCGCCGTCGCCGACGCGCCGCCAGGTAACACCACTCTATCTACTAGCTATCTGTCGCTGGGGCGCGCGTGCCGCCCGGGCCCGCGCTGCTGCACGTGTTCCTCGCCGTCGCCGACGCGCCGCCAGGTAACACCACACTATCTACTAGCTATCTGTCGCTGGGGCGCGCGTGCCGCCCGGGCCCGCGCTGCTGCACGTGTTCCTCGCCGTCGCCGACGCGCCGCCAGGTAACACCACTCTATCTACTAGCTATCTGTCGCTGGGGCGCGCGTGCCGCCCGGGCCCGCGCTGCTGCACGTGTTCCTCGCCGTCGCCGACGCGCCGCCAGGTAACACCACACTATCTACTAGCTATCTGTCGCTGGGGCGCGCGTGCCGCCCGGGCCCGCGCTGCTGCACGTGTTCCTCGCCGTCGCCGACGCGCCGCCAGGTAACACCACTCTATCTACTAGCTATCTGTCGCTGGGGCGCGCGTGCCGCCCGGGCCCGCGCTGCTGCACGTGTTCCTCGCCGTCGCCGACGCGCCGCCAGGTAACACCACACTATCTACTAGCTATCTGTCGCTGGGGCGCGCGTGCCGCCCGGGCCCGCGCTGCTGCACGTGTTCCTCGCCGTCGCCGACGCGCCGCCAGGTAACACCACTCTATCTACTAGCTATCTGTCGCTGGGGCGCGCGTGCCGCCCGGGCCCGCGCTGCTGCACGTGTTCCTCGCCGTCGCCGACGCGCCGCCAGGTAACACCACTCTATCTACTAGCTATCTGTCGCTGGGGCGCGCGTGCCGCCCGGGCCCGCGCTGCTGCACGTGTTCCTCGCCGTCGCCGACGCGCCGCCAGGTAACACCACTCTATCTACTAGCTATCTGTCGCTGGGGCGCGCGTGCCGCCCGGGCCCGCGCTGCTGCACGTGTTCCTCGCCGTCGCCGACGCGCCGCCAGGTAACACCACTCTATCTACTAGCTATCTGTCGCTGGGGCGCGCGTGCCGCCCGGGCCCGCGCTGCTGCACGTGTTCCTCGCCGTCGCCGACGCGCCGCCAGGTAACACCACTCTATCTACTAGCTATCTGTCGCTGGGGCGCGCGTGCCGCCCGGGCCCGCGCTGCTGCACGTGTTCCTCGCCGTCGCCGACGCGCCGCCAGGTAACACAACACTTTCTGCTATCAAAGGTCCCAACATTCGTTTGATTGACAAGTGTTTGTGTACAGAGTGGGACGCTGCGCGCTGTGCCACGGCGGTGGCGGGCGCGGCGCGGCTGTGCGTGCGCTCGCGCGACACGGCGGCAGAGTGCGCTCCAGTGTTCGCGCAGCTGCTGGCCAGGGTGGACGAGCCGCTGGCCGTTAGGGTCAACGCGCTCATTGGACTCAGCGATATATGTGCCAGGTATGTCAAATTCAGAGCATTTATTTCAATTAACCCAATTACAATGTAATCGCGAAAAGAAGCGACCTTATAATCTCGAAAAAAAGCGACCTTGTAATCGCGAAAAGTTGCGACCTTGTAATCTCGAAAAGAAGCGACCTTGTAATCGCGAAAAGTTGCGACCTTGTATTCGCGAAAAGAAGCGACTTTGTAATCGCCGAAGGAAGCGACCGTCTAATTGCCAAAAGAATCCATCTTGTAGTAGCGAAAAACGACTTTGTAATCGTGAAAAGAGGCGACCCAGTAATCGCCAAACGAAGCGACCTTGTAATCGCGAAAAGAAACGACCTTGTAATCGCGAAAAGAAGCGACTTTGTAAGCGCTAAAAGAAGCGACCTAGTTGGGGACACCAAAAGAAAGGCCATTCTAACAATTTCAGTAATTATCAATTTCAGTAATTATCAGTTTATTATCATTTTCTTTGTGTATTAGAACGTGTGTTTTATTAATATTACATAGAAAAACGATTTCTTTTTAAACGCATGGTTTCTGAACTCAGGTACACGTGCATAGTAGAGCCGCTGCTGGGCACAATGTGCGACTGCCTGTCGAAGGATTCGCCCGAGATGCTGCGTCGTATGGCCACGCGCGAGCTTACTCGTCTCTTGGTAGGCGGGTTCCTGCGTTTGCGCACTCCCCTCTATTACCGGTAAGTAAAATATTATAGCCAACCATGCAGCGCAAGAGAAGGAATATCAATTGCGCTTCGTTACATCACAATAATTTGCTCGTGAATTCTCAATACACACAACTAGTATCACAGACGCTTGACGCCGCGCTATTCATCGCGTCACTTTCCGTGAATATCATTGACGTCACCAACTGTATCTAGTTTCGACAATTCTTGGGAACATGTGAGACCCGTTTTTTTTTTTATTGTGTATTTGTAAGTTACCCAAAGCTGTGCCCAAAGGATAAAGTTCAAAATGCAATTAATTTAAAAACGCTCGCTTTTCTTCCCTACTCTTACCCCGATGCCAATGTAAATTGACTGTTAACGTGCGTATTTATTTTCGATGAAAGTTCAGATAAAAACAACTTTGGTGATTTATGTTCGTAAAGCCCTAATTACACGATGCAAGTTTCTTACCTGCGGCATACAAGAAAATTGAAGCACCAACTTAATAACCGTCTAAACACTGTTTTATTGTTGCATCGATTTATGGTATGCCACAGGATATTAAATAGTAGGGATGGACCGAATATTCGTTTTATATTCGGTATTCGGCATATTCGGCAGGTTTACCGAATATTCGTGTTCGGCCGAATATTCAGATAAATCACCGAATGTTCGGCAAAGTGGTACTCGAGTTTTTACTGTGCTGAGCCATGTACCATGAGTCGAGTGTTTAATGTGTTATTTTTATGAGGTTAAGTAATTTACAATGCAGGTTTTTGGTTTTGGCGACACTGTAGCTTTATTTCCAATAACAGTAGTTAAACAAGATGGTTATTAAAAAAAAAATAAGTATGCACAGCTGTTTTTGGATTAAGCTACAGTGAACTCTTTAAACTTAATAAAATAATATATTAAAACTAGGTCTTTATTGTAAGAAATTAAGCAAGTTTTTTTGTTTTTATCAATATTTATTGTAAGAAAGAGTTGCAACATTTCAGCAGATTATGAATCATATTTCTAGTTTCATTCTACTTAGTTTTATATGTATTCATTTTGGCGAAGTTTTATTTCTTACATGAAGCAATAACAACATTGGGTACAACGGGAATAGCGGGCGGGAGGGTCCGCGCTAATCCACGCGCTTTGCGTAAACAAGTTCAGACCTGGGGGCCTAAAAAGGCCACTTTAAGCAATTCCTCAAAAAGCGAGTAATTTCCTGAATTCCCAGTAGATCAGTAGCAATTCCTCTATTTTTCGTAAAATGGTGACACATAATAGCTGAATCCTATAGAATTCAATTTTAAACAGAATCATATTTGGTGTAAATATTACCGCATGAAAAAAATAAAGACCGTAATTTTATCGGTAAATTTTCGTTTACAGTTTTTATTAATCAAATTAGTTTTTTTATTTTTTATTTCTACAGTTTAAATGTTATTACGTTATAATATACTCATAACTGTTAAAAAGTCCGCAGATAAGCCCTGAAAAGGGAAGTTAGAAACAATAAACTGGCAATGCGTATTTTTAGGCCGCATTCCGAATTAAGCGTTAAGTACACTATTTGTAGGAAACCAAAAGATGTAATTGAAGTTAGAACAGTTAGATTCCGATTTAGTGTGATTGGAAGGTCCCGACCGCACTAATTCCTAAATTGTTTACGATTTAGGTGAGTTTAGTCGCATCGCTACGATTTAGAGCGACTTGTTAGTCTTTAGTTTTTAAGCACGCTCAAATCGATTACATCCCAACTCGGAACGCACCCTCGTTTCTCCCGCCTCAACATCAAACTGAATCAAACATCAACATAAACAATCATAATGTGTATAGTTTAAAACTAGAATTTCGTGCGAGTAAGATCGTTTTTAATACAAAGTAAGTGTATCATTGTTTGACTTAAATCATTACTTAAATAAAATGTTGTGCAAATGTATTCAAATGTACGTAATTTTTTGTAGGAATGGAAAGACGTGCAGCTAGTGTCTGAGATACAATGGAACAATCTGCTCGATTTTCTACAGTCAAAGTGGAAGCGCTGTCGGTGTTGAGCCCCTTTTCGAGATCACTGCAGCCCCGTGTTTTGTCCAGACTCGTGCGTCAGCACCAAACCCTAGCCCTGTTGATGCTACAACAGTGCCTCTGCCTCGTCGAACTCGGCAAGCAAGATACCGCAGTGAGTGGATTTTTCTAACCCTACAGCTATTCATATTGCGACTAAGACATGATGACTATTGATAATGATTATATGGTATTTTTATTACGTTTTTTAGGTCGCCCTCTGGCTGTTCTAGATGAAGCTCGGAGAGTTTTACCTCAGGTGGAGATGCAACATGCTACAGCTGATATAGTAAATTAATAGTGCAGCTTCGAAAGACTATTTTTTATTGGTATCCCATAGAGGTAAAGTATGAATATTTTGTACATGCAATAAAAAAATTAAGTCATTCATCTATTATAATTAATCTTTATTTTCTCTCTGCACAAAGGTTCACATAGTTATAAACAGAGACAAGAAATATAGCGTTTTGACAAAAATGCATAAAATATGATCCTTTGTGAGAGACTGGCGTCCATACTAGGATACCCTGTGTGACGGATCACCAGGCTCTCACCCCGAATTAAACCTAATTAACATTAATATTACAACTGTTAATTTTATAACTCTAGACAAATTATGAAGGAAAAAAAAAAAGTAAAAATTAGTAAAAAAAGTAAACATGTACTTATAAAATATAATTATAAAGAAATAAAAAAGGAAAACATAAGTAGGTACTATATTTTAACATTTAAATAACACAAAAACTTTGCATAAAGGGAAAAAGGTATCGGGCTCTGTGTCCACTTGTGGTGTCTTCAATGTTGATTTTAAGGGATAGCCTGCGTCACCTGAAACATAATTATTTTATTATTATAATAGTACTCAAATTAAACAATGACGGGGTAGTCAGAAGCCCTAAAGTCTGACAACCAGTCTTACCAAGTGGTATTGTATTACCCAGTAACTGGGTTGTGGAGTTCAGATAGGCAGTCGCTCCATGTAAAATACTGGTATTCAGCTGCATCCGGTTAGACTGGAAGCAAACCCCAACATAGTACATAGTTGAGAGAAGGCTAGACAGATGATGATGATGATTTGACTTACTAAAAACCACAAATTTTCCTTTTCAACCTGGCGGAGTTGTTCCAAGTGGGTCTTAAGTGGATGGTGATTCCATAAAAAGCAGACATAGTTCGCCCCTCCGCAGCTAGCATCGACACTAATCAGTCGCAAACCTGAATGAATGAAAAAAAGCCTAATTAATTATTATGTTTGTATTAGTTTTTTAATAATTTAAGTTGACAATTGTTAATAATTTAATAAAATATTTTTCATATCACTATTGTTTTATTTTAGTAAAAGGTATAATATGGTATACTCTTCTAAGGGTCCTCTTATATATACTACTTAATTAAATTGAAGTAAAGTATGATACTATAACAATATCACACATATATATTCCTGAAGGGTTAGGCAGAGGTATACCTATTGTACACCTAAAATGTGAATAAAAGATTGTATGCATTTCACGGAGGGGGTACAGAGTAAGTACCTGAACCTCTATAATAATAGATGATAGTGTCTATCTGGAACTACTAAGTTAAAAGTGTTGAAAAACACCCTACTTAATTTTATCACAAAACAATGCTTTTACTTGCCTTGGGGATAGTAGGTACTATTGCCATCGCGGCGGGTACATATCGAGCCTTTACCGCCGTTTTAGCGCAACCGACAAAAAACAAATTTTACAGGAGAAGGTTTTTTTTAAATATTTTTAAAAAGAAATGTGCTAGTAAATTGAAATTTTACATATATAATTATATGTAAATGTCTGAAAATCATTAATATTATTAAAACGGCGGTAAAGGCTCGAATGTACGGTTCCAGCTCATGTATGAGGTCGCGACACACACTTATTTAGCCTGTCTATGCCAACAAATTCGAGATCCGGCATTTTGAACGCTATGTCCATTTTCCGAAGAGCTGCATTTTGTCGGCGATCTAGAAGGGTCGTCGTAACCCGCGCGTGCTCCAGAAAGTTTTCAAATAGGGCTAAATCTGCTACTATAACATTATTTCTTCACAAAGCCTCCAATCCGATTTGTGAAATGTTGCTTTTGACTAACTTCTTACGATTCCATTATTTTACATTAAAGCAATTCCTATTTTGTGGACCATTTTACGAATCTCCATACAAAATTGTCAAATAGATGAATTGCGTGTTACGAATTGTACACAAACAATATTATGCCCATCCCTATTAAATAGTACCGTGTGGTCTTAGGTTTAAAGATGGTAATTGCCTATAGATATTGTGCCCTGTTGGCGGATGAAGACGTCGACGTGCGCGAGCCAGCCGAGTACTACGTCACATGCGGTCTCACTGTCGATGTCATTTATCATCACTTCGTCGAGTGCGTGCTACATTACAACCGCGACGAGAAAAGTAAGGGAAATAATTTATGTTGTTTCCCGGCAATATTTTTTGCTTAATTGTACTTCGTTACTTATAATATGTACTAGCTGACCCGGCAAACTTCGTACCGCCTCAGAATTAAATAATGCGATAAAGTTCAATAACTAAAAATTTGCAGGAAAAAAAAACCAATACGGCTATTATCATTATCCGTGTCTCGATGCTCGGTCATCAGTGCGGTTAGCACGTGACGTTTTTACCTCCGTATTATTTAATTTTTGAACGCACTCCGTTTGACAGGTACGAACAGTTTTTATGGGATAATAAAATTGTTGCTTTTACTATTTTCCACCTTTATCCATATTCTCTCACCTTTTAAACCTTCCTTGGACTTCTACAAATATTTCAACACCAAAATTAGCCAAATCGGTCCAGCCGTTCCCGAGTTTTAGTGAGACTATCAAACGTCATTTCATATTTATATATATAGATAAGGTAAGTATATGTAATTACAGAATGCATAGATGAAGGCTTGGTGATGGGTGTTTTTACGCCGTGTAGATATTTTGTCAGTTTTGCTTTTTCTTATATTAATTACTTCTCGTATCGTAGCATCTTCGAGAAATTTTACAGACATAACCCGTCAGTTAAGTATAACAATGATTTAACGCAACGACCTAACTAACAAGCCATTAAATCTGTTTCACAGATCACATAAAGTTCGACGACCGACAGCTGATATACGACGTCATGCTGCAGCGCATGTCACTGGTACAGAAGCTAAACATCCAGTGTCGCTTAGCGCACGAAGTACTAGAGCATGCTGCCGACCTCACCGACGAAGGGGATGAAGAGCTGCCTCCAGCTATGAATGCAGCGCTGCTGGATACGATCACACTGCTCTGCGGACCTAGGATGAAGCTACCCAGTAATTTTTTAAACACTTTATTTTAATTAGTTGTAAAACTCCAAGCACTTATTTCTATTAAACCAAAAAAATATCATTAAATGGTTTAATCTCCTATTGTCATGTCATGTCAGATATTTTCGATCACAGCCAGGTATCACATTCTTTTGAATTTAACTGAGTGGGCACTGGGCAGATATCTTTAACGCAAGAGCCGCAAGAAATGTCCGTTAATATTGCATTGACAAATATTTTTCAGGTTATTTATGGCCGAACGGCCTGATATCAGGCCGTTCGGCCATAAATAAATGCTTCTAACTTTCGAACTATTCTGTCACAAATTATTTGGCTGCCATCTTTATGCGTCACATAATCGTCACTAAAAACTGGAGTAGCAGCCAGCTCCCTACCTAGATTGGCCGAACGTTCTGATATACATGTAAAGGTGACCTGAATGCCTGTAATCCGAGGTTAAATCTAAATATTTTAACCGACTTCAAAAATGGAGGAGCTTCTGTATTCGTCTGTATGTATTTTTTTAAATATATGTTAATCGATTTCTCCGTGATTACTGTGTCGATTTACGTGAATCTTTTTTCATTTGAAAAAAAGGGAGTTCCCTCTGATTTAATTTTATTATCTTTGCTTTGGTAGCTTTTGAGTAAGCTTCAATAATACGTACATAATGTATTTCATTCCACTTTGTGTATGATGTTATAAAACTTCCTGGCAATGTTGTTGACATAGCAAGTAGTAGTATACGAATTTTTGCGAAGTAGGTACAAATAAAGTGAAAAAAAACTTTATTACGAAAACTTTTTTTAGTATGTAGTAGAAAGTAGTTTTTGGCGTAAAAAAACTTTTACATTTTTTTTTAACCTTTGTTTACTCATTTAATAATTTTGCTTATTATTTACGTGCATTATTTGTGTTACAGAAAAACCGCAAAAGGCAGGCGACGTGAACGATATTGACGATTTGCAAGAGCGGGTGACTACAAACATTGTGTCTCATGTAAGTATTGTTCTCTGATACATTCCTCCTATCCGCTATCGTTGGATTAAAGCATACAACAAAATATTATATCTTGGCTATTCCATTGTTACAGAAAATGAAGATACAAGTTGCAGAGATATTAGTACCGGCGGTGTTGAGGCTGTACACTCGTCTGAAACCACGCGGCGGCCAGATCAACGCTTATCTGGTGCAACTTGCTAACGATCTCTTGAAAGATTACGAACAAGAGGTAATAATAATAATGTTGTAGTACTACCACAGTCCAATACAAGTCAAGCTGACGAGAGGAGTGATGACAGTGCAATGAGGAATTGAGGAGTGCTTTGAAGGGTGCGATTCGGGAATATCGGTTCATGTCGCCCAAACTTAGGCCACGCTTACCTGGTTTGCCCTTGCCTAACAAAAATGGGGCGCTGGTGTGTGGTCCTGGATTCGTAATTGTCAAACTATTTTGATGACTGCGAAGACCTCACCGATACTCATTCCATTCTGTACTACGCGGCTGTAACGGCATTTCGTGTAGCTCACGTCAAATTTGCCAATGACTGGAGCTACACGACTGGAACCAGCCGTACCAGCTTGACAGTGCAGAATTGAGCGCCGTATTGGTAGAGCCAGAGCGCTCATCGACAAACTAATTTATTACAGGTAGGACAATACTCGCCTTGAGACTAATGGGCTTTGTGCGGTGGGCGTTCTCAGGGACTGATATCAGCCCTCAGGAATATATGTCCTGAGTCACAGAGCGAATCGACTCCCTGAAGATGCATGGACGAACCATATTCGTAGATATAAGCGGCGAGTAGAGCGATGCATTTAGAACCTGCCAGAGCGATGACAGGTGGGTTTATAGGGGTTAGGAGTGGCGTGATAAAAGTGTGGCTAACACGTGCCTGCCGGATGATGATGCTATGTGTTCTTTCTGGCGCAATATTTGGTCGGTGTCTGTCAGTCACACTGAAGGAGATTGGGCTCGGGAAGTCGAGCGAGGCTGCGATCCAATACCAGAAACGGAGGGTAATACCATCTCCCACCAAGATGTAGCTCGAGCAGTCCGTCTGTTGCCTAACTGGAAGCCTCCAGGGCCGGACGGGCTGCACGACTTCTGGATTTAATGGTTTTTAAACTCGTACGGTCGCTTGGTCAGTACCAGGCTGTTTTGGAGTCTGGTTCGCTACTCCAGTTCCTAACGACAGGAGTTACCCACCTGCTCTATAAAACAGGTATAAGCACCGTGGAACCCAAAAGTAATAGGCCGAAAACGTGTTTACCGACGATCTATAAAGTTCTTACATTAATTTTTGTGGGCGTCAAGATGACGGGATCCAGTCCCCAATCAAAAATGTATCACATTAAAGTGTTTGTACTACATAATGTACTATTTGTACCCTAAACAAGACATTTGTACCTCTAAAGGTAAAAGAAGTATGTCAAGACGTTCCTGGTCCCTTCACTTTGACGTCAAAGTGGCGGGACCTTCTGGAAGCGCTACTCAGGGGCCGGTAATTCACACCCGAAGACTTAGTACTACATATGTACAGGTCTAAACTGAGTTTTCAATACAATTGTAAGTGCCAAATTCAAGCTATGTGGTTAAAACATTGATCCATTGATTTGATGATTCATGTTATCGCTGAATTCATATGAAAATCGTTAGAACTCGTGCAAAATCAAATGTGGGAAGTTAGTACGTCCTATGTACATGAAAGTGTGTAATTTTCATATTCATAACCTAAGTACATCAAAAGTTATCTATCATTAATCGTTTCATCGTAACATTTATCTTTGAAATGGATACAACTATGCAGAAATGAAACAAGCCAAAATAGTTTTGATAATTATATGTATTTACCTATATAATATATTGATCCAACTACAATTATAACTGTTGCCTTTAGTGTTCTAATGATAAAAGTTACTTATATACCTAATAAAAAGTTTGATTAGCTTATTTATAATTATATTCTGGGCCCTACCCGATCTTGATCTACCAGCGTCCGTACCTACCCTGGCTGCGTTTCGGTGACCTCTTTGGGGAAACCGAAGGTTTTGTCTGTGCAATTATGGACGAAGTTATGATGACGAACAATTGCCGGAAAATTATTGTGAAAAACGGCACAGTTGATATATGTCGGGCATGTGTCCGGGGGAATCAAGCAGACAAATTATCTCCGGGTGTTCTCGTCTAGCTAACGAAGAGTACTTGCCTAGACACAACCTTGTAGCCAGGATAATCTATCAGCCCCTTATTCTGAAATAAAACTTGTGGAATCGGAAGTGCCGTGGGTGCCCGGCCCAATTTCTAAAATGGAAATTTCATATTGTACTGGGATCGATCCATTCTCACTAACAGAACTATTGTAAGCAATAAGCCTGAAATAGTCGTGGTGGATCGAATAGAGCGGCGCGCAATGATTGTTGACATAATGGTCCCGCATGACGGGTACTTCGTGGAAGCCGAGAAGGATAAACAAATCAAGTATCTTCACTTGGCTCGCGAGGTTGTCGACATGTGGGATGTGGTTGATGTGGACTCAGCGGTCATTGGCTTAATAGCCAAGAGCCTCGAACAACACCTGAGGAGGCTCTCGTTGGGCAGCTGGATCAAAAACTTGATTCAGAAAGCTGTACTTCTGAAGACGGCTCGCATTGTTAGAAGGTTCCTCTCTCTGGAGCCCTGACCGCCGGTAGCTTGGACTCTGTTCCCGATAACGGTGGACTAAAATTTTTTATATTCTAATATTTTAAAATATAATTTAAATGCACATAATGAAATAAAGGAGATAATAAATAAAATGTATTAATCGAAAAGTAAAAATATAATTTAGTCAAGCCTCAAACATAGGTATGATTACATAACTGATTAACGTTTGGTTACTACAATAACGATTTCAAGCTCTTTTTACACAAGTCGTTATATTTTTTATTTTTTCAAAATGTCTTTTTCATCCGTATTTCTCTATTAGTCGTCATGTCGGTAGTCGGTCCCATCTTTCACACAACCCACTTAACGTTTCTTTGGTCTTCCCCAAAATAATGTAGGTAACTCAGCTGTACCAGAATTTTTTGTGAGTAAATGTTCATATTTACAGATCAAGGAGTTATTCGAAGACAACGAGGAACTGATGAAGAGCATACAAACGTTCCAAAGCACCATCGGCGTGCAGGCCACGTTCGGCAACGTGCGCAACCTGGTGACGCACACGGCGCCGCCCGAGCCCGACACGCCGCGCGCGCGCCGCTACGTGCGCGCGCGCGCCTCGTCGCCGCGCAAGCGCACGCTGCGCATCTGATACCAGTCGTCTGGGTCCGGCGGCGTACCCGAGTCAGACTCTCTCGAATCACCCCTATCTTCCTCTATCGATGAACCGCCTTTTCCTTGTACTTCACATGTTGAACCTGGACCGTCGACCGCTGCTCCCTGTCCATCGAGTGTGAGACGGACGCGAGACATATATGACCTATTGTATGATGCACCTGGATCGTCGCATGATGAACCTAGTTTTTTAAGAATTAGTCCTAGCAATTCGAGCGCTTCACCTAGCGCATTGACAGATAAACGTAGAGTTTCCATGGATCTACCCGGTCCTTCAAAAGTAGTACCGAGCACATCAAGTGTTGCAAGTAAACCATTAGAAGATTCAAAATCTTATCGAATCCCGAAGAACAAAGCACAACCGGCTACAGCCACACTTGACGCATCCCCATCTAACATTATACCAACCAAGCCAAAAACGACTCATTCGTCAGATAGCGCAAAATCTCAACGAAATACTACAATACCTGCGTTTGACTTGAAAGATTTAGAGAACATATTGAATGCGTCACCGGGTGCCTCGTTCGCCGTACCTGGTACATCTGGATTGAGCACATTGAAAGATAAACGTATAGCAGCAATGGATGTACCCGATCCTTCAAAACTAGTACCGAGCATACCAAGTGTTGCAAGTAAACAATTGGAAGTATCAAAAACTTATCGAATCCCGAAGTACAAAGCACAATCGGCTACAGCCACACTTGACGCATCCTTTTCATTGCCAGAACCATCAAACATTGTACCAACCAAGCCAAAAACGAATCCTCCCATGTCAAAAGACGTCCGGCGCCCGTCGTTGGATTCGTCTGATAGCGCAAAATCTCAACGAAATACCACGATACCTGCGTTTGACTTGAAAGATTTAGAGAACATGTTATTGAATGCATCACCGGGTGCCTCGTTCGCCGTACCTGGTACATCTGGATTGAGCACATTGAAAGATAAACGTACACCGGCAATGGATCTACCAGGTTCCTCAAAAGTAGTACCGAGCACATCAAAAGAGGAGTCTAAACCCTCGACTGCTAAAACTGTCACATCAAGTGTTTCAAGTAAACAATTAGTAGCTTCAAAAACTTCTCGAGGCTCGAAGAACAACGCACAACCAGCTACAGCCACACCTGACGCATCTTTTTCATTGCCAGGACCATCCAAAAATGTACCAATCGTGCCGGAAACGACTAGTCGCATGTCAAAAGATGGTCGGCGCCCGTCGTTGGATTCGTCAGATATCGCTAAATCTGTAGAAAGCACAACCCCAGCTTGGTCTGTCCCGAAATATTTAAAATATATATTGCAAGCCTCGCCGGGCGCCTCGTTCGCCGTACCTAGTACATCTGGAATGAGCACATTGAAAGATAAACACAAACCAACAATGGATATAAAAGGACCTTCAAAAGTAGTACCGAGCACATCAAAAGAGGAGTCTAAACTCTCGATTGCTCAAACTTTCACATCAAGTGTTCCAAGTAAACAATTAGAAGCTTCAAATAGTTATCGAGGCTCGAAACACACCGAACATTCGGCTACAGCCATACCTGACGCATCTTTTTCATTGCCAGGACCATCCAAAAATGTACCAATAATGCTGGAAACGAGTAGACACATATCGAAAGACGTTCGGCGGCCGTCGTTGGATTCGTCAGATAACGCTAAATCTCTACATAGCACAATGCCAGCTTCGTCTGTCCCGAAAGATTTACAATACATATCGAAGGTGTCAACGGGCTCATCTTTCGTCGCATTGCCTGGTCCTAGCACGCAGAAAACGCCTGCGTCAGATCATGCAAAATCTCCACGAAATACCACGAAACCTGCGTTTGACCTAAACGATTTAGAAAACATATCGGCTCCTGAAACTAGCGCGTCAAATATTGCAGGTAGCTCGTCGAGTGCTACACTACAACCGCCATTTGCTGATCCTTCCAAATCTTTACCTGGGACGTCAAAAGCTGCGGCTTTGAAATCTGATCGTAGCCAGTCGGATGATGAAAATTGTTCAACAAAAGCAGTTCTGAAACCGGCGGAAGTTAAATCGACGCTGACTGTTTCCCTCCCGTTGGTCTGTCATGATGCAATGAAAACAGCTCACCGCATGTCAAAAGACGTCCGGCGCCCGTCGTTAGATTCCTCAGACAACGCAAAATCTCTACATAGTACAACGCCTGTCCCCAAAAATTTAGAAAACATATTGAATGCGTTACCGGGCGCCTCGTTCTCAGTACCTGGTACATCTGAATCGAACACATTGAAAGATAATCGTAAACCAGCAATGGATCAAGCCGGTGCAACGAGCAAATTGAAAGATAATCGTCAACCAGCAATAGATCTAGCCGGTCCTTCAAAGGCTTCGCCTTGCACTTCAAAGAATGAGTCTAAACACACATCGACTAAAACTGTCACAGCAATTGGTTCAGCAAGCTCATCGAATACACCAGGAACTAATCAGTCAGAAGCTTCTAAAACTAGTCGAAGCCGGAAGAAAAAATCACGACGACGGTCACCAGTCCCAGTTGACACATCAATAGCATTGCCTGGTCCCTCAAGTATACCTAGCATGCAGGAAACGGCTGCGTCAGACCATGCAAAATCATCAGAAAATACCACGAAACATACGTCTGACTTGAAAGATTTAGAAAACATATCGACTGCGAAATTGCTAGATAATCGTAAACCAGCAATGGATCTAGCCGGTCCATCAAAGGCATCGCCTTGCACTTCAAAGAGTGCGTCTAAATACACATCGACTAAAACTGCCAAATCAATTGGTTCAGCAAGCTCATCGAATACGCCAGGAGCTAATCAGTCAGAAGCTACTAAAACTGGTCGAAACCAGAAGAAAAAGTCACGAGGACGACGGTCACCAATTCCAGTTGACAAATCAATAGCATCGTCTGATCCCTCAAATATACCTGTCATGCAGGAAACAACTGCGTCAGATCATGCAAAATCTCCAGAAAATACCACGAAACCTACTTCTGACTTGCAAGATTTAGAAAACGTATCGAATACGAAATTGCAAGATAAACTTAAACCAGCAATGGATAAAGCCGGTTCATCGAGCACATTGAAAGATAAACTTAAATCAGCAATGGATCTAGCCGGTCCTGCAAAGGCTTCGCCATGTGCGTCAAAAAATGAGTCTAAACATATATCAACTAAAATGTTATATCAAAAAGTGAAGGAAGCCCATCGAATACGCCAGGAAATAATCAGTCAGAAGCTTCAAAAACTGGACGAAGCCGGAAAAAAAATTCACGACGACGACGGTCACCATTCTCAGGTGACACATCAATAGCATTGCCTGGTCCCTCAAATATACCTAGTACCTAGAAAACAGCTGCGTCAGATCGTACTAAATCGCCACAAAATCTGCGCTTGACTTTAAAAAAAATCTCCGCTCTTGAAACACGCATGTCAAGTATTGCAGGTAAATTGTCGACTACTACAATTGTAGACGTTTTAGACATTGTAGTATTCGACAAATTACCTACACAACACACAATTATTGTCATTTGTTGACCCTTCAAAATCTTTACCTGTCACGTTGACGTGACAGGTAAAGATTCAGGTCGTAACATGTTGGATGATGAAGATTGTCCAACAAAAGCAGATCTGGAACCGGCGGAAGTTATGCTGACTGTGTCCCTCCACACGCTGGTCTGTTATGAATGATGCAATGAAAACAGCACGTCGCACGTCAAAAGACGCCCGGCCTGGTCCCTCAAATATACCTACAGTCGGACTTTTAATTAGCTGCAGTCAAATGACAAGTTATTTGTACTTTTTAACGAAATCTGAATAGTGGTGTGACAAAAGAATTGGTTTATTCAATTAACATTCAGTTCAAAATTGATCAATGTTAAATTGTTTTTTTTATAAAAAGGACAATATTATCAGAGGATGATATTTATAATGAAATTAAGGTTAATATAAATAAAAATAAAAAAATTGGCAATGCTTAATTATTGTTTTGTCATCACATCAGTGATCGGATTGGATTTATAAACAAACATTTCTTTTAAATATTATTATTTTTGAGTTTGTTGGTGTTTTGCAAATAACCCTGTATAGTAAACCCTACTATATCGATCTAAGAAATATTTTTTCTAAATAAATTAAATAAAAAAACTTTACTTACAAAAAATATTTCTTAGATCGATATAGTAGGATTTTTAGAGTAAATATGAAAAAAAAAATCTTTTGTATACTATGTATTTAAGCTGATTTGAAAGTACAACATATATTTTTATCCGACCAAAAAAGTATATTTGATTGTTTACGGTTAAATCAAAATGAGTAAATCTCGAATATCTAAATTAAAACGATGTTTCATTGCGTTTTAATCACATCACTAGTAGAGATAGAGTGGCAATTTATTTTAGCAACATGACAGTAAGAAGTGTTATTTTACTGCAGCTAAATAAAAGTCCGATCATAGCACGCCGCACACGGCGTTCGATGGATGCCTCTGATCGTATAAAATCGCCACCTAAACCACGAAACTGCGTCTGACTAACATATCCGCTGAAACTGACACGCCGAGTATGTAATACTAAAAGTATCGTGTCTAGTATGTTATTCTACTTATAGTATAGTATTTTATACTATTGTAAAATTATTCACAGGTATTATTTATAAGCGAAAATGTCAAAAATGAACGGGTGTTTACGCCCGAAATTAATTATTCATCCTGGGTCACTTTTGAAATTGAACTCTTTGTATTTTTGCTTAGCTTGCTAATACTCAAAGACTATATAACCACTTGACTGCACATACAATGCCCCGACGCTCGAAAACTAGTGTTTTATCGTTACGGTACACTAGTAACCATTTTAGATGAGTTCCAAGTTTGCTCGCTAAATTAATACAATTTTTTTACCCTGAAACTTTAATTCGAATACCAAATTTTTATTTTACATATCTCGCGGACCATGGGGTCCCGGTCCTTTGGAAAGCGTACGAGGGGCCGAAGCCAACTCGCAGAGGCCTGTTAGACGTTTTTAATTAAATGATGCATCAATCGACGATTATCCCTGAATGCACGTGCACCCAAGGATAACCCCCGGTTGGTGTAGGACTATTGCAGGATATGGAAAAATAAAAAGTTGGACTAATGGTTTGGGTGGCTAAAGTGGACTGGTTACCAGGAACTATGGAAGAACTATGACCCCTGCCTGATCAGTTTTATATATACATGGATAAAATGAATACCAAATTATTTTTTATTTTTTTTAAGTATTATGAAATTTATTTCTAACAAACTAAACCTATTTAACAATTAATTAATTAATTTTAAAAATCAATAATAACAGAATAAATATTATTTTTATGATTATAATTGAGTATTTTTCATCGTGTTAAAATCAATTTTATCGATCTATTTTCCCATAATGAAGTACAGCAGCCCTAACGATAGGCATACCTACGCAACTTGACTTTGAACTGACCAATTGCAGCCGCGCGTTCTTCCTCGTCCCCCGCCCGGCCCGCGGTAGTTTGTTGTGTGCTTCGAAGAAATCGGCATATACGCTCTCTAGTGGTTATATTCTCTTTGCAAATACTCAATAAATCTTTCCTAAAATATTCAATCCGGTCAAATACGAACACTCTTACAACATTGTAGGTATTTGTTATCTACATTGTACATGTGTGTTTTAAAGTCTGTGTTAAATAAATGACATTGTATTTTCTTTCTTTCTTTACATTGTAAGTACCTATATAGTTTTTTTCGTTCTTTTTTTTCTTTTATCCTACATCGCGTATATTCTCAGTCCACATGGACTGCCACCAGGTGGCAATTGGGAAAAAAAAATCCAGTTGCCACCGGGTGGCGACTGGGAACTGCCCCCACTTCAAATCGCTGTACATGGCGGCATGGGCGCCAAACCCCCTCATCGCTGTTTGTCTTACGACGGCGATGAGGGGGTTGGCCACATTTCCAATGTGGTTTTATTAGTAGATTAGTGATATTTTTAGCGACATACAAACAAGATTTAAAGAAAACCACCAGGGATGCAACGATACCGATACGATAATCGTATATCGGCGATTATCGTAAACCTTTACGATCATTCGTTATCGTAAACTTTAAAATGTTGTGTTTCTGAATAAGAATTTGCCAGTAGTAAATTACGACTACAATTAAAATTAAATAATAGTCAGTAAATGTAACAAATAGTAACAATTTAAAATATAAGTTAATGATGAAAAATTGAAAATTGATAAAATTAATAAATATATTGGTTAAAAATGCATAACTTTTTTTAATACTTTTACTTTACTTAGTCTTACAATAATAACATACAACAAAGCTTCCAATAAATTCATCAAAATAGTAACAATTTAAAATATAAGTTAATGATGAAAAATTGAAAATTGATAAAATTAATAAATATATTGATTAAAAATGCATAACTTTTTTTAATACTTTTACTTTACTTAGTCTTACAATAATAACATACAACAAAGCTTCCAATAAATTCATCAAAATGGTATTAAACAAATATCGTAATGCATTCGAATCGGAATTCGTTATCGTATTTGGCCATTACGATGTATTCGTCATTTGTATTGGTATCGTAATAGCCGTATCGTTGCATCCCTAAAAACCACCAAATATTATCAATAAAACCACACCATTGCACACAATAAACTACCCGACGGATTAAGTCATAAAACACGTGTTTCGTCAATAGGAGTTAGTTAAAACTTCATGAATGTGGAATAACAATCCTTTTATTTTTGTGTAAAAAATTGTAAAAGCTTGTAAAACGTTAGTTTATTGCTAATTTTTGCCACCTATAGTCTGTATTCATTTGTTTTGTTTGAAGACAGGTGTGCAACCAAACTTTAGGACGGTAGTGTACATTTCGTAAAATTATGTATTAAAAACGCTTAAAAATGTAAATAGTATATAAAACTTTAAAATAAGTGTTATTAAAATATGCACGTAAATCACAGATTCGATAACGAGATCACTCCAAAACCGGCTCAGCGATAAGGGAGTACACAAATCACAATAGATGTGTCATTCCCTTCCCCTTCCCTTTACCGGCTTTTGTATCTATGACATTGAAACGCAAATTAGTCTATCTATAATCGTGCCAGAGCAAAGTGCGTTTTGCATTTCCGGTCAAAGTAGATTTCTATACCTACTTATATAAAAAGACGACACGGGACAATTATCAATTATGTCCTTAAAAAAATATCACATAACTACTAATAAAACCACATTGGAAATGTGACCGCCAACCCTGTCATCGTGGCCTTAAGACAGATAACGAATATTGCAATGAGGGGGTTTGGCGATTCACGCCAATGTACAGCGATTTGAAGTGGGGGCAATAAGTTCCCAGTCGCCACCCGGTGGCAACTGGGATTTATTTCCCAATTGCCACCTGGTGGCAATCCATGTGGGGGCGACTGGGTCTTTCGCCCAGTCGCCACCCGGTGGCAACTGGGATTTTTTTTCCCAATTGCCACCTGGTGGCAATCCATGTGGGGGCGACTGGGGACTATTCGCTACATTGTAGGTATTTGCTACTTGTATTCGAATCATCCTAGAATGTGTCTTTTGATGTTTATGGGTGTAATTAGGAATAAATTATTTTTTATACCTATTCCATGACGCCAGTATTATTAATGGTGTTTGGTTATTTTTATAATCAGATGGGCATGAATCTTTTTTTTTTCAATTTTTTATATACCTACATTATAATTTGTGGACACACCTATAAGGTGTATCCAGTTATCCACCACACCGCAGTTAGTTTTTGTGAAGGAACGTTTGCAAGTAGGCAACAACAGATAACTAAAAGTTATAGAAAGTAAGGTACTTAATATTATCATATCGCAAAATGATGCTCTGAGAAAATCACAGAAAGTAAACTTCGGTGTGGATGTACCTCATGACCCAAAGTTTAAAACTTACCCAGACAGGCTAGAAGAAAAAAATCGCCCTATAGATGAAGAATTATTTGTTGCAATCTCTGCACTTACTGATATAAACTTAGTAATAAAAAATTTTATAAAAAACAAGTAGTTTTATTTTCACGTCCCAATCATACAGAATGAATAAATTTTATAAATCTACCAACAGAACCCAGAGAGAGAAATCAAAACCCAGTTAAAAAGCAAAAAAAAAACAGTATAGTAGCCTGGCGTAGATATAGCACATGAGACATTGAAAGAGACTCGCCAGGCTGTCACACAGGAATGACATTCTTCAAATCTCGAACTTTTTCTAAAACTCTTGGCCCTAATAACGGCCTCGTATTTCAGGCGATTATCATAATGCACCGCGCTCCGTCGCGTAGCGCGGCCATAGACATAGCAAAACAATCTGCGCGCGCATATGTAGCGTTTTTTCCACAAACTGATACAACGTTAAATCTGCCGCCCCGCCCGCACTACGCGACGGAGCGGTGCAGTGTAACAATCGCATTAAATCACACGAAATTCTGTCTTCTATCAAAAAGTTATGATCACTGCTATTGTGCCATGAGTCCATGACTTTGGTATGAGAGTTATAACGTGCGTTCAGACTAGGGCGCGGGCGCGGTGTGCCTGTCCGCACTGAAGCGCGGCTGCGTTCTTCGTGTTGTCGTGTCCAGTGCAATGTGATCAGATAAAATTTTACGAAAAAACCGAAGTACCTCAAAAAATACTGAATATCTGATCTGAATGAAATATAATAGACTAAATCCGGGTAATTCCCTAAACATCAATGTTCGCGGGGACGATCGCTACGGTGTTAACATTGCTTTTTATCCAAAATATACTTACGCGGCGCGGGCATGGATACTTCAATGGAAGTTCATATGTTTGAGTTCGCCGCGCCGCGCCCGCGCACAGTGTGGCCAAGCGCTTAGGGCTTGTGCACGTTGTTTTTTTCCGCGGCGTCAGCATCAACGACCGCATAACGGTCAGTGCAGAGCAGCAAGATGCTCGAGCATTTTCATTTATAATTAACCTAATTCCAAATAGTACACACTTGTCGCGTCGCATACGAATACGTCGAATTGATTCGTAGGCATTTTTTTTTTCCGGATGGGAAATCATCAAATGAGTCCTCCCGCTCTGGGTGGAGCGGAAGGGAGTGTCAGACTCTTACTGACTAAAACCCTCCCGAGTTCCTTCCTTAGCCCTTTATGTTCCGGGCCAGCGGTAACCCTTTCGGACAATCCCGCTGGATTCGCAGACATTCAAAGTATACAGACGTGTTCATCAATGCATTTTAAATAAAAGTTTGCATAAATAGTGACCTACATAGTTTTAGTGTATTAGCATGTTATATAGAGAAACATTTTAAGTGATAAGTTTAAATAAGAAACCGACTGGATTATTATTGAAATATTCTGTTACATCAACCGACACCGTCCTCGGTACCGACACCGCCCCGACAACCAAGACAGGACCAAGATGATATAATTCTGCTGATGGTAAGCTCAACGATGAGCAGAAACTAAAAATAAACAATCTTTGCCGAAAAGTTGGACATGGAGTTTCGCAAATGGCTGGTCATTACCAGTCGCTAAAGCAAAAAGCCGTTCAGACCCATATCTTTCTTAAAACCATATGACCGAAGCTCGAGACCTATCCGACTGTAGGAGATGAAAGGAGTGCTGTATGAAGCAGGGTGCGGGTACATCTTTTGCAGATATGAAAAAGGGGTCCAACAGCTTTGTTTGTCTTAAAAAAAATACTTTTAGCTCCGTGGCGATTTATCCCTGTGATAACTCAAAGACCAGTGACGAAAGCCAGACCATAGACCAGAAAATCATATGCCCTGGAGAAACGAAACTGAAAGTACGAGGCTTACGCAAAATAGGAAAAGGAGGATTGATAATCAGCACTGAGACCATCACACAGGACAGATTATTTATAAATTGGACGTCCTGCCCAGTACGAGACTTCACTTGCTAATCCAATACGTAACGTTACTAGCTATGTGTACAGTCAACAGCAAAAGTAGATGATCTAAATCAGAAATTCAATACTAATGAGCGGAGTTCGCTTCAGAACTGTGTGGCGTCGAAGTGATTCAAACCACTCAACGCCACACAGAAATCACTTCGACGCCATACAGTTCTGACGGGAACTCCGTTCATTAGTATTGAATTTCTGATTTCGATCATCTACTTTTGCTGTTGACTGTACTTGCTGTGATGAAGTCAATTATAGCAATCGTATGAACCCACCAAGGTCATATTATGTACCCTGTATGTAAAAGCGACGGTACATTTTCGTTTCGTTCGATCACTTTCACACACAGATGTAGGTACGGGCCTGTGGCGCGCGGCGGTCTTCACAGCAAAAACGCTCTTATTATGCTTAAGGAAATCTGATGTATACTGTACAGTACATATCATTGTTATAGTCAAGTAGGTAGTAATGTAATAACTGTCGTTATTTCGCTAATATTTCTGGTGCTTCCCCCCAAAGTGGGGTCACGCATTGGGGGCTCAGTAGCCATAGTTTGTTCACCCACGGTGAATCGAAGAGGGACCCGAGGAGATGCCGCTCGTCAAGGCTTATAGCGATAAGCCGACGACATAGCGGTCAACAAGTAGGTTGCTATGTGTTGGTGGTCCCCGGTGATGGGGAGTGCTCCCCAGAGGGGGGTCCGGTGACGGACAGCGACAGCCGCGTCGGGTTCACGGATGAGTGCTAACGCGTGCCCGTGTTCCCGCCGTAAGCGGCAGAGGAGGACACCGTGGAGTTTTAGTGGGTTAGAGTCCCACATAACTCCACTATCTCCCCGTGATAGTGCAGAATGCACGAGCATTTCTCCACGTTAAAAAAGAAAAAAAAAAAGGTATGTGCTCCCGAATGCAGTAAAGGTATTAAAACTCGTGATCTACCTTTAAAAACAAACACTCGTGTTTTAACAATCCCTGAGGCACCGTTTTAATAAACAACCGTTGTCAAACAAAAACAAATATAATAGGTATTTTTTCCTCTCAACTAGTAACATTGTTTTATTTAATTGAGCACGGACGGTTCGTTTGGCATCATTGCGGTTACCTCACTTTTCGCGTTCCGATACTTCTGATAAGGCTTCTAGGCAACCAAAGTAAATTTGAAACTTTCGTTTTCATTTAATTAATTATGCATGTGTACAAGAATAACAATATTATTAATAAGACTTTAAAACTTAATAAATTATACAACATTGCTCAAATTTAACTTAACTACTAAATCACTCTCATTTTCTATTTTTAATTCTTTACCAAACGTTTTCTTTAACAACAAGTCAATAGCTGCTTCTTCTGAAAAAAGAAAAGAGAAAAATTTCATATTGATCCATTAACAGTGAGGAGAATCAGGTACGAAAAAAGTTTTGTTGTTTGCATAAAAAGATCACTCTATGGTTCAAACAAAATACCTGGACAAACTATTACAGCGGACCACTGTAATTAAGCGCAGGGTTCCGTTTGGGAGGGATATGGAGGAGAAAATCTTCGAGAGCCATGGAAAAGCCTGGAGGAGGCCTATGCATTAAAATATATAAGATAGAGAAATTAGCCACATAGTTAAAAGTTTTAGGGCTGTATCAAGCTACGGTTTCCAAGAATAGCGGTGGCCCCCACATAAGTTTCTGCAATTTACCGGATAATGACGTCATTGAAACGTTGTTTATAAAAGTAAGTTGGTTGGTTATTTTCATAGAGAGCGTTTTTGACACTGTAAATTCAAACCCCGCTGCCTAAAGACTTAAATAGCTAGATTTGTTCTCACCGTACTTAGTTACGCGAAAAGTGTCCACACTGAGTATAGTGAGCTCACACATGATTAAATAGTTTCCATGACAATCAAGTTATTCACTGCGTCATTGTGTGTCAGAGGTGTAAGAAACAAGACTATCTTTTGACGCGATAAGGTGTCTTAGGGTACTAGTCTTCTAGAAAACCGTAGCTTTAAATCAGTGCTCAAGCATTAATCTCGATTGAAGAATGTAAACTGCGTTCCCCCAATTTAGTTTCAAATATATGTACTTTCGGAAAAGAGTACTGTAATGGGTACACGTAAAGTTAATTTTCAAGTTCAACTTCACTAAGACATTTTTAATAGTAATTGTCATTCTGAAATAACTTCATTTACACTGGAGGATTTGGATATGAGAATTAACTTTGATTCGTCATTCATCCTTGAACATTGTAGGCCCCTTGGCTTAAAAATTATGTTCTAACTTACCCGTAACTTGTATAGCTAGCAATTGATGAACAATATGTCGTGCAGTAGTCTTAAACAGGTCACGACTGCTTATTTTTTTCTTTTTGTAGTACGGCATGAGTAGTTTAACTACTAGTCCAGCAAGATCCACTTTTTCTGCCTTCTTTACTGTAGGTTCTTTCTTTATATTCGCTTCGCTTTTGCTCTTATGTTTGCTTTCTTTACGACGTTGTTTATCTATTTTATGTTTTTCGCTTTTTCCTTCTTTCGTCTTTCGTTCATCCTTTATTTTTTTACTTAAGCTAAGTTTATGTTTTGATAAGTTTTTATCTTTTTCCTTATGTTTAGATGGTGTTGGAGAAGACTTTATGGTTACTAGTGCTTCGATTTGCTCGACATCAGGCAGGATTTCAGGAGGTGCAGGTTCGGATGGCAGATCTTTAAACATTTGTAGTTTTTGCAAAACAGCGTCAGCTTCTAGACTTAATTTACGAGCTTTGTTGAAATTTGCATCATCACTTTCCAAGTGATCATTTTTCATTTCGTCTGAGTCGATAATTTTTTTATCGACTTGATCATCTTTAATGTCACTAAGTATCAAAGTTTCATCACCACTTTTGTTTATCGTTAAATCAGTGCCATCATCAATCACTAATTCTTTTTCAGATTCATCATCTGACTGACCAAATAAAGATGTCGATTCCGTTGAAGTTTCGTGTCTTTTATGGTTTTGTTTGTTAGATTCTTTGGAGTTATTTTTCTTGGACTCTTTCTTTTTGCGATCAGTTTTATCACGATTGGTTTTTTTAATTTTTTTAGAGGGTCTAATTTCGCCATCGCTATCGGAAGATTCTCCAAAGAGAGCTTTGATTTTTCGTTTTGAAGGAGGTGTGTGTTTGTGTAATTTCCGATCTTTATTATTTTTCATTATAGTTTCATCATTCAGCTTTTCATTATTTTCAATATCTTGTTCATTGTCAACATGTTTTTTATGTTTATTCGGTATACCTTGTAATGTTATATTTATCACAAATGTTTTCGATCCTTTACCAGATGTGTATTTGCTAATGCTATCTGCAGACTCTGCATGGTCATCAACAGTTTGAGTATCTTCATCAGTAACTTCGTCATTTATATCTTTTAATTTGAGCGTAGTATCATTACTATTTACGTGACAGTCGTTTTTGTCACTACTTTTTCTGCCTTCGTTTTCATTAATAACAAGACCATTACTATCATCATCACTTTCTTGTGGGCTCTTAACAGGAGAAGCCTCTGATGATTTTTTTAAAAAGCTTTTTAGTTTTGTTTGTGTTAATGGGTCCCTTCTGAAGGAATTTGCTTTTCTTTTTGTTTCTTTGTCAGCTTTGGATAACTGTCGTGCTTCATTTTTAATGTCCATATCTTTAAAAAAAAAACCATTGAGTAATAATATTATCATGAGGATAATTTATTTTTCAACACACTTGCTCATAAAGTGGCTATTAATGAACCGCTTTTAGGTCCATATTACAGTGTATTAAACAAGCGTGCTTTTTACTTCATGTTACCGCACTAGTGCGGCGCGCGGAAAAACAAAACCAGCGCGCCATTTTCCATAAATATTTGTTAAATAATTAATACAAGTCTCTTTTTTTCTTCGCAAGTGTGTTGAAAAACGTCGTATGATACGCGTGTGTGAACATCACATCATTACACACTCGGCTCCCTTATCGAATAATAACGCCTCGGGTGCAATGACCAACATAGCACACATGTATGATAATGTACTATTATCATATTGTGGTCGGGCCAGCTTAGCTTCCTTGAAAGGCTATATCGGGGTGAGGTAGGTATAATGGAACGGCACTTTTTTATGGGAATTCTTTAACAGACTTTGCCACATTCGCCATTCCAGCAAGCTGAGCTTACAGTCGTTTCACAGTTATTTTACATTTGGCAACAACCTTATTTTAACGAGAATAAAGATCATTTTGATGCAAAATCAGCGGTATATTAACTTTAAAAGGACTGTAGACATCTCTTAACAGGCATGCTGACACCAGTTGGTACACACCCAGCCACCTTATCATTCAATCTTACCTAATTGTGATGCTGTTATAAAACCATTGCAGTTTTTGCCTCCTTTTTGGTCAAATTCCTTAACTAATTCATTGAGTGTGTTGCTTTTCTTCTTCTCGAATTTTTTTAGCTGAGGATAAACTTGATCCTTACACGCTTTAACGGCTGAAATCTGTTGTTTTGTGTTAGTAAAAAAATTTTTATTAAACAATGCATGTAAGTAGTACCTAGATTACTAGATTAGTGTTTCAGAGAATAAAAATATTGTCTCACCAATTTAGACATCGCTCGCCTATACAAACTGATAACCGTGCTACCAGAAAATGCCTCGTATTCCAATTCTATAGCGCACTGTTCTATGTGATGTCTCGACAGCGGCTTCTCAAAATGGTCAATTTCCTTCGTGCTTTGAAAGTTGTTATTTAGGGCATCCGTAAGTAACGTGAGATAGCCATCGCGGCTTGCTACTGATAATCCGTTCACCTAAAATAAAATGTATAGGTGTACATTTTGTTGGTGAAATCACATTTTAGTATGACAGAAAGTCAATTTTTTTTATTACTGTTATCATAAAAAACATAAAGGCGCTCCTAATTCCATACTTCCCCGGCATTGTGCGGCTGCAACATTATTAAGTAGGTAAGTATATTCTTTTAGTAGTGCTTAGGTATGACGTTTAAAAAATAATGGTGGTAGCAAAAAAAGCGGTAGCTACGAGTTGTCCGCGGCAGCGAGTCTTTCATTTTAGCATAATGTATAGTTTTATTATGTTGTTTATATTTATGTAAATCCATACTAATATTATTAATGCGAAAGTGTGTCTGTCTGTTACCTCTTCACGCTTAAACCGCTGAACCGATTTAGATGAAATTTAGTATAGAGATAGTTTAGAATCCCGGGAAAGGACATAGGATAGTTTTTATCCCAATATTCATCCCAATATACCCACGGGATCGACACTTGTGCGGGGCGCTGCTAGTGCTAGTACTGCTACTTAATAATGTTATCTTTATTGTATTGCCTGATTCTACTGGCAATCAAGAAATATTTATACATCTTCAAAATTTACCTTATTTCCGGTACTTTCAGCCGCTTTGCATTTAGATTGTTTAGCAGATTCAGCCTCATCACTTGCTTTCTTATCTTCTGTGCGTTTTTTCCTATTGGCAAACTCTTGCATAATGAGAGATTTAGTTTCCTGTGCAATACGACGCCTGTTAGTTTCATCATCTGAGCCGTCGCTGTCATCTCCACCGCCGTAATATGACTCCGACTCCCTGCAATGTTAATAAAACATATTTAGTTAAGGTATGCGTAGTTACCATTCGGATCGTCGTGGTTACGACACTGCAGTTGCGGTTAACTGCGGAACATTTGGATAGCAGCGGCCACGAATAGAGTCACGATCCACATTGTTTTTTATTCATATATATCATTGTATTTCAGTCGCGGATTATAAAAAGAGATTGCGTTCCCTAGTGGCTGCTGATAAGATACATTAATTTTTGCGGTAGCAGAACAAATTAAATTATTAAGTGTAGTGTCTGGGTCACCAAGGTACAGGCTATGTCTATGATAAATGATTTTATTTTTATAAGTAGGTTTGCACAATAACGTTTACGCGTCAATCATATTTTAAAAACTAGATGAGGTCGGCGTTTCCTATCTGACTACTCTGAAAAGAAACGCCGAAACAAACTCAAAGGCCACAATCGCTTTTAAACTCCAGACATAATCTTGGTCAGATCATGTGAAGACCATGTACATTGATTTCTGAAATGGTCTTTTGAGGAAAGAACCATACAGATGGAGTGGACCTGTCCAGTCAGTCCACGCATTTGTCAGTAATCGTGCAGCTCAACTCAAAATTTATGGAGCTCAACGATTCAACGAACAATACTAAAGAAAGGTCATTTGGGTAGACCACATAAATTACTCAAGCTGCCAGACCATGACAAAAACTAACATAACTGAGAGAAAAAAACAAAAACTAAATAAAATGACCCACATAGTCTTCACGTTCACAATAATTAAAATAATATAATACTTTACAAAGTAAGCAAATGTCATTGTACTTATAATTATATAAAATTCATTAATGTCATAAAAAAGTGTATATAAAAAATAAAAGACATTCAGTATGTAAAAATTGGAAGCAGCTCAATCCCTAGCCTTTTTGTCCTCAATATAACCTATAACAGTGTAAAAGGCTTTCTGGCACAACTTACGTTTAATGAATGATTTGAATTTATTAAGGCTTAGATCTTGGACGTGGCTTGGAAGTTTATTATAAAAGCGTATACATTGACATCTAACCGAGCCACCTATTTTCCTTTGGCCTTTTGTAGGTACAATAAAATTGTGTTTGTTCATAGTATTTGTACTACATATTATAGATATCACTGTATTTTTTAAACAATTTATATTTTATGGGCATATAAAAGATTTTCAAAAATATACTGACAAGGCAGTCATTATAGTTACATTAATCTCTTTAAATTTGTCTCTGAGTCTCTGAGAGTGTCTTAATTTATAAATTGATTGAACAGCTCGTTTCTGCAAAACGAGAACACCTAAATATTCCGAAATATTTTATTCCGAATTTCGTTGTTCCGATTTTCAAAAGTCCGAATTTCACAATACCTAATTATAATGTATTAAAAATCATGAAATTGATTTTACCGCAAGTCATAGATGCGATTTGTTTGTTTTGCGATTTTCATATTATGTTCGAAGAATCAAATGCTCGATGGGTTCTCGGTCCGAAAAACGACATTCCAATTTTCCATACTCCGAATTATTTCCGAATTATCTTTTCATCTTTCGCTATACTTACACTTAAGTTACCGTTACCGCACCCGAACTCAACGAACGCAATAGGCGACGTAGGATGCAAGAGCGAGCGAAGGGCACCCCGAGGTTAGGTTTGATTAGGTTACTTTAGTCTTTAAACCCTTTACACAGATATAGGCGAAATAGGATGCAAGAGCGAGCGAATGACAATACAAATACCTTCACCGTGCATCGAAGTCAAGTAGTATCGCAATGAAAATCTTTCGAGGTAACGTGTATCGAAGTCAAGTAGTATCGCACTGAAGATCTATCGCGGAAACGTGCATCGAAGTGTAGTGGCGTCGCAGAGACGGTCTTTCGCAGTAACGTGCATCGCAATTTTGTAGCATCGTATTAGCATTTATCGATATTTTCCGTATTGTACTCGTATATTTGTCTTGCTATTCAGTTTTACAAGGCGTTTTTATTTCGGAATTCTAATTAATCGGAATTGGTATTTTTGTTGTTTCGAATTATCATTAATTCGGACTTTTTGTTATTCGATCTATTCAAACTCGGTATTTTGAGAATAGTAATTATAAACGTTAGGAATATTGAAATGTCGGAATTATAAAAATAGGATGAATGATAAATCGGAGTTGTTATATTAGGAATTTTGAACAATTCGAAATTATGAAAATCGGTATGTTGAAATTCGTATTTGTGACTGTCGGAATAAAGTTTTTCGTATTTATTATTATTATTATCCATTTATTTTAGGCATCAAGGCCCATATAAAACACATACAATACAATATTAATAACTTAAAAATACTATAAATACATACACATTATAATTATTTATGTAGTGTGCCCCTGCAAAACAAAGATAGTCGGCAGCTTTTTGCCACAATAGAATACCGTACGACATTACACTATGAAAATAGCCAAAGTATACTAAACGGGCTGATAGAGACAGCCCGTTTAGTGTACTGTAGTCAGTTAAATTACGAATTTTTCTAACAGCGAAAGCTGCGGAACTGAGCTTTTTTGTCAATCTATCTATACATATAAAATTCAAAGTCCTGACTGACTGATTGAGATATCGACGCACAGCCTAAACCACTGGTCCTAGAGACATGAAATGAGGAGTGTGTTTTCTTTGTGAAGAGTAGGTATCCACTAAGAAAGGGTTTTTCGAAATTCCACCTCAAGAGGGTGAATGGGGGAGGGTGAAATTTCACGCGGACGAAGTCGCGGGCAGAAGCTGGTTTATCTAATGTGTGTGACTTGTGGATAAGTAATAACATAGCTTGTTGCTAAGAAATAAAAGGGCTTGTGGCTAAGTAATAACAGGGCGTGTGGCTAAGTAATAACATGGCTTGTGGCTAAGTAATAACAGGGCTTGTGGCTAAGTAATAACAGGGCTTGTGGCTAAGTAATAACAGGGCTTGTGGCTAAGTAATAACAGGGCTTGTGGCTAAGTAATAACAGGGCTTGTGGCTAAGTAATAACAGGGCTTGTGGCTAAGTAATAACAGGGCTTGTGGCTAAGTAATAACAGGGCTTGTGGCTAAGTAATAACAGGGCTTGTGGCTAAGTAATAACAGGGCTTGTGGCTAAGTAATAACAGGGCTTGTGGCTAAGTAATAACAGGGCCTGTGGCTAAGTAATAACAGCGCCTGTGGCTAAGTAATAACAGGGCCTGTGGCTAAGTAATAACAGGGCTTGTGGCTAAGTAATAACAGGGCTTGTGGCTAAGTAATAACAGGGCTTGTGGCTAAGTAATAACAGGGCTTGTGGCTAAGTAATAACAGGGCTTGTGGCTAAGTAATAACAGGGCTTGTGGCTAAGTAATAACAGGGCTTGTGGCTAAGTAATAACAGGGCTTGTGGCTAAGTAATAACAGGGCTTGTGGCTAAGTAATAACAGGGCTTGTGGCTAAGTAATAACAGGGCTTGTGGCTAAGTAATAACAGGACTTGTGGCTAAGTAATAACAGCCGCACGGGTCGACCGATCAGGGTTACTCTACGTTTGCCGCGGTTAGTCCGTGGATGGGTGACCATCTTTACATACCAAGACAAGACCCCTCCATGCCTCGGAAAGCACGTAAAGCCGTTGGTCACGGCTATCATTCATGGATCTTTGACAGTCGTTACGGGTCGTTAGAAGCCCAAAAGTCTAACAACCAGTCTTACCAAGGGGTATCGCATTACCCAGTAACTGGGTTGTGGTGGTCAGATAGGCAGACGCTTCATGTAAAATACTGGTATTAAGCTGCATCCGGTTAAGACTGGAAGCCGACCCCAACATAGTTGGGAAAAGGCTAGGCAGATGATGATCTATATGTGGTACCCACTGAAGCTTAGCATCCAAAGTGAAGCCCAAGAACACTGTGCTGTCTTTAGCATTCAATTCTTGGCCCTTTATCAACCCATTAGATTTCACCTGCCTAACGTAAGGTACCGTAAACTTTAAAACATTTGGTTTTATTCTCATTTAGAAGTAAATTATTAATATTGAACAAGTGAACTACTTTCGAGATCGCGCTGCGCTATTTACATCGTCAGTAACCAGCTGCTGACGTTTGAGTTTAAACAAAAGCGAAGTGTCATCTGCAAACAACACTATATCATGATTATCCTTTATGAGGCGTACCGTGGGCGTACCTCATAAGATACAGTGTTGTGTTGTGTGCGTGACCAAGAATTAAGCCCTGTGGGAGGGACTCCCATTATTACTAACTAAAACAAAAACTAAATAACAAACAGACTAAATAACTAATAATAAACTAAATAACTTTAAAACTAAACATATAAAAACAAGGTTCCTTCCCAGAAGTTTTAGTTCTTTGCTGGATCGAATATACGATGAGGGGATAAAATACAGGTGACCGCAATTGAACCAAAATTCCACAGTGTGTCTTCCTTACCCATCAAACAGCCACATTCTCACTACTCAATTCGTGGTATCTTTATGAATTTCAAAGAAAGAACATTGTCATGCACGAGCGTAATTTAAAAAAAAACTTATAGGCAAAGACATTAAATTATTTACAATAGACGGGACATTGCGAACAAACCAGTGATCCGATACTTGTTACCTAGGAGTAACAAGTCTCTCAGTCTAGTATGGTACGCCTGCGCGTCAAGTCGTATTGACGCATTCGTTTCCAACAAAAGAAAAATATTTTATATGGAAATATGCCGAGTTGCGCATTACGTTACTGCAAGTCTCGTTAAGGTAAAACAACTGGACCTAACTTCAGTTTATTTTCGTATGTATTATCTATATTAACTCAGTAATTAGAATTGAATAATTTTCATGAATAGATCTAGAAAATTTGTTTATTTTGTATTAAACGCCATCTATTGCTGAGTAGCTTTACTATAGTTGGGTAAAATGACAGCTTAAGTGTTACCACTTTTTAACGAAATTAATATAGTGGTGTGACAAAATAATCGATTCATTCAAGTAACATTCAGTTTAAAATCGATCCATGTTTAATTGATTTTATAAAAGAGGCTAATAATTATTAGAAGAATTAAAAACTAATTAAAAGTCGGACTATACTGCCTTTCAGAGATGTGGTTGTATATCGATTTTGTTATCAATAATATTTATTTAAATGTTTTTTTTTTTTTTTTTTTTTTATACATAATGCATATTTACAATATTAAGCCTTATACTAAAGTGGTAGGTATATAATAATGGGATCGACCTGAACTAGGATAAACCTGTATCTCAGGTATCACTATGTGCAAATTAGCTTATTACAATAATATTCCAAAGATTGATAATATACATAAATAGTGGGTAACTTAGCAGATTAATGCTAGGACAATACAGAAATAAAAATAGTATTTAACTTAAAACAACCAGTAACTTTTCAGTGTCATCATAGGACAGATTTTGCAACCAAGTTGTAATAACATTTTTGCAATGTGCCGTTTTTAATGCAGACAAAAATATTAATATCAATCAATAAATAATATCAATAATAATATCAATATATAATAATAATAATATAATAATAATATAATATCAATTAATATCAATATTAATATCAGAAAATTGCGTTTACTTTATTATACAGAAATGGGCCTAGGAATATAAAAAATCTATACATAAACGAATGCCTTAATCTATAATTATCCATACAGATGTCTTTTCGTCTCTTATCAGTGACAACTCTATTATACGGCAATTTAGAGTGCTGTTTTAGTATTGGTGTGCATTCATAATAAATAACTGCCGCACTGTCAGAACATTGCAAGATTTATATAAATCTTGGGTCGGGAACAGGATAGGCCGGAATGTGAATACTTTCAATACTGCTCTTTGAGCGCGCTCCAGTGGAAGTAAAACTGTTTTAGCCGCACCTCCCCATGCGGTAATACAATATGTAATTATTGATTGACACAGAGCATAGTAGACCTGTTTTATTACCTTAGAGTTGGCAAAATGACGATTTTTTTTGAAAATGAACATCAGTTTACGTACTCTGCTGCATAATAGATCTATGTGATTTTTAAATGTAAGTGTAGCATCAATAATTACTCCAAGATATTTTATATTGTTCGTATTACGGATAATTGGACAATTACATTTTGAATTTGCAAGCGTGTTACAAACGTGTGCATAAATATCTGGAATAATTATAGATGGTTTTGAGCTGCGTAAAGAAAAGCGTATGTATTTAGTTTTGTCAGCATTCAATGTCAATAAGTTATGTTGTAACCATCTATTAACTATATTGAAACCTTGCTGTGCACATAACCCAACATCTTGTAATGTATTTGCAGAGAACAGGAGTACGGTATCATCAGCATACGATATAATTTTACCCGAATTTAGTTGTAGACTGCAGAGGTCATTTATATAAATAAGAAATAAGGTTGGTCCTAATATACTTCCTTGCGGGACCCCAAAAGGGGTATTTTTTAGTTCTGAGCTGGTAATATTATCAATTTTCACACATTGACAACGGTTGTTTAAATAGTCTGCAAAAAGCTTAAGCTGCTTACCTCGAATGCCTATTTTCTCGAGCTTGTTCAATAAGATAGGAACAGAAACGGTATCAAAAGCTTTTGCTAGGTCAAGAAAAATACCAATTGAATGATTTCCTTTGTCTAGTTCTTGAGATACATAATCGGTCATATCTTGTACAGCGTCAGTTGTAGATAATTTTGGTCTGAAACCAAACTGTTTATCCGAGAGGATCGCTTTAGACACTAAGTACTTCATTAACCTAATATTAATTATTTTTTCCAGTATTTTAGATGTAGATGATAGTATAGAAATAGGTCGGTAATTTGAAGCTACTTTTTTGTCACCTCCTTTATGTACTGGGACAACTAAAGCTTTTTTCAGATAGTCGGGAAAAATACCTTCAGCGAGGCATATTTGGAAAATATGAGTTAACGGCGGAACCAAAATGTGTCTGAAATTCCTTAATACAATATTTGAGATACCGTCCCATCCAACCGCACAGACTTCTTTCAGCCCCATAATAATCCTTTCGACTTCGTCTTTGTCTGTATCCAGTAAAACAAATGAAGCAAGATGATGATGATGATGAATGATAATGCGATGATACAAAGTCCCTGTTTACGTGAGTGTTGTAGTTTGAGTTATAATTACGTGTTATTTGCTCAGCAAGTTTTTGACCCACATTAGAAAAGTAACTATTAATATGATTTGCTGATGTAAGCGGCGAAGCGTGCGTTTGTAATAATTCTGCCGATGATTCATGTTGTTTTGATACAAAAGCTAGATTTTTTATATGGCGCCACAGTTTTTTATTGTCTTTTCCTGATTCTTCAAGTAAATTTCTGTTATACGTATTTTTCAACTTTTTTAGTAGATTGTTACAGAAATTTCTATATCTTTTATATGATGTTTGTAAAATGGTATTATCTGGAGAGACTTTTACCTGCATGTGAAGTTTATCCCTGTGCCGAATGCACTTTATTAGCCCGGGTGTTATCCATGGTTTTAGGTTATTGTTTTTCTTAGTTAGTTTTATGCTCGAAGTATTACTTACAATTTCATATTGCACTTTATTAATAAAGTAAGGCAAAGAAATGTTCACATCATCAGTTTTGTAAACTGGATTCAAGTCAATATGACATAATGCGTGTTCAAGGTGTTTCATATTGATTTTAGTAATGGTGTTAGTGCACTTAGATCTAGGAGTATTTACTTTTAAACTAAGCAGGACTGCTCCATGATCGGAAACTGTGGGATCTGTTACAAGGGTAATGGATGAGAGGTTAGTTTTAAGCAAGGTGTGGTCTAAACAGGATCCCCTCGAATGTGTTGGAAGCAAATGGGCCGGAAGCAATCCCTTGCATGCGCACATATTAAGGTAGTCTTTGGCAACTCTATTACTGTCTTCTGAGTTAATATCTATGTTCATATCACCGGTTAGTACTACATTTTTGTATAAGGATAGTTTTTGGAGTGCAACATCCAACGACGCAATAAAAGTATCGGTTTGCTTAAAAGCACACGGCCTATAAATAGCAAGGATAGCAGTTTCTAAGCCCACTTTTATCAATAATCTGCTACAGTCTTGTATCGGTGGTTCTTCTACCGATATGTTCAGACTTTGTTTGGCAAAAACAACTACCCCGTCATTTTGATTATGAACAGTCTTACTACTAAACATTTGGTATCCTGACAGAGATGGAAGGTACTGTTGACATTTAGAAAGCCAACATTCTGTCAATACAATAATGTCACATTCCGTATCCAGCCGTTTCAACAGAATGTGAAGGTTGTCCATGTTTTTATTAATACTGCGAATATTTTGCGTAAGAATAGTAAGCGATGTAGAGGGATCAGGGAGATATAGTTTTACATTTTTCAATCTCGCATGATTTTGCCACTGATAATGAGACCACATCAATATCAGTAAGTAACTTATCCATAGTTTTATTTACTACTAGTATATAATTAAAAATTTACAAGTAAATTAAAACGACTTATTGACTAATGCAGGAAATAAAAGATTAGGGGCGATGCTCTTAGGCGCCTTCATTATAATTTATAGAGTTTATGTACCTGCTTTCAGCAATTTTCTTTGCCGGGCATTCCAGATCACCTGTTTTGTGGTTGCTGGGTTTTTTGAAACGCAAACATGTTGCACACTGCGATGGTTCAGCACTCTTTGTGCAATCGTTAGTCTGGTGACCTTGTTGTCCACAATGTCCACACGTGTGGGTTTCCTCCCGACAGGTCTTTGCAGCATGCCCGTACTGTTGGCATTTAAAGCACCTCGTCACAAGTGTGTAATCCTTAACTGGGCAAGAAGTCCAATTTATAAATACTCGATCCTGGTTAATAAGGGCTTTTCTTATGTTGGCAGGAACTTCTAAAATAAAATTGCACGTTGGTCCTTCTTTTTTTCCCGACTTGTGACTTAATTTTAAAGAGGATAGGACAGATTCACGAGGCAGATTAGGAAGCTTGTCGGCTAGGTTTTGCTCATATATGCACTCGTAGACTTCTTGGTCAGTTAGGGCTGAGGGTACTCCTATCACTATAATTCTAGGTCTTTTCTTGTGGGGCTCTTCAACTTTCAGGCCGGAACTACTTAGCTGTGACGAGTTTCGTAGTTTCTCTATGTCATCCTTGGTTTGAGTGCTGATGATAACTCCTCCATTTTTGGTTTTACGCAAACCTCTGACGTGCAGTTTCAGTTGTTCTGGGCATATTATTTTTTGAACCAGAGATTTTGTGTCGTCACTAGTTTTCAATTTATCATCAGGATAAATTGCGATAGAGCTGAGGTTACTGGGGCGCAAGTAGTTATTTTTGTTCATCTTTACCATATCAGCAAAGGAGGCATTTCCTGTCTTTATTGGTTGGGCGCAATTTTCTACAATGCTGTCTTGGATTGTTTTACGGAAGTTGTCCAGGCAATCCGTGAGGTCTCGTTTTTCTCTCAGTGCTTGTAGTGAGATTTGCACTTCTCTGGCCTTTTGTTTTAAGTCCTGGTAGAATAATGCCATCTGGGATACGCCATTTCCTACCCTGCGCGATAGGGAATTGATCCTCAGCTTCTGTTCGGAGTTCAGTTTTCCGTCCTGAGCAATGGAACAAACTTCATTCAGACACTTTTCGATAGTAATCATCCAGTTGCTTATTTCATTGGTGTCCAAGGTCTCAATTTCTTTTTCAGCCTTGTGGTGTTGGTCCTGTCCTGGTTGTTGGGGCGATGAAAGAGCCTGTGTCGATATCGGGGTTGGTGTTGGTTGTTGGGGCGATGTAGGAGCCGGAGTCGGTACCGGGGTCGGTGTTGGTGGAGGGCTACGTCGAATCATCGTGCTCCGATTAAAAGGGGCTGCCTTCAATATATCACTTTAAAAAATATGTTACGTAATCAGTCCATTCTTTTAACTTTTCACTATAGTATTTATTTGTATAACACGCAAAATCACTATAACTAGGTCACTGATTATGCAAGCGTAATTTATTTTATTAATATTTCGCATTGATGAGCACGTCTGCAAGCGTTGAATGCCAAGCAATATCAAATGTATGAGGGAGGTTATCTTAGGGAAACTACCTTTTAGAAATAGAGTATTTATTTGTGATATAGGCACAAAGTTTGTTTACACTTTAATTTAAAAAAAGAACATTGGGAACGAAGACCCTTAATAATTATTCTTTCGCGTTACAATGGCGGCACGAGGGAGGCACGTGGCGACTTGCGCGGTAGGATAATAAATACGCGTCTACGCAGTATGCGCGTGGGCAGCGGACTGGGCACTGGCGCGAGGGGCGCGCGTTCCACGTGCCTTCATCGTAACGGCCAGGCGAGGGAAAGAGAGAGCTTGAACAATTTTTGCTTAGTTTGTTTAGTTTTCGATATTTATCTAACTGATTTGATTTATATTAGATTTTTCAGGCGCCACCGATCCGATTTGCAATCCATCGATTGAAAATCGTATCTAGCAACACTAGCCACACTGGCCACCTACCGGGCGATAGCTGAATCTAATTGAATAAATTGCCGTTCTAATTTTGCTATACTTTGGCAGATGGCGGCACTGAGACATGGGATCACAGTTTTTCTAAGACATTTCTTTGCATAGCCCCTCTATTGTACCTATCTTAAATCTCTTTGCTTATAGGTTATTCAAATCCACGTCGTATCCCGCCATTTTTTATTAGGTACTTTGTTATTTACAAAATGAGTGATACAAGCTTTGATACTCAGCAAATAAACTTTCCATGAATTTACATAGAGTTCTAACAACACTGTACGACACCCTATGGTTTCAGAACCTTTTATAGAGGATTCATAACATGTGTCTAGATAAAGTCTTGTATGTAACTGTACATAATTAGGTATTAAAACACTCATGTGATACTATTATCCCACACCCAGATTCCCCACCCACACCATCCCCAACCTACATTCGTGTTTCAATACCCCTTATTATACAACAGTTGCATAAATAACTATTAAAAAAACTGGCCAAGTACGAGTCGGACTCGCACACGAAGGGTTCCGTACCACAAGGCAAAAACGCCGAAAAAAACATGTTTGTTGTATGGGAGCCCCCCTTAAATATTTATTTTATTTTAATTTTATTATTTATTATTAAAGTAAAAATACAACTGAGTCTTTTGTGAACATTTCAAGTGCCTACCTGTTGCCGATTTTTGATATCGAGCAAAAAAGGGCAAAAAAATCGTGTTTGTTGTACGAGAGCCCCCCTTAAATATTTATTTTATTTTGTTTTTAGTATTTGTTGTTATAGCGGCAACAGAAATACATCATCTGTGAAAATTTCAAATGTCTAGCTATCGCGGTTCTTGAGATACAGCCTGGTGACAGACAGACAGACAGACGGACAGACAGAGAAGTCTTAGTAATAGGGTTCCGTTTTGTACCCTTTGGGTACGGAACCCTAAAAATGATGTGTAAGTTAAATAAATGAATATGAAAAGGCACTAACTTCTTCTGTCCCTGCCGGCCCTCCCCGTACAGGTCGGACACGTCCTGGTGCACCACGAGCCCGCCGGCACGCATCTGCGCGGCACCGGCGCGGCGCTGGTGCTGGTCCAGCGCGCGCCGCACGCTGCGCTCGTCCGCGCACACGTCGCAGCGTCTGTCGCACTTTGGTACCTCCTCGCCGAAATATTCCGCGAACACTTTGTGGCGGCATCTGAGGACAACCTCCTGTTACTTTTTTTTCTAAACTAATATAAGTATACGTATTATAAATAAAAATCTGTCGGTGTATCCGTTTTGTTAATCTAACCTATGCAACGGATTTTGATACAGCTATCCCCATCACACAGACAATTTATTCCAGAAGGTAAAAGTGGTACATTGATTGGTTGTTAATGTGTTAAAAACTTACTTGATATCTTCACAGTATTTCACCATAATTCCAAAGCTCTTGTAGGCCGTTTTACACCGATTTTTTTGTTCCGGTGTTTTTGCTCGACCTACTTCCGTTTTCAGCAGAAAGTCAACAGCATTGCGTTCACTGCGGCAGTAGTAAATACGACAAAAAGCTGGCTTGCCGTCACGACCAGCTCTACCAGATTCCTGTTTTCCGGATTTAATATAGAACATTAAACAGCTACCCACACAATTGAACTCAGGTGGAATGAGGTGGCTTCATTGAGGGTTAGTTTGCTAGCTAACCTTCGACGAAACTAAAGTAAGAAGTTTTACAGCATAAATAACTGCTAATAGGTGGACTGTAATACGCATTGCAGTCATAAAAGTCCCTAATTAAATCATGAATAAAAGAAACTGTTTACAGATGTCAGTTTTTGCTTAAGTAAGGTAACAAAGCACAAAGCAATAATCTATTTGTTTACTATTCAAAGAAAATATATAAGAATTTTGAGGTGTTCTAACTTGATAGTAGGCGGCAACATTTTGCGCGATACCCCAGTGCGCGACGGCGCGCACGCTCGCCTTGTCCACGCCCATGCCGAACGACACCGTCGCACATACGCACGGCACCTCACCACGCGACCACTTCTCCTGTACTGATATGCGGTCGCCTGACTTCATACCTGAAATAACAGTAAAACTTAAAAACACATCTATTCATTTTAGTTTCAATAAATTCAACAACAAAAATAAGTGCAAACCACCTATGTCACAAATAAGACAGTTTTGTAAATAAAAATATCACACACCTACATTATATAATTATAATTTTATAAGCATTAGAAACGCATACCTCCATGATAAGCTAAAGACATTAGACCCCTTTTAGATAACATGTTTGCTAAATCTTCAGTTTGTTCTCTCGTTCGACAATAAACAATAACAGCATTTTTATCTTTCTGAAATATGGTATAAGTACAGATAATTAATTATAAAATAATTTGAAAACAATTTTGATGAAATAATATAAAACAAAATACTGACTGGTTTTACATTTTCATCCTCTTTTAGGCTTTTTTTTAAGAATTCTGTTAAATGGCCCACTTCATCCTCTATACAGTTTTGATACATTACATCATAAAATAAATTTCTTCTGAAGCTTGGTGTTTTGTATTGTGCCACAGGTAGCAACAACTTGAGATTAGACAGAATATCTTTCGCCACATCTGCACTTGCGGTAGCCGTAAGGGCAACCCATGGTATACTTTTATACTGTTCTCTGAGATTACCTAATTTCATATAATCTGGCCGGAAGTCATGGCCCCACTCACTTACACAATGTGCTTCGTCCACAACTACATAAGAAACTTTCTTGTATTTGACCAGATGCTCCATAAGAGATTGAAATGTGCCAGTAGCAGCCTGTTCAGGTGTGACATATAGAAATTGAGTGCTAGGTTTCATGCTTCTTAAATCATTAAGAACTCTCTCTCTGTCTTTTGATGTCATTTTAGAGTTAATAGACTCTGCATTTATTTTTAATTTAGACAGGTGATCAATTTGGTCTTTGATAAGAGCCAATAGTGGAGAGAATACAATTGCAACCTTGTTGTCTTGCAACATTGCTGGCAGCTGGAAGCATAGAGACTTGCCAGAGCCTGTTGGCATTGATACATATACATCGTGAACACCTGAAATCATGTAAGTTGGATAGAGACAAATTGGATCCCTGATATCAAAATATTAATTTCAAAAGACCTAAACAATTATTAAACTCCATTTAGTTAATAAGGCCCTTATAGACACAGAAATGTGTTGCTTCCCCAGCAGGGATGCCTATATGAAATGAACCATTAGAAATGGTTCAAAAGATATTTGTGTCTGGATAAGCCAGTTTTGTCTATTAAAAATGGAGCGTAAATCATTATTCTAGCTAGAACTTCGGTGGCTATTTCTGTAAATTGGTATATATTATACAACCACTTCAGGATGTCGCAAATTGCGTTTACTTGTTTTCACCAAAAATTTTGCAAGTACGATTTTTATTATACGCACTCAAGCACACTAACATCATTGATTTTACTAAGTTACATTTGCATTCCTTACCTCTTGCAATTGCCCTAATCGCACGCTCTTGAAGTTCACTTTTGAACTTGCGATGTCCAAAACATTGAAACAATTTTTCTGTTACGTTGTCCATCATGAAAGCTGTTTTTGCTCTCTCAACACCAGTAAATTTATGGCACGCAAATTGTGAAAACTTTTAACCATGACAAATCTGGCGGCATATTTGTATAAAAATAAAGGTAAATTGTAGTATAAATAAAGAATAAAAACAACCTCAAATTATTTCGTATCTTCTACGACATTACCGAGTGACAACTTGACAAGCAGCAATGACAACTGACAAGTATGACAACACGATGACAAATATGACAATGACATTGACATTTTTTTTTTAATTCACCCAGTGTTCTTTCTACCATACCGCCCATTGAGATAGATATTGTACATTTAGTATTTTTATCTATGGTATGGTACGATACCGCCTCGTCTTCCGTGTATAATTTCTTACATGGTAAGTTTTAAAAAAATAATGTCTTTCGCATTATTTTTTTAAACTCATTACATTATTTGTTTTATTTATTATGTCTTTCGTACAATTTTGTTAAATGCATTAAAAGCAACTCATAGATAATACACTCTATAAGCTAACACAGCCTATGGAATTACACAGTCTGCCGGTTGGAGTTTCAGACCAAATATAAAGGTTGGAGGTAGGTAGGTTAATTTATTCAAAATATGCTGAGAATGCACAGACTACTTAGAGATAGTATTGAGAATGCTTTTCGAACATCAAAATTACAAAAGACAGTTCCCCAAAACGCCCGCCTATCACCAATTTCTAGTGCTTTCTAGTAGTAGTAATATAAATAATGAATTAAAGGCGCGTCACCACTAGGGCTAGGCGGCTCCGTGAGGCCAAGCCACGCGGCCGAGCCTCGTGAGTGTGTACGTGAGCGAGGCCCATAGATATAAGAAAGGAGATATGCCTAAAGAAAAAAATCCCTCAAGCATTAAGTCCGCCTTTGTACAGTATTTCTTTTACTTGTGCATAAAGTTTGGTCAGTGGGTCGTCTTAGGGGTTTTAATAAATAACTAAATATGCCCCTTAAGGGGGAAGCGCTAAGGTAGCCCGCGAATTTCAAATTTTCTTACATTTTTTGCAATTTGCTGGTCAGTATTATGTTGTACGTTGATTAATAGTACATTATGATACATGTGTGCTATGTTGATCATTATGCTCGAGGCGGTATTATTCGCGCGAGCCGCAGGCGAGTGCGATAAGAAAGCCGAGAGTCTAATGATCGATGCACACGCGTTTCATACGACGTTTTTCAACACACTTGCGAGGAAAAAAACAGACTTGTATTGTTAAATATTAACTTGTATGGAAAATGGCGCGCTGGTTGTCTTTCCGCATAACACCGCATTATATTGTAGTCTTTGCGCATAGCACTAGCAATGCGCGCGCAAGTGTAAATAAAAGCACTGACCACAGAGCATGTAAAAACAATTGTAAAAAAAAAAACAATTGTAGTTTAGTTAGTATGGAATTAGAAAGTACTATTGGCATAGAGAAATATACCTACATTAGTTCAGTGAGAATCCGCAATGATAGAACGCCAGTCAGGGTCTTTTCCGTTTGGTTTCGGGTAGGGACCACGGACAATTTTAGGTGGATAATTAAAATTTTCTTACGTTTTTTGTAATTTGCAGGTCAGTATCAGGTTGCATCTTGATCAAATATGATTCGCGACTATAATATATAGAGCGTTAGGTTAAACGAGGGACATACTTTGAGGGGAGTTAGTACTCATGAAAATTAATAACTTTTAATATGGTATGGAACCCTGAAATCGCGAAAAAAAATCAGCCGTTTCCTACATTTATGTTCGCATAGCTCGTCGAAATGTACTGAACAGCTGATTTTTTTTTGCGATTTCAGGTTCGGCCCCATAGTAAAAGTTGCTCATTTTCATGAGTACTAACTCCCCTCAAAGTATGTCCCTCGTTTAACCTAACGCTCTGTTTATGTATTTACAGAATTATAGTCATTAGAATAGAATCTTTCTAGTTAGATTTTTTCCCTAAGAACTTTTCCATAAGAAAGATGTATTAATTATTCGAATGATTATAATTCTGTAAAGATGTAGGTACCTGTTACAGTCGCAAATCATATTTTGATCAAGATACAAACCTGACCATCATTCCCGCACTTTTGCTAAGCCTACCTAAAAAATGTATACCGGGCATTCTGTAGCAAACTATTAGAAAGTATCAAAAATAAATATGTAGTAAGTACAATAAATAAAAATAATTTTGCACGGCGAGCGCATTCCGAAGATAAATTCAAATATAGAAACACTTCGGCGCGAAATTCAATAATTAATGACTATGGTCAAAGGTCAGTTACCTATTGACTCAGTTTCAATATAGTGTCCAAAAACTAAAAATAACATTACAAGAGCATAAATCATTATTATAAACAATGCTTATCGTATTTAATGCTTAAAATAATTTTATTTCAGTTTCCGAGTATCGATTTAAAAGTAGTAGAGAATTAAAAAAAAAATCGTTTAGCATAATCGCTTTCGCACATTATTACTATAAAAAAAAAACAATAATGGACGGCGATTTTGAACACAAATTGAGTAGCGGTAATGATTAATACGTGTTATTGGACCTGTGCTTCAATATTACGTTAACATTTGGGCATTTTCGTGTTGTTTATAATATATTATCTATAATATTTTGTCACATTTTAAACCTTACCTACATGTGTGTGCGTGATATTTGTGAAAAGTTAAATGTATAACAGATTGGCGCGAAACTCGACATTAGATATCAAAAAACTTCATTACCGCTACTTAACTGGAACAATGGATGAATTCGTCAAACAATTAAATTATGTATTATTCACTGCCCCTGTGGTGGAGTTTGGATGTTCGAAATCCCCAATTTTTATGTTTTTTAGCCTCGACTACCACTGTCAACAAAATGGCGATTATCGCATTTAAAGACTTGAATTTAATAAAGGTAAGTAAATTAATATGCTTGCGCGCTAAATATGAAATATTTAATGGGGTTAACTTAAGAGTTTTTTTATCCAACTCTCTTAGTTAACGCACATTCATAAGATTGGATGGGTAGCATAACAAATATTTACAAAATCAATGTAGGGTGTCGTATGTCGTAATTCCTGGGCCCAATGGGACCCAGTACCGAGCCGGCGGAGGTTCGTGTGTTCGGGTCCATTCTAACGGAAACTATACGGTTATATTGTCCGGGTAAACAAATATTAGTTAATTTTGGGACCAAGGACAATACAGACTATTTAAAAAAAAAAGTGAATTGATGAGATTAAAAAAGCGCGCATCTCCGACTAGTAAATAAGTAGTTATCTGTGGAAATAAAGCACTTGTGGATTAAAGTAAAAAAAAAGCACGCGTTTTTAATACACTGCATTATGGACCTAAAAGCGGTTCAATAAGAGCCACTTTACGAGCAAGTGTGTTGAAAAATATGATTCGTATGTATTTACAGAATTATAATCATTAGGATCAGTAATACAACCAAAATGTCAAGATTTCATGAAATAGTCATTCAGTGGCATTACCTGGTCTTAGAGAGTTGTGTTGATGACTGTAATGATTATAATTCGGTGAATACCTATTTGTTTGGTCGCGAATCATATTTTAATCAACGCACAACTTAATACTGACCAGCAAATTGCAATAACTTAAAAAAATAATAATTTCGCGGGTTACCCTGGCGCTCAGAAGTTGAACTGCACTACTTTTTTGTACAAGACCATAGATAAAAAAAAATACTAAATGTACAATACAAGACATCTTATTACCTGGCCTGCAGCAGCTTATAGCATTTAACATGCTCTAAGTGCAGCAGGCGTGCTACGCTGACGTTTAGAAAAACTGTTCACCTTGTTTTTATAAAGAATTTCATACCATGGGGTGCTAATTGACAGCAGCAAAACGACTATTGAACGTCTGTAACGTCTGGTGTGACTACGAGTCGGCAAGGAAAATAAATAAGTTACTAGGTACTAACTAGACGAGCTTTTTCAACATTGTTTTGAAATTCAGTGCCCATACAACACTTATTTTTATTATTTCTCTAATTCTTTTGTAGATATGTGACGAGCATGAAATATTTGGCGTGAATATCGAATAGAAAAAAGAAACCGACCGCGACGGCGCGGCGTCGCACTATGAAAATAAATACTTAACCCTTTTGAAAAGAATAAAGGGAATTTATGAATCAATATTTTTAACCGACTTCAAAAAGGAGGAGGTTCTCAATTCGACGGTATGTTTTTTTTTTTTTTTTGTTTTTGTTACGCGATTACTCCCCCAATTGTGGACCGATTTTCAAAATTCTTTTTTTGTTTGAAAGGGTATACTCTCGAGGTGGTCCCATTATCATCAAATTGGAATCTGATGAGAGGATCCCATGGAAATCGAGGGAAACCCTCAAATTTTATAGGCAAAGCTATAACGATTTGGGTATTTTTAGGGTTCCGTAGCCAAATGGCAATAACGGAACCCTTATAGATTCGTCATGTCTGTCTGTCTGTCTGTCTGTCCGTCCGTATGTCACAGCCACTTTTCTCCGAAACTATAAGAACTATGCTGATGAAACTTGGTAAGTAGATGTATTCTGTGAACCGCATTAAGATTTTCACACAAAAATAGAAAAAAAACAATAAATTTTAGGGTTCCCCATACTTAGAACCGAAACTCAAAATATTTTTTTTCATCAAACCCATACGTGTGGGGTATCTATGGGTAGGTCTTCAAAAATGATATTGAGGTTTCTAATATCATTTTTTTCTAAACTAAATAGTTTGCGCGAGAGACACTTCCAAAGTGGTAAAATGTGTCCCCCCCCCTGTAACTTCTAAAATAAGAGAATGATAAAACTAAAAAAAATATATGATGTACATTACCATGTAAAGTACCACCGAAAATTGGTTTGAACGAGAGAGAGTTTGAGTTTTTTTTTAATACGTCATAAATCGTAAACCGCAATTTACCATTCATTCAATCAACTCAAAAATAAAAAAAAAACATTTAATTTCATAAACATAAACCTTATGCATAAACCCGGATGTTACGGAACCCTCGGTGTGCGAGTACGACTCGCTCTTGCACGGTTTTTTTTTTAAAAATAACTTCAGCATTTGCTCTCAGAAATCATCATTTGGTAAAGTGGAGCTGATGAAGAAGACCACAGATGGCCCACTAAAAAGTGAAAAATAAAAACTTTTTACAAAAAAAAACAACCGACTTCCAAAAAAAACACTACAAATTGAAAAATATCTTTATTTCGGAAGTCGGTGTCAATAAACGAAAATGCGGAACCAAAGACACCGACTTCCGAAATTAAAGTTATTTTTCAATTTGTAGTGTTTTTTTTGGAAGTCAATTGTTTTTTTTTGTAAAAAGTGTTTTTCATATTTGACCTAGTACTAAAAATAAAATAATAGTGACCACACATAATAATTAAGTACGTACCTAATGCCTAGTGTAATCAGTGTACTGGCCCCTCTGCTGTTTAACATCTACACTAATGATCAACCGGTGAGCCCAAACACAACCCGCTTTCTGTACGCAGACGACCTCTTGCCAAGCCATTGACTTTGTGGAGATTGAAAACAACTTTTTCACCGCCCTCTCAGCAACGCACTGAAAGTCTGAAACCAAATCCCTCTAAAACGCAGTCATGCGCATTCCACGTTCGTAACAGAAAAGTGGGACGAACACTAAATATCTCATGGCAAGGGGTTCCAATCACCTACATTGGCTACAGTACTCACCCAAAGTATCTTGGCATCACTTTGGATAGGTCCCATATTATCTTTCGGAGAAACTGCGAAAATGTCAAACAGAAAGTGCATCCCAGAAATCACTTGGGATCTGCTCAAGTCCTGCGAACAAATGGAATGGCTCTTTGTTTTTCCGCAGGCCTGTCCAGTATGGGGCCGATCAGCCCACGCTAACGTAGTGGATACAGCTCTAAATGAGACAGTATGGATTATTAGGTACTGGTTGCTTAAAACCGACCCTGTTGCGAATGCTGTATCTGTCGCAGTCGGATTGTATAATCTGACATATTACATTACGGCTAGCCGTTATCATTTCAAAAACAGGGCCGTTTTGAAATGCGGCGGTTCAACGATTAGCCGGATTTTCATTGCGATACGTTCTTCAATAAGGCGGGCCATGTTTAGCCGCATCGTACTACTACTTACCTATTTAGATTGTAGGGTGACAGTGAAAGGGTTTAAAGTAACCTAACCAAACAGAACTTCGGGGTGCCCTTCGCTCGCTCTTGCATCGTATGTCGAGGTAGGAGGTAGTTCTGTATCCGACGGCATTGTTGTTGTTATGTCACGCAGCGCCACGAGTGTTAAGAATCGTAACTAAAACCTGTCAAAGAGGCGGCTGCGGATGTCTCGCTGTATTACGTTATGGCTAGCGGTGTTGAATAACGTATGGCGCACTCGTCAACAAGTTTCACAGATCGAATTTAGGTTTTTTTTTTTTCTTTTCCACTTCTTCGCACGTATTCTCATAACACATCTGACATTAGCAGAATTGATTATGCATAAAAAAAAAAATAGAATTACCCTGGCCCTGTTTTAACATCGTAAATACCTAAAGAAAATCAAGTTTCTATTATTTTAAAAAAACCGGTAACATGAAAATAGAATTTGATTTAAGGTGAATGAGACCGCGAAATTCAAATTTTCTTACGTTTTTTGCAATTTGCAGGTCAGTGTCAGGTTGTATCTTGATCAAAATATGATTCGCGACAATAACAGGTACATATTGAGAATTATAATCATTAGAATCATTAATACATCTATCTAAGTTAGATTTCTACCATTAACACTTTTCCTTAAGAGATTGGTGGTTGGTGGTAGAAATCTGTATGTGGTAAGTGATTCCATGGGATTACACGAAGTTTTTATTTTGACTTCGGTTTTTACAGGAAACCACTGAACAACTTATTTTATATTTTATCACAATCACGGTCGAAAGCGCACTAGTTTGCGGAGACGGCCATTTGCCTAGTAAATGCCAATTTTGCTCATGACGCGTGGACACAGACACGCCCCCTTGCCACTTCTCCTGTTTTTTACATTTCTATGGCGACGACTGAGCCGCGAGGTCGCCCTCGCTTAAACCGCCGGTTGTCGGTCTACTTCAAAGAAAGCCGCACGACTCTGGCTAGTGAGGACGGGTCGCGCGGACGGTCAGTGGCTTTTAACCGCCGCTACACCTAGTTGTAACGATCAAACTCTTATTAATGGATTTGTATCGGTTTTATGGGCCTGTCGGAGTTGTTTTTATTAAAATAAAATCAAAAGGAATGATGCCCTGATGGAGTTTGCTACATGCTTAATTATTACTATAAAGGCTTCTGATTCTAAAAGCATCTCCTCTTCTTCAAACATCTCGAAAGAAACTGCGCAAGGCAGGCCGCGCGGCTCTTATAATAAGGTCGCTTTGCAAAAAAAAACACAAAACCCTCGCGAGACCGGGCCTCGAGTCGGTCGGTGGGTCGAGACCCCAAAAGGCCGCGCGGCCCTAGTGGGGACGCGCCTTAAGGATGGAGGCTGAGGCGTTGCTCTGAATCTTATGCCAGGAGCCCAGGACACACGCAGCGACTCTTTTCGCCGGCGATTTCAAAATCTCATGTCCGCACACAATTTTAACAGTCGATTTGTCACTAGCAATATCAAAATCTGTTTGTGGACAGGAGTAAAGTGTTAAATGCTCTGTGGACAGGAGATTTCAAAATCGCCAGTGAGTCACCGGCAAAGTCAAGTCAAAATATTCATTAGTGCGATTGTTGGTGATAATAACAGGTCTCAGGATATTTTATAGAAACTCAAAAACTTTTAACTCAAACCCTTTAAATTTAAAATATTTATAAACACAATTAATTTAACAATATTAGAAATTAAATAAAACATAATATACGATACAATTCTAATAAATTAAAAGTCATTATATAGGTAGGAATATTACATTATAAATCATAAATACAGGATCAGTCACAAGAAATTTTGCAACTAAACTTCTTGCTAGCTACACGCTCTATTATATCGCAGATGGAGAATAGCGATATTCGAAATTAATGCTATGTACTCACGCAGCGAATTCTAAATCTCCCGTCTACACAGTGGCGGGCTAAACCTGTCTGGTGTCCGGGTGGCAAAACTAAATGGGGACACCCCCCGCCCAGGGAACGTCGAAATACGCTGCGCTGAAAAGGTTAGGCTTTCTTTTAAGGCCAGGATATTCGAGCGCAGTAGGCATTTAGCGTTGTGTAACTATCTAGAGTATTTATTAGCTGTGGCAATCTTTGAATAATAAACGATCTTTTCTAACGATCATACATGGTGACAGCGCGTGCGATCCGTAAAAAAGTGTAATTTTTCATCATGGACGAGTTAAAAAGCCAAGTAGATGCACAAATGGTACTCATACAACAACTACAATTGCAGTTGACACAACAGTCCCAGCCAGCATCAGGTCTTACTACTCAGATGGATATTGCATCTTTACTACCCGGAGTGTCCACACCACCGCCTCAACAATTTACTTTCAAAGCCGCCGACTGGTCAAACTGGATCACCAGATTTGAGCAGTACAGGGAAACGACACGTCTCAGGTATATGCCAAGCGAAACACAAGTAAACACTTTCTTATACTTATTGGGAAGCAAAGCAAATGACATACTAACCTCTATGAAATTGAGTGACTCGGATAAAAAGTCCTACGATATCGTCAAAACTAAATTCGACACCTATTACACTGCAAGAAAGACGAAAATGTATGCCAGAGCACGCTTCAATCAAAGAATACAGAGTGAGCTAGAAAGCATAGATGACTTCATAACTGACCTACATGGCTTAGCAAAGAAATGCGAATTTGGGCAGCTCGAAGACGAACTTATACGAGACAGAATCGTGGCCGGCATGAGAAATACAGAATTGTCTAAGGCTATCCAAAACCTTGAAGAGGAACCTAAACTAGAAATGGTGATTAATAGAGTGAGGCACGCCGAGATGGTTGAAGCTAACATGGAAGTACTAAACCCCACTCTACCTAACCCTCCACCAGAGGTACATCAAGTAAATAAATTTAAAAAGCCTATTAAGCAAGGCCAAACATCAGATATGTGCAGAAAATGTGGTTGTAAACCAAAACACAAGTTCTCTGAGTGTGAAGCAACAAAGTCTACGTGCAATGGATGCGGCGTCCGTGGTCATTGGTTGGCTGTGTGCAAGAAAAAGAAAGTGGAAAAAAAAGAAAGTACATCCAAGAGTGTAAATGAGATAGCAGATGAAAACTTCTTCTTTGGAAGTATTGAGAAAGAGAAGATCATCGATTCAGTTACTACACCGAAGATAGCACGCTCCAAACCTAAATTTGCAAGCATAGCAGTCAATGGACAAAAGATAAAGTTTAAAATAGACACCGGAGCATCGGAGACAGTGATCAGCCCAGAACTTAGGATCAAGCTGAAACTACCTAAGCCTACACAAGTACAAGAGAAACTTTTGGGACCCTGTGGCATAGTATTACCAGGACGTGGAATATGCAAAAATGTTCAGATGACTTGGCAAGGTAATACAAAACTTACTGATATATATATACTGGAAGACCAACATACCCCACTACTTGGACTACCAGAATGTGATGCTTTTGGCATAATAAAGTGGCATGAGGGAGCACAAATTATGCAGGTGCAAATCTCTAACAACACCCACCCTGAAGATGAATATAAAGAAATGTTCAAAGGTCTTGGTGTAATGGAAGGCAAGTACCACATACAGTTGAAGAAAGATGCAACACCCTATGCAGTTACAATGCCACGACACATCTCTATACCTATCAGACCTCAAGTAGAGAAAACTTTGAAGACTCTCCAAGACATGAAGGTAATAGAACTGGTCTCACACGCTACAGAGTGGTGCGCTCCTATGGTACCAGTAGTAGAGAAGGGTAACACCGATAAGGTAAGAATCACGGTTGACTACACAGCGCTGAACAAGGCAGTGATGAGAGAATTTCACCCTCTCCCAACAGTCGAGGAATGTTTAGCACAACTAGCCGGAGCCAAAACATTTTCCAAAATTGATGCTGTGAAAAGCTATTTTCAAGTAGAATTAACTGAAGACTGTAAAGACCTCACAACCTTCATTACTCCATTTGGAAGGTACAGATTTAATAGAATGCCCATGGGAATGAACTCGTCTAGTGAAGTTTTCCAGCGGAAAATGGCTGTAATATTGTCAGGCATAAAAGGTTGTGTAAACCATGTTGATGACACCCTGGTTTATGGTAGAACAGTAGAAGAACATGATACAAACCTGCGAGAAGTATTAAAAGCTCTTCACAATGCTGGAGTAACCTTGAATCATGAGAAGTGTATTTTCAGAACAACAGAATGCACATTTCTGGGATATAAAGTCACAGCCAATGGAGTGCAACCCCTTCAAGACAAGGTAAAAGCAATAATTGACTTACCCATACCTAAAGACTTAACAGCATTGAGAAGTTTCATGGGAGCAGTCAATCAGCACCTCAGATTTCTAGGAAACACAGCTGATGTGACAAAACCTCTGCGTGACTTGTTAAAGAAAGACTCTTCGAGAGAATGGAATAATGAACATTCTACTGCATTCCAAAAAATCAAAAAGCTGTTAACCTCAGCCCCTCAGTTAGCACATTATGACCCCCAATTGGAGACCAGAGTCTCAGCAGATGCATCCCAGCAGGGAATAGGAGCTGTATTAGAACAAAAACATGGAGATGAATGGAAACCAGTTCATTTTTGGTCTTCTTCATTCACACCTACTCAACAAAGGTATGCAATGATAGAAAAAGAAGCGTGTGCAACAACTATGGCCTGTGAACGATTCAAACTATACCTCCAAGGTCTAAAAGTATTTACCATACGTACGGATCATAAACCACTCGTATCCATACTAGGATCCAAACCTATATCAGACCTCCCAACCAGACTCCAAAGATTCCGCATGAGGATGACACCATTTAACTACAATATAGTGCATGTACCAGGTAAGTACATGTATACAGCTGATTTGTTGTCAAGAGCACCACTTCCAACACAAGAAGAAGATAAAGATATCTTAGAAAAAGAAGACAGACTTGACAAGACAACATTCCTCAGCATAATCAAAGACATGCCTTTCTCTGATGAACGACTTCAAAAAGTCAGAGAAGCTCAACAAGAGGATAAGGTATCAAAGAAACTCTACAGATACATAAAGGAAGGTTGGCCTCATTACAAATACATAGAGGAAGAATTGAAACCTTTCTATAATCACAGAGACAGCTTGATTTTACTAGAAGATATAATAGCTATTGGTCTACGGTTATATATCCCCTCAAACATGAGAAGAGACATACTTACCAAAATTCACACTGGACATGTGACCAGTTTTAAAGGTCAGCAGCGAGCCAAGCAAGCAGTGTGGTGGCCTACTATGGATAATGACATCATCCAATGGTCAACAACTTGTGAAACATGCAGCAAGTTAGCTACACAAAAACCAGAACCTTTAATTAGTGGAGAAGTCCCAGAATACCCTTTCGAAATCATAGCGGCTGATTTATGCACATACAGAGGAAAAGAATATCTTGTAGTTAGAGACATATTATCCAATTACCCAGAGGTAATCTCACTCACATCTACTACCTCCCAAGCTATAATCAACCACTTAAAATCGATCATGGCAAGACATGGAATCCCTAAGATCTTGAGGACCGATAATGGCCCGCAGTTCTCTTCAAGAAACTTCCAAGAATTTGCAAGAAATTGGGATTTTACTCACATCACATCAAGCCCACACTTTCCTCAAAGTAATGGAGCTGCAGAAATTGGAGTAAAGATAATCAAAAAGATTTTTGAAAGGAATCCAGAAGATCCACTCCTTGGATTACTTCATTACCGAACAACCCCCACTCAATTGGGACCAGCTCCAGCTGAAATTGCAATGTCTAGACTCTTGAATACAGTAATTCCAATGACATCAACAGCACTTAAACCCAAGGTGCAAGATTTGGAAATATACAGACAAAAACTCAATAAGAGAAGAGAAAAAGCTAAGGAAACATATGATAAAAGACATAAAACTAAAGAACTTCCTGAATTAACAGCTGGAAATAGAGTATTTCTACCTGATGATCAAATATATGGGACAGTCACTGAAAAAAGACAAGAGCCCCGCAGCTACCTAATATTGACAGAGAAAGGGAAGGAAATTAGAAAGAACAGGAGAGCAATCATCGAATTGCCTAATCAACATAGCATTCCTGTTTCCACTCCTGCATTACCTCCCCTCACTCCACTTCTCTTATCCCCTTCGAGTCCATTAAAGCATATTGTTTCAGACCAACCGCAACAGCATGATGAGAAGTCAAAACAGTCTCAATCAGGTTTGGCACAGAGTCAACAGCAACCAGAGCCTGTTAAATATCTAGAAACTCAGGAAAACCAAGATGCAACTCAATTGTTGTTACCAGAGATGAGACCGTGCTCTCCGTCACAGGAGATAGGAATAGAAGCTCCTACACAAGATTATAACATCCCTACCAAGGAGAATTCATGCTCATCCTCTCCTTTCGCTACCCCGGATTCATCTAATACATCTACAAACTTTGAATCAACACCAGAGAGAGATAAGGAAGTTATCACCACCAGATCAGGCAGACAAGTGATTCCAAGAAAGTGTCTGTGCAAAGACTGTTAATTACCTAACTATATGGTTCTCTAAAAACATTACAGTGATAGTGTAATTTATATACCTATACATTATTCTAATACCTTAATGTCAGATTCAGTAGGGTAAGAAATAAGTAAACAATTTAGTTTAAATAACTTTACTTTGGCATACAAGCATAATGTACATCACAACAAAATCACTCATTGTTCAATTAATATTAGCATTGTCTTATCAAAACAAACCCACCGCACTGTGTGTATAATTCTGTAAACTGTTTTGTTAAAATTCTCTAATTCTGTAAACTGTTTTGTTAAAGCTCTTGAGATATTTTGATGTATGACTTGTTGAATTCTTTACTTCTAAATGTATTCCTCCTTAAACGATTTCTAAATGTTTAAAGCCGCAATAATTGTAGGTACTAGGCATTAACTTAGATGTAATGTATCATTGGTTTGTTTACTTTGAAAATAGGTTTTGAATATGTCAAATTGTCAATTAATGTCACATGACAAGCACAGATCATAATCACAAGTTTTATAGAAAAAGGAGATGTGTAACTATCTAGAGTATTTATTAGCTGTGGCAATCTTTGAATAATAAACGATCTTTTCTAACGATCATACAAGCGTTACCTCCCTCCGCGCGTGGCAAGTTCCGCGAACGCGCAATTCGAATGAACTCGCTGACCCCGCTGCTGCCACGGTAATTTCATCTAACAGTATTGTGACTCGGCCCTATTCTTGAAATATAGGGCTGCTCGCCTACAGTATTTTAATTTCATCATCCTACTTTAGTTTCTTTCTAGTTTTGTGATTGTAAATATTATATATTTTTAATATTATGTATAAAATTTATGTTAAAATATTTCTGGTGTTTAGTTTTTAGGGAAATATAAATATAGCAACATAATTAATTTTATTACCTACCAAAAATTTTCTTTTTAGGGTTCCGTACCAAAATGGTAAAACGGAACCCTTATGGTGAGACTCAGTCTGTCTGTCTGTCTGTCACAGCTGGACATGTCAAGAACTACTAGCATCAACTTGAAATTTGGAATAGTTTTAGATGACGTTTGCTCAACTATTTTGCAAATAAGAAAGAAATAAAAATATATTTACGTTTTTTGCAACAGGGCCTGAAAGGAAGTCTGAAGAATTCGAAGTGGGGCTACTAGAGCACGTGGGGTATCATATGAAAGAAAACAGTTTGCACATTCTCAAACATTTATTCTTTTTTTTGGGCCGCATTGTTTTCGACTTTTGATGTAAAATGCAAAAAAAAAAGCCTTTCCTGCCCTTATCTCCGAAGTTTGCAAACAGAAAAATTTTAAATTATTTTATGTGATAGAAGTTTATGTAAAGATTACAGGAAAAATAAAATGAAGTCTCTAAATAGCACACTTGTTCAGAAATCATCAATAAAAGTTATATTAGTTTCACTATCGGTCAAGAGATGGCGCTGACATAAAACTGCAATATTATACACCGCAGTGCACAATGTTAAAATTCTCTGATGAATATAGGCCTCGTCGATGAAAATTTAAAAACATATGAGGGCATGGAACCCTCGTTGCACGAGTCCGCAGTCCGGTGCGCAGTTTTTTAATTGCTACCTAATCTTTTCTTTCATGCCACTACCCTTATGAATGATCCGTTTTGTCGAATTTTTGTCTGATAATAAACGTGTGCGTTACCCAGGCCAGATGTTGTCGAAAATGGTCATTTGAATCTTATAGATAATTAGTTTTGCGGCTTCTGTAATTGTTGCGCACATTTTTAAATTTGTTGCGCTTATAGTTTTTTAATTATTTCACAAAAACATTTCCTGCTGGGGTAACGTTACCCCAGCCAGACCTTTTTCTTTCTAATAGAAATATTTAAATAATTACTAGCTATAAAATTAGTTGTCTAGATGAAGTAAATGTTGTGCCTTATTTTGTATTTGTTCTTTCATCGGTTGCGAAGTTATTCGAGATTTTGCTGGGGTAACGTTTTTGGTTTTGCTAGATCTTTGAAATGGTTAAGCGGATTCTTATCATATTTTGTACATGGCTTCTTGGGAATTAGTTTAAATTTGTTCTGCAATAAAAAAACCAAAATAATACATAGCTTAAAGGTTATTTCATTAAATAGAAAAACACTTCAATTGGTCCCAGCACTCTCAATAAGAGCTCTAAAGACTTACTTTAAACGTTATTTTAAAGCTTGTAACTGCCTTCAAATGTATGTGAAGTTTCATTAGTATCCTGTAAGTATTTAACAAGTTATGATGATATTGAGTTCTTCACGAGCACGGTCTTGATGCGCGCGGTGTTATTTGGCCACTGGATTGGATATATGAACTGAATGTTATGTCAATTATTAGTTCTTTAGTTCAGTTGTATATCAGTAAAATTTCGGCTCAGTACATTGGATAATTAATGAGATAGTACGATTAAAGTCATTAGGAAGTGAATGACCGTGGTAACCCGACCAAGTTTAGGTGGTTACGAAAAAGCGAAAACGCAAAACATTATGGTACCTTCTAAAATATGTAGGATAGTGTTACAAATTTAGTACAGACATGTACACAATCATATCATCTGCCTAGCCTTTTCCCAACCATGTTGGGGTCGGCTTCCAGCCTAACCGGATGCAGCTGAATACCAGTATTTTACACAAGTTTAAAAAAAAACTACGTGATTATTAAATAATTTTTATTGACAGGTAATATAATCATTTCAATTGAACTTTTAAAGTATTATTAAACTTATACTTAAAAACAATCACAGATTAAAATTACAGATAGCAATTTTGCTTTTTTGAAATTTTCCATTATTAAGCCTTAAAAAAATACAGTTTTAGATAAGTACCTAACAACATGTACATATTAATAATAATTTTGCTACTATTTCTGTAGTTACATTATACAAGCTTACCTTGTTCGTGAATTCATCAAGCAGCCTGCACCATAACTATGATCATCAATAGAAGCACTCCACATTAACAGTAATTCGCCACACTTATTATTTTACATTAGCTCACACGCACTCTATAAATATTTGCAAAAACAGGAAACGGAACTGCCGAAACGCATGCGCACTCTACAAGATGAATTATGTGATTACCACAGAACATAATACTCCGAGAGTTGATTACGGAGCATGTTTAGTGCGATATGCAAACAATGCGCCCCTTCACCCCACCCCTTCCGCGTCCCACCGAACGACATGTTATATCAGTGATTTTTGATAAGTTTGTGCAACTGGAAGATAATAATAATGTTTTCATAGTACAGATATTATTATATTATTAAGTATTTAACAGTGTACGCGTCTGTACCGAAATTGTATGGTGTATTATACTAAACATTTTAAAAGATAGTATAATGTTCTGCGTTTTCGCTTTTTCTAAACCACCTAAACTTGGTCGGGTTACCACGGTCATTCACTTCCTGAAGACTTTAATCGTATTATCTCATTAATTATCCAATGTACTGAGCTGAAATTTTACTGATATACAACTGAACTAAAGAACTAATAATTGACATAACATTCAGTTCATATATCCAATCCAGTGGTCAAATAACACCGCGCGCATCAAGACCGTGCTCGTGAAGAACTCAATATCATCAGAACTTGTTAAATACTTACAGGATACTAATGAAACTTCACATACATTTGAAGGCAGTTACAAGCTTTAAAATAACGTTTAAAGTAAGTCTTTAGAGCTCTTATTGAGAGTGCTGGGACCAATTGAAGTGTTTTTCTATTTAATGAAATAACCTTTAAGCTATGTATTATTTTGGTTTTTTTATTGCAGAACAAATTTAAACTAATTCCCAAGAAGCCATGTACAAAATATGATAAGAATCCGCTTAACCATTTCAAAGATCTAGCAAAACCAAAAACGTTACCCCAGCAAAATCTCGAATAACTTCGCAACCGATGAAAGAACAAATACAAAATAAGGCACAACATTTACTTCATCTAGACAACTAATTTTATAGCTAGTAATTATTTAAATATTCACATTAGAAAGAAAAAGGTCTGGCTGGGGTAACGTTACCCCAGCAGGAAATGTTTTTGTGAAATAATTAAAAAACTATAAGCGCAACAAATTTAAAAATGTGCGCAACAATTACAGAAGCCGCAAAACTAATTATCTATAAGATTCAAATGACCATTTTCGACAACATCTGGCCTGGGTAACGGACACATAATAAACTACTGAAGGGATTTTGATGGAAGTTTCGATATTCTGTAGCTTTGGTTTTCATCCATCACATAGGGTATGTTTAATAACTAATTTATAGTCCACGCGTACGAAGTCGCGGACATAAGCTAGTTATTTATTATTAGTTATATACTTTGGACTAAGTAAATTCTGATAAAACTCATTACAATACAATGCACAGGATAATAAATTCTTTATTAGAAATAAGAAATACTAAAATACTGCTCTGTCAAAGACGTACCGAGATCAAATAATACACAAAATGTTAGTTAGGTATTCATCCAAATTTATTTTATCCCCTTCAAAGTATGATCCTTCAGAAACGACACACTTACACCAACGAATAACCAAATAATAAAAACATTTTTTAAACGCTTTTTCCGGAATTGAGCTTAGTTTACGTCGCGAATTCTCCTTCGTTCGCTAAAATTCGTTCACAGTGATGGCCTTGTGCGAAGGCGCAATATCGTGGTGCAAGATCCAACAATTTTCTTTCCACAAATCTGGCCTTTTTTTCGAATTTACTCTCTCAAAAGCCGCATATCGCTCAAGTAATATATTTTATTTAACGTTTGACCTTCCGGTATGAATTCCGAGTGTACAATACCGCGATAGTCAAAGAAAACAGTCAACATGACTGACTTTTGATCGACTTTGGCCGTGGCGTGGTTTTTTCGGTTTCAGTTCAGTTGGAAGGCGCCACTCCGAAGCTTGTTGACTAGTTTGCATGTCAAACTCGTCTCGTCACCAGTAACAATGCGTTTCATGAACGTTGGCTCAGAGTTGACTCGTTCTAGTATGTCTTCAGCGACTCATAAGCGATTGAGTTTTTGGATCACGTTCTCCAGCTCCATCTCCACTGGTGCTTTCCGTTGCTTCAGAGTGTCTGAAAGATAGATCAATGCTAAAAAAAAAACCTACTATAGACGAATTCGCAAGCTTATCCTATTACTAAGTTTTATAGGTAATTAGGTAGATACCTATGTAATGTATATTATAATAAAAAGATCATCTATAAATTGAGCCATCGTGAGAGGCCTGGCAGATGTGAAACATCGAAATTATTTTAGACGAGCTTGCCCCGCTGTTTTACCCGCGTAATTCAATTTCCCGCAGGAAGTCAGTCAGTAAGTCGGTAAGTCAATCGGTAAGTCGATCGGTAAGTCGAGTAGTAAGTCAGTCGTTAAATCAGGAGGTAACAAATATCTACGTACACTCTACTATCAACAACATCAACAACCTTGCATTATTATTATAATTTATAGAATAGATACAGTAGGCACGGTAATATTATCTATACAGTATACTATCTTCATACAAACGGTCGGAACGCGAGTTATACCTACGCGCCTAGAGTCCGGTTTACACTCGGTAAACAAACAGTCTCGAATGCTCCGCAGTGATGAACGGACGCCGGACGGTGTGATCGTTTTGTAAGCAGTAAGCGTGCTATTTGTGACAAATATTCATTGAAATAATTAATACAAGTACTTACTTAATAATATGGTAAAGAGCAATTATAGACTATATTGTGCTGTTTTTGGTTGCTTGAATTCGTCAATAAGTTTTTTTAAAAATTAAATCTACTAATAAAAAAAAACAAAAATATGTATTGTTTTTGAACTCTTCCTATTTCATTCACAACGAATTTCATATTTTTAAATAAAAAATATAATATTTTACCTATACAATCACAAAACTAGAAAGAAGCTGGTAGGTTGATGAAATTAAAATACTGTAGGCGGGCAGCCCTATTGCGTGTTTACGCGCGGCTGTAGGTCTGTAATTATTTCTAGAAGAGGGCCGAGTCACAATACTGTATAGATAATAGTGTGTACATGTCTGTCGCTCACGTAGTAGTAGCTATTGCGCCTGAGCGAGAAGCAAATACTGCCGTCGCGTCGGTCGTCATTCTAAATCCCATTCTCTAACTAAAAAATCGAGTTGTAGATTATGTAGTTACTGTTCGCCTGTGCATTTTTAGGTTCCGTTGCCGTATGTCATAGCCTTTTTTTTCCGAAACTATAAGAACTATACTGTTTAAACTTGGTAAGTAGATGTATTCTGTGAACCGCATTAAGATTTTCACACAAAAATAGAAAAAAAAACAATAAATTTTGGGGGATCCCCATACTTAGAACTGAAACTCAATTTTTTTTTTTCATCAAACTCATACGTGTATCTATGGATAGGTCTTCAAAAATGATATTGAGGTTTCTAATATATTTTTTTCTAAACTGAATAGTTTGCGCGAGAGACACTTCCAAAGTGGTAAAATGTGCCCCCCCCCCCCCCCCCCCTGTAACTTCTAAAATAAGAAAATGATAAAACTAAAAAAATATATGATGTTAAGTTCCACCGAAAATTGGTTTGACGAGATCTACTAAGTAGTTTTTTTTTTAATACGTCATAAATCGTAAACCGCAATTTACCTTTCATTCAATCAACTCAAATATAAAAAAACATTTAATTTCATAAACATAAACCTTATGCATAAACCCGGATGTTACGGAACCCTCGGTACGCGAGTCCGACTCGCTCTTACCCGGTTTTTTTTTTAAATACGCCTTTAGATCTTGGTATCGATGAACTGCAAAGATGAAAAATTTTATTAGCAAAAATTATCTTTTTTGTAGTTGTGCTACTGTTTTGTCTATAAACTGAAATATTAAAAACTAAAATATCAACTAGTTTATATTTACTTTGATATTACTATACTTAATTTTATTGTAAATTTATGGTACGCCAGCACATTAAGCTACTACAATCTGTCAAATTTCTTTAATAGATTTTCAACTTTAACGCTAAAGCATAAGGTTCAAAGTTGATTGGAAAAATTTGACTGTTTCTGATATCTTGATGTGCTGGCGTCTGTACCTACCTGCTACTGCTAGTACTGTGACGAAAGCAAGTAGGTACCTAATTACATAAACAACTACAATATTGTTCTGTCCCGTCGACTTTTACAAATAGGTAAGTAGTCATAAATACGTAGAAAAATAATAATCGAACTTACTTTATTTTTTTTAAGCTCCCGCAGTTCAATGCTGGACATTTTTTCTTCCTTCTGTTTTTATTCCCCATAATTTAATCTTAATTATCACTATATAATATACCTACTACAACATAAACTAATCATCATCTGCCTAGCCTTTTCCCAACTATGTTGGGGTCGGCTTCCAGTCTAACCGGATGCAGCTGAATACCAGTATTTTACATGGAGCGACTGCCTATCTGACCTCCACAACCCAGTTACTGGGTAATACGATACCCCTTGGTAAGACTGGTTGTCAGACTTTCGGGCTTCTGACTACCCGTAACGGCTGTCAAAGATCCACAAATGACAGCCGGGACCAACGGCTTAACGTGCTTTCCGAGGCACGGAGGGGTCTCGGTATGTAAAGATGGTCACCCATCCACAGACCAACCGCGGCAAGCGTAGCTTAACCTGATCGATCGACCTGTGCGGCTGTTATTATTTAGCCACGGGCCCCTCAACAATATAAACTAATATCTAGTTTAATTATTAATACTAGAACCTACAACAATATTTACAGACTGATTTTTAAAACGAATACACAAACACGGTAAATAACAATACTGCATTATATTTCAGTCTGTGAACGTATATTTCGATCGATTAGCGGGGGAACGCAGCGAGCCAGGAAAAGCGACACAGGTCCTACCTCGGTGACGCCTGGCAGGCTACTGAAGCGATGCGCGCGGGCCGCCTTGTTATATTATATCTTGTTAAAACAATAAAATTCTGTTTTGAGACAAATTAACCGCAGAATTTTCTTCTATACATCATTGCCTATTTTTTGACATATTTTTTGTGAGTAAAAGTTTGATCTACTTCAAGTAAAACTTGAAAAACGATCAAAAACTTCCTTGTTTTCGATTTGTTTGCGATTTTTTATGATCGAGTGAAGTTGTAAATATCGTGTTTTGAACCGTAGAATAATCAAGAGTGTTAATTGAACTGCAACATATATATTTTTCAGATTAAAACAAACAATATTTGATTGTTTAATGTTGAATCAAAAATAGGTCAATTTTGAGAGTCCTGGCCTTAACCGATACAGAAATGGGAGATAGTATCTCGACAACAAAAGAGCAGAGGACGAAGAGAGGAACATTTGTCTTTCACTCCGCATAGTTTAATTTTTCTTTTGAACACAAATAGGAATTACTTCTATTATACAGAAATAGAAATTAATTTGTCTACCGTGGACCGCACCGGGCCTGCCCTTAGTCCGTTAGAGTGCGTCTACACACAGATTTTGATGTCCACCTCTAATTTTGCATCACTGTCAATATCGCAGTGACCTTTATTACTGTTGTTATAAGGTTGCTGTTAGGTTGCAGCTGCCAGAGGTACAATAACACTGTAAAAGAACTGTAGTGACAAATCAACTGTCAAAATTAAATTCTTAGACCTTTTAGGGAAAATTAAAAATCTAAGTTAGCATGATGGAATATTTTAATGTTACAAAAATATTTACTTATATTAATATCTATCTTTGGACATACGTAATTTTCATATTTATCATTAATTTACAAATAGTGCGAACAAAAAAAAAAAGGAAAAATCCTTTCAGAAACTACTAACAAAACAAAACTATGCGATTAACGGATTAAAGCGTTATTTTCTACCACGAAGATTAATAAATGCGAAAATTACGCATTCTTTCAAAATAATTTACAATATCACAAGAATCGACTTTGTTTCATATTAAAAAAAGGAAATCGATAGTCTAATATGGTTTAAACATACCTACGACGAAAATACATTTTTCTTACCTAAAAGAATATCTTATAATACTGCCGTCATAAAGAAAAAGGGCACAACTAACATTTTTTCCAAAATTGAGTAAAAAAACTGGCCACGACTTTTTTTCTGATTCCAAATATGTATATAACTCAATTTTGAAAAAAATGTTAGTTGTGCCCTTTTCTTGATGACGGCAGAATAGTTGTCATAATCTAGGCTCACTAGTGCAGCAAGTCTCCTGCTTTTGCGTGATATGCATTTCCTTCAGAAAACAACAAACAACTGGCGACTAATGTCTAATCGCAAGATGCGGCCACTCGGGCACTGCTTTGTAGCCTGTCCAGTTAAGCGTTTTGCGCGCGACTGAGATCCTGAAAACCAATACTTTCCATACGTGTGTTTTACGCATAATACTCGCGAGGTCCATACTTGCGGTCTGGGCGCCTTTTTGCATTAGATATACGTGCATAAAACGCCTTAACGGACAATTACAAAGCATGCAGATTGCATATCACAAGAATAAAATTTACCAAGCGCAGCTTAAGACTACTAAAAGACTCATGGCGCTTACTAGTCGCCTAGGTTGTAGCGGTACAGATACCGAAAACAATATTATTTTCATTGCTAAGGTTTTACTAAGAGAAGAAACTCATTTCGTAGTCCTCAGTGACGCATTCATTAGATGGGCTTTCCTTAGGACTACAATGTATCTATAATCGAAAATACTATTTTTTTTTTATTTTACACTCTACTTTTTTTTATTTTACAACACTAATACTTTCTTGAAATCAAAACCATTAATCAGCAAGACTTATCATTGTCTTTGCGACTTGACTAATCTTTCAGTCTAGAACTACTCAACAGTATTAACAAAAATGTCAGTTCATAAGAAATAGTAACACATTGGCATTTATTGTAATAAATACCGCTTAAATACGAAACGATATAAAACATATTGATGGTACTTTTTCTCCATATTATAAGGAATCTAAGCTAACTTATACATGATTTTGTGTCAAGTAGAAGACTCTTTTATCGGATATCGAAAAATAAGAGGAAAGTGCAACTTCTTTTTAAGTCTTTACTCAATCTACTGCACTCCACTCATTTTACGTTCTACGCTGTATTAAAATTGCCAAAAAAATTATGGAACTGTCTTTATTACAGGTGAGTAAACAGAGGCCATCTTAAAGGTACGAGGGGCGTTCAATGTATTATCGGTATCAGGGTGATTTACTAATGATTTTTTTTAAATTTGAAATGGGTTTGCTCTTGACTCGTCTAGGTCAGAGTTGACAGAGACAAAGTCGACGATGGAGTGAGCTTACCCAGAAGAAGCCTGTTCACTCTTACTTTGAAGAGATTCGGGTTGATGTGGGTAATTTGATTAATTAATTAATTATATTATCTCCTTAGACAAAACATTATCACCTATATGACATTTTACCTTTATAGGTATTGCCTAAAGATAAAATTTCATATAGTTGTAATCATTAGTTTGCTAGTTATATTTAGTCAACGACAACTGCAATGGCTAACGTGACAATATTGAAGAAAATCGAGCGCCGCGCTATTATTAATTTCCTTGCCAAACGAGGAAAAATTCAAAAAACTATTCACGAAGAGATGCTGGCTGTTACCAGTTACTGTTTACCTTTTAAAAGTCAGTGCAAAAAGGGTGCCGCGAATGCTCACGGCGGCGCCTCAAAAGCAAGTGCGAATCGAGTGCTGTAGAGTTTTTAGAGCTCTGTGGTGAAGTTCCATCAAGTATTTTCGATCGAATTGCTACTGGAGATGACACGTGGGTTCATCATTATGACTCTGAAAGTAAGCAAGAGTCCATGCAGTGGCACAAGAATGGTACTGCGCGCCCTAAGAAATTCAAAATCGTTCCGTCTGCCGGAAAAATCATGGCCACAGTGTTTTGGGCCTCCAAAGGGAATTTCGCTGATTGAGTACCCAAAAATAGGTGAAACCATAAACGCAGCATCCTACGCATCCACTTTACGAAATTTACGGGAAGCAATTAAAGGAAAAAGACGGGTAAACTAACCACCGGTGTGTTGCTTCTTCACGATAACATGTTTCCAAGGCTGCTGTGCGAGATTGTGGTTTCGAAGAAATTAACCACCCACCCTATAGCCCGTACCCAAATGATTATTATTTGTTCCCTAATTTGAAAAAAGACCTTCGTGGGAAACGATTTTCCAACGATGAAGAGCTCAAGGCGGCAATAAAAGCGCACTTTTCAGAGAAAGTGGAAAGTTATTTTTTAAAGGGTATTGAAAAGTTAATTTCGAGATGTAATAAATGCATTGGTGTAATGGGGGATTACATATATTGAAAAATAAAAATCATTTTAATTGAATTTACGTCTTTTTTCATGCCGATACCTAGAATACATTGAACGCCCCTCGTAAGTCCAAGTTGAAATGTAACTCGAGACTTTGAAGAACTTATTTGACGAGTCAGCCAACGTTAAATAGCCACGAAAATGCAATCATGGTTCAAGTTTGCCAGCTTTCATTGAAATAATCCAATCTTGTAACAAATTATACAACCGATAAACAATTTTAAACTAGTATTTAAAAAAATAAAAACACTGATTCTAGAAGTTTAAATTTAAATCTATCAAATTAGAATTTGGGCAAGTGCATGACGTAAGTAAAAAATTGTAATCATAAGCTCTACGACAGTCAAAGTATTATAATAAATTTTATCATCACCCATGCTATAAATCCTCTATAAAAGTTTCTGAAACAGTTAGCTTATTGCCAACATTAAAACAACCTGTTAGGGTTGCCAACTTTTTTTCAGAAAAATAACGTATCAAATTCTTTGAATAGAAAAAAAGTAGGTATTTGGAAGAAAAAACAGGTATTTTTCAATTTTAAGTAGGTATGTTACGTTACCCTTAGTTGGTAGGTATGTTACCCTTAAAACACATATTTTTGGGTGCTTTTTAGCAAGCGCTAACAATTTTTTTTGTCTCTGAAAGTTTCAAAGCTAGTTTTAAAATCGAAATTTTAATTTAAATAAATAACTCGTTTTTTATTAAATTTATGGATCTATTTCTCTCTTTTCGCCACTGCAGATTCATTACCGAAAAAACTCAGTGAAAGCTGAAGTATCGGGAACAGAGAGTAAATAAGAAATAGTTTTTACATTTGCTATGAGATGCATTTTGTAGTAGTTTATTGCCATTTATTTGACTTCACAACTGGTTTGTTATATTTTTCTCTGAATAGATTTTATTTTTTGACTTAAAGTACTTACCTATCGATAAATAATTCAGTAATTACCCATATGAGTATTTCGTTTTACGCATCACAAAAGATTAGAAATAAAGTATTTTCGCATATACTTTATACTTTTGCATAAAAATAAAGTTTATGCAAAAGTATAAAGTATATTTATTGAAATTAAAGTAGGATACGTTACTATAAAGTATGGTTGGCAACCCTAGGCATAGTAACCATATTATCATCCAAACTAGTGTTATAATGTTGTACTTTCATTAAATCATTATGCAACTCCTTTTCGAAAAAAGAACATTGTCATGCTCGTGCGTTTCACTACCACAGCTCCGTAATTTAAAAAAAATACTTTTAGGTTATTCGAATTCACGTCGTATGCTGCTGGCCGCCATTTTTTTTGTTCGTTATTAGTATTGCAAAAAACTGTTTCAGAACCTTTATAGAGGATTCATATCATGGGTGTAGATAAAGTCTTGTATGCAACTGTACATAATTAGGTATTAAAACACTCATGTCATACTATTATCACACTCGGCTTCGCCTAGTGTGATAAACCCACATTCATATTTTAATACCCCTTATTATACAACAGTTGCATAAAAAACTATTATGATCGGCTTTCAGTCTTACTAACGCGAATAGCCAGTATTAGAATCGAGTCAATGGCAGTCGCTACATGCAATAAAATGAATAAATCTGAACATGCTAGAAGCCGAGCATTTCGAACCCCGCCGACTCCCAAGGGAGCCACGGACACTAGATAAATAATTGTCTCATTAAGCTGAATGCGTCAAGGTTGCCCGAAAAATTAAATTTTCCTACGTTTTTTGCAATTTGCAGGTCAGTGTCAAGTTATAGTTGATCAAAATAATATATGATTCGTGATCGTAACAAATAATTATGTTCAGAATTATAATCATTAGACTCATCAACACAACTCTTCAAGTTAGAAAGGACCTTAAATGTCATGATTTCATGAAAAAGTGATTCAATCGGGTAATTTGAGATTTAAAGAGTTTTGATCAACATAAAACCTAATACTGACCTGTAAATTACAAAAAACGTTTTGAAATGAATTTCGCGGGCTACCCTTGAGCTTTCGCTTTAATTGAAGCCTGACAAGTTGTTCACGATTGAACACGTCCGAACGATGAAGGTCTAGGAGCCATACACGAGACTGTAGAGATGCGAGGAGTGGTCGGCGAGCGCGTCGTCGGGCGCGAGCAGCTCCAGCACCTGGCCGGCGCCCAGCACCAGCACGCGCGCGCACTCCAGCACGCCGGCCAGGCGGTGCGCCACGAACACCACGGTGGAGCCGCCGAACGAACAGCGGATCGCGTCCAAGATCAAGCGCTCTGCTTCAGGGTCCAGGTTAGCAGTCGCCTCGTCCACCAGCAGGATCTAACCATCGAGACTCGGACATGTAGCCGATCATCGGAACAGCGGGGTAATTGCGTAACACATATAAAATGGTAATGCTTTTAATTTTGACAGTTCAACAACATTGATAGCGTTACTTACGTTGCTGAGCAGACAAATTCTTTGAATAAAGTAATGGATTAGCAATATCCTTCAAAATGATACAGATTGAGATTGAAAGTGTGTTACGCAATTAGAGTACAGGGTTACAATATGCATCTCTATTTAAGCAGTAGCAGAAGTAATCTTGACCGGTTTTGTGCTGTGCGTGTTAAGGGGATTCTTGCAGTTCATCACGGAAATCTCATGTGCGTGTGGTGTGAGGGCCACTTTGTTAAAACTCTTTGAAAATGTGCTTAGGATTTAGTGAACATTCCCAAAGAATTGTGAAAGTTGGTATCAGATTTTGTGAAAGTCTAATAACCGAGTTATAGACTGTAAAGTTGGGGTGAGGGTCCAACTTTAGACTTTCACAAAATCTGATACCAACTTTAACAATTCTTTGGGAATGTTCACTAAATCCTAAGCACATTTTCTAAAAGTTTTAACAAAGGGGCCCTCACACCACACGCACATGAAATCTCGGCGGGTATAAGAGCTGCGGGAATCCCCTGAACGCGCTGCAGTTTCAACTGCAATCAACCAAGAAATCTAAAGCACTGGGCTTCAGATTAAGTCAAATTGTATTTTACGCGAGCAAAGAGCGACTATGGAAATGCGAGTTTATCATCGGCAAGCGTGATGTACCTTAGGTCTGTGCAGCAGCGCTCGCACGACGCACAGCAGCTGCGCGTGTCCGCGTGCGAGCTGGTCGGCGCGCGCGGCCGCGCCCAGCCCGCCGCGCGCGCTCACCAGCTCGCGCGCGCCGCACGCGTCCAGCGCGCGCCACACTTCGGCGTCCATGTACTGGCGCAAAGGGTCTACGTTCTCGCGGATGCTCCCCGCGAATATGAAGGGCTCTTGTGGAATCACGCCGATCCGGGACCTGTTGTAGTTCAACATTATAGAACAGAATTTAACTAAACACATTTTCTCGAGAAAATGTGTTTAGTGTAAAATATTACAGTGAGTTTCACATTGGCCCCAAGCTTGGCAGCCTGTATCTTGGGTATCAATATGGAGCGTTTTGGTGCCCAGGGTGTTGCTCATAGCGAGCTCTTATTACCTGAGTGCATGCAAATGGAGCGTGGAGATGTCGACGCCGTCGAGCAGCAGACGGCCGCGGGCGAGCGGCGCCAGGCGCAGCAGCGCAGTGAGCAGCGAGCTCTTGCCGGCGCCGGTGCGGCCCACCACGCCGAGCTTCTCGCCCGGGTGCGTCGAGAACGACACGCCGTTCAACGCCATCGCTGCATTCTCCCGACCGCTACAAAAGGGAAGGCAAAAAAATAAGTGTCGGAACCATAAGGTAACAAATCCAATTGCTAGCAAAAGAGGTACCTATATTTCAGGCAAACGTCATCGAACTCTATGACACCCTGGGAGGGCCAGCCGTATGGAGGTGGGTCACCGTCAATGGTTTCGCTCTCCACCTGTAAACGTGCCAAAATACGTCATAATTTGTTTGACAGAAGAATACTAGTTGTTGTTCGTGTTTTATTTATCACATTCTAAACAGCATACCTTCTTGATGTACTCGCCGACGCGCTCCACGGCGATCATCTCGCGCTCGGTCTCGGTGAAGGAGTTTAGAAGGTTGCTCAACATGGACGTCATCGACAACGCGTACGATATGGCGAGACCGATGAGACCTGCGTTTGGTAAGCATTTAGAACACACGCTTCAATAAGACTGCTGAATAGGTTGAGCAAATCATGACAATAAAAAAAACCTGTCAAGTGCGATTCGGACTCGCACGTCGAGGGTTCCGTACAAAGTAGGTATGTAAATAGTTTAATCACGAGAATCGTGTCTCGAATATTTATCCCATTTTTAGGGTTTCCTACCAAAATGGTAAAAAGGAACCCTATTATGGTGCGACTCAGGCTGTCTGTCTGTCTGTCACAGCTGGATATCTCAAGAACTACTAATGCTATTAACTTGAAATTTGGAATAGTTTTATATGACGTTTGCCCAACTATTTTGCAAATAAGAAAGAAATAAAAATATATTTTGCAAAAGGGACTGAAACCCCTTTCAGTCCCTTTTGCAAAATATATTTTTCTTAAAAATTCGAAGTGGGGCTACTAGGGCATGTGGGGTATTATAATTATGAAAGAGCGCAGTTTACACATTCTCAAACATTTTTTTTTATGGGCCGCTTAGTTTTTGACTTTGATGAAAAATTAAATAAAAATACCGTCCCCCTCCCCTTATCTCCGAAGTTTGCATAGAGAAAAATCTGAAATAATTCTTTGTGATAAAGTATAAGTAGGTACCTAAAGATTACAAGAAAAATAAAACGATGTCTCTAAATAGCACACTTTTTCAGACAAAAGTTACATTAGTTCCACTAGCGGTCAAGAGATGGCGCTGATCTACAACTGCAATATTCTACACCGCACTGTTAAAATTCTGTCACGATTAAGGCCTCGCCGATGAACTTTAAAAACATATGCCACTGCGCCGCGTGACTACACACTGTACTCACCGGGGTCGGCGGCGTGCAGCGTGCGCTGCAGCACGGCGAGCAGCGCGGCGGCGGCCACGACGGCGGCGGCGGCGGCTTGCAGGCGCAGCGCCAGCCACTGCGCCGCGCCGGCCGCGCTGAGGGCGGCGCGCTGCCACGCCTCCACCTGCTCCGCGCCACGCGACACCCACGCGCCGCTCGCGCCCAGCGCGCGCACCGTGTCGTGACCTACACATGTGTGCCGACCTATTAAATGCGCTTCAGGGTCAAAGCAGACCGTAGTCGATCTTCGCCACAAAATACGTCACGATTTCGTCGATCGGCCGCGGTCTAACAGCCACCTAAGCAGCTATGAAAAATATAAGATTCATTTTTCCTAACTCCGAGTTTAGAAACTCTACATTCTTTCATTTAATCCTACTAAACGTGCAAATGGCCCTTAAGGGACTGTCCTTAACTTTTGAGACATTTAAATCTATATTCACAGATTTTAAAAAAACACACTACAAACTGAACGTACAGTCACAAAAAAAACGGGCACTTTTCACAAAAACTTTTTTGATGCCAATCCGATCCCGTTTCTTATAAGGACCAAAAAACTCTATTGAACTGAGGTTTGAGTACTAGAAAAGTCAGAAATCACAAAACCTAATTTAAAAAAATACTCGAGCGGCTATTATTGTTTACACCTTTGGCAAAGGGCTTTGAAGGTCCGTAGCATACTTAAGTATCTGTCCGCCATTTTGATTATTTTTCAAAATGGCAGCCACGCATGTAATAACCTATATAAATCGATGGCTGACATTAATGCAAACAGAAAACATGCTAAGACAAAACCCCATACAGTGTCTCGGTTCCGAGATAATGACGATCACAGTTGATCTATATTTTTTTAACTTGATGCCATCTTGTTGTTTTGATTACTTTAAACTTTCAGAGTGATTATTTCAAACATCTAAGCAACAAGATGTACGCAAGTCATAGTCATTCAATAGGGTAATAGAACTTAGAGAGATGTAGTAATGATTTTTATTATTATCATCTATACATATATATACAGGGTGTTACAAAACTACCCGTAAAGCCGAAAGGAGGTTCAATGGGGCCTTATAACGAGTCCATTCACAATGTTTAAGAACCATAGTAACGCTGTATAACATACCCCAAAAAAAAATTTTTTTTTCACTGATGTGCAAACCCTATTTCAGTAAAATTAAAGTGTAAACTACGCAGAATGTACCTACATTTCTACCTAATTCGCGGAACGACAAAATTTTAAAAGACCTAACCTAACGAAACAACCTAAACGAACACTTACTTTTTCATAATAAACGTCAAATTTACAGAAACGGCTCAAAGTGTGCTCCGCCTTGCTCAATACACAATCTCGCTCGTCGGGATATGGCTTGTGTGGCATTTCGCACCATCGTCGGTGTTATTGATGCGAAAACCGATCTAACACGCTGTTTCATCTCGGCAACCGTTGGGCAATCGGAGAAATACACTCTGTCCTTCACATAACCCCACAAAAAGAAGTCCAAGGGTGTGAGGTCCGGAGAACGAGCAGGCCATAGCACCGGTCCCCCGCGGCCGATCCATCCTCGCGGAAAGCGAACGTTAAGATGTTCTCGTACGTTGCGAGCAAAATGTGCCGGAGCTCCATCATGCTGAAACACCATGTCTCTTTGGTTCTCAAAGTAATCCCAGTCAACCACAGGAAAGTCATCAATCGCCTCTTCGAATTCCGTTTGTAAAAACGTTAGATAGTTGCTACCGTTCAGACGTGATGGCATAATGACGGGAGCGATGACATGCCCGTCATAAAGGCCAGCCCACACATTCAGCCGCCACTGGTGTTGGAATCTGCCCTGCCGTGAAGCATGTGGATTCACGCGAGCCCAAACGTGATCGTTATGCATATTTGAAAGTCCTGACCTCGTGAATGTTGCCTCGTCCGTCCAAAGAACATAGTTTATTTAATTAGGGTTTTCTTCTAACTGCCTGAAGTACCACTCGTAGAAGTTCCTCCTGGGTGCAAAATCGGAGGGTATCAGCTCCTGTGTACGGCGATAGTGATAAGGGTGACGATTGTCGTCACGAAGAATTCGCCAAACTGCAACATGGTTTATACCGAATCTTGTTCCGGCTCGCCTCGTACTTGTGGTCGGCTCTTCTTCAAAATACTCTAACACAAATTCAGCCTGCCTGGCGTCGACTGTGCTTGGACGTCCACTTCCAGTAGACCGATGAAAAGAGCCGGTGGAATGTAGTCGTTGTTCAGAAAACACTGGTACGAAGGCAGCCGTCGCTGTTCAGTGGGGGGTCAACCATCGATAAATCGTTGCCGATACAGTTCGCGAGCACGATTTAAATTGCTATCTTCATGGCCTACGCATAACATCATATCGTAATATTCCGAGCTAGAAAGCATCGCACATTATTTTGCAAAAAATGTTGGAAAAAAACTCGAAACAGTTGTAGGATATCGATTAGAAGACTTGAAATTGACAACATTTTTTTTTCCAACTTGACATTTTTTGAAACCAGTACTTGAGTATAATGACATCCTTGTATTGGAGGAATGAAAAATTAAAGTAGGCCTTTATGTTAAATAATCTGGTTGACATGACAGCTTACTAGGGTTGACCAAATTTTTGACTTTGATAATTAATTATATTTTTACGGGGCATTTTGTAACACGTTGTATAAAAGAAAGTCGTGTTAGTTACACTATCTAAAACTCAAGAATGGCTGAACCGATTTTGCTGAAAATTGGTGGGGAGGTAGCTTAGAACCAGGACGGGCGAAACCAGACGTACATAGGATACTTTCTATCTTTTTTTAACTTATATGAGTAGGGTAGGAGTAGTGTAGGAGTAGGGTAGGAGTAGGTTAGGGGTAGGGTAGGGTAAGGGGTAGGACACCACGCGAAGTAGCGCTGGGCAGCTAGAAATAATTTAAATGGCAAAACAACGTTTGCCGGGTCAGCTAGTTCTTTAAATAAATATTTGTTACGGCCGCGAATTATATTTAGATCAATGTACAATCTAATACTGACTTGCAAATTGCAAAAAACGTAAGATAATTTGAATTTTGCTGGCTACCCTGACGCTTTCGCCTTAAGGTGAGGAACATTTTGGCTGTGACTGTACTAACCATCGAGGGTGTCGTTAAAGTGAGTGTAGACGGGCGACAGCGTGACGCTCTGCAGCCGCTTGAGCTGGCGCGACGTGACGCGGTACCGCCGCTGTAGTCGGTAGTAGATGAACGTCAGAGGCACAACGCCCACGACTAGCCACGGCAGACCGTACAGCGTCACCACTACCGCTCCTGAAATGGAACCGATTCATTTACTATCGTGTCTTCATTCTATTTTCAAAAATACTAACGCAACCTGATGGTCTAGACTAGACAGTCTAGGGTTGTTACATTTCTGTTTTCAATAATGATTAAAAAGCTTTATTACTTTGAAAACATTTCAATAACAATTACCGAAATAATTGTTATTGAAATGTTTTCAAAGTAATAAAGCTTTTTAATCACTCAGGTAACTACACTTTAAACAGCTCATTTTATTTATAGGTAAGTAAATGGGCCTGATAAAGACGAGTTAGTAAAGACCAAATAAATTAGCTGCAACATAATTGCAGAACGTACTTGCAATCAGTCAATTTCAGTTTGACAGTTTGACAACATCCAATTCGTTTCAATTTTTTTTTTCCATTCGTGTTCACGATAAACAACTCATGATATTCGTGAGCACGAATGGAAAAAATATACGGCGCTTGGGACATATTGAATTGTACGAGTGTAAGGGCGCAAAATTTAAAATGATAACTTTGTTTGACTAAATATTTTCATTCTAACCATTTTATAATTATGATCAACTCTAATGAAGAGTCCAGGAACTAAAAATGTACTTACCAACTAAAGAAAACGATTGAGCCAGCAAAATGTTTAAAATAAAAGGCAATGAATCATCCACCGTATAAGTATCTGACGAGAATCTATTTACAATACGGCCCAGCGGCGTCACGTCGAAGAACTTCACTTTTGCCTGAAATATTCATATTATTATTATTGATAAAGCCGATCATGATACTTAGAGAATTTTTCATTAATGTGAGTAGTAAAACAAACAACGTACTTTGACGATGACTTTCAGTAGAACCTTGTGGATCCTGGTAGCCGCCTTGACGCCGCCGTAAGCAAACAGGAACGCTCGCATTATTGTGAATACCAAATTGAGTCCCGCCAGCGCGAAATATATTTCCAAGTAGAAGTTGTCGGTATAAGTCGGTGTGATATTTGCCGTTACTTCTGATACTGTATATTGTTTATTTTCGAGATTTTCAGGAGCAGTTTCGTTTCCAGGATTGTTATTTTGCAACCATTGCGCTGTTGTATTTATTATAGTGTGTATCACGTTATCAATAGCTATTATTCCATGATCCAGCAAGGACGTCTTCTCCGTGGGATGAGCCGTTAATTCAACATCATGCAATGAAGTTGAATTTTTAGTTTTATTTCTAACCCAGTAGGTGAGCCAAAGGAACGTGAAGTTTTGTGAAAGCTGCATGAGTACTAGTGACAGTATGATGGCGATAGATAAGAATACTCCGACCGACCGCAGGTACAAGCCGATGACCCACCAACCAACAGTTCCTTCAGACATTCCCTCCTGTGAAGAAAAAAACATTGAATTGAATATAATTTCCTCTTTTTAAATTAACTGGCGAAACTTCACAGACGCTCGCGGTTAACGGTTTCTACTGAATCTATGATAACAACCTGCGCGGCGATGTCCTTATTTTTGAGTTTGATATCTTAATTTTTAATAAGGCCTGATGACAGGGTCAAGGAGCACGCGTCGCGCGTAGTTTCTTAAAATTATGTTTTTTTACACATCCAGTCTGATACACATCCAGTCTGTGAAGTTTCGCCAATAAATTGAAAAAGATGTTGTATATTTGTTATACCTTATCAGCACGCTAGAAGAGGGCACATGTGTGTACAAACCTCGTCATCAAGGCTGTTCCTGCTAAGAGTATCCTGATCATCCCGCTCGGGCTCTGAGGGCTGCAGCGGCGACTCCTCGCCCAACGACTCGGATTCGCTTGGCATGAACTCTTCGATATCATTCAGTACGGTTTCGGGAGGACCTACCGATATTGAGAAAATGTATTGTAACTGAATGAATTTAATTAGTCGTTGGTGCCATTTTAATCATACAACAACTTTCTAAAATTATTTTTCACACCACCTGCTCGAAAATGTCAAATTATATGTCAAGCAACCTTAACCTAAAGTGAGTCATTAGTGGCCGGGGGCACAGCCGGTCAATAATGTTGTACTGGATTTCATTATAACCCGCTGGTCAATAATGTGATTTGAATTTGGAATCTCACATGCTCAGCTAAATTGGCAGTATAGTACTAACAAACACCCTTTGGTGCCAGAAAGAGGAAAGCTATTTTCGAAACCCTTACTACGCGTGGATGATATTCTCGATTTCCTACAAAATCATAACGACTGCTTCTTCATATCGTTGCCATGTTTTCGAAGACATAATATTGTAAGAATAATTAGATAACTACGAAGCATTTTTTAAAAGTAATGGAATAACATTAAAACTGACATTAATAATAACAAATACCGTACCGCGCCGTAATACCGTAATAGTAATTGGCTGTAACATTAGTTAATTTATTTTAAGTAAACTGCGCTAAGATTGCTGTGGATTTTGTGAATAAATAAATAAATAATAAAACCTATCTATACTACAGTCGATTTATCACATTTTATCAAAAATACTCTATTTTCACGAGCGTCTCCAATGACGTTCTAAATTCAAAATACATGCAGCCAATCATCCAAAATCATTCTACCAGCCCTGTATAAAGCTTAGTTTACACAAACGCCACTTCCATGAGAGTGATATCAACAGACACACACGACAAAACCGGAGAAACGACTTTTTTTTTTAAATCGAATTGATCGTGTCTTGGCTACTTATTGGTAGACGCAATAAAGGCGCGAATTTTCGTACTGTGGCTATTATTTTCTCACAGTAGGTGTAAAAAGTAGAGTATCCTCCTCTGGGCTAAAGGTGTCTTTGCCTTGGGCTAGCTTGAATCCCTTGCTGCATTCAGGATTCTTGTATTAACTCCCTCGCTTCGCTCGTGAGTTAAACTCTTAACTCCCTCGCTGCGCTCGGGAGTTAAATCCCGAATCCTTCATTGCGCTCGAGATTCAATATGACGCCCGTGACATAAGACACAACTTTAGCCCCTCGGTGCATCAATCTACTATTATTTAACTTAGGTCAAATAAACGATCATGATCAGGACAAAAATATTTGTCTAGATTCAAATACACAAAGTAGTGCACAAATGGAGTGCCAACTACTAACACTACTAGCACACGCGTGGTGTAACATAACACGCCCAGTATGCACTACACACAGTCTATTATTCAAATCCTAGTTTCTAATTTATGTTATTTCCACTTACACGATTATCAACTTTATCTTGATGTAAATTAAGTTGATTTCACAATTACTAGTACCTGCTTTAAAAAGTCATAAAAATGTATAAAGTGGTAGCGCAAACTGAACTTATGTGTGGGGAAGGTAGTTGTTTTTCGAAAAACATAACTGTTTACATGTTTGGAAACTAAATCGCGAACGCCGAATACCTTGTCTGACGACGCGCCCGTCGCGCATGAGCACGGTGTAGGAGGTGCGCGCGAGTTGGCGCGGCGAGTGTGCGACTAGCACGCGTGTGGTGTGACGTAGCACGCCTAGTATGCAGCGCTGCATTATATGCTGCGCTACTGTAGCGTCCACGCCCGCTAGCACGTCATCCAGTAGATACACTGGAAAAATACGACTGTTAGCGTCAAATGGTAATGCACCGATCTTCTTCACACCGATAATAAATTTACAGTAATACCTTGCTTATCTTGGTACACGGCACGCGCTAGAGCGATGCGCGCACGCTGTCCGCCGCTAAGCGTACACCCGCCCTCACCTACGTACGCGTTCCATCCGAGTACGTTTAAGTCCTCTGATATACAAAATTGTTGATATTAGAATAACATGGTACAGTTGCTAATTGTATGATTCCTTTGTAATATTCGATTTAAAGGTAGGTATAAAGTTATAGTTACCAGTAAGTGCGCAAGCGTCGACTACGGTTCGGAATTTTGCCTCTTCGTACGGTTTTCCGAATAGTATATTATCTCGGATAGTACCGCGTACTAGCCATGGTTTCTGGGATACATATCCAAAGCCTATGAGAAATGAAAAATAGGTTTTATAAAACAAGTAATCCTTGCGTTTTTCAGATTCCTAGCATGCTTCCCGATATTACTTACTGTTAAGGTTTTCCGGAATCTGTAGATAACCACTTTTCTTAATCATGTCTCCGATGATGGCATGTAGCAGCGACGTTTTTCCGCTGCCGACGGTACCCGTGACACCGATCAACTCTTCGTTACCAATTTCTAAACAAATATCCTTCAACATAAACAGCTCATCTTGTATCAACTGTTCAGATGATGAAGTTGAATCTCGCCTCTGGATGCTACCCCTCGATAACCGCTTCTTAGACTTTCCTTTATTTTTCTTAGATTTCTTTGGTTGCTTTTTCCTCTTTGAAGGCTTAGCCCAAGCAAATGTCGCATTTTTAAATATGATTATTTTGTCTTCATCGTGGTTTTTATTTAGGCGGTCGTAATAAAGTTCCGCGTCCATGTCTGGAAGCTAAAAATTTTGATTTTTGATTTGATACCGATATTATAATGAGATAATGATAGAAATAATGAATATAAAATTACTCACATCCAATAACTTTTGTATACGTTTTATGGACACCCAGGCTTCTGTTAGCCCGTTTAGCACCCAAGGGAAGGCATTTAATGGTGCTATTAACATGTTAATAAGTGCAACTGTTGTGAAAACCTGAAATCAATAAAACTATATATAACTGAGGTAATTTCAAGACCGAGCGAAACTAAATTATACAGAAACATAGAAGTTTCTTCACTTCAAGAGACAGATACGTACTGTGGGTGCATCGAGTGGTAGCCCCCTAAGTGAGTGCGTGCCGAGCGTGAAGGCGGCCACGAGCACCGGCGTGGTCGCCCACAGCACCACGCAGATCGCGTCCAAGTACTTGCGTCCGCGCAGGTATCGCAGCTCCTGACCTCGGGCCTCTAAGTAAATAACCGACTCTTGTATTGACTGTGTTCATAATGATGAGTAGAACGACTCTTTAAAGAGGTTTTCAGTTATTTCAAGTACACATTGTAGTTTTATAATAAAAGAGAGATTTATTAGTGTGAAAACCCATACACCTATATTTACTACTTAGTTCATAAATTTACAATGTATCTCAAACAGGGAGCTGATGAACCCACATTCATGCAATACCACTAAACTCTTTAGTAAACTCACTAACCTGATACTCTGTTAATGAAGTAATCTTCCCAAACATGAACTTTCACTGTTCTGATGCCTTTCAGCAAGTCACTGATCAGGCTGACGCGAGTGTCCTTGTGTTTCATCAGCTCAGTGCTAAGTTGTCCAATTTTATTTGCTATCACTTTGTTTATTGGAATCAGAATCACTGAGAAAGCCACACCAGCGAGAAAAGATATGCCCACTTGTTGATACAGAAGAAATAGTGTTATGAACAACTGGAAATTTAATAAGCACGAATGTATTACTTATACTATGCATAGGAATAATAGACAATAAATTTGTAACTATTTCTATTACCTGTAACGGTATACTCCACAATGCATGAAAACTAGGACATGAATTCACAATCCTATCTGTATCCGTCGACATGAAGTTAGTAATCTCACCAATTGAGAATACATTATTTAACTCTGTAGAGGTGACACTAAGTGTCTTTCTGAGTATGGTGGCGACGATAGCGCCACGCATCTTCAGGCCAACGATCGACATCAACCAGTTGAAATGGACGTTAAACAGAGCAGAGATTAGAGTAGCCCCTAGCAGTGATCCAGCATATACATAGCTGCAAAAAAAAACACAAATATCAGCTAATACTCTAATGTAATAGAATGGTTTAATCTAAATACAATTATATTTCTAGAAATAAAAAGAAAACCTACCCCAAATGTTGATCAATACTTTCGTCTTCCACAAATCTAATAAGAAAGTTAAGTAGTATTGGACCTGCGAAGCCGGCCATGTCAGAAACTAATTTGAGTATTCCGATACTATAAAACTGCACGCCGAAACATGTGTGCAAAGCCCGCAGTAGTGTCACGTTCTGTCGCCGCGGTGCGCGGACGAGCACGCGAGTCGTCGGCGTCACGGGAGTCGACGCTTGAGGCGCTGTCTCTCCTGTTGCTCCATATCCTACAAATAAATAACAAGTAGCCCATAATAAACTAATATTAAATCTTTTTGAGTACATATTAAAGAAAAAAGAATGTGGTGCTTTATGCAGTCCTAAGGATAGACATGCTAGTCTAGTGTCTACACATTATCACTCCATTTGATTACCACTCTTTGTCTAAGGGAGTTGTGATAATATAATAACAAATAAACAAAGCTCTATTACTCATTAGCTTAGAAATTCTGTCTATGACTCATCTTAACTTATCAATATAATCATGCATTGGCTGAAAGAAATTCCATGATTGTGCATTCTTCCAATACTAGATAACACTAACCTTGATACCCAACTAAACAGTCTTGCTTGTTTATATTGGTAATCTATTGTGTTTTACCCACATTGTAACATAAGAGAAGCTGGAGCTACAGGAAGCAACAAGTTTACATAATTATATTAAAACTTCTCTCTTCTATACTTGTCCATGTTATTTACGTTGTTGAGCAAACAAATTTTTCCAACTTATGAAGCAACAGATAGAATATTCTTCAAAATGATTAAAACATTGTGATTGAAAGCATGTTATGCAATTAGGGTGCAGGTGTTGTAAGGAGTTAGTTTCAACAATTACATACTTAGATAAATTCTTCCTTGTGTAGGAGGAAAATATAAGTTAAAAATCACCTATAACTACTTAACAATGGCCTTTGTTTACTGCACATGATAAATACACTGTAGCTTAACTTGCTATTGGTTTTGTTAGAACTGCAAAACAGATGGACAAAAATTGATCTAATAAAGGTTCTGTTATAACTAGAGATCGGATATTCAGATGCATATTTACCCAAAGTGAATTTTTAGCCGTTAAAGTATGGTAGCGGCTTCCTAAAATATTTTTTCTGTAAATAAATCCCGGGATGCCAGGAACACCGGGAATGCATAACTAGTCGGGTGTATAGTATGGAAGGAAGGAACTACATAAATAAAATTATTCTAAATATAATTATGTAGTCCGTTATCTTATCTTGATGTTGTTTGCTATTGCAGTTTGGTATCCACCTACCTACTTTACTTTATTAGGTAGGTAGATATGCATCCGAGATTCTATAGTCCGAAAAAAAACACAAAGTTCCGGAATCGCGGGATTTTTACGATCGATACAAAAGTGCATTCCATATAAGCCAACATTTGCGAGTAATTGTAAATATACAAGACTTACATCCGATTCTATAATCAGAAACCTAAATTTGTCGATCCCGGAACCGTGGGATTTTTTTCTATACAAAAGTGCATTCCATATTAGTCAACATATGCATCCGAATATCCGATCTCTAGTTATAACTTTTAAGGTCAGAAGCCAAAAAATCAATTTCGAGTGATAAAACTTGCCATGTGTATACTGTCAGATTTACCTGAGCCTAAAAAAGGTTCGTGTGGCACTTCCTCATACTGCTGGTAATTGTCCACATTGCCTATGAGTGATCGGTCCATCCTTGCTCCCACATAAGAACAACAATATTTTGCCGGTATGTCAAACAGTTCCTCTGGGTCATTTAATTTATTATCCAAACCTATAAAATAAATAGAACTGTTATTAGTTATTACTCTGACCATAACTGTAAGTCTTTAGAAAAACAAAATATATATTATATAGATTAGAGCTGACATCTCACATAGCTATTTAAAAATTGTATTCCATACTTCTATATGTATTAGAACTATAAAATAATGTGGATCTTTATAGAAACATTCTTTACATTTTGGTTACATAAATGTGAGGAAAATTAAACTTACCCTTTTGAAGAAGGGGATCAACCCATGAAAAAGTTAATCTTGATAAAATACCGGCTCCTTGCATGGCAGTTCCTAATATACCTTCGTCCATATGTGGTAGCAATGGTGTGTACTCATTCTGTTAACAATAACATCATAATAATTTATATCTAGAACATTCTATACAGTCAAAATAGGAAGATCCAAAGTATAAACTTACATGTGAATGTTGTGAGCCAACCAGGCATGGCGAATAGAATGTAGGCCTTGAATTACTTGCCGGTAGAAGAGTGAGAAAATACAAAACATGGCAGCACATGGTAGCAATATTGAAACCTATAATGGTCCCAGAAATAATGTTGCTTCGCAACGCTATTACATTTACTGCCACCGCTAAGCTCCACATCAACAGCTGAGAAGTAGGACCGCGGGAACTCTGTCCCAATCTGTGTTTCAGCGCCAAAACATAACCGAAGTGAAACAGCCACGCCAAGCATGACGCACCGGCCGCGAAATAGTTGACAGGGTACAAAACAAAGTCAGGTGTTGTAATAAAAACATATAACTCAATTATTGGAATGAACACTAGGGCTAATGCAATAAAACTTCGGAGTACTAATGCCCGCTCCTGTGCCTTTTCACGTACCACCCAATCTTTTCTGTATCCAACATAGTAGCCTGATAAAATTGCAATAATAAAGAATACAGGTATTTGTAAAAATAATAGCTGGAAGCATTGCCCGAAGTCTTTTGTCACGTCGTTCCATGGTTTTAAGCCCCGAGGGCCGCACATGTATTCCCACTGCCACTGCATTTTGATTTATCTTTGTTTATCAAGTTATTTTTATCATCACTACATCACTACTTTTTGTAATTATTACAATAAAAACATAATTATTCGATATTATATTTTCCACTACAGCTATTTCTCTATAGCTTTGAAAATAATGAATATGCGTCAAATAACGAGAATGTATTTATTAAAGTCGGGACTTTTTTGAATAATACTTTATTTACAAATCACAAATCACAAAGCTGGAAGAAGAATGTTGCTGTCACTAACTGAACTGTCATATGTCAGTTGTCTGTCGGCTGCATTGACATATCGACTTTCCTCTGAAAAACTGTCGTAAGACGGGGACAGCTAGTTTTGAGAAAAAAACGATTTAAATTATTTTTCGATAAATTAATGCTATTGTGACTTTTAGGTTACAAATTTTTGCCTGTTTACTGTTTTAACTAACAAAGTATTTATTTAGCTATTTGCATAGAGAAAGAAAAACTTAATAAGACTGTATTTAAATCTGTGTTTCTAGTTTTTCTTATGTTACGACAGTTTTTTAGAGGAAAGTCGATATGTTTTTCCTATCTCAATGGTCGGCTGCTTTACGGTATATATGTTCTGTGGTCGGCTGTCACGCCTGTATCCCCTGGCTGGAGGCAGGAAAGCCCGGGTTGAACTGCGAGATGCCCATTTAAAAAAAAAAAATGTCGCGCGCACGTACGCACGCCCACAGAGTACATTGGCCGCTTTCCGAATTAGCTATAATCTTAGAGTAAGAAAGCTATAGAGCATCGGGTAGCGTGGCCACACATGAGACAAAAAACTAACTTAACTAACATAGGCTACATAAGTAGCTGCCTTGAAAAAACTGGCACGCAGTGAGAGACGGAAATAGTATAGCTTTATCCTTTTCTGTTACTTATAATAACTCAATACTTTATCCCTTTCTTGTGGAAATGAAATGGAGCTACCCACCGTCTATACTTTTCTTTGTCTAAGGCTATAATAAATAGCTCACAGCTCTCACATGCGTTCCGATTTAGATATTACGAATATGACAGCTGAGAGCTGTCAACAATTCGGAACGCCCGTGAACGTGCTCACAGTGCTTACTCAATGTAAAAACGATATTATTAATACAGTATTTCCTTGTGTAAACACCACATTCCCTCTTCAGTTCTTCTTCTATGGGTGTCTATGGTTAGGTGGCGATTGTCAACCAGCAGGGCTAGCATGGGCTGGGGATAAAACTTTTCTCCACCAGTTAATTCCACTGACAAGGGATAAAATTATTTTATCCACCTGCCAAGGCCGGCAACAGGGGGAAAGAGAATTATATCACTTTTTGACATTAGACGTGGATACTCACCCCCCGTCTATAGCATGGCGACTAGTGGAAGAGAAAAATTACAGATATTTTGACATAACAAAGGGAGAAATTTGTCCTCGTCTTTAGATGGTGGGTTTAAGTATATCTCTTGGAGAAAATATAATTAATTGTACTATAACAATGTCTCGTGCTTACTGCCACCGTGAATAGTTTATCCACCCATGTTCCCATGCTCGGAGGGTGGACAAAATTGACAGAGGGGAATAGTATTTTCTCCTCTCCCCGTGGATAAAATGTCTCCGGCCATGCTAGCCCTGCTGGTTTGTCCACCGTGAATAGTTTATCCACCCATGTCGCCGTGCTCGGAGGGTGGACAAAATTGACAGAAGGGATTAGTATTTTCTCCTCTCCTGTCACGGTCGCCAGATGTCCAGCAAGCTCACGGGCGCCCAGCGTCCGTCGCCGAATCTCTGGATGCTTTTTTTATATATTTATCAGATTCGCATTATATATTAATTAATTCATGGTAATAAAAGAAAAAGACGTCTTTTTATTCTGAGTCGTCATACGTCACCCTATTTATTCTAAATCAAACTTGACCACAGAGGTTTCGTTCGTAAGCAAAACCTCAACACCGTGGATAAAATATCTCCGGCCATGCTAGCCCTGCAAAAGCACAATTTCGAAAATGCCACGTTAAAAGATGATTAATTTAAAGATGATGCAACCCAAAACAAAACACACACTGACACATCCTCCACACACACTGTTATTTTTGACAGCGCTCACGGTGATATTATTCTAAAGCCCCCTCTACACGTAGACAGATTCATCAGCAGATTACCCCGAATCAGATGATGCATTCGCAGATGGCCATCTGCTGATGAATCGGTCTACGTGTAGAGGAGGCTTAAGGGTGTGCGTGTGGATTGAGAGATCTTTCCGAAAAACTCTTCCAACCCCAACCAAATTATAAGAGGATTTAGGAAATAATTGTGAAAACTTCATGGTAAGGTATGAAATTTGTGAAACCTAAACAAAGAAAGTTAGAACTCATTAACTGGATCTCTCAATCTGGACAACTGAAGAAAAAGCCATAACGCGTATCCAAGAATATACTGCATATGTGTTTATAATTTGCATTTTAATTAATTGTGAAGGATTTGTGAAAGCTACTAAACAAAATTTCGATTCGTTTCAAAGCCACGTTTAAGATTTATAACAGTTTATATGGATCTCTCAGAGTGGATAATTTTCAATTGAGTGATCTTGTAAAACGCGACCTAATACTGAAAAAGTATGAATAATTATCATGTTTATTGCAAATTATGCTTCTGGGAAAATTTGTGAAACAAAAATCGTGATTGCAATCTTACTGGTTCAAGAGAAAATGAAAATCTTGTTTTTTGTCGATCGTCCCAACTGAGAGATCATTATTTTGAACTATATTTAATAAACCAAAACTTATAGGTAGAAGGTAGATACATCAGAAATTGTGAAAAATGTTGTACTAAAATTTGACGAATCAGTCGTCCCTGTAAGTGTTATACATAAAAAGATAAATCATTTTTTACAATCCTTAAGGAAAACGTTGAGTAGGGTAGACATACTTTTTTATTTTTGTCCGATTTTTTTTCGACTTATTCATGCTAACATTGTGTATATTCATTGCGATTTGCGAAGCTGGCGTTGTGCAGTACATTTAATGCTAGTTTTTTTAATAGTGTTGTGCTATAATTAATAATAACATAATCAGTGTTTCCGTTTAGTGATAGTGAATAACAATGTAAGTATTAGTGGATGCAGTACCGGTTCCTTCTTCGAACCGGGACTGGATTTTCGGTACTGGACATGGAACCGGGATTACCCGGGAAATTCAGTACTTTCGAAACTTACGTACAAATGTTGCTATTAATTTATTGTATGGAGGGCACGTGTGCGTGCACACTACATATAATTATCTAAATCTGTTGAAAAATTAATTTATTACAAATGTGGGTTGGTGTAGTTAATAAAACTATGTTTTATTCGTAAAATACAATAATCATCAGATCAAATTACAATAATCATAAGAACACAATCACAACCGAATTAAAATGCTTTTTTGAGATCAAACTAGGAAAAATTATCAAATAGAGCTTAAATTCGAGGTGTATTTTGAATTAGAAATAAGCCTTTTTTCGTCACACGTTAGTGTAAATGCCAGGCAAATAAAATTATATGGCGCGTAAATTCGCAGTATTTTCAATTAAAAATGTTTTATATTAACATTGTTGTGTAAGAAAGTAATTTATTGAATATGATTTGTTACTTTATATTGAAAAAAGAAACAAAATAATAAAGTACCTACCGAAAGTATCGAAAGAACCGGGACTACTGGATGAAGACCCGGTACCGGATTGCTGTAAAATCCCGGTGTTCCCGTTATTTTCAAGAACGGGATTTCCCGGGTGCATGCTCTAGTAAGTATCTTATTCAATATTCAAACCGTCACTAACATTAGTATATTTTGTCACACTAATGTTTTTTTAAATGTGGTACATATTAAAAAGGACGTGACTACGTTTTTTTAACATAAGAAATTGTGGAAATAAGGAAGCAGAGGCAGTAAACCTTACTTGGGTTTTATTATAGTGGTACCACGGTACCTTAATAACTCGGAAACCCTTTAAGCACTGTTTCCGAGATTTCGCATGGTGTTGGCACTATTTCAGCACTATTTTTTGGAATAGAAACTATGTCTATAGCTATAACAGTTTCTGCGTACGAGAGATGAGGATGGATATCTCTGAAACTACGATAGCACTATTTATGTGCATAGTAGCACTATTTAGCACTATTTCAGCACAATTTTTTGGCATACTTGGAATAGCGAATTCCATCGAAAAAAATGGTGAGGATTCTGGGGGGAACGACACATTAATAGAGGTATAATATCGAATCCAGTTAATGTATAGTGCAGCATTAACAAATCCTGCATTATTTTTTTTGTCATCAATCCTTCTTGGAGTTGATATCCAACCTCATTTTTAATACAGGCCATGTATTAACCAAACCAGAAATGTCTATCTATTTTTTATTTTTATTATGTATCGTTGATACGTCAGATGTCTTTTTTCATGCTATCATGGCTGACTTGAATGAATGAATTGCACCGATCCCAGCGTGGTTATACCAGACTCGATTAATCGAATGAACCCCAAGATTCGCACTAGCTCCTGTAGCCTCATGTTCATGGTGCTACAGCGACCATTGCATATCAAGGAATAGACCAGGGGGCGCGGTAATGGTAGGGAAGACGTGCCCGTAGGATAGGATTTAAGAGCCTACCGGATATGCATCCTAGAGTAGGTAAGCATTGGACTAGTGGAGAGATGAGTAATTATTATCTGTGGATGGGCATCTTTTATCGACCTTGCCGCCAGGTTGGTTCAGGTCAAGCTTCATCGGTGCGTCTTTTGGCGGGCTTCTCCTGCTTTCTCGGTACTTTTGTCTGTCATTACTCTGCTGTGTGGTGTTAGATGTTGCTGTTTTCAATGCCTTCGTCGGAAGAAAAAAAGTGAAACCAGACACAAATTACTTGTATAAAAACGTTTAAAGTGTATCATAATTTGAATTGTACTGGTAATGATTCCGACCGGCGATATGGTCACCCTACTCAACTTTTTCCTTAAGGATTGTAAAAAATGATTTATCTTTTTATGTATAACACTTACAGGGACGACTGATTCGTCAAATTTTAGTACAACATTTTTCACAATTTCTGATGTATCTACCTTCTACCTATAAGTTTTGGTTTATTAAATATAGTTCAAAATAATGATCTCTCAGTTGGGACGATCGACAAAAAACAAGATTTTCATTTTCTCTTGAACCAGTAAGATTGCAATCACGATTTTTGTTTCACAAATTTTCCCAGAAGCATAATTTGCAATAAACATGATAATTATTCATACTTTTTCAGTATTAGGTCGTGTTTTACAAGATCACTCAATTGAAAATTATCCACTCTGAGAGATCCATATAAACCGTTATAAATCTTAAACGTGGCTTTGAAACGAGTCGAAATTTTGTTTAGCAGCTTTCACAAATCCTTCACAATTAATTAAAATGCAAATTATAAACACATAAGGCAGTATATTCTTGGATACGCGTTATAGCTTTTTCTTCAGTTGTCCAGATTGAGAGATCCAGTTAATGAGTTCTAACTTTCTTTGTTTAGGTTTCACAAATTTCATACCTTACCATGAAGTTTTCACAATTATTTCCTAAATCCTCTTATAATTTGGTTGGGATTGGAAGAGTTTTTCGAAAAGATCTCTCAATCCACACGCACACGGCTTAAGGCATAGTCGGCGTTATCGCAAGATGGCGCATGTCATGACGTCAACTATGACGATTCACGGGACATCGTTATGGCGCTCACGCTAATTCGGTACGGGTTTAAGCACGCTCAAATCGATTATTTCCCAACTCGGAACGCAGGAATTATAATATAGGGTACGCCATGGAAAAAAAAAAAATGCCATGGACTTTACTAAGGGCTGGTGTCCGTAACTCCACGTCAATGCGCGTATTTTGCGTATGGTAAACGCAAATACGCCATGGACTTATTATAATACAAGTAACAGTTAAGCACGATAATTATACACGGTTGGAAACCAGTCTACAAACCAAGGTGACCCTGAAGTTGTTGTTGCGAGATGTCTGCTACACGGTTTAAAACCAACATTTTCTTCTGCCACTGGTTTGCAACGCAGGCCTTTCCACCAAGGACGTTTAATTAAAGGTCATACGAAATTTGGTTTCAAACCACTGTCTACACTGTTTTAAACTTAGGTTTGAAACCACCGTTTCAAACCGTGTATATCGTGCTTTTCTTGTGCTTATTCTAATAAGTCCATGGGGTACGCACGCTCCCCACGCTCAAGGATCATATTTACTCTTGGGGGTAAATGTGTTCTAGTTTTGCGCATGCCACTACTGTGCCACAGCGTCAACCCACGCCAATAGAAACATCGACGCAAACCACTTTAACTTACCAATTCCAGGTGCCAACCCACAAGCCGTGCACAAACCCCACAGTTTTTCTGCCTTTGGCAAACCAAGGAATTAGTACGTATGATAGGCAAACCACAGGGGCATCCCCTCGATTATCCATCACTGTAGAGCTGAGAAATCGGTCATCTGATCATCTTAGATCTCCGGGGATTATCTAAAGCCGGCCACATAAATCAGGAAAATTCAGAGACGGAATTCATAATCTTATTCCGACAAATGTAACACAGGGGCATCCCCTCGATTATCCATCACTGTAGAGCTAAGAAATCGGTCATCTGATCATCTTAGATCTCCGGGGATTATCTAAAGCCGGCCACATAAATCAGGAAAATTCAGAGACGGAATTCATAATCTTATTCCGACAAATGTAACGGTAAATATCAGACTAATGAGTGGAAATATAAAAGTGTGTGCCACGTTTTGGATATTTTGTAATCTGATTTCTGTTTCTAAAACCTATTCCGAATGTATAGTCCCTTCACAGTAAATATTTTTATCTCTGACAGCAGCTACCCAATAGCAAGTGTTCATTTCTACCTTAGACAAAGAAAAGTATAGACGGCGGGTAGCTCCATTTCATTTCCACAAGAAAGGGATCAAGTATTGAGTTATTATATGTAACAGAAAAGGATAAAGCTATACTATTTCCGTCTCTCACTGCGTGCCAGTTTTTTCAAGGCAGCTACTTATGTAGCCTATGTTAGTTAAGTTAGTTTTTTGTCTCATGTGTGGCCACGCTACCCGATGCTCTATAGCTTTCTTACTCTAAGATTTCCACAGACGACAGCGACATCTGGAGTTTGATGGGTTAAAAAAACTTGGCCATCTTGTCTTGTTTGTCAAACAAACGTCATTGTCGCCGGCCATCCAGTGTTACCAACTTAGTGAATTTTCCACTAACACTGGCGGTTTCAACCCCCTTTTAGTGGCGAAATATTGCTTTTAGTGGCTGGTGGTTTTTCTAGTGATTTATTAGAATTCAGTTTCTATTACTGAAAATGCTATCACTGAACCACTAAGCCACTAAAACGTTACGAAATATATATTATTTTTACTTCATCTAATATTCAGAAGTATTTACTTTTACTGTGTAGGTAAATTCTAATAAAAATTCTGTAACAAATCAGTACCTACCCAAGAATCATATAAATGTGAAACCGATGATGATGCAGACAAAAATTCATCTGAAGACAAATTTTAGAATATCACTTTTTTAGCCTAGTTATTGTTCCTATTGAATAATGTTTATGTTCCTCATCTTGACTCTTGTTGATTTACTAATAATATTGTATGTTGATTTACTGATTTTAAATATTTTATTACGTATGTAATAATAAAGAATTTTTTTTACTAATATAACTACTTTAATTACTGTTTCCTTTCGCAAAAACCAAAAATGTATGTAGGTAGTGGAAATTTTAGCGAATTTTGTAGTAGGGCCGATTTTTATTATTAGTGGTTTTCTGGTGGTTTTCGAAGTTGAATCTGGTGGAGAGAGCAGCTGGTTTATCTGTTGACAACACTGCAGTTAAAATACCGGCTTTCCCGACGTCGATGCGCTTCCCGAAATTCCGAGTTTATCTCAGTTATTTCTGTTTTAATTATTACTTGTTACTGTTATTTGTTTTGTTAAGTTTTGTCGCTACTCATAGTAATATGCATACTTACTATGAGTAGCGAGTCAATATACGAAAGAATATACGAGATATTATGCATTGCATATCTATAGGTACGTGTATAGCCTTAGTTCACCCACCAAACTCAAGGTGGCAGCACTTTCCGTATATGCAAATTTTACCACCCAGTTGTTACTCTTTTCCTCTATACTTTACTCTTTGGGATCGTAGCACTAGCACTACTAGCAGGTGGCGTTCCGTAGTTTCTGCGTATGTGAAGAAAGCGTGAGTTTCTGTATGATTGATTTTGACATTTTTAAACCGAGTGCGAATCCCATTGATTGATATTTTATAATTCTAATTAGACTTATCAGTGGCAGCAACTCGGCAACAAACTTATTGTAACGACAAAAGAGATGAAAGTCGTCTCTGTGTTCGCAAAACTAATACTGCTCTAATGTATAAGAGTATTTTTCATCTGGCACCAGTCGTTTATAATAAATTGCCAAAAGAGCTAAAAAAAATTACCTGATAATTTATTTACTTGCAAAAATTAAAAACTATGTTATGTCAAAAATGTTACTATACTCTATAGTGTCTCAGATTTTTTAACAGACACATTTTGACATTGTGTACTATTGAACTTTTTTATTACTAGACATTTTATTATCTAAATAAAATTGTTTTTTATAATTCTAATTTGACGTTATGACTTAACTCTGCAATGATTATCTAACTGAAGCATCTATTTTAACCATGGACGTAATATACTAATACGTCCATGATTTTAACATTCTGTTGACATTTTTTAATTGTTATTTTTGCATAATTCACTTTAAATTAATTATTATATTCATATTTGTACGCCGTCATCGGCAAAACATAGTGTACCTACTTATATATTTTAATAACAACACCTGTTTCTACACCACCTATGTTTTACAAATAAAAAACTTTGACTTTTGACTTTGACAGTAATTAAGCGGCAGCAAACCGAGTGCGAATCCCATTGATTGATGTTTCATGATCATGAAATAGTCATTGAACTTATGAGGGTTCATAGATATAAGAAAGAAGTTACAATTCTATAAGTACAGGGTTGTATTGATGATTTTAATGATTATACTCATGTAAAGTCAAATATTTTGTTACGCTCGCGAGTCATATTTTAATCAACATTCAACATGACATTGAGCTGCGAAAATTTGAATTTCGACGGCTACCCTTGGCACTTTCCCCTTATAGTTGTCAGTTTTTTTCTCCACTGTCTGCACTGGACTTTAGACTGGGTGCAGGGGGGGCACACTTAACACTGTCATCATTTCCACAGACGACAGCGACATCTGGAGTTTGGCGGGTTGAAAAAACTTGGCAGCCATCTTGTCTTGTTTGTCAAACAATTGTCATTGTCGCCGGCCATCCAGTGTTACCAACTGAGTGAATTTTCCACTAACACTGATGGTTTCGACCCCCCATTTAGTGGCGAAATATTGATAAGATAAAATAAGATAAGATATTTTTATATTGCATAAAACATGGTATACAAGGTGTTATTAAAAAGAAATGAGATCAAACATGTTTTGCTTAAAACTAAAGCGTGCAAACTTACTTACTAAAAATACATTATGGAATTGAAAATTATATTACATTGTATTCATATTTAGAAAATCATTAATACTATAGAAATTATTATTGTTGAGCCACTTATATAATTTACTTAATTTTAAATAATTTACAATTTAATGCTTTAAATATTTTAGGTAGTTTATTATACAGGCGTACACACATAGCTAGAGAGTTTTTATTATATTTCGCTGATTGAGGCAGCACATCCAACACAAGTCTGTATTGGTCTCGCCTACTTCGAGACCATATTTCTTCTGCTGTTTTGAATAGCTCTTTATGTTTTTGAACGAACATTATGCTTCATATATATACAGGTAAAGGTAGCAAACCAAGCTCTTTAAATATAGGTTGACATGATTCGTCATTGATGTAGTAGCTGGTGGTTTTTCTAGTGGTTTAGTAGAATTCAGTTTCAATTACTGAAAATGCTATCACTCAACCACTAAGCCACTAAAACATTACGAAATATATTATTTTTACTTCATTTAATTTTCAGAAATATTTACTTTTACTGTGTAAGTAAATTCTAATAAAATTCTATAACAAATCAGTACCCAAGAATTATATAAATGTGAAAACGATGATGGTGCAGACAAAAATTCATCTGAAGACGAATTTTAGAATATCACTTTTTTATTTTTATTTTATTTTTTTATTTTATTGTGTTTGGGTGGCTTACAGCTATCAAATACAGAAGTAGTAGTGAGGTAATAGACGACAAGCTATTTACAAGCCTCCACAGTTAACAATAGAGTATTGTTGTACACACTTTAAAATTAACTAACTATGCATTACCTAACACTAATTATAACGTTATTACTTAACTAATAAAATAAGCACCGTAAAATAAGTAGGCAGCCGCCATTAGAGCGTATCAGAAACAATACTAGACTGTTTAGATAAAACATTAGTGATAGACGCTAAGCTGCTTGCAAACAAATCAATTGAAGGGTGTTTATTCTTAACAATTTGGTTAAATACTTTGACTGAGCGAATCATATAAGAATTGCTACGGTAAACTGTGCGAGCGTAAGGAGCATGAAGAAGATTCCTCAAACGAGAATGCCGAGGTGGAACATTCAAAGACAGTTTAGAAAGAAGTTCAGGACAATCAACCCTTGATTGTGCTATTTTCACTAGGAACCGAAAGTCAGATATATTTCTCCGAGTTACAAGTGGAAGTAAGTGGTATCGAGCGCATCGTTCATTGTAGCTCAGATAAGGGATTTTAAATAATCATGTCCAGTTTTGACCTGAAAATTTTTGAACGCGTCTAGCGATGTAAAATATCTTAAAAAATTGCATTTTTTTTGCTTATTTCGTATCACCTAATTGAATTTTCAAATGAAGCCAGGAAAAAATACAATTTATATTATGTTTATCATTCTCAATATACTTTTGGAACCGGAACGTGTTTACACACGTTCCATTTTAAGTGTACAGTTGACAGGTTACGCGTAAAACGGACTGCTTTAGCCGCAACGAATGACAGGCTGCCGCTGTGACAGTGTGACCGCTGTCATTTGTTTGACGTTTTGCTTGCAGTCGTTCGCAAAGAGTAAAGTAACTAGAGGCAAAGAGTAGCAACTCTGTGGTAAAATTTGCTTCTATGGAAAGTGCTGCCACCTCGAGTTTGGAAGGTGAACTAAAGCTATACACCTACCTATAGGTACAAATATACACCTATCTATAGATATACAATGCATAATATCTCGTATATTCTCTCGTATATTGACTCGCTACTCATAGTAATGTGCATACTTACTTACTATGAGTAGCAACAAAATTTAACAAAACAAATAACAGTAACAAGTGACAACTAAAACAGAAATAACTGAGATAAACTCGGAATTACGTGAAGCGCATCAAAGTCGGGAAAGCCGAAATTGACAATGGCGGATGCCTGCAGTGTTGCCAACAGATAAACTAGCTCTCCACCAGATTCAACTTCGAAAACCACCAGAAAACCACTAATAAAAATCGGCCATACTACAAAATTCGCTAAAATTTCCACTAAATAAATTTTGGTTTTTGTGAAAGGAAACAGTAATTAAAGTAGTTATATTAGTAATAAAAATTCTTTATTATCACGTAATGAAATATTTAAAATCAATAAATCACCATAAAATATTATTAGTAAATCAACAAGTCAAGGTGAGGAACATAAACATTATTGAATAAGAAACACCTAGGATAAAAAAATGATATTCTAAAATTCGTCTTCCGATGAATTTTTGTCTGCACCATCATCGGTTTCACATTTATATGAATCTGACTTCACGAGGATCGTCGATGCGAGGGGCTACGACCTACGGAGCTGCGCATCTTCACGGATGGATCTAAAACAGGTAGTGGCACAGGTGCTGGAATCTTTTCGGAGGATCTCAACATACATATTGCCACACCATTGGGGGCCCACAACACAGTGTTCCAGGCCGAATGCATGGGTATTTCTCTGGCAGCTTCAGCCATTATGGCTAGGGAAGTAAAAGACCACTCAATCCGCATACTCTCAGACAGCATGGCTGTTCTGCAAGCGCTGAACAGTTATACAGTTGACTCTGGGCTAATATACGAGTGTCACCAGCGCCTCAACCAGGTGGGTAACCTCAATAAAATAACCATTCAATGGATCAAAGGACACAGCGGTTCGCTGGGCAACGATGCAGCCGACGAGCTTGCCAGGAGAGGTTCGAGCATGGCACCAGTGGGACCTGAGCCCATCGCGCCACTTCCCTTCGGGTTTTTACGCACTCTGGTAAGGAAACGCACCAGAGACCAACACGACAAACTTTGGACGGATCAAGGCGATTGCAGGCAGGCTAGGGAAGCACTTCCCACTTTGGATCCCCGCCTCACGAAACAGGTTCTCCGTCTAACTAAACAAAAGCTGCGTATAGTTACGGCAGCTTTAACTGGCCACGGGTCATTTAATAAACACCTCTATGTCATAGGAGTAACAGACAGTCCGCTGTGCAGGGCCTGCATGGAGGATGACGAGACAGCGGCACATGTGCTTCTAAACTGCCCGGTGATCACCACGTACAGGGCAAAGTACTTCGGTAACCCAGGTACCCTACGCGAGACGGTCAGCAACATCAAGGCGTTGCTAGCCTTCCTTGAGGAGCTGGGGTGGATCGAATAATCGATTTTCCCACCCGTACGCAAAATACGCGCATTGACGTGGAGTTGCGGAAACCAGCCCGTAATACCAATTACCACATTTATATGATTCTTGGGTACTGATTTGTTATAGAACTTTTATTAGAATTTACCTACACAGTAAAAGTAAATATTACTGAAAATTAAATGAAGTAAAAATAATATATTTCGTAATGTTTTAGTGGCTTAGTGGTTGAGTGATAGCATTTTCAGTAATTGAAACTGAATTCTACTAAACCACTAGAAAAACCACCAGCTACTAAAAGCAATATTTCGCCACTAAAAGGGGGGTCGAAACAATCAGTGTTAGTGGAAAATTCAATAAGTTGGTAACACTGGATGGCCGGCGACAATGACGTTTGTTTGATAAACAAGACAAGATGGCTGCCAAGTTTTTTTAACCCGTCAAACTCCAGATGTCGCTGTCGTCTGTGGAAATGATGACAGTGTTAAGTGTGCCCCCCCTGGTCGTTCGTTTCCATTGAGATAGGAAAAACTTTTCTATGTCAATGTTCGTTTCATAATGTACTGTGCGATTTTGGATTTTCTGATACCCTTACAACTTTTGCATTTTCCATGGACTTCGATACATACCACTTACGATTACTTTGGCCTGTGTTATACGGATACCGATTTAGTGCTTTTGATTGGGATCTAAGTTATCGTAATCGCTCTTGTTGGAAAGTGTTATGGAGCCTTCTACGAGATTGCTTTGTATAAACTGCAACAAAGTGTTAATACGCTTCGGGGGTTGGCTTTAGTATCGTTTGGCAGGCGGAGGGGGTTGAAAGTGGTTAAATCTGGTAGAGGGTGGGTCCCCGATTATAACGCTACCGCTCTTATTACAAGGTAATGGATATTTTTCGAGAAATTAATAAAAATTGTTTCTAACCTCAAATCAGATAAAAAGTGTAACGAAACGTTAAAATAGGCGATTGACAACCAAATCTGTACCAGTATATTGTCTGTGGTGTAAAATGTCTGTAAAATAGGTGAAACGGAACGTAAAAAAGAACTGTACTGTCAGTGTTATTAAGTACTCTGTGGTTCATTCCGTTTCTTCACGAGTGAATGTTTTGTTGTGTGTGAATGTTTTGTTGTTTTATTTGTCTTGTTATGTACCCCACTTTATGGTTGAGATAGGTCGAATCTGTCCCAAAACCGACTCGGGGCACCCCGACTCCACGTAGTCTTTTGGCTGCTACCCCGAGGGTGTATTTAAAAATCCGGAGGCGCGGAGGGAGTGCAGCCCCCGCCCGCTGTAACAAAGCATAGGCACCCGTGCGAGCCGTAGCGGCTGAGGCTGGTCGCCGGAGGCGACCAGTAAGCCGAAGCTGCGGAGGTGAGCATGGGTGCCTATCCTTTGTTACGTAAGGGCGAAGGGGCTGCACTTCCCGCAGCGCCGGAGACGTGCAGAAGCAACTTTGTATTGAAAACCAGTGTTTTGAGGTTAGGTTACAATAATTTGTTTTTCTCAAGAATGGTGCGTCCTCGTTTCATGGGAGTGGTACCAGGGGGAACGGGGGAACCCCCTCCCCCCTCCACCCCCCACCACCTCGTTTTCGTGCCCCCGGATACTAAATTTTTACCGATTATAGTGTTTTGAGGTTAGGTTACAAATATCTGTTTTTCTCAAAAGTGGTGCGTTACCTTTTCACGGGAATGGTACCAGGGGAGAGGGGGGACACCCCTCCCTCCCCCCCTCCCCCTCCCACCCCCATCCGCCTGCCAAACGATACTAAAGATTACCCCGCTTCGGCGTTATGCGGGCGCTTCAGCTTAATAGCAGCGTCATCTCGCTAATTAGTACTTGGATATCTCCAGTAATAGTAAGTATAATAACAATCAAGTACCTAACGATTTAGTATCCAGTCAACGGAGGCTAGCGTATTAATTATTTTATAAAAAATAATTGATATTTAGAAGTGGTAAAGTATATTTTTCAAGTTACACGAAAAATATAACTAGTACTACCTACTAGAAATAGGTGACGCCCCTAAGACGACCCACTGACCGAATGTGTTAGTTACATCTAGATTTTCCCCATGTTTTAGTTATAGTGTTTCTTTTAGACAGCTGTTTAAAACAAAAAATGTAAAAATACAAATTAAATATACATACTTATTTCCATTATGCTTTAAAATCTCATAATTTACTAAGACACTGAAAATCTAATGACCCTTTGTGTATAACCCTATCTACCACACAAACACACTTTCTTCACTTACTTCACCACTACATCATTCACATACATACCTCTATTTCACCACTCATATTAACACACATACCCACATCCATACCTCATATCTTCAAACTCACCAACAAACCCTAGCACTTTCTAATGGTACTTACTAAGACGAATAATTTAATAAATTAATAGTGAGTGTGATAGTGATTTAGTAGTCCTAAGATAAAAATTAAAATGTCAATAGCTGAACACTATCCCCAGAGATACAGGTTCCTGCCTAGTTTAGGGGCAAGGGTCAATACTATGTGTACCTTATTATGATCACCACAAAATGTTGAAGTACCTACTTGTAATGTACCTATTTGTGTAATTGTAACTTTTAACGGTGAGAAATAAACTATTTTTATTTTATTTGTTTTTCAGATAACGGAAGAAGATTACATTTGTGAAGCGTGCTTTGATGTATCCATGCAGACTATTAATGCTCAGATTCATGGAAAAAATGAGTGTGATCCATCTGTTGGTTCATCTCGACCTGGTCATGCTCAAGTGTGCCCTGTTTGTGGTCGATCATTGCTCAATCGTCAAAGTAACCACATTCTCAAAGAAAACCCATCAAGCCTCACACTAAGGATGATCAACTTAATGCATGATCACAGGCATGAAACCAACATTGTGGCTCCAGAGGCATTTTTAAATGAAGTGGTTGTACAAGAAGATATTGAATAAATGATAATAAATCAAATCCTGTTTTTTTATTTAATTTCCCTGTCCTCGCCAGAAACATGTAGGTGGGCAGCTCTTTTCGTTATCTATTTATGTCGTCTGTCAGGCCGACTCCTGGAGTCTGGTCCGCTTCGACGGCGACGACAGATTTTGACCGATAGGTACTTACTTCAATGAACTGTAAGTAGGTACCTAAATTGCTCAAACTTGCACAAAGTGTAGTAAACAAGGATAGCACAACATCACACGAAGTCTTTATAACTCAGCATCGGCGGGTTATTACGAGAATAATAACTGCTGTTTGCGACAGCGCGCCAATTTGATGATGATGATTTGATGTTATTACATTGAAGAGGGATTTATTTCTGAGTTATTGTAACTCTCAGCGATTAAGAAACAATTTGATTTTAATTATCGTACAGTTTTTGAGGTTATAACAGCTGTCAAACCTTATCTGACAGCTGCTATAACCTCAAAATCTTATTTATTTATTAGCATTTTTCCCTGGCCTCTAAATGAAATGATAATAAATTATTGTGTTATTATGAATAATAATTGTTTTTATACAACACTAGTTATAGGTAGACGCGACCTGTAAAACAAATCAAGTGACAGGTCAATCAATGTATGGAAAGTGGGCATGATTCTTTATAACCCAAGTATCTCGTGAATTTCCTTTGTATTCTTTCCAATCTGTCTGAATGCACTGCATAATTCGGATTCCAAATTTGACTACCATATTCGAGATGACTGCGGACGTAAGCACAATACAAAATTTTTAATGTTTTCATTTTATTAAACGAACTGGCATTACGGATAATGAATCCCAGGGCTTTGGATGCTTTTTTCGCGACATGGTCGACATGACACTCAAAGGTGAGCTTACTGTCCAGAAGAATACCAAGATCTCTGGTGACATGAGATCGAGATAAAGGCTGATTCGCAATTGAGTAGTTAAATATGACTGATAGGTTCTTACGGGTGAAGGTTATAACTAAGCATTTCGATATATTAAGATCTAATTTATTCATTCTACAATAATTTACTAATCTAGATATGTCCGCCTGTAAAAGTCTAGCGTCATTCAAACTCTCAACTGATGTAAAGATTTTCATGTCATCTGCAAACATTAGGTATTTAGAATGTTTGAAACACTCGCCGATATCATTAATGAAAAGTACAAATAATAACGGCCCTAGTAGCGAGCCCTGTGGTACACCAGAAGGGATAGTTGACCAGGAGGATATAAAGCCACTGAGGACCACTGCTTGTGTCCTGTTTTGCACATATGATGAAAACCATCTGTATAGGTCTCCCCTAATGCCCAAGTCAAGAAGCTTCCTCAGTAGAATGTCATGATCGATCCTATCGAACGCCTTGCTATAATCTGTATAAATAGCGTCGACCTGGGATCCACCATCCATATGCTCAGTAACATAATCTGTGAACAGAACCAGGTTAGAGACTGTGGACCTTCCTTTTAGAAACCCGTGTTGTTGAGGACTCAAGCTAGAAACCACACTTCTGTACAACTGATCATAAACTATGCGTTCCAATACTTTAGCTAGCAGGCAAAGTTTTGAAATTGGCCTATAATTTTCAATTTTGTCTTTAGCACCCTTCTTATGGATGGGTGATATAAAAGCTGATTTCCATAAAGAAGGTACAAAACAGGGCTTTAAATACCGGTAAAATTTTCATAACGTTACCGTCATTTGACAGCGTTAACGTTAATATTAAAATACCGGTAATGGATTTAACGTTATTTTAGCTCCATTTTATCGGTAATCATTAATAACGTTAGTTGTTTATTAACGTTAATTTTATCGTTACTTTTAGAACGGTTAATCTAGTGAGTTTGAAGTAGAGGGGGAAGACGCGCGCGGGGGCGGGCCACCCGCCGTCGCCCCGCGCCGTGATGCCGTGCCGATCAAAACATTGCCCGATTCTTACGCGTGAGAAGTAATAAGTGTGATACTGAGTGATAACCAGTGATCGGAATAGGCAGACTATATTTACCTAAACTTCGAAGAACAGAGACAAAAAGTGGAGATTTCCTTGCGACGACATTCTTTTTTCCCGGAATTCGGGTAAAATCTTAAATAAGTAAGTTGAAAATAAGCTTTATTTAAAAAGTGTAAAGGCTATTTTAACTAAACTTGCAATTAACAAATCTTAGGAATTTTCACTAAACTAATCTAACTTAAATCATGTAAGTATTAGAATTATCCTTAAACTAACCGTTGTTGCATCAAATCTTTCAATACCTACATAACATTTGTCAATGTGTAACACCTAAGTAAAACTAATTAAATATTATTTGCATTAAAGGGGCTTCGATATGTATTTCAAACGTAGGTACTGTAGATTTACGAAAATTCTTCCAGGATCTTAAAACTATTGCATTACCTTTTTGTGAAATACATAAATTACGTATTTACTCTTTCCCTAGTTAACTACTATGCCGAAGTCCTGAAACTTTCTGACACGAATTTAGTGTCGCAATTTGAGACTCAGCAATGCAGATACAAGATTGAACAATTGTATATACAGGTACTTAAAATAGAAGAAAAGCATTACAAACATGGATATAACATGTATCAATCACTTTATCATATAATAAAAATAAATTAGAATATAGATTTTTAGTTTTACGGTCTTCCGAGTGCGTAAATCTGTAAAAAACAATGTTATCTATCTCGCATTACGAAAATGTAGTAAGCTACATAGCTAATGTTAATACAAATAATAGAGCTGGACGGACATTGTTAGCTCTTTCCGCTAAACAATAGAAACCGGTACCTGCTCGGATACCTTTTTATTAACCGACTTCTAGTGGTTAGCCTTGTGGCTAAAAAGAACAATAGGCCTTTAATTCTCGGAAAAAGAAATGGTTTAAAATTTCAAACAGACTTTTAGTTTTACGGTCTTCGAGTGCGTAAACTCGAAGACCGTAAAATTAAAAATCCATATTCTAACTTATTTTTATCTTAATCTTATCCATGTTTGTAATGCTTTTCTTCTATTTTATATTTACCTCTAAAAAAATTTGTTCAATCCTGTATATGCATTGCTGAGTCTCAAATTGTGACACGAAATTCGTGTCTGAAAATTTCAGGACACCGGCATAGTAGTTAACTAGGGAAAGAGTAAATACGTAATTTGTGTATTTCACAAAAAGATAATGCAATAGTTTTAAGATCCCGGAAGAATTTTCGTAAATCTACAGTACCTACTTACGTTTGAAATACATATCGAAGCCCCTTTTATGCAAATAATAAATTAGTTTTACTTAGGTATTACACATTGACAAAAGATAGGTATTGAAAGATTTGATGCAACAACGGTTAGTTTAAGGATAATTCTAATACATGATTTAAGTTAGATTAGTTTAGTGAAAATTCCTAAGATTTGTTAATGAGGGATTTTCTTTTTATTTTTTTTTAACTCGTCCCTAGTCGCTGGATAGATGGCGCTGAACTTGGTAAGTTACTGCAAGGAACAGGACGTCGCATCATTTTTTGATTATTACACTTGAATGTAATTTTGAGATCGTTAAACGAAAGCAAACGAAAGTGTCAGTCAACGAGCGTATGTGACGTGACGCAATGTTTTTTTTTTCCAAGCGTTTTGGTTTTGGCACCAAGTAACGTAGTCAGTTCAACACCATCTTCAGGGTTCTTGGAAACTATGTTTTTTTTTAATACTCAAATGAAAAACCTCTCATTGCAAGTTTAGTTAAAAATAGCCTTTACACATTTTAAATAAAGCTTATTTTCAACTTATTTAAGATTTTACCCGAATTCCGGGGAAAAAAAAAGTCGTCGTAAGGAAGTCTCCACTTCCTGTCTCTGTTCTTCGAAGTTTAGGTAAATATAGTCTGCAGTCCGATCACTGGTTATGACTTCATCATCATCATTTCAGCCGAAAGACGTCCACTGCTGGACATAGGCCTCCCCCAAGCACCTCCACTTCGACCGGTCCTGTGCTTCCCGCATCCAACGCGTTCCTGCGGCCTTCACAAGGTCATCAGTCCACCTTGTGGGAGGCCTTCCAACGCTACGTCTTCCGGTACGCGGTCGCCACTCCAGAACCTTTCGGCCCCATCGGCCATCTGTTCTGCGAGCAATGTGCCCTGCCCACTGCCACTTAAGTTTGGCAATTCTTCGGGCTATGTCGGTTACCTTGGTTCTCCTGCGGATCTCCTCATTCCTGATTCGATCACGCAGGGAAACTCCAAGCATAGCCCTCTCCCAATGGAGAGGGCTAAGTCACCCAAAGGGCAATGCCCTTTGGGTGACTTTTAGCCTCCTTATAAGGCCCATTGTGAGCGATCACGTTTCAGTTCCATAAGTCATCACTGGCAACACACACTGGTCAAAAACTTTCGTCTTGAGACACTGCGGTATGTGAGACGAGAAGATATTGCGTAGCTTCCCGAACGCTGCCCAGCCGAGTCGGATTCGTCGATTGACCTCTTTCTCGAAGTTAGACCTACCTAACTGGACAGTTTGTCCTAGGTAAACGTACTCGTCCACGACTTCGAGTGTAGCGTATCCGATTTTTATGAGAGTGGGTGTTACATGGGCATTTGACATGACCTTCGTTTTGTCCATGTTCATTTTAAGACCCACTCTTTCGGAGGCTCTACTGAGGTCATCGAGCATTGTACTGAGGTCCTCCATAGTCTCAGCCATGACTACGATGTCGTCGGCAAACCGAAGGTGAGTTATGTACTCGCCATTGATGTTGATGCCAGCCCCTTTCCAGTCCAGAACCTTGAAGACATCCTCCAGTGCAGCGGTGAACAGTTTCGGAGAGATAACGTCTCCCTGTTTCACACCTCGCTGCAGAAGGATAGGTTTCGAGGCCTGATCCTGGAGTCTGACTGACATAGTGGCGTTTTCGTACAGACACTTCAGCACTTCGATGTACCGATAGTGGATCTGGCACCGTTGAAGAGACTGCAGCACAGCCCATGTCTCGATCGAATCAAAGGCTTTCTCGTAGTCCACAAACGCTAAGCAGAGAGGCAGGTTATACTCTTCGGTCTTCTGTATAACCTGTCGCAGCGTATGTATGTGGTCTACGGTGCTAAAGCCTTTACGGAATCCGGCTTGTTCGGGAGGCTGGAAGTCGTCAAACCTGCGCGCGAGACGGTTCGTGATGACTCTCGAAAACAGCTTGTAGACATGGCTCAGGAGTGAGATGGGCCTATAATTCTTAAGGAGGGCATTATCGCCCTTCTTAAAGAAAAGTATCACCACACCTCTGTTCCATGCCTGTGGTGTTTTGCCCTCGAGTATGACGGAACCAAACAGCTTCTGAAGGGCCTTCAGAACGGGTTATCCGCCGGCCTTCAGCAACTCGGCGGTAATTCCGTCATCACCCGGTGCCTTGTTGTTTTTGAGCTGCTTCAGAGCCATCCTAATCTCGTACAGGCTGACGTCCGGGATGTCTTCGGTGTAGTGCCGGGTCAATCTAGCTCTTGGGTCGTTTGCCAGATCCATAGCGGGGTTATTTGTTGACGTGTACAACTGTCCATAGAACCTCTCGATCTCTCTAAACAGCTCAGGTTTGTCGGATACGATCCTGCCATCATCGGTCTTCAGTCTCGTAAGCTGGCTCTGCCCAATAGACAGATCTCTAGCAAAGATCTTGGAGCCTTTATTTCGCTCTATCGCGTCCTTAATACGATCTGTATTAAAGCGGCGAAGATCGCTTTTCAAGGCCTTAGAGATCCGTCTATTGAGTTGCCGGTAATTTAGCGCATCATCAGTAGACTGCAGGATCATATCGCGCCTCTCCTTCATGATCCGCAAAGTAGGATCAGAGAGCTTTTTTTTTGAATTCGTACGGCGGGTCTTGAAGATCTTAGACCCGACCGTATGGACAGTTTCCACGAACCCATCGTTATAATCGTCCACGGAGCTCCCTAGGCATTCGAAACGATTCTGGAGTTCGAGCTGAAAGCTCTCGGGGTTTTGGATCTGGATAGGTGTTGGACGGAGCGTAGACTTCATCAGTCGAGATCTTTCCAGCTTGATATTTAAGTTCAATGTGCGTGCCTCTTACCATACGGTGATCACTTCCGGTTTTCACCGCGTTGATCACAGAGACATCATTGAATACTTGCTTCTTCGTCGACATAATGAAGTCAATCTCATTTTTAGTTGCACCATCCGGGCTCTGCCAGGTCCACTTTCTATGCTCACGTTTTCTGAAGAAGGAATTCATCATAAAGAGGCCTTCCTTCTCCATAAAACTGGCCAGTGGTCCCGGTGGTTCCGGCATCCAACTCCAAATTGCCCCACTCGCAGCTCATCATCGTTACGTTTACCCAGTTTCGCGTTAAAGTCCCCCATGACAACGGTAAAGTGAGTTTTAGAGCCATGCATGGCTCTGGAAATATCCTCATACATGGTCTCTACCTCATCGTCGGGGTGTGACGAGGTCGGGGCGTAAACCAGTACGACCTTCAGCGAATACCTTTCGGATATTCTGAGTATAAGGTACCCTGGTCGACACACTCTCGATCTTCACCACGTTGCTCACAAGGGACTTATGGATGATAAATCCGACACCACCTTGGGACTGCTGGTTGCCCTCCCGGAAATAGAGCAAGTTTCCGGATTTAAGGATTATCGAGTCCTCCCCCTCTCTTCGGACTTCCATCGTATCTTGCTCAATTCTTCTTCGAGTTCGGTGATCTTCTCATCGGTCCGGAGTGTACGCGTGTTGTATGTTCCCAGGTCCAGTTTTCGGTGATTGTGGTAGCCGGATCTCTTCCGGGGATTCTTAGCACCCCTTGCCTCACCGTGGCCTTGGCCGCTACCGTAACCAAGGGTAGGCGGGCCGCCGGGTACTAGGGGCCTAGTGTTTTTTGTGCTTGTCATTCTTGGGGGGGAGGGGGTTTGTCATAATCGCCACGCTTGGCAGGCGGGTTGGCGATCGCAGTATATTATGGTGGTGGAATGCATAGAAAACGCTGCTGCCCATTCTCCGGTACGACCCTTAGTCACCTTTTACGACACCCACGGGAAGTATGTTGCAATTCTTTAAGTCCGACACCACACAGACTACTACGGATATGACTTATGACTGATTAAATTAAATTCAATCAATCGTAACTATAAATTCAGATAAAATGGAGTAAATTATATATTATTGTGTTACAGCCATTTAAATCTACTCATTTAGAAAAAAGTTATTTACATTTTAACTTTTTTGGGGGAATGAGCCCTGTACATAATATACCCTGATATTTGAAAAACATAAAATTCTTAATTACAATTAAATTAACAATCCTACTAACATTATAAACGTGAAAGTTTGTATGGATGGATAGATGGATGTTTGTTACTCACGCAAAAACTACTGAACGGATTTGGACGAAAGTTAGCACACAGATGGTTTATAACCAGGATTTACATATAGAACATTTTTTATCCCGATATTCCCACGGGATCAAAACTTATGCGGGTGAAACCGCGGAGCGCAGCTAGTAGTACATATTTACAAACAATAGTAGTACTACTAAAACTACGTAAAATCGGTTTTGATTTCAATATTTGGACGTGAACTCAATAAAAAACTCGTGAGCTAAAATCGCTATCAAAAATAAGAAATGTCACAATTTAGGACATATTTATAACTAGCTGCGCCCCGCTTTCACCCGCATAATTTTCGATCCCGTGGGAATACCGAGATAAAAAGTATCCTATATGTTAATCCTCAGGCGGCGCGGTTAGCGCGTAGCGGAGCGGCAACAGTGCATCTTATCCAATGCTAAGCGAGGCGCCCGCGCGGGCGCACAAAAATGTAAACAGACGGAACGGTAACGTAACTAAATTAACGGTAAAATAAAGTTACTGATGTATTTTGCGTTAATGTTAATTAACGTTACTTTACTGGTAATGTGATCAAGTAACGTTACATTTTTGTGAACGTTATCAAGGTATCAAATTGAAATTAACGTTACTTAACGGTTATTATTTTGTTATTTGGTAACGTTAACAAGCCCTGGTACAAAACCATCAGATATTGACCTTTTAAATAAAAGTGATACAGGTAAAGCTAGTTCCTCAGCGCATTCAACTATGAACACAGCAGGTAGGGCATCGGGTCCAGCAGATTTGGTTAAGTCAAGGGATTTTAAATGTCTATGAACGATCGCTATGTCAATTTCAATTGTACTTAAATCGCAGTTGGAAACACAGCCGGTCGAACCACTACTATGCGCTGCGGAAGAAGCATCTAGGAAGGTTGTGCGAAAGTAATTAGCAAAAAGCTCACAAATTCCCCCCCCTGAGTCGCTCCTAGTATCACCGACACCATATGACATACTCGACGGGAAATTACTATTCATGCGTTTACTTTTCACATATGACCAGAATAGTTTTGGGTTAGTACCTATTGAGGCTTCGATTTTAGCCATGTAGGCCTTATAACAAAGCTGTTCAATATTATTGGCTCTGTCGCGAAGTAATTGATATGATAAGCGATCAGAAATATTACCGTAGACTTTAAATTTCCTATGATATTTGAATTTTTCTTTAAGTATCTTAATGAGGGCTGAGTTATACCAAGATGGATATTTAAAAAGTTTACACAGACGCTGAGGGACATGTTTATCTCTGATCTCGAATAACGTTGAATAAAAATTCCCGACAGCTTCGTCAACAGTACCTTTTAATATAATGTCGTTCCAGTTAGTGCCTCGCAGGTCAGATCGAATACGTTCGTAGTTGCCTTTGTTATATTGATACGCCATGCGTGCACTGGCGTTAAGTGACTGAGATTGTAAAGTTACAAGCTGAATTAATAACGCAGGGTGATATGCGTCTTCAAAGGTTAAGGGTTCTAAACATGCTGAGACGGTGACGGGAGTATTAGCAAGGACTAGATCTAGAATTTTGCCGTGCCTGTTATTAATAAGATTAAATTGCTGCAGACTACACAAGTCAATAGTGTCAACAAAATGAGTAAACAAGCTAGTTTGTGGCGCGATAGGTCTAATTCCATCATATGAAGTCGTCCAAGTTATGGAGCTCATATTAAAGTCTCCAAGAATAATAAATTTATCTGTAGGGTGGTTATTTATTAAGTCCGAAAGATTGTCTAAATAAGCATGTAACTGACTAGCGAAGCTATTGCCTGAATTCTGTGCACACAGATACAGAGTACAAATGTTAAGTCGGTAGGTACTTTTATCATAAGTGGTCCTTAATTGAATCGAAATCCAAATGTCTTCCGCACTGGATTGCCAGTCAACATTTTCAACTACAGCAAGCTCGCGGCGGACCGCCACCAGTACGCCGCGCGCCGCCACCACGCGACTGCGCTGTGGCCGCACAGTCACGGTCGCGCCGCCACACTAGGTACCTATTATCAAAAAGTTCACTGTCCAAAATCCCATCTACGAGCCAGGTCTCTGTTAGAGTAATTATATCATAGTTACATTTAGCTAGATTCCTGTAAAAATTAATTGACTTCGTCCGCAGTCCTCGAACATTCTGGTGATAAATGTTTAGTTCACACACTAGAGAACATGATATCTACAACTAAGTATTTCATTAAATAAATAATATGTGACCTACCTAAACAAAAATATAGGCAACCGTTTATCAACATAAAAGAAAGAATTAAGCTCCAATGACAGCTCACAAAATATACGAGCATTAAGAACAAATTACATTTTATTTTATATAAAATAATGGTACAGGCGTAAGTATTCGTTATTACGGGTAGGTCAAAAAATAACTTTAAATACATGTTCGTAATATTAAAAGCAAGATAGTTAATACTTAACTCCAAACTCAATACACAATGCTTGCAAAAGAGCATTTCAAATGAACAAAAAAACAACTCAGTAACGATATAAAGATATTTGTTAGCAAGCGTATGAATATAAATATAAAAACAGTAAATTATACATTTCGGTACAAAAGAAATCCGAACGTAAACACGGCGAGTACGATCAAGGTCAAGTGGACTTTTAAATGAGATAAGCGAGTAGGCGCATTCCATGTTTCGCAAACTGCTAATTACTGACACTTCCAATAATCCTTTTAGCTTAAGCGTAATATTTGTAGTGCATAGCGAAGATGACTTGAATTTTATTTTATGAATTATACTAGCAACATTGAAATTAAGCGTTAAATAACAAGCAATTAATGAATTTTTTGCAAGTCCCGTTCCGTTGCAACGATGAAAGTCTTCGAGGTGGCATCCCGTTTTACAAAAATCTTCATATGCTTCACCCAAACAAATTGGAAATTTTGTTCTTTGGCCAGGGTTTTAGTTTGAGAGAGTAACATTTTGTTCTTTATGGTAAGATGATCATTGACGAAGATCCTTCCCGAACCTGTGACTCCAATGTGTTCAGGAAGTAGGGGATCCTTCTGGGAACGGGCAGCAGCGATGAAATCCTCTTTCGCATATCTATTCATAAAAGAAACAATAATATTTTTATTGCTAGATACGTTAGTCGGTACTCTGTGTAAAATTAATTTGAGTCTTCATAATGGGGTAGGAAACTTTTTCTCCGATTTTACTAACTATATCAAAGAGGTTCTCTCTATCCTTCATTGGGACTCCCTTAATTTCCACATTATTGCTGCGGAGCCACTGATCAATGTCCTGATGTCCGTCCTCAAGTTTGACAATCGCTAACTTTGTGTGCGTTACGTCCGTTTGCACCGCTTCTAATTTGGTTAGCCTATCATCCAACACTAGGACCTTATTAGGAAGTTCCTTGAGATTAGTTAGCTCCTGCCGTAAGAGTTGCACTTCAGATGCCAAGCTGGAGAGAGGAATAAGTTCTTGACGGATGCTGGACAACTCACGCATTATTGTTTCCAATGTAATCGGTACAGGAACAACTGGCGAGGCCGTGCTTGATAATTGGGTGCTTACATGACCCGCATTCTTGCAATTAGCACATCTCCATGTAGCTTGGCGTTCCCCGAGTTTGCGGTAACCCTTCTCCGTGATTCCCGAACAAGGGAAGTCGAAGTGGCTGCAACATGCTGAGCACTGAATCGCTTCCGTGACTTCATCACCACACCTTCCACATTTAATCATACTTGCAAAGTTGGATAGCACTGCACAACAATATCTATTATCAATATAATTATCGCGAACGACAGCTGACGACAAGTGGCAGACGCACGGTGCGATCTAGCTTGGACGTCTAATCGGAGCAGCGCTCGCGCGGACACTGACTTTATCCTAGTTGTTGTTCTTATTGAATAATGTTTATGTTCCTCATCTTGACTTGTTGATTTACTAATAATATTTTATGGTGATTTACTGATTTTAAATATTTTATTACGTAATAATAAAGATTTTTTTTTACTAATATAACTACTTTAATTACCGTTTCCTTTCACAAAAACCAAAAAAATATTTAGTGGAAATTTTAGCGAATTTTGTAGTAGGGCCGATTTTTATTAGTGGTTTTCTTTTGGTTTTCGAAGTTGAATCTGGTGGAGAGCTAGTTTATCTGTTGGCAACACTGCAGGCATCTGCCATTGTCAACATAGACTAATATATATAAACTGAGATAGACTGGCAACTGACGTTTTCGGTTTTAGTTAGCGAGCAGCGCCATCTGAACGCAAAGCAATGAAGTAAATGACATATATCTAACTGTAGGTAGGTGCGTATACGTCGATATGTATAGGTACCTACGTAGTTATGTATGAATTGCGTTTTTATTTATATTTCGCTTAGTGTATTGACCTATGCATATTTTTATGAAACATTCATAAAAATATACATAGGTTAAAACACTGTTTAAATATCTTGGGTAATGGGGTAAAGGGAATGAGATAAATAATACAAAAATATATTATTGAATGAATTTATTAATTACACATTAATTTGAACACCTGTTTGTCTCTCTCGTTTCGCACCCTTTGTTTTTGTATAGTGTTCTCGAGCCCGTAGGAAGATGGGGTCAATTTCATTACTTTCATTACAAAAATTATAATAGCTCTTGCCAGTGAGGACATTGCTGACTTCTTTGCACCAATTCATTGTAAAGAACACAACACTTTTATGGAGCAAATAATTCTTTAATTCTTCTTTATGTTTTTTACATTTCATAAAACTTAGGTCAATGTGGACAGTTATAATCAGCATTATGTATTTAGAAATTTTCTCTATATGTCCATAATTATTTAAAATGTCCAATGTGATGTGTTCTACTTGGGCAAAAAAGTCAAACAATGCCCGAGTAGGATAGCATAACCATCTTTTGCCACAATATTCTTTTTTAATTATAAAATTGTGGAAATCTTCAGTATTTGGAGAAATTAAATTATTTCGACATGCTTTACATTTTTTAAAAACGAACTTTTTTGCTTTGGTTGCTATCCACCCACTACAATAAGCTATGGCCGCGCATTTTTCTACATGAACTCGAGAACGGCTTTCTAGAATCATTTGTGTATTTATTAAATTAATATTTAAATGTTCATACATAATTTCCATTATTTCATTAGCATCCTCTACATTACAGTTTTGGTTTATTAAAGATTTTAATGAATTTAAACAAATACTGTCATCTTTTTCACAGTTTCCCTGTAGTGAGTGAGGGGATGTTATATTATTTATTAATAATGTTTTAAAAGCTGTTTCGAAAGCTGCTGAGTTGGGCATTACATTATTATAGCCATGAGCTCTTATCGCCCCAAAAAAGTTTTCCAAAGGGTCTTGGTTTATGTTACGTAATAACAAAGAATTAATTCCTTCTGACCTTAACAGATTTGTAATTAATTTAAAACCTTCTATACTTTTTACCCAACTGATAAGAGATGGTACAGTTACCTCTTTGCCATTATTATTAATATATTTCATTGACTTTAAATGGGGACTAAAATTTTATATGGGGTGAGTTTGGTGTGACTGCCGATCTGTATATTTTTCCTTCTTCTTTATGGCAATTTGCATTGACGGAGTCGAACAGGTCGTCGAACAGCATTATTAATTCTGCCGTGTCGACACTTTCCTCTGGCAAGCACCCACTTTCTATAAATGAAAATTTAATGTTAAGTACGTCATTATAATTATTATGGTGCTCTTTTTTAACTGGGACATCCTAAACTAATCTCGACCTATGGGCTATAATGCCTAAATTGTTTTTATAAAGAAAATATAAGTAGGTACTAAATGATTCCGAAGACAGTTTCTTTAATTAAACTACTTTCGGATATTCCCATAAATAATAATTCTAAACAATAACTATTATTATTTAAAAGTCATAGACATATCTCAGGACCCTGAGGTCCCGGACCTTTGAAAGGCGTACGAGGGACCGAAGCCAACTTGCAAAAGCCACAGATAATTTTTAGTATTGAGGCACCAACCTACGATTATATCTGTTTGCTCTAGGCAAGTGCACCTAAGGATAACCCCCGGTTGGTGCAGGACTATTGCAGAACATGGAAACAAAACATATTGTGCTATGGGTTTGGGTGGTTATAGTAGATTGGTTACCTAGAACTATGTGGAAGGACTATGTCCCCTGTCTGATCAATGTTATTTATACACGGATACAATGACATATTACAGTACTGTGTGTTGAAATAAATAAATAGGTGATGTATAACCAGATAACTTATGATTATTGAGAAATTTGTGCTCAAAAATTGTATTTTCAGTTTTTAGACTACAAAATTTACAGGGACTCTTAAGTTAGGAGAGACGTACTTACCTGCCAGACATCCAAGTGTCACACCAACAGACTTGCTGAACACTTGTGTGCAATACTTAACCCTCATTTTTGGAATCATTGAGGGCACCACATGTTGAGCTGTCAGTTTATGGGCCAACTTTACACCCCGGAATGATGGACTTCTTTGAAAAAGGTTTTCAATATGACACCATTTAGCCACGCGTACCTTGCCATCCATGACATATTTCAAATTTTTATTTAATAAATTGTTGCGTATACCCTTCATTAGATGAGGTGGATCATAAATAGGGACAATTTTGACCCTGCCCACTTCAAAAAATCCACCTCTATAATCTTCATTTTTTCTTAGGTATTTTCCTTTAGTTTCTTCCATCAATTGATTTATTGCAGCAAGGTTTGTGGCTCCTTGGTCACATACTGTAGCTACAATTTTAAGACCTGTGCTTTCGACAGTTTCTATTATATTTTTCAATTGATATTTCAGATCTGCTGTCTTTGTTGTGCCTGAGCAAAAACTATAGGCTATTGGCTGCTTATATTTTTTTACTATGCCTCTTACCATAAATACAAGCACATGATCAGCGAATATTTGTTCTCTTTTGCTGCCATTGTCGACAAAACCCTTTATATTGTCGTGTGCCTTGTCGTAACTTAAATTTGTAGCAATTGACATTTCGTCAAACAGTATGCAACAAAATTTATGTTTGTCTGGCATTTTGGACACTTTTTTCTGTAAGTGTTCAAATATTATTTTATTAATGCCAGGCTTTAAATCTACTTTATGTAGAATATTTTGAAGTGTTCTTCGGCTTGGCAGAACACAAAGCTGGCTTAGCAAGCGATATGCTTTAGGTGATGGTTTGTACAATGATAATGCTAAGATTTTTTCATCAAGCGTAAAACGCCTTCCTCTCGGTTTTTTAGCACTTCCTTTTACTTGCATACAAAACAATGTTTTAGCTGCTGATGACATATTTTTGGTCACAATGTCGAAAGCATTTGTTTTCCTTATTTTCTTTGCTAGCAGATATCTTTTGCGAAAGGTCTGTTTGGCTTTAAGAACTCGACGAAGTGTTTGCTCAAATTTTTTCACCTTATTTTCTTCATGCTTCCGTTTCAAAAAGGGTACTGAAAATATAAAAATATAGTTTAAATTATGCAGAACGTTGTTTAAGAAAAGTGCTTCGAAAAGTTAATGTCGGCTTTACTTTAAGGGGCTTACATGACCTAAAGCGCGGTCACTGTCGGACTGCATAGACAAGAAAAAGAAGCGCGATGACACAACGCTGGTAATTTATTGCAAAATATGAAGCAATTACTTAATAGCAAAAAAAAGTAATTTAAAAAATAAAAAAACCCGACTGCGAAACTTTGAATTTGAAAATATAATAAAAATGGAATGGGTCCCGCCTGCTTTTATTTAATTTAAAATGGGCTTGTTTGTAGCTTTTCAGTTTCGTAGTCGGGTTTTTTTATTTTTTAAATTACTTTTTTTATTTCCAGCTTTTTAGTTTACAAATGTGAAAGATTTCGCAAACGATTTAGTTCTTCGTACGTGTTGTTTTTACGATTTGTCACTTCGAATTACTTTTAACCATATAAGTTTTATATATTTTTGTAATCACCTTTTAAAACCCTTTATTTTGATACCCCACTCGATAGATTTTGATTTTGATTTTGAAGACATATTGCGCCAAAAATCAGCCATTTTAATTTTTTTTTTCAATTTTGATATACCCAGTGACACTCTCACAATTAAGACGAATCTAACGGCACCTGTCAAGCTGAAATCGATCAAGCCGTTTAGGCTACAGAGCGTGCCAAAGAAATAACCATACATACATACATACACTCGAAAAACGTAACCCTCCTTCTGACGCAGTCGGGTAAAAATCCATTGTTGGACTGAAAAATTAAAACACTAGTGTTTTAGTATGTAGCTTGTAGAGTAATCTGACAAAAAATCAGAATGATTGTATGTGTACATATTAATTCAATTCTCAATTCTTTATTGCATACCATAATGTTTATAGTTGGTAGGGAAATAATTATATTAGTCACAATTATGGACCCTGTCGGGCGCAGCATAGATATTAGGAGAGAGGAGGAAGAACACTGTGTGTTTAATGCGACACATTTTTATATTAGTTTAGTAGTTAGTAAGTTATACTATTTTATTTACAGGATTGAATTCACGAATTATAGATAATATTGTTTCAATAAATTATACACTTCTAATTAATTAGCAAGGACTTTGTAAAAAAAAAAAATTTTTCAATTTTTCTTTATTGTTTTATTTACTTATTATTATTTTTATATAGTACGTAACTAATGTTTATTATAATATCCAAAAGGCAAAAAAAAAAGTATTCTTCGTATTATGAGTAGGTAGGCGTATCTTTTTTGTGGGTATTCATTTGGTTACCCAAATATCAACTTTATTTTAATGGTAATTAAGTTGATTTCAGAGCGACCAGCACTATTGTAAAAGTTATTAAAATGTTTGAGGTTGTAGGTAGGAATTAAAGTTATTTTTCCATAAACTCATATTTGTTTATATTTTTGGCAAATAAATCGTGAATGCAGATTAGATACAAATGGATAGTTATGAAGTCACTTATAATCTATCACTTAAGTATTCACTTATACTATAATAGCATTTGCTTACAAGGAAAAGCTTCAAGTGTGTCATTAAAAGCTTCGTAATTACTGTTCATATCTTTTCCAGTTGATATGATATCATGCCAATTTATTTTAAATTTTAATATATTTGTGTGATTATAAAATCTTTTCTTCACGTACCAGACGATTCTTTTTGTTTGTTTAGGCAAGTTTAAATGTAAAATAGTACTATTATGGTCTGAAAATCCTAGCCCTTCTACAGTTGTGTTCAGACGCCCATCAAGCTACTACAATCTGTCAAATATCTTTAATACATTTTCAACTTTATCGTTAAAGCATAAGGTTCAAAGTCGATTGGGAAAATTTGACAGTTTCGGGTAGCTTGATGTGCTGGCGTCTGTACATATCTTTGTATTTAAAATTTGTAAATATTAAATCTAAGCCTGTAGTTGTGTTTGGCGTTACACGTGTCGGGGTTTTTATGTATTGGGTAAATTTATATTCCTGCATTAAATTTATGAATTGATTTGATTTACGGTTATTAGTATGGTTTTTATTGTAAAAAGAAAGTTTTTAGAGGTATCTTCATGATTTTTTTTCTATCGTATCAAATTAGTTGTATTATGTTTTCAACACATTATCAACCTAGCCTATATCCTGAAGAATACCATAAAAAAAACTTGCTTTTTTGCGTTTAAGTTCTGTAAGCCCCTTCAAGGATTTGCACTTGTAGATAGACTAAGATAAGGGATCATAAAGAATATATAACATACCTGAACTAGAAGGCTTGAAGTATTCAATAGTTCTAGTTGTCATGGGTTGTATTACATCACGATGCAATATAGCTTCTTGGGATGTAGATGGTTCACAATCAGAAATTAATGGATCCATATTTGGTGCTGAGAAGCAAAGAGAATTTTTTTTTTTTACAATATTCCTCAAATTTAATATTTCTAGGTAGCATTCTAAGATTTACTAGGCTACTTGGCTTGGATTGGCTTTAGGCTAATTTGGTTTAGACCAAATTACAGCAGACACCTGCAGCAGAGCAACAGATACCTGCAGAAATCAGCGGTAAGATCTTAGGATCCTACCGCTGATTTCTGCAGGTATCTGTTTTTTTTTAATGAGACTCAATTTAAATTAATGTTTAATGATTATGTAATATATAACTTTTCGGTTGCCTAAAAAAGAATTACCACAAGTACCTTTAACTAAATAAATTGTAATAAATATTTGTTAATAAATTGCAATGATAATTCATTCATTATTTCATTCATTTTATTAATTTATTGTTATTAACAACAAATTGAATTAAACATATTTTTTTGATGTTTAATTACTAATATTAAAAACAACTGATAGGTAAGTACCAGCAAAAATTGGCAGTGGGACGGTACTAGAACTTTGAATTTTGTGCATCCCATTATATTATAAAACCTATTTCTAGCCATATTCATTTAGCCCATTGAATACAAAATAAATTGATAACATTCATACCTGAACTGCAAGGCTTGTGTTCAACAGTTCTTGTAGAGCCTTGACTTACATTAGGATTCAATAATATTGCTTCTTGAGAAATAGAATCTGGAACCATTTGACTTGGTGCTGAAAAGTACAGAATAAAAGAAGTTAATACTTTCACAAAAAAAAAATAGTGTCCATTCATTTATAACCTGTGTGAATCCAAAGCTGTTGTTAGTATTAAATAAACTTAATAAAAACATATTTACCTGATACATCTGCAGATGGTAAAAGCAAAGATGGAACAGCCAATTTACAAAGTCTGTTTTTTGGGTAAAGAAACTCTTTCTTAAAGTGCCGGCGACAGATTCTGTGAGTTTTGTGGAAAGTGGTGCTGACCAGACTCGCAATATCAGCTCCGATAATCTTTACCCAATTTTGAAACCTCTCCGGATCCTTCTCAGGACTTGGAAAATAATGTAGAGGTACACCTGAAAATAAAATAAAGTGACTATAATGGGGCTGACTGAAATGTGATTTTTAATCTAGTGACTATAAATTATTTTACAATATAAAAATATAATTTAATAAATCATAAAAGATGTTTTTTTCTAGAGCATATAGGTCAGACTAGTAATGCAGTAAAAAACGATATCAAGAACTCAAAAGCCTAGCTGAAGGTGTAGGTAGATGTGGTACCCACATGTACAGTGCTTCTATTTTCTTAATGTCTCGGCAACTGTTGTGCCTGCGACTTTAGCAGCTTTCCTCCCTTTTTTAAAATAAAGTAGTAACAACTCTATATAATTCCAAGTCGATTGAGAGCGCCCAGCCTACACCAAGTGCAAAGGGCCAGAAATCTGACGACTGACGAAACACGAAGTTTGCCAAGAGACATTCAGAAAATAGTTGTACTGTAAATGAGGTTATTATAATTATGCATCTGTTATCAAGGATGAGGTTTTTTACCGTAGGAAAAATAATAAATATTGTTGGAATAATTTATGTAACTTGCTAAATGCAAACCAGCTAAATCATTTATAATTTTAAAACGAAATCCTATACTTACTCAACTCAGTCGGCTTAGGTAATTTACTAAAGGTAAACAATCTTGACATGTCTTTTCACTTCATCTAAACTTGCATTTAAAAAGTCCGGAAACTTACAAATCCATACTAATATTATAAATGCGAAAGTGTGTCTGTCTGTTACCTCTTCACTCTTAAACCGCTGAACCGATTTAGATGTATAGAGATAGTTTGAGTCCCGGGAAAGAACATAGGATAGTTTTTATCCCGATATTCCTACGGGAAGCTAATGCGGGTGAAACCACGGGACCCTGCTAGTAAAATATACATAAACGTCTTGTGAACTTTTAAGTAATATTTTGGTGGGTCGTCTTAGATTTATTAGTAAGTTTGTAGATTTTTTATGCAAATTGAAAAAAATACTAGATTGTGTCAAGATTGTTTACCAGTTTACCATGCTTTAATCCTTGTTCTGAGGTTTACTATTAGTAAACTAAGCCGACAGACTTCATTTAGTATTTAGTAGTTGTAAAAGCGGAATTAAGCCGCGTGAATCCGCCTTACCACATGTGGTACGCCGGGGGCTGAAGGTAAGCACGATCGAGCGTACCACATGTGCTATGCTGGGGCCACATGAGTAGATACACGGCTATGGCTTTACCGGGCAGGTTAACATAAATATTTGGGTGTGTAAGTACGTGTAAACTAAAGCTAGACTCTCGTGTAGCTGTGTGTGTGTCGTGTTGTGTGTGTGTGTGGATATGAATGTTCAGAATATAAAAATACACTTCACTCACCATCTTCTGCTACTACTGGGCACCCAGGAACACAACAGACATTTCGCGGCATTGTGTAAAATGTAAAATAACACTACACTGAGATATATGGTCCAAACTCCTTATGGAGGGCCTATCTACATGTATGTCACTAACACTTTCACAAAGTACGGTCTATGTTGGAATTTCGGTATTTCTGGAATATACGGAGGATCTAATAAAGCTCAACTCAACGTAATAACACAAAAACACCAAAAAATTACAAGAAAAATGCGCACGAGCATGCAAACATACCGGTGGAAAATTTCTTGTGACGTTTAGACTCAGTGTTGCAAACGTTTTGTATCACTAAACTACCCTTAAGGTTCTATCATCGTAAAAATATCACAATTAATACAACATTATAATCAAATATTTAAAAAATCAATTATACTCGGTTGTAAATGCATAATTTTTTGTGCCACTGGACTAATTAAAGAAAAATAGCAAAATTAACAATTAGTGTAAAGTACCAAATATTTAAGCAAAAAAAAAGTGGTAACACTGCAATAAAAAGTTCTATGTATTGAGGATAGAGGGCACTTTTCGCAATAAAAAAAATATGTTCTAAGTTACCAGGGCATGATTGTCAATTCCGGCTTTCCCGACTTTGAACCGCTTCCCGTAATTCCGAGTTTATCTCAGTTATTTCTGTTTTAGTTGTTACTTGTTACTGTTATTTGTTTTGTTAAGTTTTGTTGCTACTCATAGTAAGTAAGTATGCATATTACTATGAGTAGCGAGTCAATATACGAGAGAATATACGAGATATTATGGATTGCATATCTATATATAGGTGTATATTTGTATCTATAGGTAGGTGTATAGCCTTAGTTCACCCACCAAACTCAAGGTGTCAGCACTTTCCATACATGATAATTTTACCACAGAGTTGTTACTCTTTGCCTCTATAGTTACTTTACTCTTTGACTGGGTGAGACTATAGGCTGACTTTTTGATGGATTGTTTTTGCGACTAGTTTTGATAGAAAAAAAAACCATTTATGATTTGGTTGCCTGTGGCTGGCTGTCTTTAGTCTATAGATAAAAATACTAAATGTACAATCTGTGGTTGATGAAATAAAAATAAACTAAACAAATACTCTGCTAATGTTAACTCTGTGCAAAAGCCTGAACTGTGAGAGAAATAAGTTTCATATTTTTCCTTTTTTATTATAATTTAGGCAGTATCACTAACAAAATCAAGAGCTATAATTTGGCTCAAGTTGGGCAGTTTTTAAGAAAATGGGGACAAATGAAACAGACAGAACAGCTGATGATTTACAAGATTTCCAAGAATCTGATCTTGAGGTTGATCCCATCAATGACATAATTGATTATTTAGTTAGATGTGCTAAAATATCATTCAAAAATGCACATGTGGATGAAACAGAGGTTCGCACATCCGATAAAATTAAAATGGCCTGTGATATTTACAAGCAATCGCCCACGGACTTTTTATTGCAGTTCGGAAAATATCTAGCTCCACATCACATTGGTTACTTTGAGAATTTGCAATCTCGTGAGAATGATAGCTTTCGGGAGTGTATTAATCAATTAAAAACTTACCATTCAGATAAGAGCAAATGTAAAAGAATCCGAAATAGACGATTTAATGCATTACAGAAACTTCAGAATGAAACAGATTATTTCAGTGAAAAACAAATGATGTATCGAAATCCCTTACTTTATGAACAGCTAGTTGGCCAGTACCTATCTGATGAGGAGATCAAAGAACGCGATGGAGTTGATAATGAAAACCTTACCTTTCTGAGCATGATTTTAGAAACAGTTGACCGAAATGACATGAGAGAAATGAAGAATGAGCAGATGCTTGAAGAAGATCTAGAATCTATGAAGTTAACTAACACTGAAGATGATTCTAAAAGCAGTGATAGTGACAACACTGACAACTTTAAAAATAAAAAGCAATGGGGTGCCTTTGATACCCCTGATACAAGACCAAATTACATGCCTGAACCTAGAAAGCAAAGTATGATTACTGCCCCAGAAAGAAACCTACTTCGGGAAGAATTTTTACAGGAAATGTATTGTAGTTTTATAGAGGGAAGAGATACAGATGTGGATTATCATAGTATTGATAATAATGAGGAATATGATGATCTTCAGCAAGTTTCGCAAGATGCAGAAGACAGATATTTTGATTCAGAATCCAATGATATAGATAATCTTGAAGAACACATGAAACTTGTTCAGGTTTATGGAAGAAAGAACTCTGAAATTAATCTTCATGATGATCCTTTAGATGAATTCATGAAACACATTAATAATAAACATAACCAAAGCTATATTTTTTTTTCTTTACACAAAAGAACCTGAGTACCTACCATTTTAATTTTTTTCAACTTTGAAACTTGCCCAAACGTTTGAGAGTAATTTGTAGGTAAGTATTTGTATTAGAAACAGGATTATTATAGGTACTCTAACTTCTGCCCGCGACTTCGTCCGCGTGAAATTCGTACTTTCCTCTAAAAATTTCAAAAATGTATATTTATGATCTTTATCATTTATTTAGACAAATAAGTTTTCGGGCGAATGAGTATATAGATAAAAGGGATCAGATTTTTCAAGTAAACTCACAAGACCCATACCCATTTTCGACATAAGGCGAAAGAGCCAGGGTAGCCCGCGAAATTATTATTTTTTAACGTTTATAGCAATTTGCTGGTCAGTATTAAGTTGTAGGTACATTGTTTAAAATATGATTCGCAAGTAATCCCACTGAATGATTATTTCGTGAAATCTAGACATTTTACAATTATACTAACTTAACAAGTTGTATTACTAATTCTAATGATTATAATTCTGTAAATACATATTTGTAATGGTCGCGAATCATATTTTAATCAATATACATCTTAGCACTTACCAGCAATTTGCAAAAAACGTAAGAAAATTTGAATTTAGCGCTTCCCCATTAACTTTATTATCCCTTTCCACCTTGGTAGGAGTCGATTTTTGAAAGACCCTAAAACACATCAGTTCCCTTTTAGGGTTCCATACCAAAATGGTAAAAATGGAATTCTTATGGTGAGACTAAGTCTGTCTGTCTGTCACAGCTGGATATCTCAAGAACTAATAATAGCCTCCCCAACCGCTTTTGGTCACGGTGGCCAATCTCAATGGAGATTAGCTAGACAGATTAGATAGATTAGCATACCTGACGCAGGAGATATTATAGTGCACAAGTGTGTGCGCAAACACAGGTGCACTCTCTGTTCCTTTGCTCTCATAGCCCGATGGGACGGCAATCCGACACGACCGGGGAGAGTTCAGGCGCAGGACCAACGGCTTTACGTGCTTTCCGAGGCACGGGGGTATTAAACCGCCAACTTCCAAGCTCCGGACTGTTACTAAGAAATTTCTAATGGAAAGCCCAATGATACTTTGTCCGACCCGGGAATCGAACCCAGGATCCCACGCTCAGCAGTCGCGCTTGCAACCACGAGACCAACGGCTCAAGAACTACTAATGCTATCAACTTGAGAGGAATAGTTTTAGATGACGTTTGCCCAACTCGCGAGCAAAAAAGTATGGAATCACTTACTTGGAATTGATTCTGCGCGATCTTGTGTACCTACTTAATAACTAGTTAAGAATAATAAAAAACCGGGCAAGAGCGAGTCGGACTCGCGCACCGAGGGTTCCATACCATCACATTATTATTATGTTTTTAAATTTTCATCGGCGAGGCCTATAATCGTTACAAAAATTTTGACACTGCGTACTGCGGTGTAGAAAACTGAAGTTTTATGTCAGCGCCATCTCTTGACCGATAGTGGAAGTGATGATTTCTGAAAAAGTGTGCTATTTAGAGACTTCGTTTTATTTTTCCTGTAATGTTTACATAAACTTCTATCACATAGAATTATTTCAGATTTTTCTCTTTGCAAACTTCGGAGATAAGGGGGGGAACGGTATTTTTTTTACATTTTTCATCATAAGTCCGAAAAAAAATGTTTGAGAATGTGCAAACTGCGTTCTTTCTTATGATACCCCACATGCCCAAGTAGCCCCACTTCGAAATTTTCAAAATTTTCAGACCCCCTTTCAGTACCTTTTGAAAAAAATATACATATACTTTTATTTTTTTCTTATTTGCAAAATATTTGGGCAAATGTCATCTAAAACTATTCTAAATTTCAAGTTGATAGCATTAGTAGTTCTTGAGATATAGCTGTGACAGACAGACAGACAGACTGACTCTCAGCTTAGGGGTTCCGTTTTTACTATTTTGGTACGGAACCCTAAAAATGGTACCATTTTAAAGGCTTTGATACCAAATTCATTCAAATCACGCCATTATTTATGAATCTATCCCGGGTTACGTGAAGAAGTAAGAACAAAGATATGTTTCAATTGTTTGATACGTCGCGAGTTGCGTATTGACCCCCTATATAAGCACGTGTTATCGGATTTTCTTTATCAGTCGGCTTTCACACGTTGACCGGTACACATCTCCGCTACTTTTGACCCTTGAACTTGGAAGACAATGGATACTACACCTATAGAAGCAGCACAAATCGTCGCCCTATTGCAAGAAGGGCTCAGCCAGCGGGCTGAGCCCTTCTTGCAATAGGGCACGTCGCACGTCAGCTCCACATAAGCCAGCCCTGTGTTTCGAAAGTTTATAAACTCTTTCGGGAGACTGGTGGCTTTATCCCGAGACCAAGATCTGGACGGCGCCGGTGCACATCGGAGAGGGATGACCGTTTTATCGTGTAAACCTCTCTCCGAAATCGATATTTGACTGGTGTCGACGTCCAACAACAGCTGCCAGCGAGTGGACAGTTCGTCGATGACTTAAGCAAGCTAATTTGACTCCAAAAAGGCCTGCCACAGGCCCGAAACTGACGGCAGGTCACCGACAAGCACGCCTTCAATTTGCTCGCTCCCATCTTGATTGGGAGGTTGAGCAATGGAGGCGAGTTCTGTTCTCCGACGAATGCAGAATGTGTTTGCACGGCAGCAACCGACGCTTGGGTCTACAGGCGGCCTGGGGAGCGATTTGCGCAGTGCTGTTTCGCTGAGACAGTGACTTATGGGGGCGGTTCTTGTATGATGTGGGCCGGTATTTCCTTCGACGGTAAAACGGAGCTTGTTTTCGTGCCTGGCGGGAGACGAGGAGGCGGTCTAACTTCAGACCGCTACATTTCCGATATTCTGCTGGAACATGTCGTTCCTAATGCGGGATATATCGGTGATGACTTCCTCCTTGTGCACGATAACGCTCGTTGTCACACTTCCCGTGTCACAACTGAATACCTCGAAGAAGTCGGTATCACCACATTGAACTGGCCAGCACTCAGCCCGGACTTGAATCCCATTGAGCACGTGTGCGATGAACTGAAAAGGAGGGTTCGTTCCAGGAATCCTGCTCCTTCAAGTGTGAATGACCTGAAATCGGCTATGATAGAGGAGTGGGAAGGTATCCCTTAATCCCGAATCGATTCAGAAGCTGATTAGGTCAATGAAGAACCGTCTTCGAGCAGTTATTAGGGCGAGGGGAAGGAACACAAAATATTGAAACTTAATTTTAAGGCCAAATATTTTTTTTATTAAGTAATTGTTTTTTGTTGTTTTCTTCATTTATTATTTTTCCATTATATTATGTTTTCCTAACTCCTTCACTCAATTCGGGATAGCTCCTTAAGTACTGGTGTGATTTGAATGAATTTGGTATAAATTTAAAGTTAACAGTTTAATCATTAAAATTGTACCATTTTTATTATCCTTACTAGTTATTTTATTACTCAAGATCGAGAGGAATCAATTCCAAGTAAGTGATTCCATACTTTTGCTCGCGAGTGTATTTTGCAAATAAGAAAGAAATTAAAATATAATATGTATATTTTTTGCAGCAGGGGCTGAAAGGGGATCTGAAAAATTCGAAGTGGGGCTACTAGGGCATATGAAAGAGCGCAGTTTGCACATTCTCAAACATTTTTTTAAGCCGCTTATTTTTCGACTTTTGATGAAAAATGTAAAAAAAATACCGTTCCCCCCTTATCTCCGAAGTTTGCAAAGAGAAAAATCTGAAATTATTCTATGTGATAGAAGTATAAGTAAATATTACAGAAAAAAAACGAAGTCTCTAAATAGCATACTTTTTCAGAAATCATCAAGTAACATTAGTTCCACTATCGGTCAAGAGATGGCGCTGACATAAAACTGCAATATTCTACACTGCGGTGCAGTGTTAAAATTCTCTGACGAATATAGGCCTCGCCGATGAAAAATAAAAAACGTGATGGTACGGAACCCTCGGTGCGCGAGTCCGACTCGCTCTTGCCCGTTTTTTTTATTTTTGAAGTGTAAACTTCTTTAGCGGCGTTGTACACTTTTTTTGTAATGGGTAAAAAATGTTAAACTCGCGTCAGGACACGTGACCCTGATCGAAAATTCGTAAGATGAAAACTTCTTTAGCGGCGTTGTACACTTTTTTGTAATGGGTAAAAAATGTTAAACTCGCGTCAGGACATGTGACCCTGATCGGTAATTTGTAAGATTCCAAAATATCAAAAATTGAAAACAAGTATACAGGATCAAATTAAATTAGCTAGCGAAACTTAGCCACAAGTATACAGGATCAAATTAAATTAGCTAGCAAAACTTAGCCACAAGTATACAGGATCAAATTAAATTAGCTAGCGAAACTTAGCCACAAGTATACAGGATCAAATTAAATTAGCTAGCGAAACTTAGCCACAAGTATACAGGATCAAATTAAATTAGCTAGCGAAACTTAGCCACAAGTATACGGGATCAAATTAAATTAGCCAGCGAAACTTAGCCACATATGCAGGATACAATGGCAAAGTTTTAATATGTGTTTTGTTTTCACTTCTGTCGGCACTTCCGGAGTGCCACTGTTTTTTTGTTTTAGTAGTAGGTACCGAGTTTCAAGTAAATCGACAGCGGGTTCCTTTTTTTCTAACCTATCAACTTTGTCACCACCTAAATCCTCTGAGAGGTTAACCAAGCCACGTAATACCTGTAAAATTGACTACCCCTCTACATCCCGTTAGGAGTAGATTTTCGGAAAACCCTGAACCACTTTATCATATCATTTTCTTTGGTCTTACATACTGAGTTTCGAGTTAGTTGGACCGCGCATTAAAATTCTTCAATGCTAAATTTGACTCCCCCGATCTCCCTTTATGGAATTGGATTGGGAATATGCAATTTTTTGTAATTCTAAACTACCCGTTTAGAATTCCAAAAGGTTACGAACTTTATAATTTACTTAGATATGTATTTGTGCCAAGTTTCAGGTTACCCAAGGTAACTCTTGTCCAGGAAGGAGGTCTTCAGCGGGTGAAACAAATGGTTTGCGTAAGGAAGCACCGGCTCGACACAGCTTCAGTCTTTCTTGTGATGGTTCGCCAGAAATTGGGACGACACACTTTAAAAAACTGTTTCGGCTTTTCAGCTTTTGTGGCACAAGGATGTTGTCGTGCAAAGGGTGTCGTGTGTCGGAGACCATTTTAGCTCTTTTGCTGGAGCTTGCCAGCGCTTTGCGAACCACTGGTGACTCTATTTCTGCTAGTGGATACAGCATTTCCTTCTATATTTCCCAGCAATCCACCCTATAAACTTTATTACCCTTTTCGAACTTGGTAAAGTCGATTTTTGAAAAACCCTAAAACATACAAACTTTTTATTATATTAGTACCGAATTTCGAGTTACATATTTTTCTAACCTACTTATTGACTTTGTCGCACCCTACATCCTCTGTGAGGGGTTTTTTTTAAACTAAAAGTGATATTCTTTATTATTTACGGAGCCAAATATTGCCAAGTTACAAGTTTATTAACCAAGTGAATAAGATTTTTCATATAAACTGTATGCCCCCTTTTTATCCCCATAGGGGTGGAGGTTTGATAAGTCGTCTGGGATGTTTCTGTAACTTGACATAAAGATTTTGTATCAATTTTCAATCAAGCCCTAATAAAAGCCCCCCCAATAAAATACTCCCCTGTGAAATTGACTACCCCTCTTCAGCGCATTAGGGGTAGATTTTTTCAAAACCCTGACACACTTTATTATTTATTTTGTGGGGTTACATACTTACTGAATTTCGAGTTATTTGGACCGCACGTTAAAATTCTTCCAAATAAAATTTTACACCCCCAATTTCCCTTTAGTTTCAAGTTTATTAACCAAATGAATAAGATTTTTCATATAAACTGTATCCTCGCTTTTCATCCCCACAGGGGTGGAATTTCGAAAAATCGTTTGGGATATGTCCATTACTTGACTCGAAGATTTATTTATACCAATTTTCGAGTTAATCAAGTCACGCAGTAACATCCTCCCCTGTAAAATTAATTACCTCTTTTCACCCCGTTAGGGGTAGATTTTCGAAAAACCCTGATATACGTTATTCTTTATTTTTGGGCTGAAGTAGAAATACCGAGCTTTGAGACCGCGCGTTAAAATTCTTCCATACAAATTTTAACACTCCCCCAATCCTTCTTTAGGGGGTAGTTTAGAAAAACAAAAAATGTCAATCTTCATAATTTACCTAGATAAGTATTCGTGCCAAGTTTCAAGTTTATAAACTCAAGGAATAAGATTTTTTATACAAACGAAATCCCCCCTTTTCACCCCCTTAAAGGTTGAATTTTCAAAATCCCCTTCTTAGTGCTCCCCTTCATTACAAAAGGAAGACGTATGCAAAATTTCACATTCCTAGACCTAGTAATTTCGGGTCCGTGGCTTAGGCCCCCAGTGGTCGACGCACCTGTGGCCGACGCACAGTGGATCGACTCCATACAAACTGGCGGACATAGGATTATAAAAATATAATTTCAAGATTTTTGAAAAACAAATGATGCCAATGTGCTCTCCTCAGTAATCTAAATTGAAAGTACTCTTATGTTTTTTTCGATTAAACCCTAATTTTAGGAGTAATATGAGTAAAACTGATTGCAATGTATGGAAAATTATATAAAAAAAATGTTTTCCTGCGATTCCCGCACATTTTCCGGTTTTGACGCTTATAATATATTTTGGCATAATATTTAGGAGATTTCGTCCGAACATACTTATGTCCCCTAGTGTCCCCCCTTGGAGATATACGACAAATATATGATTTTTATTTTTTGTATCAATAACTCTTTTTGTTGTTATATGATTTTAGTGCAAATGAGGCTTTAGTTTTGTACAAGATATAATAATAACAATCGCAACATTACACAATGTGAGTATTGTTAGTAAATAAGTATGAACATCAACAGCCGGCTAGCAAGATAATCGCAATTAGTTAATTGGATTACCATTACCATCATTAGTCAACTTTCCAAATCCTTCTTGTAGTCCTTTGTCCATTAGTTAGTTTTGTACAAGATATAATAATAACAATCGCAGCATTACACAATGTGAGTATTGTTAGTACCTATTAGATACAGGAAATATTATTCTAATGTTTAATATGACATTTAATGGAGAAATTCAGATGAAATAAAAGGATATGTTTTCATGGTTTTTTGTAGGAATTAAAACCAAATAACATAAGTGTAAATGGATGTGTAATAACTAACCAGAAAACATAAAATATACTAATTAATTAGTTCTATTAATCAAATTGATAATACACTATAATCTCAAAATACATACAAAATAAAACGTATGAATTACTGTTTATACCGCTAAACTTCTGCATCCTAATCATTATCCGGAACCACGGAAGGCCATAATGATTTTAATGGAAGGAAATTGCAATTTTAACTAAGTACACTTATTCATTACAAGACCTTATATTGCCTTAAGTTTTAAAATACGTAACTACCCTCATTTATCTACATCTCTTCATAATCTCATTTATCTTTTTTTTTACAATAAATGCGTAATTATCTAAGTATTCTTAATGGACAAAGGACTACAAGAAGGATTTGGAAAGTTGACTAATGATGCTAATGGTAATGGTAATCCAATTAACTAATTGCGATTATCTTGCTAGCCGGCTGTTGATGTTCATACTTATTTACTAACAATACTCACATTGTGTAATGTTGCGATTGTTATTATTATATCTTGTACAAAACTAAAGCCTCATTTGCACTAAAATCATATAACAACAAAAAGAGTTATTGATACAAAAAATAAAAATCATATATTTGTAGTATATCTCCAAGGGGGGACACTAGGGGACATAAGTATGTTCGGACGAAATCTCCTAAATATTATGCCAAAATATATTATAAGCGTCAAAACCGGAAAATGTGCGGGAATCGCAGGAAAACATTTTTTTTATATAATTTTCCATACATTGCAATCAGTTTTACTCATATTACTCCTAAAATTAGGGTTTAATCGAAAAAACCAAAAGAGTACTTTCAATTTAGATTACTGAGGAGAGCACATTGGCATCATTTGTTTTTCAAAAATCTTGAAATTATATTTTTATAGTCCTATGTCCGCCAGTTTGTATGGAGTCGATCCACTGTGCGACGCCCCCGATACGATTAATTTAATTCAAAGTAATTTTTGACCAAATGTACTGTCAGGCATAAAAATTGATTTACAAAAATATTAAATTATTATTATTATTTATTAATCTCGGAACCATTGGGTCCCGGTCCTTTGGAAGGCGTACGAGGGGCTGAAGCCAACTCGCAGAGGCCCCTTAGGAAATTTTAATGAAATGCGGCACCAACCGACGATTATCCCTGTATGCGCTATGCAAGTGCACCCAAGGATAACCCCCGGTTGGTGTAGGACTTTTGCAGGATATGGAAAAATAAAAAGTTGGACTATGGGTTTGAAAAAGTTGGACTATAGGTTTGGGTGGCTAAAGTGGACTGGTTACCAAGAACTATGGAATAACTACGACCCCTGCCTGATCAATGTTTTATATATACACGGATAAAATGGCAGGGGGTGACTTGCACACTCAACAATGGGCCCCCGGAAACGATCGCTAGCACATAGTGAAGTAGCAACAAGGGGGCAACATGTCCTGAGGTGCTTATGAGGAGTGGAGAGGTATTCCACGGCTATCAGGACAATCCCGGAAGTACGGTCAAGATCCCTACCAGCATCTTACTGGAATACTTCCTTCCTCCGAGCACGTTTGCTCTTGCGAATCTCCACTCAAGCCGGCCAATAAAGGCAAGAATGGGGTGGGAGCTCTCTTCATCGTCATTGTTCACTCCAGCCGGCCAATAAAGGCAAGCCAGAGGTGAGGAACAAGACTTCTCCCTGAAGATAGGGTCCGTGGGGTCGCTACTGCCCAACAGTTCGCCACATGCTGCCCTGCGGATTTCTGTATCTCTCTTGGTCTGGCTCCTCACCTTAGACCTATTCCAGCAAAGTAAACTCTTCCGGCATAGGCCTAGAGTTTGGAGCGCGCAAGCCCCACCACGGCGTCAACGTAGAGATACGGCGGCGGGGTTATTATTATTATTTTTTTCTCGGAACCATTGGGTCCCGGTCCTTTGGAAGGCGTACGAGGGGCCGAAGCCAACTCGCAGAGGCCCCTTAGGAAATTTTAATGAAATGCGGCACCAACCGACGATTATCCCTGTATGCGCTATGCAAGTGCACCCAAGGATAACCCCCGGTTGGTGTAGGACTATTGCAGGATATGGAAAAATAAATAGTTGGACTATGGGTTGGGGTGGCTAAAGTGGACTGGTTACCAAGAACTATGGAATAACTACGACCCCTGCCTGATCAATGTTTTATATATACACGGATAAAATGGCAGGGGGTGACTTGCACACTCAACAATGGGCCCCCGGAAACGGTCGCTAGCACATAGTGACGTAGCAACAAGGGGGCAACATGTCCTGAGGTGCTTATGAGGAGTGGAGAGGTATTCCACGGCTATCAGGACAATCCCGGAAGTACGGTCAAGATCCCTACCAGCATCTTACTGGAATACTTCCTTCCTCTGAGCACGTTTGCTCTTGCGAATCTCCACTCAAGCCGGCCAATAAAGGCAAGAATGAGGTGGGAGCTCTGTTCATCGTCATTGTTCACTCCAGCCGGCCAATAAAGGCAAGCCAGAGGTGAGGAACAAGACTTCTCCCTGAAGATAGGGTCCGTGGGGTCGCTACTGCCCAACAGTTCGCCACATGCTGCCCTGCGGATTTCTGTATCTCTCTTGGTCTGGCTCCTCACTTTAGACCTATTCCAGCAAAGTAAACTCTTCCGGCATAGGCCTAGAGTTCGGAGCGCGCAAGCCCCACCACGGCGTCAACGTAGAGATACGGCGGCGGGGTTATTATTATTATTATTATTGTTATTATTGTTGTTGTTATTGTTATTATTATTATTATATTGTTGGCGATCTATTCTCTCTGCTATTTGACAGATAACTTTTGTTTAGCAAGGAAAAATACTTTATTAATAGGGTGAAACACTTTTCTCATTTACTGTACTAAGTGAAAAAGCACAAAAAAAAAAGATATTAAATTAATCGTATCGGGGGCGTCGGCCACAGGTGCGTCGACCACTGGGGGCCTAAGCCACGGACCCGTAATTTCGGCTGTGCGTTGATATGTCAGTCAGTCAGTTTCTTCTTTTATATAATATATAGATTAATTAATTAAAGCTGAAGAAGAAGATTACTTGTATAGTTGCCGGCACGTAACTTGGCAAGAGATTTTCGTAGTGGGGGAAGTTCGCGCATATAAAAATGTATGAAATTGTGCGTGCGCAAACTTCCCCCACTACAAAAACTCTTGCCAACTTACGTGCCGCTACTTGTAAGTGAATATTCATTATTCACTTAATTATTGACTCCACTTCAAAGTTTTACCCCCGCATCATTCACCTTTCTCAGTATTTACAAAATTTGCTCAATGAGTTTAGCAGATGAAGTAAAGCTAGCTAATAGCTAAAACATCTTGTTGAACCCTAAACCTTAACTTTGCTTCGAGGAAATAAGAAACAATACAATCTCCCTATACAGGCATTACTTGCTTAAAGGGAGGCTCCAATCACTAATCTGTTTAGGCCTTAGAGTAAGAAAGCTATAGAGCATCGGGAAGCGTGGCCGCACATGAGACAAAAAACTAACTTAACTAACATAGGCTACATAAGTAGCTGCCTTGAAAAAACTGGCACGCACTGAGAGACGGAAATAGTATAGCTTTATCCTTTTCTGTTACCTACTTACAATAACTCAATACTTTATCCCTTTCTTGTGGAAATGAAATGGAGCTACCCGCCGTCTATACTTTTCTTTGTCTAAGGTTTAGGCTAAGTTATGTTGGAGAAATAAATAATTTTTGATTTTCTTGATTTGATTTGGTACAAAGATTCTTAGATTTGTATAACTCTGCCCTAACCAAAAGCGACTTTCGCGTGAATACGAGATCGTATAAGTCGTTTAGATGAAATTTGACGTACCTACACAGTTGCACACGCGATTTGTCTGATCGCGCGAGTCATATTCATACAAATGAACGCGACGATCGCGTTCTCGCGTGTGACAATCGTTTTCGGTTAGGCCGCGGCCTAAAGGCTGGGTTATTCACGATTCTCGCCAATCTCGCCCATGCCATTATTGCGAAAAGGCCGCTCTAAATGCGAATAAAATAACATCACGCCTGTATTCCCCAATGAATGCTAGGCAGAGGTGCATAGTATAGTCGCATACAAATCCAGACATGATGCAGACCCTGGCTGCCGCTGAGAAATACCAGGAAATTATAAGTTTGTATTTCGTGAGAGGATGGCATTCAGCAGTGCATAATTTTTTACCCGACTGCGTCAGAAGGAGGATTATGTTTTTCGAGTGTATGTATATTTCTTTGGCACGCTCTGTAGCCTAAACGGCTTGATCGATTTCAGCTTGAGAGGTGCCGTTAGATTCGACTTAATTGCGAGAGTGACACTGGGTATAACAAAATTGAAAAAAAAACGGCCGATTTTTGGCGCCATAATTATTGTATCCAAAAAATTTTTTATTTCGCATAGCTTATCGAGTGGGGTATCAAAATAAAGGGTTTTAAAAGGTGATTACAAAAATATATCCAACGTACATGGTTAAAAGTAATTCGAAGTGACAAATCGTAAAAAAACACATACCAAGAACTAAATCGTCTGCGAAATCTTTCACATTTGTAAAGTAAAAATCTGGAAAAAATAATTTAAAAAATAAAAAAACCCGACTGCGAAACTGAAAAGCTACAAACAAGCCCATTTTAAATTAAATAAAAGTTGGAAGCAGGCGGGACCCATACCATTTTTATTATATTTTCAAATTCAAATGGGTCCCGCCTGCTTCCAACTTTTATTTAATTTAAAATGGGCTTGTTTGTAGCTTTTGAGTTTCCCAGTCGGGTTTTTTTTAATTTTTAAATTACTTTTTTAGTACCAAGTGTTTAGTTTTATTATGTCGCTGTCCTGTGCTTTACGTTACGCCACGCCGCCAGGGACTTACTATAAACAGATGTCTAGTTCCTGCATAACCCTACGTAACGTGTGTGTAATCTAATAAACATACCTAATCTAAAATCTAATTGGAAATGTTGCACAACTAAGTTGCAACAGCTTTTTTATATAATATAACTATAGATGTACTTAATTGATCGTTTCGAATACTGTGTGCGTTTCACTGGCGCGACTAACGCATTTGTTGTTGTGGACTCTTTCTAAGGAAGCCGACCGTGGTATGCATACTGAGAAGTGAACTGCAAATTTCACATAACATACCTCTACACGGCTACGTGTTTTCGTTCCATGGGTGTTTTTTTTATAACAGGGTCATAATATAGTTCTCGTAGGTAGTTAGGTAGGGTACGGTAGTTTTTTTCCATAGGCAACTTTGTGCAGAACGTAGTTTTTGGAAATAATGTTCGGTACGTAGACGTAGCGGACATAGCATCAGTAAGATCAAGATAGAAGAAACCGGACAAGTGCGACCCTAAGGGTTCCGTCTCAAAGTGGTGCCCGGCTGTCCTGTCCATGTTTACGGCTTCACTCAAGTGACACGGCCTACGAATTACCAATTCCGAATCGAAGGACAAACTTAACTTTGCAGATGACAAAAACTTTTTATAAAGTGGAGTGGAGAGTGTAGGTACCGTTTTGAATAAAACAGTTAAATAATTTGTTTAAGTTGCTTCAAGATCGCCCTACCAATTTTCGTTTCTAGATTGAACTTAGTTGAATCTAGAAACGAAAATTGGTTGGAAAAACAATTGCCTGTAGGTAGGACTAGGTACTTATTAGCAAGCAGAGCTTACCTATTACTCATTTGAAAGCATTGGTGGTAGTGGTGGTCCAGTGGCAACGGGGACTTGCGAGTTGTAGGTCGTGGGTTTGAACTCAGACATGCGCTTTATCACTACTGCTCTCAAAGCGGTGAAGGAAAACATCGTGAGGAAATCGGCATTTAGAACCATAAATTCAAAGACATAAGACATCTACCAACCCGCAATGGGATTATACAGGGTTATTGGTAAAACATCAAACCTGAAATCGCGAAAAAAAAATCAGCTGTTCCCTACATTTATGTTCGTTTAATTCGTCAAAATGTAGGGAACAGCTGATTTTTTTTTTCGCGATTTCAGGTTTGGTCCCATAGTAAAAGTTGTTCATAATGATGAGTACAATGACCTCTTAAGAGTTGTCAATATTTTACCAATAACCCTGTATAAAGATTACAGCCCACTCCTTCTTTTTTTTTTAATTTTTTTTTTTTTAAGAGGTTGTTAATATTTTACCAATAACCCTGTATAAAGATTACAGCCCACTCCTTCTTTTTTTTTTAATTTTTTTTTTTTATTACTGCATGGCTCTTGACCTCGATCACGCCTGATGGACAGCGATGGATGAGGTCTATGATGGAAGAGAGGAGGCCTTGGTCCCAGCAGTGGGGACAATACAGGCTAATTATGCTACTCGTTAGCGATATCGTCTCGTACCGTGTGTTCAGCCTAGGGCTTTATGTTTTAGATCGAGGAGTTTTGCTGTTTCATATGTGGAAAGTAGGTATTATTTATTACTGTAAAAGGCGAGGACCAAAATTAATGTTTTTTTTTGGCGGCCTTTAACGAAACTTTATACGAAAATGACAGCGCACGAAGTTTGTCTGGCCCGAGCTGTGTCAAATCAGTTTGTACAGGGCGATTTTTGAGACCGGACTTCAGGCGTATTCGAAATTGAAAAAGTTGCCTGATCCATGAATCAAAGCTGGTTCGATTGGAAATTCGAGAAAATACAAGTTTTCTGTGTCAAAATGCATCACGTTTTTTGAAAATCTCGGCGTTGTTTTCCTTCGTATGTTGATTTAATTCAAATAAAAAAAAAAGTAATTTAAAAAAATTAAACCGACATCAAAAAGAAATCATGCTTACGTCTGGGCGCTCCTTGCGGAGCTCCACATCGCTGTCAATGCGGTGAAGCAGTCGACTGCCTCGGACACCATGGCTTATCCTGCAGCAAGAGCGCTGGGCGGATGGCACGGCACGCCAGCATTAACGACATCATCCGTCGGGCTCTTGTCACCGCCGGGGTGCCAGCTGTTTTAGAACCCAATGGCTTGGCACGCGACGATGGCAAGAGGCCAGATGGAATGACCATAATGCCTTGGAAGTTGGGTAGGCCTTTGGTGTGGGATGCTACCTGTGTCGACACCTAGCACGGTGGGCTGTGCTGGGGCTGCTGCTGCAGGAGCAGAAAACCTCAAACGGTGCAAATATAACAACCTTATTGGGAGCTATATGTTTGAGCCGTTTGGGGTTGAAAAACTAGGGCCTTGGGGTCCGAGTGCTCATCGAATATTTCGGGACATCTCCAAGCGGTTGGTTGACTCTTCACGTGACCAGAGGGCTGGCCTATTTTTAGCCCAAAGAATAAGCATTGCCATCCAACGTGGTAATGCTGCCAGCCTTTTGGGCACTTGTGCCATTGACAGCGATGCGGACGAATTTTTTGATGCCCAATGAGCTCCTGTCTTTTGCTTTACCTTTTTTTTATATACTTGTATATACTGTCAGTCAGTCTGGCACCGCGCTCTGAGGCGGATGTTGCGACACGGTTCATAATATCATTATTATTGCATAGCGCGGCGCAAGCCGACGCTCGTAATTTTGTTGCCATGAGTGATAAACTTGTGTCAAATGAGCTGCTGGCGTTCTTGCAGCAGAAACTGGATGTGATGGACGAGGTGTCCGCTATCCAGATCTGTGTAACGAACTTCAGTGAGGACGACATTGCTGCTGCGAAGCGGCTGCTGTTCCGGTCGCTTAATAAAATCGACCAGATGGTGTCTCGTCGGCGCGACGGGACAAAGAAAAGTGTGCAAGACATCATCACGCTTCTGAAGGCTACCGATCCTGACGACGTGCCGACGTTTGTGGCGAGGGATCTGAACAAGTTACCTCCAGTCACATTCGACCACGTCGACGTTACGAGCCTGTTGAAGGACATTGTGCTTTTGAAGGCTAGTCTAGCTGATGTGCAGAGGAAGTTGGAGACATCCCAGAACACCGTCGCAGACCTGCGCACAGAACTCGATGAGTTGCGCAACTCTGTGACGTTAATTGGGTCATCGGCGCGTGTAAGCAATGTAAATACGCGCCGAGGTGTCGGCTGCCCAGACACATCGGTCATGAGTTTTGCGTCAGCAGTTTTGTCGCCGGCGCCGATTGCTGAGTCTGCGTTGCGCGCTGCAAGCGCGCCTCGTAGCCCCGCTCCCGTCCCCGCAGCTCCTCCCCGTAGCGCTGCCCAACCGATGCGACCATCTGACCCGTTGGTCACTGTGAGCACCCACACTGCTCCCCCCGCAGTACCCGTGCCTATAAAGGAAACGGGCCGGGCTGATGATGACGGCTTTATGACGGTGCTAAGGAGGAAGCGCCGACAGAGTAGCTGTAAGAACCGCTGCGGCAAGGCTCCTACGGAGCCCAACGATAAACTGCGTGCTGCGAAGCCGAATACTCCGGTGTATATTTCCCGCCTCCACTACACCACTGACGCGGAAAACATCGTGACGTACGTGCGCCAAAGGTTGAAGTACGCGCCGAGGGTGCAGCTGCTGGAGTCGCAACGCAACGTCAACTTTAAGGCGTTTGTGGTGCGCATACCAACATGCTACCTGCACCTGGTGATGGAAGAAAGCTTTTGGCCGCAGGGTGTGGTATTTCGCCGCTTTCGCGGACAAGTGCCACCGGATCGCACAAAGACTTAGTGCAACTAAGCGATACTAACATAGTTATTAAGTTTTATTTACTAACACAATTGTTACTATATTATTATGTATACTTAGGTTAAGGTATGTATCTATGGGTCTTTGTTACCTGAAAATAAATGGTTTATTATTATTTATTATTATTATTATTATACTGTATAATATGTATAATTTAGTGTTAAATTGTTTATTTGTAATTAAAATTCATTTAAAAGAAATGAACTCAAAATTATGAAATAACTTTAGTTTCGGAAGTCGGTGTCTTGGGATCTGTATTTTAGTTTTGTTTTTTTTACCACCGAGCTCCGAAATTAAAGTTATTTCATAATTTTGAGTTCATTTCTTTTTGATGTCGTTTAATTTTTTTAAATTACCTTTTTTATTAATAGTTGCGGAGAAATGCGTGGACAAAGATACATACAATCATACATACATCTATAAAATTTTGTATATTTGTTTGGAAGCCCTAATAGATTGTCATATGTGAATATAATCCAATAATATCACATACATCGTGTCGAATTGATAACCTCCTTTTTTTATTTCGGTAAAAATATAGTATACTAGCTTCTGCCCGCGAGTTACACCACGTGAAATTCGTATTTTCCTCTAAAAATTTTGAAATGTATGTTTATGGTCTTTAACATTTATTTTGATAACTAAGTATTCGGGCCAATTTTTAGGTTTATAGATTAATGCGATCAGATTTGTCAAATAAACTGTATCCGCCGCTTTTTACCACCACAGGGGTGGAATTTTGAAAAATCGTTTGGCATGTGTTCATAACTTGACCCATACCCATTTTCGAGTTAATGGAAGCAATCAGTAATTAATCCACCACTTAAACTTTATTACCCTTTTCTACCTTGGTAGAGTCGATTTTTGAAAAACTCGGTAGTACTAAAACAAAAAATAAAAAAGTATGTTTCAGATACTTTTTTATTTTTTGTTTTAGTACTACCGAGTTCCGAGTTAATCCGACAGCGGATTACATATTTTTCTAACCTATCAACTTTTTCACCCCCTAAATCCCCTGTGAGGGGATTTTTGAAAATAAAAGTGACAATCTTTTTTATTTTCTGTGCCAAATATTGCCAAGTTTCAATTAAGTTTATTAACCAAATGAATAAGATTTTTCATATAAACTGTATCCCCTCTATATTTTTATCCCCATAGGGGTGGAATTTCGTACAATCGTTTGGGATGTGTTTATTACTTGACAAAGATTGTTTATACCAATATTCGAGTTAAAGTCTTCCCGTGTAAAATTAATTTTTCACCCCGTTAGGGGTAGATTTTCGAAAAACCCTGATACACGTTATTCTTTATTTTTGGTCTTATGTATAAATACTGAGTTTCGAGTTAATCGGACCGCGAGTTAAAATTCTTCCATACAAGATTTGTAACCATTCAGGAGGTTGTTTAGAAAAACTAAAATGCTAAACTTCATAATTTACTTAGATAAGTATTCGTGCCAAGTTTTATGGTTAATATTAACTTAAGGAATAAGATTTTTCATACAAATAAAATCCCCTTTATAGGTTGAATTTCCAAAAAAAAGTAAGTAATTTAAAATTTTTAAACCTACTTCAAAAAGAAATTAACTCAAAATTATGAAATAACTGTAATTTCGGAACTCGGTGTCTTGGGATCTGCATTTTAGTTTTTTGTTACAAACCACAAAATTTATTATCTAGATAATAAATTTTGTGGTTTTTACTTCGAAAATTGTATAATGACTTTCCATACACAACTTCATCCCCCTTTTTAACCCTTCGGGGGTGCAATTACTTCAAAAAGAAATTAACTCAAAATTATGAAATAACTGTAATTTCGGAACTCGGTGTCTTGGGATCTGCATTTTAGTTTTTTGTTAAAAACCACAAAATTTATTATCTAGATAATAAATTTTGTGGTTTTTACTTCGAAAATTGTATAATGACTTTCCATACACAACTTCATCCCCCTTTTTAACCCTTCGGGGGTGCAATTATCAAAAACGTTGAGACAAGTATAAATTAATTTTCAATGGTCAGCCTAAATACAAAATGTGAAGATCCTAATTTCAAAACTGAAGGACTTTCATATAAACTTCCGTCCCCTATTTAACAATTTCCAAAAATCCTTTCTTAGTGGATACTTACTCTTCACAAAGAACACACCCTCCAAGTTTCATTTCTCTAGGACCAGCGGCAGCGGCTTGGGCTGTTTGTTGATATATCACCCAGTCAGTCAGTCAGTTTACTATTTTATATACAGAATGGAATTTTCGAAGCGTACCTGGAGGGAAAGTACTCTAAATACTGAAGACAGCAAATTTTACTCAAAGGAAACATTCCTTTATTTTTTTAAAGAAACAAAACTGCATTTAAAGATTTTTGAAAATACGATTGCCACATCCGTGAATCGAACCGGCTAAAATCCGAAAAAATAGCATCCTGTACTTTTATGGTATCAATCGATAGGATCAATCATAAGGATCAAATCTCTCTAGAAAACATTAAAGGAGAATCATAAAATCCAAATCTCTTAATCTCACAATCTACCCGTAACGGCTGTCAAAGATCTACGAATGACACGTTGGTCCCGGCAACGGCATAACGTGTTTTCCGAGGCACGGAGCGATCTCGATATGTAATGGCTGGTCACCCATCCTCGAACTGACCGCGGCAAGCGTAGGTTAACCTTCAATCGACCAGCTCAAAAAATATACTAAAATAAATATAAAAGGAATATAATTTATGCCACAAATCTTTCGCAAAAGATATGCAACCTTTTTTTTACGTAATCTTGCAGTTTTGAATGTTGCTGATAGTCATCAAGTGGGTTAGTTTGAAATTTTTCGTAGTTAATCAGCTTATTTGTAATTATTGTAAAAAGACTGCTCATATCAAGTAATGTTAAAAGTAAATTTCAAGAACGAGATAATTGTATAATATGTAAATACAGTCACTCACTACACTACACCTATAATGAATGTATGTTGGTCGGTGGCGACTGTCCGGCGGGCGGCGGCGGCCGGCAGGTCAGCGGCTGTATTGTCACAGTATAATGGTTAACGCACAGTCTCCATGTCACCCCAATCTTTAACAACATTTGCATACAATCGGCTAAACTAGCGGTCCCAAAAATTACAAACAGAAAACCAAAACATCAGATTAAGCGTAAAATTTTAAATTTTGCTCAAGTAGGTCAGTCGATGTAAATTAAATTAACGACTCCTCCTATTGTCCTGTTATTCTTATAGTACAATTAAGAACTTTCTGTGTACATACAATACAATGCTAATGATGTTAAACTTCATGCAGGCACCACATCCATGGCCAATAATTATGGTGCAAGTCATTTACAAATATGGGTCCTTAGCGATTTTTAAAGATTAGAATAGAGAACTCGGAAATTGATGAGCTTTGTATTCTCCAAAGCGCTAGTAGCGCTATACTTAGTGGAGCAGTGAATACAGTCCAGTATATTCTCTTGAATAACCTATCAAGTTTTATGCATAGAAATGCCATACCTTTTTGCAACGGAAAGTTATATCAATCGTTTAACCATAATACCATCGTTTCAGTAAGTCAGTCGCGTGTATGGGCAGGAGAAGTCGCGGGTCGGGTCGGGTGAGCGCGTGCGCTATGAATGGGCGCGCGCACGCAGACTCGCCGCAGACGTCGAGCGGGAAACGCGCTGGAGTGGCGCGCGCTGTGTGACATACGTGTATAGTGGTGTCCTTTGAGACGGTCGTACGAACATCATGTTTCCGGTAAGTTAAGATTTTTTTATGTGTTGTTAATTTTGAGGTTTAAAATGTTTACAAAGTGTTTGTTTTGAACATAGTGTACCGAATTCCTTCCTTTAATCAGTTAACTAAGCCTAATGTGTAGTATCCTATGTTTATTTTTTGTTTAATTTTATTACGTCACTGTCTTGAAATTCCAAAAAAATAATGAAAAAAAAATATTGGCCAACCTGTTGTCACATAATTTGTAGGTTATAAAAAAATAATAACTTTAAAACTAGTCACATGAAAATAATCTTAAATATTAGCATCCTGCGCTACGGAACCTCCAATTCCGTTTGCGTACAAAAGACATCAACGCGCGAGATGTGCCTGAAGTCTCGGTCAGTTATCATGTTATCATTTTAACAATTCGTAACTTGTGTATTTCTAGTTTTAAGATATTGAGAGATTTAAAAGATTGTATCAATTTCTCCATAAAAGTTTATGCTTATAAATAATTTAAAGTAGTAGGTAGGAAGTGATCGTTGTGTACGTCGCAGGTACAAATGTAAGTAGGATTATATGAACTTTTTAGAATACGTTATATTGAAGATAAGGCCCAGTACCTACGTAACTTATATTGTTTATATCCAAGTACAGAAAACTTTGGAGCCGGTCGATTCTGTAAAAATCTCACCGTGAAAACTTAGGTGAAGTGAGTTTGTATTTGCTAGAAATTGACACGATTGACAGCTCACTCCCTTACTTCCCGTGGGTGTCGTAAAAGGCGACTAAGGGTCTTACCGGAGAATGGGCAGCAGCATTCTCTATACATTCCACCATCATACCATACTGCGATCGCCAACCCGCCTGCTAAGCGTGGCGATTATGGCAAACCCCCCACAAAATTGGGGGAGGCCTATGTCCAGCAGTGGACGTCTATCGGCTAAAATGATGATGATGATGACAGCTCACTCCACGCTCACTTCACCTAAGTTTTCACGGTGAGATTTTTACAGAATAGCACCGCAGGATATGCCCAGCAACAATGCTATAATATAAATACCTAGTTGCGAAGCTTTTATCCTTGTCATGTCTAAGTCCTATTTAGGTATAACGTGGGTAGATTAATTGTTCTTGAAAATAAAAACAAGGTGTTATTTGTATGAAAGACGGGTGGGTATTCAGCAGGCTGTTAGCAGCTTGTGGTTAGGTAGTTTTAAAGCCAAGGGACCAAAATAAAACATAGATTAATAGATGCTGAGCCGGGTTACACCCATGTTATCATTTCGTCAGTTTCCTAAATGAAAACAACGGAATCCTTTACCAATCGATATTCAAATAGAGTAGTACCCCAACACCCCAACAACACTCCCAAGTTGGGGGGTTTGTTGGGGGCCCCAACATAGTTGGGAAAAGGCTAGGAAGATGGATAAAGTATTTATTCCACTAACCTGTATTTATACAAGTACTGTATGATAGAGGTCAGTGATTTATTCACTCGTCATCACGCTAATAAGTTTTTGAAAAGGTTCTATACCTCCCTATTTATTTTTAATGGATTAAGGGCTAATTTGTCAATCATCTATTAACTTTATTCGGGGAATCATTTTGAAATTTTGACAGTTCATTCATAACAAAACTGACAAACGTCAATTATATTCCTCGAACAAAAGTTATTTGGCGATGGAAAAATCAGCCCTTAAATGAAAAATTATAATTGTCACAAAATTCTTGGTAATTATGTAATGTATATTATTATACCATGGATAGGTAATCTAAACCACTTAAAAAATTATGATGATTAAAAATGTAACGCGCGCGTTTGTCCCACACTTGAGTGTGGAACAAACGCGCGCGTTACATTTTTGTAGCAGACAAGTAAATTGAATCGTCTACTGAACGGTATAGGCGATAACTTGATAAGGTGATGGTCTAGGCAAGTTTTCATCGAAAAGCTATGAGATACTTGTCAACAAAATCTTTTTGCATTAACACCGGCATTATGTAATAATTGTGTGGTGGATAGCGCGTGACGCCTACCTTCAATAAAGATGTGGGAATATAAAAAAAATCCAGTTTTACTGATATCTGTACCTTCTATAAGTTGTCCAAGAAAAGTTTTCTTAAACTAAAGAAGATAGATAATCGATGGATACCTGGGTACCGACTGTGTTTTTTTTCATGTTATTTTAAATTAGTTCGAAGCAGCACTCTGGCTCGGTTAAATTTAACCTTTTTGAATGATCCCGGTATGTTCTGTAATTCCTTGATCCATCCATAGCAAGCAAGCATCCAAGCTAAAATATAGACACCCTCGGATCCGACCGTTCTATTGACTATTAGACTGTAGAAGTAGATGTTCTGTACTTAGGATTGATACCTAGAGAATATTATGTTACTAACAAAAACTATTGACTATTGCACAAAATGTCTTTCGAGTTTTGTTACTGACCCAATTCTATCCTTCATAGAACCTTCCATCGTCTTTGGTCCTCCCATGTTTTATTTTGGTCCTTCTTAAATTTTTTAGTACTAGCTTCTGCCCGCAACTTCCTCCACATGGAAGTCGTACGTTACACAATTATACAAAAATAACAGCGCCCCACATTTTATGAAACTCCCTTGGCCACCGCGTAGCATCGCCCGCCCGCGCCGACATTTTGTCTTTTTATTAGGTTTCTAAGGGTTGTAGCGAGATGTTAAATTACCTATAACTTTACTCATGAAACATTCCAGCCATTAGTGAAAACTTTATGAAAATCGGTTCGGTAGTTTATTAGATTATCTCGTTTAGGCAGACAGACAGACGCGGCGTCGGGGACTTTGATTTATAATATGTAGTGTGAGTTAACTAAAAGCCGGAGGACCAAAAGTTACTTACGTTACGGGATATGGGCTACATTTTGTGCTCCAATAGAGTTCCCTATTGCCCAATTACCATGAAGAGTGAGTCTTTAATTATTCTGTTTATATATCCTACGATTCCTCTACGAACTTTAAGGTCCTTCGACTACCTAAAATACGGAAATCTTAAAAGTTAGTTACGGCTTAAAACTATACTGCTACACTAGCTTTCCTACGCTAATGTTACATCGTCTTGGAACTGCGTAGCGATACACCCATGGGCCAATATATACCCTACCACTTTATTTCAAATCGTTTACCACGATCCCCGTCGTAAATATTCAGGTCATAAAGCAACTTAACCAAGATTAAATGTCAATTTGTTTTGTATGCTAAATCGTCACTATCACTCTCACTACTGCGGTGCTATTCTGTAAAAATCTCACCGTAAATACTTAGGTGAATTGAGCGTGGAGTGAGCTATCAATAGTGTCAATTCCTAGCAAAAACTAACTCACTTCACCCAAGTTTTCACGGTGAGATTTTTACAGAATCGACCGGCTGGTACTACCCAAGTTACAAATTCATATTAGTACGATGCTAGGTGTCGTAGGGTAACTTAGAATTACACGCACGTACCTACCAACGTTATAAATAAATAAAGAGCTTCCTCGCCGCCATCCGTGTCCATTAAAATCCAGGGACTTGAAGAGTATCTGTGGGACGCGGGCAGCCGCCTCGGGCGGGCGCGCCGAACGTGGGCAAGTCTTCTGCACCCAGAGCCGACAAGCGGACGAGCCGACAGGTCATCGACACATAAAGCGTGTGAAAGTGTTATATCTTTCCTTCTGCACCCACACGCTAAGAGGTCGGTGTCACCTCATTGTGCCGGACTATCACGATCGACTAAAACAATAGGATTTTATGGATTGAATACTGTCGCCTCCTAAAAGTAGAAGCTATAATTATGTTGATTCCTTTATGACTATGTAGAAACGGTCAAGTGCGACCGAGATCTTTTGGTATTCCGGACTATAGGTAGGTATTTAGGTATCCAGCAAAGTACCTACGAAAATTCAGAGTAGGTATGGAGCTGCAGACGTGAAAAAAATTTGCCTAGTTTTTTTTCTGTGTCACAATATGCGAACATTTTTATCACCTATTCTCAATGTTCATGTCAAGAATGATCCTTTTTTGGAAATAATAACGAAAGCAATAGGTATTTTGATTCAGGTGACTTCTCAAGATCACGGTCAAGATTGGAGAATTGCACCTAGATACCTACTTGACCATTGGGATTGGGTTCTACTGTCTATATGAGTTTCAAATAAAACAAAAGATCGATTTTTTTGGATTAAAGGATATTAACCCCTTATGCTCCGCTAATGAGACACACAATTAGGTAATTTTCTATTGTTTCGTAACCCAGCGGTCACTCGCAGAGCTTTACCGGTTAAATAACCTAAAATCAAATCTCATCAAAAAAAAAAGAGACATAAGCGTGGCTGGGCGGTTGCGTTTGCGACGCGCGACGTTGGCGTCAAACCGCCCGTGGCGCCACTCGGTCTGCGAGCGCGCTGTTCTCACGCCCCCGCCCCGCCACCCCCGGCACACCCGGCTCCTCTCCGCCTCTCGTGAATCAACGCGCAACGTCGACTTTTATAAATAAATGCTTTAAAAACTTTCACTAACAAATATATACGACTTTTTGGAAGACCATGAATAATGATGTATGTCTAAAAGCCCGCTTAAAATATATAGGTATCGCTGTTTGAGAATCTGCGAACGATAAGATATCAAACAATCGGAACGGTGAAACTATTGTTTCTTTATTATTTTTCTCGCGTGATGTATAACGTAATATTAGGTAACGATAATTTATAAAAGCCAGAGATATTAAGTCGAATGAGTGATTATAACAGTGTGTGTTTATCACGCGATCAAATCGCACCGCGCCGCCTCATCCGTCGTGCTCGTGCGGCAGTTTAGGTAGAGTACTTCACGCTTCTCGACAAAACGTCTACTCAGAAATTACAAGAAAATTGATTTTACGGACACGCCTGCGTTAGGTTTTTTTACGATTTGATAACACGCATAAAAACGTTGCTTTCGGTATTGGTCGATCAAAACATTTAATAGTAGATACTTATCTGTTACTAAATGTTAACAAGTAGGTGTGTAGTTATTTAATCCTCGGATAATCTTTCAGTGAGTAGGTACCAAAATCTAATTTCAAATGCACATATCAATTACTCCAAAAGTTATGGGTTTTCCAGTAACTACCTATGTAGCTACAACGACAAGATTCCCTTCATTTCATGCCCCATCTAAAGTTACCATCCTTTATTAAAAAATAACTGAAAAAACGAATAACCCGCCGCGGCCGTACGTAACTTAAGCATATTATATTCGATCAGAGAAACGTCAAGTAGGTATGTGTAATAGGTACCACATTTAATGAACTAAGTCGTCCGTCCCTGCATGAATTGTGGGTCAAGTCGATAGACACCTCATTTTTCAAAATCTGTCCACTAATTTTTAGATTGAATTCGTTATCGCTTTGCCGTCAACGACTGATTTACATATTTAATTTATGAAAAGTAATTAAAGAGCCTCGAAGAATAATCATTTAGGTATATTCAGAAGAATGATCGAACAGATTGACGATAAACCTAACCTAACCTAAAACTTACGAAACTTCGCGAAAGCAAATATAATTAGGTAGGATAACTATAGATATGTACATACATATTCTCCTGATACACATCAGACGTTCAACTTGTTCTACTTATTTTGCTAAACATTGTTCCAGTCAGCTGTATAGTTACTTCAAGTAGGTATCTACCTGGTTAATATAATAGTAGGCAGATGTACAAGTAAATATAATGCATGCGCTTATATTGGTATCCGTATGCAGCATCGCTGGCACCGAAGCCTAACGGAATCTGTGTCGGAGACAGGTTCGAAGGCAGTTTTATGTCACGTCCATTGTAGAGGTGTACGTAGGTAATTCTTGGTGCCTACATACCTACCTATTAAAATTAAGTGGGTAGCTGTGCTTACTCGTCTCTACATGCAACGGCTATTATTGGAGGTGTTTCCGCCTTAGCTAAATATTTATAAGAGATCCTACAATCTCATGAAGTCTGTTTTAAGTTAATAGTCATTTTATTATAGGTAAGGATGGATGTTACCTACATCCATCCTTACCTATAATAAAATGACTATTAACTTCTACTAGATAACTAAACTAGACACAATGTAGGTAGATCAGGCCAGAGATGTAATGTAATGCAGTTACTTACATGACTAAGTATACCTCGATACATAGGTACTCTTGTAGCGCACGGAGCACCAGCTAGATGGGCGAAGTAAAAAGTAATGATGCATAATGTCCGCTGATGCATTATATGTCATAAAACTTACAAAGTTCACTTACCTGTAAGTAATCTTCGTGTTGATGTGTGGCTTCAAAAGTAAAGCTATCACTTTACGACCATCTTGCTTCCTTACTTTACTTAGAAGAAAAACAGGCAGGAAAATAATAATCAATTGCTAAGTACCTATGTACCTACCTACATACCTACTTAAGTACTGTCGTCCAAGTTTGTCTCTATAATAAAGCATTTATAAAGTTATGAAACGAGCTAATTTAGATTGTTTCCGCAATACAGCCGGTCGATTCTGTAAAAATCTCACCGTAAAAACTTAGGCGTAGTGAGTTTGTTTTTGCTAGGAACTATTGACAGCTCACTCCACGCTCACTTCACCTAAGTTTTCACGGTGAGATTTTTACAGATGTCGTTTTCACTGGCAACTTGAGCAAGCCGGTGGTTAGTATATAATTTCATTCAGTTAGTAAAACTAGAGGACTCGGTTAACCACAATGCATAAAACTAGAAAAGGAAAGTTGTACCGCGTTTGGAGTCCGAACAAATGTTTACTGAACGTGCCGATTGAATGAGCGCGGGGGACTAATGAACATTGCACTTGACAATAATTATTGTCTTGGATTGTTCTGATATTTAAAGTTTATTTGACAAGGTATTTGCAGGTATTATGACTAAAGTGTTTTTCAAATAAACTTGCGATAAATGTCATTCAACCACCCTGTACCAAAAAGTCCAAATAACTTACGATAGATATTGTTCGTCATACAAAACTGTCGCTAACATTGCATCGGTTGAGTTTCATAATACCAAACACGGAGTAAGTCAATGTTTTGATCGTGTTACCGACACTGCCCATACATTTTTTTCGTATGGTTTGGAAATATTGGGATACATTAGTAGAAGGAGGTGAACAAACTTTATCGCAAGTTTATTTGAAATGAACTTTACGCCATCTTCAACAATCATTTTGGAAATAAAATAGAATAGAACAAGATTATCTTCTTTATTTTCCAGAATCTAAGATTCGGACCGACCGAAATGAGCACGCAGTTTTTCATAACTTATACTTTGACGAAATCGGGGAATCCCCTTTCTATAAATGAATTTATAATAGGTACCAAATGACATCTTGCTATGCTTAAGCAATGCCAGCTGTGAGAGAACTTTTTCAAAATTGAAATAAGTAGATCAAAAATTATTTGAGATCAACAATCAGTACCTACTATATGGCTAACCAATTTATCTATCTTGTCTATTAAGCAAGAGGTGTGTGATGCTATTGATAGTGCAATAAAAGACTGCTCTAAAAATAGTAGACGAATAAAAATTTAGTTTAAGACAGAAGTTTTGTTTTTAATTCTAACAAGTATATTAACTTTCAATAAAAATATAAATATTAACAGTATTGGTCGTAGTTCTAATAATTATTGGAAGTCGATTTGTTATAACAATGGAAGTGGCACATGTAAGAATTTTTGTAATAAATGTGATTATTATATTGTAAAACATATTGGATATCTAAACAACATTGTTTTTAGTATGAAGGGGCAGGAGGGCCTTCATCAGAACTCATCTTCTGTGATGTATGTGGGTAGGTAGGTAGGCAGGCGGGCGTGAGCAGAAATATCACAAGTCCTTGTTACAATCACAGTTGTTTAATCAGCACAGGGTTTAATAATCGAAATACACAGTCAAATTAATAATGTACAGTCTAAGCAACACGTCAGCAACTTAATTATACCATTAGATTAAACTATCACTCGGATGCAAAGCGATTCGTCACAAGCGTGGTGAGCGGGCGCCGTCTCGAACAACAGTGTGTCAAGATGGCCGCCCTCACAACCATCGACAATGACGCTTCGCTAGGCTGACTTTGACAGCTAAAAGTCAACCTGACGTCTGACGTTGACGGATGCGCCGTCACGGCCGGACTGACACTCGACCGTCCTCGGGCGATTTTCTGAAACAATGAGTTGCAATCGTACATAGTCCGTTCGGCATCCTGACGGATGACTAATTACAATTATCACAATGCGCTATGATGCTTAAGACTTAAGGCGAGTGTCTCACAACAATTAAGCCGGATGACACAGCCTCGTCACTAAACAGCATGTAGGTTAACTGTTCACAATTGGTACTATTAGACAAGTCAATCCTTTGTTGGATGTGACCCGGACGACAATATTCGTCTTACCATGATCTGCAAAACATCCAGAACAAGTCAGTCAACTTAAATGGCTCTGACTCGGACGACATATTTCGTCTCATAGAACAAGAGCACAGAGACAAGTCAATCTGATACTGACTCGGACGACATATTTCGTCTCATAGAACAAAAGCACAGAGACAAGTCAATCTGATACTGACTCGGACGACATATTTCGTCTGACTATTTGGCAGGAAAGAGATTCTTACAGGTCGCTCCACTTACCTACGACTATGAATCGTCTTGTTCTGTATGAATTTCAGTTTCGTGCAACGTTTCCCAAGTCTCAGGATCTGAGCATGTACTGAGAGTGTCTGAGCCTGCTGTGAGCGTCCTCGAATCGGCGGAAACAGTGTTTGAGCATACGGTCAAGGTGTCAGAGCTATCATTGTCATGATTTGAATTAGTTATAATTTCTTCATCTTCCGACGCCGTCTCGGCCTCCTCACAATTTAAAAGACTAGTAGCTATTTCGATCAATCCGATATGTCCCTGGGGTATTGCGCGCAAATTCTCGTGAGAGTATTTATAAGTTCTCTGAGAACCACCTAAACTTTTAAGTTCGTAGCGATCGTTTTCAAGTACTTCTACTATAACATATGGACCTCGAAACTTCCTATCCAATTTTGTTTTATTCCGTTCACAATTTTTAATAAAGACGAAGTCTCCTTTAGAGAAAGGTCTTATTGTGGCCCGGCCACGATTAAACCGAAGGGTATCAGATTCAGCAGCTTTGCAAATGTTAGCTGATGCATCAGTTCTTATCGAATCTAAATCTAAGCGAACCTCATGATCTATATTATTGGCGTTCAACTTAGACATTCCTAAAGAATTAGAACGAATTCCAAACATTAGTTCTGACGGTGAGTATTTGGTAACGGAAGATTTAGAACTATTGAGAGCAAGTTGGATGTTACTTAATTCGTCACGCCACGCTTTGTTAGGGTCGTTTTCAATGATAGTAAGGAGGCTCTTTAGAGTACGCATCACTCGTTCAACTTGGCCGTTTGCCCTACTCGTACCAGTCGCGATGAAATGGAGGTCTATTTTATGCTCTTGACAAAAGCTCTTAAAATCTGAGCTAATGTAGCAACGGCCCTGATCTGCGATGATTCTTTTAGGGGCTCCAAAAAGACACACCGCTTTTTGTACGGCATATATTGCACTCTTGGAATCGACTGACAAAGTATGTTCGAGTAAAACGTATTTGGTAAAGGCATCGATTATTACCGAGCAATACTCCTTTCGGTCACTCTTCCCGCTCAGCTTCCCCGAAAAATCTATGTGAATCGTGTGCCAAGGCACGGATACTTTTGGAATCGAATGAAGCTGAACAGGCTGAGCACCCGATGGACCTTTCGATGCCTTACAAATGATACACGAATCTATAAATTTTCGTACACATTTAGACATATCGGGAAACCAATACTTTTCATACAGCTTGTCTAGAGTTTTGTCCCTGCCTAAATGTTGCAATTCGTTGTGGACATGATTAATTAGTGTCCAAATAAGAGACCGTGGAACTACGGGTAGCCATGAAACCGCTTTGTTACGAGTAATCTTCCTGTAGAGTATGCCATCTCTAACGTCATATGTGTGACCTACTGTTTCGGGAAAGCTATTATTACTATGTTTTGCGATAAGATCCTGAATTTCTGCGTCACGTTTCTGTTCAACTGACAGCCAGCCCTGATGTAGTTCAACATAATTGACAATTTTAGGCTTAGGCATTACCGGAGTGTTAGGAACAACAGAATCTGACAGTGGATTTCGGGACAGGTAGTCAGCATGCTCCATTTTACTTCCTTCGCGGTATATAATATCGAAATCGTAAGCTTGTAAATAAGCCCACCATCGGTAAACGCGGGGCGTTAGGTCTTTCTTCGATTTCGACGCCTTGAGTGAATTGCAGTCGGTAACTACAACAAATCGCCTACCATATAAATAATGGCGAAAATGCTCTACAGCTCTGACGACCGCTAAAGTTTCCAACTCGTATGAATGATAACGAGATTCCGCGTCTGCTGTACGGCGGCTATAATACTCTACAACGTGCGGAAGATTATTTTTCTTTTGCAGAAGGATTGCTCCATAACCTTCTGAGCTAGCATCGGTATGTAGCTCCACCGGAAGTTCTGGGTCGAATATAGTTAGCACCGGTTCGGACGTGAGAATGCCTATAATTTTGCGCCGTATCTTTTCATGTTCGGTAGTCCAAGTAATTCGTCCTTTAAGTTTTGTAAGAGGGTATAGGGGACCGACTATTCGTGTGAACTCAGGAATAAATTTCCGAAAGTAGGAGGCTAGACCGAGAAATTGGCGAACATTAGTAGCTGATTTAGGTTCTGGGGCATCTGCCAATGCTTGAATCTTCCGTGAATTGGGCCTAATCTCACCGGAGTGTACAGAATATCCTAGGTAGTCAATTCGTTGTTTCATAAATTTACATTTCCTTATATTGAATGTAAACCCGGCTTCTGATAACGCACCTAAAACAAAGTCAAGGCGCTTCAGTCCTTCGGAGATGTTAGCAGAATGACATAACACGTCATCCATATAGATAAGTGGTTTATCTTGTAAATGACTAAGAGCCTTTGTGATACATCTCTGAAAGACTGAAGGAGCATTTCGCAAACCAAACGGCATGGCGAGATACTCGTATTGCCCTTCGTTTGTCACGAAAGCCGTCTTCTCCACTGACTCAGGGTGGATAGGGATCTGGTGGAAGCCAGAGGCCATATCCAATGAAGAGAAGAAATTAGCACCCGTAAGCTGGTCGATTTGTTCCTCGATTCGAGGTAAGGGATAATGTTCAGGTATGGTATTGGAATTTAACTCCCTAAAATCTACACAAAGTCTATCGGAATTATCCTTCTTTTTCACAAGAACGATAGGACTAGCAAATGGGGACGTACTCTCTCGAATCACCCCTGCGTCTAATAGTTTTTGAACCTGTTCCCTAATTATTTGTTTCTCTATAGGTGCTCTTTTATGGGGACATCGCTGCACAACTTTATGTGGATCTACTAATTTAATTTCACATACTCCCGTCTTCACACGCTTGGTAGGTATACCCTCGATAAAGTTATTCGCATATTTATTCAATATGGAAATCAACATGTCTTTATCCCGTTCCTGCAAATCCGTGTCAATTTTTGAAAAATCTGGGTGATCTGATGTCGCGACACAAAGATTAGATTGTTGTTTAGAGTATACAACGTGGCGCTACAATGGCGACATTAATTTAACACACGGGTAGGGCTAGTGCCCATTAATCATATATATAAGTATAGGTTAAAATAATTCGTAAATTGAAAAAAAAAATTTTTCAAACAAACTAAATAATATAATAGTAACTAAAATTGGGATCACCCTTGCAAAAATTCATTCATGAAATTACTTACCTACGCTTCGCGCGATCGTACGTGATCGGTCCGATTCTTTGTCGGCATTTATCAAAGAATCCGAGCGTCGCGGCGCGGCGAAAGTCGTAGGTACAGACGCCAGCACATCAAGCTACCCGAAACTGTCAAATTTTTCCAATCAACTTTGAACCTTATGCTTTAGGGATAAAGTTGAAAATCTGTTAAAGTTTGACAGATTGTAGTAGGTTGATGTGCTGGCTTCTGTACCTACAGCGGAGGTGCTTGGTCTAACGTCACCCTTTCTTGTTAAGTACTATTAGTTATAACTATCATCACATCACTCATCACAGTCATCACTAATCACTGCTTTTATTTTGTCTCAGTTTTGGGTTAGTCTTCGAAATATTGTAGCACATTTTGTCGTGTAGGCGGTCGGTCTGGGCGTAAAGACCTAGGATCCACTGGCCGGTTTTCGTGGATGCGTTGAAGAGGTCCTACAATAGTGCGAGATTAGTAGGGCATTGTTTTGAATCGCCATATCTCTCGCGATATGTCCCTTATCGCAAGGGCGGCACTTTGATGACATTCTCCATAAATTAGGATCATGTCCACGTATTCAGCTGCTGTGTAGTTCGGATGTGTATTTGCCATCACGATCACAAGTTTACAAAGCGTCTTTATCTAAGTACCATAATCTAATTACACAACAATAAATAAATAAAACAATAGGTAAGCGTCTTTTTCGCGGAAACATTCACTACAAATCAACAATATTCACGACGTAATTATGCGCACTAGTTTGACGAAGTGTGTCAAGGACACGGGTTCGGCTGAGACTAGATTACTCGAAAAGCAAAAAAAGAATTCGAGTGCAGTGCGGGGCCGCGGCGGGCGGGAGGGGGCGCGAGCCACCTGCGGCGGCGACTTTTGGCGGCGAGTGACAAAGGCCTAGAAGCGGCGAAAGGAAAGAAATATCCCTTTACGGCGCGCCGACAAAGGGAATGTCTTTCCTTCAATTCGCCTACTCTTTGCATTTGTTTCATACTAATAGTATTGCTTATTCGTTTTATTTCATTGATGCGATGTTATGATCCGTGACCCCGGCAAATGACCGCTGCGCGACAGTTCTTTAAGTACAGGTTGCTCTAAAATACTATTTTCTAAAATTTTAAATAAATCCGTAAATAATAACGTTTAATGGAAATATAATTGCTTCATGAAATGAACATGTGAAAACGTATATGTGTGTTAAATTAATGTCACCATTGAAGCGCCACGTTGTATAACAAGATTATCATTATCAATTTCTACACTTAACCCCTGATCAAAGATATCTCTACCAATAATCATAGGCTCAGATATATTATTGTCGGAAACCACGTGAAAGAGTAAACTAATCAAGCGATCACCAATTTTAACAACGGCCTGAATTTGAGTCGTACACTGTATATCATCGCCTCCAATGCCGTTCAGATAGACGAGACTTTTACACACAGTACCCAAGAGTTTACCACGATAACTCTCTTTCACAAGAGAACAGGACGATCCGCTGTCGAATAGAAAAGGCACAGACTCACCGGAAGATGTTGTCAAGATACCCCTTGAAGGACGGTGTTCACAATGTTGGACTTCCTTGGCCGCAGCTTTACCACCGTTCCTTTTATCGGGACAGTTAGTTGACACATGACCTTTTTGGCCACAAGTGTAGCACGTTACATCGGTCATCCTCTCCAACGGACGGGAAGCACTCGGAGTGTCTCGAGGCTCGACTGATCCCAGCGCGTCACGACGTTTTCGGCATTCCGCAAAACGATGTCCCGATATTCCGCAAAAGTTACATCTGCCAGTGAACCTTTCGGGAGCACGAAAACGCTTCGCCTCAGGTTCGTTAGCTTCGACACCGTCTGAACGCCGCTTAAGAGATACGCCTCCCAGGATCCGGAACAATTGAGTGCGAGTTGTGATATTGTGCGCAATCAATTCGCGTCTTATCAGGCTGTCCTTCTGACAAAGCACAGAAATAACGAATCCAGTCACAACTTCTTCAGTCATCACAGTCTTAGGTATTCGTTCGATTAAGTTCCATAAACGAAGAGCAGCTTCTGAAGCTGTCTCTTTAGCTCCTATTTGGAATCGCAATATTTCGTCAAAATAGTCCTGAAGAAGCTTTGGTTTTGAAAATTTAGCCAACAGTATCTGTTTGACAACGCTCCAGGACATTTCATCTAAGTTTAGCTTAGTGATACAGGCAGCCGCTCGTCCTTTTAAAGAGGTAGTAAGAGCCATGAGCAAGTCTATTCCTTCTAAGCGCTTATTATGAACAATCGCTTCGGTAATATTGCACCAACCATCTATGTCACAGTCTGGTTCGTCTGGATTAAATGGTAAGAAATGTGTTGCCTGGTTAGTACTCACAGTTGGCGTTGGCTGGGCTGCGAGAACACGAGATAAAAGCATTTCCATGTTATTCAGCAATTTTTCTGCATCCGATTTTGGTGCTTCTTGCTCAATTCTAGCCCCATCCAATCCCACTTCTGATGAAGGGGCAGGAGGGCCTTCATCAGAACTCATCTTCTGTGATGTATGTGGGTAGGTAGGTAGGCAGGCGGGCGTGAGCAGAAATATCACAAGTCCTTGTTACAATCACAGTTGTTTAATCAGCACAGGGTTTAATAATCGAAATACACAGTCAAATTAATAATGTACAGTCTAAGCAACACGTCAGCAACTTAATTATACCATTAGATTAAACTATCACTCGGATGCAAAGCGATTCGTCACAAGCGTGGTGAGCGGGCGCCGTCTCGAACAACAGTGTGTCAAGATGGCCGCCCTCACAACCATCGACAATGACGCTTCGCTAGGCTGACTTTGACAGCTAAAAGTCAACCTGACGTCTGACGTTGACGGATGCGCCGTCAAGTATATGCGAAACCCGAAATAAGTACGTGTCTAGTATTTTTATGTAAAGAATCTATGTACAAAATTTCAAAACTGTATCATGAAAAATCACAAAGTTATAAGCTTGTTAAGTTTACTGATTGTCTCACCCGTGTTGCGCCGTCTTGCGCTCATTGATAATACCTAGGTACCTAACCGTTCGGCGCGCGGCGCGGAGATTGGATAACTTACTTAGTGTCGCTCGGTGTCCAACTTTTAACCTTTTTTAAATATTTTTGGGACAAAATATAACATGGGGTAAAAATTATTGGAATCGATTCAGTTACTTATGCTGGACAAACTATATTCAGATTTCGCATATAGGTACTAAAAATAACGTTGTATATGACTTTTTTATTTGTAACCTGTATAATACACAATAATGATGCCTGTCCTTGCCGAAAAGTTCTTTAGAATTACTATACATATAATTATTAGTCTTTTAAATTGAAATACCTAAATAAGAGGGCGGCAAAATTTTCTTCCACCCCGGGTGGCTTTCACCCACGCTACTCCACTAACAAAGACTTAACTTATTCCAACCCTACTACTTCAAAGAAGGGCCACATTCAATTTTGTCTCATCTCATTTCCACCATGTACCTACCGAGACTACCGGTACCACCACAACTAGGTACTAATAGGAGAGTGAAAGGACACTTTAAAATAGGATAAATTAAATGCAAAACACCTTAATATGATTCCCGTCAAGTACTGTTCGTGTTAGTGATTCGACGCACGCGCCGCTTTCACTGCTGCTGTGTCCATTGTATCCTGGTGCCTGAGGTGTTGGAAACACAGTAGTAGCTCTTACAACCCAACGATTTCCCAATAAAGGTCGCATCGACGACGTAAGTCGTATACAGTAAATAGATTTACGACTATGAGTTCGTTTTTGGTGGTTAGCAGAGATAGCCCCTGCGCTACGATTTTATCTACGAAAGGTAGGTACATCTTAGCGCGGTGATAGTAACCTTTGTGTACCTAACCATTTTAAGCTAGGATATAATTAAAACCTTAGGTAGATCCTGTACTGTAGACCTTCGCGTCAAATATAAAAAAGCCGATTCTTATAAAAACCCGATACTAAAGCCATGCACCTACGTAACTCATAGTATCCTAGCTTACGATAAGGAGGTAGTATTTCTATCGTGTTCATCTATATCACCATTCTGACACATAACATGGCATTGGGTCACGGACATGTTTCAATTAACATGTTGATACTTACAACAACATGGCGAAATTTCATATTTAAGCTTAATTTGTGATTTAATTTATAAACAAATTTGGAACAACGCATATGAACGAGGAAACAACTTGAACTTGCCCAGTTTTTTCCATAAAAAGCCATTGAGGTCAAGCATTTCGTATATATAAATAAAGAGGATGGTTAAAATATTAAATTAGCTCGTCTTTCTTCCCGTCGAGGCAGTCGGCATTTTAACGAGGTACTGTCGTGTGCAAAACCTCCCAAAAAACCATTCGCCTTCACTCTACTAATTGGATGAAAATCATGTTTTCAATAGTTACATATAAACGAAACGAAAAACTGAAATATTAATCATGTGTCGTACAAAAATATGCATTAAGTGGAGTCTCAATGACAAATAAAAATACCTAATTATGATTTTAATAGGAGCATGGGCAACGAACAATCGATATGGTACCTATGGGCCCAATAGCCATAAGATGGAAAGAGTTTTTCAATCGTGTTATTAGCAAAAGTTCTCCACCTTTGCTACTAACACGATTTTTGCCGACTGTGTTCGGTGTTAATGACCTAAATGGGTGAGTATTTGAGCACCAAAGTTTAGGAATTTTCTCAGATAACTGTAATACCTAGAAGTTTTTCAAAAAGAACATCACTACTAAAAGTTTTGTATTTTTTTTTGTCCCTTTGGGGTATAAAGCCCTAAAAATAGTTACCTTGGCATGTTATATTAACTGGTTAGGTACAATCACAAGAATAATTAATTCTACGGTACACTGTGAAAAAATCAAAAGTTTTGTTTTATTACGCATTTTTTTTTTGAACCTAATATTACGGCATACTCATATTTGTGTAGGTAACTATCAAAATGTACACATGTCATGTCACCTTTGTCTGCCCCGTCCAGAAATAGAGAATATTATTAATAATAACTTGGCTAATTGTTATCGTGAAGCCGTGGACGTCCACGATAATAACGTCACGTTAAAAATTATATTAAAGCGCAAGCATATTAGGGGATTAGGTAGGACAGGGGAGGATAATTGATAGTAAAATATTAGCGAGATTATGTTTTTGGAATGAATGATAAAATAAGGTGCATTATGGCCGTATTCGTTTTAGGTATCGAATGTATATATACCTACATAATGATTTTGTTTGCTTCCAGATAAAACAACACATTTTGTTGTTACTGTTCCTTGTGACAGGCACAACTTCACGCTCGTTTTCTTCAGACTTGGTTGCAACTAATTCGGCACCGATCAATCAAATTGCGAATGTATCTTGTAAGTATATCTGTGTATAAACTGGAGCTGGGATATTATTCATGCAATTTGTACAATAGTACTAAAGCTACACATTTTCATTCTAATTACAGATAGAGCAGAAATACAACATCAAGGGAGCTTAACGTCGATATTTTCTCCTCGTATGGACTTTGAACAATGGAAGCCACTAACTGGTCGAGGGGACCCACTGCGCAATGATCCGACGTATGACTATGAACCACCAGTTCTCGAACGAGTCCACTACTGGGCTGAAGAAACTAGACTGGAACGGGAACATTTTCCAGAGAAAAAATCAGAAGTGCTCATGCTCGGTGTCTCTTCACGAAAACCGAGCGTTACCTCTAGACAGCCTCCCCTGCCACCGAGACGACACGTGCACCGGCCTCAACCAAATAAGTACGAAGACTTCACTTACAAACTGAGTGATCACTATCCAATGACTATTTTAGTACCCCCGCCGCCACCTCCACCCGGTCACCAACCACCGCTCTTTATTCTCTCTGATGATAAAGCTCCCATAACTAATAAAGCACAGTCTCCAATGAAATCGAACAACTCTCCTCAGAATGTAATTCAAGATTCTACAACTGCACCCGAACATCTTACATCTCTGTACGCCTTGCAAGAATCAAACCTCATCTATCAGTCTTCAACAACCACCCAAAATTGGATTACTGATTCAAATGAAACTAAAATCTTAGAAAATTCTGTTAGTAGTGATTACGCTGGTTGGGGACCAACGACACCGGTTGATGATAACGATGCCGCAAATGACACTCATAACTTAATTTTCAATGATCACATAGAATTTTCTAGACATCCCTATTCGTTCTACAAACCAATGTTGTCTGAATCACCACCTCCTCCTCCTAAGTTGATACTAAACCCTTCGGTTGTATCAACGTTTATTCCAACCGCTTTACAGCCTACCACTGCGGTGCCACCTACCGTGGCTTTTACTCAAGTGACATGGCCAACAGAACGAACTACTGAAATACTTGAAGTTACGACAGAGACTCCACAAGAGATAACGACCGAAAAAAGAAGCACAATTGTATTTCAGCCTACGCCTGTTCCTACTACAACGTTAAAGCCAGAAACAAGTTTATTCGATATGCTCGGACCGATGATGTCTATGCCAATGATCAACGGCCCAGATAGGCCCGAGGACAACCTTTATGCTCACGCGTCTGAGACTGTTAACATATTTAACGAAAATAAACCAGACGATCTACAAATTGAAACAATGCAAACCATGCAACCACCACCGCCGGTCAAACCCGCCGAAAGTTCAACAGCACCTCACAAGCAACAATTCCATGTGAATTCACAAGTTTCCAATAAAAAGTCGACCTTGTACACTCATGGTCCCTATTTACATAATCGTTTTACAACACCGATACCAACTACTATAGAAGAGTACTCAGAAAATCTAAAACAAACAACTGAGTCGCCAACCGTGCCGATGTATCTTATAATACAGGGTCACTCTAAGGTGAAAACTTATGGCTCCAAACCGAAAGCTCCTGACAGCAAGGAAACTGTCAACAATGAGATTTCTAAACCTTTAGAAACAAATGAAGTTAAACACCTTCATCCATTAATGAAAAAATCACCAAAAAAACTGGATTTGACCGATGCAGGTCGAAATAACAAAGCAAAAAATTTAAAGACATTGATCGATAGTGGGCTCGGGTCTATAGAAATACAAGAAACTGATCTTGGGATAAAATACGATGTTAGCGATGGCAGTGACGTGCCGATAGAAATATACAGAAAAGGCATTGTAGACAATGATGAAAATAACTATTCAAACCCTAGGAAAACTGTTAAAGAAATAAGGACAAAACGACAAATTGAGCTGGAAGACTTATTACCGTTTGATGAAGAAGCTATAGATGAATACGTTTATAACTTTTTAGAGGGGAGAAAAAATGAGACCGGTATCACAGGACTAATCGCACAAGCTGTAACTAGTGATGCAGCTCAAGCCGTAGATGAATTGGAAGATGACGACGACAGTGAACAAGAAGAAGAAAGATGAGTGGGTGTTGAGTGCTTTTCAGAGACCTACTAGGATAAATTACATAGCACAATACCAAAAACGATTTTGGTGCAGAAGTTTGATAATTTAATGAATTAGACAATTAAAATTAAATTTTATTTGTTGATCGACCCCACCGATGGATCAGCTTACTCCACAACAGAAGTCATAACTTAGCAATTTGAAATAAGTACCTAAGGTAAGAGGTATAGGTACTGGGTGTTAATCTAATCGGCCACAACCGCATAAGGTAGAAACTCTACCCATATTACTGAACCAGTAAGAAACTGAAGCTTTATTAGATTCGCATGAAAAAGTCTACTTTATTAGACAATAAGAATGTGACGAGACTGGAAAAAAATTTAAATAGGTCGAGTTCCATTACTTCGATTGCAAAATTTTTCAAATAGAATGTCACGAGGACGTTGCCGACCAAATTGAGACCTTTAATGTTTAGTGAACTATGTGCAAAACAACCGCATGCCCTGCAAGTAAACCAGTAAGATTGTATTTTCACGCACTAACTCACAGCTTTTATCCCGACCGCGACGTAGCTTTGGCTTTTATAAAAATTTGCCGCAGCTGAGTGTTTGTTAATGCACCTGTCTCCTATACCTAGGTACCCAGGTATTACACAAACAATCTACGTGCGTGTCTAATAAAGATTAGACAATAAGAATGTGACGAGACTGAAAAAAAAAATTAAATAGGTCAAGTTCCATTACTTCGATTGCAAAATTTTTCAAATAGAATGTCACGAGGACGTTGCCGACCAAATTGAGACCTTTAATGTTTAGTGAACTATGAGCAAAACAACCACATGCCCTGCAAGTAAACCAGTAAGATTATTTTTTCACGCACTAACTCACAGCTTTTATCCCGACCGCGACGTAGCTTTGGCTTTTATAAAATTTTGCCGCAGCTGAGTGTTTATTAATGCACCTGTCTCCTATACCTAGGTACCCAGGTATTACACAAACAATCTACGTGCGTTCCTCAATTGTGTAGAAGTGAGTACTTATGTAATAATCATTTTAATAATGGATAAAAATTGTTAAAACAATACAAACATTCTATGTACCAAATAAAGAGCTAGTGAAAATAGTTTGTTGTTGGATGTCACTGTGGTTCAGTGACGGAGTAAATAATTGGACTTTATTAAGACTTTTTTGTATGTTAGTACTTACCTATTTTAAGTGAATGTATTTATTTTAGTACCTAATAAGGGATACTTACATTTAATTAAACAATTATATTACTTTTTATATAACTGCGAGATTTTACTTATTAAGTATCTACATTTTACTTCAAGGTCAATATAAAAAAATCAAAATCAAAAGTCATTTAATTTTATTCAAACTAGGCTGAGAATCAGCACTTTTCGAACGTCAAAATTACAAAAGACACGCCAAAACCTTCACCACTTCCTTTATTGCTTTCGCTGGGGAGAACGTTTGAGCTATACCTATTTATATTCCTAATAGGTCGGAAATACCCTAATGATTAGGGTAAAGCCGACCGATTTGGCCCTAATATGCGGGACAGATTAGGGCCTGCTATACTGTAGACCTACAGAGCTCAGGGGCCCTAAAAAGGCCACTTTGGCAGAATCATAAAAGGATAACATAATGGACAGTTAACCGTTAAGTTAATCGTATAAAATCCCATTGGTAAAGCATTTTTTAGTTTTTTTTTTTGTCTGTGCTAAAATACCAATCCATCCGATCCAAATCCAATCCAAATCTCTTTGATTATACCTACGTAGTGCAGCGAAAAAAAGACAAACACGGACTGTCTTCGCCATATTACGATTCATAATGTTATCCTTTTCCTTTTCTCCAAAGTGGCCTTTTTAGGCCCCCTGATATTAAGTAGATACTTACCCAATTGATTTGTATTTCTATTTTGTGCGTATTTTCCCGTAATAGCCCTGATAAATTGCAGCTTAGATAATTTTCCATTTTTCTAATTAAGTATGTAGGTTTAGATTGATGCACGTCTACAAAAAAGACACGTGCGAGCAGCGGACGCGGCCCACTAACACACACATTTCTTACCATCCTTTTCGTAGAAATAGACAGAGACACCTTAGATAAAGTGAAAGCTGCTTATAAACCCATAAAGTCACATTTATTGCGATCAAGTGTAACCTATAAGGAGTCATCTATGATGGAAGGTCAACGGCAGATAAATAAAACAGCATGAATGATAGTTGTCTACACAAGTTAATATTTAAACATACATCTGAAAATAATAATGCCCCCAACTATGAACGTGGATAACTTGAGAAAGTATAATTGTGCAATAGAAGGGACCATGCTGGACGCAGAGTTGCACCAGTCTGCTTGACACAGGCACACCTTGTACTCGGCCGCAGGATGCCTGAAATGGGATGGCTGGTGTTATCATGTAACTGGTTCATCGATATGGTCGTTGAACTGGTTATAATATTAATAAGGAACTACCGAACTGGTAATAGGTAAACCATGCAGATTAGTTCGACTATATATGTAATAATAGGTTCCTATTATACTTGATGCCGTAGACTGAGTAAACTATAGACTGCAGGCATATCTTCTTTTTCATTCGCACAATTAAAAGAGAAATATATTAACGTCACTAGCATATAAAAGAGACAGAGTAAGAATATATCTGTCCCTTACTGCGTGTCGACTAAGCACATCAATGTGCACAACAAGTTTGACGTTTATAAATGAAATAATAAAAACTACACCGCGATTAAACGGAAAATAAGATGTTTTTCGTGCATAATTCAATAATAGTACATTTGCGCAACTGTGTAAATGGTAAGGAGCAGCGTAATAAAGCTGTAAAAATGATAGTATGATGAAGATTGCCGGAATTTTTTGTCCCTTTCGGTGACACGGGTACCATAAGCGGGCATAGATTACTCTGTCTACGCTTGATGCCATGACGGTACTCGATTGGCGCAGTAGTTTGAGCTATTGACTTTCTGAGCTTCAGGTCACTGGTTCGAAAATTCGATACCCTGTGTGGAATAATTAAGTAGGTAGCTAGTTTTTCAGATACAGTTTTTTTATGCAGGTACCAATGAGGTGCACGGTGTACGTGCAGAGTAACGAAATAAATTTCATAAATTAACTAAAAAGGTAGTTAGATACCTACCTACTTATGTATATTACGTATCTACCTCTCGTTTATTCACCACTAGCACAAAATACTATCTGTATTTTGTGCCACTAGCTTCTGCCCGTAATTCTCACCGAAACGTACGCTACCGAGACAAAAACTAGCCTAGGTACATGTCCTTTCCCAGGATGCCGTCTATCTTTTTGTCAAAGATCGAAGTCCGTTCAGTGGTTTAGGCGTGAAAAGGTAACATACCTACAGACATACCTACTTACTTTCGTATTTATAACTAGCTGCGTCCCGCGGTTTCACCCGCATAAGTGTCGACCCTAAGGGAATATCGGGATAAAATGTATCCTATGTCCTATTCCGGGCCTCAAACTATCTCTATACTAAATTTCAACTAAAGGTTCAGCGGTGCCCCAGGACCCGACGGCTTGCCAGGTAAAGCCTGGGTCCTGGCCTCGAGGGCTCTCGGGCCTCGACTGGAGGCGTTCTTAAGCGCATGTTTGGAGAGAGGCCAGTTTCCACTCCGTTGGAAGACGGGGAAGCTGGTCCTCATTCGGAAGCCAGGGCGCCCTGCGGACTCTCCGTCCGCATACCGGCCCATCGTGCTGCTCGACGAGGTCGGCAAGCTCTTTGAGAGAGTGATTGCGGGCCGCCTCGTCGGGCACCTGGTGAGGACGGGGCCGGATCTTGCGGACAGCCAGTTTGGTTTCCGCAAGGGGCGCTCGACGGTGGACGCCATCATGCGCGTGAGAGCCCTCATGACGGGGGACGCGGTGTCCCAGGGTGGGGTCGTCGTGGCGGTGTCACTCGACATCGCCAACGCGTTCAACACCCTGCCCTGGAGTAGTATTGTGGAGGCACTCCGGTATCACCGGGTGCCGCCCTACCTCCGTCGAATAGTCGAGGCGTATCTGACGGGCAAAGCCGTCAGCTACCCCGGTCGCGATGGGGAGTGGAACCGGCGAGAGATGTCGTGCGGTGTCCCGCAGGGATCGGTTGTGGGGCCGCTCCTGTGGGACATCGGCTACGACTGGGTGCTGCGGGCCGCGACCTCCCTGATGGCGTCAGCGTGGTTTGCTACGCTGACGACACGCTGGTCCTGGCGCAGGGGAGGTCGCATCAGGCGGCGGCCGACGCGATGACACGCGGGGTTGCGATAGTCGTGGAGAGGATCCGGCAGTTGGGTCTCGAGGTGGCATTGCACAAGTCCGAGGCCATGACGTTTCATGGGCCCCGGAACCCGCCACCATCGGGATCCCAACTAACGGTAGGAGGGGTTCACATCGGCGTCGGGATGACGATGAAATACCTGGGTCTCGTCCTCGACAGCTGGTGGAACTTCGTGGAACATTTCCGACGTTTGGCCCCCAAACTGGAACGGGCCGGGGCCGCCTTCAAGCGGCTCTTGCCCAACCTGAGGGGGCCAAACGCCTCCTGCCGGAGGCTTTACGCGGGGGTCGTGCGGTCCATGGGCCTATACGGGGCCCCGGTGTGGGCGCGTTCACTGCGGCGGCGAGCCGCCCACTACCTGAACGCGCCCCAGAAGGTGGTAGCCATAAGGGTTATCCGGGGCTACCGCACGATCTCTGGCGAGGCGGCAAGCCTCCTTGCCGGACTGCCGCCATGGGATCTGGAGGCGATAGTCCTCGCGCGCCTGTATGAGTGGCGCGCGGAGGCACTACGCCGGGGGGAGGATCCGCTTCTGCGGCAAATCGCTGCGGAGCGGACGGATCTCCGGCGCGATCTCATGGCGGCATGGAAGGAGCGACTGTCGCAACCCAGCGCAGGGCACACCGTGATAGCGGCGATAAGACCCCTCTTTGAGGAGTGGCTAGAGAGGCGCCACGGCGCCCTCACCTACCGCCTGACGCAGGTCCTCACCGGACACGGAAGTTTCGGGAGGTTCCTGCACATCATCAGGCGGGAGGAAACGCCCGGGTGTCACCATTGCCAGGATCGCCCAGAGGACACGGTGGAGGTCTGTCCCGCTTGGGCGGAGCACCGCCGTGTCCTCGTAGAGGCGATCGGCAGCGACGGCGACCTCTCGCGTCCGGCCCTGGTGCAAGCCATGGTCCGGGGCAGTCATTCTGCGAAGCAGTCATGCTAGCGAAGGAGGTGGCGGGACGGTTCAGGGAGAGAGCCTCCCGTCTCAGCCGCCGCGGGGGACGCCCCAGGCGTCGGGAGCCGCGTGACGACTCCCGGCCACCGTAGGCGCGGGTCTGCGGGCGGAGAGTAATGGGTAGCTCACCGTCCGATCAGGACCAGACCCGTGCCGGACGGCGCGTACGTGTTCCACGCGCGCCTCAAAGAGATGTCAGCATCGAGGAGGGGCCCCTTAGGGCCGAAGCCTGCAGGGTCAGCGGGATTGTCCGAAAGGGTTACCGCTGGCCCGGAACATAAAGGGCTAAGGAAGGAACACGGGTGGGTTTTAGTCAGTAAGAGTCTGACACTCCCTTCCGCTCCACCCAGAGCGGGAGGAGTCATTTGATGATTTCCCATCCGCAAAAAAAAAAAAAAAGGTTCAGCGGTTTACCTAAGCGTAAGGAGGTAACAGACAGATACACTTTCGTATTTATAATATTAGTATGGATAGGGATAATTATTAGTATGGTTGCTATCCGTGACCGTAACTAGCAGTAGTTTTGTCTAGTAAAAGACGCACTAAGTGCACAGTACTTATTGATTATCCTACTCTGTTTAATATAGGATTTTTTTTGCAGACAAACTCTTTCGGGGTTGAGGGTGCGATGTCGAGGGTGGGTGCTAGGTAGGTATTACTCACCTTTCATGCTTACAAGTCATAGCTCTTGTGGGTAAAACCATGAATCGAGGGAGGGCATCCTCTGCAGTTGCTTGGTAGCATCCTCTCTGCACTATCCACGCATGCCGAGCCCGCGCAGACCATGACCTCACAAAACACATCGCGTTCTCTGGAATACAAAATGTCATTTAATACTGTGAAACTACGAGCGCAACGTCAATTTTATTGTTAGTAATAATATCATATAATGACTACAAACACCTCCTGTGCAATTAATAAGAAACATCCGTGTGCTGTTAAATGTAAAAGTCGACGGTACGAAGTCTCCTCCGCAGCGGTTCCAGTCGCTCTGGGTCGACGAACAGTTATAACAGAGCAGTGCCTCATGGGTCTTAAATAAAAACAACCAAAGCCACAACTTTATCAACAACATGTATACATATTTGAAACCTTTAGAAACCTTATCGCAATCACCGATAAGTGAATGTAGGATTTACAAGTAGTGGCACTCATGAGTGTGGAAACGAGCGTGTGTCACACGTGTGTCATGATGAATTTATACAAGTTATGACATATTATGATAAACAGACAGGACCAGAGACAGGACGGAGCAACTCACAGAATAATGAAAAGAGGCTAACTTTAAAGTAAAAAGGCTAGCTGGAGCTTGGCAGACTACGAAGAACCTATTCTTCGTTGATTCATTCGCCCTAACGACTTAATACCAGTAATAACAGATGTGTCCACAGCTACTTTACACTGAGCATGAGCTGCAGGATACCTTAAGGTGCCACTAGTCATATTTTTTCCATACAATTTCGGGAGAGTAGTAGGTACTCCACTGTTTGACATTGTGCATCCAAAGTTTAACATGATATAGTTTTTTCTTATTATTAATGTTGTCTGTACGGAAGTAGAATAGTAAAATAAAAAGCCATTAAAAAGTTATGAGCTTACAAAGAATCGTTTTTCTTGCTATTTTTAAAGTAACTTTGGATGTAAATAAGTTATAAAAGAACTGTAAAATCATCAAAACCAAGTCCGTACCGACAATGCTTATTTATCGAAGAGTTCAATAAACTTTAGTAGCAATTGATTTATACAGTGATTTTTTCATAAAACTAGATTTTCACAAGCACTTTTCGATTTTTTTTACGCGCCTATTAGTTCGGAACGGTGTTTCTGTGCGTGAGAACGAGACATTGTTCGTGTAGACTAGCGTCTCATCACTGATACTAGCTCTGTCGGACTGGTCGGACACGAAGCCAGATGAGACAGCGTGCTTTTTGGCCATGACCACCAGTGAGTTCGAGCTCGCGACTAGTTTACTCTTAATATCTCGGGTGCTTTAAACACTGTAGCGCACCTGACATATTATGGTATCCTGGTAAACAATAGAACATAGGTAACCTGAACGTATATGACACTGTGTCGTCAGTAAACAGCGTGTTCTTGCTACAGCTGTCTGACTGGGGCCGAACAATCCTCTATAAGTCACAGGGTCTTGTCCGTAACGTCTAAACGTGAACGTGCCATTGTAGCATAGTAAAGAACAGGTGTTATGGATAATTACAATGAAATTCAAGATTACAAATAAAAGCATTTAGTTTACAGCTGTTGTTTGTGACATAAGGTACCTAGATAAGTAGGTATAGGCACGACCAACTAGATATTGAGTAGGGTGGGGTTCAAACGAGCTTTTTGGGATCTTAGAAACGTTCGTCCGCGCACATCAAAATGACGTTTCACCTTCCTCAGACGAGTCTTAGGAAACTCAGGGTTTATGGACCATTAGGGCCAACCACCTATTTTGTTACACTAAAATTCAATTCGATATCAAACGTTTTAAGATTTTGATCCTTATATGTGCATAATTTTCGCAATTGTGAGCAAGTAACTTTCTCTCGTGTCATGTGAACATAAATGCTATAAGTTATTACACTAAGAACGTTCTTCAATGAACAACTGCCCGCAACTTCGTCTACCGGGTTTGTTGTTCCCCCACCCACATCGCGTCGCCTACCCGCGCTAATACCTATAGGTACTTCGTTTTCCCTTAGCGTTCTGATTTTTTTTTCTTTTTGCTCAGCTCCTTAGGGTCTTAGCGTGATGTTTTATAGCCTAAATAAAGCCTTCTTCAAGAATTGGGCTATCAAACGCAAAAAGAATTTTAGAAATCCGACTGTTGGGTAGGTAGTTCTGGAGATTACCCCTACACAAACTTTACTAACTCTATATCTAAACTTAATATTAGTCAAATGTTAGTATAGATTATTAAGGAACGCAACCGCGGCTGCGCTAGATCTGCGCCAGCTTTTCGTAGCATCATCAGCTAGCCTATAGATAACGTTCCCACTGCTGGGACACAGACACAGGCCTCCTCTCTGTGAGAGGGAGTGGGCTATAATCTACCACGCAGGCCCGGCGCGGGTTGGTCGTTGCGTCTTCTAATTTTTGGTCTAGGACATGCCGGTTTCACACGACGATGTTTTCCTTCACAGTTTTGGAGAGCAGTGGTGGTGAGATAATTTACACAAAAGTAAAGCGCCTATCAGGGTTCGAACCTGCGACCTATAACTTAAGTCGCGGCCGTTACCATTGGGCCACTGCTCTCTTTTCATACTTACCTAGGTCGATATTTGCACTAAGAACGCTTTTCGCATTCAGGTGCCGATACGAGAGAACTAGCAATCCAAACCAGACTGAGCAACTTTGAGGAATAATTATCTTCTTCACAGACGATATTCATGACAAGCCAGTTGGCGGCTGGGTAGGTAGGATCAAATTAACGTTTGATGTAAGTAACGTTTACTGATACTAGCTCTGTCGGACACGAAGCCAGATGAGACAGCGTGCTTTTTGGCCATGACCACCAGTGAGTTCGAGCTCGCGACTAGTTTACTCTTAATATCTCGGGTGCTTTAAACACTGTAGCGCACCTGACATATTATGGTATCCTGGTAAACAATAGAACATAGGTAACCTGAACGTACATATATGACACTGTGTCGTCAGTAAACAGCGTGTTCTTGCTACAGCTGTCTGACTGGGGCCGAACAATCCTCTATAAGTCACAGGGTCTTGTCCGTAATGTCTAAACGTGAACGTGCCATTGTAGCATAGTAAAGAACAGGTGTTATGGATAATTACAATGAAATTCAAGATTACAAATAAAAGCATTTAGTTTACAGCTGTTGTTTGTGACATAAGGTACCTAGATAAGTATAGGCACGACCAACTAGATATTGGGTAGGGTGGGGTTCAAACGAGCTTTTGGGATCTTAGAAACGTTCGTCCGCGCACATCAAAATGACGTTTTACCTTCCTCAGACGATTCTTAGGAAATTCAGGGTTTATATACCATTATTTTGTTACACTAAAATTCAATTCGATATCAAACGTTTTAAGATTTTGATCCTTATATGTGCATAATTTTCGCAATTGTGAGCAAGTAACTTTCTCTCGTGTCATGTGAACATAAATGCTATAAGTTATTACACTAAGAACGTTTTTCAATGAACAACTGCCCGCAACTTCGTCTACCGGGTTTGTTGTTCCCCCACCCACATCGCGTCGCCTACCCGCGCTAATACCTATAGGTACTTCGTTTTCCCTTAGCGTTCTGATTTTTTTTTCTTTTTGCTCAGCTCCTTAGGGTCTTAGCGTGATGTTTTATAGCCTAAATAAAGCCTTCTTCAAGAATTGGGCTATCAAACGCAAAAAGAATTTTAGAAATCCGACTGTTGGGTAGGTAGTTCTGGAGATTACCCCTACACAAACTTTACTAACTCTATATCTATACTTAATATTAGTCAAATGTTAGTATAGATTATAAGGAACGCAACCGCGGCTGCGCTAGATCTGCGCCAGCTTTTCGTAGCATCATCAGCTAGCCTATAGATAACGTTCCCACTGCTGGGACACAGACACAGGCCTCCTCTCTGTGAGAGGGAGTGGGCTATAATCTACCACGCAGGCCCGGCGCGGGTTGGTCGTTGCGTCTTCTAATTTTTGGTCTAGGACATGCCGGTTTCACACGACGATGTTTTCCTTCACAGTTTTGGAGAGCAGTGGTGGTGAGATAATTTACACAAAAGTAAAGCGCCTATCAGGGTTCGAACCTGCGACCTATAACTCTTAAGTCGCGGCCGTTACCATTGGGCCACTGCTCTCTTTTCATCCCATCCTTACCTAGGTCGATATTTGCACTAAGAACGCTTTTCGCATTTAGGTGCCGATACGAGAGAACTAGCAATCCAAACCAAACTTTGAACAACTTTGAGGAATAATTATCTTCTTCACAGACGATATTCATGACAAACCAATTGGCGGCTGGGTAGGTAGGATCAAACGTTTGATGTAAGTACCTAGTAAGTATAATGTTTGTTTAAGGTTGAACTCACCTTTCACGTGATGTTTCAAAAACTCAAACGAAGCCGCCATTACCTACCTACCTCGAAAATCTAAAATCCTCGAAAACCTACAAAGCGAGCAAAAGTGATGGCTATAGTGTGTGTGTGCGCTTGGAATAAAACAATGTACAATGCGTTTCAAATAAGAATAGGATCGACTTAGCGAAATGTCGTGACGTCATAGCTGTCAAATCGAATAAATTGGGTAGGGTGCGCAAAACAAGATATTTTTTTAATAACATTAATTATTTACGAAAACATTTTTTTTTTCAATTCCGCTCATGTCTGCATCACTGTTTGTGTGGTCATCGTCAATAAATAACAACAATAACAAATTTAACAGGAAACGACCACGTAACATACAGAATTTTATTAACGAAAGAAACAGTAACACTCCACAAGCACTCAGTCTCACGAAGAAACACACCAACAACCACAGAGCATGTAACACCCAACAACGACAAGATGGCGGCTGGCATCTTCTTTACTTTCTGGTGAATTGTTGTCAACAATGAAAATAAGAAAGAAAGTAGCATAATTAAAAAAAAAAATTATAACTAATTTTTTTATGTTTTTTTCACTTTGATTTATCTAAGACTCGGGTTAAACAAAAAAAAAGTTATTGATACGCAAATAAGTTTTCTTTGCACACCGTACTTTTCAATCAACATTTGACAGATAGAGGATAGAGGTCATTGACGTTCCTATTCTTATTATATTGTAGTCTTTGTTTGAATCGCATAGTATGTGCCAAAACGAATTTACTCCTTTCTTAACAAAATAAATGAATTAAATTTAAAACTACTTTGAGTTAACTTTGATATGATAATTCTCTGTTTTAAAGCAAATTCCATTGAATAACTCTTAAAGCGTTACGAAAAGAGTAAAAAATAGATATAACTAGGTAGCAATTTTTTTGTATCGAGAAAAATTTATTGAATCGTGTATCTGGGGGCACGGAAGTGCCCCCACCAAGTCGAGCAAAAAGGGGCACGGCCGTACCATCCTTTTCTCGAAGCAGTTCAGGCCATTTTCGACACCCTATAACTTCGTTGTGGATAAAACTAGAGACCTGAATTTTCATTAATCAAGCAGGCATTGTATAAACACGGTTTCCTTTTACATGATACTAGACCAAAGAGTCAAAAAACATATACCAAAATGTTAAATCCCAAGTTATACGAAATAGAAAAACTGGCCAAGTGCGAGTCGGACTCGCACACGAAGGGTTCCGTACCACAAGGCAAAAACGCCGAAAAACCATGTTTGTTGTATGGGAGCCCCCCTTAAATATTTATTTTATTTTATTACTAGCTTCTGCCCGCGACTTCGTACGCGGATCCTGTTGCTTATGCCAGCGACAACGGGGTCGTCAAAATTGAAGATCTGAAACGTCTGATGTCGAATTCTAAGAGCCCGGGGACGGGACGGGTTGTAGTGTCAGCGAGACACCACAACCCGTTAGAATTTCCGCCTCAATGATATTTCTCTGCAGCGAGACGACTTTGAGCCGGGTCCCATTGCACAGTTTCGGCGGAGTGAGTTTCCGAAGAAGCATAATTGGGACACCGACCTTTAACTTAATGGTGTGCGCTTGTAGTCCACTTGCACTGAGGGAATTGAGAAATTCTACGGGGTAATGTGTGGCGTCATCTTGGTCGACAACAGTGTTTATTGAAGTGCAATTTCCCTCAATTTCCGCGAGAATGCATTCATTGATCGCTGAAGCTTGGTCGTTTCTGGGTGTTTAAATGGCTCGTGCACACACCCAAGAATTATGTTGGTGCGATATCCTATTGATGTCCCCGTACACCAGGCGAATCAAATCTTCTAAGGTAGACACCACTCTCCCAAGTATCTCAGGTAGAACCACCTGGCCACCATCTACTGGTAGCGTTCCCTCACTCAATTTTAAGAGAACATCTGAAAATTCTTGGGCGTGTACATTGCCGCCAAGATGTGCTCTCATATTCATCGTTAAGCACAACCTATGAACATGTGGCCATAAGAAAGAGTATTTCAACAAAGCATTCACCTCATCAGCCCTAGTTCCTCGCGTCACCACAGGCAGCGTTTGTCGGAAATCGCCGCTAAACAGAACTGTAACGCCACCCATCATTTGCTGGTTCCTGCGGATGTCCTGCAAAGTCCTGTTTACCGCCTCCACTGCTTTTCTGTTTGCCATAATGCATTCATCCCACACGATTAAACAGCAATCTTTAAGCACGCGCCCTTTGTCACTGTTGCGTGACACTGCACAAACAGGTGTTTCATTACTCTGTAAATCTATGGGAATCTTAAACGTTGCGTGCGCTGTTTTGCCACCAAGAAGCAGTGTTGCGGCGATTCCTGACGATGCTACTGCAATGGCAATCTTGTCTTGCCTCCTGACCTCTGCGAGAATGCCAGCGGTGACAAATATTTTCCCTGTTCCACCAGGAGCATCCAAGAAAAACATTTACCTTGGCCGAGCCGAGTCAAGGATGGTGTCGAAAATTTGCTTTTGCTCTGAGGTAAACTTAGAGACTGTCTGTGTAATGTCGGACTTAAAGAATTGCACCACCCCTTACTTCCCGTGGGTGTCGTAAAAGGCGACTAAGGGTCTTACCGGAGAATGGGCAGCAGCGTTCTCTATTTATTCCACCATCATACCATACTGCGATCGCCAACCCGCCTGCCAAGCGTGGCGATTATGGCAAACCCCCCCCCAAAATTGGGGGAGGCCTATGTCCAGCAGTGGACGTCTATCGGCTGAAACGACGAAACTTAGAGACATGGTCATTGACGACGGTACTCATAGCTCTTGGATCATAATTTATTTCAGAGTTGTACTCTCTGTTTCCAAGCTCTTGTACATCCAGATGTTGTGGAGTCGGTAGCCCATAATCCACCAGAGAACTGCCGCAGATCGAAATGACCATATCTTGAAGTGAACTAAGGCAACTGTTTAGAACGCGCTTATCAGTTGCCTCAGTATTATCTTCAGTAGTGCGTCTCAGACCTCTTAGGAAGTCTTCGGAGAGAAGATGGCGATATTTCTCCCACAACAAAAGCGGATTTGCAATACCGCAGAACACCAACATGACGACAAACAGATGTCGCAAACGACTGAGATTGTCACTAATGCTGGCCTCCTCAAGTGCGTTGTCCCAGTGCTGATCACCGTCGAGAAGGTGGCATACTACGCAAGCAGCGCGGTATGTGGGATACTCAATGTCATCGACTGTCCTTAGAAACGCAAATGATGTTGGGCTGTGCACTGTGTGCAGTAACATTCGCAAATAATAGCACTCGCCAGTATTTGGGTGCACAGTGTAAACCCGTCCCAATGCGGTATCCTTAAAAATTCCCGGAAACCCGTCCATGGCGTGTCCGCATCGACGTCGATTAAATACACCTCTTTGCTTGTCGTACGTGTAGTACGACGGCACCTCATCATAGGTGAGTGATCTAGCAAAGTTGTCCCCTTCACAGAGTCTGGAAAAGGCCAATTTCAGTCTATCAAAAAGTAATCTGTGAAGGCCAACAGGAAAATTAAACACATCAACCAACACAGACAACAAAGGTAACCCCCGTTTTTGTAGCATGAAAGCGGCACATCGGCACCTATAACATCACTTTTTGGGAACAAAACCATAGCGCGATCTAACTCGACGCCAACGCCATCCATCTAGTTAGAAAACGGAAACTACATAAATTATTTACCCAAATTAATTAAATTATGAAAAAAACTAAATTGTCGTTAATTTAACAGACAACTACATTAGTTTTGCATTACAAAAAAATATAGTAACAGCAGCAAGGATCAAAACTAAGAATTACATACTTAAATGAATTACCTACAATAAATGTGCTTGGTAAGATATAGCTTAGAACCAAAAGTTTGACTTGACTTCATGATAGTGTAGCTTGTTGTACCGCCAATCAATCTGTTTAGTAATATTGGTGTGAAACTCTCCATACAGTTAGATATAACATGTGAATTTCTCAGATTTCATAACAGTATCGTTCCTAATACACATAAAAAATGCAAAATAAAAAAAAAAGAATTTTACGATTTTTTAAAATAATATTTATGGGATTTGAACTCGCACCATTTAGTACGGTAAACGGTCGCCTGACCTTACCGCTAAATTCCCCGTTGACATATTGTTGAAATAGCTGTTCCCTTGCAATTTATAATATTACTGCCCCGCTCCTTTATAAAAATAGCGTGATTATTATGTTCCCAGAGTTAAAGTTTATTTTTAACTAAATAAATAAATAAACATGTCATTTTGTGCATTCAATTATTTTGTGCATTCAATTACGAACAAACACATTTTAAAATCAATATTGCTTACCTCCCATAACATACGGCGTGATAATATGTAGCCTAAAGCCTTCCTTGGTTTACTAAGAACGTTTTTGCTGAATTTCAATTCAATCTATCCAGTAGTTTTGGCGTGAAGCTGTACCATACACACAGACAATCAGACAAACAGACAAAAATTCTAAAAATTCACTTTTTGTCATCAGTTACGTTTTTCTAACAAAAGCCACTTATTTTTTCTCGAAAATTCACAATGTACAGTTTTTCTTTCGTTACTGTTTTATTATATGTATAGATTTATTATTAAAGTTAAAATACAACTGAGTATTTTGTGAATATTTCAAGTGCCTACCTGTTGCCATTTATGATATCGAGCAAAAAAAGGCAAAATATTCGCGTTTGTTGTATGGGAGCCCCCCATAAATATTTATTTTATTTTGTTTTTAGCATTTGTTGTTATAGCGGCAACAGAAATACATAACTTGTAAAAATTTCAACTGTCTGGCTATCGCGGTTCTTGAGATACTTGGTGACAGACAGACAGACGGACAGACAGCGAAGTCTTAGTAATAGGGTTCCGTTTTTACCCTTTAGGTACGGAACCCTAAAAACCGGGCAAGAGCGAGTTGGACTCGCACACCGAGGGTACCGCACCATCATGTTTTTAAATTTTCATCGGCGAGGCCTATTCGTCAGAGAATCTTAACACTGTGCACTGTGGTGTAGAATATTGCAGTTTTATGTCAGCGCCATCTCTTGACCGATAGTGGAAGTAATGTAACTTTTGTTGATGATTTTTGAAAAAGTGTGCTATTTAGAGACTTCGTTTTATTTTCCTGTAATCTTTACATAAACTTCTATCACATAGAATAATTTCAGATTTTTCTCTTTGCAAACTTCGGAGATAAGGGTATTTTTTTTTACATTTTTCATTAAAACTAGAAAACTAAGCGGCCTAAAAAAATGTTTGAGAATGTGCAAACTGCGCTCTTTCATATGATAAGTACCCCACATGCTCTAGTCGCCACTTTCAGTCCTTGTTGCCAAAATTGTTAGGCAAACCTCATCTAAAACTATTCCAAATTCAAGTTGATAGCATTAGTAGTTCTCGAGATATCCAGCTGTGACAGACTGTCTCACCATTAGGGTTCAGTTTTACCATTTTGGTACGGAACCCTAAAATCACATTTTTTTCAATATATCACCTTATAGAGCTAGTGCTATTTTCTAAAAAAAAATTTACGTAAAAACCTAGGTGCAGTGAGCTGTACTTCGACCTGTTCACGCTGAGATTTTTCTCGCGGTGAGATCACGACTTTGCGAGCCATCATACTGGTACCATTATAAAAACACTGCATTATTTAAATAAAACCAAATGTTATTAAGTTTCAATAATGTATTTCGTAGTTTCCATAAATTGATAACTATCCACTATCGGTGAGGTAACAACTCTTGTAGAACCATCTCAGCGAGCTACAAATCTAAATTCACAATCTAACTGGATAATTTGAGGGTGCATCCAAAACATCTTAATCAAGTATTTTCAATCGATCTACTTTTGATTCAGGCGGTTAAAACCATACTTGACGGTGTTTATATTAAAAAAGTATCAGTACTAAAAGAGTTTATAATAATATTAGTTTATGTGGATTTTATTGCTCTGCGATTGAGTAAATGTATTGAACACACCCAGCACGCGTTCACCGCCGCACAAACTCAAGGCGCACTCCCAAAACTACGTAAATAGTCACAATACATAACGAGAAATTTTTAAAGTGTTGTAGCGCTTCTGACTCGCAATCATTCTTTGGACCCAAAAAAAACTAAATACATATCTCCCATTTTACACAACTCAAGCCAGCATTTAACATTAATTCTTCTTTTTGTAAGTAATATTACCGATCAAATTAACAATCTAGGCACCCTGCGTAATATGCGTGCACAAGTTTCAATATGCGCATAACGTAAGTTCCCACTTCCCAGAAACATATTAATTGAAGTGATACAATATTCCAACATTTAAATATTATTCATATTGCAATGTAGGGACTGAGCGATATTTTGTTAATACATGTTTTAAAAAATATTTTATAATATAAATTTAAAACTCAATATACAATCCAAACAACTAAGTGGCTATAAATGCAAATTAAAAAATAAAACAATAGTATATCACAATGTAAAGTCGATAAGTTAACAAACTTATTGAGATATAAAACATGCCCTACGCAAATTCCCGCTCAGCCTCGCTCATTACTCATTTTAGATGTACAACACTAACAATAGGAAGGTATTTCAATTACAGGACTTTATTAAATTTTCTTAATTCAACATCCAACAGTTGTAAGTTACATAACAATTTAGCTACCTACACATAGTAATTTGTTCATATTAAATGCAGAAATGTAAATAAACACCTAAACTAAAGGTTTTTTGAGAAACAATTAGTTTACCACTTCAATATGAAGCAGGTATACAACCAACATAAATATTTGACGTTTTAATAAAATATCTGATAAGTGCCAATAAATCAATTCACATCTACATTGTTAAGGCTGCCTTTAACAGAATTTCATAAATATTTACAATATATTTCTGTGAACTACATGTGTAAGCTATTGTTAACTTTTGTGATAAACATTAAGAAAAGCACAGAACAGATATCAATTATTTAGTTACATCTTATGTTTGTCTACTGAATTGAAGAATAATTTGTGATATAAACTTGTATTTACTTGGTTAATGTGCACCTAAATAGTTATAATATATTGGGAAATAAAAGCTTTATTAAAGAAGCAGCTTTCTAGAATGGTTAACACCAAAAAGTCATTAAACAACGCGATGCGAGTCGGCGGCGGCGGCTAGGTACCAGTAGTCCACAACGAGAATACCATCTGCCACAATTTTTGATGACATCTAATAAATTGGTACTTAATTAAAATGATATGACACATTGAAATAATAGTATTCCAAACAGTCTTAAAGCTTCAACAAATAACAAAATTTTGGTAATGAACATAGGGGATATACGGATACATACAATGAGAACAATTACGAATAATATACTGAGCTCTCTGGCTAACTTGGACGGCCAGGTTCTATTCTCGTTGAGTATGAAGCAAGTGGTGAGGCAAGAGTCTAGCTCACAGTCCAGTCCAGTCCCCAGCGCTCTGATACCTTCAGTTGTGCTGCAGCTGCATCCTTCAGAGAGAACAAGTGTGTCATCTCTAGCTCAGTTTTGGCTAGTGAGATAGCCTTCTCAAATAATTCTAAGGATCGTCTCAGATTTCCTCTGGAAAAGAAATAATTAATATACAGTAATCTATCAGATACTAGTCATTGTTTAAATTCCCAGACATTGTGAGATTTCAGAGAAAAATGTTTTGAGAAAACAACTGCATAGAACACAAAAAAAGGACAAACGCAACTTTTAAACATGAATATTAAAATATAATGTATTGACTCTTAGACTAATAAAATAATAAATTAGTATTAAGATTATTTTTTTATCTATGGATATGCTATTGACCTTAATATTTTATATCTTGGGGTCAATCCCTGATAATAAGTTGCCATTTGCTATATTTATAAGTTCCACATATTTTTTATACTTTAATTATAAAAGGTGTTTCAACTATTACCAAATCACAGATCTATTTTATAAGGTTGATGTTTCTTACATAACAGTAATATAATACTCTCTTTACAAGGATAGTTTGAGATAAAGCTTCTTATCATATAATATATTTACTGGTATGGATGATAAAACAGCTCAGTGATAACAGTGGATAATACACCTATAAAGGATGTCAATAGTAAAGAAATACTACTGAGATATTAACTGATTTTCTATTGGGCATGAATCACAAGACAAATTTAACTATTAAGTATGACATGCAATGTAACTATGACATAATCATGATCATCCTCTTACTGCTAACTTAAATCAAAAATTATTTTAAATCTGTCTAGCTTACCTCTGTACTTCAATTGTACCCAATGTCTCATATGCAAAATCACATTTGTCATCCATTTCAATGGCTTTGTTGATCAGTTTCACAGCTTTATCAAAGTCTGTGCTCTTCTGAAGCTGCACCAGTCCTTTGTGCACATACAGAGTCGCATTATTGGGGTCTACTGAGAGGGCAGCATCAAAGAGTGCTTCAGCACGTCCCCACTCCTGCTGGTCTGATAATACTTGAGCAAACAAGATGTACGCTTCAGCGCACCGAGGGAATCTCTCTAAAGCCCGTTCAAAGTCAGCTCGCACTTGTGTCAGAGCTCCAACATTCTTATTTATCTGTGCATGTCTGTAATCAGCATAACACTTCTGTATGTAAGCAATGGAAAAGTCTGGGTTCAACTCAACAGCCTTTGCAAACTCAGCTGTGGCCTCATCCATACGCTCCAGGAGTAAATACACTTGTCCTCGGTGATGATAAATGTCAGAGTTATTAGGATCAAGCTGTGCAGCCTTTGCGAAATCCTCTAAGCAGCGTTCAGTGTTTTCCAATTGTGTAAATAATGAAGCACGCTTGATCAAGGCATTTACCTTAACTTTAGTAGAAGCATCACTATCAATAACCTTTGCAAGATCTGCCTGGGCCTCATCATGTCTGCCTAGTAGAAGATAGAAGGTGGAACGCAGCAACAAGGCTTCATTTTTGTATTTAGCATCAGCATCTTTCAGTTCCTGAGAGCATGCCTCAACAATGGAATCATAATCTTGAGCATCAAGCGCTTGCTTGGCTTTAGCAAAGCCACTGGTAGCTTTATCATCAAGTAGCAACTTAGTAATGGGATCCTCAGAGAAGGCTGAGAAGTATGTTTTGATGAAATGTTTAGATGGCATGACTGGGCGACGTTTGGCAAGGGCTTCACGAGCATGCTGCCTGCCTAGAGCCTTTAAGATTCTGTCAGCATTAACGAGAGAACTCTGTACCTGGAACCTTTCAAGAATGCAGGCAGAAGTAACATCTTCAAGAGCCAAAACAAGATCACCACTTTTCTCAGCAGCACGGGAGCGTCTCAAGAAAGCTTTAACATACTTCTCATTAAGTTTAAGAGCAAACGTACAATCTTCTTTAACTTGCTCCCACATTTCACGTTTTTCGTAACATGCAGAACGATTCTGATAGAAAGTGGCAAGGTCGACGTGACGGTCAGGTGGGCAGGCCTCGATCGCTTCGTTGTATAAAGCTATAGCTTTATCATATTCTCCTGCATGGAAAGCCCGGTTTCCGGCACCTTTCAGTTTCATAGCGCGGTCGATAGCGCTCTCGGAAACTTTGGCGTTATTATCTTCATTATCCAATGAAATGGTAGTCTTCGCTTTTAACTCGGACACTTTTTTCTTTTCTGGATCTTCTAATCTGTTTCTGAGATAAAGGTAACCTAAACCGATGGCAAGAGGTGCGCCAAGAAGAATTGCCAGTTGCCATTTAGGAAAAGGTGTACTGCCTGTTGACGCCATTTCTTCTGGGAAATTGCTTTAAGAGATACAAAACCATAAACGATTCACCATTAAGTTTATCACTATTAAAATATCGTAAATACAGAACACCTAATTTATGATTTTCTTTACCGTTCTTCCCATTTCATTGATGTCTTCACGCACGAAGGTAAAGCAAAACATAGACAATTTTTTGACATTTAATAATTTTTTTAAGTATGAATCATGTCATGTGGATCTAAACTGCCAGTGTCTTTAGCTTTATCAGTGATGATGAAAGTACTTACTAATTGCATGATGAAAAGCTAAATTAATCAGCTAAATGATCGAATGCGTGATGAATGATGATTGACCAATTAACAAAAATCTACTGACCTTCTTAGACAAGCCCTTTTACGTAGTTTGGGGTTATAGAGGTCAGTGGGGACCCCCAAACTCTGCAATTCCCCCATGGAATTAGTATGTACTATGTCTTGATTCGCCCTTGTGATTGTGCAAATCAAATATCGTGCTCTGTCCCATCACTAACTGTCAGTAAGTGTCACTGTCAGTGTAGTAGTCAATGCTGTCATGTCATTGTCACTATTGTCATTGTCAGTAACGGTCTGATCACGTCTTCTGTGTTCCTATAATTTGCTTCTTTGCTTTTTCGAATAGATACTATGTTATCTAATGAGATTGTTTCATAGTAATCTTGTATCTAATAATATTATGATATTTTACAAATATTGATTAAAGTTGGTCGTTCCATAAATGCGATATAAATAACCTCTTTTCGCTTTCATAATAACTGTTTGATTACTTTTTCTACTTGATATACATATAAATAGCTGAATTATTATCAAATAAATAGAACACAAAAATGTTTAGTAATAAAGTATTGCATTTTGTGAGTATTCTCTATTTTTTTATCGAAACTATAAATGTTTGACTAGAGTACTAACATTGAAATAATTTTATTAATTTTCAGATAAAACTTCGTCAATGTTTGAAACCTACTAACTTACGCAATCTCAGCATGCCAGCAGTTCATAGTCAACAGAAAAGATTTAAAAGTGATTTATATGAACCTGATTATTTAATTGTGAGTAAATTAGTTTAAAACAAATTCATTACCTGCAATAATATGAATAGAAACGCATTGTATGAATATGTTAGTCATAATCCTCCTGCTTGTCTGTGTGGTGCAGGACTTAAAGAATAGCACCACCCCATACTTCCCATGGGTGTCGTAAAAGGCGACTAAGGGTCATACCGGAGAATGGGCAGCAGCGTTCTCTATGCATTCCACCACCATACTTTACTGCGATCGCCAACCCGCCTGCCAAGCGTGGCGATTATGGCAAACCCCCCCCAACTTCGGGGAGGCCTATGTCCAGCAGTGGACGTCTTTTGGCTGAAATGATGATGATGATGAATCCTCCTGCCCTCATCCCAATTAATTACTACCTTCCTAGCCACTATTTCATAACTAGCTTGCCTTTTCATAAAGCTTTCCAAATTCAAAGGTCCAACATTTCCATAATGCTAGAAATAGTGGGATAAGTAGCATAGAATATTAAAGAGACATAGTGTTTTAACCCTATATTCATCAGGATGGAATGAGACACATACCTGAAAATTGTCTCACCAAGCTAAAAAGCCCAATCAGATACAAGTATCAGACAGAGAAGTGAATTATTGCTGAGTGCAACAGATGGCCACAGTCCAGAAAGAGAAAAATAATAATATCTAGTTAATGCCTGGCATGTATTGCAATGCCTTTTTTTTTTGTTAACAACGTTCTTCAAGGTCCACACTACAACTTACCAAAGTTTCATCACAATAGGTTGAGCCGTTTTCGAGTTTTAGCAATACTAATGCATCACAATTGATTTGTAGCAGTATCTACAACGCCACATGCAAACTACGCGTCATACTGACGTCACGCAAAATCCTACATCTTGCAAGCAGAGTTTACCGCGCAACTAGCATATATACAACGGCCCAACATGAATCATCGGGCTGTTGCCTGCCAGACACAAAACCTGTCTGGTCGGAGGATTCTCCTTTTTCTATAGAGCATGAGTGAACTTTACTTTTTATACAAATAGATAAGTGAGGTAAAAGTAGAAACCTTTTTTATTTCAGAGCATGGAACCTGATGAGCCGGTATATGATTGCCTGAATCTGCAGTTGAAAGGGTATGACTTTGCTCTGTTGGAAGCCTGCCAGAGCCAAATCCATAGATATGCTGAAGTTATGGGGATTCAAGTGGATGAATGGTACATATACATTATGATATTTTAAAGGGAATTGAATGCGTGGCCACCATATTGAAAAAAAAAATGGCGGACAGGTAGATATGCCACAGACTTTGAAAGCCCTTTAATTGTTCTGTTTTTACCTATTTACATTTTTTTTTTGTTTTTTTTTAATCATCTTTATTTACCTACCTACTTGTATAACTTTGATTTCAATAAAGTCAGCTTAATTAATTTTATTGTGTTGTGCATACACATATTTTATTTGGGTTTATTAATTCTGTTAAAAAAACAATAGAGCTGTACACTGTCATCATCATCATCATCTGCCTAGCCTTTTCCCAACTATGTTGAGCTGTACACTGTATTAAACTTAATTTATTTCCATTAGTTATTATGATCTAATAATTATTAACGCTTAATATTTTGTTTTTGTTAAGTTGGGCGACACCAGCACAGCAGCTGAAAATACAAAGGTTTAAGCCAGGTGGTACTGCACTAGATGCTGAGTACCATCTTAATGTTTATGAGAGAAATGTGCAGGTAATTTATTTATAAGAATCATTTTTGTAACATTATACCCTTGGGAGCCAATTAGGCCAACCACTAAGTCTGGTCAATAGCCTAAACTAAACCCATGTTGATTATACTAACAAAATGAAATTGTTTATTCTGTAAATAAGCTATTGGAATCACTTTTACACATCATTTATTATAAAAAAATAAGCTAGATGAGGTTGTTACAAACTCAGATGTCATAGTTTCTTAAAGTCCAGAAATAATCTTGGTCAGATCAACAGTATTGAAAAATAATAATAATACCACCCTCTAATTGTTCAACTACAGGCCAAAGGCCACTCACACAGAGAAATACAGGCTTTGGTCACCACTTAAACATGACAGGTTGATGATTTCAGACTTATTGACCACTACTTACGCCCCGCGGTTTCACCCGCGTAAATGTCGATCCCGTGGGAATATCGGGATAAAAAGTAACCAATATGTTAATTCAGGGTGTCAACTACCTCCATACAAAATTTTATCAAAATTGGTCCAGCTGTTTGAGCGTGAAGAAGTAACAAACATATAAACACTCACACACACCCCCACACACTCACAAACTTTCGCCTTAGTGTGATAAGTCCACATTTCCTCATGTTTTTTTCCTTCACTGATGTCAGTAATGTCCAAGATAAACTCAAAAAGTACTTACATATGAAATGAAAAAGTCACATTGGTACTTGCATGGATTTGAACCCACAACCCACTACTCCAAACATCATTAACAAATTAATTTTAAATAAACCGGCCAAGTGCGTGTCAGGCCACGCACAGTGTAGGGTTCCGTTTCTGTTGTTCTTTATTCTGAATATCTATACATATAATAAATCTGTAGAAGGGTCAATTCTGTACATTGAAAATATTGAAAAAATAAATAGCGGGGGGTGTTGCTGGATCGATACCAAACCCAAATATGTGATTAAAAAAATTTTTGTCTGTCTGTCTGTCTGTCTGTCTGTCTGTCTGTCTGTCTGTATATGCAGGCATCACGTGAAAACTAACGGTTCGATTTCGATGAAACTTGGTATAATTATACCTTATTATCCTGGGCATAAAATGGGATACTTTTTATCCTGGAAAAATACGTAGAAAAAAAAAATCTTATTTTCAGTTTTATTCATAGACGTTGTCCTGTAGAACCGCGAACACACGTTGCATTACCCGCAGTGGATAATTTTCCATTTCATTTTAAGAGAATACAGTTTCCTGTAGCTTTGTGTTACACCATGACAATAAATAAGGCTTAAGGTCAGACCCTAGGAGTTGCTGGCGTAGATCTTACCGCGAGTTGTTTTTCACACGGGCAACTTTACGTAGCTCTTTCCCGTGTGAGCAGTCCAAGAAATCTTCATGTTCATATTCCGGACGAGCTCACTAACAATGTTGTGTATGCTGAAGCTCTCAATTAACTTTCTGTCGCATTGTCACGATCACTTTTTTATTATTGCAAACTTTTCGTCACTGTCAGTAATTTACTGCTACATGCTACTTATCAAGGTCGGAATTACTATGAAAAAAATACTTACTACAGAACGCGAGCTCAACAGCAGTAGCTCAATAGAGGGATCTCCTTAATTATTATAGGCTTAGCCGTATTTGGGTCCAATAGATATTTATAAGATGTCATTGTCAGAGTTACTCAAAATGGAGAAATAAACCATCCACGCGAAGACCGACATCCGCGCGGACGGAGTCGCGGGCGGAAGCTAGTAATAAATATATGTAATGGTAAAGGTATTAGGGGTTATAATAACAAAAATCGACTTTAAATTTGAATACCTTGCAAGAAAATCTTTACATGGCGATCTACAAAAGTGACGTCACGGCACAACGCCATCTGTTATTAAATAGCGATACTAAACACAACAAAGTATTGATTTTCGAAGATACCTAATTATTTAAACAGATTTGACATTAACTAATAAGAACCACTTTCTTCCTTGTAAAGCTAAAAAATAAGAGTACGATTGCTGCCCAGTTATTATTTCAATTCACAAAATTGTAATTCGAAAATTAAACAAAGTTCGTTTGTGACTTCTACAGGTACTTGAATGAAAGCGTAACCCGTTGGTACAACGCCATCTAGCGGCATGTTGTGAAACTCATGATAATTTATTATACTGCTAAACCAATAAAGTATCTTAATCACTATACTTTTCCTTTAAAGTACTATACTTTTCCAAAATTTTATTTTACCACTTTGTCGGCATAATTGATATACACACTCCTACAAAATTACAGCTGTCTAGTACTAACGGTCTCTTAGCAAAACCTCGGACAGACAGACAGGCAGACAGACGGACATAACCTTTCCTTGTAGGAACTACGGACAGAACCTTAACAAGAAACACTTTCCGACATAATTTTTATTTTCAAAATATTGTGAGACAGTAATTCCATTAGTTAGGTGATCACCATAAAAAGTAACAATCATTTATTTAACCTGAGAATATACCAGATTACTATAAGAAAAGGTTCAATATATCATCATCTGCCTAGCCTTTTCCCAACTATGTTGGGGTCGGCTTCCAGTCTAATCGGATGCAGCTGAATACCAGTATTTTACATGGAGCGACTGCCGTATTACCCAGTTACTGGGTAATACGATACCCCTTGGTAAGACTGGTTGTCAGACTTTCGGGCTTCTCACTATCCGTAACGACTGTCAAAGATCCACGAATGACAGCCGGGACCAACGACTTACGTGCTTTTCGAGGCACGGAGCTCGGAGGGGTCACGGTATGTAAAGGTCACCCATCCACAAATCAACCGCGGCAAGCGCAGCTTAACCCGATCGATCGACCTGTGCGGCTGTTATTATTTAGCCAAGGGCCCCTTTAAAGGTTCAATAGAAGCTGCTCTCAAAAGGAGATCGGTATGTTTTTCTTTTTAACTGGTTCTCACGGAAATTCTTGTAATAAAAAAACGGTCAAGAGCGAGTCGGACTGCCGCACCGAGGGTTCCGTATTATGAAACGTGAAATGTTTTAAATTTTCATCGGCGAGGCCTATATTCGTCAGATAATGTTAGCACTACGGTGTAGAATATTTTAGTTTTAGGTCAGCACCATGTCTTGACCGATAGTGGAGCTAATGTAATTTTTGTTGATTTCTGAAAAAGTGTGCTATTTAGAGACATCGTTTTATTTTTCCTGTAATCTTTACATAAACTTCTATCACATAAAATAATATCAGAATTTACTCTATGCAAACTTCGGAGATAAGGGGAACGGTATTTTTTTTACATTTTTCATCAAAAGTCGAAATCTTTGCGGCTTAAAAAAAAAAAGAAAAAATGTTTGAGAATGTGCTAACAGCGCTCTTTCATGTGATACTCCACATGCCCAAGTATGAATTTAAGACCACTATTCAGTCCCCGTTTAAAAAAAAAAAATTCTTTCTTCATCATTTCAGCTGAAAGACGTCCACTGCTGGACATAGGCCTCCCCCAAAAGGGGGGGTTTGCCATAATCGCTACGCTTGGCAGGCGGGTTGGCGATCGCAGTATAGTATGGTGGTGGAATGCATAGAGTACGCTGCTGCCCATTCTCCGGTACGCCCCTTAGTCGCCTTTTACGACACCCACGGGAAGTATGGGGTGGTGTTATTCTTTAAGTCCGGCACCACACAGACATTTCTTTCTTATTTGCAAAATATTTGGGCAAGCGTTATCTAAGACTATTCTAAATTTATAATTGATAGCATTAGTCGTTCTTGAGATATCCAGCTGTGACAGACGGACAGACTGAAAGACTTTCGCACCATAAGGGTTCCTTTTTACCATGTCCTGCAGATCTGGTAGCGTCGCCGCGTCGTGTGACGAGTCATTGAGATCCCTAAAATAAGGTTGAGCTACACGAATGCATGCATGCATACCTCTGTTGGGACAGGTCAACTCAAAGCTGCAAAGGCTCTTTCTTCTAAAGGCCCTTCCATAGTACAGACATGGCCCTGCATAGATAGACTCAAATCCTATATAATATAATGTTTGGTCTTTAAAAGAGACCATAACCTGACTTTGTTTTGACATATCTTCTCAGGGTTCAGTCAGCTAGGACATGCCGGCGCCATCTGGTTTTTAAAATATCGACGTCTAAAAGTGTCTTCTTACATAAATAAACATTCATTTAATTTCAAGTCTGAAGTCAAGTCCAAAGTTTTTTTTACATTACAGGTAACTGATGTTCCGGCGTGGGCTCTGGGCACGTTGCTGCGCGTGGCTCGTGCTGTGATGCCCGAAGGCTGCACGTTGCGCGTGCATGAGCACGAGATCGCGCACGAAGAGGTGCGCTACGTGCCCGATAACCAACTGCTTGATCTCAAGCAGCAACTTCAAGACATGGGCGGCAGTCGCGCCGAAAGAAAAAAGAAGAAATAAAATGTTTGTTGTTTTTATTGTAATAAGTAGTGTGTACGTTAGCAGTAATAGAATAAATGGTTTTATATGTTATGTACGCCTGTTTATTTAAAAAAAACTCGTTTGTAGCTTCGGTGTTTCAGCCGTAAGTACCTACTAACTTATAGTTGCTTTTAGCACAGTATAAAAAGATACAGTAGGACGACGCCTTTGATCTCGTGGTAAATGCACAGAAATAGACGGGGTAATTTGCTAGTCTGTGGTAGGTATTTGACATCGGCAGAGCCATCTGCCACCTATGCTTGTTGTCGGTTTTTGTGGCACGGATCAAAGTGTTTCAGCCCGAGCGCCCGGCGTGTATCCACACGTCTGCCGATGCATCAGTATTATCGTAGTCGTGAATGAGAGTGCATGCGTGCTTCTTGCAGTTTTTTTCTCGTTTACCTATTAATCTCGTTCGCTGAAATGGCTAATATGAGCACAGACTAAACATTTCAATTCCTTGAGTTGTATCAAAGAGAAAACTGCATGTGGAATCCGAAAAATAAGTACTACAAAATTAAAAATGTTGTAAGTTTAGACCTATACAATTAATTAAAATAATTTAATTATTTCAATTAATTGATTATGTTGAGGCTACTCTAAATTGGATATTGTAATTGCAAATTGGACATCTAACAGAGGTACTTGGTAATTGGGCATCTAACTAGGTAATTTTTATTTCGGTTGGAATTAAAACAACTTAAATAATTATGTACTTTCATGACATACTATGCACACTCAAAAGTAGTTAAAAGTACTAAATAAATAAATAGCTGCCGCAGCTACGGTCTCAACATCCATTTTTTTAATGTTGCGTGCGTACGAGTTGCGTCTGTCGAGAATTAACACAGACTGAACGACCAACAGACGTGTGGTCGGCTCGTGGTGAACCATCAGCTGATGCATCTGACGACGTCTGCGCACGCATCTGCCGCCGACGTGTAGAGGAGGCATAAGCATCACCGCGACAGCTAGGGTTGTCTCAAGTAAACATTATTAATTTATTTATTTGAGATCAACATTATTATAAACAACTAGCTGACCCGGCAAACGTTGTTTTGCCATATGAATTATTTCTAGCTGCCCGGCGCTACTTCTTTTATGCGTGGTTTTTCTTTTGCGTGGTGTCCTACCCCTTACCCTAACCTACTCCTACGCCTACCCTACTCCTACATTACTCCTACCCTACTTCTACCCAACTCCTACCCTACTTCTAACGTACTCCTACCCTACTCCTAACCTACTCCTACACTACTCCTACCCCACCCCTACCCTACTCCAACACTACTCCTACCCTACTCCTACCCTGCTCCTACCCTACCTCTACCCTACTCCCATAGATAAATTAATTTTTTCTCTGCGTAAGAACCATCCTCGTACTTCAAGGAACATTCTAAAAAAGGAATTAGCGAAATCGGTTCAGCTGTTCTCGAGATTTGCGCTTAGCAACACATTCAGCGATTCATTTTTATATTATAGATAATTAACAATTATCAAAATATCGTCTTTTTGTGTAGGTATCAGCCGCTCATGTATGGAACTGTAACTGTACCTACATCTTTATAAATGGGCGATTTTCATCCGTGCGAGGCAAATTGTTGAAATCGCAGAATTTTGTTAATGCGATATGACGACTTGCAATCTTTCACAGCACACGTTATATGCACCATTTAAATTATTTATTATGCATAAATTAAAACAATAATAAAATCAACACCGAAAAGTCGAAATACGAACTACTAACACGGTGGCAGTATGCAGCACGGGCTCGCGCGTCCCGCGTCTCGCCCCTCACACCCCGCACGCAGTGCCGGATTAGCCGATGAACAAATTATGCAATTGCTTAGGGCACGTCTCGGGGGGGCACCATAAGGCAGAAACAGCACCGAAACAATATTTGTAAGATATTACAAGACCTAAAAGTCACTCTAGAGATGTGCGCCAATCTTTACAAATCGCTCGTCGATATTTTGGAAAAATACGAGTCGACTAGTGGATAGGAGGGCCTACAGGCGTGGATTGCTGAGGGCGCCAAGTAGTCTTAACTGCCCGCACGATTGCCCTGTCTAGACGTCTTCGTCGGACGACTACGATGTATAGACTGTGCCAAAGACTACAATATAATGCGTGCTTTTAGTTACTACTTAATTGAAAACTGACAGCAGCACTCAAGAATCCCCTGAAAAAGGAAAAGGGGATGAAATGTTTATCTGTATTATACCTTTGTAGTCGGTAGATAATATATGCATTTTAGCAGTTATAGTCGTAGAACGTTGTTTATTTCACCTTTTTATATGGCGCGGAAACGTGGTGCATTAAAAGCCGCGAAAGCAGTAAGATCGATGTTTTCGAGATATGGCGTCAGCGGAGGCTACATCGTTATACCATGACCGCCATGAGAACGAATGAATCCATACTGGAGGAACTCAACATCACGAAGCGGCTATCTACAATATGCCATTAGGAGCGTGCCCTCAGCTGTTTCGGACATATTGTAACTAAGCATGGTCTGGAAAGGTTTATGATACTGGGCCGGGTGGAAGGAACACGCGCTCAAGGTAGAGCACTGGCAAGATGGTCAGACGCGATCAAGAATGCTGTTGGAGGCATCTACCGAGCGGTCCACACTGCAGAAGACCGCATAACTTGGATTGGGGACGCGTCATTGTGGTCGCGATCCTCAGCAGGGAACGACGAAGAAGTCGTAGAACAAAACTGCAGTATTAAATTCAGCCATACTAACTAGGTAAGTACCTACTACGCAGGTACCTAGTAGCCTGTGAAACGGAAATACTGTTTTAAAAAGTTTCGTACCTAGTCGCTTACTATGTAATCGTAGCGTAGCAATAGTTTGCTACACAAAGGCTTATGACTTATGACACAAGCAGTTACATAAATGTTATAATGATTACGTCCGGATGAGACACAAGTACACGACTGTGCAAAAAACCTGCAAATGTTTCCACTTTCACCCTACTTGCGTGATCTCTACTCGGCTTCCTCAATTCTGATCATTAATGATAATTTTTCCCAGACTAATGACAATAGGGAAATTACAAACAATTTGTTTTAAGTGCTGAACATCTAAATTCTATAAAGCAGTTAGGTACCAACCAGTTATTACCTACTTTGTAATAAATTCTGAATTTGTAATAATCGCTTCGATATTTTTAGGGTTCCGTACCCATATGACTTGTACAGACGCCAGCACATCAAGCTACCCGAAACTGTCAAATTTTCCCAATCAACATTGAACTTTACGCTTTAGGGATAAAGTTGAAAATCTGACAGATTGTAGTAGCTTGATATGCTGGCGCCTGTACTATTATAATACCTATATTCTGCGCCATACCGATACGGTGCTAACAGGACCCTATCTGTCCGTCCGCCCGTCAGCGGGCTCAGGGGTTTCCATACAAGAAACGTGATATTTTTCGGCGTTTTTGCCTTGTGGTACGGGACCCTTCGTGTGCAAGTCCGATTCGTGTTGAGGATTCTAATCAAGTAGGTAAACGTACCTCGTCTCAAAACATAATTCCATAGGTAGGTAGGTCTGGCCCACGGAACAGCACCCTAATTGCGTAACACACTATCAATCTCAAGGGGGCCTAAAAAGGCCACTTTGGAGAATCATAAAAGGATAACATTATGAATTATAAAATGGCGAAGACAGTCCGTGTTTTTCTTTTTTTCGCTGCACTACGTAGGTACAATCAAAGAGATTGGGATTGGATTTGGATTGGATCGATTGGTATTTTAACACACAAAAAAAATAACTGAAAAATGCTTCACCAATGGGATTTGATACGATTAACTTAACAGTTAAAGTCTGTCCATTATGTTATCCTGTTAGGATTCTGCCAAAGTGGCCTTTTTAGGCCCCTGAATCATTTTGAAGGATATTGCTGATTCATTGCTTCATATGTTCGAAAAATGTGTGTGCTTAACAACGTAAATATAACGCAATGAATGTTGTGGAACTGTCAAAATGAAACCCATTAATACTAATCATCTACACTGTTTACATGGTTTACACCATTCCTCATAATATCACGCCTGTACGGTTTTAGGGGTAAACAGATGTGTACAGCAGACTACGCAGTAAGCCCTCATTTTGCAACTTATTTACGGATTTACGTCAATATTTCGGACACAATAACCAACTAATTTTCCGTCCCCAGCCCATATTTATCTCAATTAATACAAATAAAACAATTTAAGAAAATGAGACTAAAAAGCACAAAATAAAATGAAAACAAACAATGGGGTCTTCAATGAAGTTGTAGTCAAGTCAACCTTTATAACATCCATGCCCCCGTCAAAAAGGTTAAATTAAAACGCCCACCTGCACCATGGATGACTAGAGGTATACAGATGGCAATGCGACGTAGGAACCGCGCGTTCCGTAAATTTAAAAAGGATCGTACTGACGAAAACTGGAAATCATTTAAGGCTGCAAGAAATAGATGTAATCAGATGATACGCAATGCTAAACGCCGCCATATTCTTGATACTATCAATTCTTCGTCTTCTGCCGATATTTGGAAATTTCTTGGAACTCTTGGTATCGGCAAATCGTGACATTTAGATCTTCCTAGTTCAATTGACTTAGACGATCTCAACCGGCATTTCTCCACTGTTTCTACCATGGATAGTCTAACCAAGCAACAAACTCTTTCTTTGATTTCTGGTCTATCGCGTCCTCATACTAATTCTTTCAGTTTCACTCCAGTTGAACCGGGAGAGATCAGAAAGATCATTCTCTCCATCAAATCAAAAGCGGTGGGATGTGATAATATCACCCGTGGTATGATTATTACTATTCTGGATCATCTCCTACCCGCGATTACCCACATTATAAACTTTTCCTTATACTCCGGAGTATTCCCTTCCCTATGGCGCAAAGCCTATGTTCGTCCACTACCTAAGGTTTCCAATCCCTCTCTTCCTACCGACTTCCGTCCAATTTCTATCCTTCCCTTCCTATCCAAAGTGCTCGAGGCCTGTGTCCTGTGTGTGTATTAGTCCTCTCCAATCTGGATTCAGGCCTGGGCACAGCACTGTTTCCGCACTTCTTAAAGTGACTGGCGATTTAAGGGCAGGACTGGTAGACACCAAAGTTACTGTTCTAGTATTGGTTGATTTCTCAAATGCCTTCAATACCGTCAGTCATGACATCCTGTTAGCCATTCTGTCCTACATTATGGTCTCTCCCGAAGCACTGGAATGGTTCTCCTCTTACCTTCAGGAACGTCAGCAGTCCGTTTATGCTGGAGATTCTTTGGAAACTGGCGTTCCTCAAGGCGGTATACTTTCTCCTTTTCTGTTTTCAATTTTTATTAATCTTATAACTTCCGAACTTCAGTGTGCGTATTATCTGTATGCAGATGACTTGCAGTTGTACTATCAAGGTAAAGTTGATGAATTACCTGGCGCTATCGACAAATTAAATAAGGACTTGATAGCCATAAAAACCTGGTCTGATAGATTTGGCTTAGCTGTAAACCCTACGAAGTGTCAGGCGATCATCATTGGCAGTTCTCGTAGTATTAGCAAGGTAGATAGTACAACCTTGCCGCCAGTTCTATTCAATGGTACGATCGTTCCTTTTGGTACTGACGTGAAGGACTTAGGCTTGCACATTGATTGTACTCTAAACTGGCGGACTCAAGTTGCTAGGGTGAGTCAGAAAGTTACTGGAACGCTGCGGGCTCTGTACCGTTTGAAAAATCTATTACCATCAAGTACGAAGACAATGCTTGTACAGTCCCTTATTTTCCCTATCATCGATTATGGTGATGTGTGCTACTATGACCTGAATGCAGATCTCCTCAACAAACTTGACCGCCTTCTCAATAATTGCATTCGATTCGTTTTCAATCTGCGTAAATATGATCATGTCTCTGCGCATCGGTCGCTTCTAAAGTGGTTACCCATACGCCAGCGCAGAGAGCTTCGGGCGCTGACCACCTTGTTCTCATTTCTTGATTCTCCATCTTCCCCTAGTTATCTAGCCCCCCATTTTCAGTACATTTGCGCCAACCACAACAGAAATTTACGTTCATCACACAATCGTCTTCTCCTATGTCCCACTCACCGCACAGACTTCATTCACTCTTCCTTCTTCGTTCAGTCTATCTCTCTGTGGAATGCGCTCCCCCAGGAAATCAGGATGGCAACCAACCGATTATCTTTTAAAGTTAAGGCTCGCGAGCACATTCGCAAGAAGTTTGTCTTATTTCTTTTTAGTAAGTATCTTCATGTATTTATGTATATTTATTTGTTCTTATATTTATATGTAATTAGGTATATATTATATTCATAGTTTTAATAGGTATATGCGTATTTTTATATTTAAAATATTTATTCCTTAATGTTCTTGATTGCACCTACCACTCTTTGTCTCTGCATCACCCAAAGGTTGACTGGTAGAAAATGCCTATGGCATTAAGTCCGCCTCTGTACATTTATGTGCTTGAAGTATTAAATAAATAAATAAATGGGTCGAATATAGAACATCCTTTTCTGAAGTCTGACTACTTTAAAGGACATTCTTTTCAAACGAAAAGCATTCTGCAAACGTTTGTTTTTTTACCCGACTGCGCGACGCAAAGGAGTGGTAATTTGTTCATCAGTCTATGTATGTATGTATGTTTATATGTTCCTTTGAAGCACTATACAGACCAAACGCCTGGGCCGATTTTTATGATTCACACGTTAATCGATTCCTCTTAGTCTGGCGAGTGTCACTAAAGACATGACGTTAGTGAAAATTCAATATGGCGACTACTGGACGCCATATTAAATATTTTTTTTTTTTTTTTTTTTTCAAAACCTATCGAGTGGGGTATCAAAATAAAGGGTTTTAAAAGGTGATTACAAAAATATATACAACATTATACTTAAAAGCAATTCAAAGTGACAAATCGCAAAAAAACACCTACCAAGAACTAAATCGTCTGCGAAATCTTTCAAATTTGGAAACTAAAAAGCTGGAAATAAAAAAAGTTATTTAAAAAATCAAAAAACCCGACTGCGGTAAAAAACTTAAGTTAAAAGAAACTGAAAAGCTAAAAACAAGCCCATTTTAAATTAAATAAAAGTTGGAAGCAGGCGGGACCCATTTGAATTTGAAAATACAATAAAAATGATGTGGGTCCCGCCGGCTTCCAACTTTTATTTAATTTAAAATGGGCTTGTTTTTAGCTTTTCAGTTTCTTTTAACTTAAGTTTTTTACCGCAGTCGGGTTTTTTGATTTTTTAAATAACTTTTTTTTTGTTGTCTAATCGTGAATCGCTAATAATGTTGCGGTATTCATGCAGGGTACAGAAGGCAGCACGTCAATTTCAGCAATAGGGTCAGCAGGGCCCTATTTCTCGAAACTATAAGTTTACTAGTTAGGTACCTACTATTGTAAAAATTACAAGTCCTAATACTTATTTCCTGTTTCTCAAAATCAGGTACTGGACTAATAACTAGTAATAGGTAGTAGCAGACTAATGAAAAATATTAGGCTGGCTTGGCTGAATAGGTACACATAATATAATATGAAACCCATGCCTTTTTACTTCTAAAAAAAATACGGACAAAGTTCCCGCCACTTTTGGATTCGTTTGATTTTGTTTTTTGCACACTGGCGGTAAAAGTGGATTGTTTTATTTAAAGTAAATTATTTTATTAAATTCAATTTACCATGGATCTAAAGCTAATGGTTTTGAGAAGTGTCGTTTCAGCCGATAGACGTCCATGCAGTTTGAGAAGTGTATTAGAACCAAAATACATTATGTTTGGGGGTTTCTCAAATGTTGTATAAGTGTTTCTGGTTAAAAAGACTAGACGACGACGGCGAATTATTATTGTATCTCCTTCATTGTCGGAAGTGTCCGAATCTGACCACATTTTATAAAATTTGCTTGGTAATAAATAATATTAATATTTTGTCTAATAATTTTGGCTATTATTTTTACAAGCCTTCTAAGACTAATAGCTTTATCAGAGTAATTTACAAGAGTGGGTATTTAATAACACATTTTTTTATGAAACCAAATTGAATTTACTTAAACTCCATTTATTATAGCATTAGAAAAAAGAGGCTCGTAGAAGCAGGAATGCAAAACATTTTATTTCATAGTTAAGATAACTGCTAGATCTAAGACAGTAGGTACTAAATACTTAGATAAACGAAATAAAAGATTTTTTGTAAATTATGCTTTATTTATTAATAATATATTCATCACACATACTTACAATGTACACCAAAACGACTGAATGAGACCACCAATCACGTCATGATGATTTAAATGTAAGTAGGTAATTAAGATTATAGGAAATAAAAGTCATGTTTTAACAATATTTTAATGAAAATAATTTACAACACACTATAGTTGGTGTAACTTCTTCGTCTTTATCATAGAATTTAGTCACTATCATCAGATGATGAAGATGAAGAAGTTTCACCGACGTTAATTATAAATACAACTCAATTATTCCGTACCCCATAGAAAATTTCACTGCTGGAAATAGTTCTCATTTCTACTATAAAAAGTAGCAACAACATTTTATAACTTTAAAAGTTCGCTTTGCAATGCAATGTAATATTACTTAACTAATAGTCAATAACAATGAGGTGTTCATTTGCTAATGGTCAGGGCAGTCAACAAATAGAAAACAAATTAATGCAAGTAAATCAAGTACATACCAATATGCCCAATTATAAGCCGCCTTCCTTTTCCCGTCGGGTTCTTTAAACCAGTGGGTAGACCTTCCCAATGTGCTTGTTTCGAAGACTCAATAGTGGTGTCATGCCATACTAGGCTTTTCGTGTGACTTGTTATGATAAAAGGTTTAAATACAATTTTCACAAAACAAATGTATGAAATAATGTTGCACTTTCCTCTTATTTAACTTTATAATTAATCATAATGATGTGGTCATACACTGATTGGTGCATAAAAACTGTTAAGAGCGTTTACGCCGTACGGCATTTCATACAAACTTTCAAGCCCTTATTTTTCGAAATTAATGAACCGATTTTAAAGAAACTTCATACGTATGAGCAGGATACAAAGGTCTAAAAAGTTAGTAGAGAACATTTTCGAAATGTCTTATTTAAAAAAAAACTAACTGAAAATATCTGTTTCTATGGAAAATCTAAAATCGGTCTAATTTGGCTGTAAACACAAGTTTGTATGAAATGCAGTACGGCGTAAACGCTCTTAAGATATTTAGAAGCACTGTACCTTCATTTAGCCAAGATCTAATTAAAATATTTTTCTTCCTTCATTCCTTAGTCTTTTTATTTCATGAAGATATTTTACTCCATAGGACAATCTCCTGCTTGTAGGAGTATATGTGTTCTGTGCCTGCTTGTCTATGAGTGCACTTTTTCTGCTCCGTTTGATCTAGGTGAACTTTATTTTATATAGACTGCTTCTCTTAAAATCTGGCAGAGAATCGTCACTGTTAACTGCTTCCAGTATCTTATCCAAGGTGGGCAACTCATTATTAAAGAAGAAAGAATGAATTTTCCTGCGTATTCCACTGAACGTGATGTCATCAAAATCATCACGTTTCATGTGCTTCCGTTAGCGAGGTTTGAGGATTGAGGGATTTGGGATTTAGAGATTGCAGGCAACCTTTTATGTTGTACTCTTTGAGTATATTGTACACAGTAACCCTAGATACGCCTGTAAATAATAAGTAAAATATCTGTTTTATCACAATACTTTCAATTCTTTCAAATATTTTTATTGTAATAATTTTATGAATCATCCTAACCGGCAACTTCTGCAGTTTTATTTATCATCTCAGTCTTATAACGAGGAGTTTCTGCAGGCCAGTACTCCTTAAATTGCTTGAAAATATTTATCACGGTTTGCTTTTCTACAGCACAAAGTCGCAATTTGCTTCATTCTCTTCTTCTTAGGAGACATTATTACGTCGTCGGGGTCAACATTTGGACCACGATCCACGACGACCACCAACAAAACAATAACAAAGGATAAAAAGTAACAAATAACAACAAAATCATGAAAATTTGGGAATTTGAACATTTATGTTATGACAATCACAGAAAAAAAATATTTTCATCTCTCATACTCGGAAAGTAGTGTTTGTTTGATCCGAATAGCGGGTGGAAAACGCTGCTTCCCACCCTAGGCGGGAAAGACTCATAGTAATTGCTTCCCTCCCTAGGGCGGGAATGAAATTTGAAAATAGAACTAAATTTAGTTAGGTAGTCAGCTCAATCAGACATACGACACCCTTAATTGATTATGTAAATATTTATTATGCTACCCATCAAATCTTATGAATGTGCGTTAATTAGGAGAGTTGGATAAAAAGCTCATATGTTAACGCTACTAAATCTTTCATATTTAGCGCACAAGTTAATAATTTACCTTGAATAAATTCAACATACATAGGTACGGTAATCGCCATTTTGATGTCAGTTGTGGTCGAGGCTAAAAAACATAAAAATTGGGGATTTTGAACATCCTGACTTTACCATATGGGGTTGTGAATATAGGTACATAATTTAATTATTTGACGAATTTATCCATAGTTTAAGGTAAATAAGTAGTGGTAATGAAGTTTTTTGGTATCTAATGTCGAAGTTTCGCGCCAATCGTGTGCGTTTACATTTTTACTTTTCACAAATTTCACACTCACAGATGTAGATAAGATTTAAAATGTGACAAATGTTATTGATAATATTATAAACAACACGAAAATGCCCAGGTTTTAACGTAATATTCAAACACAGGTTCAATAATTAATCATTACCACTAGGTACTTACTCAATTTGTGTTCAAAATCGCCGACCATTATTGTTTTTTTTATTGCAATGATGGGTGAAAGCGATTATTCCAAACAATTTTTTTTTTTAAATTTTGATTGACTCGAGTAATTAATATGACGAATGTAATCGATATTTGAAAATAAAATAAAATAATTTTAAGCAATAAATACAATAAGCATTGTTTATAATAATGATTTATGCTTTTCTAATATCATTTCAATCTCTTCTAATATCATGTCAATAACAGACAGGCCATAGGTACCTCATTTACTGAATTTCGCGCCGAAATGCTTCCATAATTGAATTTATATTCGGAATGCGCTCGCTGTTTAAAATTAAATTAATTTATTGGACAATTATTTATTGTGGATTTTATTTTTGATACTTTCTCATAGTTTACTACAGAATTCCCAGTAAACATTTTTAGGTAGGCTTAGGTACCAGAAGTTTTTTTGAGAATGATGATAATTAATTAATTCATTAGATATTCTGCAAACACTTTACATTTCAATACATTTTGTTAGTTTAAAGAGTTTTTATTCAGTTTCTACAATTTTTTTTCATTTTTTAATGCGAGTATCGATTAGGCTGTATGTGAGTTTTGAATCGAAATAAGAAAGTTGGGTGGACAGTCAGCACTAAAAAGTGTCACGTCGGTCGCAACACAATTTTTTGTAATTTTTATCAAGATTATCGTGTTTTCTAAGTAATTTATGAAAAATGGTAAAAGTAAGAATGCAGACAGAATGATACGGGCCCTAGTAAGCGGGACGGCCCGCGGTGGTGACACAGAATCTACTAATGTGGCGGTGACGCGGTGTGTTCCATACTTCAAATTTAAAAAAGACTAATAAATAGGTACCTATTATTCATGTAATTATTATCAATAAATATTTTAGAAAAACTACTATTTATTACTTTCCTTAAATTTGAAATGAAAAGTAGAGTGTTTAACGCGGGTGAAAGTCATCAATTCCCACTCGGACTATAGCCGCCCTCGCTGCGCTCGGGCGTCTAAATACCTCGTATGGGAATTGATTCCTTCCGACCCTTGTATAACAATCTACTATTGCGTCAATTTCACAGACGACGTAAACCGATAAAATTAGAAAAACCCGGCTGTCAGAGCTTATGAAGTGATTATTAGACATTTTAGATTTGGTAGGATTATAGTAAAACGAAAAACGTTCCAGTATTGTTCATCTCTGCTTCTTTTAGGTTTTTAGGATTGACACTGTCATTTTAAATTGGAATGAAATAATATAGCTAAATGAAAGCCACTTAATTTCTTATGATAAAATGTTAAAATGATTACAATAAAGTGTGACAGCTGGTATATAAATCGATTTTAATAAATTTGGCGTCAATCGTAACTGTAACAAGTTTATTGTACTTTTGCTATAAAGTGTGCATTAAAAATAACCTTTTTTAACTTCTGTCTAATGCTATTACAAATGGAGATTAGGTAATTTTAGCTTACATTTATTAGTTGGCAATTAGTAACTAATATTTTACTGCCGTAGCTTTGAGAAACGCACACTAGCAAACTTGTAAAAAATATTCGTTCATGGTCTCATATTATTAGTTTTATAAGTTTCGAGAAATAAAGCCCTGGCCTCTTATTCATACTACGCTAGGTAATGTCAAGGTCAGTGTTATCATAATAGATGTAGGGATGACTGTAGGTACATTGTAGGTACCTAGGTAAATAAAAGAACTGAAAAAGAAAAGGTAGAAGGAAGAAGAAAAGGTACTTAGGTGAATTAAAATAACTGAAAACAGTTATTTTAATTACCTACCTACAACTTATAAATGGCCCAAGTAACACAGTTATTCTGAATAAAGTTTGAGTAATAGCGATCCGCGAAACTATAAGCTGAAACTATTGTCTGGATAATGTCTGACTAAACGTCTATTCAGATGTTAATCAAGCAATTTGGGCACAGTTTTAAATGCTTGAGTCTGTATAACAGCGATTTAAAGTCTGGGTAATAGCTTAGTAATGGCCCACTTAGCTTAGTAACATCTGAGAAAAAGCTGACATCTCTTTTATAGAGCTGTTATTTCATATTTATTCAGACAAATGCATATGGATATTGATATTCAGAAATTATTCAAGATTAAGTTCATTGGCGTAATACTTTTCAAACAAAATTAAGAGTTATGTTGTAAAGTAGAAAAAAAGTGGTGTTTAATCTTGAAGTGCGGCATTGAATAAAATCAATAATGACGTGCACAGCGAAACAAGAATTGGTAAGTTAATGTTATTATGTATTATAACCATGATACACGTTAAATATTACTGCGCAAGTAGTTTTATCGTGAATAGCATATGAATTATCTCAATATTTTTCACGCGCCGCTTAGGTAATCAAATTTAGTGATAGTAAATAAGACATAAATAAAGACTTTTGTGTTGACAAAAATACGTAGGATAACACAGCTAATGCTTATCTTTCAAAAGTCATTAAATAAATTATAACCTGTATTTTTAACTGTAATTAATTACTAAAATGAGGCATTTGATATACATAATGATTCAATAGTTTACTTAAAAATAAGTTTTAATGGCGATTCATTATAAGCTGAATAAAAGCTCTCCACGCACTGCAGCTGTGTTACATAACTCTGAATAAAAAGTCACGCCTTTCTGATTATTAAGCTTTTATTTGAGAAATAGTCACCTGGTAGTACAAATATCTGAATAACACTTGAATAAGTTACTAAATATGACTAATTAAACTGCTAATTAGGGTTCAAAATAAATTGCGATAGACCCAATTTTCAGGAAAATTTATATACCTACTTACCTACACTCGAGAGCAATGAATTAGGGTTACTTATATAAAAATATCTGAAATTCTCGGAAAGTAAGAATGCTAGCTTAATGAAGTAAATTGTGATTAATAGACAAACTTCTTAGTTAGCAATCAGCTGACCCATTTGCTCAAATGGTTGAGGTTTTTTTTACTAATATTTCGTACGATTTTCATATTGCACTGTGTTCCTAACATAAAGCGAAATGTCTTGCAGGAAAATGCCGTTTAAGATAGTGTCCACACGTCGAAGGGGCAGAGCAGAATTATCTACTGTACCTTTCCACTGGAAAAACAAAGGAAAACTTCGATGGCCCAAATATAATTCCGATTCACTTTGTAAAGACGAAAATGCTCCACCTGGTCCAGATTTTTTAAACACAGATGTCATGGACATTCACTTTATACTGTTGTCTTTTTGAAAGTTTAAGAAATAAAAGAAATTGAGATTATTTTAACGGTTTTATTTATAATAATTGACTACCTACTATTCTACAAGTCACTTTTTTCAAGCTTTTTTATTTAGCTTGCACTGTCCGTATGTAAGTATGTATGTATGTAAGTTGTCCGTAAATATTTGCAAACCATTTTTCGACATTTGTTAAGTGTCCGATTGAGCTGAAATTTTGCATACACCTTTAGTTAGCTTTAAAATAAATATACATTTTTAAAGCTTGAGGCACTGATGTACGTTATCCGTTATACAGGTGTACCTACCTACTACACAATAACAGTGCCTCAAGCGTTTAAAATTTATATATATTTTAAAATGACAGTGTCACTTAAAAATATATTTTTTCTTTTTAGTTCGCGTTATTCTTTTTTTTTAGGTTACGTTTTTATTTAAATAAAAGCTTGTTTTAAAAAACTTTTTTTTATTTTCATTTTATTTTTTACTTTTTAGTCTTAAAGATTTATTATTAACATTTTTTTAGCTATGAACGGTGGTCAGCTTGTTTTGTAAAACTTTTTTCAAACATTTACGCCGAATTCCTACAATTCTTCTCCTAGATTTCTATGATTTTCTTTCCATTTTTAGGGTTCCGTTGCCAAATGGCAAAAAACGGAACCCTTATAGATTCGTCATGTCTGTCTGACTGTCTGTCTGTCGGATATCTGTCTGTCTGTCCGTCTGTATGTCACAGCCACTTTTTTCCAAAACTATAAGAACTATACTGTTGAAACATGGTAAGTAGATGTATTCTGTGAACCGCATTAAGATTTTCACACAAAAATAGAAAAAAAAGCAATACATTTTGGGGGTCCCCATACTTAGAACTGAAACTCAAAATTTTTTTTTCATTAAACCAATACGTGTTAATGATATTGAGGTTTCTAATATATTTTTTTAATATTTTTTTTTCACCAAAAATTGGTTTGAAGTTTTGAACGAGATCTAGTAAGTAGTTTTTTTTAATACGTCATAAATCGTAAACCGCAATTTACCATTTATTCAACCAACTCAAATATAAAATAAAAAAAAAACATTTAATTTCATAAACATAGACCTTATGCATAAACCCGGATGTTACGGAACCCTCGGTGCGCGAGCCCGACTCGCTCTTGCCCGGTTTTTTTATCAATCTGTTCACATCAAACCCGCGGTACAACAATACACAACGACAAACAATGTTTTAAACGTCCTAATTCAATGACTACCCAGAAAAACTCTGTATAACTTGTTTAAAAATGGTACATAAAGAAGTCATTGCGGAATAAGAATACATCATTCAACTTCCATTTGTGTTAGTTAGCTATAAACCATGACTTAATTTCTAATATACTGAAATAAGCTGTATAAAGAACCCAGAAAACATTTTTATACAGTAGCTGAATAATTGATAAAATATTAGCGGTTATTCAAAATCAAGCTGTTTAATAGAAATTAACTACACCATTATTGAGAAGACTCACTATTTTACAGCATATAGTGGTTTCATAAGCAATAAGCTGAGTAAAGTTTGTAGATTAGTATTAGATAACTACGTTTATTCAGCTACTTATACTATTATACAGATAAATGCTGTCCCAGGCACTCTTTTTCAAATGAAAGTCATCTGTAATGCTTTAGGCTTAAAAACATCTGTGTTATATGCGGTATAGAAGTTATTACTAAGCTTTTAGAAAAATAGTCAACTTAAAACAACTTTTACTAAGCTAAAAGAGTTATAAAGGCCAAAAGAGAATATTATTCAGAATTTGGCTCTTTCAATATCCACTTACTCCCACGTTTGTAACTTATAGCTGTAAACATTTGCGAATTGCTATTACTCAAACTTTATTCAGCATGCCTGTGTTACTTGGGGGGTAGTAGGTTCACTGGGTGTAACTTACACACACATAGCAAACTACATTCCTAATTTAGCGAACCTATAGGTAGAGTGATTTTTAGGGTTCCGTACCAAAATAGTAAAACGGAACCTAAGGTGAGACTCAGTCTGTCTGTCCGTCTGTCACAGCAGCTGGATATCTCAAGAACGACTAATGATATCAACTTGAAATTTGGAATAGTTTTAGATGACGTTTGCCCAACTATTATGCAAATAAGAAAGAAATAAAAGTTTTTTTTTTTTTCACAGGGATTTCGAAACGGGGACTGAAAAAATCGAAGTGGGGCTATTAGGGCATGTGGGGTACCTATCTGAAAGTACGCAGTTTGCACATCTCAAACATTTTTTTCTGTTTTTTAAGCGGCATAGTTTTCGAATTGTGATGAAAAATGTAAAAAAAATACCGTTCCCCTTATCACCGAAGTTTGCAAAGAGAAAAATCTGAAATAGTTCTATGTGATAGAAGTTTATGTAAAAATTACAGGAAAAATAAAACGATGTCTCTAAGTAGCACACTTTTTCAGAAATCATCAACCAAAATTACATTAGTTCCACATCGGTCAAGATATGGCGCTGACCTAAAACTGCAATATTCTACACCGCAGTGCGCAGTGTTAAAATTCTCTGACGAATAACGAATATATATAGGCATCGCCGAAGAAAATTTAAAAACATATTATGATGGTACGGAACTCTCGAGTCCGACTCGCTCTTGTTTAACGCCTTATTAGAAAAGCGCCTGTGAGAACGTGGACTGCCATCATAAGCAATGTGATTGATGAACACATTCCGATGAATCGTGGTCTCATACCGAAGGGTATAGGCGGAGCTGTAAAAGTTAGTAACATGCCCTCAGAAATCGGGCTTTCGACGACTAGACCAGCGAGGCAGTCAAGCTAAAACACAACTATGACAAAAACGCCAACTAAACAGGTTCTTATACCTAAATAAAATAAATAAATGTATTTATTTTTAAACAAGGCATTAAGTATTGACAGACAAATTAAAAATCCGGAGCTACTTGTCATTTTATTTTATTTCATCTCTTTTGGGGTTTGGGATTATTGGTCAGGTAGTGTACCTACCTACTTACTTACCCACTTCTTGGTTTGGGAAATTCAACAGTAAAATTTTTGTTTTAAGTATACATATTCATGAAAGAGAGCCAGCTTTTTTTTTGTCTGTGCTAAAATACCAATCAATCCAATACAAATCCAATCCCAATCTCTTTGATTAGGTATTTATATCTACGTAGTGCAGAAAAAAGAAAACCACGGACTGTCTTCGCCTTATTATAATTCATAATGTTATCCTTTTACGATTCTGCCAAAGTGGCCTTTTGAGGCCCCCAGGTTGACACCGACGAGCACCCGACGACGCGACTGCCCGAAGATCGGTAGCTCAATCAAGATTAAAAGAAAACGAGTCGGACTCGCACACGAAGGGTTCCATACCACAAGGCAAAAACGCCGAAAAAAACATGTTTGTTGTATGGGAGCCCCCCTTAAATATTTATTTTATTTTGTTTTTAGTATTTGTTGTTATAGCGGCAACAGAAATACATAATTTGTGAAAATTTCAACTGTCTAGCTATCGCGGTTCTTGAGATACAGCCTGGTAACAGACAGACGAACGGACGGACAGACGGACGGACAGACAGCGAAGTCTTAGTAATAGGGTCCCGTTTTTACCCTTTGGGTACGGAACCCTAAAAAAGAAAGGCTGTTTAACTTTGTTGTCCCTGCCCATTGCAAAGCAACACAAGCCAAACATTATAAAAATGATATCTAAGTGACTGAATGAAAGTAATGCCAAGAGCATTAATGCGCAGCCTTTAACATTTTAACAGAAATCTTCAATGCTACAGATCATAACATAATAATAATAACAGTTACGTAAAACTTAATTATCTCCGATCGTGATTTCGGCTTGTGGATTGCCATCAACAATATGCATGGTCATTCGTGACTTATTGCGCATTTTTCGTTGGTACAAAATACATAAACATAAAACGGATGGATTAGATGGATGTTATAGGTATGTAGGTACTTGTTTCCGACCTTCATTCGCTACGCTCACATTGATATGCTACGATTACCTACATCCTAATAATTAAAGTACCTATATATTTACTGCTATAAATTATTACCAAAACACTCGACATCGGCAACACCCGATAACAAACAGTCATTTGCATGGAACACGGACATGAGCCATCACCAGCACCCTAATTGCGTAACACACTATCAATCACAGCCCCGGATTTAAGGGGGAGGGAGGGGGCAAACCGCGGCACTTGCCCCGGGCGGCAGTTTCATGGGGGCGCCAAATCCTTGAGACAAGAATTCGAAATATCGAACAAATGAAGACTCTTTTCCTACAATCTCATAGGTTTTTTATCAAGTAATCGAATCTTAATATAATATGTTTGAAAAACAAACTTCTATTTTCGCAAAATTACCCCACGGCCTACGCTAGTGCCGTATTCTATTGAAATTCCGTAGTACGCTGAGCTAGCTAGAGGTCAAAGTTTCACCACAGATGCGCGGTCGACTGTACAGCACTGTATTTAACATAGAGGTTGCAGGTATTGCATTATGTTGCGTTGCGACACATGCAATTACACTATCTGGTGCACTCTTGACAATCATTGTGAGCACAATGGAATAAAACAGTGAGAAAATTCGCAACTACCTAATCCAAACATATTTCTATGTGTGCTCAAGACTTAAAGCGATCAAATACTTAGGTACTTACCTGCTAGGTTTTGTAACTAGCAGCAATGATCTACATACATATCTAGCCTACCCAGAAATGAAAGATGCAATGCAGATGATGTTTCTATAAATAAAAAACCGGGCAAGAGCGAGTCGGACTCGCGCACCGAGGTTTCCATACCATCATATTATGTTTTTAAATTTTCATCGACGAGGCCTATATTGATGAAAATGTTTGAGAATGTGCAAACTGCGCTCTTTCATTATGATACCCTACATGCCCTAGTAGCTCCATTTCGAATTTTTCAGACCCCCTTTCAGTCGCTGTTGCAAAAAATATACATAATGTATATTTTTATTTCTTTCTTATTTGCAAAATAGTTGGGCAAACGTCATTTAAAACTATTCCAAAATTCAAGTTGATAGCATTAGTAGTTTTTGAGATATCCAGCTGTGACAGACAGACAGACTTAGTCTTACAAAAAGGGTTCCGTTTTTACCATTTTGGTACGGAATCCTAAAACCGGCTAAGAGCGAGTCGGGCTCCACTGATGGATTTGGTGCTTAGTTCTTTGTAGGAAAAATATTATGTTTTTGCTGATTAGCTACATAAAGATGTGCTATGCTAGTAAGAGACATCGTTTTATTCTTCCTGCCGGTCGTTTCTGTAAAAACTCACTGTGAAAACTTAGGTGAAGTGAGTTTGTTTTTGCTAGGAATTGACACTATTGACAGCTCACTCCACGCTCACTTCACCTAAGTTTTCACGGTGAGATTTTTACAGAATAGCACCGCTGTAGGTAATCTACATAGATAATAAAAAAATTAAATTCACTGACGGGCAAAGCACATAGTCAAAACGGCTAGGTCAGGTTGAAATGCACAAGGAATAGGGGACGAAAGTTAATATGAAAGTTCGTAATTTAAAAAAAAATACAAGTATTTTTTAAAAATTACGAACTACGAATTACGTATCTACTACCAAATATCAATTGGAATTTGGTAGTAGATACGTATATGAGTAAAAGTTAGTTGTATCATCGTTTTGTCACAAACACCCCCCTACACCTTCCCCCCATCCCCTTAGGCTCTTGAGAAGTTGCTGATGGGAAATGTCATCAGGTACATGGCTTGATAAACCTCGATCAACGAGATTTACATATTTTAGATTAGCAGCGCCCCGCGGTTTCACCCGCATAAGTGTCGATCCCGTGGGAATATCGGGATAAAAACTCCTATGTCCTTCCCCGGGATGCAATCTATCTCTCTGCCAAATTTTATCGAAATCCGTTCAGTGGTAGCGTGAAAGGTAACATACAGACAGACAGACCGAGTTACTTTCGAATTTTATAATATTAGTATGGATGGATTTATCACTTTGCAAAATTCGGACATAAGTGGGGGGTATTTACAAAATACGACCTTTTTAGGGTTCCGTACCTCAAAAGAAAAAAAACGGAACCCTTACAGGATCACTTTGTTGTACAGTCAACAGCAAAAGTAGATGATCAAAATCAGAAATTCAATACTAATGAACGGAGTTCGAGTCAGAACTGTGTGGCGTCGAAGTGATTCAAACCACTCAACGCCACATCAACGTCACACAGAAATCACTTCGACGCCACACAGTTCTGACGCGAACTCCGTTCATTAGTATTGAATTTCTGATTTTGATCATCTACTTTTGCTGTTGACTGTACGTCCGTCCGTCTGTCTGTCAAGACCCTTTATCTCGGGAACTCGTGGAGGCACCGAGTTGAAATTAAAACCATATACTCAGGCCTGCGGCCCCATGAAGCTGCGAAAAAATCAAACTTCTAAGTTAACGTAAAAAAAGTTACGGCCGTATAGGCTGCAAAAAACCTATATTTCGACACTTAAAGGAATCAAAATGTGTGTTCTTCCCGTTAACCTTGAATCATGAAATTTGGCAAGAAGCAAGGTCATGTAGCACAAAACATAAAAAAACCCGTGATAAACTATTTACATACCTACGAATTTGTATGGAACCCTGGGTGCGCGAGTCCGACTCGCTCTTTTTGATCATAATAGGTATTTAAAAAAAAAATGTAATGTTTGTATTTTGCTGTGTGTACAGATAATCAACCGCAAATCAGTGGTAACTTTAACATTGACAGCGCGTAGGTCTAAGTCGTAGCAGTAAGTGCTATTTTCGTAGTGCAAGTGTTGCCAGTGACGTGCGGTTGACTGCACATAAATAAAATACCCCCTTGAGCCCCCCGGATCCTATTGCAATGTTCTTTTTTTTGTTTATTTCGCTCGCTATGTCTTTGTAGAAGGATTTTTATAAAGTCGATGCCATTAGGTATACTTAGTCCGCGCGGAACTACTTGGCGGAACTAGTTAGTTGGTAGTTAGTTGAATAGCAAAGGCCCGTAACTTTGGCCGAAACTACGGATATTGTGCATGGAGAGTAGACCCCTGATATGTAGGTGGGCACCTACATACCAGGGGGTACAATACCATACACGAAATGAGTAATTGAGTATAGGTAGGTACCTATATTCACTTCGAGGTGGATAGTGGATACCTACAAAGGTTCATACTTCAATGCTAAAATAATAATGCTGTGCTGCCTGTGTGGTGCTTACCTGATTACCTGCTTACCCGATGTAGCTCTTCTCTTCGTCATCGGTGAAAATAGAACTGTAGTGCACTAGCTAGCGTAATCAAATGAGTAAGCAATGCACGTCGTGTTGTTGGTGTCAACAGCTGATTTGACCAAATAGTTTCTTATAGAGGCGAATCCATTATAATGAATGGAAGACCTTTATTACCCAACTGCGCCAGAAGGAGGGTTATGTTTTTCGAGTGTATGTATGTATGACACATGTATAATAAGTATATTTGTTTGGCACGCTCCATAGCCTAAACGGCTTGAACGATTTCAGCTTGAGAGGTGCCGTTAGATTCGTCATAATCGTGAGAGTGACACTGGCCCCTGGGTATATCGTAATTGAAAAAAAAAAACAATAACTAAATCGTCTGCGAAATCTTTCACATTTGCAAACTAATAAAAAGCTGGAAATAAAAAAAACTAATTATAAAAACTAAAACTGAAAAGCTATAAACAAGCTTTAAAATTAAATAAAAGTTAAAAGCAGGCGGGCGGGCGGGTCTCATACCATTTTTATTATATTTTCAAATACAAATGGGAATGCTTCTAATAGGCTTGTTTTTAGCCTTTCAGTTTTTTTAACTCAAGTTTGTACCGCAGTCGGGTTTTTTAGTTTTTTAAATTACCTGCCTACTTTTTTTAAAACTGGATCTTAACTTAATACCTAAGACAAATAACAAGCACGCAATAAGGGTCAATACTTACTAACTACCTATGTCAATACTACCTACTACTAGCTAAGAAAAGGAATCCTAACCAACTAAAGCCACCGTGCATACACCGTCATAATGTCCAATTGCATTGCCGTCTTTACAATACTTCCAGTTTTTAGTCTGCTGTATCAGCCTCAGACCTACGGCTATAAATGTAGGTACTCTGTCATTTCTACGAGAGAAATGTCGCAACACATTGATTAAATTGTGCTGATATAATATAGGGCGACATTATCGCTCAGCGATAAAACCATAAAAAAACTGGCCAAGTGCGAGTCGGACTCGCACACGAAGGGTTCCGTACCACAAGGCAAAAACGCCGAAAAAAACATGTTTGTTGTATGGGAGCCCCCCTTAAATATTTATTTTATTTTAATTTTATTATTTATTATTAAAGTTCAAGTACAACTGAGTATTTTGTGAATATTTCAAGTGCCTACCTGTTGCCATTTTTGATATCGAGCAAAAAAGGCCAAAAAAATCGCGTTTGTTGTATGGGAGCCCCCCTTAAATATTTATTTTATTTTGTTTTTAGTATTTGTTGTTATAGCGGCAACAGAAATACATCATGTGTGAAAATTTCAACTGTCTAGCTATCGCGGTTCTTGAGATACAGCCTGGTGACAGACAGACGGACAGACAGCGAAGTCTTAGTAATAGGGTCCCGTTTTTACCCTACGGGTACGGAACCCTAAAAAAAGAAAAAAAAAGTGTCGTGACACAAAAATAGTTCTCAATACAGCCAATGTCTGTGCCGAAACGAAATTGTAAAATTCGCCCACTCTTACCGAATTACATAGCGGCTAGCCGTTTTAAAAAACGGAACCGTTTTGCTGCGATCAATGTTTCGATGGGCTGAACGTTGATCCGCCATAATACAAAACGGCCGTTTTTAAGGTTCCGTACCTACCCAAAGGGTAAAAACGGGACCCTATTACTAAGACTTCGCTGTCTGTCCGTCTGTCCGTCCGTCTGTCTGTCACCAGGCTGTATCTCAAGAACCGCGATAGCTAGACAGTTAAAATTTTCACAAATTATTTATTTCTGTTGCCGCTATAACAACAAATACTAAAAATAAAATAAATATTTAAGGGGGGCTCCCATACAACAAACGCGATATTTTTGCCCTTTTTTGCTCGATATCAATAATGGCAACAGGTAGGCACTTGAAATATTCAAAAAGTACTCAGTTGTATTTTTGCTTTAATAATGAATAATAAAATAAAAATAAAATATATATTTAAGGGGGGCTCCCCATACAACAAACGTGTTTTTTCGGGATTTTTGCCTTGTGGTACGGAACCCTTCATGTGCGAGTCCGACTCGCACTTGGCCAGTTTTTTTTAAACGACTAGCTGCCGTAGGTAATGCTGCTATATGCCGCAAAACTTGACACTACATCAGCTTTTTTCAAGGATGTCTTCCCGTGCCCTGTATGTGACTTATGTATGCCTGAAATAATCCAAATAATTTAAAAATATTATATGTCTAAAATTGCTTCATGTCCGTCGCTTTTAAGTGGAGCGTAAATTATATGTGTAATGTACTACACAATTCCTTAAATGGGCTTTACTCAACGTCTCTTATTATGAAAGGAAACCTCTTACTCTAAATTTGTTTGTGCAATGTAATACAATATCGCAGTATCTCAGTACCTAATCACTGCGTTAGATCCTTTCCCTGCTCGGTAAAATGATCGCCTTGTTTGCAACACTGGGCGTGTGACAGATTTCGTAGTGTCAAGATAACTAGGTTCATTTTGAGTTCTTACATATTTTTTATATGTTTCTACATAACCGAGTTATGGTAAATACGATTGATTACGATACTTAAAAAAAACTGATTCATAATGCTTCAAGCATAAGGTGAACATAGAACAGTTAGCTACCTACCTACTATTTTTCTGGGACTACCAAGGGCTTTTTAACCCCCAACGAAAACGGAGGGGTATTATAAGTTTGACGGGTATGTCGTCCTGTGTATTTGTCTGCCTGTGGCATCTTAGGGTGCTTACACAAAGAAGCGGGTTTTCGGTCCCGACTCCCGGTACAGGTCTCTGCGGGTTGATCTTCGGAAGGAAATGGTTACACGTTTTACCTGTTTCTTTATGTGTGAGCACACAAGTTAATGTGGGACTATTTCATCTGCACCGATCGGTACCGACTCGCACAGACTCGCCTGCACCGAAAACCTTTCTTTATGTAAGCACCCTTAGCTGCCAAACGGACTGATTTTTCCTCTTGAGTCTGATGTCAAAAGTATAGTTTTTAGATATTTTCTGTTTGTGTGTTTGCCTGGATGTTATATGTTCCGGATTGGCGCAACAACAGCTGAAAGGATTTGGATGAAATACGGCACACAGGGGGCCTAAAAAGGCCACTTTGGCAGAATCATAAAAGAATAACATTATGAATCATAATGGACAGTTAACTGTTAAGTTAATCGTATAAAATCCCATTGGTGAAGGATTTTTCAGTTTTTTTTTTGTCTGTGCTAATATACCAACCAATCCAATCCAAATCCAATGATAATCCAATGACAATCCCAATCTCTTTGATATGCCTAGGTACGTAGTGCAGCGAAAAAAAGAAAAACACGGACTGTCTTCGCCGTATTTTGAATCATAATGTTATCCTTAGCCTTTTTAGGCCCCCAGATAGTTTAGGAATAAGACATGGAATATTTTCCAACTGCACTGCAAAGGCCTCTTCTTATGAGAAGGAACGAGAATTGATTAAGTAAGTACCAATTACCACGCTTACTCAAGACGGCTTGGCGATTTCAGACTTATACAAACTAAGTATACATTCCTCACGACGTTTTTCTTTCACCAATGTCAGTAACGTCCAAGATAAAAGTACACAACATTGGTGGTACTAGACCGGATTTGAAATTTTGAACCCTCAACCTCGAGCATGAGAGCTGAGGTATTTTAACCACTGGGCCCCGGCCGTCACGACAATATCCGAACCGAATATGATAATTAGATAAGTATGGGATTTTATGCAAATGCTTGTCTGCATTTGTATGTAGTATACATTTACATTATTGGTTATTTTTTGAGGCATTTTGAATAAATATTTATTACTTATTTAAAATAATAATTTCAACCATCACAGCAGTTTACGCGCGCGTGACAAATTGTCAGTTTTGTGCATGGCAGGCTAAGTATATCAATGGTTTTGTCACATTAATTTTGCGATAATTACCGTTCGAGAGGCTGAGCGTTTGAGTGTGTGTGTGAGGCCCTTGGTCATAAAGCCCAGAAGTGAGCGCACCCTGCAACGTGTAACAAGTTTGTAGCCCTCATTCATCTACATACTTACTACAGTCCGGCCATCGAAGAGAATGCTTTCCTGACACCTATCAGTGCGACAATTCGATAAGTAGCTAGTAAATATCAAAATTCGCAAAACATGTATTCGTTTGTATGAAACTGACAGGTTTCAAGAACGCATTCTCTCGTCGACGGCATCGGCACTGTAGTTCAATATACCGCATTGCGCATCCACGGTTGCAGTGGAACTATTAGAATACATACCACCTTGAATTTATTGCAAGTACTTTTTGAAACATTATTAACATTCTCGTATATTATGTTGTGTACTTAGTATTTATTTTTGATGTTGCATTATATTATTAGTTTGCCACTTTTTGGTCTTGGAGTTTGCATGTTGTTGCTATAGTTGCAAAACTTCTGAAAAATTCCGAATAATTCCGGAATACTTCTGGGAAAGTTTCTTTGAATCAGAATTATTCAAAATGAGTGCGCCGGCTGCTACCGCCGCGCTGGCGCCGCGCCGCGCGCGCCCTAGTGCCCTACTGCCACGAGTCGTGCGTGCAGGCGATGGCGGTGCGGGGTGCGGTAAGAGGGGAGATGCTCCCCGGAGAAGTTTTCCCCCCCCGCGAGAAAGATTCGTACCCCGCAATCGAATGTTTCCGCCGAATAATTCAATGGGAATAAACGTGTTTGTTTGTGGTGTGGTAAGTTAATTATTGTTCAGTGGCACTTATGTAAGTAAAATATAAATGTTTATTTTATTATAAATGGGATTGATTAAGTATATGTTTATATTTTTATAGGTAAGTAGATATGTTAGCCTGCGATTAACAGGATTAAGGGACACGCATGCGCAAACGGCACGGCGCCCGGCCCCCCGCGCGCCCCGCGCCCTGTCGCGCTCGCGCTGCCCATGACGCGACGTTGCGTGTGCTTGAAGCACTGACCTTTGTATTATAGAGGTCAGTGGCTTGAAGGCTCGTACACACAGGCGCGACTTGTCGCGCGACACGTCGCGTGGCGATTCTGTGATATTATCGCGCCGCAACACCTTTCACACAAGCGCGACGCGAATCGCGGCGCGACGCCATACAAAATGAACATTTAGTATGGTGTCGCGGCGATATCGCGGCTACACGGTGTCGCGCTACTCGACACGGTCGCGGCGCGACAAGTCGCTCCAGTGTGAAGTGTCGCGCGCGTTTCCATAGAAATTGTTCTACGGATATATAGGTACCATAACCATACACTTAATATACCTACCTCTCACAACACAACTAAGGGTCAGTTCACACCGAGACGCGATGCGACGCGCAGTTGTCAAGATAGCAATACAATTATAGACCTTATCTACTACACAAAAATACACAATTCAGTGGGATGGGCCGCGCGGCCGCGCGGCGTAGCTCGCCGTAGTAGGAACTGAATTGTGTACCTTTTAGTGTATTATAAGATCTATAATTGTATTGCTATCTTGACAACTACGAGTCGCGTCGCGTCTCGGTGTGAACTGACCCTAAAGATAATATAATTTACAACTTCCAAGCGCGAAATAAGTAGTAAGGTCGATTTTCCTGGTTTTTTTTTTACAATTGAAATATTCCCAAAGTTTCGGAATATTTCGGAATACTTCCGAAGTATTCGACGGGAATGATTCGGAATTTTTCCCGCCAGCATCTATAGTTGTTGCATTATAAGTTGCGTAATATATTGCGGTGTTAAATGATAAGTACTTAATAAATCGTTTGATGATATAAATTACATACTTAGTAGGTAACTGGAAGGTGAAATGTTTTGATCAGAGGTTCCTTTTTAGGGTTCCGTAGTTCCTACAAGGTAACCCTTATAGTTTCGTCATGTCCGTCTGTCTGTCTGTCCGAGGTTTTGCTAGAGACCTTTAGTACTAGAAAGCTGTAATTTTGTAGAACTGCGTATATTAATTACGCCGACAGAGTGGTAAAATAAAATTAATTAAAAAAATTTTTTTAGGTTAGCTCCCCTACACGTGAAGTAGGGATGAATATTTTTTTCGTCGTCTACCCCATCGTGTGGGGTATCGTTGAATAGGTCTTCTAAAATGACTTGGGGGTTGCTAAAATATTTTTTCGATTTAATCCACCATTTACGAAATATTAAACTTTAAAGTGCAATTTTGTTCCAGTAGGGCGTCCCCCCCTCTAAAACCTAAACTGTTGGCTTGAAAAATCTGGAAAAATTCACGATGATAGTGCATTTCATGAACTTTAAAGGAAAAGTATAGCGGTTAAGATAACTTTATCAGTTTAGCAGTAATAGTCGTTGAGCTTGGGTGTTGGATAAAAAGATTAATGCTAAAGATTTTGATCTTCAGCATTAATCTTTTAAAGTGACTAAGATGAAGTAGTTGCTTGTTTATAACGGGTAAAGAAAGACTTGCATTGAAAAAGAAAATATGATATGTGGCCCGACACGCACTTGGCTGGTTTTTTTGCAATGTAATGACGTTATCTTAGAGGTCATATTTAGTCAAAGCGTGGGTATACCTAAAAATTCGGTTCGATGTGCTATTTCAATTTTAGAAGGACGCAGGTCCCAGGGTAATTGTATAACACGCTAAAACTAGCAATAGCTTTTATTTTGACAGTTCAAAAACATTCATTGCGTTGTTTACGTTGTGGGCATACAAAACTTTTGAACATAAGAAGCAATGGATTAGCAATATCCTTCAAAGTGATTCAGATTGTGATTGAAAGTGTGTTACGCAATTAGGGTGCAAGCAGTGGCATAGCGTAATGCTGGGGGGGGGGCCGCCGCGGGCGGTACTTTTTAGGGGGCGGCAAAATTTCACAGTAAATGATAAAATAAATAAAATATATTTTGTAAATATTTGTACCATTTCATATTTTTAACGCAACTGTAAATTCGAACAATAAAACATTGCTCTTAAAAAAAGTAGACGTATAAATTTTTAATTAAAGCCGGAAGTTTTGTTTTTAACCTTAGGTATATTATTTTTCAATAAAGATATAAATATTACTTAATAACTAGTATCATCCTAGTTCTAATTAAACATTGATTTTCGTTTCATACTTATTCAATTCGCTAATTGACCTATGTACCTGTCATATCAATGGTTGAAGTAAGAATTTTTGTATTAATAAACGTGATTGTGAAACAAATAAACTTTTTTATTTAAAATCTAACCTGTATAATGCAAAATAATGATGACTGTGCTTGCCGAAAAGTTCTCTAGAATTAATGTATATAATGTATAGTATAATTGAAATACCTAATTAAGAGGGCGATAAAATTGTCTTCCGCCCCGGGCAGCCGATACCCACGCTACGCCACTGTGTGCAAGTTTTATTAACATTTAAATTCCAAGTAGGCTCTCTCTCTATGTCTAGGTTATATGTACACTCACTGTATTGCAACAGACGCAAAACCTATGTAGTAGATGTACGGTCGTTCATTATAAATTACCTAATTATAATTTGTCATCAAACTTATCCATGACCCATGCGTTACATGCGTACGTTTGGTAAGAGAAGTTTTAACTATTTAGGTAGTCTGCTAAACAATTTGCCATTAGCGGGACGTCAGTATTCAGGCCGCGTAGCCCCGACCAACCTCCGCAGCTCCGTAGTATAACACGTAGAACATAAGGCAAGCGGGAGGCCCTCTTCTTAATTTTACACTATGACCTTCTACAGACTAAGATTTCTTCATTGTGGTTGAAAGGCATGATTTTCATTGAACGGTCTTTCGGACAGTGGTGGGCAGTTGCCTAATGGCACTTGAAATTGTTTCGTTATGTTAATTATACACTGTTCAGATAACAAAGAATATCACTCATTGGTAATGGCAGTTTTAACAGAGGAGTCAGAGGTGAGGTAACTAATTAGTCTAGTCTAGACTAGTAGAATCTAGACTAGACTAATTAGTTACCTCACCGACTATCATACGACTAGGTAGGAGGTACATAATCAACACTACGACTGGTAGTAAACACTTGACTACTATGAAAACCTATTATGAAGTAGGTAGGTAAGTACCTACTTCATATTCTTGAAGGTTCTTGAAGGAAGGCCCGCGGCAGCAATCTGAAGGTCAATTCCCGTAATTAAAGACCGGTCAAGAGCGAGTCGGACTGGCGCACCGAGGGTTCCGTACCGTCATGTTTTTAATTTTCCACCGGCGAGGCCTATATTCGTCAGAAAATTTTAACACTGTGCACTGCGGTGTAGAATATTGCAGTTTTATGTCAGCGCCATCTCTCTTGACCGATAGTGGAACTAATGTAACTTTTGTTGATGATTTCATAAAAAGTGTGCCATTTAGAGACTTCGTTTTATTTTTCCCGTAATCTTTACATAAACTTCTATCACATAGAATAATTTCAGATTTTTCTTTTTGCAAACTTCGGAGTATAAGGATTTTTTCATCAAAAGTCGAAAACTGTGCGGCCTCAAAAAAAGAAATGTTTGAGAATTTGCAAACTGCGCTCTTTCACATATGATATCCCACTTGCCCTTGTAGCCCCACTTCAAATTTCTCAGACCCCCTTTCAGTCCCTGTTGCAAAAAATACAGGTAAGTACATATACAATATTTATTTCTTTCTTATTTGCAAAATAGTTGGGCAAACGTCATCTAAAACTACTCTAGACTAGGTCTAGGTCTGTCTGTCTGTCTAGACAGACAGACAGACTGACCTATGGTCTCACCAAAAGGGTTCCGTTTTACTATTTTGGTACGGCACCCTAAAAACGTTCAAAATGTCAATGATGTCAAATGAGTCGCAATCTCACCTCGGCGACAATCAATGTCAAAAACTTTTTAAAAATTCAGGGAAATTAGAGGTATTTTTGATAGATTGAGACTGAGATGCAGACTGTGAACGTTCTTAAAATTTCGGGAATTGCTCCTAGCAGGGTAATTGTCACGTACACTATCAGTAGCAATGGGTTTCATTTTGACAGTTCAACAACATTCATTGCGTGTTTACGTTGTTGAGCAGACACTATTTTCGAACATATGGAGCAATGGATTAGCAATATGCTTCAAAATTATTCAAATTGAGAGTAATTGTGTTACGCAATTAGGGTGCCGGTTAATTTTAGGATAGAAAAACAAATTCTACCTCTAACGTATATAATTATAGGTTAATCACTCATGATTTATTTTGATCTTATTTGTGAGTTAAATTGTTATATGATCGATAACACTTAGCTAATTAAAATGTAGATACACGATCTGACGAGTCACGATAAAGAAGGTTTTAAACACTAATAAGGTTCGGTAAAACACGATAACCTCCTTGAAATGTCTGCCGGTCGATTTAGTAAAAAATCACCGTGATAACTTAGGTGAAGTGAGCTTCCACATGATGCTTAGGGATTGACACTATTGACAGCTCACTTCACCTTGTGGGGAGTAGTATGTAGGAAATTCTCTAAAAAAATCTTAAAGAAACAAATGGGCTGATTAGTCTATTTGTTATTAAGTATATTGGGGAAGATTCCATATGTTACGTAAGTCAGGGCAGGTTATTATTAAAACATGCGGGGCCCGCCACATAGGCGGGCATGCGCCGGGGGGGTTGTGGACGCAAAGGCTGAGCCGGGTTCCCATGACCCCCCATCAAGGCGATGAGGGAACACCGCTGAGTTTTAGTGGGTATACTGCCACTCTGGCAGGGAGTCCCACATACTCCGTCTCGTCCCCCGGCGAGCGGAGAGAAAAAAAAAAAAAAAAAAGGTTACTTATTATTAAAAAACTGGCCAAGTGCTAGTCGGACTCGCACACAAAGGATTCCGTACCACAAGGCAAAAACGCCGAAAAAAACATGTTTGTTGTAAGGGAGCCCCCTTAAATAATTTTTTTATTTTAATTTTATTATTTATTATTAAAGTAAATATACAATCAAGTATTTTGTGAATATTTCAAGTGCCTACCTGTTACCTATAATATTGATATCGAGCAAAAAAAGGCAAAAAAATGACGTTTTTGTATGGGAGCCCCCCTTAAATAATTATTTTATCTTAATTTTATTATTAATTTATTATTAAATTAAAAATACAACTGAGTATTTTGTGAATATTTCAAGTGCCTACCTGTTGCCATTTTTGATATTGAGCAAAAAAGGGCAAAAAAAGTCGCGTTTGTTGTATGGGAGTCCCTCTTAAATATTTATTTTATTTTGTTTTTAGTATTTGTTGTTATAGCGGCAACAGATATACATAATTTGTGCAATTTTCAATTGTCTAGCTGTCGCGGTTCTTGAGATAGGTACAGCCTGGTGACAGACAGACGGACAGACAGCGAAGTCTTAGTAATAGGGTCCCGTTTTTACCCTTCGGGTACGGAACCCTAATAAAAAAAGGTAAGTATTCAACGGTGTGAACTTGTGGTGTGCCTGCTACCATCTAAATTCTTCTAAACTAAAGCCTCAAATCATATTTTACATTAAATTAATTAATAACTACCTACGTACGGCCTGCTTTTCATGTCGTAGCCGTAAGGATGATTTTCGTATGCAAGTTGCAAGTGTTACCCTGATTTGCGGTTCTATGTACAACATTTAGAATTCGCCTTGTACGATCGCCGAAATCGCGACCGTCCTGTATTAAGTTGCGTAAGCTCTGCCTTTTACTCGGATATCTCTCCGAGACAAGGTATTATGGATAGTGGGGTGTTATGGATTCACTCTAATGATTGTACCTACCTACGTAATGATGACTTAAGGCTGTGAATGCTGTGACCTTCTTACTATCACTTCAATTAAATAATATAATAGGAAATAGAAGGTAGGTCAAGTCTGTGTCAATAAGAATTCCGTACCACAAAAGGAAAAAACGGAACCCTCATATTATTGGATCGTTTTGATGACCGACTGTCAAGATTAGGCAAGACCCTTTTTTGTTTTGCAGGAGTTCTTGATGAAAGTAAGTTTTGGCACAATTAGGGTTCCATACTAAAGCACGGAGCGTATCGGAGTTTCCCTGCGTGATCGAATCAGGAATGAGGAGATCCGCAGGAGAACCAAGGTAACCGACATAGCCCGAAGAATTGCCAAACTTAAGTGGCAATGGGCAGGGCACATTGCTCGCAGAACAGATGGCCGATGGGGCCATCTGTTCTGGTTCTGGAGTGGTGACCGCTTACCGGAAGACGTAGCGTTGGAAGGCCTCCCACAAGGTGGACCGACGACCTTGTGAAGGCCGCAGGAACCCGTTGGATGCGGGAAGCACAGGACCGGTCGAAGTGGAGGTGCTTGGGGGAGGCGTACGTCCAGCAGTGGACGTCTTTCGGCTGAAATGATGATGATGATGATGACTAAAGTACGGAGCCCGATTTGCTCCTGACCCGTTTTGTTTATATTCAAAATGCTCATGGGCACCAGAACCCTAATTGAGTAACACCACCACCAATCACAAATAATCACAATCTCAAACATTTTGAAGGATATTGCTAATCCATTGTTCATAATATGTTCGAAAAATGTTGTTGAACTGTCACCAATGAATGTTGTTGAACTGTCAAAATGAAAGCCACTGGTCCTGTTTGTGTGTTACGCAACTACCCCGCTGTTCTTTGATTTTTCCCATAGCGTACAGCGGTGCTATTCTGTAAAAATCTCACCGTGAAAACTTAGGTGAAGCGAGCATGGAGTGAGCTGTCAATAGTGTTAATTCTTAGCAAAAACAAACTCACTTCACCTAAGTTTTCACGGTGAGATTTTTACAGAATCGACCGGCAGGTAAGTATGTAGGTGATGGCCGTAATAGATGGGCATAACACTATCGCTCTCCATTGCAAAGACAAGTACCTACAGGGTTTCTAGGTAGGTAGGTACTTTAACAATTATTTTTTTAATTTTCCTTTGAGGCGTATAAGCTGCGAGGTGCCTAGAAATGCTGCAATAACGGCTTTCCATGGCTATATAACCTCCTCCCTAAGGTATGGTATTATCCTGTGGGGTCGTTGTGTGGAGATTGATCAAGCATTCGTAATGCAAAAAAGTGTCTACTTATTTGGGCTGAAGCAAAGAGAATCATGTCGTCCATCCTTTAGGAAATATAAAATATTGACTCTACCATGTAGGTATTTATATATTAGAATCCTGAATATTTGTTTTTAAACATAAGAGACTTTTTCAGCAAGCTCCAAGCTACTATGCCCCACGATCTATGTATACTAATAAGTTATTTCAACCGAGGACGAATCTCACATTTACAGGCAACAACAGCTATGTTATGTGCATAAAGTTGTATAACAAAATACCAAATTCTATAAAATGCTACCATTTTCTAGATTTAAAAATAATTTGACGAGGTTTTTAATTGAAAAATGCTTTTAAAGTGTACATGAATTTTTGGATTATAAATTGTAAGTTTTGTAAATTGCACGGTCATTTTAATTTATTATGGTTATTATTATTGTGTGCCGAATCCCTCCCATTATTGACATGATTATTATTGACATTTATGATTTTTATTATTTTTTAAATTTTATACTTAGTGACATTTATTTAATTCAATGACACAGTTTTGAGTATGGACGTCGATGGCTATAAGAGTAGGGGAAGACCAAAGAAACGATGGATGGAATGTGTGAATGATGATATGGTTAGAAAGGGGGTGACTACCGAGATGACGACTAATAGAGAAGTATGGAAGAAAAAGACATGTTGCGCCGACCCCAAATAAATTGGGATAAGGGCAGGAGAATGATGATGATGAATGACACAATTTTAATGGGATTATCTGTTTACTGACTGCATGATTTTGATCAATAAATTAATTTCAATAAAATATATTTGGATAAAAAATAAATATATCCTTATTTTATATTTGCACGCCGAAATTAAAGGCAGTATAAGAGAACAATTCTGTATATTTTACCAACCTTCTGTACCTTATTTATGCAAATAAATGGCTTCTGAATTTGTCTTTATCCACAAGAAAAATTGGGTTTGATTCTTGGCTGAACTACCTTGATGACAACAAAATCGAGTAAGTACCTACTGCAGGAACCGCATGCGCAAGAACTTGACCACTTCCCTCTATTTATTCGCATTAAGTCCCATCACAAAATTGACGAATTCGATATAGATGTCTAAATGACTACTTACTAAATTAAGGGCTGATTTTTCAATCATCTGATAACTTTACTCGAGGAATAACTTTGAAATTTTGACAGTTATTTCATACAAAAAGTGTCAAACGTCAAATTTATTCCTCCAATAAAAGTTATCTGGCGATGGAAAAATCAGCCCTTAGACAAATTGAATCGCATTCAGCAGTAGGTAACACAATCTATATATATATGTATAGGTACTAATAATAAAGCTGAAGAGTTGGTTTGTTTGAACACGCTATATAATCTCTGAAACTAAGTAGAATCACTTGAACTTGAAAAAATATTTTTGTATTTGATAGCCAAATTCTTGAGAAGCCTTCGAGCCTCTACTACGTAGGTACTATAGGCTATTATAATTACGCTAGGACCCCTAGGAGCTGAGTAAAAAGAAAAAAGTCAGGAAGAAAATAAGTAATCGCTGGCAGGCGATGCAATGCGACGGGGTAGGTCAGGGGTTACTTACTTCCCGTGGGTGTCGTAAAAGGCGACTAAGGATCGTACCGGAGAATGGGCAGCAGCGTTCTCTATGTATTCCACCACCATACCATACTGCGATCGCCAACCCGCCTGCCAAGCGTGGCGATTATGGCAAACCCTCCCAAAATTGGGGGAGGCCTGTGTCCAGCAGTGGACGTCTATCGGCTGAAACGACGAGGTCAGGGGTACAAGATATTTTACGTGGACGAAGTCGTGACCAGAAGCTAATTAAATAGAGAAGAAAGGTCTCTATCGCACTATGCCTAATCTTCAAACGGATTCATGATTCAGTGTAGCGTGTACAGAATTACACAGGGGGCTAAAAAAGGCCGCTTTAGCAGAAACAGAAAAGGAGAACATGAATCATAATATGGCGAAGACAGTCCGTGTTTTTCTTTTTGTCGCTGCACTACGTAGGTATAATCAAAGAGATTGGGATTGTATTTGGATTGGATTGATTGGTATTTTAGCACAGACAAAAAAATAACTGAGAAATCCTTCACCAATGGGATTTGATACGATTAACTTAACAGTTAACTGTCCATTATGATTCATAATGTTATGCTTTTATGATCCTGCCTAAGTGGCCTTTTTAGGGCCCCTCATAGAAGGTATCAAATAATCCATCTCTTCCTTAAAGAGGACTCATTTCAGACCACTGAATTCAACCATGTAGAAGGCCTTACATACTAGTGGCGAAATCATATTTTTTGTAGAAAATAAAATAAATAATTAATACTAGGAATGTATTGTGATGACCTCACAGTACCTATGAATATTTAAATTATAAAATGTTTATCTCAAATCATTCCTTCTGGTATGAAAATGCAAATATTAAAAATAATTATTACATAATTTGCATTTTTGTATACTTAATTCAATTTAAGCGAGATAGTAGATATTATGAGATTCAAAACATGTTACATCACAACGATAATTTATAAAATAGTTGTAAAATTAATTTGTGGTTTGCATTAATATGTAGAAAGGTACCTAAGTATATCACACTGGAAATTAAATTGCCTTATTACATAATAGATAATTAACACTCAATCTACAATCAATCACTCAATCTGCCTAGCCTTTTCCCAACTATAAGTAGTTGCAGCTGAACCAGTATTTTACATGAAGCGCCTGCATATCTGACCTCCACAAGTCAGTTAAACGATACCCCTTGGTAAGACTGGTATTCAGCTGCATCCGGTTAGATTGGAAGTCGACCCCAACATAGTTCCGCAAACTAAGTATTTATATTGTCTCTTACTTTAATTAGGCGATGTTTTTTTTTTTGTTTTTGTGCTCACACCATAAATTATTATTATAGGTAAGTCTCTATGTGAGGATTTGTAATTGGCTTTGAGGCATATTGGGAGTTTGATTGTAGTTTGTCAGGCTTTTGGGCTTCTGACCTGTAACGGCTGTAAAAGATGTCGACGCCAAAGTTAAGTAAGTTTATTTATTTATTTTAATACATGGAGGACTTACAGCTAATAAAAATAAACACAAAAGGAAACCATAGTCACCCGAAAGCCAATTACAAATAGCGTACAGCCTAGTTTGGCATAATAATTTATGATGTGAACACAAAAACAAAAAACACATCGCCTAAATTAAAGTAAGAGGCAATATAAATACTTAGTTTGCAATTATATGACTAAAATAATAGAGAAAATAATAAAATTACAAAAACAAATAATATAACCTACCGCTACTTGAAAAATTTGAGGCTTAAGCACCTTCTGGCTGAATTCACACTAATTGTGAATAAAGCAAAATCATAATTATGCCTTGCATATATCACCGGAATTTCAACTTGCGCGCACAATGTAACTGTTCTAAAACTGTAACTGTTCGAATCGTATGGTCGGATTAAAATGAAGTGTTTTGCTTAGCACATTAAAATAAAATGTTGACAATAACTCAGGGTTATTGAGGATTTTTAACAAGAATAAACAGTCTGCAATTTTACGTCCATCTACCAGTGGTAGCAGATCTTACAAAGTCCAAGTTGCCTGTTTTCATCTTTTGATGAAAGCAAAGATATTTTATGAACCGGCTTTGGATTTTTTCCATGCGGTCAATATTTTAAATGTTAACGTGGATTCCATATCTGAGACGCGTAGATATTCTAGCTGACTTCTTAAAAAAGTGCAATACAATATTTTTAGTGTTTTAGCATCAGTACAACACTTAGAGAGACGTATTATAAACCCAAGCAATAACTGGTAGGTAGTCATTTTATTTTTCAGTGGTTGTTAAATTAAAACATGAACAGTAATAAAAAGAAAGTTAGTCAGTTATTTAATCCTACAATGTCAGTACAAAAAATACTCAAGTAGGTGATGGGTTACATATTATACAGGGTGTTTGGTTCATCGTTTGCCAAATGGAATTGGCTAAAAGGAGCGGTCATTTGCTATCTCTTAAGGCCCAGTAACTCATTCCTTGTTACACCGGTTTTTTTATTACGACTTTTTAATTTTTATTTAGAAAAATACTAGAACTCTGCATTTAAGCTTAAATTTAAAAAAAAAGTTATGAGTATAGCCTTCAAATTTCATTTTAATTCTTATGTTTGCTCTTGTATGGTTCTATGAAATTCAAAATTACTTGCTAATAACATCTAGTTCCTTTTTAATAACTCACAAAGTTTTTGAAAAAAGGAAAAATACACTTAACACTCAACTGTAAATTGCTGTTAAAAAAAAAAAACTAAAAGCGACTGAGATCTTCGAATTCTTTTAAAAAGTTCTCTAGTTTGTCCCCTTTCCAACGGTGTTCAATATACCAAAATTAATAACTTCAGTAATTCGCTAAATGTGTAATCGAGACACATCAGGCTGATATTCGATATTACGGTAAGAACACTAGTTTTCACATAAATAACATTCTTTAGGTAGGTGGATAGTGTTATCTCACTCTTACGCAGTCTCTTATCTCTTTCTAGGGTTCTAACTTTCCTCGAACTTGAAATAAAAAATAAACTTTTATTTAATAAGTACCTAATTATAAATTTTGTTCAAATTATCCTCCACTATTGCGTACACACGCGCGACATCTTCGTCTTAGCTCGACTGTAGTGGTGTGTAAACGTATTTGGAGGACAATTTGAACAAAATTTATGATTAGGTACTTATTAAATAAAAGTTAATTTTTTATTTCAAGTTCGAGGAAAGTTAGAACCCTAGAACTAAGAAAAAATTAATTTAAAAAATAAAAAAACCCGACTGCGAAACTGAAAAGCTACAAACAAGCCCATTTTAAATTAAATAAAAGTTGGAAGCAGGCGGGACCCATTTGAATTTGAAGATATGATAAAAATGGTATGGGTCCCGCCTGCTTCCAACTTTTATTTAATTTAAAATGGGCTTGTTTGTAGCTTTTCAGTTTCGCAGTCGGGTTTTTTTATTTTTTAAATTAATTTTTTTATTTCCAGTTTTTTAGTTTACAAATGTGAAAGATTTCGCAAACGATTTAGTTCTTGGTACTTGTTTTTTACGTTTTGTCACTTCGAATTACTTTTAACCATATAAGTTATATATATTTTTGTAATCACCTTTTAAAACCCTTTATTTTGATACCCCACTCGATAGGTTTCGAGAATATTTTTTTTTTTTTGAAAACATATTGCGCCATAAATCGGCCATTTTATTTTTTTTTCAATTTTAATATACCCAGTAGCACTCTCACAATTAAGACGAATCTAACGGCACCTCTCAAGCTGAAATCGATCAAGCCGTTTAGGCTACAGAGCGTGCCAAAGAAATATACATACATACATACATACATACATACATACATACATACACTCGAAAAACATAACCCTCCTTCTGACGCAGTCGGGTAATAAGAGACAGCGTAAGAGTGAGATAACACTATCCACCTACTTAAAGAATGTTATTTATGTGAAAACTAGTGTCCTTACCGTAATATCGAACATCAGCCTAATGTGTCTCGATTACACATTTAGCGAATTACTGGAGTTATGTAAAGTTTTTTTTTTTATATTGAACACCGTTGGAAAGGGGACAAACTAGAGAACTTTTATAAGAATTCGAAGATCCCGATCGCTTTTAGTTTTTTTTAACAGCAATTTACAGTTGAGTGTTAAGTGTATTTTTCCTTTTTTCAAAAACTTTGTGAGTTATTAAAAAGGAACTAGATGTTATTAGCAAGTAATTTTGAATTTCATAGAACCATACAAGAGTAAACATAAGAATTAAAATGAAATATGAAGGCTATACTCATAATTTTTTTTTATTTAAGCTTAAATGCAGAGTACTTGTATTTTTCTAAATAAAAATTAAAAAGTCATTATAAAAAAACCGGTGTAACAAGGAAAGAGTTACTGGGCCTTAAGAGATAGCAAATGACCTCTGCTTTCGGCCAATTCCATTTGGCAAACGATGCACCAAACAGCCTGTATTATACCTACAGGGCGTACCACGGCTATACCATATGGAGACGACTAAACTCGAGACGGCTAAACTCAATTTCCTTTGCATTGTATAATTGCATAGCACAGATGTGAGTTTTATGTAAGTATGTACTATACCTTATTTACCATTTACCGGCTTTCATTGACTTGAATGTGCCATGGCGGCTGATAGTATGTCATGCTCACACAAATGTCTCGCTGACGGTGGCGTGTGTATTGGATCATTTAGCTCCCTTCAAAATGGTTGAGCTGAATGGTGCTGATCTATGCGTCATGTTCGTGAACGGGCGCCGTCAGTTGGGGCTGGTCATCACTCAGCTGCCTCGGCTTATTTCTAATTATTTTATTTTTGGATTGTTGTCTTCTTACTATTTGCTGTACTCTGAACGCTCTTAACGCGTACGTATTTTTTTTACATCGTTCTCACATATGATTGTAAATTCAACATTAATGATGTAACTAATATTTTTGTAAAAATACAATTTAAAAAAGTGTCCATGGAGTTTCTTGCCCGTTCTTCTCCATAGGTACCTACGCTTTGCAATGGGCAACTAGCTTCATATTTTCTGACTGACCGACTTCTTGACAATTCAAAAGTGCCTGTAAATGGTTTAATTGAAATAAATGGAAATTTGTTTTAATATTATTGTCGACATGCATCTAAACTCACTGTACCTGCATTTTATTGTACGCCCTAAGGGCAGGACATAGCTGTTCACAAAACACAAAATTAAAACCAGCTGTATTATGTACACTTTCCTATGATCCACAATAAAGATGAATTGATTGATTGATTGAATGGTTTGAGTTTGAGTTTGGAGGGAAAGTACCTTGAATATTGTAGATGGAACATTTTACTGAAAGAAGACATTACTTTAGTTTTAAAACAATTTAAACTGCATTCATAGATTTTTAAATAATTACATGGTTGAACCGGGAATCGAACCCGCTACACGAGAAAAAAAAATACCACGTAGCTTTATCATACCGATCGAAAGGCTTCATCATAAGGATTATTTTTTGCTAAATAACAGTGTCAGAAATAAAAGGAAGACCATGAATTTTATCTAATAGTTTCATCTAATTTCACGAATCGCGAATTTACAATGAAGGTTTATATTTTGTAAAATCTGGGGGCACGGGGCCAAGAATCATATTTTGACTAAGTTGTAGAGTTTGTGAAGTTAGGGCTTGTAGAGCGCGTCTTATTAGAATGTTGTTCGTTCTTGGTTGGTTGATAATTTGATATTGTGGGTTAGTGAACCACCGCTAATAGCGGTGTTGTAGTTCATTTTGAAAAGCACGCAAATTTAAATATTGAGATGAAAGCGGATATTAGCGCGCTGAGTAAAAGTGGACTTAATATTATATCACCGGAAACCGGACTGACTGTGAGTGTTATGATTTAATTATTTTATCTAACATTTAGCTAATTAAAGTAGGTATAACTGCTGATCCTAGTAGATATTTTTTTAAACGTATTTACCATAAGGTCGAAATAGAAGAAAAAAAAATTTTTCCACAAGTTTATTTATTCACTTTTGGAATGATGAAACATTAAGTACTTATAATTATAATATAATATTTTGTAACATTTCTATTTTCAAAATAATTTTGTTTCAAAATACTTAGTAATATTATTTTATAATTTTGCTAGTAGCCTAACTTAACTTGTATTCCTTTTTTGTTTTTAGAGAAATTACCTACTGTGAGTCGAAGGGTCAAAGGAAGAGGGAAGAGGGTAGCCTTCACTTGCCAGTCGAAAGCGAAGTGGAAGGCCCCAGCTGGTCAGTCAATCATGAAACAAGTGGTTTCATACCGACGAGATATTTTGCCAAATTATTCGACACGTCTTCACGAAGCGTTTGCCATGCAAACGAAAACCAGCTCAAAAACCATATTTGATTGGAAATCATAAACAAGAACGTTTACATTTTGCGACAAGACACAGCGATGATAGATACAGTGATGGGAAGCACGGAATGAGAGATCTGATGAACAATTGAAGTTGCATTCATGGAAATATGCAGATATATTATGTTTAAATATTATAGGATCCATGCGCCAGAGTATACTTGATAGCATTGATAATAATAGGGGTTATACAAAGTATTAAGTTATAAATTACAAACTGTTTTTATTAATATTAAAATAATATTGTGTCATATCAGTACCTAATAAGGATTATTTTGAGGTTTAGTTTCAATCTTCTTTCCTTAATGAAAATGAATACTTACGCTATAACCGCAATAAGTCCTAATAAATACGATCTGATGTATACTGTATATGAGATCTGATAACTTTTTGACAGTGCGAGACATATATAATATAATAGGGGGGCCTAAAAAGGCCACTTTAACAGAATCATAAAAGGATAACATAATGGGCAGTTAACTGTTAAGTTTATCGTATCAAATCATTGGTGAAGCATTTTCAGTAATTTTTTTTTGTCTGTGCTAAAGTACCAATCAATCCGATCCAAATCCAATCCCAATCTCTATGATTATACCTACGAGTGCAGCGAAAAAAAGAAAAACACGGACTGTGTTCGCCATATTATGATTCATAATGTTATCCTTTTATGATTCTCCAAAGTGGCCATTTTAGACCCCAAGGTCTCGTCTCTATAATTTTATAAGACTTGCTACTAAGATTGTTACTTAGCAGTAGTCTATAATTATATAAGCCTACCTTAGTTAGGTATACATTCATTACCTATAAAAACTGTAAGCAATATGTGTAGATACGCCTTGCAAGGCAGCACACAGTGCCACAACATATCTTTTTTATTTTATCCATCATGTACCATTACATTTTACTTAGGGCTGATTTCACAATCTGTCTGTCTGTCTGATTGTCTGTGTGGTGCCGGACTTAAAGAATTGCACCACCCCTTACTTCCCGTGGGTGTCGTAAAAGGCGACTAAGGGTCTTACCGGAGAATGGGCAGCAGCGTTCTCTATTTATTCCACCATCATACCATACTGCGATCGCCAACCCGCCTGCCAAGCGTGGCGATTATGGCGAACCCCCCCCCCCAAAATTGGGGGAGGCCTATGTCCAGCAGTGGACGTCTATCGGCTGAAACGACGACGACGACGACGATTTCACAATCGACAGATAATTATAATTCGTGGAATAAAATTAACGTCTGACAGATTTTGTATGGAACACCTGTCAAAAATTCAAAATTGTTCCTCGGATAAAATTATCTGGCGTTGGAAAAATCAGCCCTTAGGTGTACAAATAAATATAATCGAATTTTGAATTTTGAATTTTACCTACATTTTACAAGAAAATGTTTTTGGTGGGATTATTTATTATCTTTATAATCCACCCATAATCGTGTAATTATTTAGTGTTGAATTATACAAAACGAAGCTAATTCAATAGTGAGGCGGTTGCGAAATCAACTTACAAGACATTTAGATTGCCACACATTGTTGAGAACCTTAAATAAGTAGGTAGGTACATAATAAAATTAATGTTTACTCGGTTCTGGCCTTCTCAACGTAATAATCTCATCTGATGCATCTTGATCTCGATGTATGGTAAAGTTTACTTGCGTTAGATACAATGAGGGATTTTCTTTTTCTTTTTTTTTAACGCTTCCCTAGTCGCTGGATAGATGGCGCTGAACTTGGTAAGTTACTGCAAGGAACGGAAGTCACATAATTTTTTTATTAATTCACTTGGATGTAATTTTGAGATCGTAAAACGAAAGCAAACGAAACTGTCACTCAACGAGCGTATATGACGTGCCGCAATGTTTTTTTTTCCAAGCGTTTGACTTTGGCATCTAGTAACATAGTCAGTTCAACGCCATCTTCAGGGTTCTTGGGAACTATTTTTTTTTTTAAATACTGAAAAGAAAAACCTCTCATTACAAACCATTTCCGAATCCGTCCTTCCTCAAATGTTCCTCAACGTATATTTATGAGTATGCACCTAGTTATTTGAGTGCTGGAAGTGTGTTGTTTTTAATTGATGTTATTTGATTTATAGTCACGTTCTCATCAGCCAAAATTGTTTGCCGCAAACCTTAGATGTCCTTGCGTGAATCAATTGACTTAGAACCTCATAGGTAGGAAGTAGGTAGGTGGTAAATGCATAGACGGTGGTCAAGAAACCATGGTGGTGGTAAAGATCACTACCCAATATCTATCTCAAATCAGTAGGCTAAAAAAGATAAAGGCCAAAAAAACGATCGACCTTATAAACCCAATATCTATCAGATCTTTACCCAATATCTATCTCAAATCAGTAGGCTAAAAAAGATAAAGGCCAAAAAAAACGATCGACCTTATAAACCCACCGTTTATAAGATCAATCTTAATTTTGAAATTACAGGTTCAGCAGCTTCTGAGTTTCCTTAAGGGGCTTACATGACCTAAAGCGCGGTCACTGTCGGACAGCCGGACTGCATAGAAAAGAAAGAGAAGCGCGATGACACAACGCTGGCAAAATATGAAGCAATTATTTAATTGCAAAAAATCTATTGTTTGGAATAAAAAATTAAAACACTATATTTTAGTATGTTGCTTGTAGAATAATCTAACAAAAAATCAGAATGATTGTATGGATTGTAGTATGGTTTTTATTGTGAAAAGAAAGTTTTTAGAGGTATCTTCATGATTTTTTTCTATCGCATCAAATTAGTTCCGTTATGTTTTCAACACACTATCAACCTAGCATATATCCTGGAGAATATCATATATTTTTCTGATTTTGTTAACTGTAATCGATCATATACTTTTATTGTTTCTAAAACTTGCGTTTTTTGCGTTTAGGTCCTGTAAGCCCCTTAATGATTCGGCTACATTGTCGCGATAACGCGAACTAAACACTTCGCGCCATTTCGCGCGGTCTCTGCAGCGAGACGTCCGCGTCGCATCGCGTCGAGGGGTGTGCGAGAGAATTATGCACTCATTCCTAAAGTCCGCTGGAGTTTATGGTAGGTAGCACTTTTATCAATCACTTATACATAAATCTGGGTAATTTATTTTTAGGTTCAGCAAGTTCAGAGACTTCGTGATGTCGATTTCACTTCACAATTATTATTCACACCATACTTATTTCCGATAAATCCTATACTATTCCTATAGAATTGCTTGGTTGGCTGAGCTTCCCTGGGCTATTCGGTTGTAAATCATAGGGTCCCGGGTTCGAATCTCGGGTCGGGGCAAAAAACAAGTTATATTTTCTTCCTTCTAGTAGCAGCCCCGTGTTATGGTGGTGTTATGGTGTTATGGTGCATAACTTAACGGAGGACCAGAAACGACTGCGTGCCCAGTGGTGCCGTATAAAATGATAAAAAAGTTTAACGGAGGACAGTCATTGACTGTCTATAATATCGTGACAGGTCCTGGTGACGAAACCTGGGTGTAAAAAATGGTTGCTTCTTTTTTCGGCTAATCAGGACATTACACTACAGTATCGAAGATCTTGAAGATCAAAGCCATCAAAGGACAGTGACTGCAGATTGGTACGTCAACACTTGCTTGCCCAGAGTCTTAGAAAAAGTTCGCGAAAAGCGTCCTCGAAGCAATGTCCTCCTTCACCACGATAACGCATCCTCACATTCTGCTATGGTAACAGAAGCCTATCTGAAGGCTTCAAATGTGGAACTGGTGACGCATCCGCCTTACAGCCCGGACCTCGCATCCTGCGACTTCTTTTTGCTTCCAAAAATTAAAGAGAAACTTAGAGGCACACGTTTTACGAGCCCTGAATCGGCGGTGAATGCGTTCCATGAAGCCATTGAAGAGGTCCCTAAGGAAGACTGGTCCAACTGCTTTGTACAGTGGTTTCAGCGAATGCAAAAATGTAATAATTAATAATAAATGAATACTTTGAAAAACAATAAATGTATCGTAAGTCTTATATCTAGTCTTACTTACTTATCAGAATCCAGAAACTTTGAGTATGTCCTAAGTATATTATTGAGAAGGTACGAGCATTGATCACCACTGATAGTGTGTTACGCAATAACCCCGCTGAGTTTATCACGAAAACACAAAAACACGACGTGAAACACGACGCAGACACTTCGTGTGCATTAGTTTTTTAGTTGTTAGTTTTTAGTGTGATTATAATGTATGTATTTATAGTATTTTTAAGTCATTAATATTATATTGTATGTGTTTATATGGGCCTTGATGCCTGAAATAAATGGATAAATAATAAATTATCTTAGGCATAACCAAAGACTATTATATTTTCTTTGCTCTTTGGGCATAGCTGACACTGGTGAAGGAAATGATTCAGATTGAGATTAATAGTGTGTTACCCAATTAGGGTGCAGAAAGTGCCTATAAATTGTAAAAGTCACTCGTGTTTGAGAGGCGAGGGCTTAAAACTACTGGGCCATCACGACACGACACTTAACTTGCGCGTAAATTAGGTACAACGCGGTCACATTAACTCGACGCTTGGCGTTGATGACGTCATTTTGGTTTTTTGGTAATATACCTAATAAAAAAGTATAATTTAAACAACAACAGAAAACTAGCTAAATTATCGACGCACGTATAGGTAAGAAGGACAAAGACTTGCTGGGCGAGCTAAGGAATGCGGGCCTCGCATTCAAGAGATGCGTCGAATTAATGTGAACGCGTTGTATTTACTTAGATAATTTTCATCAACCTTCAATATGTAAATAGTAGGTATAGGTATATCCTCAAAAACTGTTTAACTAACCTGCGTTTTTATCATTAAATCTTTGCAGATGTGGCGGCAATTACTAATGTTAGTGTCTGCAGCTGCAATTACTACATCACAGGCAATTGAGTGCAAATTGCAAAGTTTCGCGAACGGAGCGCAATATTCATTTATAATGTTTATCATTGTGTGTAGGTATGTTGCGAGATGAAGATGGCATACAATTACGTGATTATAAATCGCAGCATCACGCGTGTGATCTACATACTGACCGACTAAAGGCTCTCGCAAACAAGCAGGCGCGACGCGACTCTAGTAGAACGATATCTATGAAAACTTTTTAGAAATTGTTCTACCAGAACCGCGTCGCAACATCGCGTCGCGCCTGTCTGCGAGAGGCTTAATAGAGCCAGTAGATCCAAAGAAATGTACATAACTACTTATTATATCAAATGAGTATGACGCATCGGTTTTGCAATTTTCAGGTTCATTAAAAAGTAACTATACCTACATATAATATGTAAGTCCTATCCCATAAAAACATTTCATGTTAAATGTTGCCAAGACGAGACCATGTAGACCATGTCGCACTGTCAAAAAGTAATCAGATCTCATGTAGAGCCAAGCTTCTAACTCTACACGCCCTAACTCTAAAAGGCCTAACTTCGCAAACTTAATCCTTGCAAACCTTAGTCAAAATATATGGCTTGGCCGTTTCGTTACTACAAGAGCCATTAACAGCATGAGAGTTTTCACCTTACGCTCATGTGAATGTAGCGAAATGGCCAAGCTATATATTTTGACTAGGGTGTAGAGTTTGCGAAGTTAGGCATTTTAGAGTTAGGGCGTGTAGAGTTAGAAGCTTGGCTCTACATGAGATCTGATTACTTTTTGACAGTGCGACATGGTCTACATGGTCTCGTCTTGGCAACATTTAACATGAAATGTTTTTGTGGGATTTCATTTCTTTTTGTAAGTTGCTTTTGATATTTATACAAGTATTTTTTCTGTTGTTCATTTTTTCTTTCTTTTTTTTGGGGTTTATTTATAACAAGGACCCTCTATATAAATTTTCAGACCTCTAGCATCAAAATTTACGGAAGTCTCATACAAACTTTCACCCCCTACCCCCACAACTTTTCCCCCCCCCAACTAAGGGGTTGGGGGGGTAAAAGTTTCAAGTTTTAAGATTTTTTTGTTGTTTGTGTACTATTACTAGTTTACATACCAAATTTCAGCTTTCTAGGACTTCAGGAAGAACCTTAAGAGCGTTTACGCCGTACGGCATTTCATACAAACTTTCAAGCCCTTGTTTTTCGAAATTAATGAACGGATTTTAATGAAACTTCCTAAGCATAAGCAGGATACAAAGGTCTAAAAAGTTAGTAGAAAACATTTTCGAAATGTCTTATATAAAAAAGATAACTGGAAATATCTGTTTCTATGGAAAGTTTAAAATCGGTCTAATTTGGCTGTAACACTATTTTTCGAAAATGTTCTCTACTAACTTTTTAGACCTTTGTATTTTGCTTATACGTACGAAGTTTCATTAAAATCGGTTCATACACTTCGAAAAAAAAGGGCTTGAAAGTTTGTATGAAATGCCGTTCGGCGTAAACGCTCTTAAGAATATTGATGATCATCAGTCAGTGAATCAGTGACGAAATCGGGGTATTTTAGATATCAATAATAAAATCTAAAGTATAAGAGATATGCAATTGAAACTTTATAGGTTTAAAAAGTCAACCACTGACATCATATCCCGAAAATTTTGTTTATCTGGTATAATGCAAACCCAAGTTAAGAGGGTTCAAAAATACGACGAAGTGCTTCGAGAAAAGGTAGGTAGTGCCCTTGCGCTTCGCTTGGCTCGTCTTGGCGGGGGCACTCCCGTGCCCCCAGATAAGTAGTTATAGTAACTATGTTTAGTTAGGTAGGTACCTAGACTACCTAAGTTAGGGACTTACTAATGAATGATACTTTGTATTGGGTCTCTTTTCCTTCACTGTGTCGACAGTTGATTCCATAATTCAGTAGGACAGGTTATTCAGTAGGACAGACAGGCTATTCAGGTTCAAAATAAATTTGCTAGCGGAACTCCGCAAACGTGATTGGTATGGATATCTGATGATGAATGATGATTTATAACGAAAAAATCTAAACTCTTCATCCTAACTTATTTTATATTATTTAATATTATAAATGCGAATGTAAGTTTGTTTGTTTTTTACGCTTTCACGGTAAAACGGCTGGACGGATTTGGATTAAATTGAACACATGGGTAGACCATGACCTGGGTAAGGACATAATAGTAGATTATGCACCGAGGGGCTAAAGTTGTGTCTTATGTCACGGGCGTCATATTGAATCTCGAGCGCAATGAAGGATTCGGGATTTAACTCACGAGCGCAGCGAGGGAGTTAAGAGTTTAACTCACGAGCGAAGCGAGGGAGTTAATACAAGAATCCTGAATGCAGCAAGGGATTCAAGCTAGCCCAAGGCAAAGACACCTTTAGCCCAGAGGAGGATACTCTACTTTTTACACCTACTGTGAGAAAATAATAGCCATAGTACGAAAATTCGCGCCTGTATTGCGTCTACCAAGAAGTAGCCAAGACACGATCAATTCGATTTTCAAAAAAAAAAAGTATCTTCTACGGTTTTGTCGTGTGTGTCTATTGATATCACTCTCATGGAAGTGGCGTTTGTGTAAACTAAGCTTTATACAGGGCTGGTAGAATGGTTTTGGATGATTGGCTGTATGCATTTTGAATTTAGAACGTCATTGGAGACGCTCGTGAAAATAGAGTATTTTTGATAAAATGTGATAAATCGACTGTAGTATAGATAGGTTTTATTATTTATTTATTTATTCACAAAATCCACAGCAATCTTAGCGCAGTTTACTTAAAATAAATTAACTAATGTTACAGCCAATTACTATTACGGTATTACGGCGCGGTACGGTATTTGTTATTATTAATGCCCGTTTTAATGTTATTCCATTCCTTTTTAAAAATGGTTCGTAGTTATCTAATTATTCTTACAATATTATGTCTTCGAAAACATGGCAACGATATGAAGAAGCAGTCGTTATGATTTTGTAGGAAATCGAGAATATCATCCACGCGTAGTAAGGGTTTCGAGAATAGCTTTCCTCTTTCTGGCACCAAAGGGTGTTTGTTAGTACTATACTGCCAATTTAGCTGAGCATGTGAGATTCCAAATTCAAATCACATTATTGACCAGCGGGTCATAATGAAATCCAGTACAACATTATTGACCGGCTGTGCCCCCGGCCACTGATGACTCACTTTAGGTTAAGGTTGCTTGACATATAATTTGACATTTTCGAGCAGGTGGTGTGAAAAATACTTTTCATCCTGGATCGCAGACGAAGCCGCAGGCAATAGCTAGTTTCAAATAACTTCAGCTGACTATATGGAGTCAACGGCCACTGGTAGTGTGTGGTTTAGTTGAAAATATGAGTTTAGAAAATCTTTCATTTTTGTTTTTACGTCATCGGATAACAATACCCACCACATCTGCGGAGTTTTGCTAGCTAACTTAATTTGAACCTGTATTAAAAGAAATACTGTACAAAGACGAACTTAATGCCAACTTAATTATCAGAATATAATTAATTAAGTAGGTTTTTAGGGTTCCGTAGTTCTGACAAGGAACCCTTATAGTTTCGTCATGTCCGTCTGTCTGTCTGTCCGAGGTTTTGTTATGTTTCTTATAATGAAAAGAGAGGTCTTTGCCCCACAGCACGGTGGTCACGTAGAAGGTCACAGGCCTCTGATGGCAATGATTGAACTAAGACATGATATCTGGTTCAATTACCCACTAGTTGTCATACTACCTGAAGCTATAAAAGGTTTTGCAATCTATTGTTCGCAACATTCCTTTTTCGGCATCGGAAGTGAACACATCTAATTAGTCATCAACCGCGTTTATCACCAAGCACTAATTAGCCTAAGACGCGACGCGTGTTTTCAAGTTCCAACTTGTGTGTGACCTTTTATTTTGCAATGGACATTCAAGTTACAGGGATGTATTATTAACATACTTTACTATTTTGTATTTTCAATCCACCATTTTTTTTTAAATAGATTGCTACGCCGCAGCGTTACTTACGTATTTATTTCTGTATTTTTTTTTATGTTGAAGCTTTTACTTACGTTTGTATCTGCTTATGCCATTGAATTAGGTATAAAAATGTCGCTTAAAATTTCTACTACTAGACTTTAAAAAATGTATTTGCGGCATGGTGCAGCTGTAAGGTGCAGCCAGGGTCTACGCCGAGCGCCTGGGCGCGTAGCACTTGCTACGAAATACGTATTGTTTTTGATCCGCATTTAACTGTTTTTTGTTTTGTTTTAGGTACTAGTATTCAGTGTTCTTTCAAAAGAATGCTTGTACTAGATACTTGGCTGTCTATCAAGGACAGCAAATCCGAACTGGAACGGTGGCGTCGAGTTTTTCAAGCCCTGATACAGTTGCTGCCTGATGTTGAGAATTTGTACAAGATTTGCACAGAAAAACGACATGTCCAGCAACAGTTTAGGCAGCGACTTGGTCTAATAGGCGACAAACCGCGAAGTGGAGGAAGTGGCACATCCAACGATGGAAACACTGCCATAAGGTTTTTTCTAATTCAGCTATTTCAGCGGAACTTACTGGATTAGACAAAGACCTTATTGACAGATGAATGAATGAATGAATGATGAATGAATGAATGATTTATTAAATTACATTTTTCTTAATACTAGGTCCCCCACAAAAACTGTGAGATCATTGAGTCTCTATTACAGTAACATTACTATCAGGTACATCTATAACCTATAATATAAACTAACCTATACTTAATATTTACGCTTACATAGAATCTAATAAATATTAAATATCAGATATTAGATCTATTATTATATTATTATGATTACTATAGATGTCATAATATGCTGCAGTGTCTTTCGTCGGGATACAAAATTAATAACGCGGCTTTTAAAGAGTATACTCTAGACACAGCACGTAAGTTTGTCGCTACCTATTCATGGTACAACCTGCCCTCGTCTGTACATAAGGTCCTCATTCATGGTTCGGAAGTAATTGACCATGCATTATTGTCAATAGGTGAGCTTTGGGAAGAGGCCACCGAATCTTGCAATAAGTTAGTTAAACAGGTTAGGCGTACAACACGAGGAAAATGTCCCGGGTTGTCACAAACACTGACTTGATACATAGACGTCTTTTTAATTCGGATCCTTATATTTCTGGTTTAAGAAGGTTACCACGGAAGAAGAAGTCTATTCCATCTAAACAGGTGTTGAATTTGTTGTCGGTACAGAATAAAATGTATATAGTTATATAATAAACACTACAATTATATTATTTTAAATACAGCTCCTATTATGTAACTATTAACATTTAAATAATATATTTTTGGCCATTTCTGTGTTTGTAGTTAGGTAATAATTAGGTATTTACTTTATTTGTACTTAAAAATGTAAATATTTAAGTTTATTAGTTATTAAGTTGCAATTCTTTTCTTGTATTTTAGTATGTATTTCGTCAAGTTTATACTTGGCGAAACTGCATTATTTTTCGAATAAAAAAGTTTTTTTAACATTAATTCGCTTATTTTCATTTTATTATTTGTACTTAATTTCATTTTATTATTTGTACTTAATAATGTAAATATTTAAGTTTATTAGTTATTAAGTTGCAATTCTTTTCTTGTATTTTAGTATGTATTTCGTCAAGTTTATACTTGACGAAACTGCATTATTTTTTCGAATAAAAAAGTTTTTAACATTAATTCGCTTATTTTCATTGTATTACAAAAAAGCATAATAATAATAATTAGTATTGATAACGAGAGTTTGACCTTCGCGAAACCCTATGACCGCCTCTCTTAGGGCGCGGAACCACTGTGTACAGTGAAAAATTACAGGCTTATAAAAATAATAAATAAGTACCTAGTGGATGCAATTATTAAAATGAATTTTGTAGGTAAGTAGGTAATAATACTGTCGCGTGTTCATAAATGCTTCTTCATCGCACTGGCACTGGGTTGTGTTAGAGAAGGTTTTGGGCAGACAAATTGTGTGTACAAAACAATTTGGTACAAATAATCCTTTATATCCTTTACCAACTTACTTTTACGAACTTGTTTTTAGGGTTCCGTACCTTAAAAGGAACAAGCGGAACCCTTATAGGATCACTTTGTTGTCCGTCCGTACGTCCATCCGTCTGTCTGTCAAGACCCTCTATCTCGGGAACGCGTGGAGGTATCGAGTTGAAATTACAACAATATACTCAGGTCTAAAGTTCCTTGAAGCTGTAAAAAAATCAATCACCTAAGATAACGTAAAAAAAAAAACGGCCGTTTGTGCCGCAAAAAACGTATATTTCGACACTCAAGGGAATCAAAATTTATAGGGTACTTCCCGTTGAACTAGAATCATGAAATTTGGCAAGAAGCAAGATCATGTAGCACAAGTAAAGAAAAATCCGAAAACCGTTTGGTATCTACATTAAAAAAAAATCCCGTGATAAACTAATTTACATAGGTAGGTACCTACAAAGTACAGAACCCTCGGTGCGCAAGTCCGACTCGCACTTGAACCGTTTTTTTTTACTTGTTTTATTTTTTGGTTTTCAAAATTTATTCGTCAATTTTCATAATTGGACGTACCACTGTTTGTCTCTGCATCACTCAAAGGTTGACTGGTAGAAAATGCGTACGGCATTAATTCCGCCTCTGCACGTAAAAAGGTCAAATATCATCAATTTATCAAAAAAAACGAGGTCAAAAACCTTCCTGCAAATACAGTTTCAAGAACTTTCGGTTTTTTAAATATCAAGTTCAAAATTTTCAAAAGCATCATGAGATCACCAAAATTATTGGTTGTAGTTAGTTATTATTATATGAGACTTTTAACCTTGCGTTAAACGCTTATAAGACGTAGATTACCTTCTAAATTAATTTACTCATCACTTGTAGCATTCAATTTATAATGTTATTATTGATTTAACAATAATATATTCGAATAACTCATCTCACCTCGTCTTATTATGCTAATAAATAATAATATCTAGGTAATAAATGGGTGTGTTTACATTTTTTTATTTTTATAAAGGACAGTCACGTTAACATAACAAAATATTGTCTGATTTTGTTTATAAATCTGGGATTCACCACAGATTTATCAATATATAAGTCTGTGGATGCGACCTAGATTAAACATGACATCTAGGTACATGTATAAGGTTATCGGCAAAAAAATTAATTTAAAAAATAAAAAAACCCGACTGCGAAACTGAAAAGCTACAAACAAGCCCATTTTAAATTAAATAAAAGTTGGAAGCAGGCGGGACCCATTTGAATTTGAAGATATGATAAAAATGGTATGGGTCCCGCCTGCTTCCAACTTTTATTTAATTTAAAATGGGCTTGTTTGTAGCTTTTCAGTTTCGCAGTCGGGTTTTTTTATTTTTTAAATTAATTTTTTTATTTCCAGTTTTTTAGTTTACAAATGTGAAAGATTTCGCAAACGATTTAGTTCTTGGTACTTGTTTTTTACGTTTTGTCACTTCGAATTACTTTTAACCATATAAGTTATATATATTTTTGTAATCACCTTTTAAAACCCTTTATTTTGATACCCCACTCGATAGGTTTCGAGAATATTTTTTTTTTTTTTTTAAACATATTGCGCCATAAATCGGCCATTTTATTTTTTTTTCAATTTTAATATACCCAGTAGCACTCTCACAATTAAGACGAATCTAACGGCACCTCTCAAGCTGAAATCGATCAAGCCGTTTAGGCTACAGAGCGTGCCAAAGAAATATACATACATACATACATACATACATACATACATACATACACTCGAAAAACATAACCCTCCTTCTGACGCAGTCGGGTAAAAAGACTGTCTCTTTGGTCTTGTGGTCGCAAGTGCAACTGCTGAGCAGGAAGTCCTGGGTTCAATTCCCAGGTCAGGCATAGACCCAATGGAATTTCTCAGTATCAGCCCGGAGCTTGGATTTGCGCCCAGTTGATGGGAATAGGCTCGCCCCCTTTTTATGGGACTGAAGAAATGTGGGTGTACTATAGATACATCTCTGCCTAACCCTTCGGGCGGTTTACAGGCGTGATGTAATGTAATACTGACCCCCCGTCGCCCTAAAATGGATGTTGACCCCCTGTCGCCCTAAAATAAAAATCATGAAGGGTATTGACCCCCTGTCGCCCTAAAATAGAAATCTATTTTAGGGCGACAGGGGGTCAATACCCTTCATGATTTTTATTTTGTCTTAGGGCTACAGGGGGTCAAAGCCGTCATGATTTCATGACGGGTTTGACCCCCTGTAGCCCTAAGATAGAATTCATTAGAAATCGTAATGGTTGTTGACCCCTGTCGCCCTAAGATAGACTTCATTCTAGAAATCATGATGGGTGTTTTCAGAATTAGAATAAACACATAACATCACGCCTGTATTCCCCGGAGGTGTAAGCAAGAGTGACACTGGGGAGAGGGTATAGAATAGCTACACTCACATTTTGCCATGTAAGTACCTAGTACGATCAGCAACGCAAATCCATTAACACTATCACGTTTTAATAATCAAAATTGACACAACATGATTCGATTAACTGATTTTCAGCATTTCACTAATTGCTAAGTGATTTGATACTTATTTGAAAAAATCTTCTGTTTTGATTTTGCTCAATAATCACACTCAAGGTCATAGCACACGTAACAAATCGAAAAGGGACCGGCACCGTATCGCCTTTCGCCTCGCCGTCAAACAGGCGTCAACCTAACGTAAGCACGTAACCAAAGCGGATCAGGAGCTCCGATACGTCGACTCGGCTACGGCTAGGTGACGCCGCGCTTACGGCTCGCCGACGGTTGGTTAATTGTGCAGCAGGCAGGCCGGAGGGGTGAGAGGGGCAAGGGTGGACGAATAGACGTAAGCTCGGGTACGGAGAGACGTAAGCGCGGGGACGACGAGCCGTAACGCACCGCACCGCGGTTCGTGCGCTTGTCCCGAGGCGAAGGACTTCGTTACGATTCCGATTAGTATGCGTTGCAGTAGGGAGTTTCATACAAAGATTACTGAAAGTCTCGAGTTGATACGATGCCGATCCCTTACCGGTTTGATACGTGTGCTATAACCTACTTTTATACATACCAAACAACATTTACATATACCAAGACATCTCCGTGTCTCGGAAAGCACGTTAAGCTGTTGGTCCCGGCTGTCATTCGTGGACCTTTGAGAGTCGTTACGGGTCGTCAGAAGCCCGAAAGTCTGACAACCAGTACCAATGGGTAACCAGTATCGTATTACCCAATAACTGGGTTGTGGAGGTCAGATAGGCAGTCGCTCCAAGTAAAATACTGGTATTCAGCTGCATCCGGTTAGACTGCAAGCCAACCCCAACATAGTTGGGAAAAGGCTAGGCAGATGATGATGATTTTGCTCAATAATCAAGGTTTAAAAAACTGTTGCTGACCGTAGTCTAGGTACCATTGCAATCACTCGACAGGAAATCCGGACACCCGTACCTACTGCCACATTGAGAAATTACTAGTGAAAACCTAAAACTGCCCAACCGTACACCCAATAAAATTACTTATCTGGGTAGGTCCCTGGAGGTGTTCGAATCCAGGAATTAACGTTCTGATTATTACGGCAACATTTCATTTGGTTTACTTTCAAACGAGTGTTTAATGTAGGTACCGGTAAACCGGGGTTACTTTAAATAGCGGGGTGACTTTGATCAAAACTTCCATTTCATATAAAATCGCGAATTGTTTTTTTTTCTACGTTAGCAAAATTGAAGAGTTGTTGAATCCTTTCTTGAGGACACGCTTGGAATTCACCAACCATTTAAATTGAAATATGTAATTTTAAGTTATTCTCTATTTATAGCTACATAATTGTGCTGCAAAACTTCATGTGAACTTAATCATTGTGATGGTATAATGAAATTTCTAGATAAACTCCTTATGTGGCCTATTATCGATTAACCAATACATTGATTATTGTTTTTCTAACGTCAAAATTAATGCAATAACTTGAGTTTGTTTAATGCGGGGTGTCATTGATAGGGTATATGGTGTGAGATTGATCGGGATTTTTCGGGTCCCGTGAATACACAACCGCGAATAGAAGAAGCCCTTAGTCAAATAGTGGAAGGAAGTTTAAGCATTCTTTTTTAGTTTTAATTAAACTTTTCATGATCAAAGTTACCCCATACGACAAAAATGACAATAATTATTTTTCCCGTTGGCAGATTTTGATTTTAAAAATTGTATTGGCATTATAATTGGGGTAACTTTGTAACTACGCAATAAAATTGCCTATTTTATTGCGTAATCCCAAACTTATCAATGTAACCCCATTCTACGTATAACTTTGATCAGACAGTTTTTATTTTTTTTCTCAAAATCTAGCCATATTTTTTCAAATATTATTACATAAATCGCGAGTTTAAACAAAACCGATTATTAGACCGATTATATATTTTTTTACAACCAGAGATTTAAAAGATATGGACCTTGAAAGTTCAATATTGATCAAAGTAACCCCGGTTTGGTATTTTAAATCATGTCTAAAAAACTGGAACTTGAAGCTTCTTGCAGTGGCATAGTACCTATACCTATCTACTTGGGTACAAACAATTGGCAAGCCTTTGGTCACATTACGTCGCTTTGAACTTTCAATAACAGAATATCCAAGGTTATCATGTCCTATATGCTCCAGAAAATGTAAAAATATTATCTTCATTCTTGTTTTAGAAATTCAGTGCTTTAAACTTTTCCAGAACTATTAGGTACGTTACCCGTGCGTCACTATTTTTTCAGTAAAAATGTTGGAAGTTGCTTAGTTATTGGGACTGTGCCTCTACTTTGATGCCTAAGCATTTAATCCAATACTGGAAGCAAGAGACCGACCCAACAAATGTTCCCGATTTCCAACCCAATTCGGCACATGACAACTGTAGACGCGGAACTGTTGGCGTTAATTTTAAAATATATAACGACGTCCGATAGGTGGCTATCTTTTTAATTTGGAAAGACACCACCTTTTCTAAACGTAGAATTCACCAAGCACCCAACCTCTTAGGGTCTGTAGGCTGGAGGTATATATATAGTCAATCAAAGCACTGTTCTAGCCCCACACTCACACACTCACAAACTTTCGCCTTTATAATATTAGTGTGATTTATTAGGTACTGTTGAAATTTTTAAATGATTATTTTTGCTGAATTCACTTTAAATGAATGATGTTAATTATTACTTATTCATATTTGTACGCCGACATCGGCAAAACATAGTGTACAGACGCCAGCACATCAAGCTACCCGAAACTGTAAAATTTTCTCAATCAACTTTGAACCTTATGTTTTAGCGATAAAGTTGAAAATCTACTATAGAAATTTGACAGATTGTAATAGCTTGATGTGCTGGCGGCGACTGTACCTAACTACCTATACTTATATTTTATTAACAACGCCTGTTTTTACACCACCTATGTTTTACAAATAAAAAAAACTTTGACTTCACATTTTTAAAATGCTTTAGTTAAATTTGTTACGACTTTCAAAGCAAAAACTTAACATCAAAATAAAAAATCCTTTTTTTAGGGTTCCGTACCCAAAGGGTAAAAACGGGACCATATTACTAAGACCCGCTGTCTGTCCGTCCGTCTGTCTGTCACCAAGCTGTAGGTATCTCAAGAACCGCGATAGCTAGACAATTGAAATTTTCACAAATTATGTGTTTCTGTTGCCGCTATAACAAAAAATACTAAAACAAAATAAAATAAATATTTAAGGGGGGCTCCCATACAACAAACGCTATTTTTATGCCCTTTTTTTGCTCAATATCAATAATGGCAACAGGTAGGCACTTGTTATATTCACAAAATACTCAGTTGTATTTTTACTTTAATAATAAATAATAAAATTAAAATAAAATAAATATTTAAGGGGGGCTCCCATACAACAAACGGGTTTTTTTTTCGGCGTTTTTGCCTTGTGGTACGGAACCCTTCGTGTGCGAGTCCGACTCGCACTTGGCCAGTTTTTTTTTATTTTACCTCAGTATAATATGTTTTACAGTATATCTACGTAATTACAATACTTAATAATATTTTTAAAACTTACATTTTAAAAAGTAATTAAAAATGAAAACGACTTCAAAAAGAAATTAACAAAATTTTTTTTTTGACTACTTTTTTAATTTCTTAATTTTTAGTTTTATATAAAAACTGGAATATTTGTTTGTAATAAGTAGGTTTTGAGATGTTTTCCCTTTGACACTATACCCGTAGCTCGTATCAATAAGCCGCCGTCACACTTACACGTAAACGTTGTAGTTTTTGCGTAAAGAAGTAACAAACATTTAAACACACTCACAAACATTCGCCTTTATAATATTAGTCTGATATGATTAGACATATAGGCCCTTAATTGTACTTACACCAGAAAAATACATTACAAATATATAAATTAAACACTACAAAACATACAATGGGTGGCCTTATAGCTTATGTTCTATCAATTGTTCGTCTGCCACTCTGCCATAAAGGCATAATGTAACTACGACCGACGTTCGAATATCACCTGTCCTTTCAAAAATGAGTGACCTAATCTCAAAAAGCGACCATGTCAGTAAAGCTCCACGGGATATAGACTAATGTGAGTAATCGCAAGTCCGGCAACGCAGGGACAATGGGTTGCGTCACTGACGGCCGCAGAGCGGCTTCCGTTCGCCTCTTCACGGCTCTCGGCGGCCGCGAGCGGAGCACCCGAGTGGGAGATGCTACATCACATATATAATGCGATAACAACGACCCCTCAGCAAGCAGTTTGCTCTCAGCTTCGCCATGAAGGTAATATTTCATTTAACAACTTTTGCATTAGGAGCTACCTATGCCTAAATTTTTAAAAGTGATTTCGAAATTGTAAATGATTTGTACACCGCGAAATAAAAAGGAGCTTAGTTAGCCCTTGTTAGTCCCTTATACCTAGCCATAATAAACATCTAGAGGCAACAAATTTTCAATAATTATAATTTAGCTGTGATTTGACTAATAGGTATCCCTGTAATACCTATCTTAAGTGTGGTTGCTAGCGAAACTTAAAAAAATCTTATAGCATCGCATTATATTTTCATAGGGTTTGAATTTATTACTAATGTTTGTATTTTGATAATTAATATTAAATCATTATTGTACCAAACCAATAGAGAACTTTGTCTAATTACAATTGCTATGGTGCCTAAAATAATCAAAATCAGGTTCTAGATGCAGAAATCAAATCTTGTCGATAGGCATCAGTCATTTCAAAATGTACCTACCTAATTATTTTAATAACAATCAAGTCAATATCTGCAAAGACTAGGTTTAACACATTAGATAATAAATGTAGATGACAAGATGACCGACTTTATTATGCTATGCCTAATACATAAAACGTAATCTTTCCTCCTTTCATTCTACTGTGACCTCATAAAACACTTTCAATTTTTTCTCATCATTATTTTGAGAACAGTGAAGAGTGTTATGTGCTTACTTGTTCGGGTTTAGTTAGAAGATTGTCACGTTCACCTAAAATATATAAACTTACTTAGAACATCTGTGCTTGTCCCTACCATTAGGAAAACGTCTCACCTTGTTAGAAGGTCATAGTCAGTTTCGTGACTGCAGAAACCACAAACTCAAAATGTTGACAATAAAATTAATCTAATAGTGACTTTTTCTTTCCAGGTGTTCGTCTGTCTGTTAGCGTTAGTCGTGGTCGCGGCCAAGGCCGGTTACATCAGTAGCGGTGGATGGTCAGGCGGCGGTAACGGCGGCGGCGGTGGTTGGTCCAGCGGTGGCGGTGGCGGCGGCTGGTCCGGCGGCGGCGGTGGCGGCGGCTACGGCGGTGGAGGCGGTGGTGGCGGCTGGAAGTCTGGCGGCGGTGGTGGTGGCGGCGGCTGGTCCGGCGGCGGCGGTGGTAGCGGCGGACGTGAGTCACTCTTACTGTATTTAGCTCCTCCATGACGACTTCAAACCTCCGATTGAAAAGTAGATCTAACTCACTAAATGTACCTTTAGGGTATGTTATAATGTTTTTAGGGTTTTGTACCTCAAAAGGAAAAAACGGAACTCTTAAAGGATCACTCGTGTATCTGTCTGTCCGTCCGTCTGTCACAGCCAATTTGCTCCGAATCTAATGGACCGATTAAGTTGAAATTTGGTACCTATACATATGAATCTCTGTGACCCATACTCAGACGTGTAACGTAAATAAATACATTTTGAATATGGGGGTCATTTTTGGGCGCAAATAGAAAAAAAAAATAAGTTTAGCGATCTGTACCGTGTTCAGAGTCGTGTGACATATCAAATGAACTGCTTCCTGTGAGGATCTCAAATATATTTTTTTCATAATTTTAAAGTAGGTAAATTATAATAAAGTTATTTAGGAAAATAGACGAAAATTGACCATTATCTCCCTCCCTTATCTCCAAAACTACTGAGCCTAAAATTTTGAAAAAAATCGGAATACAGTTTTATATCTATAGATTACAGGAAAACCTATAAGAAGTCTGTGGTCTTAAAACAACATGGTTAATCTCTCAATATTGTGCGCATCGTATGGAACCGTCTCCACGCGAGTTCAACTCGCACTTGGCCGGTTTTTTTAGGTACTTAATAATATTTCATTTTTTGTATACACAGAGGTGAAAATCATCAAGATCATCACTACTGGAGGAGGTGGTGGTGGAGGATACGGTAAGCCGATTTATTTTATTTCTTAGTTTTATATTAATCTCTGAACAACCAAGTCTTTCTTTTGTACCTAGATTTATGTAGGTACTAAATCTTTCCCGTCAGTCAGTAGTAGCTAAAGTACTTATAAGTACCTAAAGTTCGATTGCACCATGCTACCATCACCATCAGTTTACGAGGTACCTAGACCTACAACGACACAGGTTTATGCACTGCAGTAGGTAGGTCCTTCGCGAATAAACCCACGTTTTACTGACCTCGTAACAGAGAAGGCACCGCGACATGTTTCACTTTGCATTATTTTTTAATCAGATATCATTCAACAACAGCCGATCGATTCTGTAATTTATATATTCTGTAAAAATCTCACCGTGAAAACTTAGGCAATGTGAATTTGTTTTTGCTAGGAATTGACACTATTGAGAGCTCACTACACGCTCACTTCACCTAAGTTTTCACGGTGAGATTTTTACAGAATAGCACCGCAGATATCATTTGCTTTTTGAGTAGGTACTCGTAAGTAGTGCATAGTGTTAATGATTTTGTATGTTATAATCCATAACTAAAAACAGCTGTTTTTGATGTACCTACGATAACCTATAAAGATAGATAGACCTACCTGCAAAATCTAACGCTTGCCTTGGAGGTCGAGACATCGTCAATAGTTGGGGTCATCCATTCGCTCAGCGGCAACCATTACGAATTTCGCAATGACTGCACTCAGCCTGGACATTAGTTTGTCTGTTGTCTATGTAAAACTTGACTCTTGAGTATACACTAATAATAGCAACTCATTTTACGCAATCTTTAAATTATTACAGTATTTGACCGCAAGTCAAGGTTTAAACTTATTTATAGAGGAGGCATTGACTTAACGATGTTGCATCACCTACAATTTGCCATCGTTATGTAGGTAGATTCTCTTGTAGAGCATCTAATCTAAGTATTTACATAATATGGATGGGTATCATTATTTTATTGATTATTGTACAATCAACCTCATGTCAGTGGTAACATTTTGATATTGACAGCGCCTTTATCACAGAGCATGTAACCTTTTGCCTTTATGTCGTCGCAGTAAGGGATAGTATTTGTAGGCAAGTGTTACCAACTTACGTGCGCTTTGCTATATCTATCCTTAAATTGTTGTTAGGGTTCCTCAAAAGGAAAAACGGAACCCATATAAGATCACTTCATTGTCCGTCGGACAAGACCCTTTTTCTCAGGGACGCGTGGAGTAATCAAGTTGAAATTAATATCAAATCTCAGGGCTGCAAACCCTTGAAGCAGTGAAAAAGTCAAACGTCTAAGTCAACGCAATCAAAAGATACGGGCGTTTGTGTTTCGGAATCAAAACCTATACGGTACCTACCTACTTCCCGTTGACCTAGAATCATGAAATTTGGCAAGAAGCAATGTCATGTAGCACAAGTAAAGAAAAAAATCCGGAAACCGTAAATTTGTAGATACTTTACAAAAAAAAATCCCGTGATAAACTATTTACATAAGTACTTAGCTACAAATTTGTACGGAATCCCAGGGGCGCGAGTCCGACTCCCACTTGACCGGTTTTTTTGTATTAGTTTTTTAATTATAGGTTTCTATCGATTGTAATTACCTATTGTAACTGACTGAGTATTATTCTTGTTTGGCCAGGCGGCGGCGGCGGCGGCGGCGGCGGTGGCTGGAAGTCTGGCGGCGGCGGCGGTGGTTGGTCCAGCGGCGGCGGCGGTGGCGGCTGGAAGCTCGGCGGCGGTGGTGGCAGCAGTGGCTGGTCTAGCGGCGGCAGCGGCGGTGGCTGGAAGCTCGGAGGCGGTGGCGGAGGCGGCGGCTGGAAGTCCGGCGGCGGCGGCGGCGGCGGCGGCTGGTCCAACGGTGGTGGTGGCGGCGGTGGCGGCTGGTGGTGAACCCGTCCCTACTAAACTTATAGCGAAATTTCCGACAATACAGTGATACCTCCGATCTTGTTGTTTTAATGATTTCAAAAACCTACTTACTTTAAACTCGCAACTTGAATCTATCCTTTCAGGTTTCCCCCATCACTTCACATTAGTAAAATAGGGATTCAAGATTAAAAAATAGGTATAAGTAGGCACGTTGTTGGTAGGTATAGGCAGAAGGTGTAACAAGTACAATCGACTCATTAGTTCATTACATAAGTACATAGCCGTCAGCTAAGCGTTTAACTGCGTTAACCATAATACACTGATCTGTAAGTTATACCATTACGGAATTCGTGGACATAAGCTGCTGATCTTGTTCTTTCCTATCTGTCAAAGCGGCATCAAAAATTAAAGGTTAACGGGGCGACGTCATCGGGGTCTCTAGTTAAGATGGGCGTGCCTCAAGGCTCAATTCTTGGCCCTTTCCTATTTCTAGTTTATTAATGACCTTCCTTACATGATGGCTATAACTTGCCGAACATAATTTTATTCGCTGATGACACTTCCCTTATTTTTTAAATAGATAGAAAAGATAGTGATGTCTTACATTTCAACGATAGTCTGGCTGTTCTTTCGAAATGCAGCTAATAAACTTTTACTTAATGCGTACAAAACTAATGTTTTAAGTTCTCATTACCAAATGTCGGTACCTCAAGTGGGTCTGAATTTAAAACATGATGGCAAAAAACTAGATGCTGTTACGGAAACTGTATTTCTAGGAATTACTTTAGATTCAACATTACAATGGGGCGCACACATTAAAGCTCTTTCAGGTAGATTAAGTTCAGCTACATACCTATGCAGTAAGAAAAATAAGGCAGTTGACAGATATAGCCACAGCTAGGTTAGTATACTTTGCTTATTTCCACATGGTCTCATGGTGTTTTGCTGCGCGGATCCGCAGCTGACGTAGATTCAGTTTTCATTTTACAAAAGAGGGCAATCCGCGCAATCTATAAAATGGGTCCTCGCGAGTCTCTTAGAAACAAATTCAAAGATATTGATATAGGTACTAACTCTGCCTTCTCTCTATGTTTTAGAAAGTATTTTGTATGTTCGCAAAAACTTAGGACTTTTCAAGATAAGAAGCGATTTCCATAATATAAATACACGTAGTAATGTGATACTTAAATTTAGATTAACTAAAACTAGCAAGTCATTTCTTGTAAACAGCATCCGTTTTTATAACAAGTTGCCAAAGCCGGTTACAGAACTTAACGATGGAAAGTTCAAAACTCTCATCAAACGTGTCCTTATCAAAAAAACATATTTTAAGATTAAAGACTACGTTGAAGACACGGTAGTTTGGCAATAATTCCTTCTGCACCGTGGCTTCCCTGGCACCTCATTAACGGCTTATCTATGTAAATGTTTAATCATAATCTAATCATAATAGGTTGTGCTCTCAAATTACGATGTTTATTTTTTATTTATTTATTACATACTTCTTTGAAATCATTTTTTTTTAATTTTACATTCTAAACAGACAATTCTAATTTTTTACCTCTTTGTTAGTGGTTGTAATGGCAATCATATCACTTGATTTTAGTAGGTTTTTATATTTTATTTATCCTTTTGATAGATTCTTATTTTGTAAATGTGAGGACATTGTAGGCCTAGTTACAAGGCCTTTACAAGACTTTAGATCTGTAGACCATTTTTTATTTTATCAAGTCAAAGTTGATACTTGTTGACGTAATTTGAAAACATTGTAAAAGCCAGTTATTTTTAAAAAGAGTAACCTTCTTGCCGGCTCTTCTCCAGAAACGATCAAGTGGAACCGTGCACCTAGCTTCTGACGTTTCATAAGTGCCCATGTAGGCTTATGTGAAATAAAATATTTTGATTTGATTTGATTTACGTGTAAGTACCTAAGTACATATATCACATTGCACAAAAATGATTGCTGGAAAGCGATAAATCCCTGTTTATGGTAGCGCACAATGTAATGCACTAGAAATAGTCTTCATATGAGTGCAAGCAACGGTACAAGCAGGGGTCGGTGAAGTTATAACATTAAAAACTTGTTTTCGCAAAAAAACGTCAGAAAAAGTGGGAGCTTTGACCTTTAATATGTATCTTCACACTCATCTAGACCAATATCGAACGAGTCAAAACATGGTTGGTCTTCGGTTTATAAGGCCGAGTTCCTGTGGCCACCTTCTTGCTTCATCATCAGACTTTGTTCTATGTTCACCATCTCTAATTCAACTACTTACCTACTTATCGAGAGCAATTGAATGAGCCACACAAACAATCCAAACAGCAACGATACGATGTGTCTGCTGTAAGCTGTTGGTTATTCCACAGACTTTCCTGGCTGCAGCATCAGATCAAGTTTACCACATAATTGCAGTATTAACAAAATATTATAGTATAGGTACCAACAAGTCGATCGGACGAGCTAAGGTGTAATAAATTACCATTGTGTATTTTAGTAATATACACACATAAAAAGTGTCTAGGGATCAATATATATTTTTGCAATAACTTTTCTCCTGATTGATATTAATTAAAATTTTCTTTAAGGATTCATCAAATAAAGTGTTTTCGTTTGTCACAGTAACGATAAACCAAGTCACCTTTGCATTAATAAAGAAATTTGCCATTTTCCTAATAAAGGGATTTTTGACATTTGAACCACTAACACAAAAGTTCGAAAAAAAGACTGAAATAACAGTTTTCTTTAAAATTTTATTGGGTAACTTAAACAATTAATAATCCGTGTTTCTACCGCGAACACTAACAACACAAGAACATCGGTTTGGCATACTCAAAATGAGTTCATCCAAATCACGCTGTGGAATGGCCGCCCATGTTCGTTGCAACAACAAAAAAAGGTCTTCTTGCGACTGGATACCCTCCATATTCGGCAGAGCTCTTCTCTGTAGCATATCCCATGCATGCTCAATCGGGTTCAAGTCTGGCGACTGAGCAGGCCAGGGCAGGACATTGATGTTAGCTGCGGCGAGAGTCTGTCTTACAACTCTTGCGGTGTGCGGTCGTGCATTATCATGCATTAACTGAAATAAGGGACCGATTTGCACTTGTAGAGGAACGATGACGTCTGATACAATCGTCTCAGCATAAATTTGAGCGTTGAGGTTGCCTCTGATCCAAATCAACTCAGTTCTTCCGCCGATCCAAATACCCGCCCATACCATGATGGTTCCACCACTATAAGGATGGACTTCCTGGCAGGATTTTAATCGCTGTTGGCGTCCAGGGGTTCTCCAGTGTCGTATACGTCTTGTATCCGGTCTCATACCAAAACGAGACTCATCAGAAAAGCACACGAAACGCCATTGTTCTTCTGCCCAATTTCTGTGTTCAAGAGCCCATTGATATCGAATCCTACGATTGTGCATTGCTATAGGTGGTACCCGTAGCGGTCTTCGGGAATGAAGGTTCACTTCATGCAAGCGGTTTCTGACTGTTTGGTCGCTAATTAAGTTCCCTGAAGAGTGATGAAGCCTCACGGCTAACATCATGGCGGTTATTGTTGGAGCTCTTCGAGTTAAGATTTGAATGTATCGGTCTTGTCTCCGTGTGGTGCAGCGATACCGTCCTCCATGGCGCTCAGCCACGGTACCAGTGCTTCGGTAACGTGTCCAAAGTCGACTGATAACACTCTGACTTGTATTCAGAGCTAAAGCCACAGTACGTTGCCGGGAACCAGCTTCTATCATTCCCACGGCTCTGAGCATTTCTTCCCTGCTTAAATGACGTCGCCGCTCCATAATAACGTTGGTTTTAATCAGTAGTAGGGAAACAGTAGCACTAATAATGTCTTCAATGCGTTGTACGTTTTTATAGGGAAAATATTGAACAGCTGATTTTCATCTTTTACTCGAATTTGATTCACAGTTCCTGATTCAAATTATGAAATGCACCAAAAAGGATCCATATAAATTTATAAAATCATAAATTTATTACAAAGCCACATCTCAATCTCAAGAAATCCGCATAAAAATGCTTGATCCCTAGACACTTTTGATGTGTGTAGATAAGTAGGTAGGTATATAGTCTCAATTACTCATACCTACTACCTACAATAAAATTAATCTATACATATAATAAAATTGTAGAAAAGTGGTGTCTGTACAATGGAAATATATGAAAAAAAAGTAGCAGGGGTTGTTATTAAATCGATGCCGAACCCGAAATTGTAATTAATTTTTTTTTTGTCTGTTTGTCTGTGTGTTTGTGCACGCTAATATCAGAAACGGCTTATTCGATTTAGATGGTTTTCACTAATATATTGTAATAAGCTTCATTTAACATTTAGTGTTTATTTCATGTCAATCGGTTCATAAATAAAAAAGTTATGTCAATTTAAAGAATCACGGCGAACATTTGTTAAGGTATTCTATCAGAGTACGTTCACGCCTCGCACCTGCGCGTCCGTGACTATATAAAGCGCGCTGAGAACCACGCCGCTGCCATAATTCCGATCCAGCCTGTCCCTTGCTGCCCTCTCCCAGCGACGCCCTAAGCCGAGGTCCGTACCCCACAGGGGGTGCCCTTAGCGTGTAGTCGCTTAGTTTTTAAGTTTATATTGTGTAGTTAAGTTTATAAGTGTATTATGCCCTGGCTGGAGGCCTTAATTTATTGAGGCATCCACAGGAAAGCCCGGTTAAGCAGTCGATAACCCCTCAGGTTAAACTATGAGACGACCATTTCAAAAAAAAAAAAAAAAAACGTGCCGCTGCCATAAGGATTCAGTTATTCGTAGCGAACGCACGTATCCTGGAGAGTATAGGCGGATTCGATTATTGCGATTCACTTGAATACTGACTGTTTGCATATTTCATTTATTAATATTTTAAGGTTTGTAAGTTAGGTTCTTTTTCTTAATTTTCTTTAAAATTTTGTAAATAAATATTGTAAGTATTTGGTATAGGTTAGGCGGTTCTTTCCTTGATTTTTGGGTATTTACTTATCTTAATTTGTATTTAGGGTTTGTATATAAATATTATAAGTAGGTATTTGGTATAGGTTAGGCATTTCTTTTCTTGATTTTCTTTATTAAGTATAAGTTCATTAGCTCAGGTTAGTAATTAATTTTTCTAGCAATTCTTTTGTTTTATAAAGTTAGTACGTTTGGTTTACACGTCTTAACACTTATTACTTAAACTGTGATAATTTTAGACTGTATAATAATCTGTAAATATTTATAATTTAATTGTTTACGATAGTACGTGTTTATTAAATAACTGTGTGTTAAGTAGTAAGTACTATTTTATTGTAAGAATGCCTCGAAGAAGAACCAACCTCTCCCAGTGTAGCAGAAATGCTAAAAGGATGAGATTGGTTCAATCACAGGAATCTGAGGAAGGTCGTGAGGCAAGGCTCTCTGCAACTCGGGAACATCAGGCTAGGCTTCGTGCTACAGAAACTTCGACTCAGCGAAAATCTCGACTGAGTTCAAATCCTTCTCGAATGTTGACAACTCGAAATAGGGAAAACGGCCCGGGGAACAACGAAAGGCACGTTTATCTCTCGATCGCGAAGCTCACGCGCTATCGCGTGAGTCTGAGACTTTTGCTGACAGGGAAACCCGCCTGAGCTCCCAGAGAGTACGGACAACAAATGCTCGATCCCAGGAGACACAGGACGAACGGGAAATACGTCTCACTGCTGATATTGAAGCTCATGCACTATCGCGTGAGTCTGAGACTTTCACTGATAGGGGAATTCGTCTGAGTTCTCAGAGGGTTCGGACAGCAAATGCTCGGTCTCAGGAAACACAGGAAGAACGAGAAATACGTCTCACTGCCGATCGTGAAGCTCAAGCACTATCGCGTGAGTCTGAGACTTTCACTGATAGGGAAATTCGCCTGAGTTCTCAGAGGGTTCGGACAGCAAATGCTCGGTCTCAGGAAACACAGGAAGAACGAGAAATACGTCTCACTGCCGATCGTGAAGCTCAAGCACTATCGCGTGAGTCTGAGACTTTCACTGATAGGGAAATTCGCCTGAGTTCTCAGAGGGTTCGGACAGCAAATGCCCGGTCTGTAGACGGTATATGTAATTCAAAATATGCTGCCCGAAAAGTCACTATTTCACGCGGACGAAGTCGCGGGCATAGCTAGTCTGAAATAATGGTTTAGTTTTTTATATTTTATTAGTTACTTTAATTCATAAAATCAACCGGAAGGAAATGTCTAGAAATGAAATAGCAGGAAACATAGGTATTTATCAAACTGACACAAAACAATACTTAATAAAGGGAGTAAGGGAGCCATTAATTACGTCGGGCGCTTAGGTCAAGCCGATTATCACCCAATCTCACGTGGGGGAGAGGGAGGTCCCGGCAAGTATCACGTAATTTTTTTTCCGCACGAAATAGTGTAAAACTGCGAGCAAACTGGGTTGAATTGAGCAAAACGTGTTTCTCTATTAAAATATGATTAAATTCTACACAATAGGTAATATTTATCGCGGTCATAGATATTAGTTAATTATCATCATCATCTGCCTAGCCTTTTCCCATTTTCGATTTAGAACTATGTTGGGGTCCGCTTCCAGTCTAACCGGATGCAGCTGAATACCAGTATTTTGCTTTTTTTTTCTAATATATTAGTTAATTATATTAGAAAAAAAAATGTTTTTTTTAAAATAAATCCAACGCAATGAAGCATAGATTAACGTATTTACTTACACTGAAAACACGCATTTTGAACAATCTCACGTGAGATTAGAGCGAGGGGGGGAGGGGTCGAGCCAAATCTCACGATATCTAACGAGGTCCAAAAATCGCTAAAATCACCTCAGGTCAACTAACCTAATTAATGAACGCCCCCTAAGTAAGTAACTACAATATTTTATTAGGTAAAGTAATATGGGTACCTAAGTACTTACATGTAATGGGTAGCTCACCGCCCGATCAGGACCAGGCCCGTGCCGGACGGCGCGTACGTGTTCCACGCGCGCCTCAAAGAGATGTCAGCATCGGGGAGGGGCCCCTTAGGGCCGAAGCCTGCCGGGTCAGCGGGATTGTCCGAAAGGGTTACCGCTGGCCCGGAACATAAAGAGCTAAGGAAGGAACACGGGTGGGTTTTAGTCAGTAAGAGTCTGACACTCCCTTCCGCTCCACCCAGAGCGGGAGGAGTCATTTGATGATTTCCCATCCGCAAAAAAAAAAAAAAAAAAAAAAATAGGGCTTACATGCACCCGTATATCGGCCTGGGGGCAGGTAAAAATTGTGGAACAACCCTTATCATAGGTTTTTTTGTAATAATTAATGTGTTTTGTGATGTTTGCAATTTATATCATTTTTATTCTTAATATTTTAACATTTTTTATACTTAACATTTTTAAATTTGACTATTTTATATTTGACATTTTATTTATTTTTATTTTTTATTTAATTCTGACATTTTTAGAATTTTTTTTTGTTTGACAAATTTAATTTAAGTACCTACTTATTATTTTTAAATGATCACTATATTATAATGGCGGGACCAACTCTTGTAATTGAAAGATTCTACCACGTATATTTAGTACCCATTTAGTACTATTTTGTACCTGTCCTGAAATGTTTGTAGGTACCTCACACGGCGTAATCGGAATTTCACGGTAACACTGGTTTCGCCATTATGATGCGTCATAATGACGAAACCATGCCTATACCTACTCCAAAACTACAACGAATTATGTACATCATTCTGATCAAACCAGTATTTAGTACCTGATTTAGTACTTCCAAAAATCAACAGTGGGTGACGGAGATCTTAGTAGTTTCTTTACAAAATTAATTTTTAGTTTTTGTCATAATTCTACGCCTGAATAATTTATCGAGCAAAAATACTTCAAGTAAAAAGTTGCAGTTACATTTCGCGCAGGGCGCTTTATTTATCATTATGTTGTTAAATATTATCGGTTAGGCCAAGCAGGAAAATTATTATATACGTTCTTTAACATATTTTATTAAGGTATTACTATAAACAACCCGTACATCCTACTTTTTAAATATGTATATTTACGCGAGAGTCAGTCTGCAACATAAATACTTAATAATTTTTACTAAAAATTGAAATATTATAACCTGAGTCAATAAAGAAAACATTTGAAATAGTCGAACAGTCACTTTGAACTTCTCTATTACTTGGATGAGCGAGACGGAAAGCCATCTAGTATTTTCTTCAAATTGCTTTATTGGCGCTATACTGCACCCTAATTGCGTAACACACTATCAATCGGAACCTGAATCATTTTGAAGCAAACTGCTAATCCATTGCTTCGTATGTTCGAATTTGTCTGCTCAATACGTAATAACGCAATGAATGTTGTTGAACTGTCAAAATGAAACCGATTCCGATTGATAATGTGTTACGCAATTGCCCCGCAGAATTAAGGCGAGGTTGTACCATTTTTAAGTTTTTTGGAGCTATGTATATCTAAATAATGTAAATATTCCGCAAAATAAAAATCACTTTAACAAAATTGAACATATGGTCAAGCGCTGTATAAAGACGGAAACGTAATTACTAATAATTGACTCGATAAAAAAAAATCGCAAAGATGACACTAAATCGATTTTTCAAATGTACTTCTTAGCAAAAAATTATATTACGAAACCATCTAAGTAATGTATCAAAAAATAGGTTTTAATATTTTCTAGCGCTGGGTAAGGTAGATTTTTATATTAGTGGCTATTTATTTTTGTAAGAACAAAAATCATACGATATTGAGCTACCGTAAAACGCTGCAACTTTGCCAACTAAGCCCAAGTTTGCCTATTTCGTTTCAATTACGATATTTCGCGTTTGCTTAGTTTTTTCTTATTTTCTACCATTTGGTAGTGATTTTACATTATTAGGGCAACAGATTTTTCATTTTTTGTTATGGTAGCTTCATTGTTACTCTGTCAGTTGTGCGACAAACACCGGTGCGCGTAGGTGAAAATTTTTAGTGTCGTGTAACTTTTGAAGTTTTAGCTAAAGAAAAGGTGTTTTCGTGCAGCTATAACATCCCAGGGTAAGAACATACTATCTACTTTCCATATTGCTTGATATTTTTATTAAAAGGACACGATTTCATTAAAATAACTTAGTAGGCAATGTTGTGCACTGTTTTGGAAACTTGAGTGACACAACTTTGCCTGGGTCTAGGGTTGTCACTAGGCGGATTTTAATATTGATAAATTTTTACTATATACATGTCATATTTTCATGAAATTTTCACAGTTTGGAACCAGGTTATATCGAGACTCAAGAGCTTGCATGCACTAAATTCCCTTCGTTTTACGATATTTTAATTTTATTGCATACATTGTTAATGTTCCGAAATCGGGTGAGACACAGGTATCACCTAGGACTTAGAGCTTCAATTGAAAATGTTACATTTTTTTATGTCATTAGAACATTCTTATTTTTATTTCGACAGTTATGTTTTCAATCGCCTGTAAGGGTGAGGCAGAGGTGTATCTCTGCCTGACCCTTCAGTGATTACAGGCATGATTTTGTATTTAAGTAAGTCTTAACTTTGTTGCAGTTATATGCAAAAATGCCGAATAATACACAACGAAGCAGGAGAAAACCAGGAGCTCGTAGTTATGCCGATTACTCTGTAGAAATATCAGAAGTTGCTGCAGATCTCGTACGAAAAAAAATAATTTCGTCATACGAAGCGGAAAAGAAATTTGGGATCCCGCATCAGACCATTTTTAATAAATCAAAAAACATGCATAGCAAACCATTTGGTCGACCTACAGAGTTGACAACTGAGGAAGAAGCCCACATCGTAAAAGCCAGCATTGCTAAAAAGCAATACATTTGTGATTTTTACTCATAAGTAGCAATTTGATTTATTTTTTTACAAAGTGAATAAAAGTTTAAGAAAATAATCCGTATTTTTTTGGGACAACCCTAGAGTCAACGACATTTTTGTATGAAAAGTTTCTGGTACCTGCTACAACATTGCCTATTGGCTGTAAAAAAATATATATTACCGTCATGGCAATAATCTAACTGCTGGGGACAAGCACGGTGTCTCATGTACACGGAAAAAAAATACTAAAAAGATCAACAATATATTTATTGAGATATCCTTCTAGGCAAAGTTGTGTCTTTTACCTACAACTTTGCCTATGACTTTGAGTGCTTGTAATTCTGAATGACGGCATGATTTAAATAGATTTGGGTTCTACCTGGCAAGGCAAAAGGTCTGTTTTCCATCTGCAAGCCTTTAGAAGCCGTAATAGTAAATAGGTTCAGAGATACGAACAAAAAACGTCAAAATCCAGGCAAAGTTACAGCATTTTACGGTATTCGATTTCGAGCGGGCCGTTTAGTGCCGGCCGAGAGGTCTTCGAGGACGGACGCACGCCAATTTTTTTCCGCGTTTGCGCTTTCTATTATATGAAACGTTACGCTCAGTGTTGCCAACTCTACTGTTTTAACAGTAGATTTACTGTTTTCACCATGACATCCCTGTTTTCTGTTTAAGTACCAATTTCTACAGTTTTCATTATAATTTACTGGAGATTTCGTCTAAAACGATAAAACTCCAGTTAAAATACCTAGCTTCATGTTATGCATGTATGTATGCGAATAAATTTTTGTCTATGTCTAACAAAACAGTAGTAAACAACTTGAAAATTAAACTAAGAAATAAAATGTCCACAACGAAAATCAAAGGCACATTACATAGTAAAATAGAAATAAAATAATGCTATACCTACATTTAATGCAACTGAAAAACCTACGAAGAAATTCATTAAAACTATTAAAAGTACCTATGTATAATTTTAATTAAAAAAAACGAGGCAGAAAATATCGAAGACAGAGAGAAAAAGAAATTGATAAATGATAATTATTTGTAAGAATATTTGCAAGAATTTATCAAGGAACAAAAGTTCATACAGGAAATTGACACCTCGGGCATTACGAAAATATCAACTCGAGAAATGGTAAATAACTCATTATCAATACTATAGTAGCACTACAATTTTGCCTAGTAGTTTTATTTTATCAGATTACCTACTTGCATACGTAATAGTACTTTGTTGAGGAAGACTTTTCCGTTCTTTTGTTTTTGTTTTGTTTTGTTGTGCGCGTAATTTTAATACTGCGATATCTTCTAAAGTATTCATTCTAATGACATGCTGTAAACTGCAGTTTTGATCTATATTGAATGCTTAATTTTAATAACATATTTAATGAGATAAGGATTAATACAATGTATGTCAAAATTGCTTCGAAAGTCACTCATTATATTTTATTGATTGTAAAAAGATAAAATTGGTTACTGCAAGTTATCCTAATAATATAGACATATACCGCCGCGAACTTTTTTGAGGGCATTTTCAAGATATACAATTCTGTAGTACATTATTTTGAAGTTCCTCGTATGGTTTAGCCAGCGTTAGCAATATAAGCGGCCGAGCGACGAGTTTTTTTCCGACTTCAATTACATTTATTATGATTTCCTATGGAAAATACATCTTTATCAGAATAAAAATAGCGTGTAGCACTCCTTAATAATGTAACTACCTATTGAAAAATTTTTTGTAAAACAATTTTCTAACTCGGATCAGTAGTTTCAGAGATTACCCTATACATACAAAACTTACAATTTTATCACTTTATAATATAAAAAATAAAAGCTTGTAAAAAAAAATACAATAATATTGTATAACATATTATTAGTGTAAATAAATGATTTTCTTTGACGGAAAAGCACGAAAATGTTACGACCATTGTTTAGACGCGACACTGTACAAAAAAGTACAGTAGGTTTGTTATTAAATTCGTTGAAATGATTATTTTCTTTGCTCAATAAGTTCGAAATATTGCTAAACTTATATAACAATTATAAAATATACCTACTTGTAAAATGTATAATTTAAACGATTTGAAATGCCACTATAATGTCAACATTTATTTTGCATCGTTTCAATGAGAAAAAATATACTCAGGGGTGTTGTTCAGACTTAAGATAACCCTGATACTACTTTCCATAGTCATACGTAAGTACCTACTTTCTTAAAACATAAAACTTTAGTCATTACATACTAACAATTATAAAAATAATATTGATTGTACTTATGATTGTCATGAATATAATCATCATCACCATCTTAATCATGGAGATAATGGTGTTAAGTTATAAATTGAATATAGATTGCGATTCATGACTCATAATGTTTATAACACTGTTACAGAACAATCTTAAACACTATTAGTGAACCTCAAAGTACTGCAGGTAAGTCAAACAGAAATTAGTACAAGATAGAGACAAGATTTCAGAGAAATTTTTAACTGCCGATAATTCAGAAGTTGAAACAGCAAATAAGTAAGTCTTACTAAACTATATGTTAACAAGTAGAGAAGAAATGAATCTTAAATGTTTTTATACCGATTGCCTAAATACATACGTTAACTTTGTTGATCAGTACTAGTACCGAGTACGATGTATAAAAACTAAAATGATATCAGAGTAAAAAAAAGTCGAAAATAAATTAATACACGTGATTATAGTAAGCTATCTCTTAAACGTCGATTGCACACCAGAGGGCCAATTCTCGTAATTTTAAGAACGTTTACAGTCTGATCTCTGAATATAATTTCAGGGCCAACTCCATGTTACTGGGAGGCAATATTGTTTGTTTGGTATATGGTCAGGTGAAACCAATACCCGTACATGTAATCAAGATAGTGAAAGATAGTAAATTTTGGGAAGAAAAAATGGGAAAAAAAACTTATTAATTTTTATATGCAGTGTCTATTGCCTGAAATCATAGATCCCCGACATATTAGAGGAATGGATATAAGAAAAATAAAAATGCGAGAAAACAAAGAAAATATTGCAACACCTGCTATTGTTTCCACTTCTGTATCACAAATAGTGAATTTTGAGAATGTGGCGTCTACTTCTGTGTCACAAACATTTAATTTTAATAAATATTAAATACGTTTTATAACCGACTTCCAAAAAGGAGGAGGTTCTCAATTCGGATAGTTATATTTTTTATTGTGTATTATTTTCATTTTCTTAATCTTTTCTGTTTATAACATAAAAATAAAGTTTGCTTAATCGATTTTGTTGTTTTTGTTCCTAACACTACATCATTGATAAGTTGTGAGTGAAGTTGTCCAGAACATATCTTCTCATCTGAAACGCATAGTATATGTATAGTGAAAGGAAGGTCGTTCCATCCGGGTGTCCCGCGACACCTCCCGATAAATTTTATTTTGAAAAAGTCTGATTTGTCAGATTTTTTGACATGTTACTGATGGTATGTGTATTTTAAATATAGGTACAAACTTACCTTAGATTTTTTACATAGTGCGTTTCTTTGCCAAACTAACCTAATTTTTACTAACCGGAAACTGTCATGAGAATTTATCAAGCGTAGATGATAAGTTCCTACATACAAATTTTATTAATTAAAAATAAAATATAACATCAAAGTTGATCTACTGTATTTGTCTGTTTCGTGGCGCGCATTCATCGCACAAAGGTTAGTCGCGGTCACAACGTGTCACGTGGCGCGGTCCCGCTCAGCGCATCGTAGTTAAATACGCCGCGTTCAACTGGCGGGGGCTGAGGTAGTGTTTTCTATGCCTATCGGTCCGGGAAAACCTCGCCTTAAATTAAATTAGCTAGCAAATCACACGCAGTAGCGTAACTACAACGTTTGGGACCCGTGGCAAATTCAAGAGATGGGGCCCTCCCTCAATGTAAAGAAGCTCAAACAACGTTATAGATTTTTGAAGTGAAACTTCTTTACGCACGCTTGACTTGGGGAGTAAGCTGGCGAACGCGTGACGTAAGCGTTACGAAAAGTGTGATCGGGCAAGGCGAACGGAAGTTAAGTGGGGGATATAAGCAAGAGACAGCAGTGCGCGCGCACATTTTCTTTCTCTCTTTAAGTTTCACTTCAGTCGTGTGGTCATAAGCACACTCGTTTTTTTTTTTACTAGCACTTTTCCGCAACTTCATCCGCGTAGATTTCATATTTTCCCCTACAACATTTAACACCTGACTGCTTCGTTGGTCTAGTGGTCGCAAACGCTACTGCTGAATATGAGGTCCTGTGCAAAAAATTAGACAAACAATGGGAAAAGATACAAAATGTTCGTAACCTGAATGATGTCCTTTGTTGCACATTTTCAAAATAAAAATTGTATTTATAAACTTATGTTAGGATCCCTGTGCTCATGGCCCTCTCGGGCCAGGGGCCCCCTCTGGCTGGGGGCCCGTGGCATTTTGCCACTGAGCATACGCCACATTGGGAACGAAGCTACATAAGTTCGTTTAGCTTCGCTCATGTAGCTACCACGTGTGTGCATATTGCTGTTCACACCGCGAAGGCGCGAACTATGAACTGAAGTATGAAAAGACGCGGTAGCTACATGCGTTTCAATCTGCCTTGCCTTTTCCCAACTATGTTGGGGACCCCAAAATACTGACTAGAAGGCGACCCCAAGTTGGAGTCGCCTTCTAGTCAGAATTGCCTTCTAGTCGCCTCAGTGACTGGGTAACACGATACCCCTAATTGGAAAGACTGGTTGTCACACTTTTGGGCTTCTGACTACCCGTAACGACTGTCAAAAATCTACAAATGACAGCCCGGACCAACGGCTTAAGAGGGAACTGGGCGTGCGATCCTCCATACAAATGTATTCCTCTTTTTTCTTCCTGAATAATGCCTAGCGCAATAATTTTTTTTTTTCATAAAATCAAGGGCTGCTGTAAACATGTCCCTGTCATTTTCTTTTTTTCAGCAATTAATTAGTAAAAAAAAAAATATTTACTTTAAAAATTACAAAAAATGCCCTATTTTTACCGCCGTGATTAGAGGACTACCAGACAAATCAGAAAAGTTTTTAACATAAAAAAAAAGATAGGAACCTAAACATACTCTTTCTTAAAATGTTAATGTAAAATATAATTGAGTCGGTGGTCTCTAAAAAAGGTGGGTCGATAAAACAAGAATTATAAAATATCATTTTAATTTAAAATCTTTACCACTTAACAAATAAGGCACAAACAGATTCCTTAGCAAATTACGAATACTTAAGTTTACGCAATGTTGAAAATAATGTTAATTTTATACATCTAACTTACTGATTAACATTCCAAGACAAAATAAAATTCAACAATTTAATACAAAACACTTTGTATCAACATACTTCTCACTTAAATGTCACTTTTTAGTATATTTTTTCTTTTTAGAAGTATGTCTTTTCATTCTGTTGGGGTTATAATTTTCTTTATCTGAAGAATCAGTGCTGGTAGGGGTGAGCCCTCGGGGTCCACGTCTTTGCCTGGTATTGTGTTCCTCAGTGTTCACTATTTTACTCAGAATACCATATTCCCTGGAATTAAAGTAATAATTTACATAATCTAAACATATTTAATTTACTAGCTGTGCACGCGACTTCGTTCGCGATTCACGGGCTTTTTAGGGCACGGAACCCTAATTCTTTTTTTTTTATAAAATATACGTTATGTTACACCTTATAACATCACCTATCATAGTGTGTTTAACTACTATTGTGATCGGACGTACCGATCACGCGCGCGTGCTCTTGTTAAGAGTATTTTGCAGACGCATCACAACACTGTAGTCGCGGTGTACGTCGACCTATCGGGACCTACGCGATGACCCAAGTTACAAGTGCGGAAATCGTCATGAAGTGTTTATTATAATTGTTTAGATGTCACGCTCGCTTTAAAACTAAATAATGGCTGCAAACAGTCCATAAAAATAAAAACTGATCTGGAAAAGCAGTTGTACGACTGTAACATCCAGGAGAAAACCTGCAACAAATGGTACGTCAATTGAACGGCCACATACAAAGCTTGCAGGAACAGGTACAAGATCTTCAAGGACAATTAAATTGCTTAAAGGCACAAGAAAAAGAAGAACCCTCAGATAAACAGGTCAGTGAGACCATAACACCTGCTCTGCCTTCCAAAAATGACGTTGAGTACTGTACGGACGAGGATTAACTCGCCAAAAAGACTGGGTGGATTAGGGCGAAAAACAGGAAGAAAAGGAAGTTGAACACCTCCTGTATTCCACCACCACTAGGTACAACAAGCTAGCACTAGCGCTCAACAGCAGCAACTCAACAACAAAGAGAAAGCAACGTTTAAAAATATTCTAGCGCCGCCTCCAATAAAATTGTTGTGGACGTGGAGTGTTTGCTCGACGCTTAACAGAAAATAACTGTTTATGGCACTCATACGAGGATAAGCAGACCAGGCCAATAAGAGTAGTGGTGAAAAAACTACATTCTTCTTGCCTACCGGATGGAATTAAAGATGACTTAACGTCGCAAGGATTCCAGATAGAAAATGCAATAAGCTGGAGAACAAAAGAATCGCTGAACATGTTCATATTATTATCATTCAAGAATGACGAAGATGTCAGTAAAATATACGGCACAGCGCCCCTGGGTTTCACCCGCATAAGTGTCGATCCCGTGGGAATATCGGGATAAAAACTATTCTATGTCGTTTCCCGGGACTCAAATGTCTCTAAACCAAATTTCATCTAAATCGGTTCAGCGGTTCAAGCGTGAAGAGGTAACAGACAGACTCACTTTCGCATTTATAATATTAGTATGGATTAAAGATATCCTAGGGTGCACAGTTGAAATAACCCCGCTTAAAAAGAAATGCCAGGCTTATGGCCATACCCAAAAGTAGTTCTCAAAAGAACCAAGGTGTATTAAATGTACAGGTAAACACTTCACAGCTGAATGCAACAAACCTGCAGAGGAAAAACCTAAGTGTGTCCACTGTGGCTTACCTCACCCAGCCAACTACAGAGGGTGTTTAGTTGACAAGGAGATGCAAATGATGAAGAACAAAATCTCAAAAAATAACAAACTGTTAGAAATACCGACAAACATACAACAAAACAAAGTGCACAGTTTGCACAGACAGCCGCGAAAACTGCACACACATCTAAAAGTAAAACCAAGCACACAACCATCAAGTCTTGAAGACAAGCTCAACCAAATCTTGAAGTGCCTATCATTATTTCGAGCCTTTACCGCCGTTTTAGCGCAACCGACAAAAAACAAATTTTACAGGAGAAGGTTTTTTTTAAATATTTTTAAAAAGAAATGTGCTAGTAAATTGAAATTTTACATATATTAATGATTTTCAGACATTTACATATTAATTTTGGCGGGAAATGTCAACAGGGATAGATCCGTTATGGTTTAAAATACTGCTTACGATAAAAAAAGCAGTGTCGCTTACGATAATTTGGCGGTAACGGCTCGATTTGATAAGAGACTAGAAAAATTAGGATCAAGCACTATAAGAATCAATCATGAGTAACACACTAAAATAATGGCGTGGAATTCCAAAGGACTGCTGCAACACCAACATGAGTTGCAAGTAGTCCAAGAAACAGAAAATATTGATGTGTGTTTGATTTCTGAAACGCACGTCACTAAAGTCTTTTGTAAAGTTTAGAAGCTGTAAGGTTTATCACTCGCTGCACCCTACACGGCCCGAGGAGATAGCACGGTTATTATTAGAGAAAATATCTGCCATTATGAACAGTGTAAATACGAGGAGCCAGACTCGCAAGCTGTGGTGAAAACAAATAAATTCAATGTTTCAGTAGCTGCCGTATACTGTCCTTCAAGACACCCGATAAACAAAGAACAATGTGTACACTTCTTCAGACTCCTTGGACAGAGATTTATATTAGGCGGTGACTTTAACGCTAAGAACACTCATTGGGGATCGAGATTAACTTCAACTAAGGGAAGGTAGCTTCTAAGTGCAGTGAAAGACATGTGTTGTGAGGTCATAAGTACTGGTAAACCTACATTCTGGCCGTCTGACCCCCAAAAACTACTAGATCTTATCGACTTTTTCATCGTCAAAACATATCGACGGCGAAGTGCCAATACCTCCTAACTGACAAAGTCAAAAATTTACACAAACTGAAAAAAAACTTCCAAAAATAGACACTTTGCGTTGGTTTAGTCGGGAGGTACGTATTTCAACATTTTAATGAGGGGTTTTCTTTTTCTTTTTTTTTTAACGCTTCCCTAGCCGCTGGATAGATGGCGCTGAACTTGGTAAGTTACTGCAAGGAAGGGAACATCACATAATTTTTCTATTAATTCTATTGGATGTAATTTTGAGATCGTAAAACGAAAGCAAACGAAACTGTCACTCAACGAGCGTATATGACGTGACGCTATGTTTTTTTATTCAAGCGCTTTGTCTTTGGCACCTAGTAACGTAGTCAGTTTAACGCCATCTTCAGGGTTCTTGGAAACTATGTTTTTTTTTTTAATACTCAAAAGAAAAACCTCTCATTGAATGCTGTTGCAACTAAAAATACACTTTTTTTATTGCATTTTTATTGCAGCATTCACTTTTTTTATTGTTTTGAATTTAAAAGCGTTATTATGCTTTTAAATTCAAAACAATAAAAAAGTGAATTTCTCAAGGATTGTCAGTTATGAGGTGTTGGCACTTCGCCGTCGATATCGACAAACTATCTGAGTGTGAAAGATGGGTACCACATGAACTCCTGATCACTCTCAGATATTATTACAATTAAGTCACAAAATATTACTAAGAGAAAACCACCTGACATTAGTCAATATGTGTAAAGTTAAGCTGGAGTGCCTCAAGGTAGTGTGCTGGGCCCAATACTCGACCTGCTGAACACGCATGATATACCAGAGCTAGAAAATAATACTATTGCAACCTTTGCAGACGCCACTGCCATTATGGCTACAGAGTCATGCCATACGGAAGCAATGAAAAGGTAGGTACAAATCGCTGAAAATAAAGTTCATGACTGGGCCCAAAAATGGAGAATAAAATTAAATTAATCGAAGTCACTTCACATTGACTTCACCAACAGGAATTTTGATTACCACCCAATCTACATAAATAGCCAACAAGTGACATACACAAATACAGCCTTGGCACAACTAGACATGCGATTTAGAACATGTATAGGTTTATTGGACGGGATTCCTGCTTAACAATACATAACAAAAATGTATTATATTATAAGCATATCCTTATGCCAATATGGATATATGGCACCCAATTATGGGGCTTTACTAAGCCGACCAACATCAAAATTATTCAAACATTCCAGAATATGGTACACTTAAGAAATGACGACCTCCATTGTGACCTAAAAATGGAACCCATGACCAACATAATCCAAAAATTTGCTGAGGCCCATGAACACCTACTTCACCGACATGTGAACATCGAGGCAATTCAGCTGTTAGACCAAACAAATATAGTGTGAAGACTAAAACGGACCAAACCTTTTGAGTTAGTGTAGTGTAGAAATAATGGTGCCAATGAAACACAAAATAACACATGAACAAAGTGTTTATATCATCATATCAAACTCTGAGAATGTGGAACGGATGTGTAAATCAACACTATTCTAAGTTTTAAAATAATTATCACGTAAAAAGTAAAGTTAAATTTAAATTGCTTATTAGCCTTATAGGCTAGATTGTAATCAATTATTAAGAACCTGGTTCTTTTTAATAAAGTATATTAAAAACCGCTATCTGCCAGTGAAAATCCCGTCAAAATCGGTTTAGCTCTTTCGGAGATTAGCCGGAACAAACATACAGACAGACACAAAAATCACACATCACATTGTCATTGTCATCATCATTGTCTACATTTCTTTTTTTACTTCTCCTTTCGCAGGTCTGCTGGAAGAAATTTCTTAAGAAATAAGCAGTACCTTTGTACTCAAATTATAATTATGTCATATCCTTATGTATTTTACTGTGTGTAGGTACATAAATTATAAAATAAATAAATAATTTAATTATTGTTTTTTTAAATACTGTATTATACTTTCATATGCATAATTACATATAGTAAAAAGCTGTTATTTTGACATTACAAACAGACACTTCAATTTCAATTATTTATAAATAGATAGATAATATAATATAGGTACAGATTCAACTTACGATTCATCACAAGACCTGTGGACATCAACTTTGACTGGCAATGGGCCACTTGATTCCATCTCCATATCACTGTCCGATTCTGCAATTACTAAACAGTCATGGAGGTTGTTTTGTTTAAACTCAGATCTAAAATGTTGTCCTTCTTCTTCAAATAAATCTTCACTTTGTATTTCTGATTTCTGTGAAACTACATTTTCTCTACCATCTTTGTCCTTTAAATTTGTAAATCCAAAATCATCAACAGGAAAATTTGTACAAATATCAGTTTGAACTGAAACTGAATTAGTTGTATTTAACTTAGAATTATTTTCAACATCCTTTAAAATCTGAATTGTAGTAGTGAAATTTGCATTATCAATAGTTATTTCCACTTTTTCAGATTTCCCTACAGATTTATCAGCTGCAGCATTACAATATGTACATGTTTCTATGATATAACTTTTTTTATAAAAAGGTACTTTTATATTTGGATTTGTTTTGCTTTGTAATGCAGCAGACTGCATTGGAGTTTCTTTATTGGTATAAATTAAAGTTTTATGATCTCTAGAATCTAAGTTAACTAGTGAGGTAGATTCAATTTCTTCATTTTCATTGGCTTTAAGCACAGCTAGCCATGCATTTTTATCTTTATCAATTACTGTTTCTTGTGTGTCATCTATTACAATAGGATCATCATCCATAAAAATGCCACTTTCATCATTACCATGTTCTGTCTTTGTTTTAATCCTTACAGGATCTACATTAGACAGACTTGATTCTTTTTTAACTTTCTTAGAGCTATCATTATGTTGATTGATGATTGATTTCACATTTCCACTCTGTAGAGAATTGTTTTTAACAGTAGTTTTGAAGTGAGATCTCTTTCTATTTGTCTTGAGAACTGATACATTTTCATTTTCTTTAGTTTGTAGTTTATAATTACTTTTTGAAAGTTTAATATTAGCATCTAATTGAGTGTTTACATTCAAATCTCTAAATGGTTTTCTTGTAAAATCTTTGTCATTTTTGTTGAGCCACTGTTGTACATATTTGGCAGAGCTTTCCATTGTAATATTTTTGCTAGGAACTGATGTTCCTTCTCCAGGAAAAAATGTTTTATTCCAGTTTTCTTTATTTTTGTTAGAAAGAAAAGAAGTTTTTCTTTTGTTTTCATACTTCACAGGAGCTTGAATGCATTCTGGGAACAGCTCTTTTTCAATCCTTTGTTGCTCAGATAATCTTTTATGTATGAAAACTAAAAACAAGAGTAAAATATTTAACATTGCAAATGAATAAGCATTTAAATGTGTGAAAAAAATTGTACAACAATTATGATGTATAGCATACCATCTGTATTAAACAAATCTTGACACACTTTTAGTAGTTCTGATGCATTTTTTACCCTCTGTGTCAAAGCATCATCAAGTTTGGGCTGTGGACTAGAGACCTGAGGTGGAGTGAGACAAAGCTGGCAGTCTACTGCATCAATAACACACTCGTCACATGCAGTATGTCCACATGGATATCTCAGCCGCTGACCATCTGTTTTATCACTGAAGACAAACAAAGCATTCAATAAGTTTCAATTCGTCCTATATAAAAATACTGTATTTATTTCATTATTATAGCACTTAATGATACTAGGACCTTTTACGTGCTAACATACGAATGGAAGAGAGAGGCTAGATTCATGATAATGAAGCCCGAAGTTACAGAGTGCAGTATAGGAAAAAAAAAGAAGATAACGATATGAAGAATACAGTATTCACAAAATATATACACAATTTAATATGCCCAGAAAAAGTTTACTCCACAACTAACCAAATAGCACACTGAATGTTCTCAACTATTTTCCTAACATGTCCAATAGTTTGATCGATGTACAAATTATTCATGACAACTGTTGCATATTCCAGACCCACAACACCGTATAACTATAACATAAAATAGTAAAGCTCCGTAAAGTACAAACATTGGTCAACTTAAACTTTTTCAATCAATCAGTCAGACATTCGAGTGACAAATATGTCAAATTGTCAACAAGAAGAACAACGTCAACAAAACCATTGACAATAATTGACATGAACACTGAACAGAACCAAAGAGCACAGACTACTTAGAGATAGGGAATTAGGGAATGGACAGAACAGACGAACTGTGGTGCGGACACGTGTCGAACAGACCATAGACATAGAGAATGGACAGCCGACAGCGGTCCGTAAAATATGAGAAAGACAAAGCAAACATGCTGCTCTCGGACCAACTGCAGCTGCGGCCAGTAGTTATCTCTCTCTAGAAAAAAAAGTAATTAAAAAATAAAAAAATCCGACTGCGAAACTGAAAAGCTACAAACAAGCCCATTTTAAATTAAATAAAAGTTGGAAGCAGGCGGGACCCATTTGAATTTTAAAATATAATAAAAATGGTATGGGTCCCGCCTGCTTCCAACTTTTATTTAATTTAAAATGAGCTTGTTTGTAGCTTTTCAGTTTCGCAGTCGGGTTTTTTTTTTTAATTAGTTTTTTATTTCCAGCTTTTTAGTTTACAAATGTGAAAGATTTCGCAAACGATTTAGTTCTTGGTACGTGTTTTTTTACGATTTGTCACTTCGAATTACTTTTAACCATATAAGTTATATATATTTTTGTAATCATCTTTTAAAACCCTTTATTTTGATACCCCACTCGACAGATTCCGAGAAAAAAAAAATTTTTTTTGATGACATTGCCCCAAAAATCAGCCGTTTTTAATTTTTTTTTTTTCAATTTTGATATACCCAGTATCACTCTCACAATTAAGACGAATCTAACGGCACCTCTCAAGCTGAAATCGATCAAGCCGTTTAGGCTACAGAGCGTGCCAAAGAAATATACATACATACAAACATACATCATCATCTGCCTAGCCTTTTCCCAACTATGTTGGGGTCGGCTTCCAGTCTAACCGGATGCAGCTGAATACCAGTATTTTACATGGAGCGACTGCCTATCTGACCTCCACAACCCAGTTACTGGGTAATACGATACCACTTTTGGTAAGACTGGTTGTCAGACTTTCGGGCTTCTGACTATCCGTAACGACTGTCAAAGATCCACAAATGACAGCCGGGACCAATGGCTTAACGTGCTTTCCGAGGCACGGAGGGGTCTCGGAATGTAAAGATGGTCACCCATCCACAGACCAACCGCAGCAAGCGTAGCTTAACCTGATCGATCGACCTGTGCGGCTATTATTATTTAGCCACGGGCCCCTACATACAAACATACATACACTCGAAAAACATAACCCTCCTTCTGACGCAGTTGGGTAAAAAATTCAAAATCTAAATATTTTTACTAAGGTACGGTGAATTCGCAGTTATAGCCTGCGAAATTCAATTTTTTTACTTTAATTCTGTAAATACATATCTATTAAAGTCGTGAATCATATTTTGATCAAGATACATCCTGAACTGCAAATTTAAAAAAACGTAAGATGAATTTCGCGGTCTACCACTGCGCATTCACCAGCATGGGTACTGAAACGTCAGAAGCTAAGCAGTGTTGCCAACTCCTAGAAGTTCGAGTCGCTAGACTCTACATCAAAAGTCGCTAGAAAGTCGCTAAAACTAATTCCACCAGAAGCGGACGCAGGATTTTGTATGGGAGAGGCAGAAGAGGCCACCGACATGCAGTGTGAAAGGTTGGAATATGTAAAAAAACTTAAAAGTAGGTACATAAGTAATTAGATTATAATTCAAATACGTATCGTGTACGACATAGGTACCTACTTTAAAAAAAACTTTTAAAAAATAATATAGATAATCATTGTAACAATCACATAAATTAAAAATACTTGGAAACGTGCATTTGTATTTGTAATAAAAAATAAAAATAATCAAAATTACAATAAAAAATATTAAATTACTCTAGAACTGATTTAATTTATACCTAGTTCAAAAGTCGCTAGATAAGTCGCTAAACAATTTTCGTCGTCAAAACTAGCGACTAAAGGTGAATGGATCGTGGTAGACCGCGAAATTCAATTTTTCTTAAGTTTACCACCAACCACCAATCTCTTATGGAAAAGTGTTAGTGGTAGAAATCTAACTTAGAAAGATGTATTAATGATTCTAATGATTATAATTCTTTAAATATGAACCTGTTATTGTCGCGAATCATATTTTGATCAAGATACAACCTGACACTGACCTGCAAATTGCAAAAAACGTAAGAAAATTTGAATTTCGCGGTCTCAACAAAGTCGTCATTTCTAGCGACAAAGTCGCTAAATTGACAACACTGAAGCTAAGTGCACGGTTCCAATTGGTCGTATCTTAAGGAGAAGAGCCGGCAAGAAACTCCACGGTTACTCTTTTTAAAATAATTGGCTTTTACATGTTTTCAAATTACAGTAGGTATGGGAGGAGAGCATAATCAATCAATTTTATCAAAATGAATTTGATAAAAAAAAAATGACAAAAAAAAGACAGTGCCAACAAGTGCTTACAAGATTTTAGAAGAATAGAAAACTTAACCTCAGATAATACAGACTAGGGACCTTTATTAACCGAACGCAAGCTAAGCCAATACCACAATACGTTGAATTTGTGATTATTTGTCCAGGTTTGGCATGCGAGGGGTGCGTCCTACACAATGGGGATACAAATGGTCACTTGCTCACTTCAGATGTCGCTACTATTCCGTGTCCAAAAATTTGAAAGTTAGCTGTCACTATCCTTACATTTTTTGTAAGCAAGCGACTTCTTTTACGCATAATTAATATTTGCGTTGCGTATTGATTGCAAACTCATATTTGCCCTTTGGCAAATCAGAGCTTTCTATTACTACAGTTTTTGTCTTAAAACATCTTTATGTTTTAAGACAAAAACTGTAGTAATAGAAAGCTCTCCGAAAAAACATTGGTAACTCGATATTTCGTCAAGACTATGTGCTATCCTTTTCAAACCTGAAGACTTTAATGGGAAAAAACTCTCCGAACTAACTCCGTTTTCATTACCTACAGGCATTGCTTGTGGTGTGATATTTTGTAAATTATAGTGAAGGTGTGTGTGTGTGTCTTTTATTATCATAATAATTATTTAATTATTATAATTATTTGATCAGTGCTAGAATTAGCATCTCTGAACTGACAGAAAGATCATCCTCGAGTTAGTTTTCAACTCCGATCTGGTTATTCATGTCGTACGTCTTCAACAGCAAAAAAACTTAGTCAACAAACACAAATTTAAATTTTATTTACTTTTCTAGTACAGCTGCTTTTTACTAGTGGTAGATGCTTGTCCTTTCCTTAGCTCGTCTTTTAATAGTGCTACACTTCAAGTCTACATATTTATCTAGTTTTCGTTTAATTTGTGATCTACTGAAAAGTAAACAACAATGGTGCTTTGTGGATGGGGAACAGTGCTGCCACCTATGACGAGTTTTCAGTTTTTAACCCCATTGCAGTGCGGCCTAGTACTTTTTACTAACACTTTAATGTTTTGTGATCTCAATAGCCCATGTGTCAATCAAAAGTCAATAAAAAATAGGACATATACACAAATACAGCAAACTAAAAATAATTACAAGCCGGCAAAACGATCTGGCTTTTAATAATTTTTGATGTTTTTTGAGAAATATGTGAATAATCGCGATCATAATAATGGCGTTATTAGAATATAAACATTATTTTCCGATAGATAGCATACAAAAAGTATGTGATCTGTTTGAAGAACAACTACGCAGTGAGAAGGAGGCAGATTTAGCGTTGTTTTCTATTATTGTTGGAGCGGTTGAAAATAATTTAACTAATGTAAAAAACAGCGACAAAGAAATGAATTTGGCGGCAAATAAAGTTGGGAAAATGAAGTTCCCATCTGTTGAATACGAAGAAGTGAAGTCACTCCATGAACGTTTTGTGACACTGATGCGTGGAGGCGTCGATGTGAAACTGCTAAATGGAGTTTACACCACGAGAGATTTGGTGAAGCGAGTTGCCGATGTGGTTTGGAATTCATTGACTCGCAGTTATTACAAAGACCGAGCGCATTTGCAGTCTATTTATAGTTTTTTAACAGGAAATAAACTTGACTGTTTTGGTGTAGCTTTCGCAGTAACTGCAGGCTGTCAAGTTCTTGGTAAACAAGACGTTCACCTGGCCTTATCTGAAGACCATGCTTGGGTAGTTTTTGGAAAAGATGGCACAGAAACAGCCGAGGTATGTATCAAGAATACTTTGCCACCAAAAATTTTGATTCAGAAATTAAATTATTTTTTAATTAAATTTTATGTCCCATAGTTATCTCTTTTGTCTGTTTATGTAGCAAATAAATATCTTAAGTTTCACTCTATTTTTTGTAGCATGTACAGACCAGCACATTCAGCTACCCGAAACTGTCGAATTTTCCGAATCAACTTTGTACTTTAGCGATAAAGTTGAAAATCTCTTAAAAAAATTTGAAAGATTGTAGTAGCTTCATGTGCTGGTGTCTGTACAGGTGATGTCTGATGATCAATAAAAAGTCTATGTTTCTAGGTAACTTGGCATGGCAAGGGTAATGAAGACAAACGTGGAAGGTCAGTTGGTGATGGGGTATCTGCACGTTCATGGCTGTATGTAGCAGGCAAACCAGTGATATGCACACGAGTAATGGAACTAGCTGCACTTGTATCTTCAATCAACCCCACATTGACACAAACTACAGATGTCCATGAAATTGCTCAAATGCAGCACAGACTTCTGTGGTTATTGTATGACAGTGGTAAATATAACAATATTTTTCAATATCAGTATCTACATAGTTTACATGTAAACAGCAAATATTAGTAGAAACACCAAGCTCTGCTCTTTAACTATTATTGGAGATACATGTAGCTAAGACTAGATATGAGCGCCGCGCCGGCGCGCCGCCGTCGCCGTGAGTCCATGTCGACGCGCCGTCTCCGAGTGCAGCACGCGGCGCGCCGTCACGACGAGTTGCAACTTGCTTTCTCGCTCGCACGCGCGGCTCGACCGCATTAGTTCGCCTATCGCTTCGCAACACTCGTCGCTCACGCAGTCGAGTCAAATATTTTACCGAATAAACGTGTATTGTTCAGCATTATATAGAGATGATTAAAAAAGTCTAGTGTCTCTTCAACTCAAAATACTGAAATGATTACTTTTCAGTAAACGTGATCTCCAATTATTATTAAGAAGACTGTAAAATTGTAATTAACAAATACGTTCCTTTTTAACGTGTTTTTTGGTAAAACCATTGGTTTTCTTTATTTATTTTTAAGAAATTCCTCCCTGAAAAAAAAAACTAAGGCCCACGGCCGACAATGCCGCGCCGCCGCGACGCCGCCGCCGCCGTGGAAATTTTCAGTCCACGCCGCCGCCGTGGAATTGGCCATCGGCGCTCATATCTAGCTAAGACAGCAGCCCAGCCAAAGTGAAGCTGAGTCATCCATTTGTCTCCAGCTGATTAACCTGTGAACTAAAATAACTATGTACCCTGATAAATTAGACAGTACCTTAATAGGCCTGCAAGCTAAGAAGATAATCTACATAACTTAATTTCACTGTAACCTATATGAGCAATAGTCACTGGAGTTAGAGACTGGATTTTATGTTATTTAAAATGCTCAAAGTATGCCACAAATTGGCCAAAAAGTTCCTTCTATTACTTATTATTTTTTTAACCGACTTCAAAAAAGGAGGAGGTTTTTATAATTTAGATTTTATAATACAATTTTTTTTTTTTAAGTAGGTACATTTTTATAATTTCATAGGAAACAGAGAGTAAAATAACCTGCAATAACCAAATAAATATTCACAATAAGCAAAAGCATATAATTATGCAAACAATATTATTGATGCGCAAATAAGTTTTCTTTGCAAACCATACTTTTCAATCAACATTTGACATATAGAGGTCATTGACGTTCCTATTCTTATTTGAAACACATTGTATTTACGTTAAATCTGCACCCTAATTGCGTAACACACTTTCAATCACAATCTGAATCATTTTGAAGGATATTGCTAATCCATTGCTTTATATGTTCCAAAATTTTATCTGCTCTACAACATAAATAACTCAATGAATGTTGTTGAACTGTCAAAATGAAAGCCATTGCTACGGTTAGTGTTACGCAATTACCTTGCTGATCTCTACATGATATAAATTAATGTCGTACGTATATTAGAAATCGCCATTTTCTCCTTTCAGGCCATTTAGATGCTTACCCAATGGCGTTGGGCAATCTTGGGGACTTAGATGAATACATGAGAATAGCCAATTGTTCAGTAGAAGCTGATGTAGAATTGCCTCTACATAATGAATTGGATAATTTACGACCTGATGGTACACAGAGACCAGACCCTGCTGCATTATATGCTCAGGCTATCCGATCATCAAGAACAAATTACGAAGATCGCCATGTGTATCCATACACATTTCAAGGAGGCCACTACCATCGCCATAAAATGTACAAAGAAGCTTTCCATGCATGGGCCTGTGCTGGCGACGTTATTCGACAGTTAGTCCTTTTATTAATATTTTTGTCTAAAATATAATCAAAGAAGCTACTATGTAAATAAATAGATTTTAATAGTCTTAAAAGACATCATACAATTTTGGTCCAAATGCTAAAGAAAAATTTTGCTCTAGGTTTCGATTAAAAGAGGTGATGTCCTTTATAGGGTTCCGTAACCAAATGGCAAAAAAGGAACCTTTATAATTTCGTCATGTCTATCTGGCGGGCCGTCCGTCCGGATGTCACTTAGCTATTTTACACGGAGACTATTTGCAATATATCAATGAAAATTGAAAATAAAGGAGTACTCTGTGCTGCGCCAAGAAATGTCATCTACATGTAACTAAAGGATGAAAAAAAATTAAATACAAACAAAAAGATTCTGAGATTTCTAAGTGACTGTGCTATTGCAAGTCAATAGTTAATATAATTCTATGATTTCACTCCAATACATACTAGTATCATAACACAACATAATTATCCCCTTTACAGCTACAACTATTCCCGTGATGATGAAGAGATATACAAAGAGTTTTCTGAAATAGCAAATGAACTAATACCACAGTTGATGAAAGCTGAAAGCTCTGGACACTCTGCCAGATCCATTCTGAAGGACCCAGAATGTTTTGCGTCATTGCTAAGGTATGGCTTGTATTTCAAAAACACATGGTGCTTTATATAATGTTATTTATAATAAGATTAATAATACATCTTCTAATACTTTTAGATTTTATGACGGCATCTGCAAATGGGAAGAAGGTAGTCAAACACCAATTCTTCATATTGGTTGGGCAAAACCACTTGTGAGCACAATATCAAAATTTGATGCAGAAGTAAGAGCTCAAGTCCACATAATATGTAAAACTGATACTGATGATCATTCAGAGTCAAATAAAGGGTCAGAGAATGTTGAAAAAGACAAAGGCGATAATGACAAATGGAACAATAATTCTGAGAATACAGAGATGACTGTTCGCGAGCAGCTAACAGCCGCTGTGAATAGTCGGCCGCGCGTCGCACTGTACAGTCATAAGATGGCAGCACTGAGGCCTTTACTTCTAGCGGAGCGATTGAATACTCACGCGCTACAGCTGCAGTTGACAGCGCAGAGTCAGCTACAACGCCCGCAGGCACCGACGAAGAAAAGAGATGTCGATGACGCTAATGCTTCTTTACCGACAGCGCGGGCCAAACGAGCTCGCCGCGAACGTTGAAGGAATTGGTAATGTTTTTTTAAATTGGAACCGAATACGCTTCTCTGTTAGACTGGTACCAATGTACCTAAATGAGTGATGTATACAAAGTATTTTATGTAGTTTATGTGTTTCTATTAGATTGTTAATGTTGGTAGTACATTATTTATTCTGGGTGATATCATGTATTTTTAGAGTCGAGTTTAAAACTAAACAAATCACCCAATAAAAAAATTGTCATTTAGTAAGGAATAATTTAACTTTGGATGGATTATCATTCTGGTTTAAATACGAATGGGGTAGTGCCACGAATCTACATTTAAAAAAATAGTCTGCTGCAATGTCACGCCTAACCTTATGCATTAAATTTTAAATTTACAATTATTCATGTTGACTTCCGTCATTAGTTGCTAAATAACTAGTATTTAATAGACATGTATATTTATATAGTAAATTATGATTCAGACTAGATAAAAACCCTGAATGCCAACTATAATAACCATTATCCTTACTTGTGATTTCACATCAGTTTAGGTACAGTCAACTGCATGTCGTTGGCAACAATTTGACATGCTTTTATTCCCTAGCAGTAATAGCGTTTTCGCAGATAACGCGTTACCGATGTACGGTTGTCTGTGCATTATCTTTAAAGTTGTTTATAGAGTCAGGAGCTTTTTACCACGCAAGTAGAAATGTAGCAAGAATTAATTACACTACGGCGCGCATGCGGGGGAGCAGTGGTGGCCCAGTGGCCCCGCGAGTTGTAGGTCGTAGGTTCGAACCCAGGCAGGCGATTTACTTGGTGTAAATAATTTCATTACCAATCTCAAAACGATGAAGGGAAACATCTTATGGAAACTCTGGCATATCCTAGAACCAAAAATTCGAAGACATGTGACGTCTACCAACCCGTATTGGGCCCTCGTGGTAGATAACAGCCCATTCCCTCTCGAAGAGAGGAGGTCTGTGTCCCAGCAGTGGGAACATTATGGGCTGATTATACTTATGCGCATGCGCAGTTAACCTAGTGCGGGAGATGTATAATTCTCACAACATATATTATAATGATGGCTCTAGGAACGGCCGTTTGCATTTATTAAATGTCCCATTCATACATAATAATATGTAGCATGTACTTATTGAAATCGTTATAAGAAGAAAAGTATTTTTTTTCTGTCTGTATTTATGTAGTTATTAAAATAGGAAACATTCTGAGATATAAAATAATATTAAAGAGCCCTAGCAGGCACGATAGTCGTCTCGTCACCTATCGGCGATCAGCGATTTTGTGTAATCATCAATACCTATGCATCGCGTTTTGGAACGTCATTGCGTTCGGTTGTGCATTTTAGCAAGTCTGCATTTAAGTGCAATAAAAAAGAATGCACAAGGCCGCCTTTTTCTAGAAACCGATGGATGTTGTTGAATAAAATTTAATTTAATTGATAGAAAACAAAGAGTTCATATAACAAATTACATTCAAAAATATCCGTCGATTTCTTACTAAACTATCCTACGACCCTGGTTACTTATCTCTTTTGGGGACTTTACATAGAAACCAGTAGTGTCGCTGCGGTCTGTGATTCTCATTGCGGTTGGGCGGCACAGTCACTGCCGTCTGGTCTGCCGTCGCCTTCTGAATTGTATCTAAAGGTGGAAGCGCCAGGGTAGCCCACGAAATTCAAATGTTCTTACATTGTTTGGAATTTGCAGGTTATTATTAGATTGTATATTGACCGAAATATGACTAATCATTATGATAATACAAGGTGTACTTGACTTGTATTGATCATTCTAATGATTATAATTTTGTAAATACATACTTGGTACTGTCGCGAATCATATTTTGATCAACATCCCAACCAGACTCTGAATAATAATTTGAATTTCGCAGGCTACCTTAGCGCATCCGCTTTAAGGCTGTTTTTCCATCAGACATGTGCTATGCTACGTTGCTATGGATGCGATTGATATTCACCAATCATATTCATTGTTCCACATAGCACTGGTGGAAACAGGTTCAACTAAACTATGTTTTTTTATACTGAAAGATGCGTGCCATGGATGGGAGCTATGGATGCGCGAGTGGTGTAGCTATGTGCAGAGCAGAGTACTCCCCGTGCCTTCCCTACTATGCGATGCACGATGCATCGCACAGCTCGAGCTGCACAACTTCCTCGCACAGCTACCCCACGGCGGCGCATCTTCATAGTATTACACAGCTTAGCATTAGTGGAAACGGTCGCATAGTATTGTTACGAGCTTCGGGTTCGTGACAATTAAAAACTGCCGATTTAATAACCAAAAAAAGGACACTTTAATAATCAACACTAATTATAACTCAAACACACTAATTACAAAACACAATTGCACTACTGATCGCTTTAAGTCGCACTTGAATATCGCTTCGATGCTTTCACTTCGATCGCTTTATCCAAACTGTGTCGGTCGTGGCGCGTCTCGGCCTTATATAGCGCCAAAGAGAGTTCTAGAACCTTCCATTGTAGAAACATCTAGAATGTTCGAGTACTTACAGGCCCCGATCGACCAGATGTCGAAAGTTCGGGAATGTTCTAGAAAGTTCTTGCATCGAAATTTCTAGAAGGGTCTTCACTACTAGTTCCGCTACTCGATACTAGATGGCGCTAGTGGTAACTACTGTCACCATGTACCAGGCATTAATTGTGGCGCGCAACACTGCCCCCTCCTAAGACATGCTCGTCCCGAGCATTATCGGCCCCATAATAACGCGCCAGTCGATCCACGTGGACGATCTTAGGAGTACCTCTTGCACCTTTCTGTATCCGGTAGGTTACGTCATTGATCTTTGTCACAATCCGGTACGGTCCGTCCCATTTAGCTTGAAGCTTAGGAGATTTCCCTTTGCTGCGGACTGGATTGTGCAACCACACTAGTGAACCTTCGTCGAACCCTTTATTGTTCATTTTACGGTCATAACGGGTTTTCATCTTTTCAGACATTTGCTGGCCCGATTGTCTGACGTGCTCATAAATGTCATTCATTTTGTTCCGCAAGTCATTTGCATACTCGGTTATACTGCGTGGGGCATCAGGTGGTATTCCGGTGATCAGGTCTGCAGGCAGCCGTAATTCTCTTCCAAAGTTTGCGAAAGCTGGTGTCACCGATGTACTTTCGTGAACAGCGCTTCGATATGACAACAAAAACGGTTGTATGTGCTTGTCCCAATCTCGTTGCCGATTTTCCACAACTTTGGCTAGGTATCTCTCCAGTGTCTGATTAAATCGTTCCACCATTCCATCCGATTGCGGGTGGTAAGAAGTTGTTCTCGTTTTATGAGTACCCATTACTCGGCAAGTTTCCTGGAATATTTGGGACTCAAAATTCCTTCCCTGATCGCTGTGAATCTCCAAGGGTACTCCAAAACGGCAGAAGACTTCATGAACCAGTTTATCTGCAACTGTTGAAGCTTCTTGGTTTGGAATGGCGAAGACTTCCGGCCACTTAGTGAAGTAATCCATCACAACCATGAAATACTTGTTACCATTTTCACTTTCCGGAAACGGTCCCGCAACGTCAAGGGCTATCCTCTCCCATGGTGCACCAACATTGTACAATTTCAATGCACCTCTACTACGAGTCTGAGGTCCCTTTACAGCTGCACAACTTGTACATTTGCGACACCAGTCCTCGACATCGTCCCGACAGTGGACCCAGTAAAACCGTTCTCGTATCTTCAATAGAGTCCGTTTTACTCCCAGATGGCCTCCTGAACAACCATTATGGTACAGCTGTAGAACGTCCGGTACTTGAGCTTTAGGGACAACCATTTGCAAATGACAGCTGTCTCCCCGAGCGTTTTCCCATTTACGGCACAGGACTCCATCCTGAATCACCAAACTGTCCCATTGGGCCCAATAGCTTTTTGTGATCGAACTCATTGCTGAGACGTCGCTCCACCTGGGCTTAGGAGCTCTGGCCTTCATCCACTCCAGAATCGGCTTGATGTCCGAATCTTCCTGCTGTGCACGTTGTAGGCTTTCCTTCCACTCGTTGCTGAGGTCTGTCTTGAGCATCCTCACAGGTACGACTTCTTTACTTTCTTGCCTAGTACAATGCTTGCAGTCTTCAGGACAAGGTCTTCTTGACAATGCATCTGCGTTGCCATGAGATTTCCCGCTGCGATGTTCGACCTCGAAGTCGTATTCCTGCAGTAGTTCAATCCATCTCGCAACTTGTCCTTCTGGATTTTTGAACTGCAATAGCCATTTAAGTGCAGCATGGTCAGTTCGTAGGTGGAATTTCCGTCCCAGAAGATATTTGCTAAAGTGCTGCAATGACTTTACCACAGCAAGCAGTTCCCGTCTCGTAACACAATAGTTCCTTTCAGGTTTCGACAATGATTTGCTGAAGTATGCTACCACAACCTCTTGATCGCCGTTCCGCTGAGACAACACACCGCCAAGTCCTATGTCACTTGCGTCTGTGTCAACTATAAATTCCTTGCCCGCATCAGGGTACCCCAAAATAGGTGTTTTGCACAGACGGTCCTTTAGCTCCTGGAATGCGATGTCGCAACTTTCATCCCAGCAGAAATGTCGCTTCTCCTCGGTTAACTTATGCAGGGGTTTGGCTATATCTGCAAAGTTCTTGACAAATCGCCGATAATAGGAGCACAAACCCAGAAATGCTCTGACCTGCGTCTTGTCTTTTGGAATTGGCCAATCCTTGACAGCGGCGATTTTCTCTGGATCCGTGCGGATACCTTCTTCAGACACTACATATCCCAAAAAGCTAACTTGTCGTTTGAATAGTGAACACTTCTTCGGACTTAACTTGAGGTTGGCACTCTGGATCTTCATGAGCACGCGTTCCAGGTTTTGAAGGTGTTCTTCAAACGTGCGGCCTACGATGATGATGTCATCCAAGTAGACCAGGCAGGCATCGCCAATTAGTCCGGTAAGTACAAGTTCCATCAACCTCTCAAATGTTGCCGGAGCATTGCACAATCCAAACGGCATAACTTTAAATTGCCACAGACCCTTTCCTGTCGAGAATGCAGTTTTCTCCTTGTCGTTAGGATCAATTTCAACTTGCCAGTAGCCACTTTTCAGGTCCAGCGTGCTAAACCACTTTACTCCAGTAAGCATGTCCAGCGTGTCATCAATTCTTGGCAAAGGATAGCTGTCCTTCTTTGTAACGTCGTTCAGACGACGATAGTCAACACAAAACCGCATGCTGCCGTCCTTCTTTCTTACCAGCACTACAGGTGAACACCATGGACTAGATGAAGGTTCAATAACACCATCCTTCACCATTCCCTCAATCATGGTTTCCACTTCTTTTTCACGTGCTACCGGCAATCTCCTTGGCCGCTGACGGATAGGCAATTCTTCTCCTGTATTTATTTTGTGTTGAACTATGCCAGTCTTCCCGATGTCAGCCTCGTTTGACGAGAAAACATCGGCGAACTTGAATAACATCTTCTTCACCTTGACCATTTCATTTTGGGACAAAGCGCTGCGGCAGTCTTCTAAAAGTGTGGTCACTTTTGTTTGTGCATCCTTGCTGAGGGTCCCAGTCGATAGATGTTGGCATCGACGCAACCAATCCACTTCCTCGCAAGTACCAACAAGTGTGCCTTTTTCTATTATCTGTTCCTGATCACAAAGGTTCAGCACACGTACCCCTGAGATGTCAGTGGCTCTGACCAAAGTCCGTGCCACTTTCCATGGAAGGTCATTGTCTACCCTTTCCACGAGTACACAACGATGAGTTTGCCCAGGATTCCGAGGAAGACTAACCGGCACAATCGTTTCCGATCTCGGCGGAAGAACAATCTTCTTAAGGCTGTACACATTCCCAGGTAACGCCCCTTCCATGAAAAGTTCCTCTTCTCCACATTTCAAAACACCTTGCTTGACGTCAATCTCGCAATAATTCTTCCTCATAAAGTCAAGGCCCAGGATGCAATCGTCCATTATATCAGCCACGATGACATTATGCAGGTAGATTCTGTTCCCTAGCGTCAGTTCCATTTTCTTCTCTCCATGGACGGGTATGCGCTGACCGGTGGCTGTTACCAAATTAATGCGTTCCCGGTTGTATGCGGAGTCCCCAAGGGACCGACTAGCAAGTTGGGAACTGACAACCGTGCGAGAAGCTCCAGTGTCTATGGTCAGCTTACACGGCGTTCCGTTGACCTCGCCCTTGATGATAAGGCTGTTCCCGTCATGGGTTTGTGTGATCGAAACCCTTGGGGCTCTTTGAACATCAGCCAGCACCCGCCCCGCAGTCCTGGCTATTACTCGTTTCCCTGCTGCTGGTGCTGCGCGGTGTTGTTAGCCGCACTGCCCTCTGGAGATCGGTCGACTTCTCTTTCTGCAGTTCGCTTAGGGCAACTGGATCGAAGGTGGCCCTTTTCCCCACAGCCGTAGCACCTAGGGCTGTATCCTTTATTGCGGTCGCGAACTGTAGCCGCTGCAACCTCCCTGACGCGATGGGAACGATGATCCTGTCGCACAGCTTCCACCTCCAGTGCATGGGCCAAGGCGTCCTTAAGCGTCCCGTGGTGCCCGAGCCTCACAGCAGCTCTCACTTCAAGGTCGCGGATGCCGTCGATGAATGCCTGCACCAGGTTTCCATCAATAAGCGCAGGTACGGACTGGTAAGCTTTACGAACCAGCTTCTCCACTTCAAGGGCCCACTGCTGCAGGTTTTCGTTACTGCGTTGCACGCGATCCTTGAGCTGCGCACGAAACACGTGTTCCAGGTGAGCGTCGCCATACCGAGCCTCCAATGCCTCGAGGAGCTGCTCGTAAGTCACTTCCTTACCGAGAGCTTCCAGGACAGTTAAGGCCTGGTCGCGCAGGCCTAGGGTGAGAGCAGTCATGGCCTGGCTTTTATTCCACCCGTTCGCCTTCATGACAGCCTCAAACTGGATTTTGTAGGCCGACCATGAAGAAGTTCCGTCGAACGGTGGCACTTTGAATCCACGTAGCGAAGGTGTTGTAGCTACGGGAGCTGCGATTCCATCCCCAAGTTTGAGGTAATCCAGCGTTTTCTTAACGTCAGCCATCACGGTTAGCTTCACTTCAGCCATCACATTGTCAACCCAATTATTTACTTGGTCGATTCGGGTTTCAGCTTCCGACAGGCGGTTGTCATGTTGAGCAACCTTATCCTTCACCTCCTTCATGTCTTTCCCGAAGGTAGCGTGAAGGTCCTTCATAAGGAGCATCTGCTCTTCCTGACGGCGCGCCTGCTCCTCCTTATCACGTTGGAGCTGTTCTTCCAGCCGACGAGCCTGTTCCTCCTGTCGATGGGCCTGTTCCTCCTGTCGACGGGCCTGTTCCTCCTTGTCCCGCTGGAGCTGTTCCTCCAACCGACGAGCCTGTTCCTCCTGTCGGCGAGCCTGTTCCTCCTGTCGGCGAGCCTGTTCCTCCTGTCGGCGAGCCTGTTCCTGCAGCATCATCATCAGAGCAGCAAAATCTGGCGCTGATGATGCTGGAGCAGCTGTGGACGGGCCGGCTTCCGCGGTCGGTAGCTGGCCTTCCGACCCCATTGGCGTTGTTCCACCGAATCGCCTTTGGTCCGTCTCCTGCTGGCGTTGACTCCGGGTACGGATACCCTCCGTGTCGTCTTTGGGTAAAACCGGCATTTTAATCCCACTTCTGACACCAATTGTTACGAGCTTCGGGTTCGTGACAATTAAAAACTGCCGATTTAATAACCAAAAAAAGGACACTTTAATAATCAACACTAATTATAACTCAAACACACTAATTACAAAACACAATTGCACTACTGATCGCTTTAAGTCGCACTTGAATATCGCTTCGATGCTTTCACTTCGATCGCTTTATCCAAACTGTGTCGGTCGTGGCGCGTCTCGGCCTTATATAGCGCCAAAGAGAGTTCTAGAACCTTCCATTGTAGAAACATCTAGAATGTTCGAGTACTTACAGGCCCCGATCGACCAGATGTCGAAAGTTCGGGAATGTTCTAGAAAGTTCTTGCATCGAAATTTCTAGAAGGGTCTTCACTACTAGTTCCGCTACTCGATACTAGATGGCGCTAGTGGTAACTACTGTCACCATGTACCAGGCATTAATTGTGGCGCGCAACAGTATCGTAGCTTAGCTTTCACATCCTTGCAGCATAGCTGCATAGCACATCCCTAGTGGAAAAGCAGCCTTAGGCGCCTGAAAGCAACCGCAGCGTGGTGTTACCTAGGTATAATAGTAAATACTATATTGGAAGCATCTGCTGCCCACTCATAATATTAAACAACTCTAAGAAACAGGCAACTCAAATATCCGACGTCTCTGGTTACTTTTCTTCTTTGGTGACCAAACAGCTAGGGAAATTAATTGTTAAGCAAATTGACACCCTACGTCAAATTTCCGTGGCGTAGCTATATCATACAACTATCAAAAAATTACAGTTGTGATTTGAATATACGGACAATTTAAGTTGGTAGTCAATTTGCACAACAATTATTTCCCAGGCTTTGTTTTTATGAAACCGCTACCGTAGTTGGCGATAAAGCCACCTGCTGCTGCGGTCGAGCGGTGACTGTAGACTGCATATCAGTATTGTTGTCACTAATTGACAAGGAGTATTTTTTGTTAATTAATGAGTTTCGCGAAACTGAAGAATAAATGTGCCGCTGCAATCGTAGATGTGACGTCACGTTCGGAATTAAAACCGCAGCGGCACTGTCGCTTTTGGTTATTGGGAACCGGAACGCCGCTCTGTTATCAAAGAGAAGAAAATCAGGGGGCCTAAAACGTCACTTTGGGGAATCATAAAAGGATAACATTATGAATTATATTATGGCGAAGACAGTCCGTGTTTTTGTTTTTTTTTTCGCTGCACTACGTAGGTATAATCAAAGAGATTGGGATTGGATTTGGATTGGATTGATTGCTATTTTAGCAGACAAAAAAAAATTACTGAAAAATGCTTCACCAATGGGATTTAATACGATTAACTTAACAGATAACTGTCCATTCTGTTAGCCTTTTAAGATTCTGCCAAAATGGCCTTTTTAGGCCCCCAGATGCCATGAGAAGGGAACATCTAGATTAAAAAAAAGTATGTCTGTAAATTGCGAATTTTATTGGTGTATGTAAATTTTTTTCAAACCCCGTGAATGCACATCACTGTTACTCAAAAAGTTAAGGACAGTTTCCTAAAGGCGGGTTTTTTGTTCCGTAGTTCACTCAACCAATTGTTATAAATAAATAGTAACTAATGGTTAAATTTTGGCAAAATGTGTTTTTGGTCAATTGTTTGTCTTTGAATTGTCAAATAATTAACTCTATTAGTTGACCATTAGTTACTATTTTTAATAATTGGTCGAGTTAACCACGGATCAAAAAACCGGCCCGACCGCGTTTATGTACAACGGTTAAGGTACTGCCCTTACTTCAATGGCTGCCGCCTTATTGTTTTATCATTGCCAACATCTATTTATGTAATGACTGTGTGAAATAAAAAAATCCTTTGTATAAAGTAGAAATTACGATCGTCACTGTGTGACGTCAGAATGGTTGATACTAATGCTAAATTTTTATGTTATTATTATAAGTATGATCATGGTAAAGAATATATTTTTCAAATTAAATTATATTTATAGAAATACCGTGATAAATGATCATTGAATAACATATAATTACAATATTATGTAGATCATATAATTAGGTATCCGGAGTAGATATGTACCTATATATCTACAAAAAACATTTTTGTTTTCAAAGTTGTAATTCTCGTAACATTTAAAAGGTCATTTAATATATTATATTTAAAAAGGTAAAATGGTGAAAATTATTATTAAAAGTAAGGTCTAAAAATAATGTTAGCGATATTAATCATTTAAAGATCAAAAAAATCACATGTCTGTATATTGTAATAGGTAAAAAAATCTTAGTAGGTATACTCTGTTCTAAAAGTATTTGATGAAAATGTAATCAAATTGGTAAGAATATGTTCATGTTGCGACAATTTGTAGTGCCACTTAAATGATTTTATTTCTGTAAGTAGGTTTGTATAAACACTTCTACACGTAAATCATATTTTTTTAAACTAGATGAGGTCGGCGTTTCCTATCTGACTACTCTGAGAAGAAAGCAGCAAGCCGAAGCAAACTCAGAGGTCACAGCCTCTTTTAAAGTCAGTCGGACATAATCTTGGTCAGATCATGTGAAGGCCATGTAGATTGGTGTCTGAAATGGTCTTTTGAGGAAAGAACCACACGGATTGAGTAGACCTGTCCAGTCAGTACACGTATTAGTCAGAAACGCGCAGCTCAACTCGGAACTTAAGGAGCTCAATGATTCGACGAACAATACCAAAGAAAGGACATTTGGATTTGGGGTTTGGGCAATGATATTATATTATAGAGGTAGATAAGGCACTAGCGCGCGTAAATTGTTGCAGACAAATTCAGACAATTGTTGTAGTTTCATTTAGTCCGCTAATAGCAGCGAGCAACACTACAGATAGCTATCTCTTTCTGTGTCATACGTTTCGTATTATCTATCGCAGTAAGTACTTTGTAATAACAACGCAACAATATAGAACGTCGCTCAGTATGAACGTAGCATATCTTTCCTTTATAATATCATTGGGTTTGGGTTAAGAGTCCTATTACGGATCGTAAACGCAAATCAAATTATTTCGATCGGCGTACACGAGTCGATAATAGTAGCGATCTCCGGACGATTGCGCGCCAAAAATTCGGCGACAGGTCCTACCTCGTCAAGCGCTCGCGCGGGACTGAGGGGCGCGCCGAATTGACGCAGAATATATAACATTTTAACTTTATTTATTGCAATTTTGTTTTATTAAATTGAGAAACGAAAACTAATGAAACGTATTCATTGTAGATTGAAGTTTTATATAATATTAGTTTATTTGATAAAGTTGTGTTAATTTGGAGTGTAATGGACGCTGAATCAAGACATTTATTGCTTAATTTAGGCTTTCTTTACGATTTTATCCATAAAAACTCAGGAATTTAAAGGAATTCTAGAACTCCAATAAACAAGTAAAACATTCAAAGTATCTTTTTATAATTTTAGCATTTATAAGAATTGAATGTAACAATGTGAATTTGAGCGTCAAAGTTCCATCGCCAACGGTTTTTCTTGCAAACTGTGTTCGTAAAATATTTATAGTAAATTACACGAAAAGAAAAATGAAAATGTGTAACTGCAACTTACAAGAAAGAGAATAATACTATCGTTATTCTTAAACAAATAATTAAAATATCTTACAACTGCTGAAAATTACAGCGTCAAAAATCATGAATTTGCGTAAAAAATGTAACAGGACTCTTAAGTGTTTTGATTTGATTATTTGAATAATTAAATCGGAAATAGGAATTTCGGATTTAGAACAGGAGTTACAAATCATTAAGATGTTTTGTCATTTGACTATTGAGGTCATTCTTATAACCTCAATGTTCGACGACATTTGTTAAATACTATTTGATAATGTTATTCAAACAATAATTGTTGGATAAAGAAGTGGTGAGATATAACATTGAAATATTCTTAGTACCTACCTGAATGTGTTACTAATTGATTGTTCATGTATTACCTTTAGTAAGTGATTGCGAGAGATTTTAACCTGAACAGGGTTCGTATACAGTTTCATCAAAAAGTTTTGGAACAGATTATCGATACCGCATATATTAAGCATTCCTTACTTAATAAAATAGTTAAAACTTCTACCTACAGCAGTCATTACCAACCACAGCCCTTGGAAGTGCAAAGATACGACAAACGCAGCTGCTGTATCGCTTGTTTTACATAGGTAATAAAACAGCGGATTTGACAAAATTCATCTACGGCATCTACATACATATATACCGACGGCAAAAAAGAAAAACTAAGGTTTCATAATTTGAATCTCGCCTTCAAAGATCTTCATATGTTGCAGTATTTTCATTTAACATTTCCAATTGCTGAAGTTTCCGATGCCTCGTAATTAACCCCCGAAGCAAAAACGACGGGGTGTTATAAGTTTGACGTGTCTGTGTGTGTGGTGGCATCGTAGCTCCCGAACGGATGATCCGATTTTGATTTTTTTTTGTTTATTCGGAAGTGTTCTTAGCTATGTTTGATGAAAATCGGTCCAAGAAGGCCGCCGCCACAAAATGGCGGATTACATATTTTTTCACAACTCCCTCAATATGGGTATCAAATGAAGGGCTTGACTAGTAGAATACTGTACACTAATAAATTTCAAATCCAAGATGGCCGAATATAGTGTAAGTAAATTATTCCACTTGTCAAGTCCTTTCATTGCGGCCATCTTGGACCGCTTTTCATCAAACATAGCTAAGGACACTCCCGACTAATTCACGGTTCGGGAGCTATGATGCCACAGACAGACACACACACACACAGACACGTCAAACTTATAACACCCCGTCGTTTTTGCGTCGGGGGTTTTGTTTTCTGTCTTCTATGTTCCTTGCTCGTAAATTGGCTCTTATTGCATCGCTTTTAGGTTCACAATGCAGTGTACCAATTTAATACGGGTGCTTTTTTTTATTTTGTATTCCGTATTGGTGCAGCAAAGTGCGCAACATATAACTATTACTAGTCAGAGATGTGCGCTTTTGCATGTCTCAGCAAAGAGCCTATGAAGGCTATCTGCTGCAATTTTTATAAGGTTTTTTTATGAATACGAATAAAAAAATTGTGTATAGGTATACACACTGTAAATAAATGAAATATTATGATAAATTAACATTATATTTTATTTATTTTGGTCAATAAATTAACATTAATAATTTGTGTTCTCTACAAGGGTCACACTAAAATAGCCTGCGAAACTTCAGCAACGTGACTGGTATCAATATCAGCTAATTTAGGGAAAACAACAAATAAACTCATATATTTGAGTGTTACACTACCAGCGTCCGCGCGCTGTTAGCAACTGTAAATTATTTTTAGCATATTTTTTGTCTACAATTCCCAACCATTCTATGAATATAAGCCAGCTAATTAAATTTGATCCTGTAAATAAAAATATTTAGTGTTATATTTATATATTATTATAATGTTATATTTTTAATATTATACTGTTCGGAGGGAAATATAAGTGCATCTCCTTAAAAAAACATACATATTTGATAGGTACGTAAAATTATGTATGTTTACGAAATTTTATTATCTTTGACCTCGCAAGTGTGGTGAAAAACGTCGTTTAAGTGAACATTTCTCACTGCCGCAGTTACATCTTTGCTCACTATACTAAAATTTATTATTTTTCAGCTGCATTTGTCGTATCTTTCCGTATCCAAGACGCAGGTACCTCTCGATTTCAAAATGTTTATCCTACTAAGTCCTGCGCAAATAGGTAATACTAATTTAGTAGGACTTTTATGTTTTCTATGAACAGTGTCATAATAATTTATAATTAAGTGATTTTTCATAGGTATTAATTAGTACGATAGGCTTTTACATTTAACTCTGTACTAACGGGTAACCTGTAAAACTCATTGCATTTATTACACAAACAAATATCCTCCATTACTTGTATAAGCATTTAAAGTAACAATTTTTGCGCCAAATAACTGCACAATTTTTTGCAGCCATGTGAACTTCATAAGAATCAAAACTTCCACACAATTTGTCAGCGGCATGACTGATGGTCTTATCTTTATGGTTTACTAGCTGCGCCCCGCGGTTTCACCCGCGTAAATGTCGATCCCGTGGGAATGAATATCGGGATAAAAAGTACCATATGGCCTTCGCCACACTTGGCAGAAATTCCGTCGCGGATCTTCCGCGTCGGAAATTCTACTACTACTAACTCGTAGACCGATCTTCCGCGTAGTGTGTCCGTTATTAGTCATTTATATGCAATAACATGTATTGGCGTTCCGACGCGGAAGATCCGCGACGGAATTTCCGCCAAGTGTGGCGAAGGCCTAAATGTTAATCCAAGGTGTCAGCTACCTTCATACAATTTTTTTTCAAAATTGGTCCAGCCGTTTAAGCGTGAAGAAGTAACAAACTTATAAACACAAACACACACTTACAAACTTTCGCCTTTATAATATTAGTGTGATTGTAAAATATTAGAATGGTATGCCAGCGGCAGCGGCTTGCGCCGCTGCGTATTTGCATCTGGCGAAACTGAGTAATGATGAACTAGGAGTAATAATCAGCTCCCAAGACGCTACGCTAACCTCTAGACAGAGTGTCTCGTTAATCGAGAGCTCGTCTCAAGCTCGGCGTTTTGAAAATGTCAGTGTTTAGTGTATCTGCTAGAGTGCGTTTTGATTGTTCCGCTGTTTGACGTTCTATCAGTCTTTGTTTTACAAAATTTTAATGACAATCCGAAGGTCTGAAGGAAATTGATAATTACCTATTGCTTCATTTAAAAATTTCGTCTGCTCGACAATGTAAATAACGGAATGAATATTGTTGAATTGGCAAAATGAATGGCATTGGGATGGTGAGTGTGTTACGTAATTGAGCAATCATTCACATTGAGGGTTTTCTTTAAATGAAGTTCACTTCGTAGCAGCACAGACGTCAGGTCCGGGAACCTGCCAAAAGTGAAACAATGAACGTCATTATTTTATAATATTTTGTCGAAATGGAAGACCTCTTGTCAAAGTGGCGCCAACTGGTGGTGTGAATTTTCATGAAAACCCTCATTGATGTGCTGTCATACCTACGCGGTGATTTTTTATTCAAGCTCACTAGCTTGAATAAAAAATCACCGCGTATGTGTGGTTATATTCATATGCATAAGAAGAAAACCATGAGTTAAATTTTAAAGAAGAAATTAAAATTGCATCAAAATTGGAAAATACATCGAAGAAAATTAATGACAGATTTTTTTTTTAATGTGTAGGTAACGATCTCAGCTGTGTTCAGAAAGAAACTGTAACGGTTTACGAACAGTCGATTGGCCCATGAAACGTTGGTTAACATTATCTTTAAACCATTCACTTTTCATCCAAAGGACTAAGGACCCACGAACATTTCCCCAACAGAACTCTACGTCAGTGAATGCTTAACCAACAGAATGTTTTGACCAATATTTCTGTGAAAAGGGTTTAAAGTAACCTAACCTCGGGGTGCCCTTCGCTCGCTTTGCTCGCTCACTTGAGCCGCAATCATCCCCTTCGAACCTAACCTGTCCGAGTCGGGGTGCTCCAAGTCCCGAGTTCGCTCCGCTCGCTCTTGAATCCTAACTTCTATTTGACATGGGTCAATTGTTATATTATTTTTTGGATAATTTCTAGCAAACTCTATAGTTGTCTATGATTGCTACATGTTTTGGTTCGTAATGTGGTGTAGTGACAGAATAAAATAAAGTTACACGATATCCTTGACAGTATGCCTTTTTTAAATAAATTTCGTTGATAAGTTACTTTCTTTAAAATTTAGCTCGTGGTTCCTTTCAGTATTTTTCTCACGTACCTTGCTTTAACACCTTTAGCATGATATTTATGCAATAGCCTCAACTTCCTTTTATAGAACAATAATGATTACAGTTGTTTGAACTAGGTACGTATAGTTCAAAAAACTCGATATGATTTTTGTGCGTTAAGTTGGTATCCGCTTTATGATAACGCGTAATAGCATTAAGTAGTATTTCAGACTTTATTTGTACATGGCATAATATTATGTTTGCTGCAAATACATTGTTAAAACTTATTGTTAAATAGATGTCGATCAAATCGATTGTAACGCAATTCCCACGTTTGAATAAAATAAGATAAAATAAAAATACCTACTGTATATGAGTTAAAATATGAATTGCATTTTCATTCTTTACTCACCAATACCAGTATTTAATATTTAACAAGTAGGTATTTACCAGTTCTGAAGCATCATCTGAAGGTCAATTCTCGTAATTTATACCGTTCAAAATCTAGTCTCAGTCTCATCTCGGCAACAAACAAATGTCAAAAATGTAGAGAAATTTGAGGTATTTTTGAGACAGATCAGAGGAGTATTCTCGTAATTTTAAGAACGTTCACAGTCTGATTTGTCAAAAATACCTGTAATTTCCCTACATTTTTGACAAGTTTATGACATTGATTGTCGCTGAGATGAGATTGCGACCACGGTAGGGGGAGCCCAGAGGGTTTTTGATCAAGCATATTCAGGGCGAAAAGTTGATAGCTTAGGTGTGGCATCAGGAGAAAACACCGAAAATATATTTAAAGCGTTTCTGACAGGAGCTCCGTGGTCCAATTTTAGATTTCAAAAAAGAGCCAAAAATAAAGTAATCTTCAGAGGCGTTGATTTTGGCATGATCGGGTGCGGCCTAACCCATAATGACTTACAAGCAAATATGATGAAGAAATTGTGGGCTTTCCTTAAATCTGAAGTCTGATAACTCAGATTTGTACCATTTTTAGGGTTCCGTACCAAAATGGTAAAACGGAACCCTTATGGTGAGACTCAGTCTGTCTGTCTGTCACAGCTGGATATCTCAAGAACTAATAATGCTATCAACTTGAAATTTGGAATACTTTTAGATGACGTTAGCCCAACTATTTTGCAAATAAAAAGGAATATATGTAAGTAGGTATATTTTTCGCTACAGGGCCGGAAAGGGGGTCTGAAAAATTCGAAATGGGGCTACTAGGGCATGTGGGGTATCATAATTATGGAAGAACGCAGTTTGCACGTTCTCAAACATTTTTTTTTTTTTAGGCCGCATAGTTTTCGACTTTTGATGAAAAATGTAAAAAAAAAATGCCGCCCCCCCTTATCTCCGAAGTTTGCAAAGAGAAATATCTGAAATAATTCTATGGGATAGACCAAACCTGAAATCGCGAAAAAAAAATCAGCTGTTCCCTACATTTATGTTCGTTTAACTCTTCAAAATGTAGGGAACAGCTGATTTTTTTTCGCGTTTTCAGGTTTGGTCCCCAAGATGGTAAAGTACATAAAGCAAGAGATGTTGTTTTCTTCGAAAACCAATTTCATCCCATCGAGAGAAGTTGCGAAACAAAAAAAGATAAAATATCTGTTGTCTTTGAACACGAAAATCCACCAGTTGTACCAACAAACACTGATGGAAACTGAAGAAGAACTTCAAGAACAGAATGAGACTGTAAGAGAAATAAACAAAAGATTTAGATCAAAATGAAGATCTGATGTCAATGAAATAGAAAGTTGTGATGAATGGGAATCCCTTGATGAAAGAGACGAAGAGGTACTACAACCAGAGCCGGTACTCCCTAGTGAGAGAAGATCCATTAAGAGAGAGGAAAACTAAACAATTTTCGGATCACATCACATATCAAGCTATTGAAAATGTTTTTCCACTAACAGTGGATGAAACTCTATCAAGCATGGATAAAGACCCAGAGGACACGGTGGAGGTCTGCCCAGCTTGGGCGGAGCACTGCCGTGTCCTCGTAGAGGCGTTCGGCAGCGACGGCGACCTCTCGCGTCCGGCCCTGGTGCAAGCCATGGTCCGGGGCGAGAGGGAGTGGGAGGCAGTCGCCTCCTTCTGCGAAGCAGTCATGCTAGCGAAGGAGGTGGCGGGACGGTTCAGGGAGAGAGCCTCCCGTCTCAGCCGCCGCGGGGTACGCCCCCGGCGTCGGGAGCCGCGTGACGACTCCCGGCCACCGTAGGCGCGGGCCTGCGAGCGGAGAGTAATGGGTAGCTCACCGTCCGTTCAGGACCAGGCCCGTGTCGGACGGCGCGTACGTGTTCCACGCGCGCCTCAAAGAGATGTCAGCATCGAGGGGGGGCCCCTTAGCGCCGAAGCCTGCCGGGTCAGCGGGATTGTCCGAAAGGGTTACCGCTGGCCCGGAACATAAAGGGCTAAGGAAGGAACACGGGTGGGTTTTAGTCAGTAAGAGTCTGACACTCTCTTCCGCTCCACCCAGAGTGGGAGAAGTCATTTGATGATTTCCCAACCGCAAAAAAAAAAAAAGCATGGATAAAGAGAATTGGAGAAAAGCAATTGAGGAGTTAGATGCTCTACGAAAAAACAATACCTGGACACTGCTCAAACCACCAGCGTACCCTTACAACAGGGGTGTCAAACTGAATTTTGCAGAGGGCCATATATTAGAATTAGAATGTGTAGGCGGGCCAGGTTCAATTTAAAATACTAAAACATACAAAATTATTTTAACATCTTTATTTATTTAGTTATTAGTTGTTATAAATCATACCAAAAGTAAGAAAGAGGGTGAGGGAGGGGCGCAGTATGCGTTAGCTGCACGGACGAAATAGTAAACGACTTCGCGCGCGCACGAGAGAGAGAAAAGCATAACTAACACTCTCTCACTCGTCTTGTCAGGCGCTACTCTTGAAATTACTTTTAAGTAAAGCGCGCGTATTTTTAAATCTGCGTAGAGCATTGAGTGCAGTCTAAAATCTCTAAAAAAAAGATTCATTTATCTGTGATATATTGTGATCGCGGGCCGTATCGAAATGGCCCGAGGGCCGGATTCGGCCCGCGGGCCGTATCTTTGACATGACTGCCTTACAACATCGTTGATTATAAAGATAAAAGACATTTATTCGTAGGATATGGTAGGTACAAAGTTGGTTGGTATAATGGATAGGTTCCACACATCCGCCGCTAATAGCGGCATACGAATATTTACAATGTGAACATAATGTACACGTGGGTATGTATAAAACCTAACTTGTTTATTACATAAACTCTAATAGATTCTAAATTGATATTTCGAATCAAAGAAGAGGTGGGCGGATATAGGTATAAGGCACGCCTGGTAGCAAGGGGATATAGTATTGATTATCATGAGACTCGCACCAGTTGTGAGACACAGCTCACTCAGAACTTTAATAGCTCTCGCAGCTAAATTGGATCTTCATATTAGTCAGATGGATGTTACGACTGCATTTCTAAATGGAAACTTAAATGATGTTGTTTACATGAAACAACCACACTACTATGTGTGTCTTCTGAAGAAGTCATTATATGGGCTGAAGCAGGCTTCAAGAAGTCGGAACATAAAATTAAATGAGGAACTAAGGAAGCTAAACTTTAAGCGATTCTTAAATGAACCCTGTGTCTACACTAGGATAGGACTAAAGGAAAGATCATAATAATCTGGTTGTTTATGTAGATGATATTCTGCTATTTTGGAACAATTTAACAGACATGAAGGTAGTGAAGAAAGAGCTTAATTATGTCAAAATTTGAAATGAAAGATCTTGGCTAGGCAGAGTTGATGCTTGGTATTCAAATTAAACAAAATTAGAATAGCATCAATCTCAATCAAGAGAATTATATCGAGAAACTGCCTAAAGAATCTGGCATGAAAGATGCAAAGACAGTTTCAACGCCGGAAGTACTTGGACAAAGGCTAGAGAAGCCTCCATCAGAACACAACTCAAGAGATGACCTACCATATAGAGCATTGATAGGTTCTCTTATATGTATCTTGCTGTATGTACACGTCCAGACATTGCTCATTCAGTGAACAGTTTGAGTCAGTTTAACAATTCATTTGACGAGAATCATTGGATTGCAGCAAAACGAGTACTTCGTTATCTCAAGGGGACTAAAAGTCATGGTCTAAAATATTTAAAAGGCCAGAATGGACCTCTTGAAGGATATGCTGATGCAGATTACGCTGGAGAGTTTGATAGGAGATCATGCTCTGGTTTGGTCTTCAAACTGCAAGGTGGCGCAATCAGCTGGGAGAGCAAGAAACAAAGAACGATAGCTCTTAGTACAGCAGAGGCAGAATATGTTTCACTGTCAGAAGCTGTAAGAGAAGCAATATTCCTAAGAAGGTTTATAGCCGAAGTAACTGATGGACAGGGCTACAAATTGGAAGAAGCCGTGGCCATTTACTCTGATAGTCAGTCTGCCATTGCTATTGCCAAAAACCCAGTACATCACCAACGTACTAAGCATGTAGATGTTAGGTATCACTTTGTGCGTGAGAAACATGTAAATAATGAGGTGATACTAAAGTTTAGGCCTCCCCCAAAAGGGGGGGGGTGCCATAATCGCCACGCTTGGCAGGCGGGTTGGCGATCGCAGTATGGTATGGTGGTGGAATGCATAGAGTACGCTGCTGCCCATTCTCCGGTACGCCCCTTAGTCGCCTTTTACACCACACCTCCACCTCCTTTTGGGGGAGGCCTATGTCCAGCAGTGGACGTCTTTCGGCTGAAATGATGATCATGATGATGACTAAAGTTTAAGGAGACCGCATCCATGGTTGCAGATGGTTTAACAAAACCACTTTCAAGAGAGAAGTTTCAGTGGTGTATGAGAGGTATGGGTGTGTGTGTATGATAAACATGTATGATGTATGAATGGACACGAGATTAAGGAGGAGTGTTGGAGCAAACATTATGTAACCTCATGTCTGTCACATTCTTAGACAAAGAAAAGTATAGACGGCGGGTAGCTCCATTTCATTTCCACAAGAAAGGGATAAAGTATTGAGTTATTATAAGTAACAGAAAAGGATAAAGCTATACTATTTCCGTCTCTCACTGCGTGCCAGTTTTTTCAAGGCAGCTACTTATGTAGCCTATGTTAGTTAAGTTAGTTTTTTGTCTCATGTGTGGCCACGCTACCCGATGCTCTATAGCTTTCTTACTCTAAGGTCACATTATTTGTAGACAGGCTGGTTGTCAATTTTTAAATAGAGATTTTATATACGACAACCGATGTTTGAAAAAATACAAAATTCTCAGTCTTCCAAGCATGTCCATCAAACACTGTCATTTTTGACAGCGCTCACGGTGATAGTATAATAAGGCATGGTCGGCGTTATCGCAAGATGGCGCATGTCATGACGTCATCTATGACGATTCACGGACATCGTTATCGCGCTCACGCTAATTCGGTACGGGTTTATTAACGCTCAAATTTATTATTTCCCAAATCGGAACGCAGGGACAGTTGACACTGACACTGACAGTGACAATGATGTTGTGATCAGTGCAGTGACCTACCTGGTTGTTAAACTCTTTGGTGATTATTAATATCGAAGAACCAGCATAACACCCAATGGTCCATCATAGATCCTATGTGATATTGGCAAAATAGTGGTATCTTCCACAAAAGCCAATATTGAAGACATGAACTTGTAACAAGCCTGGATAATTTTTCTCTAACTCGATAATCGTCCAGTTTGTAACGAGTTAACTTAAATAAGAAACGAAAAACTCCAACTAAGAAACCTATCACTTTGCTAACTATTAAAGGTGCTGTATCATGGTGGTAGGTTTGTTTTCAGTCTTGCAGATCTAAACTTCTATCTTTGTTATTTTATCAAATACCTATTTTTATTTATACATTATCATGAATAAGAAAAGAAACATTAGTTATATAAAACCAGAAGATCCAGAATTTCTCAAAGTGTTAAAAAGGCAAGCTGGGTATGATGACAAAAATCACAAGTTTGATGAACTAATGAATAATGAGGAAGATTTTGTTGAAGATGAAGACAGTGAACTGCCGCAAGTAGTGGTCCTTAAAGAAGGTGACTTAACAGCAGAGGAAGCAGAAAAAGAAAGGGATAGATTGGAAAAATTGGAATCAGAAACAAAAGCAGACCTAAGTCAAAGAGTTATGTTCAAGACAAAAGAGAAGCCATTGGCAGAATCAGCCCCCTCTAAAAGGAAGAAAGATATCTCTAAAACAAAATCCTCAAAAGAAAAGAAGAGCCGTCCTATTTTGTCGTTTAATGATGATGGTGATGATGGTGATGAGGATGAAAATGATGTATCATAGCATTATGCAATAAATATATTATACTTCTTATTTGTTTATATATACTTTATTGTACAAAATGTATGGGCTGGTAGAATTAAAAACATTAATTGAAAGAACCAATTCATTTTATTGAATATTATAGCTTGTCACTGCTTGAAAGTTTGAAAAACAATGGGGCATGGTATGATGTGATCTAACAAAGAAACGATAATCGTTAGTTTAAAAAATACCAACTCTAAATCCATTTTTTTAAACAATATATCTTTGTCTGTAGTTTCATCCTGAAAGTGTCTTCTCTGCCAGTTTTGGCTTCAGTTCATGCATAATTTACACAATATTCTATACATAACAATTTCAAGATTATTTTAACTTAATTTTCTTCAGTATTCATCATCTAGTGTCATCACAGCTTTGTCTTTTCTTTATTTTTGTTCTTGAGCCATTAGATGTTATCACAGAATCATTCTTGAAGAAAACTGGTGAGACTTCATTATCATTTTCATATTCTAGTAGTTTGTGAAGTAAAAATCTTCTTTCATCTTTTACAATTAATATACTTTCCTGGACTTTTGCCACTTCATCGCACAATGCTGCATTCTCCTAAAAATAAATTTCATTTCAGTTGTGTTATAAGTATTTAATACTGAACACAAAATACCTGCATGTCCATGAAATTGTAGATATCAGCCCAATAGCCATACAGGCAGATAGGTAGACATTAGGGGCTGGTGTCCGCTGTAAGTCAACGCGCGTATTTTGCGTACCAAATGTACAAGTACCTTTTTAACATAGACAAAACAATATCTATGTCAGATGCTCAGTGAATAACCAAAATTAGCCTAAAATAAAGTAAAGCGTGAAAGAAGCATCAAACCAATACAAGAAAGCTTGTCACACCAGCACGCGTAGCATGAACACTTCTATCTCTATGAAGAGTAGACACATTGCTTTCTACACAAAGTGACATTTCTTTTCTTCATTTTTGTAATACCGCCTAGAAATTCTACAATCTGTCATTTTGTCTTTCGTTTCTAACGATCTTTGTCCAAGTCCTTTTATATGTAGACTATTTCAGAAGAAAGTTTTGTATCCCAAACTGTCAAAATCACATTAACCACTGAAAGTTGTCTAAGGTAGTGAAGAGATTTTGTAATCGCTAAAGTCAGTAGAAACCTTTCTACTCAACGGCCACATAGTATTACAGTTATCTACAAAATCCCATAACAACTGTCAAAGATCCACGAACCACAGCCGGGGCCAATGGCTTAACATGCTTCCCGAGGCACGGAGGGGTCTCGTTATGTAATGATGGTCACCCGTCCATGGACCAACCGCGGCAAGCGTAGTTTAACCTGATCGATCAACCTGTGCGGCTGTTATTATTTAGCCACGGACCCCTCCTTATAATGTGACTTAATATCAGTAAAAATTAAGAAACAAAAAGAAAAAAAAATGCTATGACAACAAAAAATTCTGAGTCGAATCATGTAAGACTGAATTTCGTAAAAAGTGCAGTTCTCTTTCTACTTTGCTGCCGTCGTACTGTCTACACGGAACGTCATCTGTCTACTCTTCGGTCGACCAACCGGTGCTCATACTACGCGTGCAGCCAGCGAAAAGTTGTCTGACGTCCATGCTCTATGTAAAATATACAAAATAGTTGTTACAGATTTGTGTCTAACCTTTAAATCAGATTATTAATACTTAGTTATGTAAAGTTACTTACTAGTATGAGACTTTTTATTCGCATTTTCATGTACTTGTATTTTTTACGATATCGTTTATTTTGCTTATCATTTTGAATAGTATTCATTATTGCTTCACGTAAAGCAAATATGTAACAGTGATTTTGTTTAATCTAAGTATAGAATATAACCAGAAATGCAGTTACTTTCATTTGCTGTTTTTTGTAATATGGGTAGGAAACAAATAATATCAAGATCAACTAGTTTCAACTCAAGATCAACATCAGATCAGATATAAAAGTACTCTGTGATCAACTTTCACAACACAACTCGAGAAGAATGTCACACGAATTGACAGTGTTGACAGTTGACACAGGTTTTTTTTTTTTTTTTTTTTTTCTTTTTGGCTTCGCACGGTTTGTGCATTTAGCCAATGTCATGTTATGTTTTTTATTACAAAGGAAATAAAGGTAGGGAAACAAAAATATTATTATTCGAATTAGTTATATATATAGGGATAATAACTATAGGATCAGTATTTATAACGGATATAAAAATGAGCTAAATACAATGATGAAACATTATAACTTAATATTATTTAAAGTAATGAATGAGACTATACATTTATATACAGAAAAGCTATTTGTACAAAGTAAAGAAAGTATTGAGGTAGGAAAAGGAGTATTGAGGGACAAGAGGTTACTAAGAAAGGATGAACGGTCATATAAGGGACAGGAGCAAAAAAAAGTGATTTAAGTCGCCTACGTGCCACACAGGCAGATGGGGTCATCGATGATATGAAGTTTGGCAAGATGGGCTGGAGTGCAGACATGACCCAGTCTCATCCGTATTAGAATGGAGGTCTCCATCTTGCCAAACTTTGCCCTGCCAGACACAGGTTGACACACAAGTTTGACAACAATATTGTCAGTGGTGCATAAGCTAGATACACACACATTGACTTGCGAATGGACAGTGTGAAGCAAGTGAACAGCATAATATATTATGCAAATGATGGCTTTATTCAGCCCCTCAATAAATGAATATTGCTATCTGTGCAACTTATGCTGTTACCATGAGTACCTACTGACTAAAAATTATTGCTGTGAGAAAACGTGGAGAGTGACTGAATTTTTGTGAACTTTGAATAATACGCTTAGTGATTTTTTAGTGCTTATTAGCTCTCTTCTCCCGTATTATTATTATACTCTTTGATTAAACCAACTGGAGGCGCCATTGTCAGGCGATCCCCGCTGCCAAAGATACGAGACCGCCGGTCATAGCGGTTATATAAAACTAGTTGTCGCGCGTTCCACGTCATTCAGCAAATCACAGTAGCGCGGAGCGAACGTAAGTGAAAAATGCCGAATTGCAGTGTTTTTTCGTGTAAAAAGAGATCGGAAACATCTAGTACACAAAAGTATAACGTTACTTTCCATCTGTAAGTATTATTTTGTCTTAAGAGTGAACAAGTCGCGAGCTTGAACTCACTGGTGGTCATGGCCAAAAAGCACGCTGTCTCACCTGGCTTTAACAGAGCTAGTATCAGTGATGAGCAGTTAGACGCTAGTCTACACGCACAACGTCTAGTTCTCACGCACAGAAACACCGTTCTGAACTGATAGGCGCGTAAAAAAAAATCGAAAAGTGCTTTGGAAAATCGAGATTTTTGAAAAAAACCACTTCATAAATCAATTATAAATAAAAATCATTGAACTCTTCGATAACTGAGCTTTGTCGGTACGGGCTTAGTTTTGAAGATTTTACAGTTCTTTTATTACTTATTTACACCCAAAATTACGTTAAAATAGCAAGAAAAACGAATCTTTGTTGGCTCATAACTTTTTAATAGCTTTTTATTTTACTATTCTGTTTCCGTACAGACAAAATTAATAATAAGTCAAAACGATATCATGTTTAACTTTGGAAGCACAATGTCAAACAGAGTAGTAATACACTCCCGTTTGTATGGAAAAAATATCGACTGGTGGCACCTTAATATCAACATAATACGCAATAAAGGAGATGGCTAAATGACTGCCCCAAGCATGTATAGTAATCTCACATTAACTAGTAATATTTAAATATTCATTCATGAATTATTTAGTGTTTAATAATTTCCAAGAACTTTCGTGAATTATTAAACATAAAAAAGTATCTCAGTTGCTTTTTTTGATTGACATGACAAGTTCAAGGGGAAATAATACAGTACTGCAAGCTAGGGAGGAGTCATATCGCTGTTCCAGAATGTCAAATCGAAACTCGGTTTTTGATAACAGGTATCAAAACGATTTATTTTCTGAAACAAAGAAATGGCAATCAAAGTTTTCGACGGGAATCGATGGCGCTCAGTTCGGTGTCCTGTTTAGTTGCTTGTCACAGGGTTTTGATTCGGAAAATGGGGGTTTTTTAAAGTGACAATCGACTATACTCAATTCCACTTTTATCTACTCCATCAAAATCAAATAAAAATAACTGAAAGCTTCGGAATATGCTTCTTTGTTTAATCTTACTACCTATTTTGTGTCGAAAAATATTAACTGAATAGTGGTCGACAAAAACTAATTCTATTTGTATCTTTCAACCCTTTCGATTATTTTATCGATTCTGTTCCACCCGACGTTCAATCCCATCTCTATGAAAAAAACTAACGTCAGATGTCAGACGTCGTTTTTTAAGACTAAACGAATAAATAAATAGGTAAATCGCTTTTTTGTTGTTTTATTTCAATATCTTTTATGCCCTTGGTTACTCAGTGCGTTAATTATCTACTTTAGGCAGAATTGTTAACCTACCTACCTCAATACAGAAATTACAAATATATGACTCGGTTAATCTTTAAGATCTTTTTCAAATACGTTCATCATTTCAACCATAATGTTATTTACATTGTCTGTGAATACTGTCTTTATTTTAACTAATTTGGATATGTAGTTTAGGTTTTACAACAGAATACTTATATTATTATGATTTTAGTGGAGATTATCTATCGTAAGTCCGTTTTATCAAGTTTTTTTGGTGCAATTACTCCTTTGTAGATATTTACTTCAAGTACCTTAGTCCAAAATCGCCAATGAAAAACACATTAATCAATAAAATCGTCGCAGACACGTTAAAACGCCTAGATAAAAGTGCATAGCAATGTCATCGTTTGAAGTTTTTGTACCTTTATCGTAGGAGTTAAGCGATTTTATTTTCAGGAATGTGCAGATATGAAAAGTTCCTGAACCTTTTTAATTACAAAATACTAATTTTCAGCTATTCAGCATTATATATTGCTAGGAACCATGTCTATACATGCATTTTCATTGCGGGATCAGTCGTCCATACTTCAGTTTAGCCATGTCCTTTGTAAAAAACCAAGAAATATTGTCGGCACTGACCTCTATTGTATTATAGAGGTCAGTGATTGTCGGTCAATAAGTGTTACCACTAAATCGTATAAGATGTAATTTAGGGTAATTTTCTAAGTTGTAATTTACAGAGCTTGACAAATATTTCAAATTTTTATTTCGCATTTGTTATTCTAATTACTATTTATTACTGTTTCCAAATTATTTTTTTACTTTATAATATTTTTTTACTGAACCCTTTAAAAATTGCAATTTATTTTCAAATAATTAATTAATGATATCAAACTTATGTTGCACAAATCTCTCACAATTCTCTTATATCGTTATTCTTCAATACTGTAAAATATTTGCGGGTCAACTTATCCCGAAAATACGTAATTTTAATTTAAAAACAGGCCACACTGTTGCAAAATGAGGGCTGGACAGCCAAGAAACAAATATCGATATCGACTTTATGAGTGTTTTATTCTGACTAATAATTTTGCACCGCCCAAGAGCGGAATGAATCCTTACAGACTAACTTTGAAATCCTATGTTACCTACTTAAAAAGAATAATTGATCTGTTTTATCGATAAGTAGGTAAATATGATAAAATTGTAAATAAAAAAGAGCTAGGTAAAAAAAGCACACTTAATTTTTTTTGTGCAGTCTTAAATATTGGCTGAACTCATCAACTCATCGACAGCAAATTATCGATAGTGTCAAGCACTATCATCGCTTACTTAAAAATGACGTCATCTCGTACACTGACAAGGCATCTTCTCTGAGTGTGTATGTAACATGTGAGCGTATAGTTTATACTCGTATTTGTTTTTTGTTTTGTGTGCGTGCGTAACAACGCGATCGAATTGCATTAGTGTATTATTACTACTTGTGTGCGTTCCCTCGTCCCCCGCGATGAAAGTGACAGACTTTTTGCGTAGATATTAGTACTCGTGGCGTCTCCGGTTGGTTTAAGGACGCCTTTACGAATCTGACAAAAATAAGCCGTTTTTCGGTGCATTTTGCGGCAAAATGAGACGAAACCAAATGTAACTAATAATTACCACAGATAGATTACTCTTTCATCTCCAAATGGTAGCCATTTTTTATTCGAAAATGTTGGTTTATAATATAGTAAAAAATAATTTCCGTTGCCTCTTCACACAAAATCGACGATATCGTGCTGCTTTGGGATAATTTTTCTTCTATTTAATAACATAAACATATTTATTTTAAAATATTTTATGTAAGCAGACATGTTCAACTCAAAAAGGTAGCCAAAAGAACTATCAAAATGTTAAAAATGAGCTCAGAAAAAAATAAAAATCGGAGTCTTTTTTTCACATATTTAGCTTTAATACGTGAATCTTATTGGATTGAAATAAGGGTTATTTTACTGGTCACTGTCTCGGTTTATTGCACAAAAATTTGTAATGAAATATAGTCTTTGGTCTGCGCTCGGCCGCCGTTGTGACTGTGAGTGGACTCTGTGTCGGTTGTAAGCAGCAGCTTGTGCTAAAAGAAGATCGCTGTACGGATACAAAATATTTGACATACAAAACTTGATACTTCACGCATTCTGTATGTACCTATTACCCAAGGAAAGATTTGATTCACAGTCTTATAATTTTTCTAGAAGTAAGTAGGGTTTATAAATTCATATTTCGTTTCGGACTTGCTGGAGTGACCTGCACAGCAGGTGTACTTCGAAGACTGCTACTGGAACTAACAGCCGAGCTGAGGAGTTATTCCGGTCTGATCCCCTGCATGTTTCATCATGGGTGGCGATTTCGTGGTTTTCGAGGGTGCTGAACCCGATGATGAGGTCAGAATGAAAATACAAGATGGCGGATGGCGGATGTGAAAAATGTTACAATATTTCATGATGGGTGTCAATTTCGTGGTTTTCGAGGGTGCTGAAACCGATGGTGAGGTCAAAATGAGAATCCAAGATGGCGGATGTGAAAAATGTTACAATTTTTCATGATGGGTGTCAATTTCGTGGTTTTCGAGGGTGCTGAAACCGATGGTTGGGTCAAAATAAAAATCCAAGATGGCGGATGTGAAAAATTTTATAATTTTTCATGATGGGTGTCAATTTCGTGGTTTTCGAGGGTGCTGAAACCGATGGTGGGGTCAAAATAAAAATTCAAGATGGCGGATGTGAAAAATGTTATAATTTTTCATGATGGGTGTCAATTTCGTGGTTTTCGAGGGTGCTGAAACCGATGGTGGGGTCAAAATAAAAATCCAAGATGGCGGATGTGAAAAATGTTACAATTTTTCATGATGGGTGTCAATTTCGTGGTTTTCGATGGTGCTGAAACCGATGGTGGGGTCAAAATAAAAATCCAAGATGGCTGATGTGAAAAATGTTACAATTTTTCATGATGGGTGTCAATTTCGTGGTTTTCTAGGGAGCTGAAACCGATGGTGGGGTCAAAATGAAAATCCAAGATGGCGGATGTGAAAAATGTTACAATTTTTCATGATGGGTGTCAATTTCGTGGTTTTCGATGGTGCTGAAACCGATGGTGGGGTCAAAATAAAAATCCAAGATGGCTGATGTGAAAAATGTTACAATTTTTCATGATGGGTGTCAATTTCGTGGTTTTCTAGGGAGCTGAAACCGATGGTGGGGTCAAAATGAAAATCCAAGATGGCGGATGTGAAAAATGTTACAATTTTTCATGATGGGTGTCAATTTCGTGGTTTTCGAGGGTGCTGAAACCGATGGTGGGGTCAAAATAAAAATCCAAGATGGCGGATGTGAAAAATGTTTCAATTTTTCATGATGGGTGTCAATTTCGTGGTTTTCGAGGGTGCTGAAACCGATGGTGGGGTCAAAATAAAAATCCAAGATGGCGGATGTGAAAAATGTTACAATTTTTCATGATGGGTGTCAATTTCGTGGTTTTCGAGGGTGCTGAAACCGATGATTGGGTCAAAATAAAAATCCAAGATGGCGGATGTGAAAATTTTTATAGTTTTTCATGATGGGTGTCAATTTCGTGGTTTTCTAGGGTGCTGAAACCGATGGTGGGGTCAAAATGAAAATCCAAGATGGCGGATGTGAAAAATGTTACAATTTTTCATGATGGGTGTCAATTTCGTGGTTTTCGAGGGTGTTGAAACCGATGGTGGGGTCAAAATAAAAATCCAAGATGGCGGATGTGAAAAATGTTACAATTTTTCATGATGGGTGTCAATTTCGTGGTTTTCTAGGGTGCTGAAACCGACCATGATGGGTGTTGACAATTGACACCCATCATGTAAGATTGTAACATTTTTCACATCCGCCATCTTGGATTTTCATTTTGACCTCACCATCGATTTCAGCACCCTCGAAAACCTCGAAATTGACACCCATCATGAAAATATTGTAACACTTTTCACATCCGCCATCTTGGATTTTCATTTTGACCTCACCATCGGTTTCAGCACCCTCGAAAACCACGAAATTGACACACATCATGAAAAATTGTAACATTTTTCACATCTGCCATCTGTAAAATTATTAAAAAGGGTTCAAACCGGGTGCGGTGACTTGACAAAGACGAAAATGTGGAGTCGTTGTTCCTCAATACTAACATACACGTATCCGTTATAATAAGAAATTACGAACTTATGTATTTCAATAAACCCTGTACTTATTTTTGTTGCTGACGATCCTTCAGGATCAAAAACAAAAGAAAAAGCGGTTCAAACCGGTATGAGAAAGTTTTTAGTGGATAAGACAGAGATTAAAACAGAAGACGATCTAGGAGGAGATCGAGGCGGGGGGGGGGGGGGTGTGGAGGGGGGGTTCAGGGGATCAGAACGGAATAATTCGAGCTGAGACAGGTGTGCCGAGTATGGGCTCGTTTTCTTAGGTATGTTGAGACCTTACCTCCGGACTTAATGGAGTGACCTGCAGGTGTACTTCGAAGACTCCTACTGGAACTAACAGCCGAACTGATCTAGGTGTGCCGAGTATGGGCTCGTTTTCTTAGTTATGTTGAGACCTTACCTCCGGACTTGATGGAGTGACCTGCAGGTGTACTTCGAAGACTGCTACTGGAACTAATAGCCGAGCTGAGCTAGGTGTGCCGAGTATGGGCTCGTTTTTTTAGTTATGTTGAGACCTTACCTCCGGACTTGATGGAGTGACCTGCAGGTGTACTCCGAAGACTGCTACTGGAACTAATAGCCGAGCTGAGCTAGGTGTGCCGAGTATGGGCTCGTTTTCTTAGTTATGTTGAGACCTTACCTCCGGACTTGATGGAGTGACCTGCAGGTGTACTTCGAAGACTGCTACTGGAACTAATAGCCGAGCTGAGCTAGGTGTGCCGAGTATGGGCTCCTTTTTTTAGTTATGTTGAGACCTTACCTTCGGACTTGACGGAGTGACCTGCAGGTGTACTTCGAAGACTGCTACTGGAACTAATAGCCGAGCTGAGCTAGGTGTGCCAAGTTTGGGCTTCTGTTGTTAGTTTTGTTGAGACCTTAAGAATAGGTAGGCAGGCACTAGGCCGGGTCAGTCTAGGCAGATGCGGTCACTAATCAGAAACATAAAACAAAAGTATCTAAAAAAAAAAATTACAGCCGCCATCTTGGATTTTCATTTTGACTTTCTTTTCGGCTCCAGCACCCTCGAAAACTATGAAAACGACACCCATGATAAAAAATATAAAAATAATTACAGCCGCCATCTTGGATTTTCATTTTGACCTCACTATCTGCTTTAGCGCCCTTGAAAACCATAAAAACGACACTCATGATAAAAATAAAAAATAAATTACAGCCGCCATCTTAGATTTTCATTTTGACCTAATTATTGGCTCCAGCACCCTCGAAAACCATGAAAACGACACCCATGATGAAAAATATATAAAAAAAATACAGCCGCCATCTTGGATTTTCATTTTGACCTCACTATCGGCTTTAGCGCCCTTGAAAACCATAAAAACGACCACCCATGATAAAAAAATTAAAGCCGCCATCTTGGATTTTCATTTGGACATCACTATCGGTTTCAGCACCCTTGAAAACCATTAAAACGACACCCATCACCCATGATGAAAAATTAAAAAAAACTACAACCGCCATCTTGGATTTTCATTTTTATCTCACTATCGGCGATCCGTCACTTTGCACGGCCAAAAATGTAATTGACAGGCTTATGGTGATTTATCGAGGTAGCCACTGCTAATATGCCTTTATGCAATGCACGACACTGCTTAGTACGTTATCCTAATTGCGTAACACACTTGGAATGGCAATCCATTCCGATTTGACAGTTCAACAACATCCATTGCGTTGTTTTTGTTTTACGAATTTTTTAAATATTTATGAAGCAACTAGCTGTGCCCCGCGGTTTCACCCGCATAAGTTTCGATCCCGTGGGAATATCGGATAAAAAGTAGCCTATATGTGTCAGCTACCTCTATACAAAATTTTATCAAAATTGGTGAAGCCGTTTGAGCGTGAAGAACAAACATATAAACATACACACACACTCACAAACTTTCTTTATAATATTAGCGTGATGAATATTGTAGCATTTGTACTGTTTGCCTTGTAGGGTGTGTGCCAAATAGACGTATTTTCTTTCTAGTTTTCGAGAACCTACTTGCATTTGATACCATAGCAAATTTATTATATAAAATACGAAATAAACCGAATAAAACAAGCTTGTTTTATATTTGTTTTCAATAAGCTCGTCCGCAAATTGTTAATACATAGGTACTTTGGCAACTTGTACTTGATTAATCACTGTCCAGTGAAATTAAGTAAATAGCATTCTACTTATATGAACACTTCTCATTACCTACAAACTGTTTGAAAACAAATCACCGTAAACTTAAAAAAAATACAAAAATAAAATAAAATTAGGCTCAAGTATCAAGTCGTGTCAGTTTACTCATAATTTCACCGCTTCGCGCGTGTCGCTGTGTGTGTGAGCCGTGCACGTGTAGTAGTAAGACTCAATACCTAAAATTGAAGCGCGTCAATTCGTAAACGCGTCCTTAATACTCAAAGGGTTCGCCTAGGTCGTTAAGATGTAAGAAATCAATCGAATATCCAGGGAAGTATAGCCAAATCAACAATTATGAACTCACGCACGAAATAGCACCCCGAGAGACCTCCTTTGCGTGGTTAAAAGTTATGGCGCTTTCTTTGAAATTTACCCTGTTGCTCGTAGACAGAGAATAGCATTCTCAGTCTACGCTGTTGCTACTGTGGCGCCACTCAACTCATTCTCTATGATTTTTTATTCAAGATTCATTTATTCATTTTAAACATAGGTACATGATAAGTTCTTATATAATAAATTGAGGGCGCTATGTTTTGCCTCTAGGGCGTACAAAGTAATAAGTAATACCTAATACATGCAATATACTTAATTAAAACAAGAATTTAATACAGATTAATGGACCACAAATAAAGAATTACTTAAATAATTTTCATCTTCACAGTGTCCAATAAGAAGCAACTCTTTGCTCTGCGGATCCCATTTGGTGCGTTTCTGTTTAGTTATGTGCATAAACGCTTTGCATCCGAAAACTCATTTCAGATTTTGTTTCTTTCCAGTCCAAGCTTCTTCAGGCGTTTTATTCCTATCAGCTTTCGTTGATGATCAGTTTTTCAAAAAAACAGCTGTCTTCACAGTTTCTGCTCAAAGCTTATTGCTTAATCCAGCTTCTTGGATCATGCTTCTAGATTTTTCAACGATTGTTCTGTTTGCCCTTTCTGCTACACCATTTTGTTCAGGTGTAGGTATATTCCACCGTCAATTGAAGTTTGATTCCGTACTTCTTCATGAAATCATTCATCCGAGTATTTACATATTCTTTGCCATTATCTGACCGTAAAGTTTTTAACTTCTGTCCAGTCTGTTCTGCAAAAGTTTTGAACTCTTCAAGTTTATATAATACTTCACTGTTACATTTAAGAAAATATACGAAGGTTTTACGCGTATAATCATCTATAAAAGTTACAAAATACTTGAATCCGCTAAGACTGATAGCAGTGGCCAGCGCTGTGTAAATAAGTGAAGGTTCGCCAGTTATTTCACAATTACTACTCTTTACTACGTTAAAACCTCCCTTGTAGAATACTACCTTAAGATCTTTCTTAGTGACAGCACAGCATTAACACTAAGTAAGTTTGCAGCTAACCTCGGAACATACATAGCGTTGATTGTAACATTCGGTTTCGTACATACCACTGTGCCACTTCCAATACCTTGCAGCCTTTCACCATTTGCACACCCTACAGTCACTCCCTTTTCATACTTCTTCAAATCATGACCATTCACGCCTTGAAGTCATATGCGAAGCTTCAGGGTCAACAATCCAAAAATCTTCTGAAGTTGATGTCGTCATCGCCAAAGCTATAGATGCTTCATTTCTCTTCTTGCTTGAATTGTCTGGACAATCTTTCGTTTTGTGTGGTCAATTGCAAATAAAACATTTAAACTTTTTCTGTTGTTTTTGTTTAAAAATATTGCTACACATCAAGCTTTAGATAATCAGTATATAAGCTGATTTCTGATTGAAAAACCTTATAATGCGAGGACAGCTAAAACTGGAAATGTATAGCTTGATGTGTAGCCGTATGTACAAAGTGTCAAGCCGACAATATATCTACACTGAGCTCCACCATTGGCTCCTTACTCTTGCCATCAAAAATTGGATTTTAAATAAACTGATAAGAAAAGTATTCCTTATTTGCAACTTGAAATATTTTGTGGGGATACCTTACGTAGGGTGGCCGTGGGTCGCACTGTATGTCTGCCTACAAACATTTTTTACATACCGAGACCCCTCCGTGCCTCGGAAAGGACGTTAAGCCGTTGGTCCCGGCTGTCATTCGTGGATCTTTGACAGTCGTTACGGGTAGTCAGAAGCCCGAAAGTCTGACAACCAGGCTTACCAAGGGGTAACGTATTACCCAGTAACTGGGTTGTGGAAGTCAGATAGGCAGTCGCTCCGTGTAAAATACTGGTATTCAGCTGCATCCGGTTAGACTGGAAGCCGACCCCAACGTAGTTGGGAAAAGGCTAGGCAGATGATAACTTATGATAAATGATAAATATGATAAATGATTTATTTTCTGTAAGTAGGTTTTTACAAACACTTTTACACGTCCTCATATTTTTTAAAACTAGATGTGGTCGGCGTTTCCTATCTGACTACTCTGAGAAGAAAGGCCGAAACAAACTCAGAGGTCACAGTCTCTTTTAAAGTCCAGACAAAATCTTGGTCAGATCGTGTGAAGACCATGTAGATTGATGTCTGAAATGGTCTTTTGAGGAAAGAACCACACAGATTGAGCGGACCTGTCCAATCAGTGCACGCATTTGTCAAAAATCGTGCAGCTCGACTCAGAAATGAGGAGCTCAACGATTCGACGAACAATACCAAAGAAAGGACATTTGGGTAGGCCGCGTAAATTACTCAAACTGCCAGATCATGATTAAAACTAAGAAGGAAAACAGAAAAAAAAAATGACCCACATAGTCCTCACATTCACAATAATTAAATGAGAAGAAAAAAAAAAAAATAATAATAAAATAAAAAATACTTTACAAAGTAAATATTCATGTCATTGTCTAAATAAAATTCATCAATGTCAATGTGTATATAAAAATCCGGACATAATCTTTGAGGACCATGTAGATTAGTGTCTGAAAAGATCTTTTGAGGAAAGAACCACACAGATTGAGTGGACCTGTCCAGTCAGTGCACGCATTTGTCAGTAACCGTGCAGCTCAACTCAGAACTTCAGGAGCTCAACGATTCGACGAACAATACCAAAGACAGGACATTTGGGTAGGCCGCATAAACTACTCAAACTGCCAGACCACGATTAAAATGTAAAAAAAACAACTTAATATTATAAATTCGAAAGTAACTCTGTCTTTATGTTACCTTTTCACGCCTAAACCACTGAACGGATTTCGATAAAATTTGGCAGAGAGATAGATTGCATCCCGGGGAAGAACATATAGGGTAGTTCTTATCCCGATATTCTCACGGGATCGACACTTATGCGGGTAAACCGCGTATCGCGTAGTATCGTAAATCTGTTTTCCACCTTATCTTCCTACTGGAATACCTACCTACACGTACGGTGGGCTGCATCAATTGGGTACCCCAGTTGTATTAAAATTTTCATACAACGGGGTAGGTACCCAATTGATGCATCGTACTGTACATCAAATTCGTGTCTTGTATCAATAAAAAAAAATACCATAATATATCGATATAATTAATAGGTATACATATTACGTAATATGATGTTGGTACCATAAAGCATGTTCATCATTTGCTAATTTAAACGTATACCAAATGGTTCAAATGCGTTGGTTGTTAAATAAAATTTCCCAGACATATTTCTATTCACATCTTCACCCATAAACCCTTTAAGACTGCATCGATTTTCTAAAAACTCAAGCCAAGATTCGCACTGGTACGCAGGAAAAGATGTAGGATATTTGATTGATTCTGCGAAATAATCACATGAACGGCCGTGACTGCACGCTTCTGTAAATAAAAACACATTTAAACATATTTTGTTCACGACCTAGCACTTTATAACTAGGTAGTGTTTCAAACTAACCAAAGAACTTGACAATATCTTCGCATCCTGGTTGTGGCGCAATTCCTGCATTAGGATAAAAATCTACTGTTCCGATTGCTCCTTCAAAGCCTAACAGCCCTGCACAAGTGTGAATGACGTCAACAATTTCAGCATCAGAAGAGTTTAGTTTCTCCAACGTGTCTTGAGGTGGGAATTCAAAAAAAGGTCTTGCAGGATCGAGACCTGAAAAAAACATTTGTACATACCTAGTTGTTGTTAACATTTTATTTAAAAGTTTCGTAACATTCGTATAACGTAGGGTCAGGTGGGGTAGTAATTGCGAGTACCATAACATAACTAGAATGACATTTGCAACCATAGCTATAACATTTTACTTTAGAACAATGAGAGGTTTTTCTTTTGAGTATTAAAAAAAAACTTAGTTTCCAAGAACCCTGAAGATGGCGCTGAACTGACTACGTTACTAGGTGCCAAAGGCCAAACGCATGAAAAAAAAAACATTGCGTCACGTCATATACGCTCGTTGAGTGACAGTTTCGTTTGCTTTCGTTTTACGATCTCAAAATTACATCCAATAAGTGAATTAATAAAAAAATGATGTGATGTTCCGTTCCTTGCAGTAACTTACCAAGTTCAGCGCCATCTATCCAGCGACTAGGGAAGCGTTAAAAAAAAAGAAAAAGAAAATCCCTCATTTATTTAAAATAATAATATACAGGGTGTTTGGTGCATCGTTTGCCAAATGGAATTGGCTGAAAGAAGACGTCATTTGCTATCTCTTAAGGCCCAGTAACTCATCCCTTGTTTCACTGTTTTTTTTTAAATGACTTTTTAATTTTTATTTGGAAAAATACAAGAACTCTGCATTTAAGCTTAATTTTTTTTAAAGTTATGAGTATAGCCCTCAAATTTTATTTTAATTCTTATGTTTACTCTTGTATGGTTCTATGAAATTAAAAATTTACTTGCTAATAACATCTAGTTCCTTTTTAATAACTCCCAAAGTTTTTGAAAAAAGGAAAAATACACTTAACACTCAACTTTAAATTGCTGTAAAAAAAAACTAAAAGCGATTGGGATCTTCGAATTCTTTTAAAAGGTTCTCTAGTTTGTCCCCTTTCCAACGGTGTGCAATATACAAAAAAAAACCTTTTGATAACTTCAGTAATTCGCTAAATGTGTAATCGAGACACATCAGGCTGATATTCGATATTACGGTAAGAACACTAGTTTTCACATAAATAACATACTTTAAGTAGGTGAATAGTGTTATCTCACTCTTACGCAGTCTTTTATCTCTTTCTAGGGTTCTAACTTTCCTCGAACTTGAAATAAAAAATAAACTTTTATTTAATAAGTACCTAATTATACATTTTGTTCAAACTGTCCTCCACTATTGCGTACACACGCGCGACATCGTCATCTTATCTCGACTGTAGTGGTGTGTAAACGTATTTCTGCTTTGATAGTGACGAAAGCCGCCTCAATGCATTGGATTAAATCATCCCTAGTCTCAACTTCCGTGGAGTAAACAAGTTCTTTGGGCCATCCCCAGATGTAAAAATCTAAACGGAGTCAGGTCTGGGGAACGGAGGCCAAGGAATAGGGCTATCCCTCCCAATCCATGATTCTGGGAATGCAAAATTTGGATGTTGTACTCCCTGGCGGTTAATCTCCAGTGAGCGGGATAATCGTTTTGATGAAAAACAAAAGACAGGTCTTCACTGAAAATTGGTAGCTGGCCTAATACCTAATTAGGGTAAGTCTGTTTGTAGAAATTCTTTTTAAAAAGTTCGGATCATCCACGTCCGAGTGTAATAAGAAGATGTCGCGCGTGTGTACGCAATAGTGGAGGACAATTTGAACAAAATTTATAATTAGGTACTTATTAAATAAAAGTTTATTTTTTATTTCAAGTTCGAGGAAAGTTAGAACCCTAGAAATAGATAAGAGACTGCATAAGAGTGAGATAACACTATCCACTTACTCAAAGAATGTTGTTTATGTGAAAACTAGTGTTCTTACCGTAATATCGAATATCAGCCTGATTTGTCTCGATTACAAATTTAGCGAATTACTGAAGTTATTAAACGTTTTTTTTTAAGAATTCGAAGATCCCGATCGCTTTTAGTTTTTTTTTTACAGCAATTTAAAGTTGAGTGTTAAGTGTATTTTACCTTTTTTCAAAAACTTTGGGAGTTATTAAAAAGGAACTAGATGTTATTAGCAAGTAAATTTTTAATTTCATAGAACCATACAAGAGTAAACATAAGAATTAAAATAAAATTTGAGGGCTATACTCATAACTTTAAAAAAAAATTAAGCTTAAATGCAGAGTTCTTGTATTTCTCCAAATAAAAATAAAAAAGCCATTTTAAAAAAACCAGTGAAACAAAGAATGCGTTACTGGGCCTTAAGAGATAGCAAATGACCTCTCCTTTCAGCCAATTTCATTTGGCAAACGATGCACCAAACACCCTGTATATAATTTTAATATATTTAATTTAAGCATTTAGTTTTAGTTAATTAAAATCACTCTGATAGTAATAATTAAGGTAGGTAGGTACCTAATAAAAGTAAAAAAACAAAATTGGCTTATTACATGTGTTCAGTGGTGTTAATCTGTAAAAATCTCACCATAGATAAGGATAAGTACTAACGAATCTCACCGTGAAAACTTAGGTGAAGTGAGCGTGATGTGAGCTGTCAATAGTGTCAATTCCTAACAAAAACCAACTCACTGCACATAAGTTTTCACGATGATGATGTTTGTGTCCTGAAATGAAAAGAAATAAATTATAAATAAATTATAAAAAAATATTAATTGTATCGTTGCTTGTCGATGGTAGGTACTTAATTATAAAATGTTTTTGTAAAAATGTAAAAAGTTGTTAGATAGCTATGTCAGATTAGAACTTGCGTGCCTATTGCTGGGGTACCTGCCTAGTTGATGAAGCTGTATGTACCTACCTTATGTATTTTTTATAAAATACCTACCCGTGACTCTGTATACAGTCCTGTTAGTTTTAGATGCTGCTATACCCATTACGTGAGCTCCAAGACTATGTCCAATAAGATGCATCTGTTCACTAGTCACGTTGTACAGCTGGTTTAATCCATCCAAAAAAACAGCTACTTGACCCGCAATCGTTTTAGTTTCATTTGCTACCCAAAGGTATAACATAGAACTCGCAGTGCAGCTCCAATCCACCGTTATAACATTGACATTTTGAGCTTCTATATACGCATTTTTTATATTTAATACGCCTTCTTTATCCACTGAAGACCGCCATCCATGAGTAATTACTTTTAATGGTTTTTTGGAATGAAATAATATGTCTTTTGTAATGTTTTTATCACTACTTTTAATTGCTCGTCCCCGTCTATTCAACAAAACATAACTCTCCGTGTCGTTCCTACATGGCAAAAAAGGGAAGATTAAAAAAAGTTAAAAGTCGAGTAAGTATAAATGTAAGTAGGTGTACCTACCTCCTAGGTGCATCTACCCTGTCCCAGTTATGATGATTGATATCATCATCATCATTATTTCAGCCGAAAGACGTCCACTGCTGGACATAGGCCTCCCCCAAGCACCTCCACTTCGACCGCTCCTGTGCTTCCCGCATCCAACGGGTTCCTGGGGCCTTCACAAGGTCGTCGGTCCACCTTGTGGCAGGCCTTCCAGCGCTACGTCCTCCGGTACGCGGTCGCCACTCCAGAATCGCCATCTGTTCTGCGAGCAATGTGCCCTGCCCACTGCCACTTAAGTTTGGCAATTCTTCGGGCCATGTCGGTTACCTTGGTTCTCCTGCGGATCTCCTCATTCCTGATTCGATCACGCAGGGAAACTCCAAGCATAGCTCTCTCCATTGCCCTTTGGGTGACTTTTAGCCTTCATATAAGGCCCATTGTGAGCGACCACGTTTCGATGATTGATATAACATAATAATATTATACAACGCGGTCACATTAACTCGACGCTTGGCCTTGATGACGTCCTTTTGGTTTTTTGGTAATATACCTAATAAAAAATATAATTAAAACAACAACAGAAAACTAGCCAAATTATCGACGCGCGTATCGGTAACAAAAGCCAAAGACAAAGACCTAGACTTGCTGGGCGAGCTAAGGAATGCGGGCCTCGCATTCCAGAGATGCGTCGAGTTAATTAATGTGACCGCGTTGTATATAACACTAACAGACGATCAAACTTGGTACGGGCCAGACAATGGTGGTTCTCTCCTTACAAAATCAGCAGGGTAATAATAATAATAATAATAATAATAATAAACCATTTATTATCAGGTAACAAAGACCCATAGATACATACCTTAACCTAAGTATACATAATAATATAGTAACAATTTTGTTAGTAAATAAAACTTAATAACTATGTTAGTATCACTTAGTTGCACTAAGTCTTTGTGCGTTCTGGTGGCACTTGTCCGCACACACACTTGTTGCACAGTAATTGTGTAACATACTAAACAATAGGAATAGCTTTCATTTTGACAGTTCAACAACATTCATTGCGTTATTTACGTTGTTGACCAGACAAATTGACATACATATAATAATACAATATAATTCTGACTAAGAAAACATAGAACGAACACACAGCGTCACTAGTTTATAGATATAAGAAAGAAGTTGCTGTTTTTTTTATTTCTATGGTACCTAGCTAGTGTGTAGGTGTACACAACTCGCAATAGTCGCAATACGATTGGGCTTACAAAATCTATAAATTGTTGCGTACAGCACGCAGGTACGCGATTAGTCGGTTAGGTAAACGAAACAGTTAATTAAATATGATGAAAGTGTGAGGCCTCGCAGCGGCCCCAGGACCCGACGGACTCTCTATCCGAATACCGGCCCATCGTGCGGCTCGATGAGGTCGGCAAGCTCTTTGAGAGAGTGATTGCGGGGCGGCTCGTCGGGCACCTGGTGAGGACGGGGCCGGATCTTGCGGACAGCCAGTTTGGCTTCCGCAAGGGGCGCTCGACGGTGGACGCCATCATGCGCGTGAGTGAGAGCCCTCACGACGGGGGACGCGGTGACCCGGGGTGGGGTCGTCGTGGCGGTGTCACTCGACATCGCCAACGCGTTTAACACACTGCCCTGCATGCGGCAATGCAGCCCACATTGGGGAGGAGGCACTCCGGTATCACCGGGTGCCGACCTACCTCCGTCGAATAGTCGAGGCGTATTTGACGGACAGAGCCGTCATCTCCCGCAACGGGGAGTGGAACCGGCGAGAGATGTCGTGCGGTGTCCCGCAGGGATCGGTTCTGGGGCCGTTCCTGTCGGACATCGGTTACGACTGGGTGCTGCGGGCCGAACTCCCTGAGGGCGTCAGCGTGGTTTGCTCCGCTGACGACACGCTGGTCCTGGCGCAAGGGAGGTCGCATCAGGTCGCGGCCGACGCGATGACACGCGGGGTTGCGATAGTCGTGAAGGGGATCCGGCAGTTGGGTCTTGAGGTGGCATTGCACAAGTTCGAGGTCATGTCATTTCATGGGCCCCGGAACACGTCACCGGGATCGCAACTAACGGTTGTAGGAGTTCACATCGGCGTCGAGACAACGATGAAATACCTGGGTCTCGTCCTCGACAGCCGGTGAAACTTCGTCGAGCATTTCCGACGTTTGGCCTCCAAACTGGAACGGGCCGCGGGGCCACCTTCAAGCGGCTCTTGCCCAACCTAAGGGGGCCAAACGCCTCCTACCGGAGGCATTTCGCGGGGTCGTGCGGTCCATGGCCCTATACGGGGCCCCGATGTGGGCGCGTTCACTGCGGAGGCGCGGCGAGACGTCCACTACTTGTATGCACCCCAGAAGGTGGTAGCCGTAGGGCTTATCCGGGGCTACCGCACGATCTTGGGCGAGGCGGCAAGCGTCCTTGGCGGACTGCCGCCAGGCGATAGTCCTCGCGCGCCTGTATGAGTGGAGCGCGGAGGCACTACGCCGGAGGGAAATTCCGCTTCCACAGCAAATCGCGGTGGAGCGGACGGACCTCCGGCGCGATCTCATGGCGGCATGGAAAGAGTGACTGTCGCAACCCAGTGCAGGGCACGCCACGGCAGTGGCGATAAGACCCTTCTTTGAGGAGTGGCTAGAGAGGCGTCACAGCACCATCAACTACCGCCTGACGAAGGTGCACCCCGGACACGGATGTTTCGGTAGGTTCCTGCACATCATCAGGCGGGAGGAAATGCCCGGGTGTCACCATTGCCAGGATCGCCCAGAGGACATGGTGGAGCATACGGTGGAGGTTTGCCCCGCTTGGGCGGAGCACCGCCGTGTCCGGCGATCGGCAGCGGCGGCGACCTCTCGCGTCCGGCCCTGGTGCAAGCCGTGGTCCGGAGCGATAGGGAATAGGAGGCAGGCACCTCCTTCTGCGAAGCAGTCATGCTGGTGATGGAGGTGGCGGGATGGATGAGGGAGAGAGCCTCCCGTCCCAGCCACCGCGGAAGACGCTCCGGGCGTCGGGAGTCGCGTGACGACTCCCGACCACGGTAGGCGCGGGCCTGCGGACGGGGAGTAATGGGTAGCTCAACGTCCGATCAGGACCAGGCCCGTGCCGGACGGCGCGTACCTACGTGATCGCGTGGATCACGTAGGTACGCGCCTCAAAGAGATATCAGCATAAATTGAAGGGGCCCCTTAGGACCGAAGCCTGCCGGGTCACCGGGATTGTCCGAAAGGGTTACCGCTGGCCCGGAACATAAAGGGCTAAGGAAGGAACACGGGTGGGTTTTAGTCAGTAAGAGTCTGACACTCCCTTCCGCTCCACTCAGAGCGAGACCCCTCCCGCTCTGGTCCTTTGATGATTTCCCATCCGCAAAAAAAAAAGGCTTCGCAGCGCACAGTGGATCCGCGATCCCTAAGAGAGGCGGTCATAAGGTTTCGCGAAGGTAATGACTGTTGTTATCAATACTAATTATTATTATGCTTTTTTTGTAATACTTTACGTTATAATAAAATGACAATAAGCGAAACAAAAACTTTTTTATTCGAAAAAATAATGCAGTTATTATACTTGACGAAATACGTACTAAAGTACAAGAAAAGAATTGCATATTAATAACTAATAAACTTAAATATTTATTTACATTTTTATAGTAAAAATAAAGTAAATACCTAATTATTACCTAACTACAAACACAGAAATGGACAAAAATATATTATTTAGATACATGTTAATAGTTACATAATAGGAGCTGTACCTATCTAAAATAATATAAATCTAGTGTTTATTATACATCTATCTACATACATTTTATTCTATACCGACAACAAATTCGACACCTCTTTAGATAGAATAGACTTCTTCTTCCGTGGTTACCTTCTTAAACCAAAAATATAAGAAGAAGTCTATGTATCAAGTCGGTGTTTGTGACAACCCGGGACATTTTCCTCGTGTCACCCCTAAACTGTTTAACTAACTTATTGCAAGATTCGGCGGCCTCTTCCGAAAGCTCACCTATTGACAAGAATGCATGGTCAATTTACTTCCGAACCATGAATGAGGACCTTATGTACAGACGAGGGCAGGTTGTACCATGGATAGGTAGCAACAAGCTTACGTGCTGTGTCTAGAGCATCTTTAAAAGCCGCGTTATTAATATTGTATCCCGACGAAAGACACTGCAGCAGATTATGACATCTGTCAATAAGGTCTTTGTCTAATCCAGTAATTTCCGCTGAAATAGCTGAATTAGAAAAAAACCTTCTGGCAGTGTTTCCATCGTTGGCAGAACGCAAACTTCAATTTCGTTCAGCTAGTCTCCTTAGAGGCCATGTGAGAATGCTTGCGAGATACTTGCTTCCAGATAGCTACAAATCTTGTACAAAGATTAGTAACTCTTTTTTCTAAGTCATCAGCAATCGAATTCTCAATATCAGGCAGCAACTGTACCAGGGCTTGAAAAACTCGACGCTACCGTTCCAGTTCGGATTTGCTGTCCTTGATAGACTGCCAAGTACCTGGTACAAGCATTCTTTTGAAAGAACACTCAATACTAGTACCTAAAACAAAAACACAAAAACAATACATATTTCGTAGCAAGTGCTACGCGCCCAAGCGCTCGGCGTAGGCCCTGGCTGCACCTTACAGCTGCAGGGTGCGCAAATACATTTTTTAAAGTCTAATAGTAGACATTTTAAGCGATATATTTATACCTAATTCAATGGCACAAGTAGATACAAACATAAGTAAAAGCTTCAACATAAAAAAAAATAATACAGAAATAAATACGTAAGAAATGTTGCGACGTAGCACTCTATTTAAAAAAAAGTTGGATTGAAAATACAAAATAGTAAAGTAAATTAATAATACATACCTGTAACTTGAATGTCCATTGCAAAATAAAAGCCTACGCATGGCAAGGGACTTTGCCGTCAGTCAGCGCACACTAGCCGCTTAGATACCGCGGTTTTCTAGCGGCTTCCCCGCTTCTCTACCCCTGCCGTCTCACCCCGCGGTATGTCACAACGAGCGCCGAAGTCCTTGGCATGCCTTTGCCTACCGCAGGACACCACGGCATCCCGCCGCGGGAGCCCGTGACGCGTCTTTCAATGCCGTGCAATGAAATCCCTTTCGATGCCACGGCATCATTTTAAAGCATAGCAATTTATGTCGTATTTCTATAAGGATACGTTTGAATGTCCTTTAGTAAAAATTTAAATCCCTGGCCATGCCATCCCAGTCTGCGTAGGCCTTAACAGGTCACACACAAGTTGGAACTTGAAAACACGCGTCGCGTCTTAGGCTAATTAGCGCTTAGTGATAAACACGGTTGATGACTAGTTAGATGTGTTCACTTCCGATGCCGAAAAGGGAATGTTTTATAGCCTCAGGTAGTATGACAACTAGTGGGTAACTGAACCAGATATCATGGCTTAGCTCAATCATTGCCATCGGAGGCCTGTGACCTTCTACGTGACCACTGTGCAGCGGCGACAAATCGCGTTCGCGGGAGTCTGCGATCGGCGTGCGAGCTATGCGAGTACTGCGGACGAAACGAAACGAACCCCACAAAGTAGTTTTAGAACTGCCTTTGAAACGCGCGCGCCAAGCGCGCATGAAAGTTTTGCCAAGAAAATGTGCGCTCTATGGCTTTTGGTGTGGTACCTACCTAACGAGACTACGTTATCTCACATTTCTTATTGATGTAGGTACTTATTTATTTTGAAAGAAAAATGTTTACATGTTCGCAGTGGCGAGGTCTCAAATACTGATTTATTTTTATTAAAATATTTTCGTACGTAACATAAATAAAAGATACCTAATAATAAAACATACCCAATATATAATCTAAATTCAATGTCATCCAACATTGAGTTTCGATGTGTAAACTTATCTTCCGTAATTGTTAGGTTTAGGTAATGTAGCACTCCATCGCCGTCCGGGAAGTATATCCATTTAGTTCCATAGCCGTATTGACTTGTATAGATATCTAAATTATTTTTTATTGAAGTACCTGCAATTGTATATAGGTAAATGAATATTTAATACTTACAATTAAGTTTTAAGAAAATATTACAGACTTTCGTGAAAACATGAAGCACTTTGAATGTACAAGTACAAGGTATGTACAATGAATTACAGCTTTCTAGTGCTAGCGGTCTCTTAGCAAAACCTCGGACAGACAGACAAACAGACGGATGGACATGACGAAACTATAAGGGTTCCTTTCCTTGTAGGAACTACGTAACCCTAAAAAAGTAGAAAAACCATAATATCATCATCTACCTAGCCTTTTCCCAACTATGTTGGGGTCGGCTTCCAGTCTAACCGGATTCAGCTGAATACCCATAAACCATAATAAAAAATAATATGGTAGAAAAACCATAATAAATTATCATAAGTAATTATGTTTCACAATACTGCCGCTAAATGGCGCTGTACCAACGGGTTAAGGGTTCGAGTTCGGGTTATCTTTACCATTATTTATATTCAGAATAAAGAACATCAGAATAGTACTATATTGTGATAACGGGCTACTACACTGTGCGTGGCCCGACACGCACTTGGCCGGTTTTTGATGGTTTTAATTAGGTACTTACTTATTATTATTTAATATTTCTATTGCCAGGTAACTTAAAATTATATCAGAGGGCCTAAAAAGGCCACTTTGGCAGAATCATAAAAGGATAACTTAATGGACAGTTAACCGTTAAGTTAATCGTATCAAATCCCATTGGTGAAGCATTTTTCAGTTATTTTTTTTTGTCTGTGCTAAAATACCAATCAATCCGATCCAAATCCAATCCCAATCTCTTTGATTATACCTACCTACGTAGTGCAACGAAAAAAAGCAAAACGGACTGTCTTCGCCATATTACGATTCATAGGTCGTGTTAACCTTTTATGATTCTCCAAAGTGGCCTTTTTAGGCAGCGGCGGCCCTAGAAAAATTTTTAGGTGGTGCAAAATCTTAAAGTGGCGCCCCTCTATGTACCATGTTCCCATGATATATGCATATATGATATATTATGTTGTTTACACGGATTAATCGGTTTATTACATGGGCTAGCTGTGCCCGCGACTTCGTCCGCGTGGACATAGAACTTTTTCAGCCTGTATAAAACGCAACGTAACTTTAGTTTGTTCGTAAGTATGACTAAACAAATTATCGGATTGTGTACATAGATTAGTTAAATAATTAGTTTTAAATATAGTATGTAAAAATATAATAGGGATATCGTATTACCCAGTAATTGGGTTGTGGAGGTCAGATAGGCAGTCGCTCCATGTAAAATACTGGTATTCAGATGAATCCCGTTAGACTGGAAGCCGACCCCAACATAGTTGGGAAAAGGCTAGGCCGATGATGATGTAAAAATATGCAGTGTATCTGCGTGACGAGCGAAATCTGTCGAGCGTGACGTGATAGCAGTTGTCCTGGGCCTCAAGTCTGCTATTACAATAGTGTCAGAATGGTCTATCATTGATTTCATAATTGTTGATTTTGACAAGTTTGGTAATCTACTAATATAATGGCGTCATTATGACTTTCCAATGGTCAACCACTGACACTCCATTGAAATAAATGGCATAGAATGGTAATCTCGTACGTAATGAAAAATGAATTACTGACTTAGGCGGTAATCTGCTAAAATTTTGACAGTTCCTTTGATTAGTGACCTACTATTAGAACGTCATTGTGCAGTCATTGCTTTTAATTCGTTACGAGTATCGTATATGTTCAATGCCATAATTGACCGACCAATGATCAACCATTATGAATTTAGCAGATTACGAATTTTTAGCAAAATGACAATGGGATGGTGGTGGGATCGTGTTGAAATGACGAATTTAAAAAAATAGCAGACTTGGGCCCCTGCTCGCATTAAAAAAATGTTGCCCATTCCGTGTGCACTACGCACACGGAATGGGTAACATTTTTTAATGCTCTGTCGCGTTCGACAATGCCACTGAGCTTGCGCTCTTGCCCTGCTGAGGTAACAAGTAGTAAAGATTATAATAACAATCAGCAATTTAGTTGACAGCTTTTATTTACACAGCAGACCCTAGGTGGCTACTTTTCTAGCTTTTGCGCTAACAAATTTCTGAATTAGGTAATTGAGAATAATTTAGCTTTTGGGAAATTGTATTTTCTATGGACAATTCCAAAGTCTGACAGTCTTTCCTGACACATACTGGAACGTAAATAAGTTTTCTCCAATATGGACCTTTCCGCGCCACCCGCTCTGTTTGCGCGCCCAAGAGATCGTCGCGTCTCCGTCGATTTTTTTTTCATAAATCGATGGCTCCTAAGTATACTGAGTCAACTATACTTCTATAGAATTATAGTTGACTCAGTATACTTAGGAGCCATCGAAATGGCATCTCGCCGTTCAACCTATGAGGTTGTCGTCTGCTTAACCGGGCTTGCCTGTGGATGCCTCAACAAATGAAGGCCTCTAGTCAGGGCTTAAAACATTTAAAAACTAAGCGACTACACGCTAAGGGCAGCAAGGGACAGGCTGGATCGGAATTATTTAGGGACAAATTTAAAAGTACAGGTTCAGCGGCGCGGGCTGGCGCACAGACATTATATGTCTGTGGGCTGGCGAGGGTCGAAGCGGACATGGTATGGGGCGTCGCGGCCTCGACGGCGAGGACTGAAGGACGGCTGCCGGGGCTTGTACTTTCTGAGAGACTGGTGGCCTTACTACTTTCCTGTAGGAGGGTCGTGGCGTCGTCGGGGATGATAAGGGTATGCCTCTGTCGGCGAATCCTACTTATGCGGGAGGGAGTGTTTCGGGCGGCCGCTGCAATCAGGGGATTGTGGTGCTTGATAGCAGAATCAAAGAAACGATTGAAGAGGCGTTTCATGAACTCTGGACGGTGGGCATTCTATGATCTAAATGTAGACTCTCATTGCGGACATAATTAAGGGGGCTCCCGTGACCTTTCTGAGGAAACGGATCTGGAGGGTCTGCATTCTATGCAGATGGTGAGGCTTAGCGTGAGCGAAGACGACGCAAGCATAGGTTATGAAGGGACGGATGATCGCGGTGTAGAGGCGCAATTTGCAATTGAGTGGAACCTACTGAGAGCGAAAGAGGCGCGCGAACGAGCCGTCTTATGTGCTCACTGAAAGTGAGATGTTGGTCTAGACTCTAGCTAGCTAAACACTTAGGTGTTATCCTCTAGACTCTAGAGGATAACACCTAAGTGTTTAGCTAGCTTCCCCTAAGGGATCGGCTTGCCATACATAGTGATCGGACTGGAGTCTCGGTCGATCTCGATACCTACTCCGCGTTCTCCGCGCTTTATAGTAAGTTACTATTGTTGCGCGCCACAATTAATGCCTGGTACATGGTGACATTAGTTACCACTAGCGCCATCTAGTATCGAGTAGCGGAACTAGTAGTTAAGATCCTTCTAGAAATTTCGATGCGAGAACTTTATAGAACTTTCTCGAACTATCGACTTCTGGTCAGTCGGGAACGATATGTACTCGAACATTCTAGATGTTTCTACAATGGAAGGTTCTAGAACTATCTGCGGCGCTATATAAGGCCGAGACGCGTCACGACCGACACAGTTTGGATACAGCGATCGAAGCGAAAACATCCGAAGCGACCTTCAAGTGCGACTTAAAGCTATCAGTAGAGTGCATTGTGTTTTGTAATTACTGTGTTTGAGTTGTAATTAGTGTTGTTGATTAAAGTGTAAATTTTTGGTTATTAAATCAGCAGTTTTCATTGTCACGAACCCGAAGCTCGTAACAATTGGTGTCAGAAGAGAGGATTAAAAATCATGCCGGTTTTACCAAAAGACGACACGGAGGGTATCCGTACCCGGAGTCAACGCCAGCAAGAGACGGACCAGAGGCGATTCGGTGGAGCAACGCCACAGAGGTCGGAAGGCCAGCTACCGACCACGGAGGCCGGTCCGTCCACAGCTGATCCAGCATCATCAGCACCAGATTTGGCTGCTCTGATGATGATGCTGCAGGAGCAGGCCCACCGACAGGAGGAACAGGCTCGCCGACAGGAGGAACAGGCTCGTCGGTTGGAGGAACAGCTCCAGCGGGACAAGGAGGAACAGGCCCATCGACAGTAGGAACAGGCTCGCCGACAGGAGGAACAGGCTCGTCGGTTGGAGGAATAGCTCCAGCGGGACAAGGAGGAGCAGGCGCGCCGCCAGGAAGAGCAGATGATCCTTATGAAGGACCTTCACGCTACCTTCGGGAAAGACATGAAGGAGGTGAAGGATAAGGTTGCTCAACATGACAACCGCCTGTCGGAAGCTGAAACCCGAATCGACCAAGTAAATAATCGGGTTGAAAACGTGATGGCTGACGTGAAGCTAACCGTGATGGCTGACGTGAAGCCCAGCCGTACCTGTGAGGATGCTCAAGACAGACCTCGGCAACGAGTGGAAGGAAAGCCTACAACGTGCACAGCAGGAAGAATCGGACATCAAGCCGATCCTGGAGTGGATGAAGGCCAGAGCTCCTAAGCCCAGGTGGAGCGACGTCTCAGCGATGAGTTCGATCACAAAAAGCTATTGGGCCCAATGGGACAGCTTGGTGATTCAGGATGGAGTCCTGTGCCGTAAATGGGAAAACGCTCGGGGAGACGACTGTCATTTGCAAATGGTTGTCCCTAAAGCTCAAGTAAGTACCGGATGTTCTACAGCTGTACCATAATGGTTGTTCAGGAGGTCATCTGGGAGTAAAACGGACTCTACTGAAGATACGAGAACGGTTTTACTGGGTCCACTGTCGGGACGATGTCGAGGACTGGTGTCGTAAATGCAAGTTGTGCAGCTGTAAAGGGACCTAATACTCGTAGTAGAGGTGCATTGAAATTGTACAATGTTGGTGCACCATGGGAGAGGATAGCCCTTGACGTTGCGGGGCCGTTTCCGGAAAGTGAAAGTGGTAACAAGTATTTCATGGTTGTGATGGATTACTTTACTAAGTGGCCGGAAGTCTTCGCCATTCCAAATCAAGAAGCTTCGACAGTTGCAGTAGGTTAGTCCATGAAGTCTTCTGCCGTTTTGGAGTACCCTTGGAGATTCACAGCGATCAGGGAAGGAATTTTGAGTCCCAAATATTTCAGGAAACTTGCCGAGTAATGGGTACTCATAAAACGAGAACAACTTCTTACCACCCACAATCGGATGGAATGGTGGAACGATTTAATCAGACACTGGAGAGGTACCTAGCCAAAGTTGTGGAAAATCGGCAACGGGATTGGGACAAACACATACAACCGTTTTTGTTGTCATATCGAAGCGCTGTTCACGAAAGTACATCGGTGACACCAGCTTTCGCAAACTTTGGAAGAGAATTACGGCTGCCTGCAGACTTGATCACCGGAAAAGCCGATCTCATCAAGCTTGAATAATAATAATCTGATCCAGCCTGTCCCCTCTTGCTGCCCTCTCCCCAGCGACGCCCTAAGCCGAGGTTCGTACCCCACAGGGGGGGCCCAGTCGTGACTACTTAACCGGACTATCCTGTGGTTGCCATAAGTAAACTCAAAGCCCCCAGCCAGGGGCAATTATCTACTATACTAAGCGACTACACGCTAAGGGCCCCCCTGTGGGGTACGAACCTCGGCTTAGGGCGTCGCTGGGGAGAGGGCAGCAAGAGGGGACAGGCTGGATCAGATTATTATTATTTAAGCTTGATGAGATCGGCTTTTCCGGTGATCAAGTCTGCAGGCAGCCGTAATTCTCTTCCAAAGTTTGCGAAAGCTGGTGTCACCGATGTACTTTCGTGAACAGCGCTTCGATATGACAACAAAAATGGTTGTATGTGCTTGTCCCAATCCCGTTACCGATTTTCCACAACTTTGGCTAGGTACCTCTCCAGTGTCTGATTAAATCGTTCCACCATTCCATCCGATTGTGGGTGGTAAGAAGTTGTTCTCGTTTTATGAGTCACGACCTCTCAAGGTCAACTACGAGATGCCATAGTAAAAAAAAAAACGACCGACACAGTTTGGATATACAGCGATCGAAGCGAAAACATCCGAAGCGATCTTCAAGTGCGACTTAAAGCGATCAGTAGTGCAATTGTGTTTTGTAATTAGTGTGTTCGAGTTGTAATTAGTGTTGTTTCTTTCTTTTATTTCTTTCAAACGGGGTGAATAGGGATGCAGGGGTGAATTGGGACAAAACTTTAAAATGGATTTTAGCGTTGAATTAATACCTACAGTTTGCTGCCGAAAAGGACACTTAATCGTTAATTATAATACAATAAACACTAATTAGACTCCTTTTTCGCAACAAACTATATTATTTCAATGTTAAAATCGCTTTTAAAGTAAAACAGCGTTTCAATTCTCAAAAAAAAAGGTTGGAAAGAGTTTCGCGGGCTACCTTGATGAAATTATCTTATGTATTTTTGCAATTATTACAATTATGCTTAAATTAACGGTACGACCGACGAACTAACAGTTATGGTACTTACTGTAGACCAAATCCACAAATATGAAAATTTTATATAGAAAAATATATAATAATAAATTCCAATTAGTCATTGCTAAGTACCTACTTAAACAAAATGCATTTCAAAACACTGAACAAAACAAACCGCAAGCAGATACTGATTTCCATTTTATTTGACGTAGGTAGCACATAAAATAAGTTATGCAAGAGAGTAGCAAGCACTGAGTTGCTAAGTAAAAACCACATGATTCATAATATTTTTTTATTTCTATCTTAGTTTTCCGCTTCCATTTTAGTTCCTTCACCAACTGGTATACTTACCACTCATGGTAGATAGGTACATGAAATTAAAAAAAGCTATGTTTTATCTACCTATTTTAGGGTCCCCCCGTCACGTTGGCTAGGCTAGGCTATCCTAATGAGATATAATTACATAAGTATCTACCATGTCAATTGTTTCGTCCCGACAGGGATGACTGTCTAATCTCATCTGCTGACGATATTACAACGTCGCTAGATTTGACATGATATTGCATGACACCATCCATACCTAAAATTTTTGAACGTGTTTGGTATCACTTTATCGATCGTAACTTTGTTTTGATAAGATATATAAGTTCGCTTGAAGTATTCTTGTGGAACATTGTTCAGAGAGTTAATGAAGCGTTACTAATATACATAGATAAAGCGGTCAATTAATTAGTAACCGTAATACTGTTAACTACAGTGCCCTCCAAAAGTTAGGTAGGTAGGTACTTGATATTTTTCATCTCTCATACTCGGAAAGTAGTGTTTGTTTGATCCGAATAGCGGGTGGAAAATGCTGCTTCCCACCCTTGGGCGGGAAAGTCTCATAGTAATTGCTTCCCTCCCTAGGGCGGGAATGAAATTTAAAAATAGAAGTAAATTTAGTTAGGTAGTCAGCTTAGTCAGACATACGACACCCTTAATTGATTATGTAAATATTTATTATGCTACCCATCAAATCTTATGAATGTGCGTTAATTAGGAGAGTTGGATAAAAAGCTCATATGTTAACAAAAATTAAATCTTTCAGATTTAGTTCACAAGTTAATAATTTACCTTGAATAAATTCAACATACATAGGTACGATAATCACCATTTTGATATCAGTTGTGGTCGAGGCTAAAAAACATAAAAATTGGGGATTTCGAACATTCTGACTTTACCATAAATGTGAATATACATAATTTAATTATTTGACGAATTTATCCATAGTTTAAGGTAAATAAGTAGTGGTAATGAACTTTTTTTGATATCTAATGTCGAAGTTTCGCGCCAATCGTGTTTACATTTTTACTTTTCACAAATTTCACACACACAGATGTAGATAAGATTTAAAATATGACAAATGTTATTGATAATATTATAAACAACACGAAAATGCCCAGGTTTTAACGTTATATTCAAACACAGGTTCAATAATACGTATTAATCATTACCACTACTCAATTTGTGTTCAAAATCGCCGACCATTATTGTTTTTTTTTTATTGCAGTGATGTGTGAAAGCGATTATTCCAAACAATTTTTTTTTTAAATTTCGATTTACTCGAGTAATGAGAGGTTTTTCTTTTGAGTATTAAAAAAAAACATAGTTTCCAAGAACCCTGAAGATGGCGTGGAACTGACTACGTTACTTGGTGCCAAAGACAAAACGCTTGAAAAAAAAAACATTGCGTCACGTCATATACGCTCGTTGAGTGACAATTTCGTTTGCTTTCGTTTTACGATCTCAAAATTACATCCAATTGAATTAATAGAAAAATTATGTGACGTTCCCTTCCTTGCAGTAACTTACCAAGTTCAGCGCCATCTATCCAGCGGCTAGCGAAGCGTTAAAAAAAAAGAAAAAGAAAATCCCTCATTAATATGACGAATGTAATCGATATTTGAAAATAAAATAAAATTATTTTAAGCAATAAATACAATAAGCATTGTTTATAATAATGATTTATGTTTTTCATTTCAATCTCTTCTAATATCATGTCAATAACAGACAGGCCAATAGGTACCTACCTCATTTACTGAATTTCGCGCCGAAATGCTTCTATAATTGAATTTATATTCGGAATGCGATCGCTGTTTAAAATTATTTTAATTTATTGGACAATTATTTATTGTGGATTTTATTTTTGATACTTTGTAATAGTTTACTACAGAATTCCCAGTAAACATTTTTTAGGTAGGCCAACCAGAAGCTTCACTTTGAGAATGATGATAATTAATTAATTCTATAGATTGGTTATTCTGCAAACACTTTACATTTCAATACATTTTGTTAGTTTTTATTCAGTTTCTTTCTACAATTTTTTTTCATTTTTTTTATTGCGAGTATCGATTAGGCTGTATGCAAGTTTCGTATCGAAATAAGAAAGTTGGGTCAGCACTAAAAAGTGTCACGTCGCAACACAATTTTTAGTAATTTTTATCAAGATTATCGTGTTTTCTAAGTAATTTATGAAAAACGGTAAAAGTAAGACTTTTTTCCCACGTGGGTAGACTTGACATATATACGTTATTTTTTGCTCTCTTATTTAATATTTATTTTAAAATAGTTAATTATTTCTTTTTCAATATATTTATGTGCTAATTAACCAGTAAACCCACCTTCGCTTGGAATTTCCTTTCACTTTTACTTTTCTACAACCACAACACTTGAGATACTCCAACCAACCATGGACAGCAAACTTGTGCACAGTATGGAAGAACTGGAGAAGCTGTTCAGCTCTCGCATGCGCGAGTATGAGGACAAGCTACTGAGAGCTACTGCTGGAACGGACCCTGCACACTCGGACCTTGCTGCTCTTTCGCTGGACTTCACAGAGTTTAAATCCTTCGTTTGCAAAACGTTTGCTCACTTCAAAACTCAGATAGAACTCCTATCTTTGAGCCTGGACAGACATGAGACTGCAATGCGAAGTAAGATCCTGCTATTTCACGGTATTCCAGAGAAGCCTAATGAAAAGCTGTGTGATGCGGTTCTCCATATTATATCAAAACAGCTTTTGATCGATGACATTAAATTGGATCACTTGGACGTATGCCACAGACTGGGAGCCTCCCAGGGCAAAACAAGACCGGTGTTGGTGCGTTTTAATGGCATGGAGCATCGTCGGTTAGTTTGGGACGGTAAAACTACACTCAAAGGCAGCGGCATCACCATTTCAGAGTTCCTGACCAAGACACGGCACCAGGTTTTTATTGCTGCCCGCAAGCATTTTAGCATCAATAGCTGCTGGTCTGCAGAGGGCAAGGTTATTGTTTTAACGCCGGACAAGACACGCCGGAAGATTGCATCCATGGGTGAGCTTGAAACTTTAATCGCGTTATTCCCCGCTCCGGCCAGTGCTGCCGCGCCCAATGTTCCCGTGTCGGCCGCTTCTACCTCGCCACCAGTCGCATCTACATCGTCAGTAGCCGCAACCCCCAAAAGTAAGGTTGTGAGGAAGGCTCGTCGCTGAGTTGGCCGATTTAGACGTCCCCTTGCATGTTTTTCGTTCAGCATTTTGTAACACTTTCGTATAATGTCGGTACACTTTTAATTTATATTTTCCTTTTGTTAATCTACCCAAAGCATTTACTTATAGTTAATTTTTCTTCACAACGTTAAGCTGGCCGGTAGATGTTTTTATTATTTTTCTGTAGTACAGTGACGTCTGTCAGTCATGTCAGTGTCGATTGTCATTTCTGCTGCTTTTTATTGACGTTACGTTTCGTTACACTTGCGTCTGTTATAGGCTGTTTGCGAATGTTGTGGCCGACATTAACGTTAGTTAATTTATTGTGTTTTTAATTAATTTTATTTCTTAATGTCCTCTGTTAACTTAATTCATGCCTTAATTTTTCTTTTTTACACTTTTTACATACCCTGTTTTTAAATGTTGTGTTAAAACCTCTACCAACACCAGCGACTAGGTGTTATATTATTTGAGCGTTTTAAATTATTATTATTATTGTGTTGTATGCACATTAAGTTCCTAGTTTTAATATTGTTAGTATCTGTTTTGTTTTTTTTGGTTTTATTTTTTATACATACATAACTATACATATTACAAATTTTGCAAACTATGATCGGTGTCGACCTTAACGATGATTTTTTCTCTTGTTCGTCCTCTTCAAGTAGTTTTCTTAGTGCAGCGAGTGGTTCTTCCTCTCCTCTCACTCTCAGCGATCAGATTACCTCTTTATTTTCCCACCTCCCCAACAATCTCAACATAGCTCACATCAATTCCCAGAGTGTTCCTGCTCATTACTCAGATCTTCTGGCTTCCTTTAACAGTGCACATATAGATGCTTTGCTCATCTCCGAGTCCTTTCTTAAACCCTCTCTCTTATCTGTTAATTATGCCCTTCCTGGCTTTGTCCTTATCCGTAACGATAGAACTGGGAAAGGGGGTGGTGGTGTTGCCATTTACTTACGTACTGATATTCCCTACAAGATTATCAGCACATCACCATCTTCCTACTCGGGGTCAGCGGAGCATCTTTTTCTTGAAATTTCTTTGCATCACGCTAAAATGCTTCTCGGAGTCGTCTACAGTCCTAACCTCACTATTAATTACTTTGAGTCTTTTGATTCGCTTTTAGATGTTCTCTGTCCCTCTTATGACCACGTAGTCTTGATGGGCGATTTCAATACTTGTCTTCTTAAAAACGACAGTCGTACTCACAAACTTCAATCTATCTTATCTTCTTATAACCTTAGTATACTGCCTCTTTCTGCTACTCATCATTCTCCTAATTGCACCCCTTCTCTGTTGGACCTGATGATTGTCTCTAATTCTAATAATGTATCTGTTCACGGTCAGCTCACTGCTTGTTTTTCTTACCACGACCTCATCTTCATGTCTTACAGGATTCGCCCTCCTAAGCGTAAGCCGCATTATATGTTCCTTCGGAACTACAAAGGCTTATGCCTGGAGGCATTGCTGCGTGATGCCGGTAGCATCGATTGGACGGACGTCTTAGAGAGCTCATGTATCGACAATATGGTTCACATTTTTAACAGCAAATTACTCAGTTTATTTGACCGGCATGCCCCTATCCGTCGAGTCAAAATAAAACATGTTCCGGCTCCTTGGCTTACTCCTACCATCAAGGATGCGATGGCAAGTAGGGACAGAGCCAAAAGAAGGTTAAAACGCTGTCCTTCCGAGCGCAACTTGAATGCGTACAAGGTGCTGCGTAATCGCTGCAGGCGTCTGTGTAGAGATGCAAAGAGACGCTACTTCCATAATTCTCTCGACAATCGTAACTCTTCTGAAGTCTGGAAGTTTCTTAAATCTGTCGGCATTGGCCAGTCTCCAGTCGTTTCTAGTAATGGCATTGACGTGTGTGCTCTTAACAAACATTTCTCACATCCCCCTGTTTCTATTGATCCGCACGTCAGATCAGCAACGTTAAATAAACTTTCTGGTTTACCAATGCCGCAGTGTTCTCCTTTTCAATTGAGTCAAGTGAGTGAAAGTGAAGTCAAAAAATCTATCTGTGCTATCTCCTCTACTGCGGTTGGTAATGATAATATTTGTTCAAGAATGATTTCTCCTATCCTCCCTACACTACTTCCCGTTTTGACCCACATTTTTAATTTCTCCTTGTTTTCTAGTACTGTTCCTGAGGTCTGGAAACAAGCTCATATCATACCCTTACCCAAAATTCCTAAGCCGGTCTCACCTACCGATTTCCGTCCCATTTCTATCCTCCCATTTCTCTCTAAAGTTCTTGAGCATATTGTTCACCAACAACTTTTTGTCTTTTTATCTGCGAATGACCTCCTTAGTCCTTTTCAGTCTGGTTTTCGACCTGGGCATAGTACAGTAACGGCTCTGTTGAAAGTTACTGATGACATCCGCTGGGCAATGGACCACAAATCTCTCACTTTACTTGTTCTTCTCGACTTTAGCAGTGCCTTTAACTCTGTCGATTTCGATATCCTCCTTGGGGTCCTTAAATCTCTGAATTTCTCCTCTTCCGCTATTAGTTGGTTTAACTCCTATCTGAAAGGCCGCTCACAGCGGGTCCGTCTCGACGAGTCGTCTTCTGATTGGTGCTCTCTTACTGCGGGTGTGCCTCAGGGTGGCGTTCTCTCTCCTCTTCTTTTTTCTATTTTTATTAACTCTATCACCCGAGTCATCTCTTCCTACTTCCATCTCTATGCCGACGACCTGCAGCTTTACAATAATTTCTTAAGGGAAGATGCGGAAGCCGCTGTTTCTGCCATGAACAGTGACCTGGATTTGATTAGTGAGTGGTCGCGGTCATTTGGACTGCAAATCAACCCTAGGAAATCCCAGGCCATAATTATCGGCAGCAGGTATATGCGGAATAGGCTCGATGTTGCGTCGCTGTCTCCACTCTGTCTGAATGGAGTTCAGATTGAATATGCTCATTCGGTTAAAAACCTGGGGGTGACCATGGACTCTTACTTGTCGTGGACTGCTCATGTTGCACAAGTCAGTCGCAAAGTGCACTACACGTTCCATTCGTTGAAATGTCTCCAGGGCTTCTTGCCTTTGAACACCAAAATCTCTCTTGCTCAAACCCTCATTCAGCCCATTATTGATTACGCCGATGCCTGTTATTTGGATGCCACCGAGGAGCTTTTAAATAAACTTGAGCGTTTGCAAAATATCTGTATTCGTTTTGTTTTTAACCTTAAAAAGTATGATCATGTCTCCAACTTTCGCAAGATCCTCAAGTGGCTCCCCATTCGACTTCGCAGGAACTCTCGGATATTGTGTTTGCTATTCAATCTCCTTCACAATCCTAAAACACCATCCTATCTGCGGGAGCGTTTTTCCTATGCCCGTCCTTCAGATGCGCCTTGCAGGTCGCATCTTAAAAACCTTCTAAAGTCCCCTCCCCACTCCACCGACTTCTACTCCTACTCCTTCACAGTGCACGCGGTGCGGCTGTGGAATTCACTACCGCCTGAAATTAGGGACTGCCAAACTGTTGCAGTTTTTAAAAGAAAAGTTAAGGAACACTATCTGTCCACGTTATCATAGTTGTGTATGTATTTATTATTTTAATTGCATTATATTAATAAAATTCTAGTGATATTTATTTTGGAAGTATGTATGTTTATTTGTATGTAAGTATATTCTCATAATACTTGTTTAGTTTTATTAAGTGAATTGTTTTTAGATTTTATGTGTTATTTTTTTTTGTCTCCTTTACTCTTTCGCACGCTGTCTACATCTCTCTATTTATTGTCCTATCGCAGGTATGCTGGAAGAGATTTCTTATGAAATAAGCATCACCTTTGTACCTATTTTTCTGTTCTGTTTTTTCTTGTCTGTTTATATATGTGTGTACATAAATGGTTAAATAAATAAATAAATAAATAAAATAAATAAATAAGAATGCAGACAGAATTATAATAATACGGGCCCTAGTAAGCAGAAGGGCCTGCGGTGGTGAAACAGAATCTACTCATGTGGCGGTGACGTGGTGTGTCCCATACTTCAAATTTAAAAAAGACTAATGAATAGGTACCTATTATTCATGTAATTATTATTAATAAATATTTTAGAAAAACTACTATTTTTTACTTTCCTTAAATTCGAAATGAAAAGTAGAGTGTATTCCCACTCGGACTATAGCCGCCCTCGCTGCGCTCGGGCGTCTAAATGCCTCGTATGGGAATTGATTCCTTCCGACCCTTGTATAACAATCTACTATTTCCACTTCAGCTGTAATGCCACATTATGATTTAACATGTACCTATAGTTTCAAAACTGTGAAACTATAACATTTTTATTGACTACAACTAGGGTATGAGGGATTACCTGTTTTTTTTTTTGATAACCGGTTTTTATTTGTCAAATACTTGAATTCCCTTCGCCAAGTTGACATTTATAATTTCTGTGGATTTACAGGATTGTATTATTATTTACTAGCTGACTCCGGCGAACTTCGTACCGCCTCCCGCCATCGCCAGCCGCTCTGCCCCCGCTTTTTAAGAGCGGGCCATATGACAGGATAAAATCTGATTTCACCCGCGCCTCATTGCCTACCCCTCTCATGAAACACGATGAAAACATAACACAATCCCTTCTCGCCAGCAGAAACTTTTCGCCCGGCGAAAACAGAAGACGAACTAACAGGGGATCGAGGAGGGGGGGGGGGGGGGGGTGGAGGGGGTTCAAGGGATCAGACCGGAATGAATCATATATTTGTGTTTGAATTTAAATCTTCTGTAGTAAGTATTACGCACAATAATCAGATACTTAAAACGGCTCTATCTACAGACGCCAGCACATCAAGCTACACGAAACTGTCAAATTTTCCCAATCAACTTATAACTTTGTGCTTTGGCGATAAAGTTGAAAATTTTGACAGATTGTAGTAGCTTGATGTGCTGGCGTCTGTACCTAAATTTGATCGCTGTGCAAGTAAGCATATTATTCAATATTATTGTATGTCCGTGAATCTGTACCGATGCTGGTAACAGATTCACGGACATACAAGTAATACAGCCTATGAATTTCCAATTCCGGATTGAAGGAGAGTAAACCGAGTTGAATGAACTAAATTCAAGGTACGAGTGTCAAAATTTGCGACATGAATGCCAATTTATGCCAGCTTCTAAGTCAACGTCTTAGAGGCTTGATATTTATACAGCTCCAAGGAATCATAGATCTAAAGTATTTGATATCAATTTCAACTTGACACCCCCACGCATTCCTGAGAAAAAGGGTTAGACAGATAGACAACGAAGTGATCCTATACGGGTTTCGATTTTTATACTACAATATCTGAACTTCGTACCGCCTCAATTTTTTTCCCATGTTTTAATAATTATTCTGCTATTAGGGCCGAAGACAAATCCAACAAATAAAAGATCATAAAAATCAATCATCGTTCTTGAGTTATAAATGGTGTACCTATCTAACCCGTTGTTTTATATTCAAATCAAAATCAAATCAAATCATTTATTTTTGCTGAATACACTGTTACAATGGTGTTATAAGAATTACATGTTTCATGTGATTCTACCGTAAGGCATGCAAAAATTTATACAGTCATAGTTATTCATCAATTAATCAAAATAGACATTGAAATAAATAAAATTAGATGAAATAAGCACGTTATAGTTATAATAAGTTAAAGTCATAGTGGAGAATAAATTATTTATTAAATAATAAAAATATTTAGATTATTTCAATGTCAATCTCAAAATTAGTTATTAAGAGATACATGCATAATTCATTGAATAATTGATTTTACTTGATGTCACTGTGAGGTCTATTATATGTATACTTATTTTGTAATTGCGTATACTCACATAGTATGAAGGCTTGGGAGAAAGTTATTGAAAGGCGTCTGAGAGAAGAGAGTGAAATTTCGCAAAACCAATTCGGTTTTATGCCTGGTCGAGGAACATCAGATGCCATCTTTGCCATTCGCCAGCTGTGCGAAAAATACAGAGATGCGCATAAAAACTTGCACATGGTATTTGTTGACCTCGAAAAGGCATACGACAGAGTGCCTCGTGAAGTTTTGTGGTGGGCGCTGAAGGAGAAAGGTGTGCCAGGGAAGTATGTGCAGTTGATAAGAGCGATGTACAGTCGATGCAGTACCCAAGTCCGGTCTACAGTGGGCACTACTGGCAGCTTCGATGTGGCTGTCGGCTTGCACCAGGGTTCAGCACTCAGCCCGTACCTCTTCGTGCTGATAATGGATGCTCTTACATCAGATATCCCAGAAGAGGCTCCCTGGTGTATGCTGTTCGCCGATGACATTGTGCTGGTTGGCGAGAACGGCTTAGAGGTCCAGAGCAGATTGGAGGTGTGGTGGGAAAGACTCGAGACCGTTGGCCTAAGAGTAAGCCGGACCAAAACCGAGTACCTGTTTTGCGATTTTGGCGGTCTCTCCAGTCCTGTGCCCATATCTCTCGCCGGTACGCCCTTACCGATCTGCTCCGACTTTCGGTACCTCGGGTCGCTTGTCCAAGGAGATGGCGAAGTAGACCGAGACGTAACGCACCGGATCAACTCAGGATGGATGAAATGGCGACAGGTCACAGGAACAACTTGCGACCCACGGATGCCCCTCAAGTTAAAGGGGAAAATTTATAAGTCCGTGATAAGGCCTGTCGTACTTTATGGGTCTGAATGCTGGGCCGTGAAGAAGACGGATGAAAAAAGATTGCATGCAGCGGAGATGAGAATGTTGAGATGGATGTGTGGAGTGACAAGAATGGATAAAGTAAGAAATGAGTATATAAGAGGAAGTTTGAAAGTGGCGCCAGTGACAGAAAAGTTGAAAGGAAATCGTTTGGCTTGGTATGGGCATGTGATGAGAAGGGATGAAACGCATGTGACTAAAAGAGTAATGAATATACATGTTGATGGATGGAGAGGGAGAGGAAGGCCGAAGAAAAGATGGATGGATTGTGTGGGGAATGATATGAAAGAGAAGGGAGTGAATGATAGCGTGACGGCTGACAGGGGAGAATGGAAGAAGAAAACGTGTTGCGCCGACCCCAAGTAACATGGGATAAGGGCAGGAAGATGATGCGTATACTTTTTTTGTAATGGGTAAAAAATGTTAAACTCGCGTCAGGACTAGTGACCCTGATCGAAAATTCGTAAGATTCCAAAATATCAAAAATTGAAAACAAGTATACAGGATCAAATTAAATTAGCTAGCGAAACTTAGCCACAAGTATACAGGATCAAATTAAATTAGCTAGCGAAACTTAGCCTCAAGTATACAGGATCAAATTAAATTAGCTAGCGAAACTTAGCCACAAGTATACAGGATCAAATTAAATTAGCTAGCGAAACTTAGCCACAAGTATACAGGATCAAATTAAATTAGCTAGCGAAACTTAGCCACAAGTATACAGGATCAAATTAAATAAGCCAGCGAAACTTAGCCACAATAGTACCTATACAGGATACAATGGCAAAGTATTAATATGTGTTTTGTTTTCACTTCTGTTGGCACTCCCGGAGTGCCACTGTTTTTTTTTTGTTTCACCGCAGTGATCAGCAACCCTATTTCTCGTAATGGTTTTTCAATTACAATATTTAAACGGAATAATATGATAATTGGCCATTCTCTTTATTTTTAATGAAATTCTTCAGTACGTAAAAACATCTGTTTATTTTGCATAATATAGCTTGAATTCAGAATTTTAGAATGTCATTTGTCTTAGTCATGTTTTGGAACTAGAAACACAATATTGACGTGAAAGAGTTTAAATTCCAATGTAACCAATTTTTATTTAGGACCTATAAGTACGTATTGGGCATCACGACATCTTCGTGGAAATGAGTGTTAACCGAGTAAAAAATTATAATGGTATATCGTGGATTTTGCTTTGCAGGATCGTGCAAAATCACTAAATTAGCAGCAGATTGTTATGGTGGATTTTGCACTGTATTGTGAAAAGTCAAATGTCATGAAAACCTTTCCTGCGCGAAGTGCAAGTAGGAAAAAAATCCCACCGAAAACTTTTGTGAAAAAGAGGCCAAGTTTGGTACAAAAAAGTAAAGGATAGTCGGCTTCGCCGATTATAAAATGGGGATCTATGTAAATGGGTGCCAAAGTAAGTCGAAAAATTTATTAGGTTCCTCTTTTTATCAAGTTACAATATAAACTTTAGACTGTTTTTCGTCTTAGCACCCATTTAGATCTCAATTCTTTTATCGGCGAAGCCGACAATCCCAAACATTGTGATCCGTCACAACCTTTATTCAGGGTTGGGTCTTATATCGAGTCGCTTGAATCTGAGTTAAGTGAGGATATACATATGGGAGGGTTTAGGGGGTTCGTACTAAGCGATAAAATGTATTTTTTGCTGCCGGAGACGCGCCAAAATATTTTAATTATTATTAAAAAACTTACAAATGCATAGGAAGGAACGTAATGTACATTTCGTAGAGATTTCGATGCTGCGTTTGTCGAAATGCGTGAAAAGAACCGTAAGCCGCCGTTTGTTTACATTGACAAATACTTTTGGCGTTCTTTTACTTCTTTTTGTCATTCCGTTGCTCTCGAGTTTACGTGAATTTTATATTTTGCTATGATTATTAGCTCCACGCACCCTAATGAGTGACAGATCGTACCCAAAGCACACAGACTTGTGTTGGTTAGGTTAGAAGGTGTTTTTCAAAGTGGAATAATAGAAAAACTACGCATCTCCGGCGGGGCAAAGGTGGGCGGGGGGTGAGACAGGGCGCCATATTCGTACAGAGGCGACTTGATATAAGACTAACCTTTATTCATCCCCGCCATCAACCCCGATAAGAGTCAGGCGGTACTCTTCTCGAAACCACGCCGATTTCCCCCCCCCCCCCTTCCCCTCCCGATCTCTAGGTATGGCAAGCCGATCCCTTGGGGTAAGCAAGCCAAATACTTAGGGGTCATTCTCGATCACCGACTCAACTTCAAAGAGCACATAAAGACGGCGCATTCGCGCGCCTCTTTCGCTCTCGGTAGGCTGCAGCAAATTGTCACTTAAGTGCAAATTGCGCCTTTACACCGCGGACATCCGTCCAATCATGACTTATGCTTGTGTAGTCTTCGCACACGCCAATCCTCGCCACCTGCACAAAATGCAGACCCTCCAAAACCGTCTCCTCAGAAAGGTCACGGGAGCCCCCTTCTATGTCTGAAACGTGAACCTCCACGTTGATCTCAGGCTCCCCACCGTCCAGCAGTTCATGAAGCGCCTCTCCAAGCGTTTCTTTGACTCTGCTATTAAGCACCCCAGTCCCCTGATTGTGGCGGCCTCCAGTTACACTCCCTCCCGCATAAGCTCGATTCGCCGACCAAGGCATACCCTCACCACCCCCGACGACGCCACTACCCTCCGCCAGGAGAGTAGTAAGACCACCAGTACTCTCAAGAAGTACAAGCCCCGTCATCCGTCCTTCCGCCCTCGCCGTCGAGGCCCGTCGCGACACTCCGTAACATGCCCGCCCCGACCCTTGCTCGAGCCAGCCCGCGCCGCTGAGCCTGTAGTTCAAAATCCGTCCCTAAATAATTCCGATCCAGCCTGTCCCTTGCTGTCCTCTCCCAGCGACGCCCAAAGCCGAGGTCCGAACCCCACCGGGGAGTGCCCTTAGCGTGTAGTCGCTTAGTTTTTTTTTTAGTTAGTCTTTAAGCCCTGGCTGGAGGCCTCAATTTATTGTGGCATCCACACACAGGAAAGTCCGGTTAAGCAGCGGACAACCTCCCAGGTTGAACTGCGAGATGCCATTCCCAAAAACAAAACAAACATCCCCGCCATAAAAAGAAAGCTAGTTATGAGAACACTATCCGTATGAAATATTTCATGTGCACACCGTTTCGTACTTTTGTCTACAATAAACCTATTGATTACCTGTTTTAGCTTTCTAATTTATTTCTTTTTTATTCCAATAAGAATATAAGCACCAATAACCTACCCGTATGTTAAAATTCGAGATTCAACTTGATTTAGGAAATACTCAAAAGTTGCTCGAAATTAATCGTCTAAGGTCCACCGTACACGGAGTTTTGAGTAGACGAATTTGGATTCTGAGTTAATCGCAATAAGTTCTAAAGTCTCGAGCAGGAACTTTCAAATGAACGTGAAATTGGCTAGTTGGCTATGTTGTATATCCGCAAGAAAATTGACCGAAATGCAGAACAATGGCGCTAGTTGTACTATACCAATCAAAAATATGTCAAATAAAATGATTGTCACTTTTAGTTTTCAAATATCAACATCGAATTAGGGTTGGCTTTAGTATCGTTTGGCAGGCGGAGGGGGTTAAAAGTGGTTAAATCTGGTAGAGGGTGGGGCCCCGATTATAACGCTACCGCTCTTATTACAAGGTAATGGATATTTTTCGAGAAATTTATAAAAATTGTTTCTAAACTCAAATCAGATAAATAGTGTAACGAAACGTTAAAATAGGCGATTGACAACCAAATCTGTACCAGTATATTGTCTGTGGTGTAAAATGTCTGTAATATCGGTGAAACGGAACGTAAAAAAGAACTGTACTGTCCATTGACATATTCCTATCTCAATGGTACTGTCAGTGTTATTAAGTACTCTGTGGTTCATTCCGTTCACAGAACATATATACTCCTTCCGTTTCTTCACGAGTGAATGTTTTGTTGTGTGTGAATGTTTTGTTGTTTTATTTGTCTTGTTAATGTTATGTACCCCACTTTATGGTTGAAATAGGTCGAATCTGTCCCAAAACCGACTCGGGGCACCCCGACTCCACGTAGTCTTTTGGCTGCTACCCCGAGGGTGTATTTAAAAAACCGGAGGCGCGGAGGGAGTGCAGCCCCCGCCCGCTGTAACAAAGCATAGGAACCCGTGCGAGCCGTAGCGGCTGAGGCTGGTCGCCGGAGGCGACCAGTAAGCCGAAGCTGCGGAGGTGAGCATGGGTGCCTATCCTTTGTTACGTAAGGGCGAAGGGGCTGCACTTCCCGCAGCGCCGGAGACGGGCAGGTGCAGAAGCAACTTTGTATTGAAAACCAGTGTTTTGAGGTTAGGTTACAATAATTTGTTTTTCTCAAGAATGGTGCGTCCTCGTTTCATGGGAGTGGTACCAGGGGGAACGGGTGGCCCCCCTCCCCCCTCCACCCCCCACCACCTCGTTTTCGTGCCCCCGGATACTAAATTTTTACCGATTATAGTGTTTTGAGGTTAGGTTACAAATATCTGTTTTTCTCAAAAGTGGTGCGTTACCTTTTCACGGGAATGGTACCAGGGGAGAGGGGGGACATCCCTCCCTCCCCCCTCCCCCTCCCACCCCCATCCGCCTGCCAAACGATACTAAAGATTACCCTCGAATTATTTTAATATTTTTATTTTATAGTTTTGGCTCGGTATTTATTGTTTGTCAATATTTAACATTTTTAATAATCGTTTTGGAAGTGGTTTTAGTTATTTTTCTATGTTTTATATTTCACAGTTTCTTTCCTACAAAGTGATAAAATACGAAAATATTGTTTACGTAATTAAATTATATCCAGCGCAGCAGAAAATTTGAGCACAGCACAGTCCTCTCGTCTCAACAGAGCAACGAGATATAAAAGTACTCTGTGGCGACTGATTTGTGAAACAAACGTATGTCTCAACCTCGAGTCACGCGAGACGGAAGACAGCGTATCTCGCGGATTAAAAATGTAGTAAGCGCCAAATGCTTTTTATTCGATTGTCTTTTAAAATAGAAAATACAATGCGATTCAAATAAGAATAGGAACGTCAATGACCTCTATCTGTCAAATGTTGATTGAAAAGTACGGTTTGCAAAGAAAACTTATTTGCGTATTAATAACTTTTTTTTTGTTTAACCGAGTCTTAGATAAATCAAAGTGAAAAAAACATCAAAAGATGAGTCATAATTAGTTTTTTTTTAAATTATGGTACTTTCTTTCTTATTTTCATTGTTGCCAACAATTCACCAGAAAGTAAAAAAGATGCCAGCCGCCATTTTGTCGTTGTTGGGTGTTAAATGCTCTGTGGTTGTTGCTGTGCTTCTTCGTGAGACTGAGTGCTTGTGGAGTGTTACTGTTTCTTTCGTTAATTCTGTATGTTACGTGGTTGTTTCCTGTTAAATTTGTTATTTGTTGACGATGACCACTCAAACAGTGATGCAGACATGAGCGGAATTGAAAAAAAAAATGTTTTCGTAAATAATTAATGTTATTAAAAAAATATCTTGTTTTGCTCACCCTACGCAATTTATTCGATTTGACAGCTATGACGTCACAACATGGCGCTAAGTCGATCCTATTCTTATTTGAAACGCATTGTATTTTAAAAAATCGCTTGGGTCATCCCTAGGTTATAATGAGTGTTATTATTTATCTAATTTGTGGTTCCGTAATATGCACTAAAATAGAATGCAAACCAAAATAGTTGAAAATTAGAGGTAATTTTATGATAGTTTTCTATTGAGAAAATTTTATCGTATACTATGTTTTCGTCGTCTCAAATGTAAGGGACGACCCCTTACATTTATAATGAAGTTTCCTGCCATATACTTTTTTTGCAATTTGAACATGATTTACTACCTACTGTTCAAATCTAATCTAAGATTGAAGATTTGCCTTTGGGCCTGCCCTTAAATCTCCTATATCTTGTAAAGGTGCTCATAAACGGGCTAGTTTTCTGGCAATTTCTTGCTGCAATTGTATATAGTCGCCAAGTTGCCGATTCCGATCGCTCAACACTGCAAAAATTGCTGCAATTTTGCCGTGTAGCCCGGCGATATTGCCAAAATATTTCATAGTAGTGTATTCAATGTCTAGCCGGCTAGATTGCAAATGATTTATCCCGCTTTGACTTTAGGCCTGGCGCGCACCACGATTTTTTATTGTGCGATAATTTTGTCGCAGAAATGCAACGTATGAGTTAGTACGGCAGTACGGCATTCGAGTAATAAATTGCAGCGATTTTAAAACTGTGATTTGTCACAATTTGCTGCGTATGCTTGCAACGGCGACGCGATTATCGCGAAAGTAAACTTGCGGCGTATGAAATTATATGGTCCCGCGCGCACTGCGACAGAAAAATCGCGCACTCGGGCCGGCCGGTGCCCATTAATATTCGAGAATAAACATAAACATGTCCAGTGGAGTCTCAATACGAAATGAAGCTAGACGTGGAACATTCTCAGTTATCTGGATATTCATTCTATACTAGCCATAGAATTTTTTGGGATATAACCGAAGATTATTGTATTTCTGATAAAAGAAAGCCTTATAAATCTATCTGCTGTAAAAGGATTCTATTTTCTTCTTTCCCTCCGTAGTAGTAAATGGAGGCAAGCAACTTGTACCGAATCCATGGTGAGACTGAGCAATGATGCACTGCAACTGCAGTGCATGCACTGCGATAAAAAATCGTAAAAAGTAAAATCGTGATGCTGCTTTGGCCTAACTGCAATATCGCCGTATATCGTCTTTGCTCTGGTGTATAGATGAGGTGCAACTCTGGTCCCTCGCTCGCCTCCCCCCGCCTCGTGCTGTCGCTGCCGCTGATGTCTCCTCGCACGCGCACGCTAACATTCACCACGTGTTCTGCGATTAGTGAAATTGTTTTTGTATCTGTTGTTGATAGCCCGGTATACACATGCCTGTCTTCATCTTCAATCGGTCCCTCATTACTGAGGATCGTGGTCACTGGACTCTTTTAAGCGGTCCAAAGTTGCCATCACCACACCTGCTGAAAATTGCTTGAGGAGGTAACTTCTTTTACTTGGTCGGACCATCGTGTTGGCGACCTGCCTCGTGCTCTCTTTCCTTCGGTATTGCCAACAATAACCAGCTTTTCAAGGCAGCTATCTTCCCTTCGCGTTATGTGGCCGAAATAGGTCAGAATACGCTGTAGGCATATTGTAGACAAACGAGTCTTGACCTCGAGTTGGGAAAAAATAGACACATTTGTGCGTTTGGCTGTCCATGGTATCGTCCTCGGCAATGTATTGCACAATGAAATTCCAGCAAAGGTATAAGTTGCAAATATACTGAGCTGTATTGGTCAACAAAATTGCCAACAAGATGCAATTTTTGTAGCCCATTTACTGGCCTCTTAAGATACTTACTTATTCATTTTTATACCAAACCTGAAATCGTGAAAAAAAAAGGGAACAGCAGATTTTTTTTTTTCGGGATTTCCTTTGTGGTCCCATAGTAAAAGTTGTTCATAATGATGAGTACAATGACCTCTTAAGAGGTTGTTAATGTTTTACCAATAACTAGTACAGACGCCAGCACATCATGCTACCCGAAACTGTATATCCCAATAAACCTTGAACCTAATGCCAATAGCGATGAAGTTGAAGTCTATTGAAGAAGTTTGACAGATTGTAGTAGCTTGATGTGCTGGCGTCTGTACATACATTAATTTGATCTATCTCGTAAGGTTTAGCCAGCGCGAGCGTTTGCAATGTAAGCGCACAAAAATATGTTTGTTACGACGACATCACATTACAAATCTTTGAATTTCTCGGCTTTTAACCCTTTTCTCTACTATGTATTATATATATAAACCTTCCTCTTGAATCACTCTATCTATTGCTGAAAACTGCATTGAAATCCATTGCGAAGTTTAAAAGATCTAAGCTTACAGACAGCGGGAGCGACTTTGTTTTATACTATGTAAAAAAAAAATTAATAACATTTTTAGTAAATACCTATCTACCTACTTACATTTATAATACATCAATATTTTTAGAAGTGGAAAATGTGAACTAACTTTTGGAGGGTAGATACTTTATCCACTCACACGTGCCTGAATATTTTTACTCCCGGTAACGATAGCTTATCCTAGAATTTTATTCGTGTTAGTCTGCACCTTGCTTGCGTTGACTAGGCAAGCTAAGGTCAGGGTATGGTCTGAAGCCAACCCCAGGATTTTTGGGGACCTATTCGAAATTCTAAGCTGATAATCTGCTGCTGATACTTACATAACATCAAAAGCAATCAAATAAATAATAATCTACCACCAAGACCATTAAAACCTATATAATACATTCCATTTAGTTACTTTTGAAATAGGTAATAACAAAAATAATGAATCTACTAAAAGGGTGCGTTCTGAGTTGGGAATGTAATCGATTGTCCCGTGAATCGTCATAGATGACGTCATGACCAGGCATGACATGCGCCATCTTGCGATAACGCCGAGTATGCCATAGATTATACAGGAGTATGCCTTACAAGGCCGCATTCCGAATTAGCTATAATCACTAATCACTCACAGCGCACATCATCTCACAGGCGCGATGCGTTCCGATTTAGATATTACGATTATGACAGCTGAGAGCTGTCAACAATTCGGAACACTCGTAAACGCGCTCATAGTGGCGCCGATTCTGTTGTTCACAAACTAAACTAAATTTAAGTTCATGCATCTTTTTCTTTCTATTTCATTATGAAAAGGACAAATGATAAATATTAGTTTAGTCCTGTCAAATTAAGATACTCCATAGAGACCATAGACAACTTTAAAAAATTGGCTACTAAAAATACGTCAATTTACGCCAGGCGCTGAGTAATTTGACAGGACTAAACTAATATTTATCTTCTGTCCTCGTCCTAATGAAATAGAAAGAAAAAGATGCCTGAACTTAAATTTTGTTTAGTTTGTGAACAACAGAATCGGCGCCAGTGTTAGTTACTCAATGTAAAAACGATATTATTACAGTATTTCTTAGTATAAACACCACATTTCTTCTTCAGTTCTTCGTCTTTGGTTAGGTGGCGACTGTCAGCCAGAAGCAAAATTTCGAAAATGCCACGTTAGTTTATTTTTAAGGTGAATGCTCCAACCAGCCCGCGAAATTCAAATTTTCTTACGTTTTTTGCGATTTGCAGGCCAGGCATAAGAAAATTTGAATTTCGCGGGCTGGTTGTGCAACTCAAAACAAAACACACACTGACACATCCCTCCCACACACGCACTGACATTTTTGACAGCGCTCACGGTGGTATTATTACCATAGTATAAAGAGGGGAAGTAGGCTATCTCTGGCCCAATCTGCGATATAATAATGCTCAGGGTTGTCACTTTTAGCAAAAAAAATTTTCGCATTTGTTCAAATGCGTGCATTCAGGGTCTCCGAATCTGAATTCCTGATCAGGAAACCGAACATATGCGGCCGGCCTAAGTCTAGCTATTGAGCTGGCAATTTTTTTCCCTCCATTTTTTGACAGATGGCAGCACCAGCGACTCACTAATTGCCAGAGACTGTAGTTTTACAACGCCATCTAGTAATAGAAATTTAAGGTGAATGCGCAGTTGTAGAACGCGAAGTTCAAATTTTCTTACGTTTTTTGCAATTTGCAGGTCAGTGTCAGGTTGTACCTTGATTAAAATATGTTTCGCGACCGTAACAAATAATCAGTAATACATCTAAAATGTCAAGATTTCAAGAAATAGTCATTCAGTAGCATTACTTGGTCTTAGAGAGTTGTGTTGATGACTTTAATGATTATAATTCTGTAAATACATATTTGTTACGGTCGCGAATCATATTTTAATCAACGTACAACTTAATACTGACCAGCAAATTGCAAAAAACGTAAAAAACTTGAATTTCGTGGGCTACCCTGGCGCTTTCGCCTTAAAGAGATATATTAATGATTCTAATGACTATAATTCTGTAAGTACATTCTATTATAGTCGCGAATCATATTTTGATAAAGATATAACCTGACACTGAGCTGAAAATTGCAAAAAAACTTAAGAAAATTTGAATTTCGCGGTCTACCACTGCGCATTCACCTTAAGGTGGTATTGTCCTACCTAAATAAAAAAAACATACGTTTCTAATTACATCTTAAATAAATTTTAAAACTTATTACAACGGAGTAATAAAATAATTATTACTTTTAGGATTATAGATTTGTGGAGAATTCTATAAAAATAAATTCCCGTACACAAAAAATAAGCATAGACAACATGCGTGTAAGCTTTTTCAAGCTTCACGAAAACAACGGATTAGTATGTATGGTAGTGCGTTAGACTGATTGCGCCGCAAATTATTTTCTCGGGTAAGTTATTAAATTTGTCATTATCACCAACCACTCTTTTCCATTCCTTGTAAAATGAAATAACAAATGTTTTGTCACATACGCAATGTTACGATTCTTAGCAAACATCCTCACTCTGTATGCGGGGTGTGTGCTCTATATTTTCATTTACAACAAAAAAGAATTTGTAATTAGCTTATTTTATAAGATTCTCGTAATCTTTGCACTCAAAACAAGTCGTTTTAGCCACAATTCGATTGGTTGAACAATCATAAAACTACAATTTTTATCTATGCATCATGAAGAGGTTATAGCTGTTAAAATCCTTCCTAATTCAGGAATTGTTTTTTTCAGTGATACGTATGGTGAGGAATGAATGTGAAAAAATTATCAGAGTTTTGATTTTCAATAAAGGGAACAAATTTATAAGTTGTAACAAACAGAATGGCAACTTTAGAGCAACAAGCTTCTAAACTTTTGGATTTCAACCAGAAATTAGACATCACTCTACTTGATAATATAGTTGGATGTCTGTATTCAACTGTTGGAGAACAACAACGGACTGCACAGGAGATACTGACAGCACTAAAAGAACACCCTGATGCCTGGACTCGTGTTGACACTATACTGGAGTATTCGCAAAATCAGGAAACAAAGTACTATGCCTTACAAATATTAGAACAAGTAATATTAACAAGATGGAAAATATTACCAAGAAATCAATGTGAAGGTATTAAGAAATACATTGTTGGTCTCATTATCAAAAACTCATCAGACCCCGTAACAATGGATAATAATAAAGTGTATTTGAAGAAACTCAATATGATCTTGATTCAAGTGTTGAAACGAGAATGGCCTCACAACTGGGAGACGTTTATAAGTGATATTGTGGGTGCATCCAAGACAAATGAAAGTCTTTGTCAAAACAACATGGTGATTTTGAAGCTACTTAGTGAGGAAGTGTTTGTTTTTAGTACAGGACAACTCACTCAAACAAAAGCAAAACATTTAAAAGACACCATGTGTTCCGAGTTCAGTCAGATTTTTCAACTCTGCCAATTTGTCCTTGAAAATTCACAAAATGCACCATTAGTGGATGCCACACTCCATACTCTGCTAAGATTTTTGAACTGGATTCCTCTTGGGTATATATTTGAAATGAAGTTGATAAGCACACTAATATTTAAGTTTTTGAATGTACCAATGTTTCGTAATGTAACATTAAGCTGCCTGACAGAGATTGCTGGTGTGACTGTAAGCAATTATGAGGAGCAGTTTGTTGCTCTGCTTGTGCAGACCATGGAGCAGCTTGAAGCGATGCTTCCACTCACTACCAACATACGTGAAGCATATGCTGCTGGTCGGGATCAAGAGCAGGTTTTCATCCAAAACCTTGCTTTATTTCTCTGCACCTACTTGAAAGAACATGGGCAACTTATTGAAAGAAGAGGGCTTACAAACACTCTAATGAATGCCCTCCGCTATCTTGTTTTGATATCTGAGGTAGAAGAAGTTGAGATTTTTAAAATTTGTTTGGAATTCTGGAATGCACTAGCTGCTGATTTGTACAAGATTGCACCATGCTCACATACATCAAACATGTACACACTTGGGAAGAGTGTTGGTAGGAAAGCATTGTATTCTGATGTGCTGAGCAGTGTTCGCTACATTATGATCTCTAGAATGGCTAAGCCTGAAGAAGTATTAGTGGTGGAGAATGAGAATGGTGAAGTAGTGCGAGAGTTTATGAAGGACACTGATTCAATTAATTTGTATAAGAATATGAGAGAAACCTTAGTTTATTTGACACATTTGGATTACCAAGATACAGAACGCATAATGACAGAGAAACTTCAGAACCAGGTAAATGGCAGTGAATGGTCTTGGAAAAACCTGAATACTTTATGCTGGGCTATTGGTTCAATTTCAGGCGCAATGATGGAGGAAGATGAGAAAAGATTTCTTGTTGTCGTAATTAAAGAGCTGTTGGGCCTTTGTGAACAGAAAAAAGGAAAAGATAATAAAGCTATTATAGCTAGTAACATAATGTATGTGGTGGGCCAGTATCCCAGATTCTTAAGAGCTCATTGGAAATTTTTGAAAACTGTGGTGAATAAACTTTTTGAATTCATGCATGAGACTCATGATGGTGTCCAAGACATGGCATGTGACACGTTCATTAAGATTGCAATAAAATGTCGGCGTCATTTCGTCACTGTACAGGTTGGTGAGGCTTGTCCATTTATTGAAGAAATCTTAAGCACAATCAGTTCTATTATCTGTGATTTACAAACACTTCAAGTGCATACTTTCTATGAAGCTGTAGGATACATGATTAGTGCACAAGTGGATCAAGTGGCCCAAGAGCAGCTCATTGAGAAGTATATGCTGTTGCCCAATCAGGTGTGGGATGATATAATATCCCAAGCATCGCACAATGTGGATATCTTGAAAGATCCAGAGGCTGTTAAACAGCTTGTGAGTATACTTAAAACAAATGTACGTGCCTGCCGAGCTCTAGGGCATCCATATGTTGTGCAGCTGGGTAGAATATATTTGGACATGCTGAATGTTTATAAAGTAATGTCTGAAAATATCAGCCAAGCCATTGCTTTGAACGGTGTTGTTGTCACTAAGCAGCCACTAATAAAGAACATGCGGATAATAAAGAAAGAAACACTCAAATTGATTGCTAGTTGGGTGTCTCGCTCTACAGATAATAGCATGGTTTTGGAAAATTTCATTCCACCACTGTTAGACGCAGTTCTCCTTGATTACCAAAGAACTGCTGTACCAGACGCACGAGAGCCTGAAGTGTTATCATGCATGGCTGCAATTGTTTATAAGCTAGGAGGGCATATAACATCTGAAGTACCAAAAATATTTGATGCTGTTTTTGAATGTACTCTTGAAATGATTAACAAAGACTTTGAAGAATATCCAGAGCATAGGACAGAGTTCTTCCTTCTATTACAGGCAGTGAATACACATTGTTTTAAGGCATTCCTAAGCATACCTCCAGCACAGTTCAAATTGGTATTGGATTCCATTATCTGGGCATTTAAGCACACAATGAGGAATGTGGCTGATACTGGTCTTCAGATCCTGTACCGGTTGCTGCACAATGTAGAACAACACCCACAGGCAGCACAGAGTTTTTACCAGACCTATTTGTGTGATATTTTAGAACATGTTTTTAGCGTGGTAACAGACACGTCTCATGGCGCTGGTCTTACGATGCATGCTACGATATTAGCATACGTTTTCTCACTTGTCGAAGCTGGCCGTGTGACAGTGCCACTTGGGCCCACACCAGATAACGTCCTCTATATTCAGGTGAGAATATTACTTTGTGATTGACGCTAGTGACCTGGCAAACTAAGTTACAATAATATTTAAATAAAACTTGAACTTGAACAAATAACCAAGTGACCCATTCTTTACTAATTGTTAACCTAACTACATCATTAAGATAATATTGAACTAGTGTTCAATTACTGATAAATTTGAACAATCTGTTTATCATGGGATTATGTACATACTGTGTAGCAAAATGTATAATTTAAAAATATGTGTTTTAATCTTTTCAGGAATATGTGGCAAATCTACTGAAACGAGCTTTCCCTCATTTAACAGACAATCAAATTAAAATCACTGTTCAAGGGCTGTTCAATTTGGATCAAGATATCCCTGCTTTCAAAGATCACTTAAGAGACTTTTTAGTTCAAATAAGAGTAAGTAAAGTCTATTGTCTTTTATGATTAATAAGTACTAAGCTTATGCCCGCGGCGGCGGCCCAGGTCATGGTTTACCGTGTGGCAAAGGCCCCCACACAAAAATGTTAGAGATGAGCTGTTCTGTCAATTTAACTGTAATTTTGGAACAATGTTGTCTGTAACATGCTGATTGAAAGTCTATCTAGACTATCGACGAATGCAGCGAATGCTTGATGAGCAGTGAGCACCCCATCCATAAAACCTGAAGGCCTGAGGAACACGTGGCAAACCAGAGCCTCATGGTGTACGCGGTTCTACAATTTGAGAAATCAGAAATTATCGATTGGAATTTTAAAATATAAAAACACTATGTTCTGCCCGCGACTTTGTCCGCGTAAAATTTCTTGTTAACTAACCCAATCCACCTTATCCACACCGTGGCATCGCTTTGCCTGCCCACGCTATTACTTCGTTGTCGCTTAGAGTTCTTTCTTCTAACTTTTTTTTTTTGCTCGTCTCCTAAAGGTCCTAGTGTTAGTGTGAAGTGATGTTAAATAGTTCGAGAGAGTAGTGCGTTCAAACAAACAAACTCATCAGCTTTATTATTTGTATAGATTATCTGTTCCGAAAGCATGTTGTAATAAAAGTGTTCAGCTTAAATTCTTACGCAATAATGAAGGGAATACGTAACTTGTTCATCAGTAGGTTTCAACCCACCATTTTTCAACAGTTGTTTGAACAGCATCATTAAATTGTAATTGAAAATTCATTAAAGAAAATTGACTAAAATTAAACTCAATTGTCAAATTAATGTAAAACGTCTTTATTCCTAGCATTCTGATTTTGTATCAAATCAGAATGTTGGTTATTTTTACCCGACTGCGTCAGAAGGAGGGTTATGTTTTTCGAGTGTATGTATGTATGTATGTATATTTCTTTGGCACGCTCTGTAGCCTAAACGGCTTGATCGATTTCAGCTTGAGAGGTGCAGTTAGATTCGTCTTAATTGTGAGAGTGACACTGGGTATATCAAAATTGAAAAAAAAAATTAAATGGCCGATTTTTGGCGCAATATGTCTTCAAAAAAATTTTTTTTTTCTCGAAACCTATCGAGTGGGGTATCAAAATAAAGGGTTTTAAAAGGTGATTACAAAAATATATATAACTTATATGGTTAAAAGTAATTCGAAGTGACAAATCGTAAAAAACACGTACCAAGAATAAATCGTTTGCGAAATCTTTCACATTTGCAAACTAAAAAGCTGGAAATAAAAAAAGTAATTTAAAAAATAAAAAAACCCGACTGCGAAACTGAAAAGCTACAAACAAGCCCATTTTAAATTAAATAAAAGTTGGAAGTAGGCAGGACCCATACCATTTTTATTATATTTTCAAATTCAAATGGGTCCCGCATGCTTCCCAACTAGCAAAATAATCCTGGAATGCGATTTTATAATGCTACATGGACTTATAAAGCTCCGATGAAGGTTTTGGTGGTTGCTACTACGCTTTTAACAGCATAAATACATGCTGTTTTTACTCAAGTACATTGTATCCTATAATTTTTACTTATATTCGTATATAGGATCATATTTCCTGACAAATATAGGATCAAGACTCCTATAAAAGCATGAAATAAGAGTAATTACACTCAAGAGTAATTACTCCGGTAAGTCAGACTTAAATGCGCCTATAAGATAACATCTGCGGGCCATTTAAATCTTAATACTCCTATAGGAGCATGTACCAGGAAGACATGCACTGAGGAGCAATTGCTCTTGTTATATTTACTTATAGCCTCATATAAGCTAATATTTTGTGGCCAATATAAGTAACTTAAAGTTAAATTACTGTAAGTCATTTATGTATCTGGTTTGGTTTAACATAAGCTTAGAAGTAACTGTTAAATGGATTTCATATCCACCTTTTAAAAATAATTAATCACCAAGATTATAACAGCAGTCGGTAGGATAAAATGTTCTCCATATTTTTTTTTTTAGATTTATCGTATGCCGTTTTAAACCTAGACATATTTATATAGGCATTCCACAGTAGTGTTATTGTCTAAGTAATCTCAAACAATCCTGGTTAAAACCCTTAAGAATCCACTTTTGCTTGTAACGACCAGTACAGTAATCGGTAACAATGGCGAATCTTCTTCGGTTTTGAGATAACCCAATATAGAACCAATATACTTATATTGGTACTATGCCACACTTGGAAATGCTAAAAATACTTATTTTAGCACTATGTCACACTTGGAAATGCTTACTAAGAAAATGTCAGCTGCCTTCATAATATTAATTTAATATTAATTAATACTAAAATGTAAATAAGCAAATTTCAAGAGGCGCTTTAAAATTGTAATCAAAACCATGATAGATTTCACAGAAAATTCATGTTCCCCTACGAATAAGCTATAAGACTAACAATTTGACAACAATAACATTTTGTTTTTCTACTATGGTTGACATTAATAAATTCTGATTCATATAAATACTTATCCTCAAGATGTTAAAAATATTTTTTTTACAGAGCACAACAATGTCCGATAAATTCACTTCGACTGTTCACAATATATGAGCTTAAGTAAGCATTTCTAGGCGCTTATTAATCTAATTTTTTACTATAACTTACTTATATTGAGATTAACAGGAGTATTTGCATTGACGTAATTCAATTACAGGAGCAATATAGGCGTATTTATGGCATTTCAGCGGTCTAATATAAATACGTTATAAGTAAAAGTAGACTTATAAAGTGGGCCCTTTTCCCGACTTATATGTGGATATAAGTCTCATATAGTCCTCGATAAGTGATGGTTCTAGGATAGTATAAAAACCACTTTTTGCTAGTTGGGTTCCAACTTTTATTTAATTTAAAATGGGCTTGTTTGTAGCTTTTCAGTTTCGCATTCGGGTTTTTTTATTTTTAAATTACTTTTTTTTTTAAGTTATCAAATAATCAAAAATAAAAAACATAACCCTCCTTCTGACGCAGTCGGGTAAAAATAAGAAGTATAGTCTAGTGTTTTTACTTACTCTATATAAATAAAACAAAGTTGGGTTAGTTACACCATTTATAACTCAAGAACGGACCCAAACAGCTAAATTACTATTAAAACATCGAAAAAAAAGATGATTCATTTTCTCATAAATCTCGTATGAAATGGCTTGTTTGATGATATCTCGAGAGTGGATTGATTGATTTCGATAGCGGTACGAAGTTAGTTATTAATAATATTTGTTTTTACAGGAGTACACGGGTGAAGACGACAGTGATTTGTATTTGGAGGAGCGCTTGTTTGCTCTTCGTCAAGCACAGGAGGAGAAGCGAAGAGTACAGTTATCGGTTCCAGGCATTCTTAATCCTCACGAGTTGCCTGAAGAAATGCAAGATTAGTTGTAGTGTTAACCTTAGAAATGGTGGCAGTTCACAATTTAGTGTGGATAAAAGTCTATGTCTATATTTGTATGTTTGAGGGTTAATGTTATATTCGCATTATAATGTTATGAATCATTTTAATACTAGAAGCTGAAGTGATGCAATAATAAATTGTATTAATTGTTTTTTTGACATTCACTGTCCTTCTAAATACTCTCGCAAATTTCGTAGAGGTCTTTTTAAGACGTTGAGCGCCATGTGTATCTTTCTAGAAACACAAAGTACCACCTTCAGAGGCCGCGTGTTTGTGTTTTGCGTGCTTTGGGAAACACGCGGTATGAAATAAAGCATGCATTTATTTCATACCTATTTTATTAAAAATAGCATTAGAATACGAATTAGGCCAAAAAATGCAAAGTCCAAAATATCAAAAAACACTGTTTTTAAGCTTGGCGCTCAACGTGTTAAGTATAATTAATTTAGTTGACGTTATACAGAAGCCAAGTTGTTCAGCTCAACCACGGCTAACGTTAATTTGTCGTAATACAACACTTGTAGGTTTAATAGGTACTTAATTTTAAGTTTTACCGTTACGTTTAAATCTTTGTGATGCATAACATTTTTTTTAATTTATAAAGTATGTATTTTTTTTATTCAGATAGTTTTTTTGCTAGGTTTCATAAAACATAATATTTGAGTTATACTTATAACATGTGGACTATTAAAGTTGGCTAAGCTAATATTTTGTGGACTGTTGCCATTTAAACTGGTCTTTATCTTGTGCCTATAAAATGATACCTTATTATGACAGTTTGTACAGAGGACCGCTTGGAACAATGCGAGGTGATGAATGTAAGTGAAAAGGAAAGAAACCTTTTCTTTAAAGGTATCTTTTGCAAGCACAAGGCTGTTTTGGGCCTTTAATAATTATAGGCAGGAAATCATGCATTCATTTACATTGCTAGTGAGGAAGTAGGATATTTCTATGTTTTTAAGTAATCTTCAAAATGTAGGTAATGAAATCTCTGTGATGGAAACCAGTGTCGGAATTTCAACATATGCACTGCAGAATCTGAGTATTACTGAGTAGATTCTAGGCGAACTTTATAAAGTGACTTGCTGTTAGTAATATTTTTTATGTTTTGTTTAATGTTGTCGAAACTAATTTGGTAATGGTTTGGGAATCTAAACATTCAAGATAAGGTTTCCGAATGCATTTTGGGTCCGATTAACTGTCAGTCTTTCAATTTTGTGTTTCAAATAAACCATTAAATATGATAATATTGTTTTAATCATTTAGGTTTTCATAAAAGGATAGTGAGAAGTGCAATTTTGGGGCAGAGTTCAACATATCCATATAATGTAACACGAATTTCACGCGAACCACTAATTTGCATTATAGTTTACAAGTCAAGTAGCACAATAAACCAAACATGTTCAGTGCTCAATTTGTGTTGCTTTCATGTTGAAATTAAAATGCTAACTACATATAGTCCGCGCGGAACTAGTTGGCCGCGCCTTGGGTGGGGACAGGGGTGAGGACGGCGGGGTTGCCTATTGTTCGCAACTATTGACCTCTAAGGCCCCCCCCCACATTAGGCGTGCGACGGGCGTGTGGCTGACGTGCGCCGCGCAGCGAAATTGACTACGCGGCACGCACGTCGGACACACGCTCGAGGAACGCTTACGCACAAGTACTCCTTTTCTAATACAGGTCAGTGTTCGCAACGCACGTACTAAGTCATAACAAAGCGCCCCGCCCCTCCGTCCCACCGCTCACATACCTAAGGCGCGGCCAACTAGTTCCGCGCGGACTATAACAATCTCTATATATTGCAGTCCTACACTCGTAGAGGGTGGCTGTGTGTAGCAACTGAACTTTGGCTAATGCACATAACTGTTTTCTTTTATTAGAGAGAGAGTTATTTACCATGCGCCTAGACATTCAGTTTTTCAATACCTACCGTCGATGGCTGAACTATCGGGTCCGTGGCTTAGGCCCCCAGTGGTCGACGCACCTGTGGCCGACGCCCCCGATTCGATTAATTTAATTCAAAGTAATTTTTGATCAAATGTACTGTCAGGCACAAAAATTGTTTTACAAAAAGATTAAATGTACTTAATATTGATAGTAAGTATATGCATAACATTAAATCGTAATTATATTTATAACATAGAAATGATTTTATATTAGAGGTATGTTTTGAAGCCTTTTTGATTTTTTGGATGTTTGTACATAATAAATATGCTTCTAATGGGGAAAACCGGGCAAGAGCGAGTCGGACTCGCTCACCGAGGGATCCGTAACATCCGGGTTTATGCATAAGGTTTATGTTTATTAAATTAAATGTTTTTTTATATTTGAGTTGGTTGAATAAAAGGTAAATTGCGGTTTACGATTTATGTCGTATTAAAAAAAAAACTACTTACTAGATCTCGTTCAAACCAATTTTCGGTGGAAGTTTACATGGTATTGTACATCATATATTTTTTTTAGTTTTATCATTCTTTTATTTTAGAAGTTACAGGGGGGGGGGACACACATTTTACCACTTTGGAAGTGTCTCTCGCGCAAACTATTCAGTTTAGAAAAAAATGATGTAAGTAACCTCAATATCATTTTTGAAGACCTATCCATAGATACCTCACACGTATGGGTTTGACGAAAAAAAAAATTTTTAGTTTCAGTTCTAAGTATGGGGAACGCCAAAATTTATTGTTTTTTTCTATTTTTGTGTGAAAATCTTAATGCGATTCACAGAATACATCTACTTACCAAGTTTCAACAGTATAGTTCTTATAGTTTCGGAGAAAAGTGGCTGTGACATACGGACGGACAGACAGACAGACATGACGAATCTATAAGGGTTCCGTTTTTTGCCATTTGGCAACGGAACCCTAAAAAGGTGTGTAAGGATAAGGTTAAGTGGCGATCTATTCTCTCTGCTATTTGATAGATAACTTTTGTTTAGCAAGGAAAAATACTTTATTAATAGGGTGAAACACTTTTCTCATTTGCTGTACTAAGTGAAAAAGTACAAAAAAAAAAAGATATTAAATTAATCGTATCGGGGGCGTCGGCCACAGGTGCGTCGACCACTGGGGGCCTAAGCCACGGACCCGAACTATCGATAGGTTCTCTGCAACACTACTGACTGACTCAGGTTCACAACCCTACTTTTCTGCACATGAGTTTTTTGACCAAAGCCATATTATAATATTACTAGAGGCCCCCCGCGGTTTCATCCGCATAAGTGTCGATACCTTGGGAATATCGGGATAAAAAGTATCCTAAGTTATTTTGATATATAGCTATATTACTGTAAAGTTTCATCAAAATGTGTTCAGTAGTTTTTGCGAAAAAGAGTAACAAACATCCATCCATCCTCACAAACTTTCGCATTTATAATATTACTAGCTGCGCCCCGCGGTTTCACCCGCATACGTGTCGATCCCGTGGGGATAAAAAGTAGCCTATGTTAATTGTTAATCCAGGGTGTCGGCTACCTCCATACAAAATTTTATCAAAATTGGTCCAGCTGTTTGAGCGTGAAGAAGTAACAAACATAGTTATTACTCATGAATATCAACAACTTTCAGTCTGTCACTATGGGCCGGGCTTAGAAATATCGAACAACAAAAGCGGTTTTTTGATCGCATTAGGGGGAGCTTAGATGATCAATCGGGCGGGTATCATTTCAATCCACTGGTTCAATCAGTCAATCTGATTGAGACTAATCAAAATGCATGAAAATTTTGTGTCAGTCTAGCATCCTAGAAACAGACACAGCGACTTAAGTCGTCCACATAAGTCATCTAAGATTTCATTAGCGACAAATCGATTGTCTAGTCTTGACTTTAGACAATCAATTGGTCGTGTTGACTAAAGCCGCTAAAGCTACCGAGAAGCACGCTCAAGCTCAATGCATACGTAGTATGTCTAAGTAGTCTGTGGCTAAAGTAACCAAAATCATGAATAAATTAAACTAATGCCAGATGGACCGATGGATGGATCTAGCTAGGGTCACCTTTCAATGCTGAAGCATGAGACTTGGGCACGGCCCACGGGCAAGGTGACAGCAAGAAGAGAAACGCGAGATTGCGATGTTTTCTTACACCGTTTTGAGAGCAGTGGTGATCAATATCGCGTATTGATAAATTACAAAAACCGTAACTTCATTTGACTCATGTTGCGGCAAGTCTAAGCCGGGTTTGATCAAACGTGTTGTGGACACTCACGAAGTCACGATCTAACGCTATACTCTATGTCTACCAGAATCTCGTGGCATATAAAAATAAAACATTGTGATTTTCAAACGGCAATGATTTTTTAATATTTTTTTTTTATGCCATGATATTCTGGTAGACCTATAAATATAATTTACTTTCATCAAACTAGCTTTAAACCCGTGAATGTTTGACAAACCAATCAAACTATTCGCATACATGATCAAAATGGGTTGGTTATACCATTTTTGATCGTTTGTTCGTCTCTGGAAGTCTTTAAATTGGATGTCTTAAAAGCCTACGACTCATAACCAGCAATATTTCAAGAAATCATGAAAATAAAAAATAGTTTGTCAATGATACGCGAATTGATAGAAGAAAATCCAATTTTATTTTATGTAGGGAAACGATGAGAAGTTGTCCTTGCAAATGTTAAGTGCTACACAAATAACAGGCAATAACGAAGAAATACCCAGATACTCAGTATGGCGGAAACTGATAGTCTCAGTCCTTCCAACAATCCGCCTGGCGAGGCGTCCACTGAAAACAGTATAGTTGAAGCAAATGGATCTCCTGAAGATGCTGTTGATGTAAGTAATCTTTATTTCGAATTGGAATATTATGAATATGATGGCATGAGTTACTTATCTAAACTAAGATCTGATGGGCACTCCTGGGTCCAATAAAATTTCCTGTTAGTAGAAAAAAAATGTTGATAACCTGTAAAAAAACCATTTAGGTCAAGATCAATTTATTATAATAAAAAACCAATCACTATTGTTTTAGATCAATGCCGAGATCGATGAACAACGGCGCAGAATGCAACCAACTAAGATGGAGTCTTTTTTTGCCGTCACAAAGTCACTGATAATAAGAGCATTAGTAGTTTATTTTATTACTTCCATGTTCCGTCAACCATCCGCACCTAAGACAGATATAAGCAACCCTACTGCAGCGCCCCGTGTTCCTGCTACTAATATGTTTGCTAATGGCACAGTATTAGACATGTATTGTTATGTATCAGAGAAAGAATTTTATTCAAATTTGGATGATTCAGATTTAGTTTGGAAGCATACTGGGATTGTTTATGGCGATTGGCATGGAGGACCTCTTAATGATGGTACTTTCTCACACTCCACCAGTATTAAACCTTCAGAGTCATTAAAGAATAATGGAACAATTTATCTTCATGTATTCCTGGTACATGCGGGCAAATCACCTGATCCCAAAAATAAGCAGGACTATGGTGGACCTTATATCAGTTATGGAAAAAAACAGCTTAACAAGTTCAAAAAGCTACGTTATATGAAAACACATAACTTGCTAACAGGGCAAACTGAAAAGTCTGCTGAAGAAGTAATAAAAGCTGAGACACTTAAAGAGGAAATAGTATCACATTGGCATCCAAATTTGACCATAAATGTGGTCACTGATCAAACTAATTGGATGCAAGGAAGTGTTCCACCTCCATTAGATGAGTTCATTTTCTTTTTGCCAGATGGAAAACAATATAAGCCTGCTGTTTTCTTAAATGACTATTGGAATATGATGCGTGATTATGTACCAATTAACCAGACTTCTGATATCCTACCCCTTGAGCTAACTTTTCAGCCTCTTAGTCTATTTAAATGGCAGTTGTATACAGCTCAAGCAATGAGAGACAAATTGAGCATGTTCTCAGCACTGGGAGCTGAAGAGCAGGATGAGGAGCAGGACACAGTGAAGGAATTGCTTCTTGATACATCTCCATACTTGCTGGGACTCACTATTAGTGTGTCTGTTTTACATTCAATATTTGAGTTACTTGCTTTCAAAAATGACATACAGTTCTGGAATAATAGGCAGTCTCTCGAAGGTCTTTCTGTGAGATCAGTATTTTTTAATGTTTTCCAGTCCACTGTGGTGTTGCTTTATGTTCTTGACAATGAAACAAACGTAATGGTCAGAATTTCATGCTTCATTGGGCTACTTATTGAAGTATGGAAAATTAACAAAGTCATGGATGTGAAGATAAATAGAGAGGACCGCATATTTGGAATACCAAAACTTAGTTTCACTGATAAAGGATCCTATGTTGAATCCAGTACAAAACAGTATGACATTTTAGCATTCCGTTATCTCAGCTGGGGCTGTTTCCCTCTCTTGATTGGTTATGGTGTGTACTCTTTGTTATACCTGGAACACAAAGGATGGTATTCCTTCGTCTTGAATATGATGTATGGATACTTATTGACTTTTGGATTTATCATGATGACACCTCAGCTGTTTATCAATTACAAGTTGAAGTCTGTAGCACATCTGCCCTGGCGAATGATGACATACAAGTTCCTCAATACCTTCATAGATGACATCTTTGCATTTGTTATCAAAATGCCAACTATGTATCGTTTGGGCTGCTTTAGAGATGGTAAGTGTTAATTTCTATGTTTTATGACTTAAATTTTGAATTATATAGGTAATACGGTAATAGGTAATATGGGCTGGTTTCCGCAACTCCACGTCAATGCGCAAATTTTGGTATATAATGTAATGTATAATTATATAATGTATTAGCTGTGCCCACTACTTTGTTCACATGCATGTCTGAAAACAAATTGGATTTCAAGGGTGTTCAATTTTTAAATGGAACCCTAATTATATTCTAAAAATAAAAGTAGCTTACGTAACTTCTTATAACATCAGCTAACTGCCAGTGAAATTCCCGTCAAAATGGGTCCAGCTGTTTCAGAGATTAACCGGAACAATCAGACAAACAAAAATTTAAAAAATTGCTATTTTTATTAGTACCGTTTAAACTTTCCTAAGCATTTAGTGAAAAGCTGTTATTTTGACATTACAAACAGACATTTCAATTTTATTTATTTGTTTATATATTATTATCTTATATCATTTGTTTGTTTGTTCTTATATTTTTCATGTTTTATAATTGTATAGAATTTCCTTCCATTCAAATTGTTTGTGTAAATTTAATAATATTTTATTACTCTTACAGACATAGTATTCTTCATCTTCTTATATCAACGCTGGATCTACAAAGTTGACCACAAGCGTGTCAATGAATTTGGGTTCTCTGGTGAGATGGAAGAACAGCAAAAACAAGTGAAGAACGGTTCCGCGCCTCCAGCTATTACAGAAACAGAACATCAACCTGGTGATAAGAAGAATGATTGATTTAATTTGTGGTGTAATTTAGGTTGTCTCCCTCAAGGCAATCACTCCTTATTTATTTTGAATATTTAGTATATATAAACCAGAGTGCAGAGTACTGGATAAATGTTGTACTAGTAGCCACAGACAAGTTCTTAACATGGGTGTGAATAGATGTATGTGGTCAAGTATTTTTTTTCATCACTTTCCAGTGACAACTATTGTCAAAGTGAGTAATAAAATATATTTCAATACTCCCATGATTAATTTGAGGTAACTTATTTGAGTATTTTTTTACAGTTTGATGGCATGATACTAGTAAATATTTTTTTTTGCAAATAGGAGCAATAATTTGGATTTTGTCATTGTTGTATGTATCGGTGAATTCTATTGGAAACTTAAATTTTATGTAAGTGCCAGAAGCTTTTGTGTAATTAATGTAAAACTATTAAGTTGCGTTATCGGCGTGCCTCTGATGATTAAGCACGCAAGTAATTTCAGTTCTCAAGTATTCATTTTAAAGTGGAGCAGTTGACAAGATTAGGTTGTTGTATTATAATAGTAGTCATGTAAACTGGGACACGTATTATTTGACTATAACAAGATAAAAATAAAAAGACATTTCTTCTTTAACAATTAAAAGTATTTATTTAAATTATTGTGTAAGAAGTTATGGTTGTGTGATAAATTTCATTATCATAATTTTTCTCTGATGATTTTTTGTTACTTCTTTATTGTTATAATCTATAGTAAATATTGTGTATGTGCGTTATTGTATTCAGATCGATCATAAAGTATCGACACTTGTAAATATGAAACTATACATTTTCCTCATTAAAACTAATGTGTTCTATACACATAAGGTAAATCAAATTTAGAGAATAGAAAGGAAGGTGATGTGTATGCTTTGTGTGAACTAGATAATATGTTGACAGTGGAATTATCATGGTCTGATAGTAGCAATGTGCCTTAAAATGGGTACCTATACTTATTTATGAACATAACGTTTCTATCTATAAGTGTCGATCAAAATACATTTGCAGTCGTATTTATTATTGTCTACTTTTTCAAATTTGACATCGACAAAGTGTAATAATTATTATCTTATTATTATCACTGTTAATTCTGCATGTTTGTGTTAATACACACAATATTTTTTCTTAAAAATTCAACATCATTTAGAGCACAATGTTGTTATTTTATTGCATGACTATTACACATTGTAATATAGTTTTAAATATGAATAAATTCGTTGGTTTCAATTATTAGTTTTCATTTTCTATATTGTTGACCTTACACGTTCAACGCCATGTCGGACAATGCTGAGAGACACTTGATTTTAACTACACCTACTATACCTATTGTCACGCCATTTTTTTTTCAAAATGGCGGCCACGCATGTGACCTATACAGAGTTATTGGTAAAACATTAACAACCTCTTAACAGGTCATTCATTGTACTCATCATTATGAACAACTTTTACTACAACGCGGTCACATTACCTCGACGCATCTCTGGAATGCGAGGCCCGCATTCCTTAGCTCGCCCAGCAAGTGTTAGGCCTTTGTCTTTGTTACCGATAAGCTCATCGATAATTTGGCTAGTTTTCTGTTGTTGCTTTAATTATATTTTTTATTAGGTATATTTATTTAGGTATATTACCAAAAAACCAAAATGACGTCATCAACGCCAAGCGTCGAGATAATGTGACTACCTACATTGTATTTTTTTTATTGTTTTTCGCGATTTCAGGTTTGGTCCCATAGTAAAAGTTGTTCATAATGATGAGTACAATGACCTCTTAAGAGGTTGTTAATGTTTTACCAATACCTAACCCTCGATCGCTGATAAATCGATAGCTGATAGAAAACATCATAGGACCAAACCCCGTAAAGCGTAAATTGCGATTTTCGAGATAATATTAACGTTCAAAGTGAGTTTAGGTGACTTACAATTTTTTTTTGAATTGCGTACATTTTGTTTTAAATTAATAATCACTGCATGTTTAATCAATTCATCCATAACACTACTGTCAATTTGGTCAACTCGAGAACTCTTCTGCCCCAAAGGCCGATACTCAGGCAGTGGTCGACTACAAGTTATTTTAACAATTAATTTGTAAAGGAATGTGCATGTTTTTAACTAGCCACAACAGAAGTATGCCTACCACAATAAGTAAGCTTTAGCTCTATCATTACTAAAATGATTACTTACCTACTTTAAAAATGTCCGCGACTACCGCCGCCCCACCAACGCCAACCGCTTCCATATTTGGTAAATAATTAGTACCTACCTACTCAATTGGTACTAATTTTAGTACCTACTCGAACAACAAAATTGGTACAGAAATGTACACTCGAGCACATAAATTTATGGATGTCGGAATAGTATTAACAATAGTTCAATGTCTAAATTTTCATACAAACTGCGTAAGTATCTAAGAAAAAAAAAAATGATGTGCACGAGTGTAATCTCATAAACAGCTCAATACCATTGACAATTTAATTTGGTCGGGTTATACCATTGACATAGAAAAATGGGTTATACGCGAAGATTTAGTATGTAAATGTAATGAAAGATAATTTCTCTTAAAATAAAACACTTGGGAATCTGAATTTTTGGTCGCTTTAACTTCTTTACGAGTACTAATTTTTGTATTTTGGAAAGAAATCACAGAGTTTTTAATAGGGAAATCTTGAAATGAAAATTTGGCACCGTGACTACCGCCACCCCACCAATGACATATGGTACCTATATCTCGTACAGTTACCGGCACGTAACTTGGCAAGAGATTTTCGTAGTGGGGGAAGTTGGCGCATATAAAAATGTATGAAATTGTGCGTGCGCAAACTTCCCCCACTACAAAAACTCTTGCCAAGTTACGTGCCGGCAACTATAAACTTATTAACTAACTACTACCTTTACGAGTACTAACTTTGAATTATGGGTACTAATTTTATCTTGCAGGGTACTAATTTTTTAGGTAGGTTTGAGGAAAGCGACAAGCTTCTCTAACTTGGAATCAACATTCAAAGTCGTGGTCCTGCTGAACAATTGCGAGAAAGTTATCATCGTTGACTTCTCGGTAAATACAAATGTTCTGTTTTTTTACGAAATAAATCACATAAAAGGGTACTAATTATTTGTATACTTAGAATAGCTGTAGCGTGCCCCCTTTTTCGGCGCTCATGGTGGTCCTGCTGAAGGGAGCGTGACTACCTTCGAAGCGGACCACCTTCTAAGTCGGACCACCTTCGAAGTCGATTTTCTAGTTTATGATGGTATAGGACAGAATTACAGAAACAATAAAGTAGGTATGTGTCAGACAGCATTAGTGAGGGCCGATTTTTCAATCCTCAGATAAACAGTTAGATAGTACTTATTTGACAGACAACAAAATATTGCATTTTTCAATCGTCTGGTAGGCTCTATCTAGTCAATAACGCCCCTACCTGAGGTATAAATCTGTCTGCCTCTTTGACGGCCAAATATACGTCTATTCAATAGGTACAACTAGATCTATTGAAGTTTAGTTTCAGGTTATATCTTGGTTTTCCTAAGTAATACCGAAATTATGGATATTTTCGATACTATTGATGACCAGGCAATTGAAGAAGAGGCTATAATGTACTTATGAATATTTAAATACAGAAAGAAACCAAAGAGTAATCAGACCAAGGCCCGACCATTTCGCTATGTGGGATTCAAAGGAATTTCATCGCCGATTCAGGCTTTTAAAAGAATCTGTACTATATTTGCTTCCCCTGATAAGTGATAAAATCAAATACGAAACACAAAGATAAGTTCAAGAAAGTTTTTACAATAAATAATAGTGATCTACTTACACCTATTGTTAACCTACCTACAAAATACAGTTGTAAATTGCAATATCCTTATCCTAACATTTACCAATACTTTATTATTGTTTCAGAAACCAATGTATCTCACCCATGTTGCAACTACTTATTTCGCTACGATTCTTTGCCACTGGGAGTTTTTACATTACTGTCGGAGATTTTGGTGGAATTCATAGCTCCACTATGTGCCGTATTATAAAAAAAGTTGCTCAAGCCATAGCATCTTTAAGGCCAACATTCATTCAGCTATAAAATAGCCAGATTTCCTAGAGTAATTTCAGCCATAGATTGCACGCACATTAGGATTCAGTCGCCCGATGGAAACACAGCAGAGGAATTTAGAAACAGAAACGGCTTTTTTTCATTTAATGTTCAAGCAATGTGTTCAGCAAATTTGACATTTCAAGATATAGTTGCACGATGGCCTGGTTCCAGCCATGACAGCATGATATTCGCAAATTCATCGGCTAAATTTCATTTTGGGAACGGTGAATTTGGCAATGGAATTGTACTTGGTGATAGTGGTTATGAACAAAGCAATTACCTATTGATTCCTTTTCAAGATCCAAATACGCCAACTCAGAGTTTGTATAATGAATCACAAATACGAACCCGAAATGTAATAGAGAGATGCTTTGGTGTGTGGAAACGACGCTTCCCAGTTTTAAGCATTGGTTTGAGATGTAAGCTACCTTTAGCATAAGATGTAATTGTAGCCTGTGCAGTATTACACAACCTGGTAAGAATGAAAAATGAAGAGGAACCGCCAGAGGATCCAGAAGTAAATGTTCCACCACAACCAGTGTTTGCCCCCGCCATAGTCAATCCTACCGGGGAAGAAAGGCACCTAACTAGAAACATTATGTTGGCATATTTCAGTTCCTTGATTATTCAGTAATTACTGAATGAAACCTATTTCAAAATTAAACAATTATTTCCATTCAAGAAGTCTTTATTTTCTTCTACATAACTTAAACTTATTTAGGAACCTAAACATACAAGGAAGCAAATTGAGGGTTTTTTGTTTTTATGGCAATAAATTGATGGTACTGGAAATCATTATAAAATAATATTATAAAAATGTAAGTTTTTTATAAACAGACATTCTTCTTCTTCTTCGTGTCGCTGGCACGACTGTATTTTAAATCTTCTTTTCCCAAAACTTTGCCACTTCCACGGCGTTGTCAGTGGCAGCGCAGAGGTCACTTTGACTGCATGTTTTGGGACACAGGGCAGGATAGGAGGTGGAGCATGGTTTGTGACACAGCTCCGCAATCACACCCTTCTGCTGTTCCGTCAAGGTAGCCCCACTTTACCAGGTTGGACTTACATCTTCCCACTTGTGTCCGGAGACGGTTCAGAGACTTCCAAGTGGGCCACGGAAGGTTACACCCTGCAGGGAGATGCTCCTTTGGTGGTAGGTAGTGAGTAGGAGGGGGAAGAGTATCCTGCCACAGTTTGCAACGGGTGTCGGCCGGGTTTCCATTATGAAACTAGGACGAATTCGTAATATTTTTCCAAATTTCAATGAGTACCTGTAATAGTATCACTATCGTGACGTGCTTCACGGCCATATTGGAGTAAATGCTCAGAACCTTTTCCTCAACTTCATTGAAGTCTGGAGCATTTGAAGGTCCTCCTCCAGTTCTGTACATCTCCTGCCGTTGCACAGAAGATTTCTTTTTGGTAAATTTTTTGATACCTTCGTACTTTAATTTTAATGTCTTCCATGTGCGTATATTGGAAGACATTCCACACGAGTTAAAAGAACCCTCAATTTTCTTCCAAACCGAATCCTTATCTTTATTGGTGACCGCATCAGTCTTCTTGTTTTCAATAATATGTTTGTGTGAGTCGACTAGAGTAACAAGCAATTCTACTTCAGCGGAGCTGAAGTTAGCAGCGCGCTCTCTTTTCTTTGCTTCCATTATTATCATCGACTGGCGAAAACCAAACTACAATATCACCAGACACGAAAATTGACGAGAAACGTAAATAAGGGAAAATCTAATATAGGTTATTCTATACTTCAAATAAACGAATGTCAGAGCATTTGCTGTCCTCGTCTAACACACATTACACCATATGCGTGTTTCTCGTTCGCACAAGATTACAGTGAAGTTGGCAACTAAAATCCTCAGATAGTTATTAGCTTGTTATCTGGCCATTGTAAAATGCAAAAAATTTATTTGTCCTTTTATCAGTCTGATAAGTTAACTCGCTAGTTAGTTATTTGTTCAGTTATTCGATGATTGAACAATCAGCCCTAACATAATTAATTTAAGTATAACGCGAGGTACCTATTATCCGACCAAACTCAAAACTGCCGTAATAAAACCTTTGTATAAAAAAAACGAAAGAGATAAAACGGAGTCATATAGGTAGACCTATTGCACTTGTGCCTATTTTCTCAAAGATATTTGAAAAATACATTTATGAACAAATTAATAAATATTTAATAAAACATGACATTTTGATTGACGATCAAAAAGGTTTTAGAAAAAATAAAAGTATTAATATGGCTATTTACGATTTTTTAAATACAGTTATCACAAATGTTGACAATAATGTACCAGTATGTTCAATTTACTGCGATATGACTCAAGCATTTAACTATGTAGATCACAATATCTTACTTGATAAGTTAGAAGCCTACGGAATAAGAGGAAATATCCTACAGCTTATCGAGTCATATTTAAAAAAACCGAAAACAATATGTGGAAATATCACAGATAGATCCCAAAACAAAGAACGAAAGGATCTATCATTCGCGTGATAGAACAATCACATATGGTGTGCCACAGGGCAGCGTGCTTGGCCCCCCTCTATTTTTACTACACATAAATGACCTACCAAAAGCTACAAAACATCATATGACATTATTTGCCGACGACAGCACAGTTACCATTGACTGTAAAGACAAACAAAATTATGATAATGACATTACTAATACCGTATATTCAATTATAAAATGGCTAAATAACAATAATCTTAAGATAAATATTGACAAAACCAAATTAATGACTTTCAACCAACGCAAAAATTTACCTATGAATATTTATTATGATAGTAAACAAATTAATCAAGTAAGCACGTCTAAATTCCTAGGCTTAACCATAGACCAACGACTAGATTGGAAAGCACACACATTAGATTTGGCAAAGAGACTTAGCAAATCAGCATATGCTTTATATAAACTTGCGCCAGTCACAGGAATGGATGCTATTGTAACAGCATACCATGGCACGGCTGGTTCATTATTAAGATATGGAGTTATCTTTTGGGGAAACTCAACAAATCGGGAGCTTATTTTTAAGGCCCAAAAAAGGTGCATCAGGGCAATGTTTGCGTTGAAATTCACAGACACTTGTAAACCTTTTTTTATTAAATGTAAAATACTAACATTACCCTGTATGTACATTTTCGAAGCTGCGGTATTTGTAAAAACCAACCCAGAACTATTTCCTAAGCTATCAGACAGAAATAACCGGAGTCGACGGCACGCCAATATGTTGTGCTCAAGGCAATCCAAAACAGCACTGATGCGTAATAGTATTTTCTGTATGGCTCCAATGATTTATGATCACATACCAGAATCAATGAGGGATTTTCTTTTTTTTTTTTTTTAACGCTTCCCTAGCCGCTGGATAGATGGCGCTGAACTTGGTAAGTTACTGCAAGGAAGGGAACGTCACATAATTTTTCTATTAATTCAATTGGATGTAATTTTGAGATCGTAAATCGAAAGCAAACGAAACTGTCACTCAACGAGCGTATATGACGTGACGCAATGTTTTTTTTTTTCAAGCGTTTTGTCATTGGCACCTAGTAACGTAGTCAGTTCAACGCCATCTTCAGGGTTCTTGGAAACTATGTTTTTTTTTTAATACTCAAAAGAAAAACCTCTCATTAAAATGTTAAACATTAATCTTTTTAAAAGACATTTAAAGAAGTTTCTTGCTAGTAAAGCCTACTATACTATTTCTGAGTTTCTGGAAGAAAAATTTTTAGGTAGGTACACTAACCTAAAATGTTGTGTGTTTTATATGTTTTAATTAATACCGTTTATTTAAATTACTGACATCCGACATCAATCTGTAATACCTAGTGTAAGCCCTAATTTTGACATTTACATTTTTATTGTAATTAATTTGACATTAATTTGACTAATGTTTTTATATACATCAATGATATTTTAGTAAACAGATATGTTATGAGCGCGCAAATCGTGAAGACTAGAAAACGTCCTAATTGGGACGTCTTGCCTTTAGTCTGTGTCACGCACGTCTACGAGTGAGACGGTGCGCGCAGCTACGTAATTACCATCCAAAATGCCATTTTGTGTATTTAGAAAGTGTACCAATTATGATACCAAAGTTAATAAAACACAAGGAATCTCATACCACACGAAAGTACACATTATACTTCGATTTTTCAATTATTTTCCTAATATTCTGATATTTGGAGGTTAGGAAAAAGAAAGATATGGAAAATACATTTTTTGTCGTAAGAACGACAAGGATGCGAACACTCCGGACATAGAATAAAAGTACAGATGCGAATATTAGGCAGTAAAGTCATCTTTACAGCAGAGTTCTAGTTTCCCTTTTAATAACTTTTCTTTATAATTTTGTTTGATATATTTAATTATAAATGGCACTGATTTAAAGAGGCAGTTGTAAATAGCGGTTTTGGTAAGTTAAAAATTATAAATGGCACGTTTAATAACTTGTTCAGCAGTTAAAACTAAGCAGTAAAGTAAACAAAAATGAGTAATAAAAAATAATGAAATGGATCAGTGAATATATAATTGAGTGGGAAAATAATTAAATGGGCGGTAAAAATGAATGAATGGGCAGTTACGTGTGGGCAGTAATAAATCGGAATTTGTCGGTAATAAATCTCATTCTAAGCAATTCTATAAACAATGAGGTGGAAAAGTAGTTTTGGGTGTGTAGTCGACGGAGCCCCGCTTCGCGGGGCCCCTATTTCTGTCTACAGGGTTTAAAGGAACCTAACACGAAGGGGATGACGGGGGCTCGTTCGCTCGCTTTGCTCGCTCACTCGAGCCCCCGTCATCCCCTTCGAACCTAACCTGTCCGAGTCGGGGTGCCCCAAGTCCCGAGCTCGCTTCGCTCGCTCTTGCATCCGCTATGATCTGCCGAACTATTTAGCGAACCGCCCATTCCATCATTTTTACCGCTCATTTAGTTATTGGACTGCTCAATTATTTTTAGAATTGACATTGTATGATAAAATAACAGTCTAATTGATCTTTTATTACTGTCCATGTTTTACTGTCGCAATAATTAATCAACCGCCATTAAATTAAATAACTGCTCAATATGTTTTTCAACTGATCATAATAACATCTCGAATATTTAAATAACAGCTCAAAAAATTAGTTCCCATTATAAATTAAACATGTCATAATATGTAGGAAAAGAAAATATTAATAGCTTAGTCTGGTTTTAGAGTCGCGCTGACCGCAAGCTGACCGTCGGCGCTGACAGCTTGAAACGTATGAACTCCTAGGAAGCATTTTAGAATGACGCGTAGCTATCAGCGCGTGCGTTTCATACGTTTCGGCTGTCAGCGCCGACGGTCAGCGTGCAGTCAGCGCAACTCTAAAACCAGCCTTATCGTTACCATAGTATGTCACAGATAGTGTTAAAATAAACCTACCATTGAGATTAAAATTAAATCTTTTCGAAGGTGTATGATTATTTTTACAATTGTATTTCTTTCTTTTTAAAACGTGTTTTATTTTTCACCTACCTACCTTTTAATAGTGTTTATTCGTTGCATAGGCACAAATCCCGACTACAAATTCTGTACACGCGGTTTGTACTTTCTGCCTAGTTAATTTGTTAGTCTATGATGCCAACGTGCGGTGATTGGTAGCCCGAATAATGTTTGTTTACATTCACGCGCAATTGACAACATCTAGCTGTCACTTTTTTCTTATTGGTTTTATCAAGCTATCCTTTTTCTATCCTTTTTACTTGTAGTGAAATGTAAAATGAATGAAAAGTGTGTATGTGTGCTGCCTCTCGGCGCGGAACACTTTTTTCTGTTGTTTTGTAAGTGTATAACATATCTGTTTATTAGAATATCATTGATATACATCAAGCATATTTTTTTTTTAAATTTGACAGTAACTAAGTATCATGTTTTATGTTAATGTGTTATTAATTTTTTAACAAACATAATATTTGCACGCCATAGTACCTATGTGGCAAACATGTCTCTGAACTGTTTCTTTGATTTTATGTCATCCTGCATGCAAGTTTTTATTTTTATTCTTGTATGTGTACCTGCACATGTTTGGGCAAATAAAGGAGATGTCCGCTTTTTGTATGGACGCTGGTTTTTTATTCCGAGAAAAATCTAACCAGAATCAAACTACATCCAAATAAAAGCTACTAAAATATGGAACTTGGAACCACTGAAATAATATTTTTAGAGCCCTCCATTTAAGAGAAAAATTATAAATTATTTAATGTTAGTACATGTATATTATTTGTTGATGGCAACCCAAATGAAACCTCCCACACACTTTGAAAATGTCATAATGACAGATAGATTCCATTCATATGTCAAACAAATATATCTGATACGTCACACTTTCGCTCGTGCCTTTGTGTTATCCAATGATAACGTATTTTAATTTGTGCTTTGCTTTCTTTGATTTAACTGACTTGGCCTTTTCACAACGGATTCTTCTTCTTTGCACATGATTAGGATACCGATAGCTTACGAACGGTCAGTGGGTCTTCTCATTTCTATCTTCAGATTATGGCTCTCTGCATAAATTGCAATATAGCAGTACATGCTATAAATCAGCACTATGAATATAACGCTTTAACATGAGCCCAGAGATAGTCTCAATAATTGAAGAATGGATGCTCAAGAGGTAATGTATTCTTTAACTTACATTATAAGTTTTTTTTTAATAATGTGTAACCAGGCTTAATAGCTTATGTTAAAAAAGATTAAATAGCACTACTTTGCTCAAAGAAGATGCAGAAAAACGATTCGGTGTTCTTAAAATATTATTTTGTTTTAGGTAACAGATGGAGATCGCATTTGCCAAGAATGCATCAACCTTTTACTAATAGAACTGAATAACAGAAACCAGCACAATATAGGTGACCAACAGCTGGGTCATCAATCAGTATGTGCATGTTGTGGCGTTTCTATCTCATGAAGAACAGGCAGGCGCTCTCGTCCCTTACCTGTTGATCATCCTGAGCAGGCTTATATAGCTGGCATCATCAACCCCCGTCAGGTTAATATGTAAATTAAATAGTACATTGCACATAGTACATTATTGTATCTCTGATTAGTGGAACACACAATAAATTAAAACTTAATTTCAGATCCCTGCTAATGCTTAAGCATGTAATAGGAAGCGGTGCTCATGTGATGACAATAGTCTGGTATCTTGGATGCGCTCGGCATCAAAACGATATATCTCCACCTGCTCAGTTTCTCGACAATATTTTAATAAGAGCAGATATTGAAAATGAAGAAAGTTAATAAATGAATATTCAAAACCAAAAAAACGTTTTATTTCATAACAAAACTACATACTTACATAAAATACATAGTAACACTTGCATCCAATTAGCATATTTATTGTCGAAACGCTTTTCTCTCGATTCCAAATCATTAAAAAGGAATTTCAATCAGTAGATACTATTATTATTTATTCCTGCTAAGCCATCCCTGTGGAGTATGCTGAAACATGCACTTCTTGATAACCGAGGTCTTAGTAAAATATTGCAACTTGCACATGAACGTTCGAAGTTTATCCATAATCATGTAGAATGCGCTTTAGTTCTAAAAGAATTATGCTACACATTCACTGAAAACATTTCTTACTAGCTTCTGCCCGCGACTTCGTTCGAGTTACGATTACATCATTTTCGCTTAGTGTTCTTTAGACCTTTTTCTTATTAAGTTACTCGGCTTTTGAGGGTCGTAGCATGATGATAATGTATTCGATTGCCCTTATCCTTCCTCAAGAATTAGGCTATCAAATTCAAAAAGAATTATTCAAATCCGACTGGTAGTTCCAGAGATTAGCGCGTTCAAACAACTTTTCAGCTTTATCATTAGTATAGATTATATTACAGAGGTAAATAAATAATCTTTGTTATAAATAATATTTGTTTCGTTCACATTGTTATACTCCATAACAATATATTATATTGTAGTCTGTGATAAACTCGCAAATCAAACAATAATTTATTATTGTATTCTGTGTTGTCAGTATAATGGCAGTACCATGTGTCAATACTGTCAATTTTGACAACTTTATAATTTTTTAGGGTGCGTTCACTGTATTATCCGAGATAATTAGAAAGGTTCGTTCGTTTTAGGAGCAAATTCACACTAAAATAAAAAAATATTTTTCTCAAAATTGGAGGGTTTTAAAAATCTGTGAAATAGTTAGAACCACTTATTTTTGGGATGTCTATCCAAATATATTTAACTTATCCTGGTTAGAATTATTAAATAATAAAAAACCATTTCTGGACATCTCCTTTATGTTATCTTATCTTTCTCGAAAACTACTAAGGTACCAATTTTGTTGTTCGAGTACTAATTAGTACCAATTGAGTACCTACCTAGGTACTAATTATTTATCAAATATAAAAGCGATTGGCGTTGGTGGTCCGGCGGTAGTCACGGACATAAAACGTTCAAAGTGATTATTTCAAACATCTAGGTATGCAACAATATGAAGGACCTTTAATTCGTATAACAATACCAAATTAATTCATTTTGAAAATCAATAATAAGTTATGAAACAAATTATTTACCCGTCAGAAAGGAAGTGTAAACTTTCAGTCTCGAAGGCTAGAATAGTTTTTTTATGATTTTACTACTTAAAAACCAAATCCCGGGACTCGGGGAATACCCATATTATTCTAACCTATGGCAAGTACATAAAACAGCTTTACCTATTCCAATCTATGATAATAACAGGATAAGTACCTACATGTTTTTTTTGTTGTTATTGATTATGAAATATTTATTATATTTAAAATCTGTTATTACTTATTATATTTCATAATGTTAAAATCAATTTTGTCGATATCGACTATTTTCCCATAATGAAGTAGAGCAGCCCTAGCGATAGGCATACCTACAAGAACAGACCAATTGCACAGACTAGAACAGACTGCTGTCGCCCAACATTGTCAGACGTGTCCTGAACGGAAAAATATTCAGACTTTCAAGTTGGCGTTCAACGCGCTAATAAGTCTTATAGGTACTTAAGTACCTATTTATAGTAAATAGTTTGGAATCACAAATATTTTATTGTAGGTAGGTACCTAATAATCAAGAGGACGAGTTATTGAGAACAACACGCAGTTATTTTGCCTCTGACAGCAACAACCTTAATGTGATTACCTACAATAAAGATCAAAATGATTTTGACAGATTTGTCAGTGCCAGCAACCAAATAGGAACCTTAACAGAATGAGAATAAAGATCACTGTGATTTTGACAGTGATGCAAAATCAGAGGTAAAATAACTGTGAAAGGACTGTAGGTATACTTACCCGCCTGCCAACCTCATCAGAATTTAATCTAACCGTGATAGTGTATTGACACGGAATAAAAATGCAATAAACGTATAAATAGACTGATTTATTTAAAATATTTCATTCAATAATTTTACGATAGTAATAACATACATTTGTTTTTGTTTGCTATTTCTACACATTTGGTTAAATTCGACACACATCAAAGACATTAAATTATTTACCTTAAATCTCTTTGACACACATAGTGTTTGCTGCCAGGTATTAGGTATATAAATTATAACAAACTACTTATCACATGAATATCAAACGATTCTTTATCATTTTAACACATTATTACCATTGAAACGACATCAACATAATCAGCCTCTAAGGCGATTCTCACACTGCACCGCATCACGCAGCGGGGCGCAGATAACGCACCCACGCGCGTGATTTTTTACATACAAATTCAATAAAAACGCAATCACGCGCGTGGAATTTGGCTCCGTTTTCCGCTCACCGCTGCGTGAAACGCAGCAGTGTGCCAATCGCCTTATGTGCCCACTGCCAGGACACGGGCCTCCTCTCTTTAAGAGAGAGTGGGCTGTAATCTACCACGCGGGCCCATTGCGGGTTGGTAGACGTTTGAGAGCAGTGGTGATGAAATAATTTACACAAAAAAATGGGCTTGGCTGGGTTCGAAATTACAACTCGTAAGTCGTGACAGTTACCCAGCTGGGCTACCCCTGCTCAATATAATAACTGCAATCACAACAACCCCTGGATATATTTTTATTTTGATAAATGTCAATAAAATAATCAAATCTAATCTTTGTGAGGATCAACATTTAACATTGTAGGTTGTTCCTAAACTTATGTCGGGGTAGGTTCAATGCCTGCGGGGTAACTGAGTACCTAATGCACTGTCAGTAGCAATCTATCAGCAAAAAATCTTTCTTTCTGTTGGTTTTAAAAGCAAGTCAACTGTGTGTACTTACCACCTTTTATAATATACGCGCCGCACTATGTAGGTACCATTTTGTTGAAACTCAGATGTGTCTTCTCGTCATCCGTATGTCACTAACGGGATGCAGCAGAATACCAGCGTCAGGTATTGTACCTGGCATAATTATGCTGAGCTGGACTCCCATTTGGTGCAACATGAGACACACACCGCCCAGTAGTGTTCGACCGTTATAGATGTACCTACAACATGAGCTAGGTGTCTATGGGTCAATTTATCTTTTTAATCTTTGTTTTTTTTTCCTTCACCTGTTTTTAATGTTTTTTAATACCTGTATTGTGTCTTTTGTTGCACTGAATAAACGTTTTATCTATCTATCAATGGTTTTCATTTTGACAGTTCAACAACATTCATTGCGTTATTTACGTTGTTTAGTAAACAACTTTTTCGAACAAATGACGCAATGGATTAGCAATATCCTTCAAAATGATTCAGATTGAGATTGATAGTGTGTTACGCAATTAGGGTGCAGGGTTTTTGGAGACCAGCGCCTACATACAAGTGAATTTTACACTTTGCGAACTCTACTTGAGAATGGTTTAATATGCTATGGTTGAGAGTGTAATGGATTTACATGATAATTTTTTGTTGTTGACTTTTGATGGATTTACATGATGATTTTCTATGGATATACGGATATCTGAAAACCGTAGTAAGTATAGGGTACACATGAAATAAGTAAAAATCCTACCAATACTCAGTGTTAGTGTGGGCCAGGCGATTGTGTTGTGATACAATATGAATTGAGCATAACTGCTTATATAAAGATAAAAAAGGTTTCTTTTAATATGCCAAAGCCTTAAATGTACATAATTTATTGTATCATCAGTTTATCACAGATAAATCTTTTATAGGTAGACTTTGTTGGTACAAAGTACCAACAAAGATTCACCTTAAGACAATCTTGGTAGCTGGTGCTACCAAGATTGTCTTAAGGTGAATGGGTAATTGAGACCGCGAAATTCAAATTTTCTTAAGTTTACCACCAACCACCAATCTCTTATGGAAAAGTGTTAGTGGTAGAAATCTAACTGAGAAAGATGTATTAATGATTCTAATGAATATAATTCTCTAAATATGTACCTGTTATTGTCGTGAATCATATTTTGATCAAGATACAATCTGACACTAACCTGCAAATTGCAAAAATCGTAAAAAAAATTGAATTTCGCGGTTTACCACTATCCATTCGCCTTAAGTGACTATGCTTTAGCTATACTGTCAGTATGTTACTTAACGAAGGGTGGTCGCGGTTTGTTTATTGGATGCGAATATACTTGTGTGGATGCTATGGTATATAGTAACGAGCAACTTTTGTGTCCGCAACTAATTTGTTTCTCACATCAAGTCTACAGGTTTGTATGAAATTTCTCGCATGTAGCGACGCGACAGCTGCGTGACATTTTTGTCCGCGGGTTTGGACGCAACCATCGCCCGTCTATTGGTTGCAATGCAAGTGCGCGCACGGTGACAGAAAAGTTGCCGCAGAGCCCGTTGCCGCTCAACCGAAAATTTAACAAAAAAAGTGGTGTTGCTGTCGCTTCCTTGTGCGCATCATCCAAATCTCGGCGAGGAGACAGCGAAGGAGACAAACAAGTTGCTGGACAACTAAGTTACTCGTGGGCGCCTTCCCATACCGGTTAACGGGAATGGCCTTCGTTAAATAACGTAACTACAATACAGTACCTACCTACTGCTTAACTAACATTTTAACAACTGGAGAAATAACGCGGAGACGTTTGCACTGTTCGCAAGACTTCGATAAACCCGAAGAATGAACATAATAGATACCTTTAGTACAATTTGAAGTAAGTAATATTTCTCAACAATAACAAGATGTGAGTTATTTAAGAAAAAAATAGTACTTACTAACACTTAATTGTCTATGTGTCAAACATACATTTTCTCCAAAATATTTAACATGCAAACTCGAAATTTAGCGTACATAGTAGGTAATTTCGATAGAACATGGTAGCCTTATTGTATCTTAAGTTTAGCAGCGACGACCGAGCCGACGAGAAGTCTTAAGTGAAGTACCCGCGCCCGTAGCCACCGTAGTAGGCGTCCATCACTTTCGGCTGGTTAACATCAAGATGTTCTACTCAACCATCTGGAAAGGTATCATTCAGTATTAACCCGTCAAGTCTTGACTAATGCGAGACACAATTAATAAATCTGTTGTAGGAATCGTTACTCCCCGGAATCACACGTACAGCTTTCCAATCAAAACTATGCGCTTCTGTAATCTTCGTGTTTCCAAATTAGCACGAATGTCGTGGCACAGAGGCAATGCTTCTAAATTTTGTACTACCGCGCTTTGTAATTGTAAGTGCACCTATCATTTGTCACTTAAAACTTTGTAACGTTTTTGGAATTGCATAGAGTTGTTAGTCTATAATTTTGTTAACATGGCAATACAAAATAGACAAACACTTCCATGGTTGTAGCAGCTCTATATTATATCTCATCATCGTGCGTTCGTATTTCCGAAGATAAACAGCTGGGTAATTGCGTAACACACTATCAGTAGCAATGGGTTTCATTTTGACAGTTCAACAACATTCATTGCGTTATTTGCGTTGTTGAGCAGACACATCTTTTGAACATATGAAGCAATGGATTAGAAATATGCTTCAAAATGATTCAAATTGATAGTAATAGTGTGTTACGCAATTAGGGTGCAGGTTGAATGTGACCTGGGTTACGACTGTACTGTAGTACGTTCTCGTGCGATAATTTCCGACCTCCACGCGGGCGAAGCCGCGGGCAAGAGCTAGTTATAAATAAATACGAAATTTTATTCCATTATTTCATTCTATGCAACTAATAGCTTATATATTAGTTTACTTCGGTGTATTATTATTACATACCTCGTCCATAGCTATCAGATACTATAACAATCACTATCGCTCTCGGTGTCCCACAGGTCACCGTCGCTGTCTGAGTCGCTGTGAACAAAAAATTTTTTTTTACCCTTGGCTTAGTAAAGTTACTACCCAAGATTTGAATTGTCGCTTGTGAACAATACTTCAAGAAATAAATTGATTTATTGTAGCTATTGTCAGAACTGATAAACGGCCGCACTCGTCGACGCCACTTAAAAATTATCAATAATTAATTTAAATGAACAAGGACGTAATGGAACGCTGAATCAGTAAAAAAACGTGACAGATTGAGAACATTAATAGCTGCACAAGTATCATTTGACGCGTGGCCGAAATGGGAACTAACGTCGCCATCTTGTTTTGCAATACAATTTCACAAATGTTTAACAATAGTCCCCATCAACGTCAATGGAGCGCCAAAAGATATAAATAAATAAAGAAAAAGAATAATAAATGAATTCCTTGTGCAGGTTAACAAGGAATTCCTTTTTATTTTTCAATTTATGTCAAAAGAGATAAGGATGCAGGATCGTCGGATACAGTCGAAGTATAGTAAGAAACCGATGGAAGTTCTCGACTGAAATTTAATTTGATAAATGAGCTGTTTGATTTCTATTAATAAAATAAAATATTATTCGAGAACATCCATCGGTTTCTTACTAAACTTGAACTATATCCGACGATCCTGCATACTTATCTCTTTTGTTGACTGTAAATTGCGTTGACATGTGCTATTACCTTTCAAACAAAAAAAAAAAACAAAATCAAAATCGGTTCATCCGTTCGGGAGCTACAATGCCACAGACAGGCACACACACATACACGTCAAACTTTTAAAACCCCGTCGTTTTTGCGTCGGGGGTTAAAAAATGGCTAAGATACGATGGTTAATTAAAGTTGATTATTGATTATTTGTAAGAGGCGTCCCAGACTGCGACAGAAAGACGGGTAGCGTAGGTAATACAGGGTTAAATTAAATTGGCTAGCCAAACTATACAGGCGCGATGGGTATAGGTATCTAAACACGATATAATAAAAAGATTTTATGGTTTTGTTTGGGAGGTCAGCGCCTAACGACTAGTCAATTGAAATAACCCAAAGTATCACGTGGTATGCTTATAATTATAATAATAAACTAATACAATATTCGCAGCGTAAACTTACTCGCAGTCCGGCTCGTCCTCGTTCTCCTCGACGGAGGGACTTCGTCTGGAAAGAATACCAACAAATTGGTTACATCTTAGTGTGCGTCCACACTGCGAGCCTAGCGCGGTTGCGATGACGGGCGCGAAGTATCAAACATATGAAACGCGCCTTTGTGTCCATAGTGCAGTGACTAAGGCGGGAGCCTAGCGCGACGTGCCTGAGCGAGTTAGCGCGCGTATTTTTCCAACGTTCCTATCCGCGCGTTATGGCCACACTACGGGCCTAGTCAACAAGCGACCTAATGCGCGGGTAGCGGGGATATCAAATCAGTTCGGTCTTGTCGCTCGGCGTTAGGGCGTTTGCATTAAAATGTTTGTATCATTTTTGGTGAGTTTAGGTGACATTTTACTTAGGATGTATTTAAATGTTGACACGGACATTCGAGTGTACTTAAAAATTTTTCTAGGGTATAATTTCAATTCTTCGTATAAATAAGTTAAAATATTCACCACTTATTTCTCTGTTTTTGTTTATTTCGTGCACACCATCTCGAGTGCTCAACACCTCCCATCTCAGGATCGGACTGTCTAGTATCCTCGTCCATGGTCTGTTACCCCTGAATCACGTCCAAACGCTACAACAGCTCGCGCGTCAATGTGGCCACCGTACCGCACCGCTTGTCGCGCCCGCCTAGGCTCCAGTCACCGCGCATTCAGTGTGGACGCACACTTAGCTGGATAACTACCTATCGACATGGCAGAAGAAGTAGCATCTCGATGTTTTCACGATAGGTACCAGATAAACGAAGGAAGGAAGGAAGTAGTCTAAGGATGGAAGGAAGGGGGTGGTAAGAAGTGGGTGTGCCAGAATCGCAGCTCTTGGTATTTTGTTGAAGATATTTATTATCTCCCTTATAATAACTATCATTACAGGTTTCATTGGCCTATACGATAGTGCGGTTTATCACTTAATATATAATATTATAAATTATAAAGTAAGTTTGTTTGTTGCCCACTTTTTCACGCCTAAACCACTGAACCGATAATCCTGAAAATTTTCATATACGTTGTCAGGTAAAAAAAAGTGCTGTTCCCGAGGAAAACAACAATAACGTTATTATGATAATAGATGGCGCCACGTCTCTTTCGAGTCAGGACAACGTCTGTCGGGTCAGCTAGTATTATATAATTATGTGTGTATATGTATATAAATATTAATATTATTTACAACTTAAAATCATTACGACATTTAATCGTGAGTGTGCAACTGCCGCCGTCGACGACTATCGACGTGTGTATGAGCAATAACAGCAACCTAACATTCAATGATTAATATAATTATTAATGTACAGTCAACAAAAGAGATTTAATTTGAGAAATTAGCTGTTTGTTTTCTATTAATTAAATTAAGTTTTATTGAAAAACATCCATCGGTTTCTTACTTCAACTATATCCGACTATCCTACGTACTTATCTCTTTTGTTTACTGTACATTCAATTCATCTACGCACTTAAGAGCCTATACTACCTCAGCTAAAGTTCACTCTTTATCTCGCTCGCACGATACTGCTCGCGGACTGTGTGAGAGCGAGACAGAGTGCGGTGCTGGGCGGAAGGCAGCGCCAATAGTTTAGGTATTTGCTTTTTACGGTGAAAATAAAGGTAATTAAAAAAAACTAAATAACATAAGACCTGCTTTATAGTTAGTTCAGTTAGTATGCAAAGTTTCATGATCTAATTTGAAGTCTTTTTTGAATACCAGCGGTTTATTGTTCAATTTGGAGGTAACTTTGGAATTTTTTTCTATCGAGAAAATTTTATGGAATCGTGTTTTCGGCTAACATAGTACCTAGCATTAATCCTCAACTTTACCATATATTTATTTCAAAATTAATGCTGCGGTATTTTCGACATAACGGAGGATCATGCTAAGCCATTTGAGGTAGTATAGGCTCTTAATAGAATGTTCGCTGAGTAAACTTACTCGGAGTCCGGTCCCTCCTCGTTCTCCTCGTGGGAGCTCTCGTAGTCATGTGCGGACTCATCAGGGCTGTGACTTCGACTGAAACAATAAAAAATCATATAACATCACTAGCGATCCGCTTTTGCTTCGCACGGTTTAAAATTGAGTCTTATTGCCTTGGAATAAGATTTCATTTTCTTTGGCTCGTTAGGCGATCAGTATAGCAAAACACATAATTATTGAAAAATACCTATATTAAAAGTTACTGAAATTGATTCAGTAGTCAACTATGAACAAACTACTTTCAGGACTTGCGTTTATTCTGTTACACCTTGTATAGATTAAGATTGCTTTTCGAGATAAAACTTGAGATGTTTAGTTTTAAAAACTAGTTGTATTTTATTGGCCCTGACCTCGTAAGTACTTAGGAAATAAGAACAAAGGAAAAAACATTTAAAAAAAATGCAGGGTCTTTCGTGCGTGTGTACCAGATCCCCTCCGTGACGAGAACGCCTTCTATAATATACATATACCTATTCGTGCGTATGTATGTAATAGAATGTTCGCTCAGTAAACTTACTCAGATTCTTGTTCCTCCTCATTGTCCTCGTGGGAGGAGCTCTCGGAGTCATGGATGGAAACACTAGGACTGTCACTTCGACTGAAACAAGACAACCATTAGGTATAATATGTAATATTCCGGGTATCTGTGCAGGGTATCGTAGCTCCCGATCTTGACAAATGTAAACCGGTACATTCAAGTAAGTAATTGAAACTTTATGGCGGCTCTGAAGTGCGTTACTCGCTGCGCAGTACCTCACCCCTCACCCCCGCTAACACGTGAATTTGTTACTGCGCAGCGACTCGCCTCATGTTCCAAGCCGCCATAACAGCGCAGTATCTCACCCCTCACCCCCGCTGACACGTGAATTTGTTACTGCGCAGCGACTCGCCTCATTTTCCAAGCCGCCATAACAGCGCAGTACCTCACCCCTCACCCCCGCTGACACGTGAATTTGTTACTGCGCAGCGTTTCGCCTCATGTTCCAAGCCGCCATAACAGCGCAGTACCTCACACCTCACCCCCGCTGACACGTGAATTTGTTATTGCGCAGCGTTTCGCCTCATGTTCGCAGCCGCCATAACTGCGCAGTACCTCACCCCCGCTGAGACCTGAATTTGTTACTGTGCAGCGACTCTCATTTTCCGGGCCGCCATAAAGTTTGAATCGGGCTCTACCCAGGCCAAAATTCGGGACCTCGATATTGTAATCCATACTAATATTGTAAATGCGAAAGTGTGTCTGTCTGTTACCTGTTCACGCTTAAACCGCTGAGTCCCGGGAAAGGACATAGGCTAGTTTTTTATTCCGATATTCCCACGGGATCGACACCTATTATTATTTTTTTTTAATTATTATTTTTTGTTTTTCTTTACTTTTATTTGTTATCCAAGAAGTATTCGGTATGGAAGAGCGGAGTCTCCCTATACAGGCATTACTTGCTTAAAGGGAGGCTCCAATCACTAATGTGTTTAGCTTAAGTTATGTTGGAGAAATAAATAATTTTTTGATTTTTGATTTTTTTTTTGACCTATACGGGTGAAACCGGGGGGCGCTGCTAGTAATACAATATAAAACGTGCCATCGACACGATAGAAGTATGTACCTAAAAGGGGCCGCGCCATGAGTACCTATGTTAGGTAGAGCCCTATCGAAATTCGTTTTCGGTTGTCAATCGAAAATACAGATCAAAAGAAAGAAAAAACCTGTCAAGTGCGAGTCGGACTCGCGCACCGACCCGACCGTTCCGTAGAAATTTGTAGGTATGTAAATAGTTTCTCACGGGATTTTTTTTTGTCATGTACAGACGCCAGCACATCAAGCTACCCGAAACTGTCGAATTTTCCCAATCAATATTGAACCTTATGCTTTAGCGATACAGTTGAAAATCTATTAAAGAAATTTGATAGATTGTAGTAGCTTGATGTGCTGGCGTCTGTACCTAACTACATATTTACGGTTTTCGGATTTTTAACTTTACTTGTGCTACATGACATTGCTTCTTGCCAAACTTCATGATTCTAAGTCAACGGGAAGTATCCCATAGGTTTTGATTCCGGAACATAAACGCCCGTAACTTCTGATTGCGTTGACTTAGAAGTTTGATTCTTTCACTGCTTCAAGCGATTGCAGCCCTGAGTATTTGATATTAACTTCAACTTGATAACTCCACGCGGACAACGAAGTGATCTTATAAGGATTCCGTTTTTCCTTTTGAGGTACGGAACCCTAATAAATCCATATTATGTCAGTCTCTAATATTAGGATGGTATCTGAATACCATCAATGTCATCAGTGGTACTGGCATTAGGTTTCTGCCTACAAAAAACCGCGAGTTTATAGAAGCGTTAACTAACTTACTCAGACTCCGGTTCCTCTTCGTTCTCATCGTGGGTATGAGTCGAGTCACCAGGGCTGTGTCTCTGACTGAAACAAGACATCCATATGGTTAAATAACATCCCGGGTAGATGTTTTGCTAGGTGTGGTAAATATATCTTGTCAGGGTTCTTAAAACGCCATGTACATGGCGTTTCGCGCAAGTGTACCTAATTGCGTAACCCACTATCAATCACAATTTGAATCATTTTGAAGGATAACGCTAATCTATTGCTTTGTATGTTCAAAAGTTTGTCTACTTAACAACGTGAATACGCAATAAATGTTGTTGTACTGTTAAAATGAAAGCCATTGCCAGTAGCGGCCCTAGGGCGGTGCGAGCGGTGCGACGGCACCGCGCGCCGTCATTGAAGAGGCGCTGAAACCAATCGAAAAGCGAGCACCACTGGTGGTCACATTTCGGTTGATTTTAGCGCCTCGACGATCAGCTTTATAGTAAGTTACTATTATTAATGACTGGTCCCTGGTGGACAGTCCACCGATCGTCTACAAGCAAGCAAGCAACTGCATAATAGGAACATGGTACATGGACGGGCGCCACGTTAAGATTTTGCACCACCTAAAGAAAATTCTAGGGCCGCCGCTGGCCATTGCTACTGATAGTGTGTTACGCAATTACCCCGCAGGACCAAAATTCGGGACCTCGATATTGTACCTATTGATAAAATATAACACTAGCAATCAACACGATAGAAGAGAGAAGCACCTCAAAGCGGCATGAGTCAGTTAAGTGGTGTCCGACTATATTTTATTTTCGGTTTTCGGCAATTTTCGGCCATTTACATTTTAGGTCGAAAAAAAAGGTCTTAGAAAGTTATATTTCACATAACATAAACTGCTTTTTTGTAGGCAGAAAAGCGTGATTTTTTTTGTAAAATATAGTTTTCGTAGCGCTAACTTACTCAGATTCCAGTTCCTCCTCGTTCTCCTCGTAGTCATGTGCGGACTCATCAGGGCTGGAAATATTACAATATGCAAAAGGAGTATGTTAGGCTCGTAGCTCCGGACGCTCCATAGTTTCTGCCTATCATCGCGTCGCGTCTTGACAAAAATCGTGAATTTGTTTACTTTGCCTATACAAGGTCAATTAATAAGCTAGCCAAATTCCGCAGACGTGAGGAAACAAATTTGATGATATTTATGGGGATCAATGACCGCAGTTTTTATCATGTTTAAATTTCGATACGTCGATCACGTCTGCGGAATTCCTCAATAATAATCTCTGATAATTATTCAGTTTTGGGAACGCGAACTCAATGTCTTATATGTATGACAACTGTTGAGTTATGTGCGTGTGCCTTAAGCCTCCTCTACACGTAGACAGATTCATCAGCAGATGGCCAACTGCGAAAGATATTTGACGTCGGCAGAGGCTAAATACCTGCCACAGACTAGCAAATTACCCCGTCTAAACGTCGGCGGAGGCATTCGCAGATGGCCATCTGCTGATGAATCTGGCGACGTGTAGTTTAGGTACGTAAACGAATAAACGTCAGTGCGTTACTAACATGTCCTCGTACGTAACAATAAGAAAGTTCAACTTCCATTGAAAATTGCCAACGAAAAAGGAGGATTTACATACGGTTAATCAAAAACAACTTACGCGTACTTACATAATTGATGAAAAGCGGCGAAAAACTATTTACGATTGATTATCGAGTATAGATCGACTATAACAGAGTGGTGGTGGCCCAGTGGTCACGGCCGCAAATTATGAGTTCTAGGTCGAAGGATCGAACCCTGACAGGAGCATTACTTTGTGTACATTATTTCATCACACTGCTCTCAAAACGGTGAAGGAAAACATCGTGAGGAAACCACCATTAATCCCGCGTGGTGGTTTACGGCCAGCAGTGGGATGATGCGGGCTAACAGTGACAGTTACTTTCATCATCGCGACCATGACTCCCGAAGCTCTTACGTTTTTTTTTGGGAAATATTAAATAGAATGTTTACAGTGAAAACTTACCCGGACTCCAGTTCTTCGGGGTCTTCCTCGTCCTCCTCGTCATTTTCAGCCTCATTAGACATGTGACTTCGACTGAAAAAGTACAACCATTATTTATTTATATATTAAATCGGGTATCATATCTCCGCCGCGAAACCACATTAGTTCCGCCATGACTTGTCCGTTGTACGAGAAGCGAAACTGTCTGTTCTAACGCACAGATTTGATTATGATTCTCTCTTTCCCGCGTGATTTCGCCGATCTGCTCGGAAGCCGGTTACACCTCCGCACTCAGTTCGCTATTGTGTATTTGCGGCAGTCTACAAGTAAATAGTTTTTTTTTTTTTTGTAAAATTGTTGTTGATTTTACGGAAAAACTAATCTAAGAAGTCCGAAGTAGACCTAAAACGTAATTATAATTACTAAGTCGAAAGCGACGTCATTTTGCTCCGATTGCTACAATTCAACTGATTCTCTTGATGTTGCGCTACTCGAATCGCGACATAATGTAGTAATGTTTCTTAGCGGATTTCGTTAAGCGGTTTACCATAATTATTTTCGCGGCGGAAGTGTGCTAAAGCCCTAAAAGATTTGCACGTAAGGTAGCTAAACTACATATGAATATTAAATTATTATATCATTATCATCATCATTCAGCCGAAAGAAGTCTACTGCTGGACCTAGGTAATCCTTAAGCAATTAACATTCGCCATTATGACCGGTCCTGTGGATTAGCGGATTCTTGCGACCTTCATCACGTCATCGATCCATTTTGTGAGGGGCATAACCACACTGCGACAAGAGAGCAAACAACTATTTTGAAGGCGAGAGGGATTCAAAGTACGTCACTCGAGCTTAAAATAGTGTTGCTCCCGAGGTGACACTCTACTTTTTATTACTCTCTATGAAAAAATAAGTAAGTGCAACTTATGAATAAGAAAAGTATAAGTACGTTTTTTTATTTACATACAATTACTTGAAGAAGACATACTAATTTTTTATAAAAGTAAGTAAAATCCTAATTTGAATAAACAATTACGAAGGAAGGCAGAATGGTTTTCGCGCGTTTTTTATTTTTTCTCAAACTTTTTTTTAATTTGGCTCGCGCGCGTTTTTCTTTATCATACAGCCTGTTATTATTACCGGCACGTAACTTGGCAAGAGATTTTCGTGGTGGGGGAAGTTCGCGCATATAAAAATGTATGAAATTGTGCCTGCGCAAACTTCCCCCACTACAAAAACTCTTGCCAAGTTACGTGCCGGCAACTATACAATGTTGTTCATAAAATGTTCGTGATTGATCTCTTTGGTGATTGGAACTTTTACTAACAATATCCACAGTACAATTAATTCAAATCACTTTTAGTTCCTAGGGATTAAAGCGCTATTTTTGTCCCTGTTTACAAAGAATACCTACACTATAGCTCTTTTTGAATAGAATATGTGATAAAAAAACTATTTCTCTATTTTAATGTTGATTAAAAGAGCATTAACAGCCTGCATAGAAATCGACGTATTTTGGGTATTAATAAAATTCAAAGTATAAAAGCTAAACTTAAAAAACTTAGTGTGTCATCTTATTCTGACAATTTGAGCTTTCTAGCATAATCTAGGACGAAGTTATGAGGGTTTGAAAATACGACAAAATGCTTCGCCAAAAGGTTGGTAGTGTCCCTGTTTTTTGTTTTTGTCTCGTCTTGCTTGGCGTGATTTCAATTTAAAAACTTCTTTGAAATTCGTTCCATTCGGAATAAGTAGGCGTCAAAATTTATGAAACTTTTACGAAACCATTTATTTGTCGCCGCATTAGATGTTTCACATAAAAAAACATACTCAGAGTCCAGTTCCTCGTTATGATCTTCCTCATTCTCTTCGGGATAGGTACTCTCGAGGTCATCTGCGGAGTTAGGGCTGTGACTTCCTCTGGGAACAAACAATGTAATCATTTATGACATATAAAATTCAGTAGATACTTCGATTATAATACTTAACAGAGCCACGATGAAAGAAGCACTCGACGTGTAAGGTTACCGGCACGTAACTTGGCAAGAGATTTTCGTAGTGGGGGAAGTTCGGGCAAATAAAAATGTATGAAATTGTGCGTGCGCAAACTTCCCCCACTTCAAAACTCTTGCCAAGTTACGTGCGGGCAATTATACGTGGGACGAGCCGATATATTCTATACAAATCCTACCGTGAAAACTTTGGTGAAGTGAGCTATTAGAGTCAATCCCAAGCATCAGGTGGAATGACAGCTCACTTACAGTAGGTATAGACCGGCAGATACATGAATTTGAACGAAACGAAAGGAGTACAACCTACGTATATTGTATGGTATCTTGTGGTCTTGTGGTGTTCTATCTACCCCCAATACAAGTTTTAGGAATTTAAACGTAATAGAAGGTTTTCTGCGTAAACTTACTCAGATTCTTGTTCCTCCTCGTTCTCCTCATGGGGGCTTTCATTGTCATTTTCGGACTCATCAGGGGTGTGACTTCGACTGAAACAATGCAACCGAATGATAACAAAAATTCAGCACCTCGACACTACTTGGGCTTATAAAATACAAGCGACTCGTCCCTACTTCGCACGGACAAAACATCGAGATTAATTTAATTTAGTTTAATAGTAACGCAAATACACATAAACCTTTCGGAATAAATTCTCTGAATGATGGTAAAAACTACACCAAAATCCGTTGCGTAGATTAGAAGATAAGGGTGAATATTTCAGAGAGCCAAAATTTATGTCTCGCTACAATACTCATCAATACTAAAAAATTTCAAAGTCAAACATTTTTATTCCATTACTTAAATAAATGATAAAGATGCTATCGGAGCCATTTTGAGCTTTAAATCACACAAAATAAAGATATTCAAATATTACTTTAAAAATCGGCAATATTTGGCGTGTCGCCTGGGTATAGTTTCCAACATTTCGTGACATAAAAAATTCAGTGTATTGAATTTGATACATTGTGTGAATAAATATTAAACTTAGATAAATAAAGAACGTTTTTCATTACAATAATGTTAGAAAACTTTATTAAAAGATACTCTAAAATGTAATCAAACAATGTTCACAAAATAAGCGTCATTATCGGCAACAATGTTGTATGTAATTTTTTTACTTATAACGATACGCGACCGAAGAGTCGAATGATGTTTAAGCGACGCTTCACCCCGCGCCCTAGCCGGCCGATACGCTTTGGAGTGTAAGGACGTCGCGCGATTTGAGCAGTAAGTATTTCATTTTGATTCTCCAAAATTTGTCATTACAATCGTCATTCTTATTTTTGACTGTATCTCAATTATTTCTTCACAATGAAGTGTTTTTATGTAACAAAGTTGAAGTATGCGTGAAACTAATACTGCATGTGGCACTCTCTCCGACGAATATACCTAATTATTTTGTAAAATGGTGAACTTTCTAGAATTCGTCATAATTGGCAACATCATTTTCAGCAACGTCGCATGAGACGACAAAGACACGTGTTGCTAACAATGATATTGTCTTGAGTGAGCAATGACGGTTGTTACCGATAATGATTTTAGTATTCGACCTAATAGTTAGATATATCGTGTTTTTGTTGGTTTCCGTTAATTGCGGCATAAAGCTTGGTAAAATAACATATTTTTTGGCAAATTCGGAAAAATACACTTTTTCTTTTATTTTTTAACAAATTTATATTGAATATATGCTTAATTGCGTTATTTTATTTATTTTATCTGTCTGCATGGTGCTATTGTTCGTTTCGAGGTTTTTGTTAAATTTTTTTCGTCGAAGAGGTCAAATTATCTACACCCGTTCTAATTATCTGTATATAGTCTGTGTGGTGTCGGACTTAAAGAATAGCACCACCCCATACTTCCCGTGGGTGTCGAAAAATGCGACTAAGGGTCGTACCGGAGAATGGGCAGCAGCGTTCTCTATGCATTCCACCAGCATACTATACTGCGATTTTCAACCCGCCTGCCAAGCGTGGCGATTATGGCAAACCATATGGGGGGGGGGGGGCAAGAATGACAAGCACAAAAAACACTAGGCCCCTAGTACCCGGCGGCCCGCCTACCTTTGGTTACGGTAGCGGCCAAGGCCACGTTGAGGCAAGGGGTGCTAAGAATCCCCGGAAGAGATCCAGCTACCACAATCACCGAAAACTGGACGTGGCAACATACAACACGCGTACACCCCGGACCGACGAGAAGATCACCGAACTCGAGGAAGAATTGAGCAAGATACGATGGAGTATAGTGGGGTTATCTGAAGTCCGAAGAGAGGGAGAGGACTCGATAATCCTCAAATCCGGAAACTTGCTCTATTTCCGGGAGGGCAACCAACACTCCCAAGGTGGTGTCGGGTTTATCGTCCATAAGTCCCTTGTGAGCAACGTGGTGAAGATCGAGAGTGTGTCGACCAGGGTGGCGTACCTTATACTCAGAATATCCGAAAGGTATTCGCTGAAGGTCGTACAGGCTTACGCCCCGACCTCGTCACGCCCCGACGATGAGGTAGAGACCATGTATGAGGATATTTCCAGAGCCATGCATGGCTCTAAAAATCACTTTACCGTTGTCATGGGGGACTTTAACGCGAAACTGGGTAAACGTAACGATGATGAGATGCGAGTGGGGCAATTTGGAGTTGGACGCCGGAACCATAGGGGCTACCTACTGGCCAGTTTTATGGAGAAGGAAGGCCTCTTTATGATGAATTCCTTCTTCAGAAAACGTGAGCATAGAAAGTGGACCTGGCAGAGCCCGGATGGTGCAACTAAAAATGAGATTGACTTCATTATGTCGACGAAGAAGCAAGTATTCAATGATGTCTCTGTGATCAACGCGGTGAAAACCGGAAGTGATCATCGTATGGTAAGAGGCACATTGAACTTAAATATCGAGCTGGAAAGATCTCGACTGATGAAGTCTACGCTCCGTCCAGCACCGACCCAGATCCAAAACCCCAAGAGATTTCAGCTCGAACTCCAGAATCGTTTCGAATGCCTAGGGAGCTCCGTGGACGATTATAACGATGGGTTCGTGGAAACTGTCCGTACGGTCGGGTCTAAGATCTTCAAGACCCGCCGTACGAATTCAAAAAAGAAGCTCTCTGATCCTACTTTGCGGCGATGATGCGCTAAATTACCGGCAACTCAATAGACGGAACTCTAAGGCCTTGAAAAGCGATCTTCGCCGCTTTAATACAGATCGTATTAAGGACGCGATAGAGCGAAATAAAGGCTCCAGGGTCTTTGCTAGAGATCTGTCTATTGGGCAGAGCCAGCTTACGAGACTGAAGACCGACGATGGCAGGATCGTATCCGACAAACCTGAGCTGTTGAGAGAGATCGAGAGGTTCTATGGACAGTTATACACGTCAACAAATAACCCCGCTATGAATCTGGCAAACGACCCAAGAGCTAGATTGACCCGGCACTATACCGAAGACATCCTGGACGTCAGCCTGTACGAGATTAGGATGGCTCTGAAGCAGCTCAAAAACAACAAGGCACCAGGTGATGACGGAATTACGGCCGAGTTGCTGAAGGTCGGCGGAAAACCCGTTCTTAAGGCCCTTCAGAAGCTGTTTGGTTCCGTCATACTCGAGGGCAAAACACCACAGGCATGGAACAGAGGTGTGGTGATACTTTTCTTTAAGAAGGGCGATAATGCCCTCCTTAAGAATTATAGGCCCATCCCACTCCTGAGCCATGTCTACAAGCAGTTTTCGAGAGTCATCACGAACCGTCTCGCGCGCAGGTTTGACGACTTCCAGCCTCCCGAACAAGCCGGATTCCGTAAAGGCTTTAGCACCGTAGACCACATACATACGCTGCGACAGGTTATACAGAAGACCGAAGAATATAACCTGCCTCTCTGCTTAGCGTTTGTGGACTACGAGAAAGGCTTTGATTCGATCGAGACATGGGCTGTGCTGCAGTCTCTTCAACGGTGCCAGATCGACTATCGGTACATCGAAGTTCAGCACTTCGATGTACCGATCGATAGTCGATCTGGCACCGTGTCTGTACGAAAACGCCACTATGTCAATCAGACTCCAGGATCAGGCCTCGAAACCTATCCTTCTGCAGCGAGGTGTGAGACAGGGAGACGTTCTCTCTCCGAAACTGTTCACCGCTGCACTGGAGGATGTCTTCAAGGTTCTGGACTAGAAAGGGGCTGGCATCAACATCAATGGCGAGTACATAACTCACCTTCGGTTTGCCGACGACATCGTAGTCATGGCTGAGACTATGGAGGACCTCAGTACAATGCTCGATGACCTCAGTAGAGCCTCCGAAAGAGTGGGTCTTAAAATGAACATGGACGAAACGAAGGTCATGTCAAATGCCCATGTAACACCCACTCTCATAAAAATCGGAGACGCTACACTCGAAGTCGTGGACGAGTACGTTTACCTAGGACAAACTGTCCAGTTAGGTAGGTCTAACTTTGAGAAAGAGGTCAATCGACGAATCCGACTCGGCTGGGCAGCGTTCGGGAAGCTACGCAATATCTTCTCGTCCCACATACCGCAGTGTCTCAAGATGAAAGTCTTTGACCAGTGTGTGTTGCCAGTGATGACTTATGGAACTGAAACGTGGTCGCTCACAATGGGCCTTATAAGAAGGCTGAAAGTCACCCAAAGGGCAATGGAGAGGGCTGTGCTTGGAGTTTCCCTGCGTGATCGAATCAGGAATGAGGAGATCCGCAGGAGAACCAAGGTAACCGACATAGCCCGAAGAATTGCCAAACTTAAGTGGCAGTGGGCAGGGCACATTGCTCGCAGAACAGATGGCCGATGGGGCCGAAAGGTTCTGGAGTGGCGACCGCGTACCGGAAGACGTAGCGTTGGAAGGCCTCCCACAAGGTGGACCGATGACCTTGTGAAGGCCGCAGGAACCCGTTGGATGCGGGAAGCACAGGACCGGTCGAAGTGGAGGTGCTTGGGGGAGGCCTATGTCCAGCAGTGGACGTCTTTCGGCTGAAATGATGATGATGATGATGATGTTCTAATTATCTTGACAATAGAATCGTGTGTAGATCGATTTGAGCTCTTCGACTGTCTGACTGTATCTACATTGCTGAGCAATAGAAATTGGCAAAAATTTCAACAAATGCGTAACGTTTTAACATATACCTCAAAACGAGGTATATGTTAAATTAAAGGCTTTTGTTAATCATCGTCTTCTTATAAAACTGTTATTAGGATATCGTTTTTAAGATTCAATTGTTTTGTGGTTATCGTTGTTAATTATGGAGCTTATTATATAAAATAATTTTAGTTACCTTTTGCTTTAGAAGATTTAAATGTTTTGTGAAAAAATATTATTGTTAAGATTCTAATAAGGGTTTATCAGAGGATAAAAGTCTGATTAGTTTAGAGACCGTTGAAGGCTTTTATAACTGTTAGGAAAGTAAATAGCATTTTTAAGATACAATCAGGGTTTAGTTTAGTGGCTTAAAAACGTATTTAAGTATAATTTATGGTCTCTCTAAGTCTGTTATTTTTTTTAATGTTTATGTATAGCGTAAGTCGAGCGTTTTTTATTTCATTAAACTCTGTTATCGTCAAAATATCCAATCAGGAGACCAAAGAATCACTACATTAGGAGGATTTAAATTTATTTTTATATTAATTTTTTTTTATTATAATATTGCATTTTATTTTCCTTGTCCATATCATAATATCAGAACAAAATAATACCCAAAATAGTATTTAAGTCCCATGTAAATTCATCTCCATATTTATAATACATTCAACTCATTGTCGGCAACATTGCGTCATTATTTTTTACAACAACGTCATTATTCTCACAATGTGACATTATCAGCAACAACGTTTTTTAATGATTTTGAAAAATATCCAAAATTAATGGACAGTTTGGGGTGCCTTCATTACAACATACTATATATTTGATATATCTATACATCTGGACTTAAATAGAAGCTCTGCCGCGAGGTTTAGAAAATCTTAATTATTTGTATCAAGAATATTGTTTTGAGGAGATCCGCCCATAAACGCATAAACGCGGTCGCAGACAGACACGAAAAGCGACTTCAATTTCGTCTATCAAAAAGTAGGTACTCTGTGGACTTCAATTTATATTATGTTTAGATCACTGACCTCTATAATACAGTACTTGTATTATAGAGGTCAGTGGTTTAGATACATAATGCGTGCCATAGACACAACAGATACAGACGCACCTCACTGTGTGTGTGTCTTAAATGTATGAAGGACGAGGAGAAAGGAGTTTGTAACGGATCGTATGACGTTTAGTAGTTTTGTCCTAACCTTAGAGAAAAAGGCATAAGGATAAGTAACAAGGGTCGTCGGCTATAGTTGAAGTTTAGTAAGAAACCGATGACGTTTTCGAATAAAAATTAATTTTAATAGAAAACAAACAGTTTATCAAATTAAATTTCATTCGAAAGCATCCATCGGTTTCTTACTAAACTTCAACTATAGCCGACGACCCAAGTTGTATCTCTTTTGGTGACTGTACTATACTATAATGCTCGCAGCGAAAACTTACTAGGACTCTAGTTCCTCTTCCTCCTCCTCGAGCGCCGAACTCTCATTGTCATGATCAGAGTCATCAGGGCTGTGACTTTGCCTGGAAACAATAAAACCATTTGGTTAAGTACATAAAATTGAACACAGTTCTCTAATACTGAGAAGTACTTACTAAGAACTGTGTTTAATTTTATGTAAACAAATGGTTTTCTCTAATATTGGAGAGTAAAGGTGGCCCAGTGGGAATGGCACCTACGAGTTGTAGGTCGTGGGTTCGCCGACCCCAGGCAGGTACTTTACTTTGTGTAATTTATTTCATTATCACTGAGCTCTCACAACGGTGAATGAAAACATTGTGAGGAACCTTCTTCCTGCCTTTCCTAGAACCAAAAATTCGAAGAAGTGTGACATTTACAAACCCGAATTGGGCCTGCGTGGTGGATTATAGCCCACTTCCTCTCGTGATCAATTTGAACTTTAATATCTCGGAAACGTGATAATTTACGGGGTTTGGTCTTATTATGTTTTCTGTTTGCATTGATGTCAGCTATCGATTTATTTATATAGGCATCAAGCGTGGCCGCCATTTTAAAAAAAACAAAAACAAAATGGCGGACAGTGGGTTGGTATGCCACGGACCGTCAAAGCCTGGTCAGGTACTCGCGAGCGAAGTGTATGAAAAAATCCTTGAACGTGAACGAAGTGAGAGGAGTAGATACTATGTTAGAATCGCTTATGGATTTTCGCCTCCCGCAGGATAACGGCATGAGTCTATGTTGGAATATAATTTTTGCTGCGTAAACTTACTCAGACTCGGGTTCTTCTTCGTTCTCCTCATGAGAGTCGCTATCATCGACATTTGTGGGCTCATCAGGGCTGTCACTTCGCCTGGAAACGATACAAGCATTTGTTACAAAATAAGAGCTATTTATTGTATTTTGAGCTTTATTCCGACTGCGTTAAGATCTGAATACAAAATTGACAACTTTGACTCAAATCAAAATGAAGGAATTTACTTAAGTCTGAATGAAGTCCAAAATACAATAACTAGAATAGAATATTTTGATTTTGAAATAATAAATAAAACTCGTTTTGTAATGAGACGCCATATAGAAAGTTTACCTTCATTTAATTTAATGATAAGAGGCTGTTAGTAAGAAATGTTCTGAAAACTTTTCAGCTGGCCAACAATTACGGTTAAAAAATACTGCCTTGACCACCCTGTGGCACCTTTTGGGTACGGAACCCCTAAAAAGGTCACATTAGTACTTTTAAGTTATGTATCGAAACTGCATTTTAGTGCTTTGCTAGCGGGCAACATCGAGGTTATGGACCTCGATGTTGCCTCTTGGCCATCAAGCCTGCGTGTTAGTAGGATCAAACCGAGACTGATAAAAAAAAAAAAAGCATACCCACTCACCGACTGATGTTCGCGTTGGACGGCTGGGCTTGTTGTATCATGTTCTGCAACCAATACAGCTCCATAAAGCTAGTCACTCACCCTTTATTAATGTGCATTGCAAAGGACCATGAGTCATTTTGGGCCCACTTCTTCAACATTTTTCAACCGTGATGAATTATATGTCATATGAAAGCTCTTGAAGTGTACTTTATTTCATTCTATGGCAGCTAAGTTCTAATCCAGCGCAAAAATGGTTATTTTTTGCGTTTTTAGGGTTCCGTTGCCAAATGGTAAAAAACGGAACCCTTATAGATTCGTCATGTCTGTCTGTCCGTCCGTATGTCACAGCCCCTTTTTTCCGAAACTATAAGAACTATACTGTTGAAACTTGGTAAGTAGATGTATTCTGTGAACTGCATTAAGATTTTCACACAAAAATAGAAAAAAAAAACAATAAATTTTGGGGTTATATTTATGTAAGTACCCATACTTAGAACTGAAACACAATTTTTTTTTTTCGTCAAACCCATACGTGTGGGGTACTTATCTATGAATAGGTCTTCAAAAATGATATTGAGGTTTCTAATATAATTTTTTTCTACACTGAATAGTTTGCGCGAGAGACACTTCCAAAGTGGTAAAATGTGTGTCCCCCCCTGTAACTTCTAAAACAAGAGAATGATAAAACTAAAAAAATATATGATGTTCATTACCATGTAAACTTCCACCGAAAATTGGTTTGAACGAGATCTAGTAAGTAGTTTTTTTAATACGTCATAAATCGTAAACCGTAATTTACCTTTCATTCAATCAACTCAAATATAAAAATAAGCATTTAACTTCATAAACATAAACCTTATGCATAAACCCGGATGTTACGGAACCCTCGGTGCGCGAGTCCGACTCGCTCTTGCCCGGTTTTTTAAAAATGTTCAACATTGTTCAACAGTGATGAATTATATTATATTACACAAAAACTGCCAGATGTCAACTATATTCCACGAATGAAAATTATAATTTTCATTCGTGGAATATAGTTTGACCGATAATTATCGGTTGATTGAAAAATCAGCCCCTAATTGAATTGGACTATTTGCAATGGCAGCTAGATTGCTGTAGGCATTATGTGTTTGCGCTCGCGTGTTTTGCGGACAAGAACCCATGTTTTAAGAGTTGATCTATCTGCGATTAGTCAACAGTTTGCGGAATATGTTCAGCAGAATGCGTTGATCGAGGTACGTACCTACCTATTGGTGTAATATATTTTAACATTTCTATTTTTGTTTTTGAAACGCAAAAAGAACCATTTTCGCGCTGGATTTGAACTTAGCTGCCGTAGAATGAAATAAAGTACACGCCAAGAGCTGTCATATGACACAGGTTTCATCACTGTTGCACAACTTTGAAAAGTGGGCCCAGTGTTCATTCAAAAGTGCCCATGGTCCAAATTCGTGACAGGAGCGTTGATTTGTATGAGCGTTCCAAAGTTGTTTTATTAAATTATTACTTGAAGACCTGTCATATTCTTTTATGATAGTTAATTTTACTCAGTAAACTGCGTATACTCGAGAAGTCTGTCCTATTGCTTAGCCCAGACATAATTAATGTAAGTATCTCTAATAAGATTTAAAGTGTAGATGAGATAAAGTGATTTTTTATCCCAATATGGCTCTCTACCACATTTGCAGATCGGAATGTAGGATCTAAAACTATAAGGAATAGAATACCTACAATAAACCATTACCAATAAAGTAGGGGAGGTACTGCTGAATTTCGCTGAGGCAGGAATCGAACCCGGTCCATTTTGTGTTCGAGTTGGGACTTCAAGCAAGGTGAAATCCGCTAGTAGAGCTTTTTTTACAACTAGAACGTGATGTAACTTTAGACTTCCCCACTATTGGGGCAGCTGACGATCAGATCTCTTATGCACTAAGGGCCAACTATTACTGTTATAATTTTCAGCTGGTATCAAATAACTTGTTCAAATTAACGCCACCGGCCCGTAACAATAGCAGGATGTTTCGATTTCGGGCGAAACTACTGTGGGCTGCAAATCAGTTTTTTACGTATAAAGCTAGGCCAAGCCCAGGTTGAAAGCGGTTTCTGCATCAAGTCCAATAATACATACCTGTACCTATAACTAGATCCACTGTAGGTTTTAGGGAAAAAATTATAGCATGTTATTAGTAATCCTACATATGCATGTAGGATTACTAATAACATGCTTTAATTTTTTGGTTCATTTACAAGCAGAATAACTTAGGCAACATGTAAAAGGACCAAGTTTGTTAGAACATTAATTGAGGAAGTCCTCAAACAGCAAGCTAAGATTAGCTACCAGCTCTTAGTGTCTGGCCATAGGTTTATTATAGTGGCTAGACACTAGGCGGCAATTCCTGATCACGGCGCCGAGCACAAAAAAAAAACCTCAGAAGATGATCTAATGTTCCGAAAGAGAGTGAACTTGGCAGAATATTGATGATTTGGTCAATATTGAGATGACTATAACAAATGCAGAATTATTGTGTCAGAGATGTGTCCGTGACCAACAGAGTCAAATAGATGCGATCACTTATGTACTTGTTTGAAATTCTCAATCGACTTTCAGCTTAAGCGAAACTGTTTAATGACGTCCATGCTTTAGCCACGCATGCTGAAAATTGTAGTAAGATCTGAAACGTTCCAGTCAAACAAGGGTCATTCGAAATAATGTCGATTAATCACTTGAGTACGTGGAGACATCCTGAGGGACGAAGCTCAAACATCCCGTAAATTGCTCCGGTGAAGCAGGAAGTCTTTGAAGTGTTTCGAAAGTCTCATTTTTTTTATTGCATAATGGGCCAGCTCTTGACCTCGATCTCACCCGTTGGAAAGCGACGGATGAGGTCTATGATGGATTGAGCAAGCCCAAAAGATGTCTATTCACTCTTGCTTTGAAGGCCGATGGGTTATAGGTACGTGGAATGGAACACAGACGTTTGCAGAGAGTTCCACACTTTGGCCGTGCGCATAATAAATGTGGAGGAGAACCGGTGAGTACGACTAGTCGATTAGACCATGTGCGGATGGTAACCTGCAGTACGTCTAGTAGTTCGGTCGTGAAAGGGAGATGGTGGGATCAGGTCGTGGAGAATCTGCGCACGCGTCTTGCTCTGCGTTCCACCGAGTCAAGTGCAGTCAGCTGGTATTTTACTGAGCCATCCTATAAGTTGCTGCTCCATACAAGAACGTACCTGAGCTTTGTACAAATCAAGAAGCTGTCCAGATGTGAAGTATCGCCTACCTTATTCAGGATACCCAGTTTTTTGACTGTCTATGAGTTTCGACTCGATGGTTGAGCCGAAGTTGAGATCTGACGTCAACTCCATGCCCAAAAGCTTCAGGCGGTCGGTAACTGGTAGAGATGCACCTCGGAAATAATATTGGAACTGGCTCCTTTTGGCAGTGGAAAGGCATCCAAATGCTGAGATGTCTGATATTATGTCCTAATGAAATTAGGACACAAAAGACAATGTTTAACAAGCATGAAACCTCTGAACCGGGAGTTGTCAACAGTTAATGGTCCTCTCGAGGTTATTCAACATTATTATGGTAAGAAAAAGGTAAACCCTGCAGTTCAGTACAACAACATCAGGACCTTACTGTCAGACAGTTAACCGGACATTACTGTCCTCATACTGACGGTCTTTGAGGTGTAAATACTTTGGGTGAGCATCGCGAATTAATAAATGCAGTCTCAACCTGAAAAAGTTGGTGGTGTTGGTGGCAGGTAATGGAAAGTTGGAAGGAACCGAGGGTCTGAGGCAAACGATCGAAGGGGCCTACTCCTGTCCAGCAGGGGGCTGCTTTACTGTTGATGAATGGGACACAAACTTAACTCGTTTATGAAAATTCCCGGATCACCTCAGTACCTTTTGCACAGCGCGGACATCAAGCAAAAACAATAATATCACAAGTCACCGAGATCGTGTCGCCATCGACATAGAAAATTTACGATTTGACAAGTATCTTTATAATCATCTCGTAAAACATACGATGGAGGGGCTAGTTTGTGCAGGGCAGCGCCGTGATCTCGCCTCGACGAGCAGTCTACGTGTAAGTTATCTTGGTTCTTTAGTACTCTTTTTATGATCTAAGACTGCTTGAAGGTGATGTACCTACGTGCATGTAAAGTGGTGAATCATTGTCATACTCATATCAAAATAATCAACCCGTAAAACGGAATAAAATTGCAGTATTTGTACAAAAAGATTGATTTAATTGTAGTATTTCAATCATCATTTTACATAACGATAATAATAAATTTACATTCATTTTAAAAGGTAATAAGGTTAATTTCTACACATTTTGTTACATTTAACAAATTGTGGTTGCTCTCAGATTATAAATTCAAAATAATCGCAGACTTCCAAATTATTTTAAAACAATTTTTTATTAGGTGATCGAGTTTATGCCTGCGGCTTTCCCTCGTACAATTTGTATACAAGATATCACTGAAATAACACCTGAAAACGAATTGGTCAATATCGATGAGAAATCTACGTAAGTTTATGGCAGTTCTGTCCGAGTAATAAGTCGGAGTAATAATTGTAACTCCCAAACAGATAATCAAATAACATTGTATTTGTGGATAAAAGCTAGTTTAATTAGGTTTATTCTTCCATAATAGATTTTTATAGTCTTTCGTAGGATTGGGAATGCGTTGGGACGATGCAGAGATGGATATACAAATTGTCCATACGGCACACGTTTTGTATGTAAAAATCGCCAAAAACCATTTACATTTTAATTTGTTTTGCGTTATTTCAATGACACCTTATTTATATAATAATTAATAACGGAACAACTTAAACTTTGTTCATCGAGGCGGCATCGGGCATACTGTCTAAGACGAAAATTATTAGTATCCCTTATTGGAGGGCTTTTAGTAGTTGCTTTATGAGTACTTTTATGTTTTTAACGTATTTATGAGCCGATCCACTTGCAAAGAACTGAGAAAATTTAAGCGTCCTCAGAATTGTATACATTTAATAAAAATAAACTATGTAGTGATGTTTTGTGAAAACAACATCAGTTCTTTTTAAAATCAGCATTACATCACACGAACAAAATCATGAGGGCTCTCAATTAAAAACTATTTATTAGCGCAGACAAAAACTGCTAGTGGTTTTCGATTCGCGAGCGGGGTTGTGAAATGTACCTTTATCAACCTGACTACAACCCAGTTCCCGTACAACCTACAGATGTGGCGAAAACTGCAGCAGAGGTTACTGCAGCGCCCACACCCGAAAATAATCATTAATAGATCGTTTTATTGGGCCCGCGTGGTGTATTATGGCCCATTCCCTCTCATATAGAGAGGAGGCTTTCTCAGCAGTGGGAACATTATAGGCTGATTATGAGTTAGTTTAAGCTAATAAAGAGTTCGAGTAATTGGGACAAATGAGATTGTATTTACAATATACTACTTATTTAGAAGAAACATGGGCAGCTTTTTAAAATTTTTAACAATGCGCGAATCTGCCGAATGATTCTACTCATGATTTCAAAACAGAACTACTTCATTCGCCTGGTGTCGGCGGCATTGAGTGTCTTGGTAATAAGTACGAAATTATCTGCTTTTATTTATCTTCGAAAATAATAAACGAGGTATTCGTTTATTTTTACAAATAATGTGTTTACTTTTAGAAATCTAAAGTTCTGAACAGATTCAAAATATTGAAAATTTAACATTAGATGGCGCCGCGCTGTTGTTAGGCAGAAAAATGTCATATGAAATACATAAAGCAGTTCCATGCGAGAAACAATACGATACAGTCCTTTGGTTATTTTATAAAAGTTAGATAGTATTTAGATCAAATTACTACATTGTAATTGCACATGATTATCTTGCTAGTGATGAATACCGAAACATGTATTGTGTGTAGACCAAACGAATGAATCCACTTTTTATTCGAAAACGTATTTTACGAATTAATAAGAATGGTGCGGTCCCATATGCCAATGCCTGCATAACTATTATTATAAATGTTTTATCACAGATAAATCTCCGATACACTTTGTACGAAGGTTGTCTTAACTAGCCATGCACAGTAGCTAGAACCAACAACCTACTAAGAATAAACAAGTGTAGAAATAAGGTGGTGTTGTGTGCAGTTTATGCAACACTTACTAAACCTAAAACGTATAATACAATTTAAAAAATACTACAGTATTACCTGTGTATATTGTACTGTACATTATTTCACATCAAGAACAAGGGAGAGACATTACTAGCGAGCTGTGCAAAAATTTGCGAAAAGAAATGGAAAGAAATAACTCCGGCTTTCATTATGTCGTGGTTCATTGTCTCTGAACATGTTAAGCTACTTTATGATTCGAAATTAAACACGACACAACAGCATATATGCGCTTCTAACAAAGCCACGATCTGTGCACACGCGGCAATTGAACACGCGACCGACCAGCAGCGGTAAACAAAGCACTCAGAAATGAAACCAACGTTATCAGCATTTATCAAGAAAATTAATAATAATCGTATGTCTCTTTCTTGTTCCCTGTGCGCTATTGGAATGACCAGGTACCTACGGTAAATTTGAGATTTTTCGCACTAGATCAGATGTTTGCACTATATAATCTCGTTTCATGGTACAAATTAGCAGCACGAACATAATGAGTCTACGTAACGTTATTCGAAAGCCAGCCTTCTTTTAAAGTATGTAAAACGTCAAATAGTGCTACCATTTGTCGACATCAAGTCCGAGTGGCGCTGCTACGATTCCTATGCAAAATGAGTGGATGGCGATACGATAACGGCGAGTGTAGTATTTTGCTAGATGTTCGTGCTGCGGGAGACAGACACGGACGCTAGAAGGGACAGCCGGGCGCCCAGTGGCCGCGCGCGCCGCAGCGGAAGCAGCGCCCGTAGCCGCCGTAGTAGGCGTCAGCGCGGCCCTCCACTAGCGCCGCCCCTCCTCCTCTAACACCACTATCATTTCCGGCTGCTAAACATCAAATGTTCTATTCAATAATCTGGAAAAGTTTAATTAGCATTAAGACTAGAACCTTCTTGGAAGAAGGCACAAGTTATCGAAAGTTCACGAAGTTTCATGAATTTGCAATAACGGTAAACGCTGTAACGTTTCTTTAATGACGCTTGTGACGCCAACAGCGTTGAATAGCGGTAGTATTGAATCTGAATACCGCAATTGAAGTTTGGTATTATCTTATTCCATAATATGTGTGGATTACTCTGTTAGATGATACAACAGTAGACAACTAAGTTCAGTTTCGCACGTACCCCATTCCTCGTAGGCATCACTGTTAGATCCACTATCACCGTCGCGGTCGAAGAAGAGATATCCCTCGTCGGCGTCGTAGTGCTCGTCCCTGTAAACAACATTCATTTGATTATTTATCTCACAAAGTTTAGTAAGATTTAATAATAAAGTCGACTAAATGTAAGTCGTACTTGTGGGGCGTAGTTACTGTTTTTAAGATATAGTTGTACTGGTACGCCTCATACGTAAGTAATACCTACATACATTAAAGTACCGACCGCATTAACAATCAATCAAATTATTTATGTTTGAACGTAAGAATTAAAGCATTTCCCAAAAGCTGTAAATGAATCCAAAAATTTTACTCAGTCAATAATTAGCAAAGTATGTATGTAATCTGCGTGTAAGGACATCTAGCTGTCTTTACTATTCCTACTTTTATGAAATGCCTGCAACAATATTATAATAGATTAACCTAAAAAGGGAAGCCACGAGAGAATCACACAAAGCAATATTTTGCTCTATCTACTCAGTAGTGAGTTGCCTCACTTTAATAAAAGAGAGAGGATTGCTTCGTTAGTCCAGTGGTCGCAAGCGCGACTGTTGAGCATGGTATCTTATGAGCATGGTACCTTAGGTTCGATTCTCAGGTCAGGAAAAGTGGTGCTTATTAAGTTTTCCGTAGGAACTTTTAGGAAAGGAACTTCTCAGAATTTCTTAGGAGTAGGCCAGAGACTGGATTTCAGCCCGGTTTACGGTTTGCCCTCTATTACAGGGGTCTTAAACATTACTGGCGAAATGTGGGAGTAGTAAACCCCTTTCCATAAGGCTGACACTTCATCAAGGGGGAGCAGCAGGGGCGTGCACAGATTTTCAAAGAAGGTAGGCAAAACAAGGTCTGTGTGGTGCCGGACTTAAAGAATACCACCACCCCTTACTTCCCGTGGGTGTCGTAAAAGGCGACTAAGGATCGTACCGGAGAATGGGCAGCAGCGTTCTCTGTGTATTTCACCACCATACCATACTGCGATCGCCAACCCGCCTGCCAAGCGTGGCGATTATGGCAAACCCTCCCAAAATTGGGGGAGGCCTGTGTCCAGCAGTGGACGTCTATCGGCTGAAACGACGAGGCAAAACAAAAATCTCACCAAAAATACTGCACTTTGGTTTCGGTTCATCGTCTTGTCGATCGATGATGTAGGTAATTTCCAAATGCCAGCTTAAATACCTATCCATAGATCTCTGTCGCTCGTAGTTCCGAGTTGACGCGAACAAAAAGGATATTATACGACAATGTTGTTTTTTTTTTCGTAAAACGTTTTTATTTTTCACTTTTTAGTGGGTCCGTTTGTAATTTATCTAAGTTACAATAGCCTAATGTCAACTGCTCATCACTTGTTACAAAATATTGCTTTTCCCGATGTTGGGACGTTAATTGTTGAGGAGTTCTCCTGGTAAGAACCAGGAGAACTCCACAACAACCACTCACCATACGCTTGGTGACGAGCATAAATTGCTTAGCAACCTTAATAAAGTAATCGAATCGCAACCCGTGAAATATTTGTCATTGAGTAGTTCCAATGGCCATCTGTGGTCTTCTTCATCAGCTCCACTTTACCAAATGATGATTTTCGAGAGCAAATGCTCAAGTTATTTTAAAAAATACCCAAATCGTTATAGCTTTGCCTATAAAATTTGAAGGTTTCTCTCGATTTCCATGGGATCGTCTCATCAGATTTCAACTTAATGATAATGGGACCACCTCGAGAGTATACCCTTTCAAACAAAAAAGAATTTTGAAAATCGGTCCACAATTGGCGGAGTAATTGCGTAATAACAAACAAACAAAAAGAAATTTATTTCTATGAGAAACTACAGTAAAGACACTGCCTATTATCGCAGTTGTGTGCGTTATTTTTTTCATTATGTGCCACGTAGTTATAGGCGCGCACACACTCATAAAATCGTATGAGCACGACTGACCGCGAGAGCACACATCGAAACATTTAGTGACGAATAGTTTGTGTCTTCGCCGTTGAGATTGTGAGGTGGCGCCACTGCAGCGCGAATCAAGGATGCGAAATTTGTCAAATCTTAATGATACTACCGACGCTCGGTAGGTGGAGCTGATTTATGATTTAAGAATTTTATATTTTGTTAAGTTTTGTTTATTGACTTACTTATGTAATATTAGATCAGTTCTCCGAGGTAGACACTGTCTTTATCACTCTATGGAATGCCCGCCCCTGGGGAGCAGAGGACAATTAAGTTCCCTCCTTCTTAGAGTTCCGTAGCCAAACGGCAAAAACGGAACCCTTATAGATTCGTCATGTCTGTCTGTCCGTCTGTCTGTCTGTCCGTCCGTCCGTATGTCACAGCCACTTTTCTCCGAAACTATAAGAACTATACTGTTGAACCTTGGTAAGTAGATGTATTCTGTGAACCGCATTAAGATTTTCACACAAAAATAGAAAAAAAAACAATAAATTTTAGGGTTCCCCATACTTAGAACCGACACTAAATTTTTTTTTCATCAAACCCACACGTGTGGGGTATCTATGGGCCTACCCATAGATACCCCACACGTATGGGTTTGATGATCTTCAAAAATGATATTGAGGTTTCTAATATCATTTTTTTCTAAACTGAATAGTTTGCGCGAGAGACACTTCCAAAGTGGTAAAATGTGTCCCCCCCCTGTAACTTCTAAAATAAGAGAATGATAAAACTAAAAAAAATATATTTATGATGTACATTACCATGTAAACTACCACCGAAAATTGGTTTGAACGAGATCTAGTAAGTAGTTTTTTTTTAATACGTCATAAATCGTAAACCGCAATTTACCATTCATTCAATCAACTCAAAAATAAAAATAAAACATTTAATTTCATAAACATAAACCTTATGCATAAAGCCGGATGTTACGGAACCCTCGGTGCGCGAGTCCGACTTGCTCTTGCCCGGTTTTAATAAAACGGCTCTTCTCCGTTCCACACTCGTTAAACTTATTGGGGAATTTTCGTAAACTTATGTTGCGGATGTGAACTCATCCATAACGCAGGTCGATTTTGGATTGCAGTGATAAATTCAATATTCTTCTTCAATATTCATATTAGATTAGTTACTATAAACGCGACAAAAACAAAACAATTTGTTTTAGACGCAGACGCGCGGAGCGACCGCTTCTATCGGAGCGCGTGGAGCGTCTGTTTCGTGTACACTGTGGAACGTTCTCATAGAATTGTTTTCGACGCTCATAAAAAACGCGCGTCGGATCATCCAACGCTCGTGCAAATTCGCTGGTAGCAAATTTCGCTGCTGCTTGCAGCGCTACTTTGTGGCCTTGTCCATAATAGACAATACATTTGTTTTTGACGCTCGACGCTGATGCTTGCAGCGCAAGGCGAATTCGCTTGCAGCGTCGCATTCCGTGGCCCTCGGGTTAGGGTGGAGTGTCAGCCTTATGCCTCGGCCACGAAAATAACGCCACGCTTGAGGCGTCAATCCGCTACAAGCGTTATTTCTAAGCGTCAGAAGCACGGCCACGAACTTCAAATATTCGCCTGTAGCGTGTACGTCGGTGGGAGAATGAATCAGTTCAGTACAGAAAAAGGTAACATGCTCTGTGAGTACAGAGTAAGCACGCGTCAACATTACGCGTGAAAATGTCGCTGTCAAAAATACCTATTATAATATTGTTAATAAATATAATTTTTCTTCCCACAATTTTTTTACAACATTCCTAAACTTATGTTGCGGATGTGAATTCATCCATAACGCAGGTCGATTTTGGATTGCAGTGATAAATTCTTCAATATTCATATTAGATTAGTTACTATAAACGCGACAAAAACAAAACAATTTGTTTTAGACGCCGACGCGCGGAGCGACCGCTTCTATCGGAGCGCGTGGAGCGTCTGTTTCGTGCACACTGTGGAACGTTCTCATACAATTGTTTTCGACGCTCATAAAAAACGTGCGTCGAATCATCCAACGCTCGTGCAAATTCGCTCGTAGCAAATTTCGCTGCTTCTTGCAGCGCTACTTTGTGGCCTTGTCCATAATAGACAATACATTTGTTTTTGACGCTCGACGCTGATGCTTGCAGCGCAAGGCGAATTCGCTTGCAGCGTCGTATTCCGTGGCCCTCGGGTTACTCCTCAGAGAATAGAGAACACGCGATGTTAAGTAACAGACTGGTAACTTACTCGTCCTCCTCCTCCTCCTCGTCGATGTAGTCGTAGTCTTCGGGCGTGGAGTCAAAAGAGCCGTCATCTCGTCTGTAAACAATACAAACATTCTTCTTAGTTGGTTATCCTCTGATTTATACTGTCGCTCGTTTGAGAGGCTAACGTTCAGCAATGGACGTTTTTGGCTGCGGATGTCCGTCATCTTGCTAAGTTTCTTATAATTTATCATGCATGTTCTTATGTAAAAGGCGTGCAAACACTTCTACTCTCCATTCCATGCCAGTAACCATCAGTCAGTATACACTCTTGGTAAAAAGTTCGCCAGATTTGTTTTAGGCATTAGAAATCGTTGTAGTTTATATTTTTTATTAAAATGCTGTGTTTAGGCCAAACGAAAACCGAGTTCGAACATGATTCCTTTGTCATCATCATCATCATCATCCACCTACAGCAGTACACTGCTGGGCATAGGCCCCTACAATTGCACGCCATTCAGCCCGATTCTCGGCAACTCTCATCCAGCTGCTACCAGCCACCCTGCGAAGATCATCGCTCCACCTAGCCTGAGGGCGATCAAGAACACGAGACCAGATTCTTTTGTAAAATGTTAGAATTTTTGGCCAAAATAATTCTTGAACTTACTACAGATAAATGAAAATTAATTTCTGGATGTCTTTATTCTAGATTCGTTATAGGTTAGGTGTACTTACTTTCTGATCATTTAGTGCCAGAGGCCTCGAAAATAAAGGGAATCCAAATATAATATTGAACAGTTTAAATAAGCATACCGATTGGTGTTGGCGTCGGCCTGCCGGGTTTGTTCCGACTCGAGTTCTGCAACCAATACAGCTTCATAAAGCTATTCATATTTTACAACTCGCCCTTTATTAGTCTACATCCCATTAAAAATAATGAGAATGTCAAACCCTACCTAGGAATGCACAATAGAACAAGGTTTGAGTTTGATCAGTTCAAGTTACGTCATTGTAAGTTAACTTTAATATTTTACAAGTTATGTAAATGGTTTCTGTGCGTTAAAGGTTTAAAGCCTATTAAACATAGGCAACGCGTATTATGTGAGTGGCGGCTCTAAGGATGTGCGCGATTAGACCAGCGTAAAAATTAAGTTGTCTATTATTTATATTATTACCTACCTTTTTCTAACTATACTAATTATAAAGAGGTACAATTTGTTTGTATGTAGAGGATAATCTCCGGAACTACCAGTCGGATTAAAAAAAAATCGTTTTGTATTTGATTGCCCAATTCTTGAGAAACAACAGGTTACAGGTTACAGGTTATTTAGCATCACCTAGGGCCCGAGCAATAGGAAAAAAAAGTCAGAAAGGACGCTTATCATTAACCCTTGGTCTGCCGGAACGTAGATCTACGCGACACACAATGGCTTTTTAATTGTGTCTGTAATTACGGCACGCAAGCGGTTAATAAAAACTTGAGTTAAGAAATGAAGATGCAACTAACTTGTTCTTCCAATTGAATAAAAGTTATTGTTTTGAATAAGACTATTACAACGTTGTCATTTTAGGAAATGGGAATGAATTAAACAAATTTTTAGAAAATGTTAGAAAGACTAATTTATTCTTCGTTTACAATATTTGTAATTTGACGTGCCTTTTACAAAATTGTGTAAGATTGAGTGTACCATATACATCCGTGCCAAATCCTTCTGGGAGAACAGGCGTGACCTTATGTTGTTTGACAAAATTCATTTGAAAAAAGATAGCTAAGCAGAATTGCAGTCCTATCCGAGGAATTTTGTTGAGACTTAATATTACTTCATCTTTGTAAATATAATTTAGTTAAATAATTGACAAAATAAAAATACAGTGTCAAATTAAATTAGCTAGCGAAACTCCGCAGACGTGATCGTATCTCAACACGATAAAAAAACAAACAGGACAAAAATATATGATTTCCTTTTTTTTTTGGGTCAACCACCTTTGGTCCTTTAGTTACTTCAAGTATGAGTTTAGAAACTGATTGTGTGATTTATTTGTTTTCTCGTGTTTATAGATTGACACCTGTCCGGTATGTTAAGGTACAAGGCTTCAAGTTAGCTATAATACCGAGGTCGTTGACCCAAAAAATCATCAAATCTTTTCTTTATATCCAGCCAATGTAGTGTTTTAGTACATTGAAGGCTAGAACAGGCACGTCCACCCACTATAACAGACATTGCAAAATAATTGCTTGTATATTTTAATCGCTATTTCAATCATCATCAATACTACTAATTTAAATTATTATTATACTAAAATTATGATTACTTGATTGCATTTTATCTGGCTTTGTATCAATTCGCGTAAACAATGTGTGTTGTTTCTATATAAATCAAGAATTGTTAACCTTAAAAATGAAGTCCGCTAGTTAAATCACTACAAAGGTCCTGGGCCTGACTTTCATCATCTTTGAATGTTTTTTTAATTTTTTATAACTTGATTACCAACAAAGGGATTGAATATTTTTATATGGAACCTGGCATACCTATTATCGCGCCATTTTTTTTTTCAACCTTGATTCTTAATTAGCTAGATGTTTAATTACTTTAAACTTTTTTTTTTCAACCTTGATTTTAATTGGCTAGATGTTTAATTACTTTAAACTTTTAGTAATTATTTCATACATCTAAGCAACAAGATATAAGCAAGTTCAAAAATATGGATGTCACGTGATCCACTTTAAACGTTCGTGGATCTCGGAAACGTGACGCTTGACAGGGTTTGGTCTTAATCCGTCTTATTACAAAACGAGATCTAATTTTAGACCTAGCCTAAACCTTCGAGCCAGTTACTCTATTTTGAGCTTTATTCCGACAAACGTAAATTTCTTAATGCAAAATTGACAACTTAGACTCGGGTTTAACGTCCGTTTTTGTAATAAGAACTTTAGCTTCGTCGGATTATAGTTCGAAATTTAAAAATGGCTGGATGGTTTAAACCTGGGTCTAAAGATAAATCTTGTTTTGTAATAAGGCCGATTATGTTTTCTGTTTGCATTGATGTCAGCTATCGATTTATATAGGTTTAACGAGTGGCCGCCATTTCGAAAAAACAAACTGACCCACAAGTAGGTATACCACAGACCTTCAAGCCCTTTAAAACACTTGTTTCGAAAGTAGAACCAAGCTTTACACATTCAATAATTATTATACATTATTTATATTATACGTTATAAGTTATAAAGGATTTAGTGACGTCTCCTTGGCTTGGTGTTGCCCTGAAGACCTGTGTAAGATAAGAATGAAGATAACTATGGAGATGAATGCTTACAAAAGTAATTCTTGTAAGAGCACCAATCAATTCAGAAACCTTTACTATTGTGTTGAAATAATCGATTATGAAGCTGCATTGTTATCAACATGCATTGAGAAATTTGAAAAAAGAAAAAAAATTGAGTCCGGATAAATATTATGCTAAAACCATTTTTCTATTTCCATTACATTTGAGACTGTTTAAGTTGTGTATGTAACAAATAACTAACAAATTGGATTTCATGATGATAAATAAATTTGGCATACAATAAATAAGCAATGTATGCCAAATTCGGGATGTACATAGTGTAGGTAAGGTAAGTCATTGTTAACATAATGGAACGCAAATAAAGATATGAATAAGGTACATTTTCATTTGAATATAAGAAAAGTATTTATCAAATTTTATGCACAAGAATTACAATCAATTAGTGAACAGATACGCATGCATGTTTAATATGCATTTAAATAACGAAAACCCCATTAAAACTGGATCAGTCGTTTTTGAGAAAATCGCGGACTTATCATACATACACAACCGAATACAGAACCTCATTTTTTTGAAGTCGGTTAAAAATCAACCCCTAACTTTGAATAGTCTCCGACTTTTTATTATATTCAGTATGTAACTTGACAGTTTATAGCAAGATAATACTAAAACTAATAGTGTTGGGGTAGTGAACATAATAATAACATTTTAATACAGGGTGTCACTAACGTGGTTTAAACAATTGGAACTAGTTAAACGAATTTGCTAACACCCAGAAAATAAAAAATTTAAGCTTATATTTATCCGGGCCCTTATCATTAAAAATAAATATTACAGACCTTTTCTACCATCCAAGATTTCTTTTCTTTTTTGTTTCATCTCCTCACTAAGACTTTGCACCATTTTCTCTATGAAGGACTCTAGTACCAAGCTTTTGCATTCTGATGTGATTGAAGCTCTGAAAATCATATTAAAATATACAAAGTTAAAATTTTTACAAATAGATGTTAAACTTTATAAATAGCGAGGCAATAATATTTCACCTGCATATGGGACAATCCTTTTTCTTTTTCTTCCAAACGGATATACAATATTTGCAGAAGGTGTGTGAGCAGTTCAGTGTAGTGGGTTCCACAAATAGTTCATTGCATATGCTGCACTGTAGTTCACTTTCCATAAGCTCGCCCATTTCGTTCAGCACCATCTCCTTTGAGGAGCCTTCGCCAGAATGTTCTGGTTCGGCGCAGATGTTCTCTAAAATTGTGTTCTTCTCCGTTTCAACAGTTTGTAGTTGGCTCTTAACCTGTAAGAATGTAGAATAAAGTATTTAGGTAATCCTATAATTTGCACATTGCTCGCAGAACAGATGGCCGATGGGCCGAAAGGTTCTGGAGTGGCGACCGCGTACCGGAAGACGTAGCGTTGGAAGGCCTCCCCCAAGGTGGCCCGACAACCTTGTGAAAGCCGCAGGAACCCGTTGGATGCGAGAAGCACAGAATCGGTCGAAGTGGAGGTCCTTGGGGGAGGCCTATGTCCAGCAGTGGACGTCTTTCGGCTGAAATGATGAATCCTATAATTGCCTCATAACAGACAGAGAATACTGTAATTGGGAGCAATAAAGTTTTATTTTTTTTAGTTAGTGAGTTGATTACGAACAGGGGCGTGCACAGATTTTTCAAAGGTAGACAAAAAAAAAATCTCGTCAATCGTCGTCTTGTCGATCGATGATGTAAGTAATTGCCATGAATGAATGAATGAATGAATGAATGAATGAATGAATGAATGAATTGCACCGATCCCAGCGTGGTTAAACCAGACTCGATTAATCGAATGAACCCCAAGATTCGCACTAGCTCCTGTAGCCTCATGTTCATGGTGCTACAGCAACCATTGCATATCAAGGAATAGACCGGGGGGCGCGGTAATGGTAGGGAAGACGTGCCCGTAGGATAGGTAAGGATTTAAGAGCCTACCGGATATGCATCCTAGAGTAAGCATTGGACTAGTGGAGAGATGGGTAATTATTATCTATGGATGGGCATCTTTTATCGACCTTGCCGCCAGGTTGGTTCCGGTCGAGCTTCATCGGTGCATCTTTTGGCGGGCTTCTACTGCTTTCTCGGTTCTTTTGTATGTAATTGCTTGTTTTGTTGTGTCAGATGTTGCTGTTTTCAATGACTTCGTCGGAAGTTTCGCTACTATCCGTTTCCGGTTTTTTGTAAATCTCACTAGCAGCGATCTTGATCTTACTTCTATCCTCCGCTGTATCCATCCAAAAATTGATTCGCTTGTCGAAGTACTTCATGTCCTGTTTTAGATTGTCATTCCATGTGTAAATAGGTCGGCCGACCTTCTTGGATTTGGCCTTGTACTCCATTGCTGCATGCAGTAGGTGTGGTTTGCGGCGCCTGTAGACATGTGCGAGGTAGCACATCCTGTGGTTCTTGATGCGTTTGGTTACTGTTTTTCCGTCTAAGATTTCATGCATTTTCTTTTGTCTTGGTTTATTCCTAGAGTGGTTAATCAAGTCTCTCATGATAACTCGTTCATATCTTCTGAGTCTTGACCTGTTAGCTTTGGTAAGTGCTGATACTTTCAGACCATGTATCATGCACGGTACGATCACCATTCGGTACATGAGTCTGGCTAATTTCCAGTCCATATTTTGACTTATCTATGAATGGTAGTAACGATTTGGCGTTTTTCATGGCCAGTTTGCAACGTTTTTTTATAGTACTTTTTCTGCTTAGTGTAGATGTAATGTATGTACCTAGGTATTTAATTTCATCACTTGTCGGTATACTTATTCCATTAAGGGTCACGTGTGCTGTTATCTGTGTAGCTATGGGGTCCCTAATTAGTGTTTTTGTTTCATTTATTTGGAGGCCTACACTATCTAGTAGGGGTTTGATATGGTATAGGATACCTTCTAACCTTTCTAGGTCATCTGAAATGAAGATGAGGTCATCCGCAAATGATAGTACTAGGGGGAGTGAGATTTCACGATCCTGGTCGAGTTTTATTAAATGGGTTTCCTCGTCGAGGGTTCTAAGGACTTCGTCGATGACCAGTGTAAACAGGCGAGGGGACAGAGGGCAACCTTGTTTGACTCCCTTACCTTTAATAATCCAACTGCTTTGCTGGCCACACCATTTGATGCATGTTCGTTCATTCAAGCATACCTTAATTATCTTGTTGGTCAGCGATTTGTTGGTTCGTTGTAATAGGATATCCCTCAGTGCATTGAGGTCGACGTTGTCAAAAGCTTTTTCTATGTCAAGAGCGAGTATATAAGTTCTTTTACCTGCTCGCCATTCTTCGTCCAAGACTCTTTTAAGCGTAAATATATATGGTCGTCTGTTGATCTATTGTTTAAAAAGGCCGCTTGATAGCTTCCCAGTTCCGTTATTGTCTCGTCTAGTTTTTTTTAGTACGTAGGAGGCGTAAATTCTGTAACCCGTGTTACAAATCGATATGCGACGATATTCATTCACATTTTTAGGGTTATTGTTTTTTGGAATTGGTACTTGTACGGTCTCCAGCCACGTGTCGGGTGCTTCGTTCTGTGTCCAAGCTTTGTTCATGTGTTTGGTGACGGCTTCTTGTAATATTTCTGGCATTGCTTTGTAAAGCTCGATTACCACTTGGTCAGTTCCGGGGGCTGTCCCGTTCCGCATTTTATTAATGATTCCCATTACGTCATCCGCAATGGGTCCATCACACTGTGCTTCGGTTATCGGATTTTTTATATTAACTGTTGGTATAAGATGGCCCTCGGATTTTTTTAATATTTGCTCCCATTTGGTCATTGGTATATAGGTAGATCTTTTTCGACGTTTTGCTTGCAGTTTGTTTCTACTGTAAAAAAAGTATAGCATCTGCATGCGTTTTGCTGGGTGGTTTTTCCCCAATCCATTGAGGCAGGCCCTGCATGCTTTTTGCTCTTCCTGATATTTGACCTTTTGAAGTGTTGCCTGACATTCTTTTACTAAGTTGTGCCTATTTGGATTATCAGGTTGCCTACTTTGTAGGAACTTAGCTTTTTGTAGTTTAGCAAGAGCTAGTCGATGATCTCTGGATAGAACTGGCTGAAGAATCAGAGTTTCCTGGGCAGCCGCTTTTAATACTTCCGTTATGGTATTCCAGGGTATTTCGATGTTTTTGTCCGCTGAGTTGATTCCTAAATCTTTTAGTTTTTTTGTTATGCAATCTTGGTATTTTGTTTTCGTGAATTTACTATTGAGGGCGGCATAATAGCACTGTTTATAGTTGAAATCCTTGGCTGCAATTGTGGGTTCCTTCGCGGCTTGCTGTTGTCTTTGTGCCTTAATGTGTTTGGTGTTTTCATTTTTGTTTGAAATTCGGTTTATTTTTAGCAGACCCCAGATTATTTTATGGTCGGATGTGCCCCTAGCGGCCCATTCGCCTTTAATACGTTCGAAGAGCTTTTCTGTTGCGTGTGGCGTTATAATGTGATCCAATTGGGATTTCTGGGTGCCCTTTGACCATGTTATCCTGCATGATGATCTCGCTTTTGTCGTTTCAATTTGCAGTTTTTCCCTGTTGGCTATATCCATTAACATTTCCCCGTTGTAGTTAGAGAAGTCATGGTGTAGGTTTTGGTGGATCAGCCCTTTGCGTTGCAAAGTTTTTGTGTCATGTCGACCAATATGAGCGTTGAAGTCACCAAGAATTATTAAGGTACATTTCCTTGGTTTTTGTCTGACCAAGTTTAATAAGCCTGTGAAGGATCTGTTTGCTATAGATGTACAACTGTTGATATGAGAATTGATTATATACAGATGAGCGGGCTTATCGTTTCCCCTGTTAACTTTAAGAGTAGCTGACATCGCGTCTGTATCCTTTTTTCTGTTAACTAATTCAATTTGGGCATCTTTTCTGATTAGAATTGCAAGTCCCCGGTGTGTTTTACCTGAGGTTCCATAGAGGTGCCATTCGTAGTGTGTAGAGCTGTATGCTCCAGTGTTCATACCTGTTTCTTGAATGCAGGCTGCATGAATGCCCCTAATTGAGAGTTCAGCGTCAATTTTATCTTTTTTGGCCGGTTTTGAGGCCCCACGGACGTTCCAGGTTGCAATACGCAAGTTTGGGCAAGTATATTTTATTGCGCTAGACGGCTGGTTTCTAAGTATTGTGAACCCAGTGGCATCTGCGACTACATCTGGTACCTGTGTATACATTGATGTTTGTTGTTCATACTGTGTTAATGGGCTAGCTAATTGGGGGCTGTTAGTTTGGGACTGGGGTTTTATGGTTGGCTCTTCACGTGTGTTGAACTGGTTAGTTAAAGGCTTCTTATGCTGTGTTGTTTTGACGTTTTTTGATTTATGCATAAGATCGGATCGGATCAGATCGTAATGTTCGTCGTCGGTCATGACCCAGCTATCATAGTGCTGGTCCTTGTAGCGGATGTGTATGTTGCCGGGTACTGGTTCGCCAGTAGGTGAATACACTAGTGTGTGTCTTGTATCCGTGTGCACGTGCAGATTTACAAGATAGAACTCGGACGCGGCGATTAAGATATCCTCTCCTCCCCAGAACGTCTTGTTAAACTGCATGGTTATGTATTTTGTTATCCTTCGTTCCTGGGAGAGATTGCTGTTAGGGAGAAATTCTTGTATATTATTTAAAAGTGCTAGGCGAATTCTGTCGTCATTTCGATTCTCCATTACATATGAAGCTAATTCTCGGCGTACTGATACGTGATCAAAGGTTAAACCCATTAAATTATTTATTTGATGGGCTATAGCCCTGAATAGGCAATTGCCGTCTTTTGCCATACGCACAATTATGCCCATTTTTAAAGAAAAAAGCCTTTTGTTTTTATGGTATTACAAGACCTTCTCAGCAAAACATGTGCTGTGTGGGTTTTTTGAGAAACAATAAAGCTGACATGGGACGCCTCTTATGAGCTTTGCTATTTTTGTTACTTAACCTTTTTTTTCACTTCGAGCCCAATTTTGAACACGTGTGTGTGTCACAGGACTTGACTTACAGGCTGGGAGATAGAAGGCAAGGCAGTTTTGGTAATTTAGTATTATGTTAAATAAGGAAAAGCGTGGAGAACGAATTCTAGAGCGATTCTGTATTTTAGGCTAGTGTAATAGAGTGTATTAATTTATCCCCCGCTCCTAGATATAATATGAAAACATTTCCCTCAAGCCTATTTATAGCCTGCTATGATGTTAAATTCACGCGTGGCTTCAAAAATCAAAATTAATAAAACAAAGCGCAGTCGGATACAGCTTCTAAAGGAGATCCCTGAAATAAACGGAAAGATCTCACCAAATTGGCCCGCTTAGGTCTCTTGACGTCACCAAGGTTTTCGGCTGGAAGGCCTAGGCTTGTATATCAGGAACACGTACACCACTTCACTAACGTTTTAATTTGCACCCAACATACAACACACGATATACGACACACCGTTCGAATTTCGAATTTGAGTTTCAAGCTGAGAGTTACGCCCGTTCAGTTAGAGGCACGTGCAACGCACGTTGCATCAAGTATGAACAAAGGCTGGACAGGACACGTCTGTCCCCTTCGGCGGTCACTATCCGACCTCGATGATGTAAGTAATTGCCAGCTTAAATATCCATAGATTGACGCTTATTGGCGTCTCTGTCGCTCGTAGTTCCGAGTTGACGCGAACAAAAACCTCCTCCTTTTTTGAAGTCGGTTAAAAAGGATATTATACGACAAATAAAAACTTTTTACAAAAAATAACTTTAATTCGGAAGTCGGTGTCAATAAACGAAAATGCGGAACCAAAGATACCGACTTCCGAAATTAAAGTTATTTTTCAATTTGTAGTGTTTTTTTTTGGAAGTCGGTTGTTTTTTTTTCGTTAAATTTTTTTATTTTTCACTTTTTAGTGGGTCCGTTTGTAATTTATCTAAGTTACAATAGCCTAATGTCAACTGCTCATCACTTGTTACAAAATATTGCTTTTCCCGATGTTGGGACGTTAATTGTTGAGGAGTTCTCCTGGTAAGAACCAAGAGAACTCCTCAACAACCACTCACTATACGCTTCGTGACGAGCATAAATTGCTTAGCAACCTTAATAAAGAAATCGAATCGCAACCCGTGAAATATTTGTCATTGAGTAGTTCCAATGGCCATCTGTGGTCTTCTTCATCAGCTCCACTTTACCAAATGATGATTTCCGAGAGCAAATGCTCAAGTTATTTAAAAAAATACCTAAATCGTTATAGCTTTGCCTATAAAATTTGAGGGTTTCCCTCGATTTCCATGGGATCCTCTCATCAGATTCCAACTTGATGATAATGGGACCACCTCGAGAGTATACCCTTTCAAACAAAAAAAGAATTTTTAAAATCGGTCCACAATTGGCGGATTAATTGCGTAACAAACAAACAAAAAAAAAAAAAGAGAACCTCCTCCTTTTTTGAAGTCGGTTAAAAATAATGGTCGTCTAATTAGGTTTATTGAAATGAAGTAATGCTACTTTCTAAAATAGGTACTTGCATTGCATGGCCAACTTCCGTTCGGGCAAGTTCGGTGCGCGTTCGCCTGCTCATCGGCAGTTTTCGTGTTCTGCTCTATGAAAAACTACAGTAAAGACACTGTCTATTATCGCAGTTGTGTGCGTTATTTTTTTCATTGTGTGCCACGTAGTTATAGGCGCGCACACACTCATAAAATCGTATGAGCACGACTGATCGCGAGAGCACACATCTAAACATTTAGTGACGAATAGTTTGTGTCTTCGCCGTTGAGATTGTGAGGCGCCAGTGCAGCGCGAATCAAGAAATCTTAATGATACTACCGACGCTCGGTAGGTGGAGCTGATTTATGATTTAAGAATTTTTATATTTTGTTAAGTTTTGTTTATTGACTTACTTATGTAATATTATATCAGTTCTCCGAGGTAGACACTGTCTTTATCACTCTATGGAATGCCCGCCCCTGATTACGAATACCATGTTAAATTCACTCTAGTCGGATTTGGGGTGCCGGGGGAGCCCTCGTGAAGGGCGCATTTTAAATTTTGGTTTTGCTTAGCAAATACAGCATTATAAACGACGATTATATAACATGATGACACTAAACGATAACCAGCTGTTACAAAATAATTAAGAGGCCTGTTACAAAAATGCGCGTAGAAGCACGATTTCCTCGTTGAAATTGAATAATATTCGTTGGTTGGTATAAATAACAATTAATTGGTAAAGATAGTTCGCTTTCTCTTCTAGAATAATAATACAGCGATTTTTTTTTATTTTTTTTCTATTAATTTAGCAATAATCGTTCTCCTGATGCATGCTAAGCAAAAACTTATGGAGAGATTTGAGAGCTCTAATTTACAGATTCTGTTGAATATAATCCATCAAAACAATTTTTGTTATATCACAAATGTCATATACTTTTTTAATAATTGAATATATTTTTGTTATATGCCTTATAAATAAAGAAAAACTGGCCAAATGCGAGTCGGACTCGCACACGAAGGGTTCCGCAATACAAGGCAAAAACGCCGAAAAAAAAATACGTTTGTTCTATGGGAGCCCCCTTAAATATTTATTTTATTCTGTTTTTAATATTTGTTCTTATGGAGACAACAAAAATACATCATCTGTGAAAATTTCAACTGTCTAGCTATCACGGTTCATGAGATACAGCCTGGTGACAGACAGACAGACAGACGGGCCGGAGTCTGGAGTCTTAGTAATATGGTCTCGTTTTTACCCTTTGGGTACGGAACCCTAAAAACGACTGGACCTAATTCAATTTTCTACTAGAAACAACTCTGAATATCTCCGAACTTCTTCATCATTTTCACGTAGTATTTATACCAAAATAGTCTTCAATAATTGCATAAACAGAATCAATAAAAAAAATATTAATAAGCACTTTGATTTTTTTAATAAATAAAATAAAAGTACTATACATTTCACTGCGGCGCGCTCGCCTAGCTGGAGGCCTTAACTTATTGTGGCATCCACAGGCAATCCCGGTTAAGCAGACGACAACCTCATGGTGAACTGCGAGATGCCATTTATAAGCAAAATAAACAAAAAGATGCGCGCTCAGTACCAAAATGTAAGAGGGCTCATAAGTTATGTTAAAAAACAATAACATGATATTTTTAACAACAACATGATTTTCATCGTTAGTTTAAATACTTAAATCAAAAGGTTGAAGACCCCTGTCTCGGGATCAGAGTGCGCGATTAAATTTTTTTTTTTTCACGTCCCCCCCTACTAGTACATGAAAATACCCCCAGAGATACTAAGTACAGCGACAAGACCCCCTGAAAACAAATAGTGAGTTATACCACGGTTTCAAAACTAAAGTGTTTTTCAAATAAACTTGCGATAAATGTCATTCAACCACCCTGTACCAAAAAGTCCAAATAACTTACGATAGATATCGTTCGTCATACAAAACTGTCGCTAACATTGCATCGGTTGAGTTTCATAATACCAAACACGGAGTAAGTCAATGTTTTGATCGTGTTACCGACACTACCCATACATTTTTTTCGTATGGTTTGGAAATATTGGGATACATTAGTAGACGGAGGTGAACAAACTTTATCGCAAGTTTATTTGAAATGAACTTTAAGGCTAAACCCTTCTGGAGGGTGGACCCCTCCAGAAGGGTTTAGCCTTAGTTTATGTATGTGGGGTGACTTGATTGTGTTAAACATTTCAGGATCAATGAAGTAAAATAACAAATATTAAAAAGACAAAAACAGAAATCATGAAGCCCTGACTTCAAAGGTAACTGCTTACCCTCTCAAGTTGTTCCTGTAGTGTGTTGATGACTACACTAGACTGCTCTGCCTGTTTCTGAATCCTTTCTGCTGCCAATGCAGCTAGCTCAGTTTCTCTCTCTGTCACTCGCATCTGTGGGTAAAGATTATGTAGTACTTTAATAAGCAGGTAATTACTTCTCAGCATCCAATGTTCCGGTGTTTAATAAAAAGTGAAATGGTCGAAGACTGAACGCGAAGGTGAGACAAAAAAATGCCTTTCTTTTTAGAGTTCCTTTTAATTGGTAGAAACGGGACTATTATAATCTTGCCATGTCCGTCCGTCCGGATGTCACATAGCCATTTCAATCAGAGAATATTTGCAATATATCAATAAAAACTGGAAAGGTGAATTCTGTGCACCGCTAAACAGAGGTGCAAGGAAAGAGAGGTGAAGGATTTCATGATTCATCCATTAATATAATAATATGACGGCAAATATATGTGATAATTTGTGGAAGCCATTATACAAGTGGTAACACAAATAATATGTGACATCAAGTAACGCCAAAATATAAGATCATGCATTGGCTTCAAAAATATGTTTCAATGCAACATTAACGGATATGTTTTGTGTCACAAATATCTGCCAACTCAGTTAAATTCAGAAGAATGTGACACCTCGTTGTGATCGATAATATCTGACATCACAAAAACCTGGCAGAATAATGTTTTGAGTTTTCTTCTATATCGCAATCAGTGCCGCTCATATTGCAAAAAAATGTCATATCCCACTGGAAGCGTAAATATCTATCTGACAGTAATTTTTGAAAGCAGCAATGTCAATACTAACAGTTTTTTTTTTTCTTTTTGGCAATTGGGCCGATGTGGATTATTCTGATAGTATCAAATATCCACCTTATAGTACAGTCACGAGCATAAATATATTACTATGAACCCTTCATAGTGCGTGACCCGACTCGCACCTTCTGTTAAAAATGTTAAAATTATTGTATTATTTACCCTCAGTTCTTCAAGTGACTTCTCAGCTTTCTTTTGAGCTTCACTTAATTGTTTCTGTATTTCTTCTCTCTCTGTCATCTGAATAAAAAAAATATATTATTACAAAGTAAGTTAGCCAAATTATTTTTTATTGAAGTGCGTTTGTGAGGAAAGGTTCATTGTAAGAAACTTTGCTGATCTATAGGCCAGTTAAGTAAATTAGTATGATTGCGTTTCCTAATTTAAACTCGGCCGCAAGTAAGACACCGAGGTTTAGAAAAAGATCGGTCGTGTAGAGCGCCGTCTCTTTCACTTATTGTGTGATAGTCTCTTTTCAAAGGATCAACGTGTCATCCTTACTGGGGTAATGTTTATGTTAAAAAACAAACAAAATATTGTTACCAATAGGTCCATTTTGATTTTCTCCTCATTACAAAGTTTCTTCATATGCTCCATTTCTACATTAAGCAAGTGTTCAGCTTTTAATTTCTCTTGTTCAGTTTGGTGAACTCGGTCTTCAAGATTCTTCTTGATATTATTTAATTCTTGCTTCAGTTCCGTTTCTCTTAGTATTCTTTGTTCTTCGATTTCTTTTAATTCCTGTAAATATGATAGTGTTTTAGTTTAATCGATTTGCCACGCAATTTGAGTGTTTTGTGCACTATATGAATAACATTAAAGCTAAATCAAGCATGTAAATTAAAATCTGGTAATACCTTCTCCTTGGCTAATCGAAGTTGTTCGGTTTCCCGCTGGAGCATATCTACAAATTCTTGCCGTTCCTTCAACCGGACATCTTCTTGTTCACGTATCTTGCCTTCTAACTTCTCCAACATCTCTTGTTTCGAAGTATTTTCTCGATTTAGTTCTGATAAAAACTCTTCTCTCTCTTTCATTAGTTTCTCTTTAAGCGAATTGTTCTCTTGCAGGAGTTCTGACTCAGTCTCATTGTGTTTCTGAATTTGCTCCTAATAATAAAGGATTTAAATCAATATTAACTCAGGCTCAATCTAAATTAAACAGTTTTTGGATGAATGCTATGCAGATGTTATTTTTCTCATCTAAGTCTGATGGTGTGGTCCAGAATCATTACTATACTATATCTCTCTCTATACTATCTATGGGTCCAGAGTATAAAAAACCTAGAGGCGGCGGCACCAAAACTTATTTATATTTTCTGTTTGTAATATCTAAATTATTTGGATTGTTGTTTGTCTACAAAATGAAGAAGTTTCCATTTTTTTAATGGATTTATTATCAAAATTTAAGTAAAATGAAACAAGCGGCGGCACCAAAACTTATTTTTATTTTCTGTTTGTAATATCTAAATTATTTGGATTGTTGCTTGTCTACAAAATGAAGAAGTTGCCATTTTTTTAATGGATATTATCAAAATTTAAGTAAAATGAAACAAAACTGGAAGAATCATTAAAATATCTCTTGAAATGATTTTTCTTCCATTTCTCTTTCTTCTATTATAATGAAATGTTCTTTAGAGGGATGCACGATTTTTTGCTTTGAATCGATCTTTCGGATCGTAACCTCGTGAATCGATTCACTATTTTATTACATTGTATCGTAATTTTATTAAAAAAAAAAGAAAAGCACAGTATGCATACCAAACTATTTATTTTAATATAACACAAACACTACCTATACCACCACCACTACCGCTATATCTATTACAAAGTGTGTCAAAGTCAAAGCATTTATTTCAAACTAGCTGACCCGGCGAACTTCGTACCGCCCCGCCAGCCGCTCTGCCCCGCTTTTTAAATCTCTGATATCTTCTAAGATATTCATTTTAATGATATGCTGTTTGGAGGGTCAGGGCAATTTTGATCTACATAAAAATGCACAACGTATCTAATGTATTTAATTGGATAAGGAATAATACTGTATTGTTTTAAGTAGCTTGGTAAATAACCCATATTTTTTTTGTAATATGTAAAAGATAAAAATGGTATGTGCGTGTGGTGTGAGGGCCACTTTGTTAAAACTCTTTGAAAATGTGCTTAGGATTTAGTGAACATTCCCAAAGAATTGTGTAAGTTGGTATCAGATTTTGTGAAAGTCTAATAACCGAGTTATAGACTGTAAAGTTGGGCCCTCAGTTCTCACATAGAGGATTGAGGGCCCACCTGAAACTGATAAACTATGGACAGTACAAAAAAAGTCTTAATGCCAAAATCTAAGCTAATGCCAAACAAAATTTGTGAAAACAAGATATTATCGCAAAACACTGTCCTACTTTGTATATCTTCGTACAAAATGGGCCCTCAATTCTCATACACGTAAAAGTTTATTTCGCAATTATAATGAAATCATTAACTTACAGCTACTGTTTGAAATCCTATATGCTACTAAATAAAATGTGAAAATTTATGAAAGCAAGAACAGGTCACCACATTTTCTTGTTTAAAAGTTATGACCTTGATAAAATTCGGGCCCTCAGTCCTCCATTTTATTTTGTTTTCGATTTATTACGCTTATCGTATGAAAGATAAGACAAATACAAAATTGTCTCTTTTTGTGAAAAAAATTGTGCAACAAATGCGATACCAGAAAGAAATTAAAAGACCCTTTATTGTATAAGTAAATCGAGTTTTATTTTTATTCTCTGTATTAGGAAAAAGGGTGACCACAATTTCTTCTAGATTGCAGTAAAGATTAGTAAATGTAGAGTCATAGGAAAACTTTTTTCGATTTATCGCTTATTATCGTCATAGCATTTGTACTCAAGTTTCGTGATAAAATAAAATAATTTCGGAAATTGAACGATCACATAGAAAAATACTGTTACCCAAATCATTTTTGCTTGAAAAATCGTTCGTTCCGAAAAAACTAATGACAATAATCAAATAATTTATTTATTATTTTTATAAAGGCTTTTGCCCAGCAATGGGACAATGTAGGCTAAATATAATCCTAACTAATATTATAAATGCGAAAGTAAGTTTGTTTGTTAGCTTTTCACGCCTAAACCACTGAACCTTTTATCCCGAAAAAAGTGCTGTTCCCGAGGAAAACAATAATAACGTTATTATGATAATAGATGGAGCCATATGACTTTCGAATTTCACGCGGACGAAGTCGCGGGCAGAAGCTAGTACCTAATAAAGCAGTGCGTTCCTGGATTTTTTTTATTCCTAGGTAGGCACTTGCACAATAACAAAGATGTTTTCTGGAGTATGAAATAATTATATTTTATTTTAAAAAAATTCCAATTTATAAATAGGTGAAATTGAATTAAACAATTCTTAGAGTGACTATCTAAGTACTATTTAGTAAAATATTACGAACTTATAAAATGATGAGTACCTAGGTATCAAAACAAACTTACCTTGAATGTTTGGTATTTTGACCGAAGATGATTGAGTGTCTTGACCGAATTACAACTATTGTGCATATATGTAAACAATAATTATATAATACATGTAATAATATTTGTAATATAATATTAGCTAGTTATTAGTTTTATTTATAATATTAGATTAGATTATATTTAGCCTACATTGTCCCTTGGCTGGGCAAAAGCCTTTATAAAAATAATAAATAAATAATTTGATTATTGTCATCAGAACGAACGATATTTCAAGCAGAAATGATTTGGGTAACAGTATTTTTGTTTGTGATCATTCGAATTCCGAAATTATTTTTTTTTATCACGAAACTTGAGTACAAATGCTATGACGATAATAAGCGAAAAATCGAAGAAAGTTTATTAAAACTTATACTCTACATTTAATAATCTTTACTGCAATCTAAAGAAATTGTGGTCACCCTATTTGCAAATTCAGATAATAAAAATAAAACTCGATTTTCTTATATAATAAAGGGTCTTTTAATTTCTTTCTGTTATCGAATTTGTTGCACAATTTTGACACAAAAAGAGACAATTTTGTATTTGTCTTATCTTTCATACGATAAGCGTAATAAATCGAAAACAAAAGAAATGGATTACTGAGGAATAACTTTCAAACAACAAAAAGTGGTGACCTGCTCTTGCTTTTATAAATTTTCACAATTTATTTAGTAGCATATAGGATTTCAAACAGTAGCTGGAAGTTAATGACTTCATTATAATTGCGTAATAAACTTTTACATGTATGAGAATTGAGGGCCCATTTTGTACAAAGATATACAAAGTAGGACAGTGTTTTGAGATAATATCTTGTTTTCACAAATTTTGTTTGGCATTAGCTTAGATTTTGGCATAAAGACTTTTTCTGTAGTGTCCATAGTTTATCAGTTTCAGGTGGGCCCTCAATCCTCTATGTGAGAACTGAGGGCCCAACTTTACAGTCTATAACTCGGTTATTAGACTTTCACAAAATCTGATACCAACTTTCACAATTCTTTGGGAATGTTCACTAAATCCTAAGCACATTTTCAAAGAGTTTTAACAAAGTGGCCCTCACACCACACGCACATAAAATGGTTACTGTGAGTTAATGCTCTGTGCTCCCCTCTCCATATCTGTGTCGTCCTTCAAATATTCACCAAGCGGCCCAGGTTTTTAAAAGAGTACACCCTGTGCAACTCCACATCGTTCAGTAAGACAAAAGGGAGACCTGGGGGCCTAAAAAGGCCACTTTGGAGAATCATAAAAGGATAACATTATGAATCGTAATATGGCGAAGACAGTCCGTGTTTTTCTTGTTTTTGCTGCACTACGTAGGTATAATCAAAGAGATTGGAATTGGATTTGGATCGGATTGATTGGTATTTTAGCACAGACAAATATATATAACAACTGAAATACAAACTGAAAACAAAACAACAAACAAAACTGATAGACAAATATATAATAACTGAAAAATGCCTCACCAAAGGGATTTGATACGATTAACTTAACGGTTAACTGTCCATTATGTTATCCTTTTATGATTCTGCCAAAGTGGCCTTTTTAGGCCCCCTGGTATCGGACAAGACCATGTATTTTGATTTGCCTCCGTTATCGTTATATACAAGGGCATGGGAAGCAGCGTACGCCTCGCAAATATTGAGAAGCTTACGAAGCGCATCGACCGAGGGGGCCAGCAGTACCTGCCATGTCGGCTGCATAGCTTAAATTATTGAAACAGACACCATCAATAAAGCAACTGACATGTGTGCTGCTGAGCCGCTCGATCAGTGCATTCACGTACAGACTAAAACAACAATGGCGAGGTCAGGCCACCCTGCCTCACGCCACACTCTGGCCTACTTGGCTCTGAGAGCTCTACTGCCCATCGCACCCGACTCTCCTGCTTCATGTACCAGTATCATAGAAGTGAGACGAGCTCCGGCACCGCGGTATCAGACAATTTCTGCCAGAGAACGTCGAAAGAGACATGATCAAAAGCCTTGGACAGGTCTAGGAAACATGCATAAGCTATATGGGTATATACCTGAAATAAAAATGATTTGATTTTGATTTTTAAATTTTCTTTTATTTAATATTTAGTTACAATATATCACAAGGTATTTTGTTGTAACATTTATCACAGTAGGCACCCCATAAAAGATGAATGACAAGACGCCAGCATATCAAGCTTCTACAATCTGTGAAATTTCTGTAACAGATTTCCAACTTTATCACTAAAGCATAAGGTTCAAAGTTGATTGAGAAAATTTGACAGTTTCAGGTAGCTTGATGTGCTGGCGACTGTAATCTAATACTTTGACAGATAGCCGTAATAAGCTACCCAACGAACGTTACCGATGGAGCCAGAACCTTAAAAGAATAGAATAGAATAGAAGCTACCCAGTGAGTCTGCCCAAATTATTATTAAGTATAAAACATGTATTACATTAGGTACAGATTCCAACTGTCTGCATTCAAACTTTTCAAAAATAATAATTTAGACTTACGCACTGGATCTAGCCTATTACGGCTATCTGTCAAAGCATTCATAGCTAGAGAAAACAGGCGTTTTGAAGGGGTCAATGTTGCAACAATTGTCAGATACTTCAATGCCAAACAGCTTAAATCCGGCCAGTTAGCAATCCTCGTGGCCCAAAAAGCTAGGTATTGGATCTGCTTGTCTAGCAAGCAATGGTTCCCCCAAGTACTGTTTTAAAATGTCATCCAGTCCTTTTGGAATATTTTGTTTATACTGTGAAATGAACTGGCTATGAAATTTCCCTTTTTTTTATCTTCGTCGGATAAAACCATAACATCATCATCTTGCGCAGTCGTTGATGAATCTTTATCGCCTTCCAATGATTTAATGTCATTTAATAATTTTGCACATGACTGAGCGTCAGTGAAATAAATCTTTTTGAATCGGGGGTCTAATATCGTTGAAATCGCCAAAATGTGTACATTTTCGATATTTTTAAAGCTTTTAATAATTTTGCCGAGTATCGTCGTTTTAAAATTCTGAACCAACGTCAGAAACCTCTAAAGTGGATGCGGTATTGGCAGATTCCATCCATTTGGTCATACAAAATACAAAAACTTGTTACATAATCTTGACCCCGAGATCTCTTTAGTGACGTTTTCATTAGGATATAAAACATTAACAATTTCTTTTGTGGTGGCAATTTCATTGCCAACAAGCATAGAGCGGAAGCCTTTGGGTTTTGAACAAAGACACTAAAGTATGTACCTATCTTAAATCTCTTTGGTTTTGAAGTAGAATAGTGCTTACATAGTCACAAAGGTCAACAAATCGTTGTAACTTAAAAAGCTTTGAATTCCAACTTGTGATGATGTCTTGTACTAGCTCCTTCGGTGACACATTATTTTGTTAACAAGTTTCTTTAATTCATCTTGTGCTGAAACACTGTTTAAAAAATGTCACTATACTTTTGACTTTACTTATCAATGTCTCAAAGCCTCTTGTCTCTTCCACAGCGTTTTGCACAACTAAATTGAGAGTATGTCCAAAACAAGGTTAGTGCTTATTTTTGCCTAGTGTTTTGTGTGTTTTATGTATGACTTTCACAATATTTGCATCATTATATTGACTATTGCCAGAATTTCTTAGTTCATTAATATTCCATTCATTGCAGAGTGATTCAATGACACGTTTGGGATATTCAGCAGTGTATCGTTCCTCCAATTCCTTTACTGCTATAACAATTAAATTAAAACTATGTAGCTTAGTGTTTATCGTATCTGTGCAATCGTCGGTAGTGAAACAAAAGCTATGAACCTGCTTCAACTGATGTTTTATAATATTAGAATTGCACTCGTATTTTTCATCAATAAGTCTTTTAGTTGTATTTCTGCTTACTTGGACAGATAACTTTCATAAGGTATTGAAAACCGTTTTTTTCAGTCATGTTTAGAGGTAAATCATCAACCGTAATAAAAAACAGCAATGTGTTTTGGACCCACCTTTTTGAAATGCTTGTATATTTGAAACAACCTCATCAATATATGGCTGTTCTTTTCGATTTTGGAGTTGATGTATTCAGCCGATTCAGCGGAGTAAGATTAAATGATTGTTCACTTAAATTATCATCACTAATGACACTAATATTCATGCGGCTGGTCGAAGGTACTGGTTCAACAGGCTAAAAAAGAAGAAGACCTGGTGAAAGTAACAGCAAAGAATAACCCACTCAATAAAAAAAATATACCTAAACATACTGAGTTTAAGATTTACTAAGACAGGCAAAGTAAAATTTAGTTTAATTTTAACATTTAATATGCAGTAGGCCACATGTTCTAATAAACATAAAGCCAGGTTACCTACCTAGGTTAATTATTAAATAGATACTTACGATTTCGGCTATTGCTGTAGAACTTTCTTCTTCACTTTTGCTTCAGAATAACTGCCTTTGTGATGATGTTTTAGATTAATTTTTAATTAACAATTTACCTTTTGTTTTATTTAACAATTTGTTTACACAATTAACATTGGCCACCTGAGACACATTTAATAAAAAAAATCCAAACACTTGATTTTGTTGGCGTGGCCATATTAAAAGTATTTGAAAATAATGGGTCACACTCACAGAACAGATAGAGCTCCTTTGTATTGCAATAATACGAAGAAACATACCCGACAAAAAAAAAAAAAAAATTATTACGGTAGGTATCACCTTCATATTTCATACTTTTACCGCTTTTGATTGATGTAACTCTTTCGATTGATGTTTAGATTTTAGTTGATACAATTTTTTCATAGGATCAAAAGCCTCCTCTACACGTCGACAGATTCATCAGCAGATGGCCATCTGCGAATGTCTGTGGTAGGTATTTAGCATCAGCTGACGTCAAATACCTACCACAGACTAGCAAATTACCCCGTCTACACGTCGGCACCGGCAGAGGCATTCGCAGATGGCCATCTGCTGATGAATCTATCTACGTGTAGAGGAGGCTTTATAGACATATGATCTGATCTGTGCGAAGATCGCATCCTGTTAAATCGATTCAGAAATCTGTAGATAGTGTCATGAATATATCTTCTGGAAGATTAATTCAAATCGGGCATCCCTATTTGGAGTTCTGTGGGATATTTTGAATCTGTGGCATTTTGAATCGAGATGTTTTTCACTCTATAGTAGAGTACAGATAAACACAAAACAATAAAGAGTGAAATAACAGAAGATCAGACAGAACATAGATTTGACTCAGAAATTACATAAATAAAGTCAATTTATTGTTTACTTTTAGTTGTCACAAATTGGCAGGCTACGTTTTCAATCTATTTACGTCATGCTGGGTTAAATAGTCAAATTGTGTTTTAATTAATAATAAATTGGCATATCTTATTTAACCTTTTAAACAATTAAAGTTGTGTCAGCTGTGATGTGCATAATGAGCAATTTTTGAATTATACAGATTTATAATCTGTCTTAGCTTCTCACGGTTGCAGATATTTAGCACATCATTACTTTATGTTTTACGAGCCACATGTGAAACTTACCATGAGTTCACAAATTTTCAGTTCCATTTCATGTTTTATGGTAGCAAGCTGTGCATCTCTTTCCTCCAAGAGTATAGTTTTTTGGCGTTCAACCTCATTTTTCTCCCCTTTTAAGTTTTCTATTTGTGCTGCAAACTCATTTTCAAGTTGAAGAATTTTTCTATTCATATCTGTTTGCAATTGCTCCTTTAGTATCATTGATGTGTTTTGCATTTGCTTAGCATTTTGTATTTTCTCTTCAATATGTTTTATTTCAAATGTTTGTGACTCTTCAAACTTCATTTTTACATCATCAATTATTTTGTTATTCTGATCCCTGTTATCCATTTTTAAACGCTTTCTTGGTACTTCAAATACTTCTTCTGATGCTGGATTCATAAACTTATACACAAATTCATCAGTCAGTTCTAATGATATAATGTCTCCATCGCACAGTTTCTTCTCAAGCCCCTTGCCTAAAGTTACTCCATTGATTTTAATACCAAATGTGCTGTTATCTTCAAGAGTCCATTCATTATTTTTACCTTTTTTAAATTTGCAGTGATTTCTCGATATAGATATAAATGGTACTACAGCAGAGTTTTTCAATCCACGACCAAGTGAAAACTGAAGCAAAACAAACAATGTTACAGAATAGTGAAAAGAATAATATTCTACGTTTACTGTTACTGAACTGTAATTTTGATGTAAGAGCAACTACAATAATTAAGTATATGTAAATTAAACTTACATTATCTGAGGTTATAGGTATTTTGTTCAAATTTGTAAACTCCGATTTTAGTTTTTTACAAGATTCTAGTACTGGACAGCTATCACCATCTTCCATATTTGCGGGAATTTAATAAAAATAATATACTAAATAGTAAATAATAAAAACAATAAACAGCTCAACAAACAAAACTGGGCAAGTTTCCCACCAATTGAAATAACATCATTCGATTCGAACACGAGTTTTTAGCTATCTTGGACGCTGTCATGTCAAATTGTCAAGCAAAACAACAAACCAAAGACTACAATATAATGCGGTGTAAAACGAAGCAACGTTCGATTCAAACCATTTCAACTGTGTTGCTAGCATTAGTAACAATAATTTCCTGAGTTCCGCTAGACTTGGCTGAACTACTCGAAATCTAAATGTATTTTTTTAATATTATCAGATCAGTTTTAGTCAAACTAAGTAAGAACTAAATTATTTTGGTGACTAGGTGTATACACAAAATAATTAATATGAAACGATTGTCATAATATTCAACTGATACAGTTTTCTTGAAAAGTTTGATTTTAATTTATCGAGGGAATTTTAAGTCATAATTCCCTCATTTCCTCTCTACGCAAATGATTGGCAGCACCAAAACTTTATATAGGTATAGAATATAGAGTAAAATGAAGTTGCCAGTATAATCTGGTCAAACCATAGACATATAAATATAAAACCGTATAATAAAACGAAACATGATCTAAAGGCTAATGCTAGGTTTACAAGCAGCGACTTTGGTTACTAGCGCGGCACGTGGCGGTGACTAAAGTCAATGGGTGTAGCTAGTCTATGAATATAAAATGGTAGCCCGCGAAATTTAAATTTTCTAACGTTTTTTGCAATTTGCTGTTTAGTATCTAATTGTACGTTGATTTAAATATGATTCGCGGTCAAAATTTAATTTCGCGGACTACCCTGGCGCTTTCGCCTTAATAACTTGAAATTTGGCACGAGTACTTAGCCAAGTACCTTCCTAAATAATAAAGCTTGTTATTTTATGTTTTTTAACTACCTCCTATAGGGGGCTGGGGGGTGTTAGATCCCATTGAAGAATTTTAACGTGTGTTCCGATCAGGGACTTGAAACGTTACTCAAAATAACGTTACGCGTAGTTCTGGTAACGATCATTTGTACCGTTCTACCAGGATCGTAACAAAATTAATTCCTTGGCTATAACGATAATGACAAACGGAACGAAATCTTAAACTGTTTACTAACAATATTTATGTTATTGCTATAACGATATAATAACGTTATTCATTTCGATACTCAACTTTGCCAGCTTCATGACTTATAAGATGACGGAAATGACGAAAAAGTATGAAGAATAACGTTACAAATGAATCTGTAATGTTATTACAAGCGGATAAGCCTATTGTTACTGATACCTGTAATGTTACTTAGAATATTGTTCTACGAAAATGATATTCAATAACGTTTTCTTTTGTAACGTTATTGATATTTTTAGGTTTTAGTATAGTTACAAATTTTGGAACGTTATACGATAACATTATTGGTAACGGAACGAAAAACATTTCGTTTTCAAGTCCCTGGTTCCGATTAACTCGATTCAAGAATAATGTTTACAGGGTTTTTGACTCAAAATTTGGTTTAAGTAGGTAACCTAATAACTCAATTAATAGAAACACAAACTATTTTTCAAAACTGAACCACTTTCAGGGTAAAAAGGGGGATACATTTAATTTGAAAAATAATATTTCATTTATCAATCAACTTGAAAATCAATTAAAAAAAATACCTTTTATAAGGGGCGGAGCGTGTGTTAAATTGTGTAGGGGTAATTACAAAATCTAAGTACTACGTGGACAAAGTCGAAGAGGAATTGTTAGATAAGCCTCTATAAAGGCGCAAATTTTCCTACTTTTTTTTGTAATTTACAGGTCGGTATCGTCACTGTATATTGATGTAAATATGATTCGCGACCGTAACAAATACGTTTTTTTAGAACTTATAATCATTAAAGTCGTCAATACAGTCGACTGACTCATCATCGCCCAGCCCATACAGCTTAGGGTTGGTAGTTTGGAATTTGGACAGTTGGCATCCCCTACGAAAGAATTTTTGGAAATTCTTTCCCTATGGGGATGAAAAGGGGGTTTTTTGTATAAAAAAATCTTACTCCTTCGGCTTAGAATAGAATACCTAGGTACCTACTCTTTATTATGTATGTATGCATACGCCATTAAAATTACAGTGATAAGTAAATAAATATTACAGAGGGTTTTCAATGATCGATTTCGATCGATTGAGGGTGACACAAAGGGCGGTCAATTTTTCTTGTAACACAATCTATTTTTCAAAACTGAACCACTTTCAGGGTAAAAAGGGGGGATACAGTTAATTTGAAAAATAATATTCCATTTATCAATCAACTTGAAAATCAATTTCGAAAATTACCTTTTAGAAGAGGCTGAGCGTGTGTTAAATTTACCAGGATCTACCATATCCGGTCCATAGTCAGTGACTCGGTCGACTGCGAACTGCAACTAATAGTCTGGACCAGCGGGGTAAATGTGTAACACACTAACCATAGCAATGTCTTTCATTTTGACAGTTTAACAACATTCTTCTTCTTCTTCGTGTCGCTAGCACGACTGTATTTTAGATCTTGTTGGCCCAAAACTTTGCCACTTCCACGGCGTTGTCACCAAAGCAGCGCAAAGGTCACCTTGATTACATGTTTGGGACACAGAGGGCAGGATAGGAGGTGGTGCATGTTTTGCTAAATAGCTCCACAGTCACACCCCCTACAGCCGTTCCGTCAAGGCAGCCCTACTTAGTGATGTGCCTGGTGGCAATATTGCCACTGCCGGCAATATTCCCAATGTTGCCACTACCGGTAAAATACCAATATTGCCAAATAATACAAATATATTTTATTATTACTGCAATTGTAATTATCGTTTAGTTATATTTGTGTAGTATATCGATCATAAAAAATTTGAAAAACGCACACGCGTGTCGTTCAAAAAGATTTTTCATTATTTCCATATTATATACTTATACCTATATATTATATGTATATGAAAAACAAGTACAACATTAAAATAAATGTTTCGAATTTATGCCTTTTATATCGATCATAAAATATTTGAAATACGCACACGCGTGTCCTTCAAAAAGATTTTTCGTTATTTCCATATTATATACTTATCGTCGTCGTCGTTTCAGCCGATAGACGTCCACTGCTGGACATAGGCCTCCCCCAATTTTGGGAGGGTTTGCCATAATCGCCACGCTTGGCAGGCGGCTTGGAGGCTTGGCAGATGGTATGATGGTGGAATACATAGAGAACGCTGCTGCCCATTCTCCGGTACGATCCTTAGTCGCCTTTTACGACACCCACGGGAAGTAAGGGGTAGTGGTATTCTATAAGTCCGGCACCACACTGACGCCTTTTATATACTTATACCTGTATATTATATGTAGGTAGGTACCTATATGAAAAACAAGTACAACATTAAAAGAAATGTTTCGAATTTATGTCTTTTATTCAATACACAATGATTTTCAATTCTCATCTCAATTTTAGTCACTACCGTGTATGGCAATATGGGCAACATTGCCGGTAAAATACCGGGAATATTGCCAAAAATGCTGGCATTATTGGCATTTTTACCCAAAACAATATTTTATTGTACACAATGTAGATTTTGACCTTTAAATGCCAATTTTAAGTATTGTACATAGTTTCCGTAGTTAATTTGACTTATAATTAAGCAATATTCCCAAATATTTCCACTCCCGGCAATATTGCTGGAAATATTGCCACCAATATTCCCACTTCGGGCAATATTGCCGGCAATGGCACATCTCTCCCTACTTTACCTTTACTTTAGGTTGGACTTACATCTTCCCACTTGTGTCCAGAGACGGTTCAGGGTCTTCCAACAACATTCATTGCGTTATTTAAGTCATTGAGCAGACACATTTTTCGAACATATTATTACTTAAGCGTTATCCTTCAAAATGATTTTTTGATTGTTGATTTAACGCAATTAGGGTGCAGGTAGGTACTGGCGTCAGCAGTGGTCATTAGGAGACTTGGGGTCAGTAGATGATGTGCTGATTGATTATAAGTAGGTACCTACCTCATCTCATCTGCCTAGCCTTTTCCCAACTATGTTGGGGTCGGCTTCCAGTCTAACCGGATGCAGCTGAATACCAGTATTTTACATGGAGCGACTGCCTATCTGACCTCCACAACCCAGTTACTGGGTAATACGATACCCCTTGGTAAGACTGGTTGTCAGACTTTCGGGCTTCTGACTACCCGTAACGACTGTCAAAGATCCACAAATGACAGCCGGGACCAACGGCTTAACGTGCTTTCCGAGGCACGGAGGGGTCTCGGTATGTAAAGATGGTCACCCATCCACAGACCAACCGCGGCAAGCGTAGCTTAACCTGATCGATCGACCTGTGCGGCTGTTATTATTTAGCCACGGGCCAGCTGTTTGGAACAAAGTTTCTTTCGCTGTATAGTATGTATTAAATAACAGGCAGAATGATATAAACCCACGATTGAGAGTAAATAAATAAAAAAAAAATACAGCTATTTATTACAGTAGTATAGGTATATACCTATACATAGACTTAGGTACGCTTGTAAACACACAAACCAACTTCAAGAGGAAATATTAATTTTACAATACTTTAAATCAGTAAGAAAAGTACCTAAGTATATTATATAACCCGGTTCATTAAAGAAAGGAATCTAAAATGGCGATGCTTATAATGTTTTCTCGCTTGCATACTAGTGCCGTCTATACTCACTCTCGCGTGTACCGTAGGCAGAAAAAAAAATCAGTCTTGATTTGCTTTCACGCTGTCTTGACGCGCTCCAGTAATCCTTTTTACGAATTCCTTGTTATAGTAAGTATTAGTTTTCTGTTATTTTTCCGTTGTTACCTGTTTGTTATTTTTTTATTTTTGACCTTCCATCCCGACAAAAAGTAGCTACTGTTTCCGACGAAAACAACAATAAAGGTCTTATAATAATAGATGGCGCCACGTGTCATTCAAATTTTCAACTGCGCGCGAAGCCGCTGGCAGAAGCTAGTTTCAAATAAATGCGGCCCGGTCATGATTTTATTATTTTTAATTTGAAAAAAATCTTCGACTTGAAATTTTATATACTAACTGTACTATCTGTCAACGCAAGTACAAGCCGCCATTTAAGGAATCAGTCCATATCACAGGGGGTCTTAAAAACAAAAAACGCAAGTTTTAGAAGCAATAAATGTATATGATCGACTACAGTAAACAAAATCAGATAAATATATGATATTCTTCAGGATTTAGGCTAGGTAGATAGTGTGTTGAAAACATAATACAAATAATTTGATACGATAGAAAAAAATCATGAAGATACCTACCTCTAATAACTTTATTTTTACAATAAAAACCATACTAATATAAGTACATACAATCATTATGATTTTTTGTCAGATTAATCTTCAAGCAATATACCTACTAAAATAAATATACTAAAACTAGTGTTTTAATTATTTATTCCAAACTATAAATTTTTGCTTCATATTTTGCAACAAATTACCAGCGTTGTGTCATCGCGCTTCTCTTTCTTTTCTATGCAGTCCGACAAAGACCGCGCTTTAGGTCATGTAGTCGCCTTAAGGTGGAAGCGCTAAGGTGGCCCGCGAAATTCAAATTTTGATACGATTTTTGCAATTTGCAGCTCAGTGTCTGGGTGTACGTTGATTAAAATATGATTCACGCCTGTAACAAATATGTGCGTGTTTACAGAACCATAATCATTAGAATCAGTAATACAACTTGTTAAGTTAGTATAATCCTAAATGTCAAGGTTTCATGAAATAAGTAGAAAGTGAAATAGTCATCCAATAGGATCACCTACTTGGTCTTAGAGAATTGTGTTGATGACTTTAATGATTATAATTATTTAAATACATATTTGTTTGTCTGTGTGGTGCGGGACTTAAAGAATAGCACCACCCCATGCTTCCCGTGGGTGTCGTACAAGGCGACTAAGGGGCGTACCGGAGAATGGGCAGCAGCGTTCTCTATGCATTCCACCACCATACCATACTGCGATCGCCAACCCGCCTGCCAAGCGTGGCGATTATGGCAACCTCCCCCCCCCTTTTGGGGGAGGCCAATGTTCAGCAGTGGACGTCTTTCGGCTGAAATGATGATGATGATGACATATTTGTTACGGTCGCGAATCATATTTTAATCAACGTAAGAAAATTTGAATTTCGCGGGCTACCTTGGCGCTTTTGCCTGCTCTAAGTTAGCCGTGGATTTTTTTTTTTACCGTTTTTGCAATTAGCTACAGGTTGTACCTATGTTGATTAAAATATGATTCGCGATCGTAACAAATATGACTTTACATAATTAAAATCGTCAATACAACCCTCTAAGTTCATAATAATCCTATTGTATAACTTCACAGTTTGTTCAACACAACCTGACACTGACCTGTAAATTGCAAAAACTGTAAGATTTCGCGAGCTGCCCTGGCGCTTCCCCTTTAATCCATTATTTATTATCTATGATTATCTATGATTGTACAGTAGGTAAGTAGTTTGATACAAGAAACCATATTTTTATCCAAAAAAAAAAACATGATTTCTATGGTTGAAATGATAAAAAATACCGGTCAAGGGCGAGTCGGACTCGCGCACTGAGGGCTCCGTACCTACGTTAGGTATGTTTTTTAATTTTTTATTATCAGCTACTTCTGTCCCATTGCAGGGCAAAGGCACGCAAAGGCCTCCCTTCCCTCCTTCCACCTATCCCTATCCAGTGCTGTTATACGCCAATCCTTGTGAAAAAAGTCGAGTTCGTCCCGCCATCTCATTCTGGGCCTGCCGCGTTGTCGTTTGCTGCTGTTTGGGACCCAGTGTGTGGTTACTTTAGCCCATAGCTCCTCCGGCATGCGACAGATGTGACCGACAGTTCCATTTTAGCTTGGCAGCCGTGTGACCTATGTACTATGTAGATCACACGGCTGCAACAATTTCACTTTGCGGCAATTTAGAACGCAATATGGAGTTCCTTACAAGTTTAACTCCAAGGATACTGCGCTCCATTGCTCGCTGTCAGATCCCGAGTGCGGACTTTTGACGATTGGTTAGTGACCATGTCTGCGCTCCATAGGTGAGGTAGGTATGTAAAAAGTTTTAAAATAATTGTTTTTGTAATATTACTACAAATTTACGGTTTTCAGATTTTTTCCTTTACTTGTGCTATATGTCTTTTCCTTTACTTGTGCTATATGTCATTGCTTCTTGCCAAATTTCATGATTCTAGGTCAGCAGTATAGGTTTTGATTTCGTTTTGGGAGGCCGTCGCCTCCTTCTGCGAAGCAGTAATGCTCGCGAAGGAGGAGGCGGAGCGCGTGAGGGAGAGGCAATCTTTGCGCCCTCATGCCCTTTGTCGCCGCAGGAGACGCCCTGGGCGTCGGGAATCGATAGGCGATTCCCGGCCACCGTAGGCGCGGGTTTGCGGTCGGCGAGCAATGTAAGGACCAGGCCCGGGTCGACGGCGCGTTGTGTACCACGCGTGCCTCAAAGAGATGTCAGCACTAACTGACGACGTCCGCTGGGGCCCATGCCTGCCAGGGTCGCGGGTTGCGGTTTTTTTGCGGATGCGAAATCATCAAATGACTCCTCCCGCTCTGGGTGGAGCGGAAGGGAGTGTCAGATTCTTACTGACTAAAACCCACCCGTGTTCCTTCCTTTGCCTTTTATGTTCCGGGCCAGCGGTAACCCTTTCGGACAATCCCGCTGACCCTTTTACGGAGCTTGCGGTAGGAGTAAAATCGGAGAAATCGTCACGTAACGAAAAAACGTTAAGCGTGCGACTTTTCATTTATGTAATAGAAAAAGGCACAGAGAGAGAGAGATTAGTTCACATGGTTTTCAGTGATACTGAAGCCAATAGTGAGGTCAAAATGAAAATCCAAGATGGCGGCTGCTAGTTGGATATTTTCGTCATGGGTGTCGTTTTCGTGGTTTTCAAGGGTGCTGAAGCCGATTGTGAGGTCAAAATGAAAATCCAAGATAATTGGCTGCAAAAATGTACAAATTTTCGTAATTTTTAAATTTTGCAGCCGCCATCTTGGATTTTTATTTTAAACTTCGTTCCTGTCGGAGGGCCTTCGACCCCAAAATTTTATTAAAGTTAATAAAGATTTACCAATGAACTTTTTCCTTTAGATCAACGGAAAGTATGTGGGTAGGTACATAATTATACTTTTTTTTTCGAGTGTCGAAATATGCAGCAAAAATGGCAGTATTTTTATTATTACGTTAACTTAGAACGACAGATATAGAAGCTTGATTTTTTTTGATATTATCACTTTCGCGGACAGAACGAAATTGTACGTCATGATTTGAGATTTTAATACGGCACAACGTATGATGACGTTCAAAAACAGAATATTATTTACGGCAGAACGTTGATATCCGTTGAATTTTAAAGCAAAAATTCGTTAAATTGTACCTTGTGTCACAACATATCGAAAACTCAAAACTTTACTGTCACGTGAACTTTGATTTTAACCGTTTCAAAATTGTGCTGTTGATAATGTGCGGCGACACTACACACATACGCACACCGTGATTATACGTCCCCCGGGCCTCTTGCGTCCCTACTACACTCAGAGCGGCAGTGTTACGGTAGCGAGGTGCGCACGTTCCATCAGCGCGGGAGTGGCGAATCGTAATATTTGCAGACAAATAAACATCATAAGTATTTATATTATGCTATTATCACTAGTACATTCAAACGATGACGTGATAAAACGTTTCTGTCATATTGACTTTTAAACATCTAATAACATACAACACAACGTATTTAAACGCCAAATATATTTGTATGGCAATTTATTGTGTCATTTTAGGACACAATTCAAACTGAGACCCGTCCACGAACGTGTTAATTTAAATTTTATATCCCCTCGCGTTCCTGAAAAAAAGGGCTTTGACAGACAGACGGACAAAGTAGTGAGACTAAAAGGGTTCCGTTTTTTTCCTTAAGAGGTACGGATCCCAAAAAGGTTGTTTGTAATTTTAATTAGTTGAATATTAATAACCACTTCATCAAACTAGATAACTATCTACTAAAAAGATCTTATTGAAAAGGCAACGGCAAGACTTTTTCACTTGAAAAGCGAGCAATGTATCTATAGGAGTTAGCTTCTTTTACGGGATGAAGAGCCGACGAGAGTGAAAGCATATTTCGGGGTGGATAAAACGAATAGATAGAGGTCTTTAATATAAACGAAGCAGACTTTAGTACTCTCGAAAAATGCAAGCGTGGCGGGTGGGTACACGCTGAATTTTTAAAGCACCGCCAGCGTTCGTAACTTGTTGGCTTGCAGAGACTGAAATTTTGCGTTAGTCGCTTTGCTTTTTCCTTTTCAAGCACTTATGCCAGTTTCTTAGTCATGTAAATGTTTACAGGGGTAGCAATAGCAGCTAACCTTAATGGCTTATAAAATAAACTGTAGGTAGCTGCAATGAGGATGTCAAAACTTTGCATTTTTGTGGTTGCGACAGCTGCCTACGGGCTGTGGTCAGTATGGTCACATTATTATCAGTTTGGTCTGAATAGTCATATGTGTGGAGCAGTACCTAGTTGGGCTGAAAAATATTGTCATGTTAACAGCTAAAGTAACCCCAAGAGGTGCTCGACGTGTTATCAACCTTAGAAACAGTTTGGTTCCATTCGGCCGACAGAACTCTACAAAAAAAAAAGTTAAAAATTAAACCCACCTACGACAAAAACGCCAATTAAAAAGGTATCTATTTAAACAAGACATCATCGTGATAAAATACTTAATTGGCCCTTTCTCGTAGTCGGGTTTTAGTTGCGTTGAAAAAGAGAGGTAGTTACCTACCACTGCCATCGTAGATGTCGCGTTCGGAATTATAACCGCAGCGGCACTGTCGCTTGCGGCTATTGTCATGGCAACCGCGCCGCTGGCGTCTGCGGTCAAAAATGTGAGGGTAATTATAATAAAAAAAAAAAAAAAAAAAAAAAATAATAATAATAATCTTTGTTACACAAGAAAGTGGTTACAAAATAGTGTGAAGTCCCTGACTCCAGTGCTAGGTGAAATTTAGCGTTAAAAATAAACTCCAGACAGACCACCCTGTCATCAACGCAGCCGTCCAGACTGGATATAAATTGTATTTAATGTTAATTTCATAATCATTTCTATTCTTTAAATTATTTGACCATAGAGAAAGAAAAAAAAAAGAAACTAAAACCAAATCCATAACTATGGATAAAATAAAATAACTATTTGACATTGGTATCGCAATACAATACAATAATGATTGTGTTCGGTTCGGTATCTGGTGAAAAAAGTAAATGAGTTGTGTCGTCGGCCGGCGCGGTGGGCAACGGCTTCACATCGGCCCTCAATATATCAACATGGGACAGGACGAAAATTGGACTGGACCCTTGTTAATGTCCCGTACTTAGGCCCTTCCGCCCTTGTTTCTGATTATTTATTTAAGACCTATTGATATTTACACCCAACAGAGGGAAAATATACAAAACAAATCAAAGGAACATATGTTTAAGTATTTTGCTTTTGCTTTTAAACTAAAAAGTTGATTTACAAATGAAACAACTCTTTCTGAAAATGGTTTTGCTTCATTTGTGTGTAGGTATACATATATACTACCTACCTTGTTCAGATTTCAGATACTTAGTTTAACTTTTGGTTATGGGCTATGTTATTAAACATGTATTTATTGTTTTTGTTACTTAAATTGTTTAGTGCCCACATGGAGAGCTATATTTACAGACGGTTTATCGATTACAAATAGATTGAGGTAAGCATTTATACTTAGCTACTTACATTTTATAATGAACCCTGCTGTTCCTTAAAACGAGTAGGTAGGTAGGTAAAACCTCTTACAATTTCCATTTTGCGCTCCTAAAAATATTATTGAACACCTAATGATTGCGCTTCTTTTCGTGAATCTCTATTCCAATTTTGGGGACCTAAAAATTCTAAATACTTAACTGCGACAAACTTGGATGTAGCGCTCGCCGACCCCAGACTTTTCAGTGGCTCATTAATTAAAAAAATGTGTTCATCATTAGAAGGTCAATAAGTTTTTAGAGGATGGCCCAGTAGTTAAGGTCTCGCCTCACTTGCTTGAGGTTGTGGGTTTAAATACTGACTTTCTGAGTTGGAAGTCGCTCCATGTAAAAATATTGGTATTCAGCTGCATCCGTTTAACCTGGAAGCCGACCGCAACATATTTGCGAAAAGGCTAGACAGATGATGATGTACTTTCTGAGCATATCTTGGACATTACTGACATCGGTGAAGGAAAAACATCGTGGGGAAACCTGAACTTATAGTTGGTATAATTCTGAAATCGCCAACTCGTCTTGAGCAAGCATGGTGATAATGCTTGTGCCTTCTGATATGAGAATAGGCCTTTGCCCTGCAGTGGGACAATAATAGACTGGTAGGTATTATTACCTTAAATGAAGACAATAATAATACATAGCGAAAAAAAACAGTGGCACTCCGGAAGTGCCGACAGAAGTGAAAACTTTGCTGTCACTCACTGACATAAAGGATATTACATTAAAACCGAGTACGCCCGAGGACAGCCGAACACATCCAAAGCGGGTATTTTTTGAATCGTCTTATAAACAAAAAACGCGCGGTGTCGCTTACGGTAACAGTGGCACGAGTTCAATGGTTTTTACCCAAAAAAATGCCCAACGGGGCTAAAGAAGTTTTCACTTCAAAAATATATGTATAAGCTAATATTTTTTACGCTATGTAAAAAATATTAGCTTATATATTATATGTTGCGTGGAGTTGTAGGTATATTACCTACAACACCACGCAAAAAAAAGTTATTTATTACGTTGACGATCTGCAGTCTTCCGCTATATTTCAGCTTCCACCTGTCTGCATCCAGAACCTAGGCTGACGTGACACGTTTGAGCATTCGGGGCCTATTGATGGATTACTATGTATCTACTTTGATGGACCTTTTCTGGACGAAGTGATGGATGTAGGCAATTCATGTGCCAGCCAACACACGCTAACTAACGGACAGAGGCAGCGTCGTATCAGTTACAGAGATTATTGAGATACTCTCTATAACTCGCTTAGATTTTAAGTTAATGAAAATTGGAAGAGGATTCCTAAAGTTTTTCGAATTAATGAAGATTTAGAGTAAGGGGCTAATCAGAAATTCATACTATTACTTTTTATATACTGTTCTTTGAGAAGTAAACAAGTGAATCCGATCGAAAGCATCCGAAGTAACAGTAGCAGTAGCAGGTAGTCACTTTAGTCAGTAGGTATCTATCTTCACAGAGCGATAAAGTAGGTACATTATACGAAAATCGTGGCGGGATATTATTGAGCCAGAGCTGAATAGATCTGCGCACACACCTGCACCAGTGTGAGCTCTTTATCTGATCTTATTAAAGGCGGCAGGAAACTTCTATTCCGATCACGTAGACAATTATTCGACTAAAGTGTGCGGGCTTGAATCACTAACCTCAGCGAACGGCCAACTTTTACAATAAATCCATCCTGGTCTCGACACTTAATCAGTCCTCCGATAAAAGCTTTAATCGAGAGTTAGAGAAGGTACCTACTAAGACGCACTGATTTTATTCCAACGTTACTGAACTAAATTAAACGAGGAAGCGACTGCGATTACAAACTCAGCGAAGTTTTTTATTCAATGAGGTGGACTCAATCTCGTTTTGTGAAAATATGTAGGTACCGAGGTACGTACCCCTACCTACCCTGTGTTAGTACAAATTAGTGTAAGTTTAGGTACCCAGTCGTATCTGTAAAGTCCTTAATTGTTGCATGAGTCGGTTACGAGAATGCGGTAGGCAAGTGATCGCACGTAAGGGTGCCACTAGTCGATATTTTTTCCATAGAAATTTCGGGAGAGTGTTACTCCACTGTTTGATATTGTGAATCCAAAGTTTAACATGATATCGTTTTGTCTTATTATTAATTTTGTCTGTACTGAAATAGAAGAGTAATAGTTATTTGTGCAACAAGAGAGCAAAGTCATTTTTTGCTGCGAGTGTTGATTTTGAATCCTGAGTGTGGCGAGGGATTCAAAGGCACGAGATGCAAAAAACTTTGCTCTCGTGTAACACACATAACTTTTCACTTCAGCAGCGAGAACACTTTATGAGATAAAATAATAAACAGGGATAGATTAAAATAACGATTTATTGTGAATCAAAATAATTGACATTGTAGGTAGAGGTACCAATTCAATTAAATAATACGAGTTTTGCGTATGTTTCAATATGCACGTTATGTTTTGTTTTTAAAGTAGCTTGCAACATTGAGTAAATACTCCACATTGTAGATGATCGCCTCGTCTGTGATAAATCTAAAAAATAAGATAGCAACACCGTCTCCGAAAAACTGCTTGCGCCCTTTGTAAGTCTCTATTCATTGAAGACATGGTATGCTTTCAGATATTTCTCGCGAGAATTTCTCAGGTAGGAAACTTAATTCTGCATTAATAATTTGTTGTTTTAACTCTTCCGGTGTTAAAATACTGTTCTCGTCGCTAGTTTCACACATATTTTACGATTATTTTAATATTTTTTAACTTATTCAACTCTTTACGTCAGCCACGAAGTTTAATTCCTGCTCTTTTATTTAAATTAAGGGGTGTTCGGAAATAGCACCCATGATATTTTATTATTTAACTTAAAATATATTACGTAACATTATTGAAACTAGAAATAAATATTTACAGGTTAAATATCAGTTTTATTTACAGTAAATACTTATTTTCGTTTAAATACAACAATAACTTAAAAATTGAATAAATTACATTAAAAAACATGAGTGTGAATGTTTCGAATTGTATGATTAACCCAAGGCTGAATAAGATATTCGCGGCTTTCTGAAAACAAAAATTAAAAAGTTACTTTGTCTCAGTCAGTGAGCAAAATCGCATTTTGCTCACTGATTTCAGGCAGCAAAACCCACATGTTTGAGCTACTGAAGTGAAAAATAAAAAGCCATTAAAAAGTTATGAGCCAACAAAGATTCGTTTTCCTTGCTATTTTTAACGTAACTTTGGGTGTAAATAAGTAATAAAAGAACTGTAAAATCTTCAAAACAAAGTCGGTATAGACAAAGCTCAGTTATCGAAGAGTTCAACAAACTTTATTTGTACCTAATTGATTTATGCAGTGGTTTTTTCATAAAACTCGATTATCCAAAGCACTTTTCGATTTTTTTTAAGTGCCTTTCAGTTTGGAACGGTGTTTCTGTGCGTGAAAACTAGACGTTTTGCGTGTAGACTAGCGTCTAACTGCTCATCACTGATACTATCTCTGTCGGACACGAAGTCAGGTGAGACAGCGTGCTTTTTGGCCATGACTACCAGTGAGTTCGAGCTCGCGACTCGTTCCACCTTAAGAGCTTAAAGTTAAGTGATTATCTCTGCTACCATTATTTCATTAGAAAGTTTTTTTCTTTGATATTTCATTCTTGGAAATATAACCCATATTAGTTATTGCACAATTCGTTAAATAAAATATACTCATGTCATATCAATTCGTCTCGTTTCATTCGTCTTCGTCGTTCGTTTCGTATTCGTCTCATATCGATTTATTCGAAGAAATTGAGACAATCTACAATTCGATGTTCACTGTCAATTGTCAATGTTCAACAATTAAAATAAGAACTTGCCGAAGAACGCTTTTTCCATTGAGATTTTGATTAAAATTGACATTAATTATCTTGTCAGAGTTTTGAGAAGGGCTTCTTTCATTTTGTTATTGCACACTCAGTTCAGACGAATTCTTTTTATTAATAGACAATGTTTTAGGGCTTCTACAGTTCTACTTTATGGTAGGTATGGTATACGGTATCAATAGCAGTAGGTAAGTGAACTACTGTGTTAAACATCGTCGGTGGAACACATGAATCCACAGTGGAATCGAATATTAGTGGGGCTGGGAAATTGATAGCCTGGCTAGGACTTTGTCGCTTCTTAAGCCGATTCCTCGCAGTTAATTTCACTTAACCGCGAGCATTTGTTCTCGCTTCTCGATTTTATTTTGCTTACGAACGTTTATTTGTATTGATCTGTATAGATAGGTAGATGTTCCTTAATAACATCTGTGGTGTAATTACGGAACACACTAACAGTAACAATGGCTGTCATTTTGACAGTTAATCAACTTTCATTGCGTTATTTACATTGTTGAGCAGACGTAGTTTTCGGACATATGAAGCAACTAGCTTTTGCCCGCGGCTTCGCTCGCGTTAAGTATTATTAAAAAAAAACTAATATAACTAAAATAGCAATACATTTACATCCTCCATCATCCCTTATTTTATCCCTATGGGGGTTGAATTTATCAAAATCCTTTCTTAGCGGATGCCTACGTCATAGTAGCTATATGCATGGCCGTCCTGCTCAGCCCGATCGGTTTAAAATTGACAAAGTTTCATACAAACTTTCATCCCCTATTTTATCCCCTTGGGGGTAGAATTTATCAAAATCCTTTCTTAGCGGATGCCTACGTCATAACATCTACCTGCATGCCAAATTTCGACCCGATCCCTCCAGCGGTTTGGGCTGTGCGTTGATAGATCACTATGTCAGTCAGTCAGTCAGTCAGTCACCTTTGAGTTTTATAATATATTTAGATGGATTAGCAATATCCTCCAAAATGATTTTGATTAGCTTGTACACAATTGCAGTAGGGTGCAGGTGATGGTTATTTGTGCTTTATAAATTGCTACTTAATAATAATAATATTAGCTGGATCAAGGGCTTGATTCAGAAAGCAGTAGATACTTTTGGACACGGCTCGCATTGTTAGGAGGTTCCTCTCTCTCTGGAGCCCTGACCGCCGGTAGCTTGGACCCTGATCCCGATACCGGTGGGCAACTATTTTTTATATTTTTAAATGTTTTTTGTATTCTAATATTTAAAAATGTATTTATTGAAATAAAGGAAATAATATTATATGATATTCTTTATTTCGGACTACACATACCTACAAGTACACATAATCCATTATAATATTAGTAACAATGGCTTAAAAACTATGTTAGTTAAACTTTTACAAAACTAATACACTAAAAAACTGGCCAATTGCCGAAAAAAACACGTTTGTTGTATGGGAGGCCCCTTTAATATTTATTTTATTCTGTTTTTAGTACTTATTTGTTGTTATTCCGGCAACGGAAATACATCATCTGTGAAAATTTCAACTGTCTAGCTATCACGGTTGATGAGATAGGTATTACAGCCTGGTGACAGACGGAGAGACGGACAGTAGAGTCTTAGTAATAGGGTCCCGTTTTTGCCCTTTGGGTACGGAACCCTAAAAAGACGTGGCCCAACACACAATGGCACGTGCCTCCGTACCCAGTGCCTTAAAAAAAACCGGGCAAGAGCGAGTCGGACTCGCGCACCGAGGGTACCATTTGTTTTTAAATTTTCATCGGGAAGGACTATATTCGTCAGAGAACTTTAACACTGTGCACTGCGGTGTAGAATATTGCAGTTTTATGTCAGCGCCATCTCTGGACCGATAGTGGAACTAATGTGACTTTTGTTGATGATTTCTGAAAAGGTGAAATTATGCGGATTAAAAATGAATGTTTGAGAATGTGCAAACTGCGCTCTTTCATATGATACCCCACATGCCTTAGTAGCCCCATTTCGAATTTTTCAGACCCCCTTTCAGTTCCTGTTGCAAGAATTATACATACTTATATATTTTTATTTATTTCTTATTTGCAAAATAGTTGGGCAAACGTCATCTAAAAATATTCCAAATTTCAAGTTGATAGCATTAGTAGTTCTTGAGATATCCAGCTGTGACAGACAGAGAGACAGACAGACAGAGTCTCACCATAAGGGTTCCGTTTTTACCATTTTGGTACGGAACCCTAAAAATGGTTAATGGTTTTCAATAATATTTGCCACGTTTTCCACACTTACCTATCCGTTTTATCGTATGTAGATACAAGAATCACGATAGTGTACAATATCACATGAGACTCTTGAACTTTGTCACTAAGTTCGGCCAGCCCCCGCCGACAAACCCCTTGGCATTGCCGTCGTCCAAAGACGACGGTAAACACTCCCAATCAGGTGGGCCGACCGGCTTGTTTGCCTACGTATAACATAATCACTGATCCATAGTCAATCTGTTCTTTTAATTGAATAGCCGTACCTCATTGTTGTTTTAGATCTCAGTCCTTAGTTCTTGGCTACGAACGTGGAAATCCACTCAAAACTTCAGTTAATAACCTATAACTAATATATTTAAATCTTGGTTAAGTTCGCGTAGCCTCGTCGGAGTCCATTTTTGAGTTTCAAAGTTTTATGGGAAACCTTGTCCGCTGCACATTGTTTACGAACAAAGCGAGATCTCGTTCAGTTTCCGATACGAGCGCGGATCGAGTCCGCCATTCGCGTCCAACTTATCCGTCTTTGTTCCGCCAACTATTGATGCTTGATGAAACTCCGGCGTCCGCGGCGCTCCGTCTTACAGGTACGAGTTGGCGTTGGGCGTCGCCAAACGCCGCCTCTCGTTGTAACGCTTGCACAGTTTGAGTTCAGTACCTGGCCTCCTTTCGTGTTCCGTCTTATCTCTGTTAAGATTTAGATTTGATCCTTAGGAAAATACAAACCGATGCACCCAGCAAAATATCGTTTATTTAATTAAATTAATTTTAGGCTTCACATTTAGTATGGACGTACCAATCCAAACGTGCTTCTAGGATATAGATAATATACACGAGTATCAATAAATAAATGTCTGCGAAACGAAACGCGTCATTTAGAATTCCGTAAAAATCTTGCGAAATAAAGTTTCGCCAGCCCTAGAGTTTCGTTTCGCTTTTAGAAATAATGGAAGAAGCTAACATATTATTATTATATGCAAGTTTTCAACATGGAGTTGCTTCACAATGTTTTGACTGAAAAGGCGCGAGGCGTGCGTCGTGCGGCGTGCCACGCTACCATCACGGCAGAGGTGACAAAAAACGAGATAGACTTCATCATCACGGATAAAAAGCATATATTCAGGGATGTCTCGGTGATCAAGAGGTTTAATACAGTAGTGGAATGGTGATTAGTGATTCAGTAGTGCAGTGATCTCAGACTTGTTCGAGGCTCTCTGAATATCAACTATAAGCTCGAGCGAACTCGTTTGGTGAAGTCTAGGCTCCGTCCAAATATGTTCCAAACTAAGTATGCTAGGATCTGAAGCGTTTCAGTCAGATCTGGAGAACCGATTCGCTGGCGTGGAAACTACAAATGACGTTGCCCAGGAGCTCGACTAAATGGTGGACATCTTCAGGGGGGGAAGGTAAGCGATTTTGCAGAATGCGGCGTACGGGCAGGAAGTCCAAACTTTCTGAAGAGATTCTGGAGCTTATGAATGAACAACGTGAATACCCACCTATCTCTTCGTCAGAACAACCCGCACTCAACAAAAGGATTAGAGCATTGGGACGACGCGCGACCGACGCTCTATAGCGGCAAGTATATCTCACACTAGAGATTTGCAGATGACATCGTCATACTGGCTGAATTGGTGCAGGAGTTGCAGCAGATGCTGGACGGCCTAGTTGATTCTTCTGTACGCATTGATCTCTGGATGAACTCGGGCAAAACCCAGGTTATGTTCAACGAACTCATTACCCCGGAACCGATTGCTGTCAATGGCGGTGCACTCTAAGTTGTTCAAGAATACGTTTACCTCGAGCAAATTCTGCAGTTTGGTAGGAACTGTTGAAATAAATTGAAACACGAAGACAGTCATTTATTTATTCGAACTTATATTAACAGTTTGCACAACACATACAAGTTATTAGTCAATATTAGTAATTACACTAAAAGATCAGGGGCCCTAAAAAGGCCACTTAGGAGAATCATAAAACGATAACATTATGAATCGTAGTATGGCGAAGTTAGTCCGTGTTTTTTTTTTCATTGTACTACGTAGGTATAATCATAGAGATATTGGGATTGGATTTGGATCGGATTGATTGGTATTTTAGCACATACAAAAAAAAAAATAACTGAAAAATGCTTCACCAATGGGATTTGCAACGATTAACTTAACGGTTCACTGTCCATTATGTTATCCGTTTATTATCCTGCCAAAGTGGCCTTTTTAGGCCCCTTGATCAATACAATAGTAGAAACTTCCCGTTCAAAGAAAGATTTGAAGGCTAAGTACAAGTTAATATTATTGGTGGATCCTCTATTATATGTTCTTAAACAAGATGCCAAATCATCAAAAGAGGTATGGACTAATCTATCACGCGCATTCCAGGATTCAGGAAAAAAAAAAAAAAAAAAAAAAAAGGTCTTCTCCGGAAGGTTGGATTATTAAAAGATTTGATCAATACAACACTAGAAACTTCCAGTACTGTTGAAGAATATGTCCTGTCAATGGTCTGCTCCTCACGTTTAATATACCATGTTTAATATACATTATGTTAAAATAATTGTTTAATATTGTTTCGATTTATGTATTTCAACAAGAACAACTTTGAAAGGGGGCTAACAAAAGAATTCAGCTGGACTGGGTAACGTTTGGGAAGCTTCGTCGAGTCTTCCCGTCGCGTATTCCACAGAGCCTAAAGGCTAAGGCCTTCAATCAGTGCGTCCTGCCAGTTATGACCTACGGAGGCGAAACGTGGACACTCATGGTGCGGCTGGTCCATAAATACAAGGTCGCTCAGCGAGCTATGGAACGGGTTATGCTTGGAGTCTCTGAGGGATCGAATCCGCAACGAGGTGATCTGGCTAAGAACCAACGTTGTCGACATAGCTCACAGAATAAGCAAGCTGAAGTAGCAATGGGCCGGCCATATTAGCCGTAGAACCGATGGCCGTTGGGGTAGACGTGTTCTTAAGTGGAGACGGCGAATCGGTAAACATAAGGTGGGACGCTCTCAGGCTAGGTGGAGCTACGATCTTCGCAGGATGGCCGGTAGCAGCTAGATGAAAGTTGGCGAAAATCGAGTTGAATAGCGTGCAATAGGAGAGGCCTATGTCCAGCAGTGGGCTGCTATAGGCTGATGATGATGACACAACAAAGCTTCAGGACAAGTAGGTATTTACCTAATCCAGATTCTGCCTTTACCATTTCAGAGATACAGCGGCTCTACCTTTTGATTAAACCACTGAAGCCATGCCCAGAACGTATTAAACAACGGTGCAATTAAGCACTTGACCGAATGTCAAAACATTAATAAGACTTGAAATAAAATATGAACTTGGACACTAGTCCAATTAGTTTTCTTTTAAAAGAACTGAGCAAACTGACTACTGATACTTTATCACCGAAATATAAATTAATATCCTCTGCTGAAGTACGTAGTTTCGTAAATAAATCATATCGAAATACAATGACTTGTTATATTTTTTGCATTTACTCGTAGATTCTCTTAGAACTGTAATTTCCAGGCATCACAATTGGTGAGTTAAATAGATAGGCCCATTTTATGTAAAAATTACCACAATTTCATACATATGTAGATCCAAGGTAAGATTTTATGTTCAGTGTAAGCAACGCTTTTCTAGAGAGAAAGACACTCTCATGTAAGCAGTTGAGAGACGTGATTCAATTTGCATGGTATGATGGACGGATTACACGGTGCAAGTACTCGTCCCTTTGTCGGGACAAATGGCTCAGGAAATAGAGTGCTGTTATATTAGTATAACAATTTTACATTTTCTAAGTGCTTGCCCACTTATTTCTTATTATTTCGATGCATATGTTTATTCATGAAAGGTTTCGTATGATAATAAAACTCTATATGTAACGATTCCGCGAACCGCATTGATGGGAGTTCTATGTAGATGTCGGGTGGAAAATAAGTGCATGGGGAACAACAATCATAAGGGTCATAAATTCATAATAATAATATAAATACAATGTTGTTTTTCTCTAGTTTATCAACGTAAATAGCATTGAATTCAAATAAACAGGGTGGCAGGGACATTAACTCACAACCTGTTACTATGGTTTCAGTAACCGTTTTTGACTCCCCTTCGTTGAAATTTTTCGTAGGTTGTTAAAAAAAAAAACTGGCCAAGTGCGAGTCGGACTCGCTCACGAAAGGTCCCGTACCACAAGGCAAAAACGCCGAAAAAAACACGTTTGTTGTATGGGAGCCCCCTCAAATATTTATTTTATTCTGTTTTTAGTATTTGTTGTTATAGCGGCAACAGAAATACATCATCCGTGAAAATTTCAACTGTCTAGCTATCACGGTTCATGAGATACAGCCTGGTGACAAACAGGCAAACGGACGGACAGTCTTAGTAATGTAATAGGGTCTCGTACCCTTTGGGTACGAAAAAAAACAGAAAAAAACAGCTGTTCCATACATTATGACCTCGTAGCTATTGCACTTTTGTAGGAAATACCTTCCCCCTTTTCCACCCTGTATAAAATCAAACATAAAACAGAGTTCAGAGCTTATTAATAACTATTTCAAAAACTGTAATGGCAGAATTTTAAAACAAAGTAGGTTACATAAAAGGTAAAAGTGAAGCCTTTTTCCAGCATTGTAGTAAATTACGGTATCCATGGTGATAATTTATAAGGAAATTCTCTGGTAGCGGGACAAAAAATGTGGTCTATACTTGAGACCCCACCGCCCCGCACTGGCCCACTAATGAAGGAGCTACTCCGTCGCTAGTATAGAGTTACATGGCGCATTTTTTTCTTCTAAAAAGTGTTCCTATCTGATTTGATTTAATATTTAAAAAAGTAAATACAGTGAAACCTGGTTAAGTGAGACATCAAGGGACCTGCAATGTCGTTTCACTTATAGAGGTATTCCACTTACCCAGTGTCTCAGATATACAGGTATAAATAAATATCTGTCTCATTTACAGAGGGTTCCATTAATAGAGGTGAGAATACAGGTTATTTCAGTTATGCAGGTGCGATCATTAAATAAAATAATTTGTGGGTAGAATAAGAATGAGTAAACAAACAATGTTATCTCAGTTACAGAGGTTTATGCATATAAAATTTACTCGCTGTCTCAGTTATAGAGGTAACTATGATGATAAATCGAAAGAACAAATCCCAGATATAGAGGCTTACCTCGTCCCACTAACAGAGGTAATTCAGTGCCAAAGTGTTGGGACCTCAGCATGAGTTCCAGTTATGGAGGTTTCTCACTTATCCAGGTCCCACTTAACCAAGTTTCACTGTAATTGGATCTTTAACGAAATCCTATTGATCTTTACATATGTAACTCTATTTAGTGCGTGAAGTAAAACGTTGACCTTGTATTATGGCAATATTAGCTGGAATTCCGAACTTCCCCTCCTTCTACTTACGGAGTTACTGATGGGAGGCTTTCAGGGTCACTGGCGCTAGATGCGGAATCCATAAACTTTGTAAAACGACCTTGAGTCGGAGGGTAGGTAGCACGTATTCAGAGGCGGTAGGTGGCGCGAGAAGAGCTGTGGCGCGTTACGTCGTTATCTAGACTCATTATGTGCAAAGGACCGCCACCTTGTGATTTTAGTTTAACTTCCTAGTTAGACGGAGGGCATCTAGAAGGACTTCCAAATGAGAATAAAAACAAAGGAAAGAGAGGAACAGGTTCCCTTTATTTATCAGAAACTACACTTCATTCGGCAGTTCCTGTAAATCGAAAATGAAGCACTACATTTTGCACAGTGTCCTTTAACTAACGACCAAAACAGACATTTACGCGGCGTTAATCGAGAGCGACGTCCGAATGCCTCGCCGTACAATGTGATGAGCTTAAAATATACAGATTGCTAAAGTGTATTCTGTTTATTTCAGGCTTAAAGGTGTCTATTGGTGGTGGTGGGTGAGTCTGACTGGCAAGCAGGATTGGGTAAAACACTATGCCGAATAAACAAACGGAGTGGTCAATTTTGTTTTTTAACACTTCTTCACTAGCAATGTCGGTTGTTATTGCACTTAGTTTAGAAAAAATAGTTATAAACAATTAAATGAAAAAGGAACCTAGAAAAAGAACTCGTGCTTTGCTACGGAAACATATGGGAATGTAATTAATTCCAAAGACTTTAAAATAAAGGAAGAGATAAAGAAAACGGGAACAACTACGTAATTTAATGACAAGCTATAGGGTGTGTTAAGTATACAACGCACTGCAAAAGTACGACTAAGACGAAATACCCTAAAAACAATTTAGGTTTAATTACAATCCGGTTCCGCTCCCGTATACTGACATACTGACGACTGAAAGCACGTTACGTCGTAAAAGTAACAATAGTAGGTGACATGTAAGCCCGCCCGTAAGTCAAGGCGCTAATGAACCGCGCGAAGAACATCGTACTAAAGACTTTGGAGTGATCTTGGGGTGGATTTTTTGAGCATACCTTCCCTTCTTCATTAGTGTAATTAACTTATGCCGTAGGTACCTATTCTTCTACAATTCGTTGCGGATCCCAGAAGGTTATTAAATTATCTACTATTCGGCTACCAAGAATTCTGTGATAAGATTTCAGGTACACTAGGTATACTTTTAAAAGTCTTCAATATGGTTTTCTAACTCATGTTGAGTTTAGATTCTGAAGTTAATTATTAAGTATATTGGTAGGTTTCTATAACTTCGTTTCGTTGAATAAAATTTTTGTAACTACTCGTATAAAAATATATCGTGACTCTGAACGACAGGGATATAATTTTGATCTCGCCTTTTGACGTAGGTAGGTATTATTTTAATATTACGTAACGCTGTATGATTTCTGAACCAAAACAAGATAGAAAAGAAATTCCAATTAGGTTCTCTACTTCAATGTTAATAAACTGAGAACGAATATTCGGGAGTTGTGCTCAGATTTTCCTCATAAAGCTCTTGTGGAACCCTCACAGAAACATTGACCAACAGACCTACTCGAGGAAGCTCGTAGCTACCTACTGTTTTTTAATTAAGTGCCTAATCAAAAACCTCACAAGCTTTTAGTTAAAACGTAACAATAATGATGTGCACTTTGTACCTACCTAGATACTTGGTCAGTTGGCGCTTCATGTTTGTTTTTTACTGTATCAAACGGATAGTTAGGTTACAAAGTGGTAATTGGTAGGCACACGGGGCCACATGGTGCACAAGTTGAATTAGTTTTTGTAGAGGAAGGTGCGGGCCGCGGCGTGGACGGTGCGACTGGGGAGGCTCGGCGCAGGCGGAACCACCCTCACCTTGCCTCAAATTAATTAAAATAATTCGTTGAAAACGTCACGAATCTACCAGCTTCCGCAGCTTGTTAGTACGCTCTTGTTGCTTTGAAAACATTAAATTCCAACGGATCTGTGTGGAGGATTTCACCGTTTAATTCTCGGAATAAATTCGTCACACGTCGTGTTTTGACATATGACGGTGCTACACGATAAGCAGATATCCATATAGCCATACTATTTCTGCACCAACTATTGTAATAGAATACCCTTCACATGTTAGTGTTGTCATCATGGCAGAGTGTATAAATAAATGCCCATACGGGTTGGTTTCCCGATTTAGAACATTCAATAGTGTTCCGTACGTTCTTAACGTGCTGTAATTTACAGTGAACGCTGCAGTGCTCAAGAACGAGTGTTTTTACTCTTTTGCACTTTTATGGCCACGGGGGAAAAATTCATTGAAATTCCGGAGTAACGTAGATAAACTGTATGAAACTGGGAAGATACACCCAATTAATGTAATTTATATTATGTTTATACGAAAAATACGCCCCAGTAAATAGTTTCACGTTACATTGAAGTATCTTTTAGGAAAATTGCTCCTTTTAAAAAGGCAGTCTTTCTGTTTAGTTCCACTGAGCAATACGTTACTGTAGCTGTTAGCAGCAAGCATGTTATTTTCCTGTAAACTCTGTAATATCCACATTTTATATGGCCGTTCTATATTAAAAGTGGATATTACAGAGTTTACAGGACAGTTACAAGTAGCTACTAAGAATTTTGAGTTGTGCCGTGCTAGATACGTCACACCCATGACGTCAAACACGTAATTAAGCTTAGCGAGATGATTCTCTGGGCGTCGCTGAAAGGCCTAATGCTCATTCAATAATTAGAATCATTATTATTATTATTATTAAAACATCTTTCTAAGTTAGATTAACTCTCATGGAAAAGTCCTCATGGAACAAATCTAACTTAAAGAGATATATTAATGATTGTAATGACTATAATTATGTAAATACATATATTTTATAGTCGCGAATCATATTTTCATCAAGATACAACCTGATACTGACCTGAAAATAGCAAAAAACGTAAGAATAATAGTATTAGGGGTGGTTTATTTCGTGCTAATTTTTACTCTACCTATTTATTTTGTTTGAAAAATTGAGTTTTCTATTTTTAGTAAAATTGTTAATTTTATTATTTTAACAGACTGATAACCACTTGTAATAACCGTAATGTCATAACCTAATCGCCACTCTGTATAAAACCATAGCCAAGCAATAAATATTAAACAGTGCATAGAATATAATACACTAGATATCGCTCATTTCCCGTTTAACAAAGATACTTTTATATGGGAGCAAGTATTTGGTATGGCATGCACGATTCTGTCGGCGATATAACCACGTAAGTGATTGCCTAGTCGTGTATACGTAGGTACACTATTCCTCGAGATTTTCAGGAGCACTTGAGAAAATGTTGATGCGGGGTCACGCATGCCGCCGTGTCGAGGCATGTTCTGCAATGAACGCCGCCGACCGTGTGATGAGCTGGACGTGTCCCCGTGATACCAACAAAAGGCTTAAAGCTATTCTAAGGAGGTTCAGATTTGGGTGAAATGTTACGCAAAATTAAGCAGGAAAACTTGAACAAGAAATTCAATAAATTATCCTATGCAAGAGAACTTTTTCAGTGAAACGATTAAGTGTAAGTTTATGAACGTTTTGTGCTTAATGGACAACCTTATGGTTCCATTATCAAGATCCGTTTTATTTTATTAGGTTTGTATCTTGTATTTGTCATCAAAATAAAACAAGCACTGCAAAATAATCCAGTCAACCGGGTTTGACGGTTTGATTATGGGAAGTGCGTGAACATGGGTACCATTTTGATGAAAAGCTAATTATTATGTTTCTCATATTTATGCGCTACACCTTCTGAGAAACATCAGTAAAATTGATGCGGATAGAAATGAAAATAAGCTATACATTCAGTCTTCACTGATCGCTTCATTATTGTGAGAGCCCATCAACAAAACCTTTGTAGACAATTAGACATGTTGCAGCGCAGACGTGGATTGTTGGAAGTTCTTCCACACAAACTTGTGTAGATTATTTAGTTTACTGAAAGGCTTGATGGCTCATAGTAAACTGTGCAGACTTGGCTTGGAGTGAAACCTCGGAAACGGACTAGTTGTAAATAAGGCAGCGTACACACATATAACTGCGCTATCGTCGCCAGCTCTGTCCGGCTGTGTCGTTTTTGCGCCGGAACTGTGTATGAGTTACTGAGGCCGCCGTATCCGGTAGCCCCAGCCTTTTATTATTTAACATACATGAAGGTATTTCGTAGTGGACAAAGTTTCAATAGCCGAAATAGGTCAGACCGTTTTATGGGATTCTGCTTTTAAGACGCTCGTCCATTTATAAGTAGGTACTTATTGGCTATAAGATTCCTTATGTAATAAATGCTCAACTGGTTGAAATAAATAAAAGATACTCGACGAAACAAAAATAGCCAAATTTGATTTCATTTATTGTGCATTGATGTAGTTACCCAAGTCATACCATATTCCTTAAAATTGTCGTTCTTTTGTTAGCTGACTCTACAAAAACAGTTAAATACCTACTTACATAAAATTTATGTAGATAAAATCTTTCTTTATTATTTTATTATCTTCATACCTTTAGAATAACAAAGTCATAGATGTATAATAATTCAGTGGGTTCGTAATTCAACTGTTGAATTTGGTTTTTCGGTGAATAAATTGAAAGAGATCATAAAAGAATATTATTTCGTAACCATTCTAGAGTGTGGCAGTTCTTTATTCTATGCTATGTGTATATATTATATGATTGCATTTAGTAGCTCAAATAGTAATCTGCTGTATTGGATTGATTACATTAATCAGAATGCATTGCATTATCATAATTTCAAAAACTTTGTTGGCTAACAATTAATTCCGTATTAACATCTGTTTAATTACATAGTTTTAATGAAACTGTAAATTGTCGTTTTACTTGTGTTACAACAAAAAAATAAATAAAACGCGGAGTATCAAAACTCTTCTCACCAGTGATAAATAGGTACACAGTTTTCTTGTAGTTTTATAAAAACGGTACTGTTACACAAGACTATAAGTAGTGAGTAAAGTGGCGAAAACGGTCCGCAACGAGCGTTCTAGTGAGATCATTACGCTGGTGGCCATTTGTATAAATATCTGTGGCGGAAAAAGTCGCGGCCGGATTAAGTTGCGCGTCGTACATTATGAGAACATCCGCATTATATTTCACTGAGCGGCATGAATTATGTGCTGTTGGACCGCGCCACTGTAAAGCTACTTTGAATCAGGCGATGGAAAATTCCTTTAGTGGATGCTACGAATTTTTCCCCAAAGGCAATATAATTAGTGAGGCTTCTTCATAATCCCTTTCTTGCTGTATTTGGCATGGCCGTATATAATTTATTTTGTATTTAAAATAACGCTCGCCGGCTTTATTTCGCTAAACAGAAATTGTCTTATAGAATGTTTTTTTGAGGAATTCGTGGGTGACTGTTATTCTAATTCTGCCACTGTTTTTTTGAGAATATTAATCTTCCTGTTTGTATTGTATTTTGGTGAAAGGCTAGTATGTCCACAAAAACAAATGAATGATACTTTTTTGATAGATTGCCGTGACTAGCTGAGTTTGTCTACTTGTATCGAACAATAACCTCTGATTTTTACGAAACGTAGTGGTTATTGTTAGCAAAGTTTCATAAATATAGCAAACGTCAATGGCAGGCTGTCGTATAATATGGGGTTAACTTGAATCGGTTTTCAAGAAAAAGTAACGGTTGATCAAAATAATGAGATGTGTTTAGTAATAATGAGATGAATTTAGTAATAATGAGATGTATTTAGTAATAATGAGATGTATTTAGTAATAATGAGATGTATTTAGTAATAATGAGATGTAAATATTTAGTAATAATGACATGTATTTAGTAATAATAAAAAATATGGTCTTCTAGACCACATTTCGACCATGGCGGCCAATCTCACACCGCCAACTTCCAAACTCCGGGATGTAACTAAGAAATTCCTTACGGATAAACCCAATAACACTTTGCCCGACCTGGGAATCGAACCAGGAGGTTAATTGCGTAACACACTAACAGTAGGAATGTCATCCATTTTAACAGTTTAACAACATTCATTGCGTTATTTGCGTTGTTGAGCAGACAAATTCGAACATATATGAAGCAATGGATTAGCAATAAGTATCCTTCAAAATGATTGAGATTGTGATTGATAGATAGTGTATTACGCAATTAGAATACAGCCGGTCGATTCTGTAAAAATCTCACCGTGAAAACTTAGGTGAAGTGAGCGTGGAGTGAGCTAACAATAGTGTCAATTCCAAGCAAAACAAACTCACATCACCTAAGTTGTCACGATGAGATTTTTACAGAATCGACCGGCAGGACTCCACGCTTGCGACTACGAGACCAAGGGGGCAGTTAGTTCAGTAATAATAGGTAAATACGTTATGCAAGTCGTACTTAAAGGATATCATTTTGAATACGTTTTCCTGTGATCCTCTTTACACTCGATTATCTTTGGTGTTGAATACCTGCGGAATTCAAAGATTCTCTTTAGCAAGGCGATTACACTGTGTTGTTCGAACGAGCATACTTCGACGGAAACAAATGAATTGTCTCCCAAGTATTGGCGAACGGCCAAGCGTTAAGACTTTTTATCGTTTTTATTGAACTTATATAGGTACTTTAATGTTTCTGTTCTCTATAAGTAAGTAAGTTGCGATTAACAAAGAAATAATCAAACAGGTACTCTATGTAAGTACAATAATGTTTCTTGTGAGTACTAATGTAAGGTTAATCTCAAAATAAGATATAGGTAGGTCGTTTTACTTCCCCAGGGTGTCGTTATGGGTGATCGAGGGATTTTGTCAAATGGAGCGATAGGTTTACTTCTTAGCACTGAGCAGAACAGTTGAATGTCAATCCGTGCATAAATAGAATCGTTCCACGTTTTCGAAACTTTTTTTGGTCGCGAGCTCACGGTTCTCGAATTTTAATCAGAGCAATCAAACAGGGCCTCAAGTGCTGCAATAGTGTCAGAATGGTCTATCATAGATTTCATAATTGTTGATTTTGACAAGTTTGGAAATCTACTAATATAATGGCGTCATTATGACTTTCCAATGGTGAACCACTGACACTCCATTGAAAGAAATGGCATAGAATGGTAATCATGTATAATGAAAAACTTGGGCGGTAATCCGCTAAAATTTTGACAGTTCCTTTGATCTGTGACCTACCATTACAACGTCATGGTGCAGTCATTGCTTTTAATTCGTTACGAATATCGTATAATTATGTTCTGTGCCATTGACCGACCAATGAACAACCATTATGAATTTAGCAGAGTACGAACTTTTAGCAAAATGACAATGGGATGGTGGTGGGATCGTGTTGGAACGACGAATTTATAAAAAATAGCAGACTGGGGCTTGAATTAGCAGCCTACTGGGGTAGGCTGCTAATTCAATATCTGTGCTGCTAGTCCACTCGGATGAAGAGAATATTTATGATGATTTTTTGTATTCGAGCTTGTCTCGCGAGGTTGTCGACATGTGGGATGTGGACTCAGCGATCATTGTGCCGATAGTCGTGACAGCCAATGGGTTAATAGCCAAGAGCCTCAACCAACACCTAAGGAGGCTCTCGTTGGGCAGCTGGACCAAGGGCTTGATTTAGAAAGCGGTACTTCTGAACACGGCCCGGATAAGAGGTTCCTCTCTCTGGAGCCCTGACCGCCGGTAGCTTGGACTCTGGTCCCGATACAGGTGGGCTACTATCTTTTATATATTTAAATGTTTTTATATTCTAATATTTAAAAATATAATTTACTTAATGTGTTATTTAATGAATTAAAGGAGATAATAATAAATAATTTATTTTCAGGTAACAAAGACCCATAGACCTTAACCTAAGTATACATAATAATATAGTAACAATTTTGTTAATAAATGAAACTTAATAACTATGTTAGTATCACTAAGTTGCACTGTCTTTGACAGCCCCGACGTACGAGTTGTAGGTCGCGGGTTCAAAGTTCAAACCCAGACAGGCGCTTTACTTTGTGTAATTTATTTAATCACCATTTCTCTCAAAAACGGCGAAGAAAATACGTCGTGAGGAAACCAGCATATCTTAGGACCAACAATTCGAAGACATGTGACATCTACGAACTGGGCCCGCGGGGTGGATTACGGCCCATTCCTTCTCACAGAGAGGAGGCCTGTGTCCCAGCAATAGGAACGTTATAGACTGATCATGTTATTCTTTATATTAACGGCTTCCTTCTTCTTATGCTCATTTCGGTTGCTCAGTTCGCAGCCAAGTGGAGTTTTGTCTCAGATTTGTTTTGTAACCTAATTGTAGTGATTTAAGTTACGCGGTTGCTAAAGTAGCCAGCACAAAGGGACTTAAGCTGTGATATAATCTTAAGAGTGGCATTAAGTTGGAATATTACAGGCACTATTTCTCTCCCCGATAAGGACACTGAATTGTTTAATTTAATTTATTAGAGTCTTGAGAGATCTCTACGAGGAAAAAGGTTTAGATAGTAATATGGGGTTGATAACTGTATCGTATGAGAACGATGTGCCTAAGTGTTTTGCTTTAGCCTGAAAACTTATCAGCTATACGACCCATGAGAGTGTTAAAAAAATGCTTGGGTATTGTTTGTTATTAAAAAAAAAGGTGTATAGCCGTAGGTACACACAGCTCCATGAAGTGATTACCCCCCCAAAAGACATGTGCGTTCAAATCCTTGATAGACCCAAGTTGGTTTTTGTATTTTGCAAAACATTTTATTTTAATTAATGTATTGTTATGAATAAATAAGTTCAACTTAGTATTTATTTTTAAAAATTCTGTTTTTATTATTGTTTTTATCAATAAAACGTTCATACTTTTATTATTGCGAAAATGACGAGCAATAATAGGGTTAACATCCTCTAAATAGACTGGAGGTTTCAAGACCGCTTGCCGTGCCCATGATTGGAAGTTCAAATCCTAGGCACGATATGTGCTTTTTGTTCATTATATTATTTTAATATATTTTTACCCGACTGCGCGACGCAAAGGAGTGGTAATGTGTTCATCAGCCTATGTATGTATGTATGTATTTATGTATGTATGTATGTTTATATGTTCCTTTGAAGCACTATACAGACCAAACGCCTTGGCCGATTTTTATGATTCACACGTTAATCGATTCCTCTTAGTCCGGCGAGTGTCACTAAAGACATGACGTTAGTGAAAATTTAATATGGCGACTACTGGACGCCATATACATTTTTTTTTTTCAAAACTTATCAAGTGGGGTATCAAAATAAAGGGTTTTAAAAGGTGATTACAAAAATATATACAACATACATACTTAAAAGCAATTCGAAGTGACAAATCGCAATAAAACACCTACCAAGAACTAAATCGTCTGCGAAATCTTTCAAAGGGAATCACCAGTTTCGGCTAAGCGTGGACAAGATGCCCGGTAAAAAAAAAAAACAACCGACTTCCGAAAAACACTATAAAGTGAAAAATAACTTTAATTTCGGAAGTCGGTGTCTTTGGATTTGTATTTTAGTTTTTTGCCACCGACTTCCGAAATTAAAGTTATTTTTCACTTTATAGTGTTTTTCGGAAGTCGGTTGTTTTTTTTTTGTAAAAAAGTTTTTATTTTTCACTTTTTAGTGAGTCAGTTTGTAATTTATCTAAGTTACAATAGCCTAATGTCAACTGCTTATCACCTTTTACAAAATATTGCTTTACCCGATGCAGGGACGTTAATTGTTGAGGAGTTCCCATAAGCCAGGAGAACTGAAGCTGTTTGAGACGTCACCATCAGCTCCATTTCACCATTGAATATGGTGGAATGGAGCTTGTAAAGAGCATAAATTGCTTAGCAACCATATTAAAGTAATCGCAACCCGTGAAATATTTGTCATTGAGTAGTTCCGATAGCCATCTGTGGTCTTTATCATCAGCTCCACTTTACCAAATGATGATTTTCGAGAGCAAATGCTCAAAAAAGTATTTTCCAAATCGGTTCGTAAATGACGGAGTTATGAAATATGAAAAGATCGTTAATGTAGATAAATTTTTAGGTTTTTGTTGATTTTTCAAAAACCGCTTGTCCGATTTCGATAAAATTTTTATGGGACCATTTGGGAAGCATACCCTTTCCAACAAAAAAAGGATTTTTCAAATCGGTTGGCAAGCGACGGAGTTATGCGCGAACAAACATAAAAAAAAAAAAACAAACATCCGAATTGAGAACCTCCTCCTTTTTTAGAAGTCGGTTAAAAATATTTTTACTAAACAATATTATTTATTCTAAATGAAATGTTTTTGCACATCACATAGTAGCCAGGTATACGAACAAAAAGTCGAAATAAAGAGTATTTAAATTGTATCCTACGGTTAAAAAGCATAGCCATTTGTTTGACGCAGTGTTACCAGCAGCGGGGAAATAAAACATCAATTTCAGTCTGTAATCGATTAGATAATCAACAATTATGGCAAAAAAAAAAGTGTTTGTCTGCAAAACGAGTACCGGTCAATATTGTATGAGAAGATTATACTCAGTTACATTGTTTTAAAATAAAACAATCGAAAACGTTATTAGTATTGTGACATATTTTTTTTAGATTAGAAATACGGTTCTATAAATCGATTATTGTCAGATTTTTTTCCTGGCAACTCCTACTGTATCGCTTATAGAGATGATCGATCCTGTTGCTTTGTATCGATATTCTGCTTCGCAATGGCTGATTTTGATCCGAGTATCGATATAAAATCGCTTTTTAAATTAAACTAATATTTTTTAATATGTTCGCCTTTAATTCCATCCAATTTCTTACAAACAGACAGACAGACAGACAAAGCGGAGTCCCGATTTTGCCCGAACTATTTTGCCAATGTCAGTTGTGATTGAGAAGAGTGTTTTTGGAAAAGAACGGCCCGCCTTAATACCTAGTATTTTTCCTGAGATTTTCATTTTTTCTCTTTTAACTTTCACACACAACAACCTTTATCAATTTACTATAGTGGATCGTATATATAGTTGCATCGATTTGAAAATCAATCAAATCCTGTTTTACCGACCCACTTGAGTATCGATTCATATCGAACATCTCTAACGTCAAGTGAAATGACGTCTGACAACTGTAATGTAACAATGAAAAAACCATTCGCTTTGTTTTCGTGCACTGTGGATGTTGTTTTGTTTTCTCGCTGCTTCGAAAGTTTGTTTTTCTTATCAGATTATATCAAAATACTACTGGCAAATAATATATTATAGAAAAGAATAAGCTTATTACAAAGATTTTACCCGGCAAGGTTCCAATTTTTCACACGCCAGTTGAAGCATATTCTTGCATCTTGCTACAACTTTATTATGATATTTACTTTCCTATAAATAAGTAATTTTTGAAATGCAAGTTATTTATTAATAATGATCTTGTCCACGCTTAGCCAGATCACCCTAACAAAGTGAGCAATTCCCTTTGTAAACTAAAAAGCTGGAAATAAAAAAAGTTATTTAAAAAAATCAAAAAACCCGACTGCGGTGTAAGTTAAAAGAAACTGAAAAGGTAAAAACAAGCCCATTTTAAATTAAATAAAAGTTGGAAGCAGGCGGGACCCATTTGAATTTGAAAATACAATAAAAATGATGTGGGTCCCGCCTGCTTCCAACTTTTATTTAATTTAATTCTATTTTGTGTCAGTAATTATTTATAAAAAAATTAAAAATCAAGAAAAATAAAATACTTTATTAATCATTTAATAATATTTATTTAAACTATGATCTTATTTTACAACAAAGATTTATACTTATTTTGATAATTTTATTTACAGATATGTATTATTATACATATTTTGCCAACTGACACAAATGGGTCCCTAGACAAGTCTTAGTGGCATCCTATTAACGCAAACGATAAAATAGGAAGCGGTAGAAATATTTTAGATTGACATAAGCTAACGAAATGTCACGTGACCTGTCATGTCGTCTCAGGATACAAATTTGACATTTGACAGTCTGACAAGCGACATCGAAAGAGACAAGCGTTTGAAGCGTTTGCAACTTGTCTAGGACCGTTGTTGTCAAACGTTGTAGTTATAACTTGAGTTGAGGGTATGGATTAATTTTATAAAGACAACGTAAGTAAGTAAAATTAATGGATAGCCTCAAATTATAACATCTATCGATTAGACGGACCTAAAGATAAAATGACTCGGACGATAGTAGATAACATTTTCATCGCAATTCATATGGGCTCCATAGCTAGTTCGTCAAACTGCCGCACGAGTATGAGTATGAAGACGTTCGGTGATGCGATGGTTCGAATCCGAGTCGAAACAATGAACTCTTTTTGAAGTATTGTATGTAGCAGTGTAACATTTTAAAACTTGAGGGGTTAGCACATACTGACACTGTGTGTACCTATCTAGTATACCTACTATCTACACAATATACATAAATTATACCTAACTTAACCTCTCCTTTACTTGACATGACACATCACTTAAAGAAAAGAAATATCTAAGTACTTTATGTTTTTTCACTCAGTTCCTACGTTAAGTAGATAGGTAGATGTTACTTAATGCGTTAGATACTCGGTTGCCAGACTGTATTTTCTTATATTTTCAGATTACTTCAGAGAAAAGCTCTTGGAGTCAATTCGAGTGGTACGGCAAAAGCTTTTTCTTTTACACTTTCTAAGAGCATTTATACGATGTAAATGCTCCTGTACATTCAAACGAATATTTTTATTTCAAGAAAAAACACATTGCTGAAATCCCACACAACAATATCGACAGTAGGTACCACAACGATCCCAGCTTGGCTTATTCTGCCAGCATTTATTGCCTGTTTGCGCGACAAACCCCCGCAATTGCAACGAAGATTTTAGGGTTTCACAAAATGGATTCTTCTTATCCCACCAATGTAACATTACAGCTCTCCGAACAAGCAGAGGGAATATATAATGCTGCGTAAACACCGAAACAAAGTGTAGATAAATCTTTCCAAAATGTTATGCGGCTGAAAAGAAAAACGGTTATGACGAGCGTTATCACATAGCACGCGATGAATTATACCAAACTGAAATAATGCGGGCAAACCAGTTGCATAGCATGTGTCACGCCGTAGGAATAAATAATATACATGTTAATAAAATACCCGTAAAAATCCAACTACATAACTATGTTTAATTGGTACGTACATATGTTGTGTTGGTGAATGTGGAATATTGTTGCCTTAATCGAATAATGTTTAATTAAAAGAAAACCGGACATTATTCAATACGGAGCAACAGCAGGCTGGTAAAATTTTGATCTTTAATTTGATAAACTTTTAACAACTCTCACAACTGTAACTGACAAAATAATTGGTCTTTAGAATTTATTTTTAGAAAGAAGAAAAATTAAAAAAGCTTATTTTCTTTTAAAATATCATCTAATTAGCTCGCAGTACTGCTATTGTGTGAGCGATTAAGAAAACAATTTAATATGATGTTGTGTATCCTTGCTCCATATAAGCTCCGGGGATTTTAGAGAGCTTGCTCGGATAATTAGGAGGAACGCTAAAGACGACGTTAATAGATCTGTAAGATTGATGGTGCGAGCACAAAGAAAAACACGAACTCATGCATCAATCTGACAACCACGACGTTTTCCCACAATTTTGGTTGACGTCCGATCCTGTCAAGACATTTCCCGGAGTTTCTGGAAAGTGAAAGCATATAATAAAGTTATTAAGCAGTTCCGATTTTACCAACTGACGTAAACTTGGATCCATTTTAATTATTATGTTGATGTGAACACGTGTCAGAATGTAACGTTTATAAATAGTTGGCCCTATGGCATATTATGATCTATGGTGTAATTTGAAATTTGAAATCCTTTTCATATTCAATGAATGAATACGAAATGTACCTAGGTAACTACGTTCATTTTGAACTAAGTTTCTCTATTTTTAAAAGCTATTAAATAAACTTCGTCTTGAAATTAGGTTGTTTTAATTAACAAATTTTGCAATTTAAATCTGTACCACCTGCACGGCTGCATACATACCTATTATAATAACATATGGATAATATTTTTGTGTTCACCAAAAATCTAAAGGTACATCTATGTATGCATTTCTAAAATATTGATCTTAAACCCGTTTATATTTTATTCTTGCCCGAAAAATACTGATCGTGCACCAAATATTCCTGAATGTTTTTCATTCAACAACTAAATTAATAAATCATATTCCTTTTTCGTGAAAGTTTGCAACACAAGCGCGGGAGTGTACCTGACGCTCGTTGGGAATCATGTACCTAGAAATTCTGTTCAGAAGGATGTTAGCGTACCCCACTTTCTGGTTGAAATAGGTCGAATCTGTCCCAAAACCGAATCGGGGCACCCCGACTCCACGTAGTCTTTTGGCTGCTACCCCGAGGGTGTATTTAAAAATCCGGAGGCGCGGAGGGAGTGCAGCCCCCGCCCGCTGTAACAAAGCATAGGCACCCGTGCGAGCCGTAGCGCCTGAGGCTGGTCGCCGGAGGCGACCAGTAAGCCGAACCTGCGGAGGTGAGCATGGGTGCCTATCCTTTGTTACGTAAGGGCGATGGGGCTGCACTTCCCGCAGCGCCGGAGACGTGCAGAAGCAACTTTGTATTGAAAACTAGTGTTTTGAGGTTAGGTTACAATAATTTGTTTTTCTCAAGAATGGTGCGTCCTCGTTTCATGGGAGTGGTACCAGGGGGAACGGGGCTGGTACCACTCCCATGAAACTCCAATAAAGCTACATTGGACATTAATTGGTGTTTGATTCAAATACATTTTGCAGTTTATCTGAAGTAAAACTAAAAAAATAAATGCTTGTTTTTAAAATTAGGTGTATTACTATTTTTACAAATTTGCAACAGTTGTTAAATAGATGCTCGTTATGACATATTTTAATGAACATATTTTGGTGCACATTCAGTATATTTGGTGGAACACAGGTAAAATTAGGTAAATGAAATGGGAATAAATTGAAGTACGTTTAAATACCATCCATAACATATGCTTTTTACTGATACTTTTGGGTAGGTATAACTTTTCTACTGAAAGAAAAATAGGTTTATTTGTCACAGATACGATACTTGCGGCTGTTTGATAGGTTTTCAAGGCTGAACTTCACCCAAACTTATAGAACTTGGGTGAGTTGAATGATGGATTTTCTTTTTCTTTTTTTTTAACGCTTCCCTAGTCGCTGGATAGATGGCGCTGAACTTGGTAAGTTACTGCAAGGAACGGAAGTTACATAATTTTTTTATTAATTCACTTGGATGTAATTTTAAGATCGTAAAACGAAAGCAAACGAAACTGTCACTCAACGAGCGTATATGACGTGACGCAATGTTTTTTTTCCAAGCGTTTTGACTTTGGCATCTAGTAACATAGTCAGTTCAACGCCATCTTCAGGGTTCTTGGGAACTATTTTTTTTTTAAATACTGAAAAGAAAAACCTCTCATTCCGAATCATTTAAAATATAGATACATACCTTTAGCGTGTGTGTATTCGCTGGTTCAGCTATTGTTGTTATACGCTTGAAAGGAATCCTAGCGGCATAAAGCTATGAATGTTTGATTAATGTTTGATAATTACACACATAAATAACACCCACGAACATCTAGGCTTGAAACAAAAGTTTGTTAGCTCTGCAAGTATATGTGCCCATGCAGGAATCGAACCTGCGACCAACGATGATGACGACCAAATACTTCCTACTCACGCAGGTACTATGAACGTTAGCAGTAAGAAGTTGTGGATTTCATAAAGAACTTCCAAGGGGTCTCCCTTGTTTCACCAAAAAGAAATTGCCAAATTATCACTTCCGCATAAACAATTTTCCGCATAATTTCATTTGCCAAATTATTAATTAGCAAAAAATCTCTTCACAAATAACTGTAACCCAAACCTAATGTTTGGCAAGTGAACGTTTAAAACAATAACTTGTTTACCAACTACTTAGTACTTTTACCAATTTTTATTTAGTCAAATATTTCAGTTGGAATAACTCATTTTACGCAAAATAATATTTGCCAAATACTTATTATCGTCAGTTTTCGCAGTTTTAAGGCAGCCATTTCAAGCATACGATCTAACTTTGAAGACGTTTTATTTCAAGGGTGTTTTTTCGACTTGGGACAAATTCTAAACAGGTAATGATAATATTAATATTAACTATTCTGGTAGTATTTTTTTTTAGTTAGTAGCATTTTTTTAAATAATTAATCTCGTCTAACTAATTCAGTTTCGGGTAGCCTGTTTTTTTCCATATAATCTAGTCGTTTCTGGCGTAGGAGGTCACAGTTTTAACCTAACCTAACCTAAGCATTTTTAAAAAAATAATTAACCTCGTCTAACTAATTCGGTTCTCGATAGCCTGCTAAAAATAATCTCTTTATTCCTTATTTTTTTTCTATATATTTTAGTCGTTTGTGGCACTCGCCGGCCGCAGCCGCGGCACCGCTTGCTTCGCTCAATCGGCTCGTGCGTAAGGAGGTCACAGTTTTAACCCAAGCTAATCTAAGCATTTTTTAAACCTCGTCTAACTAATTTGGTTCTCGATAGCCTGCTAAAAATAATCTCTTTTTTTCAAATTTTGGTCGTTTCTGGCCCGCCGGCAAAAAAGAAAAAAAAAATGGATAAAGACGACAGAATTAATCGAATTCCAAAACAAGCCTGAATTCTCCGAAATAAAATTGCTAGTGTCCATTGCAAAAAATTTAAAATTGTAAGTTACAAATATTTTGTATTAAATAGGTAAATGATTATTTTAAAATAAAATTGCATTTTTTAATTATATAATTCCCAAATCTTATTCTATATCTTATTTTTGCCTTTATATTTTTTGTCATAACAAATCATTTCACCAAACGTTTATTGTCTAAAGATTGTTTGCTGTAATAAATCATTTGATTAAAGACCAAATGCCTAAATGAAATTATCCTTAATAATATTCTGCCAAGTAAAAATTTTACCAAATGAAAATGTGCGTACTAAATCATTCCAAATATTGTATTGGTATAAATAAAGGTTGCCAAAATTTGTTTGGGTAGTGACATTTTGGAAAAATCTTTTTGGCAAAACGGCAGGATCCCACTTCCAAGAGTAGAAAGTAGATAGCATTAGATATCTGTCTATCTATATCTATCTCGATACCCACTAAGAGCTGACAGTAAATAAAAGTCCTCCAGACCGAATTTCGGCCGTGGCGACCAGCCTTCGGCGCGTTATAGTGCACAAGTGTGTGCGCAGACTCAGGTGCACTCTTTCTTACCGCGCTCTCATAGATAAACCTCAATGACATAAGAGCTGATAGTACCTACGCTACGGTACCAACCGAATGTACTGCCAAGTCAGGCCTTGTATGTGCCTATTGATTCATAGATTGAATCCTACATACGTCAATTAGGTGTTAGAATTTCGAGCCTATTGGTATTTTTAGGGTTCCGTAATTCCTACAAGGAACCCTTATAGTTTCGTCATGTCCGTCCGTCTGTCTGTCCGAGGTTTTGCTAAGAGACCGTTAGTACTAGAAAGCTGTAATTTTGTAGGGGTATGTATATCAATTACGCCGGACAAAGTGGTAAAATAAAATTTTGGAAAATATATTTTTTTAGGGTAGCTCCCCTACATGTGAAGTAGGGATGAATAGTTTTTTCGTAGTCTACCCCATCGTGTGGGGTATCGTTGAATAGGTCTTCTAAAATGACTTCGGTTTAATTTTCGATTTAATGCTCCATTTACGAAATATTAAACTTTAAAGTGCAAATTTTTGTCCTCCCGCTCCCCCTCTAAAAGCTAAATTGCTAGCTTGAAAAATCTGGAAAAATTCACGATGATAGTGCATTTTATGAACTTTAAAGAAAAACTATAGCGGTTAAGATAACATTATTAGTTTAGCAGTAATAGTCGTTGAACTTGGGTGTTGGATAATTTTGTACCAAATACAAAAACCTTAGCATTAATCCTTTAAAGTGACTAAGATGAAGTAGTTGCTTGTATAAAACGGGTAAAGACATGCATCGAAAAACCCTACACTGTGCGTGGCCTGACACGCACTTGGCCGGTTTTTTATGATTATATTATCTGACTTAGTTTATTGGTCGGTCAGTCGCTCCATGTAAAATACTGGTATTCAACTGCATCCGGTTAGACTGGAAGCCGATCCTTAAATAGTTGGAAAAAGTTACTGGTATAGTTACTTAATTTAAGATTTATTTCAGGAGCTTCAATAATAATTAAAATAAATTACGTTTCACTTATTTTAAACGTAACACGAGAAAATTAGGCGATTGATAATCCCATTAATGGAAAATGAGAAGGACTGTTTACAAGCTAAGATTTTAATACTCAATATCTTTATTGCTTTATTTCCTCCGTTACTAATATTGTTTGAAGTATTTTGCAGTGTTATCAATCAATACAGTAACGCCTATGACATCGGTAAGAACTCACTGTGACATTAAATGAGCCTAAAATGATTTATGTGTGGCGAGATAAAAACCAAGCTCTCAATATATCAATCATTGTTTGATGGTTACGGCCCATCTTCAGCTCTGTTTCTATTGTCTATTGAACGGAAAAATAGGGGAAATACTTGAGAAAATTGCTCCTGAGATGCAATATAAAAAAATAAAGTCGTGAAGGACTGGCCTCATTTGTACTCATGTGATCTCCGGAGGGATCGTTTTAGGTTCGATGTAATTAGATAGGAAGCCATTCTATTATTGTGTTATTGATGCTCATTTTTTTTCCTGTTGATAGGAAAATATAGGGGATAACCATCCGTGAGTATAACAAAGCAATGTCTACTTGTTTATTTGGACTACCTATACAGTGTATATGTCTTGAATTATGTGCTGGATTCATGGTAACATGTTGCACGTCAATGTCTCTGCTACTCTGTATGGAAAACGAATCTAATTGGGTACCTACATGATATTGATACATGGTCATCCATACAAGCAGGGTACTTACTTTTCATTCCGAAAAATCAGGATCATTTCATGCGGTCGGAACAGGCGGGCATTTGTAATAAAAGGGTTAAAGATTTTCCTTTAAACAACAGAAAGTAAGAGCTACCAGTCAGCACTGCTTTTAAAAGCACTTGGCTCGCACTTTACCGTCAAGGTACTTGATTTAATTTATACTCCCAAGAAAATTATTTCCCTCGGCTCACTTCATATTTTTCTATGGATCAAGCATTTTACTAAGATCAATTTGCTTTCGCAATTTATGTTTCAGCTAAATGATTTAATTTTTATATAAGTAAGTAAATAAACCTGAAAATTAAATGTTTTGTGCGCGTAGGTAGAAAATTTGTTGGCAAATCAATTTACTTTCCGTGAGAATACTATAAATAAATTAAACTGATAAAAGTTCATTCGTGCGAAGCTTATTTATTAAGACTTGTCGTATTGAAATAGCAAACAAGGTCCCTAATTAATAGAATGACAAAATAAACAAAATACGTGCCGGCTTTCATTAAGGGCTCGACTACCGCAATCAGTCTTTGAATGTGGAGGCTTTGGTTGTCGCTGTGTCGCCCGATGTATCGGGTTCTTTGACCTTGCTGTGTTTAAGTATTTTTTACGTTTTTAAACAATAATTAAGTTAGAGAAAATTGTAATCCATACTAATATAATAAATTCGAAAGTAACTCTGTCTGTCTGTATGTTACCTTTTCACGCCTAAACCACTGAACGGATTTCGATAAAAATTGGCAGAGAGATAAATTGCATCCCGGGGAAGGACATAGGATAGTTTTTATCGACATACCTCGCGGTCGAAGCCGCGGGCGGAAGCTAGTTATATATAAAATCTCTTTTCTTCTCAAAGCTTGGATTTTGCATTGGATTTTGTTTGGTCCTTAATTTTTTTTTTTGTAATGTCAAAATAATTGCTTTTTACTAGATACATATACGGAAGTGTATATGATACATAAAACAAAGAAATCATTTTATTAATTTTTATCTATCTGTCTCTTTGTTCCGGCTAGTTTCCGAAACGGCTGAATCAATTTTGATGAGACTTTCACTGGCTGATGTTTTAAATTAGGCTATTTTAGAAAACGATTAGGGATCCGCAATAAAAAAAAATATTATTTTTTATTTACATTATTTTTATTATTATAAAACTTGTGACAATTTGTTTTCCGACAAACATGTTAACTAAGTCGCGGGCACAGATAGTTGTTACTAATAACGGATTAAAGCTTTAGTATCAATGCTATCTAAGCTTTCTTTTTTTAATGTATAAGTATCTCTTATGACCAATTATAGGCATAGTCATTGTTAGTTCCATGAACCAATTTGAAAAAACCGCTTTTTCTTAGGTTAATCTGACGTTGAACATATTATTTATCCATCGTTTTATCATTTTCCCAGCATATTTTCCATCTTAAGGGCTGATTTTTCAATCATCTGATAACTTTATTCGAAGAATAATTTTGAAATTTTGACAGTTATTTCATACAAAAACTGTCAAACGTCAATTGTATTCCTCGAACAAAAGTTATCTGGCGATGGAAAAATCAGCCCTTAGGCAATCAGTTGTTTTTATTGCACAATCAAATTGATTTGCAGCAGCAAATACTACGGACGTATAAAAAGTTTCAAAGTGATCGTCAACTGACTTTATGCTTTCAGTGCTTCATCATTTTCAGTTTTCTTTAGCTTGTTTTTCTCCAAGACGGCGCGAATCGACTGAAGTCTGCATAGAACTATGAGCCAACATTGGATTTAATACTCTAGGTATTAAATCCATTGTGGTTTCCTTTGGGATACCAACTATGACCAAGAGATTATTGTGAGCAGAGTGTAACTAGAAATCCGTTTTCCAAGAGTGGTGATTGTGGATATTTTCCATGTTAGCCTTTGTTATGTGTATAGAAACTTCATTTTCAGCTGTAAATGTTTATAACCTGATTTAGTCGTAATAAGCCGTGATCCCACTGCTGGGACATAAGGCTCCCCTCCGTGATAGGGACTGGGCCGTAAGCCCGTAATCCACCATGCGGCCAGTGCGGGTTGGTAGATGTGACATGTCTTCGAATTTTTGATTCTAGGACATGCCGGTTTTCTCACGATGTATTCCTTCAAAGTTTTGCAAATTATTTCATCACCACTGATGAAATAATTTATACAAAGCAAAGAGCCTGGGGCCTAAAAAGTCCACTTTGGCAGAATCATAAAAGGATAACATAATGGACAGTTAAAGGTTATGTTAATCGTATCAAATTCCATTGGTGAAGCTTTTTTCAGTTATTTATTTTTGGCAGTGCTAAAATACCAATCAATCCGACCCAAATCCAATCACAATCTCTTTGATTATACCAACGTAGTGCAGCGAAAATAAGAAAAACACGGACTGTTTTCGCCATATTACGATTCATAATGTTATCCTTTTATAATTCTCCAAAGTGGCCTTTTTAGGCCCCCTGTCTGGGTTCGAATCGATTTGGTTGTCGTCTTATATTCCATAAAATAATTAATAGTAGGCAATGTTAAGGATCCACATAGTCTAGTGATCATTATGGACATGTTAGTACGAAAAACAAAAACTATTAAGCATTAAATATATTTATATTTTGTTACCAACCAAGTCCTTACGCGCCTCTCGCTACCACTTTCTGAGCCGAACATTTTAAATCATACCAAATAATAAATATTGAATAACGCTACGACTTCGAACGAACGACTAAAGTATCCTAATGATGTCTCCAAGTTATTAATTTACGACGTAGCCGAATATAAATCATAGAGATATCAGTTTTACGCTTCGTTGTTTTACTAAATGAGAACTATCTCGTGTTCAGGTAGTTGGCGCAGGTCATTAGTGTCAAATGTCTTGAGTTGGCAAATTGCGGAAAAAATCGCGAGTAACGGCCGTGAGTGAGGTACGAGTAATACTTACTATATTTTGGCGTGAACCGTTTTACTCATTTATTCTTACTTGTGTAGGTATACGTTGGGAAACTAGGTTAAGTCTGAATAAATGAAATAAAATAAGCTTTGTGTCGATCTCGTATTTAAAGAATAGGTTATTTATTTTGTCTGGGTTATGTGATTCTAGTTTTATTTACATTAAGCACCTCTTTGTACAGACGCCAACACATCAAGCTACCCGAAACTGTCAAATTTTCCCAATCAACTTTGAACCTTACTATGTTTTAGCAATAAAGTTGAAAATCTATTAAGAGCGTTTACGCCGAACGGCATTTCATACAAACTTTCAAGCCCTTATTTTTCGAAATGAATGAACCGATTTTAATGAAATTTCATACACATAAGCAGGATACAAAGGTCTAAAAAGTTAGTAGAAAACATTTTCGGAAAATTGTATTACAGCCAGATTAGACCGATTTTAATGTTTCCATAGAAACAGAGATTTCCAGTTATCTTTTTTTAAATAAGACATTTCGAAAATGTTTTCTACTAACTTTTTAGACCTTTGTATCCTGCTTATGCGTAAAAAGTTTCATTAAAATCGGTTCATTCATTTCGAAAAATAAGGGCTTGAAAGTTTGTATGAAATGTAGTTCGGCGTAAACGCTCTTAAAGAAATTTGACAGATTGTAGTAGCTTGATGTGCTGGCGTCTGTACTAGAGAACGATACCAGACGGCTAATTCTGGTAATTAAAAACGTTCAAAATCAAATCGCAATCTCATCTCAGCGACAATGAATGTCAAAAATGTAGCGAAATTATAGAGGTGTTTTTGACAGATTGAGACAGATTAGAATCCTATTTTTGACTAATAAGGTTGACACTTGTCGTTTATGTTAAAATTAGATGTAGTAAGTGAGACGAGAACGAATGTATTATCCATACTAATATTATAAATTCGAAAGTAACTCTGTCTGTCTGTATGTTACCTTTTCACGCCTAAACCACTGAACGGATTTCGATAAAATTCGGCAGAGGGATAGATTGCATTCCGGGGAAGGACATAGGATAGTTTTTATCGACACACCTCGCGGGCGAAGCCGCGGGCGGAAGCTAGTATAATATAAAAACTTTTCTATGAATTTAGCAATAAATGTTTTCATGGGTAGTTAATTTACATCCGTCGAATTTTGATTTATAAACACATACTTATTCACATCTTAAAATTCTTACAGCAATGTGCGAACTTTTTTGATTTTTATTTTATAGATGTAAAGAGGTAGTAACTCCACGTAAGTAGACTTCGTTAATGAGTATTCATTAATTAATTTATTCACTTATGTAAATAATAACTACTTATTTGTAACATCCATGCTTCCTTACTAATATTATAAATTCGCAAGTAACTCTGTCTGTCTGTCTGTAAGTCTGTGTGTTACCTTTTCACGCCTAAACCACTGAACGGATTTCGATAAAATTTGGCAGAGAGATAGATTGCATCCTGGGGCCTTCCCCGGGATGCAATGTCCTTACATAGGATAGTTTTTATCCCGATATTCCCACGGGATCGACACTTTTGCAAGTGAAATCGCGGGGCGCTGCTAGTTAATATTATAAAGGCAAGGAGTAGGTAAACCTCGGAAAATAGACTGTTATTATTGATCGTAGATTTTTCTCAGCCACTGGGCCTAAAGAAGATTTGTCAAAATTTGTCTGCGTAATAAATTTCATCGTTCGCCAATTATTTATACCGAGACAGGAAACTGAGACTCGCCCCCCGAGAACGTTTTAATTTATGGATACTTTAGACCCAGACATTGTTCTATACTTCTTAAAAATAAATTTAAAATGTGTGAATATGAAAATTCTGCTAGAATTATCTTGTATGGATCATGTTCGGAATAATGGTATATAAGAGTACTTACATAATATGTTTTATGTCTTGTGTCATTAACCTTAGCATGTCATTTCATTGCGAAAACCACAATACTTTGATAAATTGGTAGGATCATGTATTTTGAGTTCAATAGCCATAACCTATCATTTTAAAAACCGGCCAAGTGCGTTTCGGGCCACGCACAGTTTAGGGTTCCGTAATAGCCCGGATTCTGTTGTTCTTTATTCTGAATACAAAAAAATAAAAATTTCATATTTTGTTTTTCAATGCAGTCTTTACCCGTTATAAACAAGCAACTACTTCATCTTAGGGCTGATTTATCCAGCGCCAGATAGATTTTACTCCGGGAATAAAATTGACGTTTGACAGTTTTTACATGAAATAACTGTCAAAATTTCAAAATTTTTCCTCGAATAAAGTTATCAGATGATTGAAAAAGCAGCCCTTAGTCACTCTATAGGATTAATTCTAAGGATTTTGTATTTGGTACAAAATTATCCAACACCCAAGTTCAACGACTATAACTGCTAAACTAATAAAGTTATCTTAACCGCTATAGTTGTCCTTTAAAGTTCATGAAATGCACTATCATCGAGAATTTTTTCAGATTTTTCAAGTCAGCAGTTTAGGTTTTGAGGGGGGGAGACGCCCTACTGGAACAAAAATTTGCACTTTAAAGTTTAATATTTCGTAAATGAAGCATTAAATCGAAAAATAATTTTAGCAACCCCCAAGTCATTTTAGAAGTCCTATTCAACGATACCCCACACGATGGGGTAGATGACGAAAAAAATATTCATCTCCACTTCACATGTACCCTAAAAAAAATATTTTACAAAATTTTATATTACCACTTTGTCGGCGTAATTGATAGACACACTCCTACAAAATTACAGCTTTCTAATACTAACAGTCTCTTAGCAAAACCTCGGACAGACAGACAGACAGACAGACGGACATGACGAAACTATAATGGTTCCTTGTAGGAACTACGGAACCCTAAAAACGATAAAAATCAACTACGACCAGGAATATATCAGACATTCGAACTTCAAACACGATCAAAGGGTTTAATTCCCCACAAAAGTTCTATGAGACTAGGATTTGAATCTAGTCTAGATTGCTATTTTCTATTGGTATGCATCGGGTCGCAGGTGCAGCCTTATCAAGAGAGCGATCAAAGGTGATGCTCACTCGACTCGTCTGGATCGAAGTTGGACGAGAAATAGTCACGTCATAAACACTTCAGTGCAAACGACATAATCGAAGCAGTTCGGGATACTAATATTAAATTTAGTGGAAAAGATGGATTTTATGAACCTTCGACGCGATCGTGGAACTATGTGACGATATCAATTTTATGTTTCTGGCTTTTTTTTTGAGTCTGGTTTGGTGTAATTTACTAACCTAGGACCTTATAATTTTCTTAGTAGGTAAGCCTTATATGTGGGCTGAAGCTCGTAGATAAGTATTTGTGAATAATGTCGTATGTTTTAGACACAGATATAGATATACCTAGATAACCAACTTATGATTACAAATCGTAAGCCGCCCCTTTCGCGCTCAGTCCTTTGTACTGCTGGCTGGGTAAGTGTGAGCGAGAGCGCGAGCTTGTGACGTCATAGTAGGTAGTCAAAAAATGGCACGCTTGGTTTTCGTACAGTTCGTGATACTTGCGTTATCTAGGTATATCTATATCTGTGGTTTTAGATAAGTATACCTATCATAGGATTTCTAAGGTACTTTTTTTGGGTGGGAATTTATCAAATAACTTCTCCCGCTCTGGGCTGAGCGGGAGGGTGTGTGAGACTTTTACTGACTAAAACCCACTCGTGTTCCTTCAGTTGCCTGTGCCAGGGCCACGGTAGGTAACTCATTCGAACAACCCGCGAGCCTGGCAGGTCTAAGGCACTTCTGGATACAAATATGTGAAGTGAGTGGCTTTACATATAAGGTCACAATGTACTCGTACAGGGAAGTACAGACCAGTCGCTAAAAACAGAGTAAAGGAACCTTTCAGGCAGGCCGCCTAATCTTAAGTAGGTAGGTAATTAAATAAAAACTAAAAAAACAAATGAGAGGTTAAACTAAACAAATTCCAATAAAACTTTCTATTGTAATTTTGTAACATACCAGCGGCTAAAGAAAACTATGTTACATAAAGTGAACATAAATATTTTTTGTAAGTATTATATCAATCCTCGTTTTCCTCATAAGGGGAGTTGTAATCGTGTACGAACACTGTTCAGGTAGGTTCCGCGTAATGGGATTTTTTGTTTTCTCCCGTTTCGGTTCTCAGGTGCTGCTGTTACATTGTTTCCTAAAGAAAAAATCGGAGCAGAGTTTCCGGTATAGGTATGCGGGTAATCGTAACAGTGAATCACCACTCTCTCCACTGCAAAGGGCGCGCTCCCTGCCCATGCGGTACTTCATCGTGGAATTATGACTTTGCTACGTGCCCGATATTTCGGATGAGATAAGAATACCGTTTTATGTGTATTCGTGTCACAGCAGACCGAATTACTGTGAATAATGTAGTTTATAGCATCCCACTGAATGTCCAACTTTGGCTAAACGTGTGCAATAAAAACACCAACAACTTTTAACAATTTGCGCGCCCAACTTTCACAAACTAAATGTTAGCCGCGAATTAAAAATACAAGTGTGAAAAGTGAGTAAATGTTATACAATTGCATCATTTGCGGATGTTATTGAATGATTTTGTGATATTAACAAAAGGTCAGTCATTCATAATTCTAAAATTAATTTTCGTAGTTATGCTACTTTACAAGTGTTCTTCATAGAAACAGGTAATAAACTGATATTAAAATATTTCCATAAGTATCTTCAAACTATAGTTATTAATAAGCAGAACTTTAAATGGTGCATTGATACAGAGAGCAACAAATAACAATAACCCATTGAATTCAAATGTTATTGTATAAGTAACCGAGAAACAAGTTGGTACTAGTTAACTGTTCAAACGATATTAGATTCTATTATATTACGGAACGATGTGCACTATTTACTTCTAGGAAAATAATTCTAGTATCAAACGGTAAGCGGTGAACATCGCTTTCATCTACGACCTCGCAGTTAACCACTTTTTAATGAGTTAACTAACTTAACCCTCCGAAGTTCAGACCTCAGGGGAGGTGTCCAGTAGACAAGGTACCTATTTATGCTCCCCTTTAGGACGGTAACACTTTTGACGTGACGGGGTTATCGAAATACTTCCAGATGTTAATCTTACTGTTGGGACGTACTTATTAGCTATTCAATGGGGCAATTTTCCAGGTAATTTAATCGAAAATTATTGATTCAGTAAGTTTCTATCTATTAAGGTCTACTAAACGGTACAAATAATTACTTATAGTATGTTAGAAGCTCAGCATAATCGGGATAATGTTTCCACTGCTGGAAAACAAGCCTCCTCTGTGTGAAAGAGAGTCGGCCATAATCCACCACGCGGGCCCAGTGCGAGTTGGTGGATACCGGTTTCCTCACGATGTTTTCCTTCACCGTTTTGAGAGCAGTGGTGATGAAATGAAATAAACAAAGCAAAGTGCCTGCCTGGGTTCGAACTCACGACCTACAACTCGTAAGTCAGGGCCGATACCACTGGGCCACCACTGCTGTTAGAACAGTAATTAAACAAAAATATATCTTTCAGATTAAAATAAAATCCTCTGTTTAATTAAATAAAGTCCTCCAGGCCGTATTTCGGTCACGGCGGCCAATCTCAACGGAGACTAGCCTATGGTGCGGGAGATACTATAGTGCACAAGTTTGCGCGCAGACACAGGTACACACCCTCTTCCCTCACTCTCATAGTCCGATGGGACGGCAACCTGACATGACCGGAGAGAGATCAGGCGCAGGCTTTCCGAAGCACGGGGGTATCACACCGCCAACTTCCAAACTCCGGGCTGTTACTAAGGAATTCCTAATGGAAAAACTCAATACCGGGGAAACGAACTCAGGATCCCACGCTTAGCAGTCGCGCTTGCGACCACGAGACCAACGGGGCAGTTAATGATCTGTTTAATTAACGTGTAATTAAACAGAAGATTTTTTGTGATTGAGTCGCTCAGTGTAGTAAAGCCGATATCAGACTCTTCACTTTTTGTTATTTTTTTTTGCTTTTTACTCGAAATGAAATGTTGAACACAAAATGGACTCATTAGTGAACCGATCTAACGATGTTGGATTTCGACATTCGCCATCTTACACTCGTCTATCGAATTAGCAATGCAATGAAGATGAAATGAAAGGAGCACATGAATGTTAATTCTTATATAATTTTGTCGGTGTCGTGTGAACGTGGAGAGAAACAAAAATGAACCCTCTCTCGAGAGATACGCATACGTTTGATATCGCTGTTTAGGCAGGTATCACATTTTCGCCGCGAAACCGCAGTAGTTTCGCCATGACTTGAGGTCAGTTAAACCCTAGTGCTGAGCTCGCTATTTTGTTGCGGTTTCGCTTTGTTTCGGAAGCATCTGTGGCAGTCGAAAAGTTTAGAACTCGAAACTATTTTTTTTTGTTGTAAAATGGATGTTGATTTTACGGAAAAACTAATCTACGAGGTGCGAAGTAGACCGATCGTATTTACCAAGTCGAAATCGACGACATTTCGCTTCTACTGACTCTCATGGTGTTCCGCTACTCGAATCGCGACATTACGTATAAGTAGTAGATTAATGTTTCCTAGCGGAATTCGTTAAGTGGTTTTCCATCATTATTTTCGCGGCGGAGCTGCGGAGGTGTGCTAAGGCTCTAGTAAGAATTAAATAATCGTTATTGTATTTTTTGTGGCCAGTAACAATCCAGAAAATAGGTGTTAGTACATACCTGCTAGTTTTTATTCTTCAAGTAGCAATAGTATTAAACTTAGTACTTATTAGTCTGCAGATTCGTCTGATATTATCGATATACATCTCCCAGACTCTCATATTCCAAGCTGTATCCAAGTTTACAGATGCATATAAGATATTGAGATGTTTTGCTTGTGCAAGCAGGCTATCTTTAAACTCAACATATTACTGGTGAACATTGCTCCGCGAAGTCCCGACGCAAATCGCTGTGAGGGAAATGAGTGCGAAAACAAAGTTATATTTTATATATAGTATAGTAGGTAATGTTTGTATACTGAAAACAGAAAATAATGAAAGAGGTATTTAGTTAAAGATGAGATGTTACTCAATTGAACGAAGACTAAAGATCAGACGACTTTCTAAAACATAAGATAGGTAGATATTTAGGTAATCTTTGAACAAAACATTTCTACATGCTTACCTATGATTATTTACAACTAGCTTCTGTTCGCGACTTCGTTCGCGTGGATGTCGTAAAACACCACAATTTACTAAAATAACAGCCACATTTTTATAGAACTTCCCTATATACTATGTTTGTAGTTTTGGTCGCAGCAGTTATAATTAGTTATAATATGCCTGCGTTCTTGCATATACTACCTAATGGCACAACACTGATAAAAAATCAGCTGTTGCCTACATTTATGTCCGTATAACTCGTCAAAATGTAGGAAACAGCTGATTTTTTTTTCGCGATTTCAAGGTTGGTCCCGTAGTAAAAGTTGTTCATAATGATGAGCACAATGACCTCTTAAGAGGTTGTTAATGTTTTACCAATAACCCTGTATAAACTACCTATAATACCTAGCTGTTCTTATATTTGTCATTATGGTGTTGTTTTTTAGCTCCAGAAAGGTGATGATAATTATTAAAACAAGTGAAAAATAAAAAACTTTTTTACAAAACAGAAACACCCGGCTTCCAAAAAACACTATAAAGTGAAAAATAACTTTAATTTCGGAAGTCGGTGGCAAACTAAAATACAGATCCAAAGACAAGTTAACTTCTGTTGTTTTTTTTTTGTAAAAAAGTTTTAATTTTTCACTTTTTAGTGGGTCAGTTTGTAGGTAATTTATCTAAGTTACAATAGCCTAATGTCAACTGCTCAGCACCTTTTACACAATATTACTTTTCCCGATGCAGGGACGTTAATTGTTGAAGAGTTCTCCTAGTAAGAACCAGGAGAACTGGAGCTGATTGAGAAGTTATCATCAGCTCCACTTCATTGCATCGCTCTTCATGTTCGGGATGTTATATTCAATTAAAAGTTGGTACTTATTTTTTAAATGTTAGGTACCTATGCTTAATTCACTTGTAATAAAAATATGATTTATTAGCATTTTCAATGTCAAATAACAGCCGAGGGGTTAATTGTAGATTTTCATTGTAATAGTAAAAACAGAGGGCCTAAAAAGGCCACTTTGGCAGAATCATAAAAGAATAACATAATGGACAGTTAACCGTCAAATTAATCGTATCAAATCCCATTGGTGAAGCATTTTCCAGTTATTTTTTTGTCTGTGCTAAAATACCAATCAATCCGATCCAAATCCAATCCCAATCTCTTTGATTACTTGTACCCACGTAGTGCAGCGAAAAAAAGAAAAACGGACTGTCTTCGCCATATTACGATTCATAATGCTTTTATGATTCTTCAAAGTGGCCTTTTTAGGCCACCAGCCTACTTGTTTTTTCTGGCCGGGCACTTTAATTTTTGGGTACGAAATGAATGATGTCCTTTGCAAATAAGTACTGATTATTATATTTTATTATAAGTACCTACATAGAACGTTCTTGGAACAGCTTATTAGTATAACGAAATGTAAAAGATTCGTAAAAAATATCAAAGGTAACCACTGACCGAATTTCGATAAAATTTGGCAGAGAGATAGATTGCATCCCGAGGAAGGACATAGGATAGTTTTTATCCCGATATTCCCGCAGGATCGACACTTATGTGGGCGAAACCGTGGGGCGCTGCTAGAATTTAATGTATACCTATAGAAGACTAGCTTCTGCGTATGTTGATAAAAACTATCAAAGTCAAAGCATTTATTTCAAATAGGCACATAAGAGGCACTTTTGAACGTCAAAAATTACAACAAAATAGAATTGATTCACACAATGGGCCTTATAAGAAGGCTAAAAGTCACCCAAAGCGCAATGGAGAGGGCTATGCTTGGAGTTTCCCTGCGTGATCGAATCAGGAATGAGGAGATCCGCAGGAGAACCAAGGTAACCGACATAGCCCGAAGAATTGCCAAACTTAAGTGGCAGTGGGCAGGGCACATTGCTCGCAGAACAGATGGCCGATGGGGCCGAAAGGTTCTGGAGTGGCGACCGCGTACCGGAAGACGTAGCGTTGGAAGGCCTCCCACACGGTGGACCGATGACCTTGTGAAGGCCGCAGGAACCCGTTGGATGCGGGAAGCACAGGACCGGTCGAAGTGGAGGTGCTTGGGGGAGGCCTATGTCCAGCAGTGGACGTCTTTCGGCTGAAATGATGATGATGATGATGAGAATTGATTCTAGTTCTTTGTCCTGGATGCAATCTATCTCTCTGCCAAATTTTATCGAAATCCGATCCGTGGTTTAGGCGTGAAAAGGTAACATACAGACAGATAGACAGAGTTACTTTCGATTTTGTAATATTAGTATGGATAGGTTTACTTTCCGCGTATTTCCTCTGTTTCAAAACACTGTTTCTACTTGATTACAGTAACTTTTGACACTTACTTGTGGAAGTAACGGAAGCTGTTCATTAAACTTACAACGAACGTGGGTAAGGTTTTAGTTTCTCCCCTGCAACGCCAGGGTAGATCAGATAAGATTAAGAGTGAAAGGCTATTATTTTAATGTACCTATGTAGCTACCTGTAACATTAATAGACTTCTACAATATTAGAGTGGATACGGAAGCACAAAATTTTGACAGCAATGGAAAGTTTTCCAGTGCCTAATATTAGGTATACTCTAACGCCTTTTTTTTCTTTGTACAAAAGTGTACAATATTAAATAAATAAACTGTAATTTCTGTGCCTCGTCTTAAGATATTACAGAGAACCGGAATTCATAATGGAACACGACAAGCAATTTAGATTAAACGTTAAAATGAGTATGTATTTACTCCGACACTGAATTATTCACGTATCATAACGGTTTGCAGAATGAATGTAAAGTTGAGCCGCCTAGGCGCGCCACAGACAAGCTCATAACACAAACTTACGTCACAAGTGCTCTATTTTTCATTTCAGTACAGAATATAAATAAACAGGCGCAAGAAGAACGATAACAAAAGGAGTTTGAGTCTCGTACTTTTGAATTTGAATATTTAATTTATACCGAGCTTAAAATTCGTGCAGGCGGCGATTTAAAATTGTATCTTGTTTGGGGATGACTGTATATAATCTACTAAAATGGGTTCGTCTCTGTTTACTGTTTAGTTTGCTCTGTGAATAAGTTAGATAAGTGGCGAGAGGGCCGGTGCCTTTGAACCGACGAAGAGCAGTAGTAAACAAGAGGATTTAATGGTTATGGAGCAGTCGGTGGCGCTAAGTGAAAATGAAAATGATTCCCGGGAGCCCGTTAACTCCTCCGAATAATGACGAAAATTCTTGCGTTCACGTGTCCCTACCGTTTGTGACCTGACTACACCGCTTTTACGATATTGTTACGTTCATTGCCCTTTTACATGATGGGAATGGACTCCATTGGTCTATTTTGTGGCGGCTGATCGTCTCTAACGTCGAGGATGAGTGGCTAGCCACTTTCGATGTCACTTGTTCGATACACAAGGTGCTTGTTCTGTGCTTACATGAATTACGAAAGATATGGACCGGATAAAACTTAACCGGGTTTGTGTGTTTAGTTTTGTTTACAGACAGCTTTCTTGTTCACGTGTTTACAGGGGAAATGGAATATTGAAATAACTTCTTTAAGGTTGCATTCCGTACAGAAAATATAATTGGGTAATAAACGATACTTTTTACCGTCTGTTTTCCTGTGGACACGGGAAATAAACAAAAATAATAAAACGTTCCAAAATCAAAAATCAAAATCAAAATGTTTTATTTCACATAAACCTACATGGGCACTTATGAAACGTCAGAAGCTAGGTGCACGGTTCCAATTGGTCGTTTCCTATGGAGAAGAACCGGCAAGAAACTCCATGGTTACTCTTTTTAAAAATAATTGGCTTTTACAATGATATGGGACGATAGAAAAATATTTCCTTAAACACTTACTAACACTATTTGTTGCTTAGAAGACTCATTAGTAAATTATAATACCTACGAAATATAATTTAAGTTATCTTGTTTTTTCCAACGTACTTACTTATCTAACACGTCATTAACCGCTTCCTAATGTTCCACGTCATAACCCTTTAAACTGGTTCACATAGCCCACAACTCGTAGCAGTGTCTGGTAAACAACAGAAATATTCATAGACGTTTCAATCTGTATAAATCTAATGTTAATATAACACAAAGCAGCTCTGGTAATATTATTTGTGAACACAGATTGTTACAAATAAGTCCCTCGGGGTGGTTTGGGGTTGTAGTGCCGCTCAATATTATGTAGTTTCGATTTTAAAAGCGTTCCGCTTTGGAAATAGAACAGTATTCAGCTTTGTATTATATGTAGGTACGTTCTTGTGATAAAATGTAGAAAAAATGTAAAAGTTGTGCAAAAATGCTTTTAATTTTTCTAATTAAGTATGAAAGTTTTAATAACTTGAGGATTGTAAAGTTCCTTATTAAATAATTATTGTTTACTGAAGTGGTTTAAAATGTATATGGAGGTATAGGGACTTGTGAAGAGTACCTATAGAATATAGATGAACCGAGAGTAAGAGTAGACAGAGATGATCAAACCCCGTCCTCAAGTGACAGCGCTTATAGTTTCGATTTCGATGCAATATTGAACAAAGCTATTGCAATTTATCGAGCAGAAGTACAAATGTGTGATAAATTTTGATAGTGTGGAAAAGGGAAAGCAAAGCCCTTGCCCAGCAATGGGACATTACGGGCTAAAGAGGCAGTACTATATATCAAGAATTAACAGTTTAAAGCTCTACTCGATTCGATTTCCACTGAACAAAATATAAAAATCACAGTAGCAGTGTACGTGTTAGTCGATGTGTATCCAGCATTATGGGGTGCCTCCAAAAAGCGCCCCTGAGCCCGCTTCCAGCTTTAAGCATCCAATCTTTGCCAGCCACTCTTAGCAAATCGTTCCGAGGTGTCCTACACTATGCTAGTTTAGATGCCAGCCTCACTCTCCACCGGTTTTGTCTAACAATAGTCGAGTCTTAGAGCTTGCAAGACCACGTAGCCTTTTATCGGCCATGATTTTCTTTGTTGCATCTTACTTTCAGGATTTATTGTCGCAGAGTATTTCTTGTCTTGTGTTCAATTAAATGTACACTTTATCTCGATTGAACTCTGTGAAATGCATTTGCTATTTTACTCTCAAACTATGAACCACTTTTGGAACATTACGAGTATTAATTACGAGAAAAATCCTAAGGACTCTATTGAGTTTCTCCTTTATTTTTAATAAACAATTTACTGGTTACAGTAAACATGGTTTATGGTATTTATAACTTAGGTAAACAGAAAAGCTCTGCTAAAAATGTTCATCGGTTTTCGATGTACCTATCCTTTTAATTACATTGAGTTACAAGGTTATACTTATTATGAAATGTTTTCCAAATAATAAACACTTGAACACACACACACACATAAACTATAATATTCAATTACTAAGCTAAAGCTATGTGTAGATTGTGTAGGGTTTGGCGTCATAAATCATTAGCCGTCAAAAAAGATGCCTCCAATATGATTTGTGGCTATCCAATTATACTATCTTGTAATTTTATCTGTATTTTTAGGGTTCCGTACCAAAATGGTAAAACGGAACCCTTATGGTGAGACTCAGTCTGTCTGTCTGTCTGTCTGTCTGTCACAGCTGGATATCTCAAGAACTATTAATGCTATCAACTTGAAATTTGGAATAGTTTTAGATGACGATGCTCAACTATTTTGCAAATAAGAAAGAAATAAAAATATATGTATATTTTTTGTACCAGGGACTGAAAGTCTGAGAAATTCGAAGTGGGGCTACTAGGGCATGTGGGGTATCATTATGAAAGAACGCATTTTGCACATTCTCAAACATTTTTTCTTTTTTTTAGGTCACATAGTTTTCGACTATTAATGAAAAATGTAAAAAAATACCGTTTTCACCCCCCCTTATCTCCGAAGTTTCCAAAGAGAAAAATCTGAAATTATTCTATGTGATAGAAGTTTATGTAAAGAAGGAAAAATAAATCGAAGTCTCTAAATAGCACACGTTTTCAGAAATCATCAACAAAAGTTACATTAGTTCCACTATCGGCCAGGAGATGGTGCTGACATAAAACTGCAATATTCTTCACCGCAGTGCACAGTGTTAAAATACTCTGACGATAAGAGGCCTCGCCGATGAAAACAAATTGTGGTACGGAACCCTCGGTGCGCGAGTCCGACTCGCTCATGCGCGGTTTGTTATTAGTGCTTTGGGTGATTTCCTATCGACTACTTTTGTGGGGTGGTGATTAAGGTACAATTTAATGTTTTCACTATTATTAATAGGTAGTTGGATGCCGCTGGCCACCTGACCTGATTTATATGCAGACTGCCCTTCGTCATGTCTCACAATCCCCTCAGGCGCAGACGAGCTGACCTATTCTTAACTGGGCACACACGGTTAAACTGCTGCCTAATATTATTAGATAACAGACTTGCGAGAAAGCTCCTGGGGGTCGGTGGTTTCTTAAATGAAAAAGGGGTTGGGAGGGGGTGAAGCCGGAAAGGGAAATAAGCAAACTCGTAGCTTTGAATTTACGTAAAACAAGGTAGGTTAAGTCAAAGTACGGATTTAAACGTTGACTCTTGAAGTTAAACATGTACTCGACTGCAAATCTAATGTTTGACTTTTTTGTTTAATGTGGAAACGTCACATTTTGATTCGTTTTGCTTTCGCTTTGAACAAGTATATGCTCTGCTTTCTTCATTATGTTAAGAGCAGCAAAATAAAAAATGAAATGACGGTGTAAAGAGTCGAGCCGTAATTTAACTAGAACGAAAAGAAGGATGGAATTCACAACAGAGTTCTAAAAGTTAAAAGGAAGGAAGCACTCCTCCGGAAGTCAATTTGTTGAAGTAGAAACTTACGTGTTTCGCGGCGCTAATGTCTGACCAACTTCTAAATCTAATTATTTGATTATCAATTCAACCTTTCAGAATATATGTCAAGCTTTGCGTATAAGCATGACTAATGTCTATGTTAATATTATGAATGACCGGAGTTTCTTCTTCAATATTATCACTGCGAGGACGTCCCTCCCTACCTCTAATTGCATGTTTATGCAAATTCGTATTCCCGACTTTACTATCTGTTTAATATTGCATTCCAAGCATTTTTGCGCAAGTATTTATTAGGAAGGATGTGAGTGTTGAAACAGCGCTGTGTATTGGTAAACATTTCTAATTTCTAATACTTTATGTAATAATTTTACCAATTTTAATACTGAATTAAACATTTATTTATTTTTATTTTATTTATTTATTTGTTAATTATTCAACTTGGTAAAGTAATATGTGAGTTTGATTTAGGTTCTAAGCATTTCTATATGTATAGGTACTAATAAAGAGTTTGTTTGTTTGAACGCGTTAATCTTTGAAACTTCCCGTCGGATTTGAAAAATTCCTTTGTATTTTGATAGCCCAATTCTTGAGGAAGGCTATAGGCTTTTTAAAATCACGCTAGGACCTTTAGGAACCGAGCAAACAGAAAAAAGTCAGAAAGAACGCTAAGCGAATCCGAAGTAAAACCGCGCGGGAGAGCGATGCGACGCGAGGGGGTGGGTCGGCGTAACAATAAGTTTTACGCGGACTAAGTCGAGGGCAAAAGCTAGTATGCGATTTTGATTTGTAAATACCAACTTTTAAAACTTTGAGAATTAAGTCATAACGCAATGTCGATTTGAACATTGATGCCTTAGATAGATGGTAGGTACTTTATTTATTTCTCTCTTCTATTTTATTTACTTATAATAAAATATTTAAATAGAAGAAAGAAGAAGAGACTAGCAAAATGATTTGTAAAATGCAATAAACAAACAATAATAAAGAATATTCCAAAAAAGAGTGTTTCTTGGAAAAACCAAAACTTTAAATTCGGCCCAAAATGTAAGTTTCTAATAAGAAAAGGAATTTCAGAAATACGAAGGGCGACAAAATAATTATGTTTTTACATTGTTTTAGTGAATAGCGTCGTCAGTTGAGTTATGTAAATCACTTGGATTAAAAGTTATAAATGATCCATGTGCCAACATTCTTGTGGAAACTCGCTTTTCTCTAACAAACAGTATCTTTGAACTACTGTCTCGTACATATCGATTTTTACAGTAACATAACCTTGTATAAGTTTAAAGGGGCTTATCAAGCATCATATTTCTATTCTTACGAGCTTTCGAAAGTAAACTCTTTTCGAAAACAAGCTCTAATATAAGCATACTTTAGATTAGAACTATGAGACTCTTATACAGTACCTAATATTCTAGAAATATGCAGCATTTTTAAGCAAGTGCATATTTGAATTTAAGTCGTGTTACGGAGAGTGGTATAATCCCAGTTTATAAGAGTTAGTGTTATTACGGCCCGCAGAGACGGCCACGCTTACACTTCCTAGAGGTTTTTAAAGGATTAAAAGCAACCGACCCTGAGTAGGTATCAACTTTGACCTAATTTTTTATGAAAATCTTGCTAGTCGCTATCCGAATGTCAGCCGAATATTTTCTCATTGTGAACACTAGTTTCCTTAGTGAAATTGTTCACGTACTTACCATAAATTATGAACAAATGAATGTTAATTTAGCGATCGTGAAACGACAGAGTGGAATTTTCTCAAAGATTCCCGGAATGTATAAAGAAGCTGAATAAGTACTTAGCTATTTTTCATATAAAATGTATGATTGTTGTAATAAATCTTTTTGTAACAATTATTTTCGCACTGATACCATTCATTCCCGCTTGAGTGCATTCAATAACGCAGGAACGTGTAGTCATATCTAGCGAGTATCCTACAACACCATCCAATTTGAAATAGGTGGCCGACAGTGAGCATAATTGCTTTCCCGCCAACTGTTCTACTTGCTTCACAAATAAACCACAGTTCTGCTTCGTCCGAAAGAATAATCCATATTTATTGATGAGGTTTGAATAAGTGATTTCATATAACGCCATGCGTATTCATGGTTATACATATAAGCACTAAACTTAGACTTAGTCACTATGTTTGTGCTGAAACCTTTACAATCTTGTGAAATTGTTTATTTATTTTATTATTTAAGTATGTACTGTGAGGATCTGATGAGCTCTTCTAAGAAATCAAACACCGTTACAATTTCTTCACGTTTATTTTGACCGTCTTTACATTTTCCCGACTAAACTATCCCTGTTTCATTCTAAACAAAAAACCTCATACAAAAAATATTTGACACCTCGTTCTAAACTTGCTAGACTGTTTGTTCGAATATGATCAGAGCTAATCTATTGCCAGCCTGCGCTACATAAGGTTGACTTTAGCGGACAACCTTTGTTACAGTACACACAGTAAAATGGATGTAGATACGACATATTGGTATTGAGTACAAAGGTACTGCTTCTTGTTTGTTTTATTATTAAGCAAACTCGTTAGCTCCCACAACTCCACAATACCTTACTTCTTCAACTGCTTAGTCTTGGTCAAAATTAAGGTTGTGGTACGGACCATCAAACTGAACAACTTTCTCCATGGGACCAGCATCATAATTGTGAAAAATTATCAGTCGTCCATACATTCGGGTTGAGTAGGACGGTATTGAAGTTTTGATAACTGATTATTTTTCGCGATAGAACAGCTAAAAGTAAAAATATTAGCCAGTCAGCTAGGTGGTGGCGGGGCTGACAGCGAGGGGTGCGAGGGGTGCGGCCCACGTACATTTAAGTATTGCCTTGCAACTCGTGGAGGCTATTTTAATGTATCCCAATGCCTTTTAAATTAAAGTATTGATTTAAAGTTCTGGCAGCTATTGGTGCCGCTTTATTTTTTACTGTTGTATAAAATGTGCACATAGTACGTTCTGTATATGCTGTAAAAATCTTACCGTAAAAACTTATGTGAACTGAACTATTATTCCACCCATTGGATATTGGATACACGGATTGACACTATTGACAGCTCACTTCAACCTCCCTTCACCTAAGTTTTCATGGTGAGATTTTTACACAACAGACCAGGGGGCCTAAAAAGGCCACTTTGGCAGAATCATAAAAGGATAACATTATGATTCATAATAGACTGTTAACTGTTAAGTTAATCGTATCAAATCCTGTGAAGGGTGAAGGATTTTTCAGTATTTTTTTTTGCATGTGCTATAATACCAATCAATCCAATCCCAATCTCTTTGATTATACCTACGTAGGACAGCGAAAAAAAAAAGAAAACCAAGGACTGTCTTTGTCATATTATGATTCATAATGGTATCCTTATAAAATTCTGCCAAAGTGGCCTTTTTAGGCTCCCAGTTGTTTTGTTACTAGGAGTTAATTCCAAGTTTGTAAATTGAGCATACATTAACTAGAATGAAAGAAAAAGGCCAACAGAGTGCAGTCAGTGCAGTGTCGTCAGTTTTTGGCTTCGTTCCCACGTAAAATGTTGCGTGACCGTAATACATACCTACTGTACATGAGCACATTTATCACCGAGGTTTTTCTCAAGCCTTTTATGATCTTTTAAGGCTAACAATGCACTTTCCACGACTCTCGTCGTCCACTTTGTGAATGCACCATTCTAGTTTATTCAGCTTCGTTGAATTTAAAGCGCAGCACGTCATAATTATTATGAAAATAAAATAAAAAACTGTGAGTGAAATGACACACACCACGTCTACATTTTTTATTCGAATGGTTCAGAGAAAATATAGGTACCTAAAATGATGTAGCATTATGATCACCCCACTTATAAAACATTGTAAATCCCCATTTATTTTATATATGATGCTAAAGTAAGGCGATATATGTTTTCGTTTACACACTTAAATAAAGAAATGTTATGGTAAAGGGTGGAATTTGAAAAAGGTTGGTTGACATTTTAATTTAGGGCGGTATGTCTAAACTTCTAGTCATTTTATTTTTGTATTTTATTTAAAAATTTCAATGTGAAAAAGAAAGTCTTCTTTTATACGGCCTTCACATAATATTGAAGTCTAGCTTTTGCTCGCATCTTCGCTCACGTGGATGTCGGAAAATATCCTACGGTAACGTACTACCGGGATTAAAAGTAGCACATGTGCTAATCCTGGTTATAAACTATCTGTGTGCCCAACCAAATCCGTTCAGCCGTTTTTGCGCCAATCTGGAACATACATACTTACATCCAGACAAACCGACAAAAATTCTAAGTTATTATTTTATTATATTATGTAGATACGATGTCGTCTTTCGGCTGAAATGATGATGATGATATGTATTTTAGCGAATTTGACATCATATTTAGAAAAGCGTTGCTACTAAATTAATAATTTATGTTTAGCTTCTTTCTGTTGACGCTTATTAAACATTAGCTTTTTAAATGAAGTTAATTGGTGCGTAAATAAAGGCTCGGAAAAGCATCACACTTTTTTTATTATTACTTCCTTATAGGAAAAGTTCCAGTCTATTTATTATATCTTTTAACTACGTGGCTTTTTGTTAAATCGAGTGGAGAAAATTATGGAATCTTGACTTAACTGTAATGTTGTCCAGAATATTAAAAAATAAAAGCGTTATAATCAGTACAACAACTCTTAACCGTGAACATTTTTAAAATTGAAAATTAATATTCAACTTGCTTGCTAAATGTCAATTAAAATACAATGAGGGCAAAATACGGGTTGAAAAAATTAATCAGTAATAATTTCGTTAATACTGGCCTAGTTTAACAAAACTCTGTCTGCTTGAAAGTTGTACAACTCAGTTATACCTAATCATTATCATTTAATTATTTTCCTGAACATTAAATCCAAATTTTTAGCAATTACAAACACAATTTAAACTCTAGTAGGTACTTCCATAATAAATTGTTAGTTACATTAAAGGTCCTATATCGATGTTAGTATTACACTCCAGACTAAGGTTAACAAAACCAAGGTTAGGTTATGGGCTCAGATGAAAAACAGCAAGAACGAATGACAATGCTTAGCAATAAACTGCTATGACTGTGACTGTATCAGCTTTAGTATCGAATTTTAGCTTTTAGTGTTAGTTTAGTATTTTAGAAATATTGTTAACCTTAAATTAAATTGAAACTAGGTTGCAACCTAGTTTCAATTTAAGTTTAAACTTGTCTGAAATGTTGACGAATTAACCGTGTGTCACTTAACTTTTACACAGGAGCTCCACGTATTATAGTAACCGCTGTCAATGATCCTTAGTATATTTGATCCCGGAAAGTTGCTTTGATTTGACCCCATCAGTTTGCTCAATGTTTTCGGCAAAATCTACGAGAGGATATTTATAAGCGTCTCAAGGACTTTGCCGAAGCAAAGAGCCTTATCCCTAACGAGCAGTTTGGTTTTCAAACTAAACGCTCGTGCATCCATCAGGTCCACCGCATAGTTGAGCACATTAGCGCTGGCATCCAGCGCAGTGCGTCAACAGGCGCTTTGTTCTTCGACATAGCGAAAGCATTCGACAAAGTTTGGCACAATGGCTTATTATATAAGCTCTACCTTCTAGGTGTGCCAGACCGTCTCGTCCTCATCTTACGAGACTTTCTGTCGAATCGCACCTTCCTCTACCGTATCGAGGGCGCACTCTCCCCCCCTCACCCGGTACGTGCCGGAGTACCCCAGGGTTCCGTTCTATTCCCCCTCATATTCACCCTGTTCAACAGTGACATTCCCAAAAGTAAATCGGCTCAGTTGGCTCTCTTCTCTTCGCTGAGGACACTGCCATTTACTGTTCGGATCAGGACTCTATTGCTCGCACTCTCCAGACTTCCGCAAGCACCTTAGGCGATTAGTTCCGGAAATGGACCGCGCAGATTCACCCCCCCGCCCCCTCCCCAGCCCCAGTCTCTATGTATGGCAAACCGATCCCTTGGGGTAAAACCAAATGCTTAGGAGTCATTCTCGATCACCGACTGAATTTCAAAGAGCACATAAAGATGGTGGTCTTTCGCTCTCAGTAGGCTCCACTCCTTGCTGACTGCCCGCAGCAAATTGTCACTCAAGTGCAAATTGCACCTCTACACCGCGGTCATCCGTCCCATCATGACTTATGCTTGCGTAGTCTTCGCACACGTCAAGCCTCGTCAACTGCATAAAATGCAGACCCTCCAAAACCGTTTCTTCAGAAAAGTCACGGGAGCCCCCTTTTATGTCCGAAATGTGAACCTCCACGTAGATCTCAGACTTCGCACCGTCCAGTAGTTCATGAAACGCCTCTCCAAGCGATTGTTTGATTTTGCCATAAAGCACCCCAATCCCCTGATTGCGGCGGCCTTCCGATACACTCCCTCCCGCATAAGTAGGATCCGCCGACCAAGGCATACCCTCACCACACCCGACGACGCCACGACCCTTCTCCAGGGGAGTAGTAAGGCCACCAGTACTCTCAGGAAGTACAAGTCCCGTCATCCGTCCTTCCGCCCTCGCCGACGAGGTCCGTCGCGACACCCCGCCACATGTCCGCCCCGACCCTTGCTCGAGCCAGCCTGCGCCGCTGAGCCTGTAGTTTTAAATTCGTCTCCAATTAATTCCGATTCAGCCTGTCCCTTGCTGTCCTCTCCCAGCGACGCCCTAAGCCGAGGTTCGAACCCCACAGGGGGTGGCCCAGCTGAGCGTGTAGTCGCTTAGTTTTTAAGTTAGTTTTAAGCCCTGACTGGAGGTCTTAATTTATTGAGGCATCCACAGGAAAGTCCGGTTAAGCAGTCGACAACCTCACAGGTTGAATTGCGAGGTGCGATTCCCAAAAAAAAAAGCTTTGATTTGACACCTGCAGCTTTTCGATCTTGGAATATCGATAATGAACTTCGCGATTATGATTTACACTCTGTTATTTAACTTATTAGTTAAATAACACGGCATGGTTCACGTTTATATGGTACATAGATGATGATGATAAAGTGTATAGATGGATGGTGGTGGTATGGTGGTGGTATGGTGGTGGTGTATAGATGGTATCATAGACAGACACTTCAATTTTATTTATTTGTAGAGATTATATGCATATGTAAGATAAAATGAAATACCGTTTCTTGAAATACTTCTTCTTTTTATTATAATAACTTTCACCTTATCGCACTACAAATCTGTGTTAGTCTCCATCTTAAAAACTATCCTCTTACTCATTCGTTCACCCTCTCACTCTCTACTCCCCTTTCACTCAATGATTCGTTCATAAACTCATCACAATGATTCTGTTCGGAAACACTATTAGAAAAGTTTTAACATTTTTATTACACTTATTATTAAAAAAAATACCGTATCGTACGCAAAATACGCGCATTGACGTGGAGTTGCGGACACCAGCCCGTATTACCTATTAGCTACACTTATTATTTTAACATTTAATAACAAAATCTTCACAAATAAATCAAATTGAAGTGTCTGTTTGTAATATCAAAATAACACTTTTATCTAAATGCATATGATATTGTTACCAAAAAACGTACAATTATTTTTGTCTTCTCTCTGTTTTCCGGCTAATCTCTGAAATGGCTGGACTGATTTTGACGGGACATCCACTGGCAGATAGCTGCTGTTATGGAGTAACACACAGGCTTTTTATCGTAGTAGCACGTTCTCGTTAAATAATTTCGCGCGAGTGACGCCGCGGGCAGCAGCTAGTTATATTGTATTATTTTCCTAAATAGACAATGAGCCAGTGGCGAAGGTTCCATACAACTCGATTCCTACCGGCTTCCCTTTGAAAAATGGCACAGTCAGTATTCTATAGACAAATAATATAATCATACTAGCTGTGCCCGCGACTTCGTCCGCGTGGAATAGTGACTTTTCGGGCAGCATATTTTAAATTACATATACCGTCTACAGACCGGGCATTTGCTGTCCGAACCCTCTCAGGAAATTTCAGAACCCAGGCGAATTTCAGTGAAAGTCTCAGACTCTAGTGCTTGAGCTTCACGATCGGCAGTGAGACGTATTTCTCGTTCTTCCTGTGTTTCCTGAGACCGAACATTTGCTGTCCGAACCCTCTGAGAACTCAGACGAATTTCCCTATCAGTGAAAGTCTCAGACTCACGCGATAGTGTATGAGCTTCACGATCGGCAGTGAGACGTATTTCCCGTTCGTCCTGTGTCTCCTGGGATTGAGCATTTGTTGTCCGTACTCTCTGGGAGCTCAGGCGGGTTTCCCTGACAGCAAAAGTCTTAGACTCACGCGATAGCGCGTGAGCTTCGCGATCGACAGATAAACGTGCCTTTCGTTGATTTGAACTCAGTCGATATTCTCGCTGAGTCGAAGTTTCTGCAGCACGAAACCTAGCCTGGTGCAGAGAGCCTTTTGCCTCACGACCTTCCTCAGATTCCTGTGATCGAACTAATCTCATCCTTTTAGCATTTCTGCTACATTGGGAGAGGTTGGATCTTCTTCGAGGCATTCTTACAATAAAATAGTACTTACTACTTAAAACACAGTTATTTAGTAAACACGTACTATCGTAAACAATTAAATTATAAATACTTACAGATTATTATACAGTCTGAAATTATCACAGTTTAAGTAATAAGTGTTAAGACGTGTAAACCAAACGTCATTATCATCATCATTTCAGCCGATAGACGTCCACTGCTGGACATAGGCCTCCCCCAATTTTGGGGGGGTTTGCCATAATCGCCACGCTTGGCAGGCGGGTTGGCGATCGCAGTATGGTATGGTGGTGGAATGCATAGAGAACGCTGCTGCCCATTCTCCGGTGAGACCCTTAGTCGCCTTTTACGACACCCACGGGAAGTAAGGGGTGGTGCTATTCTTCTACACAGACAAACGTACTAACTTTATAAAACAAAAGAATTGCTAGAAAAAATAATTAGGTACTAACCTAAGCTAATGAACTTATACTTAATAAAGAAAATCAAGAAAAGAAATGCCTAACCTATACCAAATACTTATAATATTTATATACAAACCCTAAATACAAATTAAGATAAGTATACCGAAAATCAGGGAAAGAAATGCCTAACCAATAATAAATGCTTACAATATTTATTTACAAAACCCTAAATAAAAATTAAGATAAGTAATACCCAAAAATCAAGGAAAGAACCGCCTAACCTATACCAAATACTTACAAAATTTTAAAGAAAATTAAGAAAAAGAACCTAACCTACAAACCCTAAAATATAAATAAATGAAATATGCAAACAGTCAGTATTCAAGTGAATCGCAATAATCGAATCCAACTATTCGCCTATACTCTCCAGGATACGTGCGTTCACTACGAATAACTGAATCCTTATGGCAGCAGCGCGTTTTCTTTTGAAATGGTCATCTCGCAGTTCAACCTGAGGGGTTGTCGACTGCTTAACCTGGCTTTCCTGTGGATGCCTCAATAAATTAAGGCCTCCAGCCAGGGCATAATACACAACTTAACTACACAATATAAACTTGAAATCTAAGCGACTACACGCTAAGGGCACCCCCTGTGGGGTACGGACCTCGGCTTAGGGCGTCGCTGGAGAGGGCAGCAAGGGACAGGCTGGATCGGAATTATGGCAGCGGCGCGGCTCTCAGCGCGCTTTATACAAGGTGTAACGGAAAGGGGGTATCAACCCTGAAGGAGGTGAATGTGCTCATGAAACTGAACAAATTTCTCCAAAGAACATAGGTCGAAATATGAAAAAAATTTGGACCTCCCATAGTAATAGATTGATAGTCATTGATGTGCTATTACTATGGGAGGTCCAAATTTTTTTTTTCATCTTCATTCACCTCCTTCAGGGTTGATACCCCCTTTCCGTTACACCTTGTATATATAGCCACGGACGCGCAGGCGCGAGGCGTTTACGTACTCAGATAGAATACCTTAACAAATGTTCGCCGTGATTCTTTAAATTGACATAACTTTTTTATTTATGAACTGATTGACATGAAATAAACACTAAATGTTAAGTGAAGCTTACTACAATATATTAGTGAAAACCGCATCTAAATCGAATAAGCCGTTTCTGATATTAGCGTGCACAAACACAGCAGACAAACAGACAAAAAAAATTTAATTACAATTTCGGGTTCGGCATCGATATAATAACAACCCCTGCTACTTTTTTTTAATATATTTCCATTGTACAGACACCACTTTTCTACAATTTTATTATATGTATAGAAGATTAGAGAACATATCTACTCCGGCTTACATCTTACAAAATTTACCCTACGCTACTGCAATGAGGTAACAGAGATAAAAATCTCTCGCTCATTTGGCGTTTGCAAGTGATGACATTAACACGGCGCGGCGGGCGATCAAAAAATTGAGCTTCCATTCTTTTAAGTAAAGCAAACTCTGGCAAAACGCCGAGAAAACGCGACGATCATGAAGACAATATAAAAAATACACAGCTTATAAAAAGTTCGTACATAATGTAGAGCCTGACACAGTACTTGAATATTTTATTATTTTAGGACACATTAAACTTGAGGCCCTTTTTAGCCTCGTTTTCATTCAAAAGCTCATTTATTAAGTTTAGTGAGGTGGAAAAAAATCATTAAACTTGCAAAGTATATGGCTTGTTTGTCATCGGGAGCGGGCGAGGTATCGCGCTGACATTGCAATCCCCTTCGTTACCCTTACCGCGTCAGTAATGCATATTAACATTTTGTAAAGCTAATCATGTATTTTACTCGTCAAGGGTACGAATTTAATTACAGGAAGGCTGATATTACAATTATAATTGTTTGCTGAGTGACTGGCAATGAGGGGCTCGTGGCTAAGTTATAGCAGCCTCAAGGATCGATCGATCAGGTTAAGCTTCACTTGCCGCGGTCGGTCTGTGGATGGGTGACCATCTTGACGTACAGAGATCCCTCCGTGTCTCGGAAAGCACGTTAGGCTGTGGGTCGCGGCAGTCATTCGTCGGTCTTTGACAGTTGTTACGGGTCGTCAGAAGCCCGAAAATCTGACAACCAGTCTTACCAAGGGGTATCGTATTACCTAGTTATTGGGTTGTGGAGGTCACTCACTAAATGTAAAATACTGGTATTCAGCTGCAACCGCATCGATTGGAAGCCGGCCCTAACATGGTTGGGAAAAGGCTAGTCAGATGCTGAGTGTGTTTTGTAAGTGTGCTTTGTTGTAGGCATCCGTTTTTACCCTCGATGGAATGTAGAATATTACATAAAGTGCATATCTACATGATATGTCGTGAACACAATGGTGTTTAATGTTGTGTTTTTTGGATGAAGAAAGGTGCGATGGTGGCTGTCTGTCTGTTAGTACTATTTTTAACGGCTTTTCCCATTTTTTTCTTTTGTTTCTTACCGACTGACTTTTTTTACCGTCTGGACAAAAACAGATTGGGTATAAATGGTGAACGGAGTACAACAACAACAACAAATTTCTTTTATATTCCCAAAAAATATCTACAAATAATACAAAAATTCAACTTAAAGGCACCCTTTGTAGATAAAAAGAGATTTTTTGTATTTATTTTATGTGAAAAAAAACCGGCCAAGTGCGAGTTGGACTCGCACACCGAGGGTTCCGTACAAATTTGTAGGTATGTAACTACAAAACGATTTTCGGAGTTTATCCTTTACTTGTGCTACATGACATTGCGTCTTGCCAAATTTCATGATTAGGTCAACGGAAAGTACCCTATAAATTTTGAATCCCTTGAGAGTGTCGAAATATACGTTTTTTGCGGCATAAACGGCCGTATCTTTTTTTTACGTTAATTTAGAAGTTTGATTTTTCACAGCTTCAAGGGACTGTAGACCTGAGTATATGGTTTTAATTTCAACTCGATACCTCCACGCGTTTTCGAGATAAAGGGTCTTGCTTGACAGACAGACAGACGGACAACAAAGAGATCCTATATGGGTTCCGTACCCAAAGGGTAAAAACGGGACCCTATTACTAAGACTTCAATGTACGTCTGTCCGTCTGTCACCAGGCTGTATCTCATGAACCGAGATAGCTAGACTGTTGAAATTTTCACAGACAATTTTTTTGCCATGTGGGTCGGACTCGCACACGAAGGGTTCCGCCTTCGTGTGCGAGTCCGACTCGCACTCGGTCAGTTTTTTTCCTTTTGACCTCAAAAGTTAGTTAAAAAGAACCCAAAAAATAAGAAATTTCTGTGCTTCGACTCCGTTCAGCTTTTATACCCTGTTTTTGTCCAAAAGTTAACAAAGGTCAGCCGGTATATAGGTCTTATTTGTAGGTACTACTATTAATTATCAACTCCCTAATTATTTAATAACTTGATATCCAACCACCTTTAAGCCGCTCCACCCATAAAATGTCACGTAAAGGCATTAACTACATAAATATATGTGAGTGTAACTTATATGTGTATAGTAAATTCACGCTTGTCTCTCGGTGGGTAGATTCACAGAATACCTAATGTACCCGGTAGATTCCCCAAGCTACGATGTTGGCAAACCTCTTTCGACCACCAAATTAAAAGAGCTATATAGTAGGTAGGTACGTCGCTATGTAGGTAACCACAAAACGTATTACGTATTATACCGCTAGTGATTACTACCAGGCATCGTAGCCTCTGCCTTTACCGCAGTTATATAATATACTTCTTTATTATTTGTGTGGCTGTAAAATAATATATGGACAGAAATATAACCCTCATTATTATGAAATATTTTGTAATATGAAAATATTTGTGCTGAAGGTTTAATTGGACCACATTTACCGATGTTTTTCCCTTTGTTCTTTCTTCATTATTAATACCTTTTTATCGAGCGTAGCTGACATTCAAAGGGCACTTGATTTTTCCTCCTCGAAACAAGAAAATATTTCGCAGTGAAAGTGTGAAATAAATAAATAACAGACAAATAAATAGAAAAGTGCTTCGTGGTTGAACCCCTAAACCTCGCAATCAGTCTACGAATTAAAAAGAGAAGTAAGTCGAAGAAAATTCGAACTGAGTGTGGAATTTTACCGGAAGGCTACCGGAAGCGGTTGCCGCAATCGAGGGGAAAAGTAGCTCGCTCCGGGACGCTTTGACCGGTCATTCGTACTACTGCCTTTCAGAGATTTTCTGTTTAAAAAGTTTTTTCAATCGTAAACATTTCTTGTATTACGCTACGCCAAGTTGTCAGATGTTGTTTGGTTGACATGCCAATTCCTGCTGCGTCCTTTGTGAGAAACATTTTGATTAATGACAGAATATTCAATTCCACTGTCTAAAGGCTTTAGCTGGAAGGCTGTTGATGAATGCATACAATCTGGGAGCATTAACAGAACCAGATCCTCTAATAACAGATCAAGGTTTGGATATCCGGGGTAGAGATGTTGACGGATTTGACGGCAGAAGGCGCTGGCTCGTGCGGATTCCAATCTAGCGTCAAACGGGACGAGACGCGGGCACGCCCCTCCCCCGCACCACCCCGTGCCACCTGCCCCCCCACCGGCTCGGCGGTTCATTATGCAGCCGCCCACGCCGCGCGCCAATCACATAGCATCGCAGCGATATTGCCGTCTCGCTAGGGATTTCAACGATGTTTGTCGATTACTTGGAATACGGATGTTTAGTTCCTTAGTTCGCATGCATAACAGATTCTTGGGTTACATAATTATACAAATTCTTACGGCATTCTGAAAGTTTCTGGATTCTGATAAATAAGACTAGATATAAGACTTACGGTACATTTATTGTTTTTCAAAGTATATTCCCTCGCAATTAATGCATTTTGCATTCGCTGAAACCACTGTACAAAGCAGTTGGACCAGTCTTCCTTAGGGACCTCTTCAATGGCTTCATGGAACGCATTCACCACCGATTCAGGGCTCGTAAAATGTGTGCCTCTAAGTTTGTCTTAAATTTTTGGAAACAAAAAGAAGTCGCAGGGTGCGATGTCCGGGCTGTAAGGCGGATGCGTCATCAGTTCCACATTTGAAGCCTTCAAATAAGTTTCTGTTACCTTAGCGGAATGTGAGGATGCGTTATCGTGGTGAAGGAGGACATTGCTTCGAGAACGCTTTTCTCGAACTTTTTCTAAGACTCTGGGCAAGCAAGTGTTAACGTACCAATCTGCAGTCACTGTCCTTTGATCTGATAGTGTAGTGTCCTGATTTGCCGAAAAAAGAAGCAACCATTTTTTACCAATGCTTCGACTTTTCTTAACTTTCGTCGGCAAATCTTCAAAAGGAAAGACCCACTCTGCCGACTGGCTTTTTCTTTCGGGTTCAAAGCAGTACAGGTTTCGTCACCTGCCACGATATTATAGACAGCCAGTGACTGTCCTCCGTTAAACTTTTTTATCTTTTTATGGCACCACTGGACACGCAGTCGTTTCTGGTCCTCCCTTAAGTCATGCGGTATCCATCGAGTGCAAAGCTACCAAACCTTTAGATGCACATGTAAAATGTTTTGCACTTGGCTCATTCCAATGCCTAACCAATGATATGTAGCGTTACCAAACGGGAGCGTTACCAAACGGGAGTGACCCAACGAAGCAAGAATTTGCTGGCAAGCATTTTGGCAAGTAAGTAATTTTTTTGTCAGTTTCAATAAGTTGTCATACGGTGTCATTATTAGAGTTTGTAACCGCAGTCGCCGGCCGACCTTCACGTACCTCGTCATGGAGATGATCACGTCCACGTGTGAATTCTCCAAACCACGAATACACAAGGCTGCGACATGGCGCTTCATCACCAAATGCCAATTGAAATCTCTGGCCACTCTCTTTTTGACATGAGCCACAACGAAAATCATAAAAAATCATTGAACGAAAATGTTCACGAGTTTAATTCATTTTGATGCGACACACACAATTTTCGAAAGGACGTCACAATGAAAATAGTAGATTATGCACCGAGGGGCTAAAGTTGTGTCTTATGTCACGGGCGTCATATTGAATCTCGAGAGCAATGAAGGATTCGGGATTTAACTCACGAGCGAAGCGAGGGAGTTAATACAAGAATCCTGAATGCAGCGAGGGATTCAAGCTAGCCCAAGGCAAAGACACCTTTAGCCCAGAGGAGGATACTCTACTTTTTACACCTACTGTGAGAAAATAAAAGCCATAGTACGAAAATTCGCGCCTTAATTGCGTCTACCAATAAGTAGCCATCAAGACACGATCAATTCGATTTAAAAAAAAAAAGTCTCTTCTACGGTTTTGTCGTGTGTGTCTATTGATATCACTCTCATAGAAGTGGCGTTGTGTAAACTAAGCTTTATACAGGGCTGGTGGTTTTGGATGATTGGCTGTATGCATTTTGAATTTAGAACGTCATTGGAGACGCTCGTGAAAATAGAGTATTTTTGATAAAATGTGATAAATCGACTGTAGTATAGATAGGTTTTATTATTTATTTATTTATTCACAAAATCCACAGCAATCTTAGCGTAGTTTACTTAAAATAAATTAACTAATGTTACAGCCAATTACTATTACGGTATTACGGCGCGGTACGGAATTTGTTATTATTAATGCCAGTTTTAATGTTATTCCATTCCTTTTAAAAAATGGTCCGTAGTTATCTAATTATTCTTACAATATTATGTCTTCGAAAACATGGCAACGATATGAAGAAGCAGTTGGTATGATTTTGTAGGAAATCGAGAATATCATCCACGCGTAGTAAGGGTTTCGAGAATAGCTTTCCTCTTTCTGGCACCAAAGGGTGTTTGTTAGTACTATACTGCCAATTTAGCTGAGCATGTGAGATTCCAAATTCAAATCACATTATTGACCAGCGGGTCATAATGAAATCCAGTACAACATTATTGACCGGCTGTGCCCCCAGCCACTAATGAATCACTTTAGGTTAAGGTTGCTTGACATATAATTTGACATTTTCGAGCAGGTGGTGTGAAAAACAAATTTAATAACAGTCTCGCAAATTAAAAAGTAACATGTTCCCAAAGAGTTCCATTTTCGAATTCCATAATTGTTTTTATTCTCCTAATGTAAGTGGCCAGATCCAGAAACTTTTAGTATGCCTCACGTATTGTCTAACTATTCAAAGCCTTGTGTAAAATTAATTCATTTGCATTATCTTAATGGTGACGAACTCTACCACACTAGCGCGTTACAACAATGAAAGTTAAATTTGTGTAAAAAAGTAAACTAATCTCTGCTGGGAGCATCAAGATAATTTTACGGAGTTTTCGTCATTGAGCGTTATCGCACCGAGTGTGGCTCCAATGTACCTGCTTTTTGACGTAGTACTGAACCCGGTAGCAGCCACGTAATACTGACGTAGCATTGAAACCGGGTAGAAGCCGCGTAGCTGCGGCGTAGTTTGGAATTCGCGTAGCAGCGACGTAGGCTGGAATCCGCGTAGCAAATGCGTACAGGTCACGTAACGTCGCGAAGTCGCTGTGTAGATTAGACAATTACCAAGACCGGATTGTATCGAAGAGACTCGCCTTTGTACATATACGTTACGTACGTACGTGCAAACGCCAGCGCCTGGACCGACGCGCGACGCCAGACGGGAAGGCCACTGATTTGTGGAATAAGTGCTTATATAAGTATGTGAAGATCCATTTAACCCTAAATATCAGTGATGAATGAAGACTCATCCATCAATTATTATATTTAGGGTTATCTGTATTTTCACATTAGTCGAAGTATTTCTAAGTATTCCCACCTCGAAACTAAAGGCACCGGAATATCTTCAAACAATACTAGTTTCACTAATGACGTGAATCCGCGGCTAGTACAAGCTCGCTCATTTAGCGTTGTTCACTCAATTTTGTGACAGTTTCAAGCCTACTTGATATTTATTTTTACATTCTAAGTAAAACCAAACCACATACCTCACAAAAATGCATGTAGTTTTCTAACTACATATCAAAAGCAAAACAATGTTTGACTATCGATACTTTTAACAAAAGGCATGTAGCACAAGCACAGCACTATCAATATTACCTGTTCCTAGCATAAAGAATAATCCGGGTTGGTCGTCATTGTATGTTGCACGGACGACAGAAAGCCTCATAGCTTGTATAACGTCTTTGGTATGGCCGAGTCAGCTGTACCTAAGTATTTTTTATTGCAGCAGACGGCACCGGTGAATATAAATGCACCGACAAGACCTCCGCGGCCGTGTGCGAGCCGGCAGCGTATCTGATAAGTTATTTCCGTTACTTTGAGACGACAACTCACGCCGGATGCATGATTTTTATTTTAATTTAGCTTGAATATTAAACTTAACACAGTTTTTTTTGGTTGGTAAAGGATTGTTTGTAGAGTTGCTCATTGAAGAGGCTCTCGTTTATGAATTCTTTTGGAAAGATAGTCCACTTTATTGTGAAATTATGATTATATTTCTGAAGGTATTGTTATGTTCTAATTCGGATAGGTCCGTATTTGTATCGTTACGTTAGGTTGTCCAATAAAATGACAATCAACATTCATTGCTGTGACAAATAACATTCTTTATGTGTAAGTATAACAATACACAGCTTGAATAAATAAGATGAAGCCACACACAACGCGAGGAACTGGAACCAGTTCGGAGTGTCATGTAGTGCGAGGAACAATTCCTCAATCTTTATTGTCACCTATTGGGGCCATTGGTAAGTCTGGCATTATTATAGAGCGGAGGTAGTGTGGCGGCGACGACACTCGCCTGCAAGTGGAAGTTCACATTCACACCGCGCATAGGGTTGACTCTCTAGCCGAGTTAAAATTAAATGTAATTTAAAAATAAACTATTTGTGACTGTTATATTGTTTTTCAGTTTTATTGGCTGTATATATCTCCGTTGCTCATAACAGTATTACGTAGTATAATATTTCTGAAACCGCTCTGAATATAAGGATTTAACACAACCAGGTCAAGTTTCACATACACTAACACATATTTCACGGGGTCAAAACTCTAGGTTCACAGTATGACGCCGGCTATATGTAACTGTACGATATATGGGTCACAAGAAACATTTTTCCCTGGTAACATTGTTTAGGTTGAGCATTTTATCCCGCGGCACGTTGCCCGTCAAACTGCGGAACATTGCTCGATAGTAACACGTGGCTTGAATACCAAGTGCGCCCGCTACAATAAGCCTGATAACAGGCAGGTCTGTTAAGATAATAATTACTGCTATGGAAAAAACCCTTGGCGGTCGTTTTTAATACATTTTTGGTTAAGCATGCCATCCCCGAGTTGTGGGGGACAGAGGGCGGGCAGCGAGCAGCCCTAACCGCAGCAGACATTCCTACACAATTTCCCTTTTAACTCGGACTCTGCGGCCAGTATTTATCAATGGAATGATCTCACGGCCCGCGCTCACACGAGTAGTTTATTTATTTAGCATATTCATTCGACAGGTACCCGTAACCCGTCAGGCGCCCTGTTACTTTATTTGTACCATTATTTCGGAATTAGACCTTGTTTTGAATCAATTTATTGCAGGATGCTGTATTTAAGGAAAGCCAGTTTGAAATGTTATTTGGGTAATAATAATGTATTAAGCAGAGAATAAACTTTAATAGTAGGTACCTATATTCTTTGCCACTTTATTGATCCATAAACTTTGTTATGGCAACTTTCGCGGATCATGGTTATGTCTATGATTGTTGTCGGTTTAACTCACGTTCGTTCAAGTTTTGGAAGTGCCCGAACTTTTAGGAACGTTTAGGAACAAGCCAAAAAGTGATCTGATTATAGGTACTTATCTTATATTTTATGTACTTAAATGTAAATAAGTCAGTAAATGTAAGTGTGTAATAGTTTGGATTTCAGTGCGATGGTAAAGGGCTCCCTCTGTTACATGGGACACTACTACACTACACAACTACTTACTACACTACACTTAACTGGCGAAATATGGATGTAATACTATAGGTACACCTCTGTGTAACCCTTCGGCGGGCACAGGCGTGATGCTTATGTTACGTAAAGGAATATACATATCTATACAAATAAGTCGTATGGCGACACAATTGGGTCTGGCTACCGAAATGTTGATGTTGATATTGATACAAATAAATATAAAATGATGTCACAGTACGAAAGCTTCATCAAAATGTAGTACGAAGCCAAATATTTACTGCGTGAGTGTATGACTCAATTTAGCTATTCTAAAAATAACTAAGTTACTCAATAAGAGACTTCTTACCAGACGTTACAAAATTATTTGCTCCTTTCAGTTATGAAGCCATTTATTCGCCTTTGAAGTTTAATAATACAGCCCATCAATAAGAGAAGCAACAGATTCAATAACCCGAATCTGTGCTGCTCAACATTTGCCTAGAATAATGAACGTAGAATATTCCGAGAGAATGTTATTTTGGAGTTAACAAATAACAGCATAGAGACATTCGGTACCGAACACCTTACGAATGAGCACACAATTCAGTCACCACCGTGTTCTATGGGCCTTATTGTGTGCGACACATCCTGTATTAACGTGGGGTGTGTCCGTGTGAGCTTTCCTGTCATACACAACGTATCACCCACACAGCGATATTGCGAGACATGTATTAACCTGTCGATTCAACCTTGTTCCTTTGTCGCCGTGGTTTATCGCTATGCAAACGAGCTTATTTGTGGCGATATCACTGAGTCATAGCATTCGTAAATACGATATGTTAAAAACGTACAAGAGCCTACATCCACCGGTACCGAAGTGCCGGAAATGTCGTTGTTTAGTTTAGATAGAGCTGTTTATGTAGAGATTATGAAAGAGCTTAAAACAAAGTATTTCTTTAAAACACATTCATCTACATTTATCATACATCAGTAATTATCAGAGAAACTAAAGGCTTTTATGTTCGGAACTTTAAATACATCCTTTGACGCTAAGCTTCTGGGGTTAGTTTATAAAATATTCCTTTGATCACCTACTATTCAAAATTCAATTCATTAAAAAACATTTCACATTATGACTTAAAAATGAACTCGGATGAAGCTCTGCTTCAGAGAAAATGAATTAACTTGCACTTTCCCATTAGTAAAAGCGTAGCCGAATTTTTCGTTACTCTACGTAGTACTAAGCCAATTTAGATTACTGAGAGTTTTAATCCGTGTCTATCGAAATGAGTCTGTGCTTAGAGCACCTGTATGACGCTGATGGCTCGCGAGTCGTGCTATCATGTCGAGGTATCATTTACTCTGTGAAACTTGTGCCTGGAGCCAATTTGCGAGAGAGCTAGTAGTCCGCCCGAACCCGTGTTAACTTGCTGACTCTTAACGAATACGAATTATGACTTAATTTGATTGAATTACTTATTGCTCAAACAAGAGTTTCGGAGGTTGATTTTACGCAGATTTAACCTGAAGTACCTGGCTGTGCATAATGTAATTAAACTTGTACTTTATATTATAAAATGAAATGGCTATTTATTTGTACAAAACTTTAATTCCTGGATAGTGTTACAAATAAGTAACGTATTAGTTGGTTTTCCGACGCTAACAACATGTACTCGGTTTAAGTTTTCTAACCGAAGCTTGTCCGTGGCGAATTTTCTACGTTTCCTCACCGTGTGAAGGAAAAACTTTACGTGTGTTGTTGTTACATTCATTTTTTATTCGAAGTCCACAGTCGGTATTCTATTAACAGTAGCACAAAATTAAGTTGATAATATGCTTTATCCTTGTATACTTTAGCAGTTAGCTTATAGTGAGTTAAAGTATGCAAATCGCTTTCATCATGTCATGTACGCAACCGGAGTAGGTATTGGACGGTAATGTTAGTTATAAAATATAAAGTTTTTATAACTCGGTATAAAAATGCTATTATATTATAGAGTGGGAATGCTACACATTTCCCGGCGGCGCATTGTTTGTTGGCGGTGAGCCCCGGACTCCGGACTCCGGCCTGCGGACTCCGGGAGCGAACCCGGGACAGTTGCGGCCCGCCTGGAAGTTCACTTACGTGAAATTTGTGAACTATCCGACACCGACCACGCGTGAAGTATTTGTTAAATATGCACATTGTAGGCATTGTGTCTAGCGGGTTACGGAGTGCACTATGTTTGCGGTCTCGTGCCGCTTTTATTATTTTGGACGTAAAAATTAGAAAGATTTAGTGAACTTCTGGTAGAGCGTGTTTTAATTTGTCATTATACATAGACTATTCACAAACTGAAATGACTAGAATAGTAGGTTATAGTTATACGAGTAGGTGAATATGAAGTAGGAAATACCTATTTACTACTTCATATTCGCATTTAGTCTGCCAGTCTAATTAGCTAAAGTAACCATAACTATAAACTTCCACACAATGTAGACACTGCATTAGCCCTCACACCAGCTAGTTAGCAATGTAAATTAAATAATTATGTTGTATTATGACGAATGCTTGAAAAGCAAGCAGGTACCTACTAATTCATTTAAATTATACACAGGGGGGCCTAAAAAGGCCACTTTGGCAGAATCATAAAAGAATAACATAATGGACAGTTAACTGTTAAGTTAATCGTATCAAATCCCATTGGTGAAGCATTTTTCAGTAATTTTTTTTGTCTGTGCTAAAATACCAATCAATCCAATCCAAATCCAATCCCAATCTCTTTGATTACTTATACCTACGTAGTGCAGCGAAAAAAGAAAAACACGGACTGTCTTCGATTCATACTGTTATCCTTTTATGATTCTCCAAAGTGGCCTTTTTAGGCCCCCGGTTCGTTGAAACGATTCCTTTGCAAATTTAAAATTCCTTAGAATAACATTCAACAAAAAGCAGGAAGCGAATGTGGGATTATAAATACGTGAGGTGATGTGTAGGATGTTGGTTTTGTCCCCCTGTCCGCCGCCGCCGCGCCCGCGCCGCTGCCGCGCCGCTTTTGTTCACAATGAGAATGGCAAACAGTCGTGACGTATTTGGTGACTGCAAAGTATAGAAACGTTCCGCTATCGAGCCCTTCCTTTCATGTCAAGATTTTATAATTTAGACCCTACGTTTTTTCCGTCTCGTTTGTAGCTGGTTATTGAAAATTGATGCCAAGAATTGTTTTTTTAGTGGATAAGAGTTTTTTAATCAATAAACAACAATTATTGGATAGACGATTGTACTAACCCACGTAAAAAAACCATAAATTCGTTTTCAGAGGATGACATTTTAAGGAATTTAGTAAGTGTGATAATAAAATGCACATCATACTGGAGCATAATCAGATAGAAAAAGGTGAGGGGATGACCCAACTACCCAAGTTAATGGGATAGGAATGGGTGAATTGGGTACAAAAGGAGCTGGGTAATTGGGGTGAGAGATTGGAGCTGGGTGCTTGATAATGTTGGCCGGCAAACTACGATAGATACAGAAAAGGTAATTGAACGGTACAATAAATTATATCTTCGTATAGGTAACGGGTAAGAAATGTGACTGATGTCGTTCTGTGGTCACGCTATTTTCTGCTTCCAGGTTTCTCTGGAAAACGAGCACTAATACGAAATGGTACAGCAGGATTCACCGACGAAACCGTATGTTTAAAATCACAGATTTTTACTGCTGGAACAGCAACATTGTCCCGTTTAAGATTTCATATTTTGTATGCAACATAACGTCGAGACCGACCTTTTCATAAACCCAATATTATAAACGTCAATATGTAGGCTACTTGCCTTCGTATAAGTTACACTATAACATTCCCCAGAGGTTCAAGATTTCCGATCCGAGAAATAAACGCATTGTTTACCTTTTCCCTATCGATATAATATTGAACTAGATATATCGTAAAGGCTGACTAAGGAATGATAAAACAGATTCCGGGTCGAGATGCTCGACTGAAATTAAAACAAAGAGTTATTCCACCCGCCATTGAAATCGAAAACAGGAAAAAAGGAAATAAAAAATAAGGCGTAAAACGGTTGTCAAATCTGTCACTGACAGGCATCTCATTCAATTATCGTAGCAACAACAGTGCGCAATTTATATTTTTTGTTTAGCTGTTTTATCAGGAAATGTTTCTATTGTTGCGTTATAAATCTAAAAGCTTTCACGGATAACGTGAATTTCTATTACTTAGAAAATCACAAGTCTTTTCAACATTAATAGCCGATTCATTTGCAATCTTTTTTTAATTGAAGTAGCTCCTACTTACAATACAGTCGTTCTTGTGAATAGAAGAAAATCCAAGTATATTATTATTGTAGTAGTAGTGTTATAAGTGTAGTAGAGGTACTTACAAGGGTCGTTCTCAAATCGATTTAAATGCTTAAATATTAAATACGGAACGATAAACTTGTCTTGTAGTTATGATTTCATGTTTTGACGAGCAAAGTAAGAAGAAGTAAGAACTTCCTTTGACTACTGTGATAAATTGTACATAAAGAGATATATTTTTCTACGTGTTCATACGAACTACGTGCCTGCAGGCTACATAATATATGTTATACGTACTCAAAGGTTCAAAGGCCTTCAGTAGGTATTATAGCATAGTAAATAATACTAACCCGAGACCCAACATGCTCAGACATAAAGCTACGCCGACTTTTAATAGCATAAGGTAATAAAACGTCTTTTATTTACACTACAGAACCGCTTGGGAGCTAATAATGATTCTGAGGCGAAACAGTATTGAATATTGGAATAAATAGAGACCTCGTCACTGTTTCTGACTTGTATAAGGTGGAGGGAAAATGTAAATATATGTAACTTGAACTTAGACTCAGCCTTTTCACGCATCATTAAGCTTATACCTAATGTTCCTACTGCTGGGACACAGGTCTCCTCTCTTCGAGAGGGTGTAATCCACCACGCGGGCCCAGTGCGGGTTGGTAGATGTCACCAGTAGCAGCCCTAGGACGGTGCGAGCGGTGCGACGGCACCGGGCGCCGTCATGGGAGAGGCGCTGAAATCAACCGAAATGCGACCACCAGTGGTGGTGCCTGGTGGACTGTCCACCAGGCACCAGTCAATGATGATTGATGATAGTAACTTACTATAACGATCGAACTTACGATCGTTCATAAGCAAGCAAGCAACTGCTTATGCATATATTATAGGAACATGGTACATAGAGGGGCGCCATGTTAGATTTTGCACCACCTAAAAAAAGTTCTAGGGCCGCCGCTGGATGCCACAAGAACATGAGTTACCTTGGGTAATCTGGAAGGGACATGAGTTACCTTGGGTAATCTAGAAGTCTTTAAACAGACTCCGGACCCAGGTAGGCCGAAGCAAGGAAAACCTGTTCAGGTGGAGATTCATAGACGACTCCGCCTTGGAGTGTAAATGTGGTGCTGTCCCACAAACGATGGGACACTTAATATCGTGTCCTGCGTGTCCTGTCAGCTGCACGTTACAGGAACTGATGGACGGTGATGAAGGCGCCAAACAAGTAGCCGAATTCTGGGCCGAGTACATTTAGATTGCTATCGACACGCTAAGAAGAAGAAGTCACATGACTTCGAATTTTTGGTTTTAGGACATTCATGCCGGTTTCCTCGCGATGTTTTCCACCGCCGTTTTGGGAGCAGTGGTGATGAAATTATTTACACAAAGTAAAGCGCCTGTCTGTATTTGAACCCACGACCGTGAGTCGTAAGTCGGGACCGTTGCCACTTGGCCACCACTGCTCTTACTTTTCACGCATATTACTTTTATTCCCCGTTGTATATTACTTTTAGACTTGTTATTCCTTTTCTTTTAAATGGGCTGAGCGAAAATAAACGACACCATTATTACATGCTTTTCTTTGACAGCAGAATGAGAGTTCTTCCCTAACAGGTATCAGGTATGTATCTATGGGGTGTGTAATGTTTGGTTTAATAACAGATACTCTAATTTCATTTAACATAACTTTAGAAAAAAAGCAATAAAGAAATAAAAATATATGTATATTTTTTGCAACAGGGACTGAAAGGGGGTTTGAAAAATTCGAAGTGGGGCTACTAGGGCATGTGGGGATCATATGAAAGAGCGCAGTTTGCACATTCTCAAACATTTTTTCTTTTATTAGGCCGCATGGTTTTCGACTTTTGATGAAAAATGTAAAAAAAAATACCGTTCCACCCCCCCTTATCTCCGAAGTTTGCAAAGAGAAAAATCTGAAATTATTCTATGTGATAGAAGTTTATGTAAACAGGAAAAATAAAATGAAATTTTTAAATAGCACACTTTTTCAGAAGCAACAAAAGTTACACTAGTTCCACTATCGGTCAAGAGATGGCGCTGACATAAAACTGCAATATTCTACACCGCAGTGCATAGTGTTAAAATTCTCTGATGAATATAGGCCTCGCTGATGAAAATTTAAAAACATATGATGGTACGGAACCCTTGGTGCGCGAGTCCGACTCGCTCTTGCCCGGTTTTATATAATGTTCATTTGACCTAACTTTCATATTAACTAATTTTCTAAGGTAACGCATCGTTCTTGAGAAAAGCAAATTATTTTGTAATCTAACCTCAAAACATTAAAGTTGCTTCTGCATCGTCTCCGGCGCTGCGGGAAGTGCAACCCCTTCGCCCTTACGTAACAAAGGATAGGCACCCATGCTCACCTCCGCAGCTTCGGCTTGCTGGTCGCCTCAGCCGCTACGGCTCGCACGGGTGCCCTTCGCTCGCTCTTGCATCCTATGTCGACGTAGCCTCTCTTCGCGGGGCCCCTATTTCTGTGTAAAGGGTTTAAAGTAACCTAACCAAACCTAACCTCGGGTGCCCTTCTCTCGCTCTTGCATCCTGCGTCGCCTATTGCGTTCGTTGAGTTCGGGTGCGGTAACGGTAACGTAAGTATATAGCGAAAGAAGAAAAGATAATTCGGAGTACCTACCTATTGAAAATCGGAATGTCGTTTTTCGTTTTTAGGAAATTGTGTAATAATAAGTCAATATGTAAAATGTTTTTATACCAAACGTTGTTTTAAGAGATAAAATGAATAAAAAATGAATTGTTTGTCAAATAACACGTTATTAAACAAAAGTTTTCCTGGTAATTATTTAGTAAAGTGAATTATTTGGCAAACTTGTTGTTATATAATGATGAAATGACAAATCATGTTTTTTCTAATCGTTGTAAAAATTTGTAAAATTATTTTTGAGTACCTAATTATTTTTGAGTAGTATGGAGCTGACAGGGTACCGTTTAAAACCTAATCAGTTTTCGCAAAAACACAAGTAAACATTTCCATATTATATTAAACGTTACATAAAGATTTTGAATATTATAGCAACTGAATATTATATTAATTGAATATTATTTCAAATGTGCTTTATATAAACTGTTCATTATACACATGAAATTAGGTAAAATGAAATTATATCAATAATTCATTATATCATTTGATCGTTATATTAAAAAAATATATACCTATTAAATTAAATTAGGTCTTATGATCATTAGAACTTTTGTTATTGTATCAAACGTTACACACCCGTATCATCACCCATCGTTGTTTGCTGTTTTCATACCATTTTACTTTAACGTACAATGGACTATACATTAAAAGCATAAAGGACGAAATTGTAGCGGTCTATGGGGAGGCCCATGCTTAGAAGTGGACATTTACGTCCTAATGCGATGATAAAAAAGGTAGTCCGTTTTTTATTATTGTTCATTACCTTCTTGGGCGCTACCATCGAACCGTTTTTCAAACGGTCTAATATAAAGTCAAGAAAGCTGACGTCCCGAACAAATGTTTGCAGTCCGGCGTCACCATAATGATGTTACGTAACAATACACACTCGGCACACAGTGTTACAAATTAAAAATACCTCTGAGATTGCGTTACGCACGCACAATCCCTGAAAAGGTCCGCTTCAATGTTTCGAGGTAGGCGCCAGGACGTAGGTACGTGTATTTTATTTTGAAATGGTTTCTAAAGTAAAATCATTTGTTTAGCCAGTCTACGCTTGTGATATTCATAACGCATCTAAATGATTAATGTAATCCACACTGTTCATGGTAAAAGGCGTGAACAGGGATCTGTTGTTAAGCAATTTCAAATACCGGATATAAAATTTATTTATTTAGGTCGATCATATACGAGCCATAAGTTAGGAGCGAGAGTTGAGCAGTATTGCCCAGTGGTAAGGGACGCAACTTACGAATTGTAGGCCGTAGGTGCGAACCTAGACAGGCGTTATAATAATAATAAGCCCAAACCACCGGCAGCTTGGACCCTGCTTCTGACACCGGCGGATCACTATTTCTTTATATTTTTAATTGCTTTTTATACTTATTTTTATATTTTAACAAATATTAAAAAATTTAAAAAAAATAAGTTAACTAAATAAATAAACGAAATAATAATCTCTTTATTTCAGAATACAATTCCATAATCACAATAAAAATTACAATAGGTACCAAGATGTTAGTATAAATAAAATTTAAAAACTATTATAGTAGACATTACCAAACCAACCAACCACATGGTGCTGGTGGTTGGTTATGTTACCAATATTTTCAGGAGCATGTAGCTGACTTAAGTACCAGAGGGGGCCTAAAAAGGCCACTTTGGCAGAATCATAAAAGGATAACATAATGGACAGTTAACTGTTAAGTAAATCGTACCAAATCCCATTGGTGAAGCCTTTTTCAGTTATTTTTTTTTGTCTGTGCTAAAATGCCAATCAATCCAATCCTAATCTCTTTGATTATACCTACATAATTATAGCAGCGAAAAAAAGAAAAACACGGACTGCCTTCGCAATATTATAATTCATAATGTTATCCTTTAATGATTCTCCAAAGTGACCTTTTTACGCCCCCTGATGAAAGGACAATCCATGCAGTTTGTTGGTTATACTTTGTGTAAATTATTTCAACCTCACTGTTCTCAAAATAGTGAAGGAAAACATAGTGAGGAAATCGGCATCCACCAACCCGCACTGGGCCCGCGTGGTGGATTATGGCCCACTTCCTCTCACAGAGAGGAGGCCTGTGTCACAGCAGTGGGAACATCATACTCAGGCTGATTGGGCATAGACGAACTGCATTCATGAGACAACTTCACAAGCTGTCCCACGTTTCGGGCGGAGCATAAAGTAATTTACACACTTCATTAGCATAGCTTAGCTAGCAAGCAGATCTTAACAACACCTTGCGGTTTCCCGATTGGGAAATGCTACACGGCAGCTATTGTTAGTAATCCGTCGTCCATACCAGTGAGTGTTGTCAAGTAAAATGCAAATATCCGGCACAATTCGTCGGCGGCGAGGCCGAAGTTACACCATGCTTTTTAATTTACCGAGTGCCGCCATTACCGACCTTATCGCGCCAGTTGCCCCCAGATCTGAAATAGGGTGCTCTAAAATTGCTTTCTTATTCAGATTATCCTCAGCATGCGCCGATGTTGAAATTTAGAATGTTGTGCGTCGAACGGCAGTTATTGAACCTTAATGGGCTTGGGACGGTCTATATCTTGCGTTACTTGCTCGCGTCCGTGTCGTTAAAAACAATGAAATGAATTTTGTTACATCATTACTGAAATGAAATAGGACAAATGTACTTTGAATATTCTTGTGAAGACAAAAATAACAAATTCGTTGAATGAAGAGTCAGTCATTTCGAAATCAGTCACTTTCTGTTTCGTTTGTGACTAACTATTATTACGTAATTATGTAGGTAGATTTGGGCAGGATAATAATACCCAATCGCGGGAGTAAATAAATAAACATTACTGATGACTAGTGTACTAGGTTATTATGTAACTTTTAGTATGGCAACTCCATGAATGTGTGTAAATTGTCCTAATAAAAGTAGCAACAGGATCTAATATAAGAGTTCTGAAAAAGGAAAATCTATCAGAAGGCAGATGAATAAATTCTCCAGAAAGGTACTTAGTACCTACGTAAAAAGAATTGTCCTTATTTCCGGAAATACGCAAAATTACAAGGTCGGGTTGAAAGAACCTCTCCGGGTGCCCCGGGACTCCCGGGAGCTCTCCATTATGTATTGTAGTGGATTAAACATTTTAAAGGTCTTTAAATTTTGATCGATCCAATTCGGATCAGTCTCAATATTCTGAGATTTATCTTACTTTTTTAACCCTTTTTGTTTTTTAAGAATCGGTGACTTTATATCACGGTCGTTTTATCTTTTTTCCAACGCCAGATATCGGAGGAATAATTTTGATTTTTTGAGAATTCTTCCATACAATACTAAATTGTCAGACGTCAATTTTATTCCACGAATAAAAATTATCTGTCGATTGAAAAATCAGCCCTAAATGTGGATCTATGTACACATCTATATCTATATGTTATTTTTAATGATCGAAGCTATATACTAATAATAAAGCTGAAGAGTTTGTTTGTTTCAACGCGCTAATCTCTGAAACCTCAGATTTGTTCATTTTTTTCATAATAACATCACGCCAGGACCCTTAGGAGCTGAGAAAAAAGAAAGAAAGTCAGAAAGAACGCTAAGCGAATGGTAATAGCGTGGGCAGGCGATGCGATGCGACGCGCGACGGGGTGGTTTGGGGGAACAAGAAATTTCACGCGGACGAAACGCGGGCAGAAGCTAGTATAAGATTATAAGCCACATAATACTGGTTAATCCGAATTCCAGATATCGAGACAGATCTGAGGAAGACAGGAAGCGTTGAAGCGATAATACCCTATAGGCGTGCGGTTTAACCCCGTTTTTAGTCCACTAACCAACCGATCCGGATTATAGCGGCTGGAAATGAGAAATACATAGAATAATCTGATTTAATTGGATCATACTAAAATTGTTGGCCCGGATCCTATGTCCAAAAATAGACAGTTTGTATTGCCTCACCGGTCCTTTGAAAGCACTCTTAAGGCAATTTCGGCTGTAAGCTTTTTAAAGGATCTCTTATGTTAGGGGGTTACGCTGAGGTAGCCCGCGAAATTCAAATATTCTTACGTTTTTGCAATTTACAGATCAGTGTCAGGTTGTGTGTTGATTAATAATGATTTGCGACCATGTATTTGCATAATTATTATAATAATCAATAATCATAATCATCAATACAATAAGTACCTCGTGTATGTTAACTTTTTTGCATTATAAATATGTGTAGGTATATTTAATATTTTAGTTTTAGACTTCACACATTCATAATTTTCTCTGACAATGAATGAATGTAAGTAGACAATGAATGTAAGTAGTGTGTGAGAACACACTACTTATTGTCTACATTTATTTTTTACTTCTCCTTTCGCAGGCCTGCTGGACGAAATTTCTTAAGAAATAAGCAGTAGGTACCTTTGTACTCAAATTATAATTATGTCATATCCCTATGTATTTTACTGTGTGTACATAAACTATAAAATAAATACTTAAATAAAATAAAATAAATACAACTCCATAAGTTAGAATAGACCTCAAAAGTCGGATTTCATGATAAAGTCAATAAATAGGGTAATTTGGCTTAGTTTACAGGTAAACTAGAAAAAACGTAGCTAAAGGACATTATTCAAGTGTCAAACATTTTATACCCAATAATTAAAAAAAACTACTATTTTCTTATGGGAAATAACATCATACATGGGAATAGACATACTGTGGCCTCGGAACAGTTCTATTGTAATAGTCAGTAAGTTACATTTCCCTCAATCTTTGTCGTTATTTTTAAATACTTACCTATTATATATACCTAACGCTCACCTCCACCCACTGTGCCCATTGTGTCACCCTTTGTAAAATTTCTATATAATTTATGTCTGTGATTTTTATGGTGTTACATAATAAATGGTATTCTATTCTATTCCCATTTTAACCATAGGGTATCAGGCTTAGCACTGGAAACCTGCGAATCAATAACTGTTTGGAACTTTAAACGAATGTCCAAAATATTGTTGGCAAAAACATGATTTATGGTACTTTCAACTCAATAGCAGCCATGGTGATAATTGTAGATCTCTGTTGTAATAGTTAGAACATGTTCGGGATGTTCTACCTATTCAATTAAAAGTTGGTATTTTTTAAATGACATGCTTACAACACTTGTTATAAAAATATGATTTTTGGCATTTTCAATCTCAAATAAGTATCAGCCGGGGGATTAAATTGCAGACTTTCGTTGTAATAGTAAAAAATATTGAAGATGTTATTTCCATAAGAAAACAGTACTTTTTTTCTGGTCGGCTCTTTAATTTTTTGGTACGAAATGAATGATCTCCTTTGAATTTCCCAGGCTACCAGCATGCTTTCCCCCCTATGGTAGGAAAATTAGGTAAGTTTAGATGTGTGCAAAGATACGAGAGCTTTAGTTTTAACAATTAAGTTTCGCTAGTAAGACTTTGTGTGTACTACTTACCTACTTATGAAACTACAACGTCAAATCTTGCAACTCCGTTCTGACCCATTTCTCGGAATATGTCGTATTGATTTTAAACTTCGCAAACTTACTCAAGTGTCATGAGAATACAATTCTATAGTGTCAAACTTTGGATACCTACTTGCTGTTTCCGAACGTCATGTGTAGATTTTGGGGTCCAACAGTAAATGTAATACAGGGTGGCAGGCACATCGATGCTGCAAACGCGCGTATCCATGAATTCAGCACATGATTCTAGACTTAGAAAGATAAATTCGTTGGTTATTAAACAAAAAATCTATCTACGGGTCATAATTTTTTTTTAAGTATAAACGGCGAAAAAACCGGCTTCAAATTTTTTGTTGCGTGTGTCCCTGACACTACATAAATACGAAAAACTTTATTCAGACAGTCTCAAATACGAATTTCGAAATACCGATTTTCATCATTCTGAATGGTTCAAAATTCCTAATATAAGAACTCCGATTTATCATTCATCCTATTTTTATAATTCCGAAATTTCAATATTCCTAACGTTTATAATTACTATTCTCAAAATACCGAGTTTCAATAGATCGAATAACAAAAAGTCCGATGATAATTCGAAACATCAAAATACGAATTTTGATTAATTAGAATTCCGAAATAAAAACGCCTTGAAAAATTGAATAGCAAGATAAATACGAGTAGAATACGGAATTTCGACTCACAAAATATCGATAAATGCTAATAAGATGCTACAAAATTGCGATGCACGGTACTGCGAAAGACCGTCTGTGCGACGCCACTACACTTCGATGCACGTTACCGCGATAGATATTCACTGCAATATTACTTGACTTCGATGCACGATAAAGGTATTTGTATTGTCATTCTCTCGCTCTTGCATCCTATGTCGACGGAGCCCCGCTTCGCGGGGCCCCTATTTCTGTCTAAAGGGTATAAAGTAACCTAACCAAACCGAACCTCGGGGTGCCCTTCGCTCGCTCTTGCATGCTATGTCGACGGAGCACTGCTTCGCGGGGTCCCTATTTCTGTGTAAAGGGTTTAAAGTAACTTAACCAAACCTAACCTCGGGGTGCCCTTCGCTCGCTCTTGTTTTCTACGTCGCCTATTGCGTTCGTTGAGTTCGGGTGCGGTAACGGTAACGTAAGTATATAGCGAAAGAAGAAAAGATAATTTGGAAATAATTCGGAGTATTGAAAATCGGAATCTCGTTTTTCGGATCGAGAACCCATCGAGCATTTGATTCTTCGAACATATGAAAGTCGGAAAACAAATAAATAGCATTTATGATTTTCGGTAAAATAAATTTCGTGATTTTTAATAATAGACATTATAATTCTTAGGTATTATGAAATTCGGACTTTTGAAAATCGGAACATCGAAATTCGGAATAAAATATTTCGGAATATTTAGATGTTCTCGTCCCTGCCCCCCTGTATACGTAAAATTTGGCTAAAAGGCATTTTTTTTAAAATTGGCTTTATGTCTCATTTACTATTGTTATGCTTTTGTTATAGCTGTTGGTTCTCCTATAAATAAAAAAAAATCTAATTAAAATTCACCCCATGATATTAAGGTAGAATATTATTTTATAATGCACCTTACGATTTAAATGTAATGAGACATTCATAGTATGGATCACAGAATGGATAATTTATCTGATCTGTGGCATGGATGTAAGTATTTTATACGCACAACGACGGACTGAAAGCTTATTGATCACCTTATTTGATGATAAAAGAGTCAGTTTTTAGGGTTCCGTACCCTAAGGGTGCCAATTAATTACTAAGCCTCTGCTGTCCGTCCGTCCGCCCGTCTGTCTGGCAGCGGGCTGTATCTCATGAACTGTGATAAGGACACAGTTGCAATGTTCACAGAGTGTGTATTTCTATAACCGCTTTAACAACAAATTAAATAAAGTTAATAAAAATTCAATGGGTCTCCATACAAGAAATGTGTTTTTTTCGGCATTTTCTGCCTTGTGGTACGGATGCGAGTCCGACTCGCACTTGGCCGGATTTAGACTCCTATAAAAAAATAAAACAGTGAACCATGAACGCAGCAATCTCGAAAGACTCAGGTAGTTGCGTGGTCACGTGGTCACCTTTCATTGTCTAGTCTAGACAATTTTTAAAGTCTACGATAAAACTCTTTCACAGAAACTGAAGATTTAAAATGAATACTGTAAACTTGTCTTGTCACAACACAAAGATAGATAGAGTAGTTTACGAAAGGAATTAAATATAGCATTTGTGTAAATGTAATTGTCCTGACTGAGAACGTGTTACTGTATAATTTAATAAAAGCAAACAACCTACGAATATGGTAGAAATGGTACAATAATAATAATCATTTTATTATTCATAGACAATAGACTGACGCATGATACTTGGCATTTAGAACCGTGTGAGGCTGAACACTTGTCATTTTTAGGGTTCCGTTGCCAAATGGCAAAAAACGGAACCCTTATAGATTCGTCATGTCTGTCTGTCTGTCTGTCTGTCTGTCTGTCCGTCTGTCTGTCTGTCCGTCCGTATGTCACAGCCACTTTTCTCCGAAAGTATAAGGACTATACTGTTGAAACTTGGTAAGTAGATGTATTCTGTGAACCGCATTAAGATTTTCACACAAAAATAGAAAAAAAACAATACATTTTGGGGTTCCCCATACTTAGAACTGAAACTAAAAAATGTTTTTTTCGTCAAACCCATACGTGTGAGGTATCTATGGATAGGTCTTCAAAAATGATATTGAGGTTTCTTATATCATTTTTTTCTAAACTGAATAGTTTGCGCGAGAGACACTTCCAAAGTGGTAAAATGTGTGTCCCCCCCCCCGTAACTTCTAAAATAAGAGAATGATAAAACTAAAAAAAATATATGATGTACAATACTATGTAAACTTCCACCGAAAATTGGTTTGAACGAGATCTAGTAAGTAGTTTTTTTTTAATACGTCATAAATCGTAAACCGCAACTTACCTTTTATTCAACCAACTAAAAAAATAAAAAAACATTTAATTTCATAAACATAAACCTTATGCATGAACCTGGATGTTACGGAACCCTCGGTGAGCGAATCCGACTCGCTCTTGCCCGGTTTTTTTAATTATTTTATCCTTCACTCACGAGCACAGAAATGAGTGAAGTGGAGTTTTCGCACAATGAAGTGCTGTCGGTCACCGACCACCGGAACTAGCTCATAATCATTAATTTGGGACGCTCGTTTAACTGTTAATTATTGCCGACGCTTTGGTCATTAAGAGGCTCCAGAAAAAAGAAACGCACTGATGTGAATACTTGTGATACAAGCGACATTTTAAATGCAATTAGGTATTTACGTAGACTGCTAAAAGCCACCAAATATCAAACGGGTTCTGTTTTTAATGAACGCGTTTTTTCGACTGCTTTGTTGATTTTTAATTTGCATTTTTATCAGTCGGCTACTGACTTCCGACACCTTTTTGCATTAAGTGTAATTTATTGAAATTGCGTTTGTTTTCATTTTATGTTATGTGTATATTATTAGCTTTTGATGTGCTTTTGAGATGGAAAATTATTCCAAGGGAACGTACTACTGGGATGAAAAATATACTATAAAATATACTATCTATGTGCCATTTCATTCTCATCATTCATTTCAATGAACTGCCCCGTTGTTCTCATGGTCGCAAGCGCGACTGCTAAACGTGGGGTCCTGGGTACGATTCCCGGGTTGGGCAAAGTGTTATTGACTTTTTCCATTAGGAATTTCTTAGTAACAACCCGGAGTGTGTGATACCCCCGTGCCTCGGAAAGTTGGTCCTGCGCATGATCTCTCTCCGGTCGTGTCGGATTGCCGTCCCATCGGACTATGAGAGTGAGGGAAGAGGGAGTGCACCTGTGTCTGCGCGCACACTTGTGCACTATAATATCTCCCGCGCTGAAGGCTAGTCTCCGTTGAGATTGGCCGACGTGGCCGAAATACGGTCTGGAGGACTTTATTTTTATGTGCCATTTCATTCTAATCCGTTCAGCCGTTTTTGCGTGATCGAGTAGCAAACATACAAACATACAAAATTTCACATCTGTACAAATAAATTAAATTGTCTGTTTGTAATGTCAAAATAACAGCTTTTTGCATAATAATATGAAAGTATATGCGGTACATATAACAAAAAAAAAAAAGTCTGTTCTGCCTAATATCCGAAACGGACCGATTTTGACGGGACTTTCACTATCAGATAGCAAATGTTATAAGGAGTAACTTAGGCAACTTTTATTTAAGAAAAATAATTAACTTTCCGCGCAAAAAAGAAACTTAAAATTCATGCCGGCTCCAAGCGGGCGAAGCCGCGGTCAAAAGCTAGTTAACAATATAAGTTGTATGTATAATATTAGTAGGATATTTATGATACAACAATTTCAATGAAGAGAAAATAACAATATTAGGGATATAAGTAGGTAATAGGTAATACGGGCTGGTGTCCGTAACTCCACACGTCAACGCGCGTAGTTTACGTATTTTTAATACTAGGGATATAACGGCATTTATCCGAATAAAATCCTAAGTAGAAACCTGACCCTATCGAAGCAGCGCAGTAACTGGAGTAGGTAACTCAGTAGTAGCACGAGCCCACTTGCCTTAATTGGTGGAGTTAGCGGGAATAGGAAAGCATCATGCATTGTTAGGAACACCATACATTGTTTAATGAACTCTAAGCGCGCTGTAATCTCTTTAAATCCTTTAGCGGCTCAACTAATATAAATCCTTTAGTGAAAAAACAATGTTTTTTTTTTTTTTTGTTTAAAGTTTGTTTTGAACCGGCGTTGAATACTAATGAATGAATTAAAGGACTCGCTGTCTTTTAATTCTAATTAATATTAATGAACGGTATTGAGTAATTATGTAGTTTGGAAGTCTAATCCTCTTATGGCTTTATTTTAACAATACTTTATAATAATAATAACTTTGAGGGATAGAAATCTGCAGGGCGGTTTTATTATATTTTTGATTCAGATTGAACGAGTATTAGAAGAAAGATATCATATATGTCCTAACCCAGGTCAGGTTTATTCATGTGCTTAATTTCATACAAATCCGTTCAGCCGCTTATGCGTGAAAGGTAACAGACGGACAGATATACCGACAAACAGTCGTACTTACTTTCGCATTTATATATTTATATTTATTTACTAGCTTCCGCCCGCGACTCCGTCCGCGCGGATGTCGGTCTTCGCGTGGATGGTTTATTTCTCCATTTTGAGTAACTCTGACAATGACATCTTATAAATATCTATTGGACCCAAATACGGCTAAGCCTATAATAATTAAGGAGATCCCTCTATTGAGCTACTGCTGTTGAGCTCGCGTTCTGTAGTAAGTATTTTGTTCATAGTAATTCCGACCTTGATAAGTAGCATGTAGCAGTAAATTACTGACAGTGACGAAAAGTTTGCAATAATAAAAAAGTGATCGTGACAATGCGACAGAAAGTTAATTGAGAGCTTCAGCATACACAACATTGTTAGTGAGCTCGTCCGGAATATGAACATGAAGATTTCTTGGACTGCTCACACGGGAAAGAGCTACGTAAAGTTGCCCGTGTGAAAAACAACTCGCGGTAAGATCTACGCCAGCATTTCCTAGGGTCTGACCTTGAGCCTTATTTATTGTCATGGTGTAACACAAAGCTACAGGAAACTGTATTCTCTTAAATTGAAATGGAAAATTATCCACTGCGGGTAATGCAACGTGTGTTCGCGGTTCTACAGAACAACGTCTATGAATAAAACTGAAAAATAAGATTTTTTTTTCTACGTATTTTTCCAGGATAAAAAGTATCCTATTTTATGCCCAGGATAATAAGGTATAATTATACCAAGTTTCATCGAAATCGAACCGTTAGTTTTCACGTGATGCCTGCATATACAGACAGACAGACAGACAGACAGACAGACAAAAATTTTTTTAATCACATATTTGGGTTTGGTATCGATCCAGCAACACCCCCCGCTATTTATTTTTTCAATATTTTCAATGTACAGAATTGACCCTTCTACAGATTTATTATAAGTAATAGATAATTATCTCATGAATGAAGAGCTTTTTTCTCTGTTTTTACAGGGACTGCACATGCAGCTCTTCAATTCTTTATCGATTTTGTTTTAATTAAAATGAGCAGGGATTCCGCTCCTCATTAGTGTGATAATAATACGAGAAGGTCGTCTTTACCTTTTTAATTCAGAGCTTGTTTCAAATGAAGCATTTCAAAGTACCTACCTACTACTAAAAAATCGAACTTGACAACGTCTCGGTTTTTATCAAGATATTTTTGGGACTCGGATAAAGGCAAGTGAGTTCGTAACAAAAATGAAATAAAATGCTCACTTTGTATTCACAACGCCTTTTTACCTCGCTGCTACAGGTGTTGCTGAATCTGTTATTAAATAGCTCTTCTAAAAAATGTTAAAACTGTTAAAGTAGGCCTTTAGAAAAACTAAGGTCTCCTGGAAACCTATTCTAAGTAATACCTAACCGTAACCGTAGTAACTGTTTACGTTATTTTCAGCTTCCGTTTACTTTCGTTATACAGATGTTACCATAATAACTTTCCAAACTGTTTTGAGATCACCCGACTGTTGAATGTTGAATTATTGTTTCAACCGCGGAACAGTGGTTTCAACTGTGCTTCTGTTTCTTCAATGAGAACGTTTTTGTTGGAACAAGCTTGGTATAGCTGCAGTTTTCAGGAAGAATATCGCTCATAAAATATACATTCAGAAGGTATGGGATCAATGATCATTCAATATTTTTTGTTTATGTGTAGACGTCCACGGAACATTTATTATGATTTCACAATTCATTCTTCTGCTGAGATTGTTTGAGATGCAATCGGACATGTTTATATTTCAGTGGAGATGAATAGCAATGTGTTATCGTTTCCAGCCCATACGTGTACTGTTAGAAGGAACAAATGTTAGCCAATATTATGCAGCGAGTTAAATCGCAGAGTTAAATCACTGGTTTCTGTTAAGGGGACTACAGACAAATTAAAACACTAGTGCTTTAGTATGTTGCTTGTAGAATAAACTGGCAAAAAATCAGAATGATTATATATATCGCTGCCCTAGTTCAACAGTAAGATATCTTAAAAAAATGAAAATTGAGATATGTTTTGTTTAATGTGAAAAATTTCTCACTTTAACCGATCTTAAGTTCAAGATTTTGACATCTTAAGATATTTATAGTCAGGAAGATTTTCACTTTTATTTTATTTCTACACAGAGACTTCTTCAAATGTCCTTGTATAACTCTCTAAATCATTAAACTAAGCTATAGTTTTAAAAAATCAACTACATTTTTCAACTAACATTAACAACGAGTGAAATAATGACAGTAAAAGCATAAAAGTATGAATAACTCAAAACATACTTTGTTCAACATATCTTAACTGTTGAACTAGGGCAGCGATATATTAGTATGGTTTTTATTGTGAAAAGAAAGTTTCTAGAGGTATCTTCATGATTTATTTTCTATCGTATCAAATTAGTTGTATTATGTTTCCAACAACCAATCTAACTAGCATAATATCCTGAAGAATATCATAATATTTTTCTGATTTTGTTTACTGTAGTCGATCATATACTTTTAGGCATTTATAAAACTTGCGTTTTTTCCGTTTAGGTCCTGTAGCCAAACTGTTTTATGAAATGAAATAATAGGATCTTTTATAAAAATGTATCAGACAATGAGTTCTCTTGTTGTTTCACATTTACGTCATACAAGGCCAGTGAATGTAAGTGGATGAAAAAGGATATCCATTATAATGTATGACTCAAAACCAAGTGTTGTCCGAGTAACTGCACAAAGAGCGATAAGCATTACTTTTTATGGAGTGTACAAGCTCTTTTTGCTCTTTTTAGCACTTTAAAATGTTGGTAATATTTTCATAGATATTAGTTTTTGTGGTACGATACATAAGATTAAAGAAATATTGTTTATGCTAAAATAAACGTTAATTATGGTAATGAAGTTCTCACTAAATCTAAATTCAAACATGTATAGTGTAAGTAGCTACCTGCCTATAAATCAATGTGCAGAGGCGTATAGGTACCTAATTATTAAAGTTAAAGTTTTTGTGAAAATAACTTTTACTGAAATAGATCATCGAAACAGAAAATATAATAATGGTCTCCGTACTTGCCTTTACATTAAACCAGTGAACTTGTTTCGGATGTTAATAAAATTAAGGTTCGCGCATATTAAATTCTATAAATAGATTGTACCTACACCTAGTACCATTATTGTTGAGGAGCGCTGTTAATTTTATTAAAAGCTGTGAGAAGCCTTGTAGGGGCACGGCATGTGTCGGAGCGCGTGGCGGCGCCCGCGGTCGCCAGGTGAAGCGCAGCTGACTGACAGGAGTTGTCCCCGGCGCAGGCGCATATGGCGGAGCGTGCCCGCCGCGTGCCACATCACTAATTTCGTTTTATTAGCTTCCTTTGAACCTTTGTCGAACAAACTACCTCACTTGAACAGTTGCTGTAATTTATAGCAGCTTTACACCCCACTTATAGGATCCTGCTAGTAAGCCATGCCTAAATTATTGCTTGCTGGTCGCTTTATTCTTAGAAGATAATTAATTTTATTTTTATTTTGGCTTGGAATTATAACTGGCTATGAACTATGCAGCTTCTTAAGTCAATAAATTTTTAGTGTGATCATAACGTTGCGTTCGTTGTGTCTAAGTGTTTGGTAATATTATGAAGGGGTTTTACTTGAAACCACTTCTAACAGATGAGGATCCCCAGTGTTAATAATATGAAGAAAAAAATGCTTCGTTATTTCCACAAGATTCTAAGTTCCAATCAATAACGATTGGTGGTTTTTCGGAGTCGGACATTAGTCAAATAGGGGTTGGACTGTGTGATGTGGGCAGCTCGTAGCTTCTGGACTGCGGGTTTAAGCAATGGCTTAACCTTTAGCCATTTTATTTAAATATTTAGTAGAATCGGTAAAAGCTCGCAGTTTCTAAATAAAAGTTGATGTGAATTTTCGATACTAACCACCCTGATTATACTGTGCTCACTAAGAAGTAATATGTAGGTATGTAGACAGTGTAGATACAATCTGTACTGACATCTTGGGTCGTGAATGAACTAGCTTTTACTTCTTACTTCCAAAGCTTTTACGGTTAGCTAGTTAGATGACATTGGTGCATCCAGTGGGACAACAAATAGTAGATTGTTATACAAGGGTCGGAAGGAATCATTCCCATACGAGGCATTTAGACGCCCGAGCGCAGCGAGGGCGGCTATAGTCCGAGTGGGAATTGATGACTTGACCCGCGTTAAACACTCTACTTTTCATTTCGAATTTAAGGAAAGTAAAAAATAGTAGTTTTTTTTTAAATATTTATTGATAACAATTACATGAATAATAGGTACCTATTCATTAGTCTTTTTTAAATTTGAAGTATGGAACACACCACGTCACCGCCACATGAGTAGATTCTGTGTCACCACCGCAGGCCGTTCCGCTTAATAGGGCCCGTATTATTATCATTTTGTCTGCATTCTACTTTTACCATTTTTCATAAATTACTTAGAAAACACGATAATCTTGATAAAAATTACAAAAATTGTGTTGCGACGTGACACTTTTTAGTGCTGACCCAACTTTCTTATTTCGATTCAAAACTTGCATACAGCCTAATCGATACTCGCAATAAAAAAAATGAAAAAAATTTTTAGAAACTGAATACAAACTCTTTAAACTAACAAAATGTATTGAAATGTAAAGTGTTTGCAGAATAACCAATCTATAGAATTAATCAATTATCATCATTCTCAAAAAAACTTCTGGTAAGCCTACCTAAAAAATGTTTACTGGGAATTCTGTAGTAAACTATTTGAAAGTATCAAAAATAAAATTCACAATAAATAATTGTCCAATAAATTAAAATAATTTTAAACAGCGATCGCATTCCGAATATAAATTCAATTATAGAAGCATTTCGGCGCGAAATTCAGTAAATGAGGTACCTATTGGCCTGTCTGTTATTGACATGATATTAGAAGAGATTGAAATGATATTAGAAAAGCATAAATCATTATTATAAACAATGCTTATTGTATTTATTGCTTAAAATAATTTTATTTTATTTTCAAATATCGATTACATTCGTCATATTAATTACTCGAGTCAATCGAAATTAAAAAAAAAATTGTTTGGAATAATCGCTTTCACACATCAATGCAATAAAAAAAAACCAATAATGGTCGGCTATTTTGAACACAAATTGAGTAGTGGTAATGATTAATACGTATTATTGAACCTGTGTTTGAATATTACGTTAAAACCTGGGCGTTTTCGTGTTGTTTATAATATTATCAATAACATTTGTCACATTTTAAATCTTATCTACATCTGTGTGTGTGAAATTTGTGAAAAGTAAAAATGTAGACACATACGATTGGCGCGAAACTTCGACATTAGATATCAAAAAAAGTTCATTACCACTACTTATTTACCTTAAACTATGGATAAATTCGTCAAATAATTAAATGATGTATATTCACAGCCCCATTATGGTAAAGTCAGGATGTTCGAAATCCCCAATTTTTATGTTTTTTAGCCTCGACCACAACTGACATCAAAATGGTGATTATCGTACCTATGTATGTTAAATTTATTCAAGGTAAATTATTAACTTGTGCGCTAAATCTGAAAGATTTAATGGCGTTAACATATGAGCTTTTTATCCAACTCTCCTAATTAACGCACATTCATAAGATTTGATGGGTAGCATAATAAATATTTACATAATCAATTAAGGGTGTCGTATGTCTGACTAAGCTGACTACCTAACTAAATTTAGTTCTATATTTAAATTTCATTCCCGCCCTAGGGAGGGAAGCAATTACTATGAGACTTTCCCGCCCAAGGGTGGGAAGCAGCGTTTTCCACCCGCTATTCGGATCAAACAAACACTACTTTCCGAGTATGAGAGATGAAAAAGCTTTTTCATTGCCGAATCGCCTTAAAACCAGTCAGTTGTTGCTTAAGCTCGTTCAACGAAGAGATGAATGAATCCGTCGCTTCCATTGTACGACACATCCTGTGTTATTGTCGCTGTATACCTGCCGTCCCTTCGAATTGCTATTTATAATTAGTCCTCTACCTGATGCCCAAGCCCGACGTGCTCTTAACAAAAGGATGCGTATTGTATAACAATCGGAGCGGTTTGCGTGCCGCAGTTGAGCGGGCCCAGTATTGTTTGTTGCATCTCCGAACGGCATCGCCATTGAAACTAGCGCCCCTTCCGCCGCCGCCGCCGTGCCGTCGTGCCGGCGCTAGTGACTCAGGTATTTATGAATGAACGTGACGAGCTAGCGAGTGGGATGATCGGCCGCGGTCACAGCCAGGTAGAAAATTACACTTTTGGAATTCTTTCAACAGTTCGCGTCGAGTAGGGCTACTCAACTCGGTGGTCGAGGAGAGCCGCAGAGCGGGGCGCGGGGCGCCGTCACCACGCATGCGTCGAGCTCTTTACCGAGACGAGCAGACGATCCCTCCCTCTCAGTTGACTCAGAGTCGTCGCGCGAGTACACCGTGCCGTCATGTACCGTTTGCCAACTTTCTCGAGTAGTGATGTGATACGATACCGACGTTCAAACGCGACTTATCATTAGATATTTTTGTAAACTCTATGTTTATTTTGACACAAGTTAACCGTGTGGATTTAAGTGAAAGAAATGGTACAGTGACTTAAAATAAATTGGATTTGGAAACAAAATGAGGTGGTTTATAGTGACAATGAGCGTGATGGTGTGGGAAACAATTTTAGCCGGTATCGCACCCCCGGGCTCTTGTCCTGGGGTGTGTGCGTGTAAGTGGAAAGGGGGCAAGCAGACTGTGGAGTGTGTGGACAAAGCTCTTATCACAGTGCCCGAGCCAGTAGACCCTGCCACGCAAGTATTGGACCTTTCTGGGAATAATCTTCAAATACTTCCTCAGGAAGCTTTCGCCAAAACAGGGCTGCTCAACTTACAGAGAGTTTATTTACGCAATTGCAATATTGGCCAAATACACGATAGAGCTTTTAAAGGCTTAACCAATTTAGTTGAATTAGATCTGTCTTATAATTTACTCACAGAGATCCCTTCCGATAGCTTCAAGGATGCGCCCTTCCTTAGGGATCTTACGTTGTCTCAAAACCCAGTATTAAAAGTTCATTCTGATGCTTTGAACAATCTTGGCAGCGTCGTCAAACTTGATCTATCCAAATGCGACATTAGAGAAATAGCTCCAGACGCGTTTAGGACGTTGCGCTCGCTGGAATCTTTAAAATTAAACCACAACAAGTTACGTGACATACCGCTGAGCTCTTTAGAGAAGATAGAGAAACTGCGAGCTATAGACTTATCAGACAATCCGTGGACTTGTGACTGCCGGCTAAGAGATCTCAAATTATGGTTGGCAAAACATAAACTGCTATCAACTCCCAGCTGTTATGCGCCAACACGTCTAGCCAACCGACCATTTTCAGAGTTACCCATTGAAGAGTTCGCATGTAAACCGGAGATATTACCAGCGAGCCGGCATGTCGAGGCATCGGTAGGTTCAAATGCTACCATTACGTGTCGAACTGAAGCCGTGCCGAGTGCCAATATCAATTGGTACTGGAATGGGAGATTGCTTCAAAATGGAAGCCACTTCAATTCACATCAGAAAATTTATATATTTGAAGATGGAGATTCGAGAAAGAAGTCTTCATTAATATTAACGAATACGCAGGAATCTGATTCAAGCGAGTTTTACTGTGTGGCTGAAAATAAAGGCGGGAATGCCGAAGCTAACTTTACAGTGCACGCAACACAACTGCCAGTCGGGATGGCATCATTGGGGAGCGCACAGATTGCAAGCCTAGGAGCTGCATTATTCCTAGTCGTAGTCGTCATTTCTTTAGCTCTACTGATTACTTTTGTCCGGTTTCGTCCAACACCGGCTTGTGAGAGTAAAACACCGAATACCATAGACAGAGTCGTTTCTGGAAACGAAGTACACCCAACGTCAACCGATCGACCACATGTCGCGGTTTTGGCTAACAGGCAAGATTCGCCGAATTACAATGATCCGAAATGTAATCCTGTTCTAAAACCTCCGAGAGCGAATGATATCCCTTACACTACGAATCACTATGAGGGAAGAGGGAGCGTCGTGACTGCTGGCGGACCGATAGTAGTGTCTCCCACAGTTTCTGGCAATATCGATCCCGATCTTATAAATGATACGAGGCCGGAAAGCGCTGCAAGACCAGGAAGTGGTGAGTACGCCCGCGAGACCTCAGAATCATTATACCCATCCGGCCTTTGGGATCAAATGAAAATGAGCCAGGCCAGTAATTTGGCTCGTGCGGTCAGTACAGCAATTCCCACGTACTATAACGATAGAACGCCGATAATAGAGAACTGCAGCGTAGACGGGTCGCAGGAGGAGCTGGGCTACATGAGCCGCACGTTCCCGCGGGCGCACACGGTGACGGCGCCGAGCCCGGCACCCGCGGCCGATGCGCCCTACCCGGCCGACTACGGGCTGCCCGTGGCCGGTGCGCGGACGCTGCGCGTGTGGCAGCGCGCGCCTCCGGTGCTGCCACCGGTAGCCGCGCTCAAGCGCGTGCTCACCATCACCAGGCCCTCGGCCGATGATCACTTTCAGGATGGCTGTGCTACTGATGTATAAATCTGATAAAAGAACGCATGTTTGCATATCTAGATGACATGTCAGAAATTGTAAATTTGTATCCTAAGCTAGAAATCATCTTATACGTAAGGTATGTGTAATTTATACTTAAACAGGTTGTTAGTGTAATATTTTTTGTATCATATAATTTATTTAGATAATTAATGGAAAGTTACATTGGATCCGAATGCGACGGGTCCGCGACTGATTAGTTGAAGAATGTAAGTGTAAATTATTACGTGATATGGAATGGTATCGTCTATGATCGCCAAATAATTAAAATACTGAATATAAATATATCTTGATTGTTGAAACTCAAATAAGATGTTACATGAATATTAATAATAACTGTACAGTCTAAGACATACACGAACTATCCAAAGATATTGAACTCCCCCTGAAAGTAATATAAATGAAATATATTACAATTATTGTAATTCACGATGAATGTTAATCAATGTACGATAATGAATGTGTAAATTTTATGTTGAAAAGGAATAAGAGTTTTAGCAGTAAAATGGAAAAAATAAATCAGGCGATTGTAAAATGTACACTTTGTTTGAATTAGTTTCACCTAGTTCCACCTGATTGCCGTTCGCTATCTACATCCTAAACGAATCAAAGATTGATGTCATTGTGGGTTTTTAAATTGTCCAGTGACGCAATGACAGATTACGAAGTGGAAGAAATTACATTTAAAAGTGGCAATAATATTTTTCATATTTTTCAATAACATTTTTATACTGGCTCGTGATGATTTATCACTGTCTCACACATAAAGTAGGTACCTCCACGTACTCCGACAGGAAGGCGTGGGCAGTATGTTCGACGAACGACCACAATGGGGAGTTACCATGACCATGCTAATGGAAATGTAAGTGACCAAATTTCTTCACTTGTCGGGATATTATGTTCTGAGCAACTCTGATTTATACATATATTTATTTAGCATTAAGTTACCCTACATACATCAATAATTTAAGTCGTAGGTCTGCTTTTTGATATCGTACATCTGCTTTTTGATATCGAAGGTAGGGTTCTGTATGTAATTGTCTGTAGTTGATTACTGCAAAATAAATTACGATGTCTGAGGCAGCTCAGACATCGTAATTTATTTTGTTAAATTTTGCAAACAGATGGCTAATTTCCTTCGAGGCAAGGTTATATATTTTTATAGCCATCGCATCCGGACAAACCGGTTAGAGCTAGCTTGTTCATTCATAGCATCGAAAGGTGTATCACAATTTGAATAAACAATTGAGGAGGAAACTGGATTTAATATACGTAATGCCATTAGAAGTCAATGCAAGAATAAAGTCAACTTCAAATATTTTCTATGGAGAGCCAGTGTCATGGCGACAAAAAAGGGAAAAAAGTTTCAAGCGCACCTTCCAGCCCGCCGGAGTAAAACCGGTTAACGTTATTTCATTTCCGTTCGATTCAGTTTTTTATTAGAACCGAACTAAACGGGTTCAATGGAGGTGAGAATTTCGAAATAAGATTTTTAAGGCAGAGTATTGAATTACAAGGAATCTTAACATTTACATAATTAGGGCGAATCGTATCGTTTTATCAGAGGTATCATCATCTGTGATTTTATAAGCGTGTTTTAATACTTTTGTGCCGCTGTTTTTTGTAACAATTAGATATTATTGTTATTTATATTATTATTATTATTATTTGGTACTAGCAGTGCCCCGCGGTTTCACCCGCATAATTGTCGATCCCGCAGGAATATCGGAATAAAAAGTATCCTATCCTATCCTAGCTATATTACTGTAAAGTTTCATCAAAATATATCAAAATCCGTTGAATAGTCATCAATCCATCCATCCACACAAACTTTCGCGTTTACGTTACTGTTAGCCTGTATTATCCTACTGCTGGGCAAAGGCCTCTCCCCATGACTTCCAGCTCTTACTATAATAATCATAGGCATAATCAGCCTAGATAATGTTCCCACTTCTGGGACACAGGCCTCCTCTCAGCCAGAGGGAGTGGGCCGTAATCCACCACGCTTAATAATAATAATAAAACATCATATCCTTATAATATGGTTTATCCTTGGGTGCACTTGCATAGTGCATACAGGGATAATCGTCGGTAGGTGCCGCATTTCATTAAAATTTCCCAAGGGGCCTCTGCGAGTTGTTTTCGGCCCCTCGTACGCTTTCCAAAGGACCGGGACCCCATGGTCCCGAGATATGTAAAATAAAAAAAAATAATTATAATAGGATAGGAAGTAGGACTGGCGAAATATAGAGACTGATATGGTTTTTTTAGTATCTTTCATGTCATCGAATCCAGTAGATATAACATATCGAATATACATATTACATAAGTAATGACGTCTAAAAGGTACTCATATGTAAAACGGAAAATATATTTAAAAAAATCTTAGTTCCTTAGTCATCAATATTTTATCTATGTTCGCCTTTATTGCATCTTGTCTGTATATATAAAGTTTGATCCTGAATATCACTAAAGTAATTTGCAATAGTAACATTTAGTCTGGAGGAAATAAAATAGGGACAGCGCTTTTGGACCTTTGGTTAGTCTTGCGATGGATTATTCGAAGCGAACGGCGCCCTGGGGTTTGACCACATCCGCCTCCTACGTGGTTTATTTTTTAATAGGGTTTTTTACAAAACGTCTTTTAAACTCTCCTACGATTTAAATGTTGGTTTGGTTACCTAAACACGTAAGTCAATAACGTTGCTACTATTCTTTGTGGTTTTATCGTTCTGACACATCGATAGAACGCGTGTCTAGACACGTTTGAACATGCTGATACTCGAACAAGTCAAACCCATGTTCAAGTTTATTTATCTTGAATTACTAGACATAACAAGAGACAGAGTTTAATCTGTTTCTCAAAATATACTTTATATTATGTAGGTACCTATGTATTTCTTTATCCTCATTGTCTGCAGTAGTTATAAATTCAAGTTTTGTTTTAAAATGCATGTACTGTTCACATCCTATCTCTTAACAATGATCACATTTTCTCACTGAGAATTATTATTATCCATTGTGAATGAGAGTTTCAGAGTTTTTATAATTAGATGCTCTTGTGCTAATGAATTTAGTAGTTACTGTAGATAGGTATTTGGTTAATTAGGTATAGCAAATCATCATTCTCCTGCCCTTATCACAATTAATTTGGGGTTGGCGCAGCATGTCTTTTTACGTAGGTATTGGAAATTGAAGTGTTTAATTTGAAAACACACAGTTGGAATTGCATTTTAATCTTTTCAAGAACAAGGCACTTTGAAGCCTCTACCGCTCGCTGGGAAAGACGCCTTAGCCTAGTAGATACATTCTTGAGTCTAGCGTCTAGTTAAAGAATTTAGACACTGTTCCCACGGGAATTTCACACAAGCATCTAAAATGGTTACAACCACAGATATATACCTGTGGTTACAACCTTAGAAATAAAACGAAGATGTGCCCAAAATTCAACACAAAATTCTGCAGCCAGAAATCAACGATTCACTTCTCTCCTAAAGTCAAAGATACGTTGATTCAGAAGAACAGACTAGAAACCACAAATCCACATTAATTAATTAATTGCGAGTCGACAAGTATCCAAACTTTCTTGTCTATGAACATCTCGAATACATTAAGATAGGTAACTCGGAAACTTTGATAAGAGAAACAATGGTATTGAAATAAGCAAAATTTTGTAGAACGACAACCTTATTTACCTACCATCAATGGCTTTGCGCTTTCTTCTCGTAAAAGCGGAGACTTTCGCTGACAATAATGATGTTTCGGCCTGGCAACAATGGGAACTCAGCCAGAGCGATCTTGATTGTTCGCCTGAATATTTCAATTGTGTACTGCTTTCGAGACTCGCTCTTTGTATATTCATTGCTATCATATTTTGTCGTGTAACGTTTGTTATTTTATCGTTTGTTAGCTTTCGCTGTCTTAGTGGTTTTTACGTTCAGCTATCTAGTTTGTTTGAATTTGGGCTCGGTTTTGGAGACAATGTTATTAGAATTTGTAAACGCAACTTCAAATAAGTAACTTGTTTTTCTTTCATTTTTGAATTTGGGTTCTTAGTTATCTTTGGTATTTGTATATGTTTATCTATGTTCATAGCTGAGCAGTTAATACATACAATAGAATAAACTTTATCTCTATATTTTAAGCGCGTGTACACAATTTCTAGTAGTAGCTGATATCGTCTAGGTACCCACGACTACATATCAAACTATACATTTCCAGTAGTTGCTACTTCTCATTGTACGAAAAGCCTATACAATACGAGGTCAGTTAAAACTGAAAATGTATAGGTAGATTGATGTGTCGTCGTGTGTACATCTTGTAGAAATATAGAGAAATACGTTGCAAATATTCTGTTACACTAGGTATATCAATGACGGTCAATAAAGTATAAACCTTTAGGTACTTGATAAATGTAAATATGGAAATAAAGCTCGTATTAATAGCTTCTGAATTACGCTAGCAAATTTAAGAATTGCATGAAATGTTCTTTCGCAATTTTTTTCACAATTCAGTAGACAGCTCGCTAATTAGATATCTAGCACTATTTTTTGGGATTTCTTGTATTAGCGGGTACAACTGTTGCGACGGTCCACCATGACCGCCAATCTTGATTGAATCGTGATGGATTTATTATTGGTGTGAACATTGTAAAGCGAAATAAAAAACTATATATTCAGACGAACTGGCCGGCGGCGGCGGTGAACACACCGGCGCTTGATGTTGCCAATGCCAATAAAAATTGATTTTATTTTTCGTTATTGACACGTGCTGGCATAATTAAAAGCAGCAATTCCCAATTCCATTCCACTTTTGATGAAAAATCTCTGCTCCAGATTCATGTAAACATTAGTTATTGTTGGTTCATGATTAATTGATAACTTTGCTGTGTATGATTGTATTTTACCTGTCATATAGTCGAGCTCAAAAGGTATCAAGTTCCTTTATGCTATTGTGTAGTAAAATAATTACCATTTTTTGATGGATAAACCTTCATGTAATAATGATACAAAGACTAACTGATAAGACGCTCTCTCTTTCGTATCCAGACTATAATAGAGTACCTACATAATATGCAACAGATAACGAGAACAAAGTCCTGGGGGACTAAAAAGGCCACTTTGGAGAATCATAAAAGGATAACATTATGAATTATAAGATGGCGAAGACAGTCCGTGTTTTTCTTTTTTTCGCTGCACTACGTAGGTATAATCAAAGAGATTGGGATTGGATTTGGATTGGATTGATTGGTATTTTAGCACACACAAAAAAAAAATAACTAAAAAATGCTTCACCAATGGAATTTGATACGATTAACTTAACGGATAACTATCCACTATGTAATCCTTCTATGATTCTGCCAAAGTGGCCTTTTTAGGCCCCCTTAGCGAACTAGAATAGTGCTTTATGTTAGTAAAGCACTACAATTCAATCAGCATGATTAATGAAAAACATCGCCATTTGATCGCTGTGTAGGTACCGATAACCAACTTTTCTTTGAAAAACATATTCAATTACCTATGTCGGCCATGCCCCACGGCCACACTATAAAAACTAAAACCAGATTTCGGTATGACGTAAACTCTTTACGATTCTCTATAGCTTCTATAATTCTACCTATTAGAATAAAAAAGGAAATATATTAGGATTTACACAGAATATTTCTTTGTCTTTCGAGATAGGTAAAATGTGCCGTCTACCTAATTGTATAAATATTGCATTTGTTAAAGGGGTCACCCACGATAGGTGTCGAGTGGTGACGCACGAGGCTTCCCCGAGAGCTGATCAATCTGCAATAGAACAAAAATGAAAACGCTTATGTGATCGCGTGCGTCATTTTATGCTGACGACCGCGATCACAATGTACTTACGTTTATAGATTATTACATGCGCATTACCTACTGTAAAATATGTGGAGTCCTACCGCTGAGGTGCGATGGGTGCCGGGAATTCTTATGTGTAATGTGGAAGAAAACACCGACATAATTATGTATTCACCAAGCAGCTTTATTGAACTTACATTAATTACAATAATGCGCATGTAATGATGTATAAACGTAAGTAGATCTGATTGCGGGCGTCAGCATAAAATTGTCGAGCGTGCTCGTAAAGCTTATAAAAATTGAAAAGTGGTTTACCTGCAACTTCTTTCCTTGGAAAATGTAAGCTGGCTAAATGAGGCTTGAATACATTGTATAGCACTTTAGAGCTAAGTAGGTACAACTCAAAATACGTATAGTTTGTAGTGTAGTCTTCATGGTTTAGTAGATGAATCCGCTGAAATGTTCTGTAGCTCACAATCAGTTCAAAGAGTAATTTTCAGAGGGCAGCCCACGCTTGTGGTTTGATGCGTGATGAGCCGGACATGGGCGTCACGAAGGTATATATACCTCATACCGACATTAATGCAAACATGGTACTGTTGTTGAGCGTGTGATTGATAATTGAATTAATGGTTAATTCCATCGGGTACCAATCGGCTCCCAAAGCAATTTGGTAAATCGGCGGAGTGCGGCCGCTGACCGCTCCAAACCGATGAATGTTCTTGCACACTCATAAATTAGTTTGGCATGTGTTTTGGTTTGCGCCGAAATCAACGATATGTGTTGTCACTTGGATAGATAATATTGCATGAGCTTGTTCAACAACAGCGATTAACAACCAAGCTGGTCGTTTTTACATCAACAATATTGTAAAATGATGGTCGGAGTTTTTGTGGGACAAAACACTCTGATTTCATGCAATGATAAAATCGACATAAATGTGTTTGATGGGTATTTTAACGAACGAAAATGTTTTGGTGTATTATGGAGTGTTGTAGTCTGCTATCACAATGTATTGTTATGAAGTCCCTTAAATATATAATATTTGATTAGTTAAGTATTAATTAAATGTCAGCCACAATAAGCAGACTCTCTGCAATTGTGTTTTAGTTGCCACTACTGCACGAGCCTAATATAAGAAAAACTTTCATAGAAGTTAGAGTCACAGTTGATCCTGATTATTTGTGATCTAATTCTATTATTGATTATTTATGTACCGACTTGAATACATCTCATATTCCCCAAAGAACACAATATGATACATCATAAATACCTGTATATCTCTTGTTAATTGTGTGTGTCGTCATAGTCCGCTAGGTGTTCAGACAATAGCACTGCTTGGACAGATTTGACTTTGCACGGAGCCTGTGGGCATCGTTAGCAAAGATCGAATTATTAGCCCAGGATTCGGTGGGCTTATGAAGTTATGATGCCCGAAGTTGACTGAGCTAATGTAGCGATGGGAGATGTTGAATCGTTTTATACATATTTTTGAACTTTGACCATACATTCCATTTGACTACTGGGCAATTGGGCATTGCTCTTTTGCCTAGCTTACCGTCTGTTTTGTTAATGTTGTAAAGTTCGTTTATGACATTTTATAATGTATTTATAGTGAGAGAAAATGATTGTTAGGCCAATTTACATCTTATGTCAGTTTGCCGTTTACCTGTTTCATACAACTTTCAAAGAGTTACAGGTTGTGATTTATTTATTTATGCACAATTTATTATCTTAAGTATACTGTTGAAATTACAATATATTATAAGGCCGCCAATAACAGTCACAATACCCCTCGTACTATTTGGTACTGCACCTATTACGGCTTTTAGTCTCGATGCATTACTGAGTCCCGGGAAAAAAAAACGAGACTCGATGTGGTCTCGAAATTCCCGAGGAAAACGAGACTTTTGAGGCTATTTCAAAACTAGGTTTCTTACTTATAGGCTATGCAATTAGGCAGTCAAAACAAGATATTTTAATCAAGTAATTTATCAAACAAACGCAAATTAAAAATTATTTGTTGCAGTTTTTTTCATTTTTGTAGTGTGCGCGTAAGAAACAAAAGGCGTTTAATGTGGTTTCAGACAGAGAGGACCTAATTTTATTACAAAAGTAACCCGTGTCTCAAGTCTCAAAAGTCTCGTTATTCTCGTGACCGGAAATGTTAGTCTCGAGTCTCGAAAATACTAAAAAAACGTCGAGAATTACGAAATTTTCGAAACCGAGATTCCCTATTTAATTAAGTATTAGAAACCTTAGTACCTATTACAGAGAATGGGGTACCTATAACGACACACGAAAACACACACACTCACTTAAATTTTCTGTATACGAACATACAGAAAATTTAAGTTGGTAGTAAATTTTCTCAAGAATTAATTTCCCTGCCTTTACTTCAGATATGCTTAAGTGTATCCTTGTTTCTTATGTTATGAGTCTATGTATTTCAAGTGCTCCATTCGTTACTACTAAGCACTTACATAACTCTACGGAAAACGTAAGCATTTACTGTAACATTTCCTTACTTAGTTACTTGGAGAAAAGAAAACAAAAAAGTACGTTTCGTCGACTTATTGTTGAGGAGCTCAAACGTTTAATTAGGTTATTCATTTTGTGTTAACTGGAAAACAAGAAAGTGTTTCACATAATGTGCTCTGAATAAGAAAAATATCTACTTAGTTCAAAATTCTCTTCATATTCTCTTTATTAAAAATACTTAAATGTTCTGACATAGTACCTACGCGTGACGACATATCAAGCTATTCATTTTCATTATAAGCTGACTTCTCATTGTACGAAAACCCTATACTATACGAGATAAGCTAAAACTGGAAATATATAGCATGATATGTCAAGTTTTTCGGACCCGGTAAAAACTTATAAAGGACCTCGATAATTATAAAATGTTTCCTGCTCAATAAGACTCCCCACGAGTCCTGTGACCCAAAAAGACAATACCGAATTTCCTTGCTGAGTATCTATACATATAATAAATCTGTAGAAGGGTCAATTCTGTACATTGAAAATATTGAAAAAATAAATAGCGGGGGGTGTTGCTGGATCGATACCAAACCCAAATATGTGATTAAAAAAATTTTTGTCTGTCTGTCTGTCTGTCTGTCTGTCTGTCTGTATATGCAGGCATCACGTGAAAACTAACGGTTCGATTTCGATGAAACTTGGTATAATTATACCTTATTATCCTGGGCATAAAATAGGATACTTTTTATCCTGGAAAAATACGTAGAAAAAAAAATCTTATTTTTCAGTTTTATTCATAGACGTTGTTCAGTAGAACCGCGAACACACGTTGCATTTGCCCCTGGAGGCTTTGAGTTTACTTAAGGCAACCACAGGACAGTCCGGTTAAGTAGTCACGACCTCTCAAGGTCAACTACGAGACGCCATTCAAAAAAAACGCCGCGCGATGCATATAAATTCTGAATTTTGATGCGAGCGGACGTGTCCAGTGTGGCGAGCGGTCGTCCGTGGAATTAATATTGTATGCGTGTAATTTTAAACCGTGCTTTTCAGCGCGACCTTTTTGATTACTGTTCCGATCAGTTATTTGTAAATACTTTTGTAAATATTATAGTACGTACGTAGTTTAAGTTTTCATCGTAAATTGGTTTATTTGGGTTGGTATTTTATTTTCTTTTTGTTTATCTTTGGAAACATAGGTATAGTAATTAGGTTATAAGGTAAAGTAGGTTAGTTATTAATCTCATATTTCTCTCTCTCATCTCATTTCATTGTATTTCTGTATATTTTTAATACAGTTTTATTGTAACACGATGCCTGCCAGAAAGCGATCTTCTCTTACTAAAACATCGAAAAATGCTAGGCGAATGAGACTAGCTAGATTACAAGAATCAACTGAAGAGCGAGAATCCCGGTTAAACCGCATGCGAGACGGAACGGCTGAAGCAAGAGCACGTGAAAGCAGTGCCAATCGCGAATTGAGGTTAAGTGCTGATCGTCAACGTCACTCACTATCTCGCTCCTCTGAAACATTTACTGAAAGGGATATACGCCTCACTGCTGACCGTGAACGTCACATTCTGTCACGGGAATCTGAGACCTACACCCAGTACCAAAATCTCCTTAATTATTATAGGCTTAGCCGTACTTGGGTCCAATAGATATTTATAAGATGTCATTGTCAGAGTTACTCAAAATGGAGAAATAAACCATCCACGCGAAGACCGACATCCGCGCGGACGGAGTCGCGGGCGGAAGCTAGTCCCCAATATAATTACGTGGAGCAGTTATGGGACCGTCCTATTATAATAATATTGTACAGCGTTGAGTGTTGCTATACTCAGTTATTTTTATGTCGGTCTCCTTTAACTTCCATTTAATACCTACCCTCTTCAGCTCTTTTCATATTGTTCGTTGTGCTAAAACCCATTGCCTTTTAAACCGACCTTTGTCAGATTACTGAAAAAAAAATACAGCAGAAAAATAAAATTGTACTTTCACAAATACAGTGTAAGTGTACTAACTACACATATATCCGACCGAACCTTTTGGTTGTGTTGTGTTTACCGCTAAGTCTGGGGCTAAGCTTAACCACCTTAAGGCTAATACCGGGATTTCCTTATCCCGTTGGCCCCTGGTCAGTTTGGCCGACGCCTTAACATCAATTAGCACTGTGTCTTGGACTTTGCTATCTTAACTGAGCCACCGCTTTGTTTAGACAAAAGGCTTTTTATCTTTTCATATACCAACCTCGGGACATTCGTAGAAATAGAAAATTTAATTATTTTGCATACATTTGCATCTCTGGGCTTGCAGAAATAAATAAAATTACTTAATTTTTTACATCTATTTCGGTATAGTACAGCACGCAGATACAAAGTATTTAAGTTTATTTAAGGGGATAAGAAAATCTCCCTTAACAGAACAAAAGAAAACAACAAAAAATCTTTTCGTCGCATTCCTTTGTTTATTTCATGTAGACGCGGGAAAATAGGGGTTCCTAATGAATTATAATATTTTAGACAGATTAATCTGACCATCACTAATTATATTATTATTTCGAAGGCTTGTGATAAACAGAATCTAAATTATTCCAAGCAACAAATTAGTAAGTGGTCACAAGTTTCAAATAAGTACTTTGATGAATGCTATCATTATAAGAAATCGAATCGTCACACAGCCTGAAATATCGGTCTCATACGGTTTCTTAATTGACCTAGAGTTAATTATTTCAGAAGGTTTGACTAAGTATCCAGTTTAGAAGGTGCCTTCGTTTTACGATTTTGCATTAGGTAGGTAAGTATGTAACTATCTACTTCTATCTACCTATTTTTTTACAAAGTCTGTTGAGTATTAGAAGTGTTATTATTTTATTTTATTTAAACTCATTTTTTTAGCTGTAATTGCTTTGGAACTCTTAAGATTTATTTTCCTTTGCATGAGGTTTAATTTCTTTTTTATTTGAGTCCCGATTAAAAATAATTCTCGAGTTCAATACTGAAACAGCAACACGAAACCACAGCAATCACCAGCAGTCTAAAGGAGAGCAATATTCTAAAGAAAATGAGGAAATAAAAATGTCATTACAGAATTTTATGAAATTTCAATTTGAAAACCTAAATACCTGAGAGACATATTAAAGGTAAGTTCAATAATTGTACATATAGATTCCGGTGTTCAATTCCAACTCCATGGACTTTATATGTAGTACAAACGCCAGGGGGCCTAAAAAGGCCACTTTGGCAGAATCATAAAAGGGTAACCTAGTGGACAGTTAACTGTTAAGTTAATCGTATCAAATCCCATTGGTGAAGCATTTTTCAGTTATTTTTTTGTCTGGGCTAAAATACCAATCTATCCAATCCCAATCTCTTTGATTATATCTACGTAGTGCAGCGAAAGAAAGAAAAACACGGACTGTCTTCGCCATATTACGATTCATAATGTTATCCTTTTATGATTCTCCAAAGAGGCCTTTTTAGTCCCCCTGTACATCAAGCTACTGTCAAATTTCTTTAATAGATTTTCAACTTTATCGCTAAAGCATAAGGTTCAAAGTTGATTGGGAAAATTTGCCAGTTTCGGGTAACTTGATGTGCTGGCGCCTGTACTTACATTGGTTACTTGGTATCCAAACCTATCCACAAGTGACTGAAGTTGAAGTGCAAAAGTTAGTTCTGATTTGTATTGATAGTTTAACAACTAGCTAAAGGCGATGGCAACAAGCGGATGGACAAACAGGACATTTGAGTTGAAACTATTATATTATGCTATTTGGTTTTGCTCATTTATTTAAAGCAGGTGCATTTTATAAAACCTTGCAGACTTTACAAATCAATGAACTGGGGCCTAAAAAGGCCACTTTCGCGGAATTATAAAAGGATAGCATTATGAATCATAATGGTCATTTAACTGTTAAGTTAATCGTATCAAATCCCAATGGTGAAGGATTTTTCAGTTACATTTTTTTGTCTGTGCTAAAATACCAATCAATCAAATCCTTATCCAATCCCAATCTCTTTAATTATACCTACGTAGTACAGCGAAAAAAAGAAAAACACGGACTGTCTTCGCCATATTATGATTCATAATATTATCCTTTTACGATTCTGCCAAAGTTAGGCCCCCTGGTCTATTTATTCGGCAAATTAAAAATAGCTTTCGTGATCAGAATTCTATGATTGGCGGTTTCCAAAAACTGATTGCAGATACACAAATAGCGGGGTTCGAATTTAAAGTACTTAAGTCAATATTGAACCTTTTCAGGCTTCTCGATGGCGTGCTGAAGGCCGTTAACATGTATTACCGCCCTTGTACGTTTTAAATACTCCCCTCCTTGCTCATTATTTGACTCGTTTATTATTACTAACTACGTCCGTTTTCCTACACGAAATGATGTTCACACTTAGTCAATTTTTATATAATTATTTGGCAGATGAGTTTCCGGGTTACCACGAACAAATGAAACGCAATTTCTATGTGTAAACGCACGTCTCGAAATTACAAAAGCCGTTTGCTACTGAACACACAATCACACAATGATTGGAACCAGAAAATTGTAAATGCTAAAAATAAGACCAGGAAAATATCTTTTTCTTGTTTTTTAGCCGTTCACCTTGTGTATTTTCCACAGTTTTAGTCTTTGATCGATTCAATTTTATTCCAAAACATTTATAGGTCTGAGGTCAATAAAACACTACAATATAATAAAACCCGATTCAGACCGACGTCTTTTTATTTACAACTATAATTAATATCGTTTGCTTCCGACGCAACCTACACAACATTATCGACATAAGCACTTATTACTGACATCCTACGTCCATCAGAGGACCACTAATGAAAGTTTTATGCCATTCTGATTAGCCGCTGTGGTGTGGAAACATAAATATGTAGAAACAAAAAGTACCCGTTATTTGCGTTCCAAATAATAACGGTTCGACTGTGACATTATTTTCAATATAAATCGCAATGCAATTTCGTTTATGCGTAGGATTTTTGTTGCATATTTTAACAATGTCAGTCCGTGACCAGATTTTACTAAACCTGTAGTTTCTTATTAAAAGCTCTGGTGACGTAATGGGCAACTTTATCAAATGATCACCATGCCTGGAAAACGGATTGTTGATTTGATCACAAAGAAGGTTGGTGGCATGTTCTATAGGGATAACTATTCATCCTATCACTATCCCGCAAGACTTGGTGCGAGTAAAATAAAAACAACGAGAGTTATCGCTTATCATCCTACGCAAGTCGTAAAAGTGACTGCGGGCAACGATAAGTAAGACAGGCGATGGATGGATAATTTATTATACCAGGGAAACAATACAATGTAATGAAAACAAACATATACGCAGTTTTCAGTACCGCACCTAACCTTTGTTAGGCGCCAATTATACGAAACACAATAGCGATAACTGTAAAGGGAATATTGCCTACTATAACAAGATTTATGACAATTCTTTTTATTAGTTCCGAACAGTAATATAGTTATTGTGGAATTTATACACGTACTTAACGATGTACTAAACATGGAATCTAATTTGCCGTGTATATAATAAAAGAGAAGTCAAAATAATATGAAAGTTAGGCTCTGGAATTGAACAAACTATAGTTAATTAATATCAAAAGGAACCTACGTACTATATTGTCTACATTGTGTGTAATCTAATATCTATTCTATCTATTTGATAGGATAAGATGTGTTAGAAGACTCTACCGAAGATTTATTACTTACATAGATAGCAATAACGTCTAATATCTTGCCAACACCGGTTCCCGATATAGTTATTGCACTGGACAAGCGCAGACCGACATCTACACTCAGAAACCTAACATAAAGCACTACGAAAGCAGATTATGTCGTTTATAGATAATCGGGCGTGTCAGGCAGAAATACATTAAACCGCCGTAAGGGATCCATTTTCACGTTATTGACACGGAACCCTATAAAACGTGCGCTGTTAAGGCTTGAGTTCTGTAAAGCCAAGCCACAAAGAGAGAGCAATCCTTTCTTAATGGAACGTTAAAAACACGAGGCTACAATTGTCACGGCGAGTTTTTGCTTCGCTGTTCAGTCACGCAGCGGTCACACTTATATCTACTACCTCGATATAAAAACCAATGTCTCTGGCTCTTCGCCGCCTCCTTTATAAAACTTTCTGAAGCTTTGGATTCCCAGTTTTTGTTTTGTTTCGGATCACTTCCCTAGACTTTGTTTTTAACCGATCGATCGAGGACACCACTCTGATACGCACTCGCTTGTGATTATAATGTAGCATCTTTATACTGAATGTCGAAAACATGAGCTTCTAAGTGATGAATTTAAATTTCATGTAAAGCGATTTAAAGCTCGACTATCAACGAGGTAAAAAGCATGATATAGTTATTCTCATTAATTATTTATGTTTTAAACAATATTGCACCACCTTTAATAGACATTTAAATTGTCTGAAACTAAATAACAGACCAGTCTGGCCAGGTTGAAATCAAATTACCTACCTATCGCAATGTGATAACAAAACTAGCCCACTTATTATTAGTTGGTTTCCACGACGATGTAATTAGTTTTTTATACTAAATTAGGCTTGTGTTACTTGAAATTAGATATGTAGGCAGAGAAAGGCAACATGTCGATTCGGTCTGTTGGCTTCTGTGTAAGTACACCCAGTGAAAGATTACTCAGCGTGACAAGTGACTGCATCTGATCCCAGCGAGTTCATTACCGAGGCACTGAAGTCGATGTGACCGCTTCATTTGAATACTGTTTGGCAGTGGCTCGCCAACATTTTACCTCGTTTAGACAAAACGAAGTTCGAAATACCTACGTAACTTTATTTTATTTTGGCGCGAATTAAAGTATAAAACTATTTCAAATTATATCTTTTGATCTATCCATATTATCTGTACCTACTCCACTTATATTGTTCGATGAAACGGAAATTTTCATGCTGGCGCAGGATTATCGACGACGCTCTACGCATATATCTGTATCTTGTTGCAACTAGGAAACCCTGCTCCAAATATATTGATTTTATAACAAAAACGAGGGGATGGTTGCACGCGGGGTGAATGCCCCTGTCACTGCAGATTCGCCCCGCCATATTGGTTGGGGTTCCCGCGTCACTAATGGAGTAGCGACGGCTAAAATATGAGCCTGTGCTCCTCTCCATACGTTGAAAAACATGCGGACTCAGACAAATCTTTTTTGGAATTAATTCTATTACACATTTTGGCAGATGGTGCCCGCAACGGTTTATTCAATTTTCCCATATTATCTTTTGTGGATTAAGTACGAGTACCCACGTTCTCTCTCTCTTTTATTATTTTTATACCTATTAGGAAAAATTAAAAGGTTTGACTGCTATACGTTTTACTGGACCATTCGTATTACAGACTAGGTTCTGCCCGCGACTTCGTCAGCGTGGAAGTCGTAAGACACCAATATACTAAAATAACAGCCACAATTATTTCAAACTTCCCTGTATAGGTACGTTTTACGTTTTGGTGTCAGCAGAAAAATATCAAGAGAGTCAGGACTGACGTACAGTCCGTGTGAGAAGCAACTCGTCCTGAGGACGACACCCGTAAGCTTCTGTAGTAATTATCCATTGCTTGCGAAGTTTTTCATTTTTAGTGAATTAGTGAACGCCTGATGCGTTCCTGTGTTTATCTACCTCGTGGCACAACACTGATATTCTGACGGATGCTTTCTTACAGATTATTCCTGACGAACATAATAAGTAGGTATAACAATAGATTGTAAACACACGGGATTTTTCATTAACTGTCATCTAACCATATACAGTGTGGCAGGGACATCGACTCACAACCTGTTACCATGGATTTAGTAGGTACATGATTTTGAACCCCCCTATGGGCCGCGCTGAAATTTATCGCCTGTTATTAAAAAAAAATTGCTGTTCAGTACATTTTGACCGCGTAGGTATTTTCTAAGAAACATCAGTTTTGTGTTTCATGTCGTGCTGAATTCATGATTATAGTTTGCGCATCTTTAAAGCTATTTGCTTTGTTGAAATTTGACTAAAATAGCCGTTCTTACGTCTTGATTGACTGCTTAGCTCCTTAAAGGTATAGAAATCTGTAACTATCTGCTATATTTGTTCCCTATTCAAAAATGCCCAGTGAAGTAATGAAATAATTCGACTGTTGTCATACCACCTATTGTGTTCTCTCTCATCTCAGTCTCATTTCCTACGAAATGTATGAGAAGACTTTTTGCGATTTCTGGCTTTTCTAGTAGGTACTCAAACCAGTTAGCCGAGTTTTTGGATCCTTTTAAGAATCAGGATCGAGCCATCAAAACTATTTTTTTGTCAATTTTGCCCATTTTCTTGCTGGCATTATTTTCAAAATCTCTGAATGCAGATCAAAATGGTTTAAAAGTTAAGAACAGGCCCCTAAGACCGTTTTCTTGTAGCGACCACGGTAAAGGTACTTGCCCTTATTGTCCCATCTCAAAATCCAGCCTGTAGGTATATGTCATGACTGACTGCTGCTATAAAGGTACTAGCGTGACGATAATCATTTAAAAAGTTAAAACTGTGACTATCTGCAATATTCTAACCTATTAGGGCTCGTTTTTGCAATTTGCGGAAGACTATAGAAGAATATGAACAAATTGCAACATTGCTCATCCCCCATAGCAAATAGCGTGATAATTTATAGCCTACGGACTGACCAGACTTATAATGGAATATCTATACAAAATTTGTACAAAATGTATCAAGTAATATTTGCGTGACGCTGGAACATACATTCAGACAAACAGACAAAAATTCGAAAAAATACATTTCCGGCATTAGAATCGTTCCCAGACCTCGTAAAACTTTCATCATCATCATCATCATTTCAGCCGAAAGACGTCCACTGCTGGACATAGGCCTCCCCCAAGCACCTCCACTTCGACTGGTCCTGTGCTTCCCGCATCCAACGGGTTCCTGCGGCCTTCACACTTTACTTAAAAAAAGCAATGTACAGTTTCGACTTCGCTACGATTTTATTATATGTACAGTTGAAACAATAACAATTTTCAGAACTGTCAAAAGTGTAATAGATATCTTAGATGCAACCTGTAATGTGACCTAAGTGGTATATACGAGGACAGATTGTCGGACATTTAGATATAGGTACAGATATGTATTATTGTATAGATCTTTTGATATCTCCATGAATTCAAGTAACTTTGTTTCCATTTGTAGATTTTAACTTCTAATCGAATCGGTTTAATTGACCTTTGCAATTCATGAAGTTGATTTGAATATCAACCAATTTTATATTGGCCATTCCTAAGTGAATTCAGTTAGTGTAAATAATTCAAATTTGTAAATACTGGTTGTGTTATGAAGGTTTATCAAATTCGCATATCTGATTATACAAATAAAATTTACATAAAAGAGCCTTTTGGTACCTAACTAGCTTTTGTAGGAGGAGAACCTACCTAGGTTGATATTTTCTGAAAGTTTTCGTTACCGGAATATGGTTCAAGTGAAACTTCCATGATAAAGCGCCGAGTTTCAGCCTAAGACACAAAATAATGAATAAAATACATTTCGCTGTAAGAAGTCTAATGCTGTATGAGGGACTTTTATTATCTCTTCCATAATAGGTAGCAATGTACCTACCTAGCTACGCGAGCTTTGACGCTACGCAATGTGTAGTTCATTTTTGAAGTAATTTATTTGTGATGTCTAGTGGATTTTATGGATGTGAGTACCTACCTAAACAAGAGAAAAAGTTCGTTCAATCTCAGAACATCCATTGGCCAGATCCATGATGGATCTAGTGACGATTGATTTCTCGTTAGGTCTAATTATATAAAAAAAATAAGTAAAATGGATCTAATGAGAATTTTTCATGTGAAAAAAATGTATGCTACAAAAACAAATAAATATCACTAAAACAAGTGAATGTAATTTCAACAAATTAGTATCCTGACACCTGTCCTGGTGAAAAAGATTCTTTGAGAAAAGGGAAGATGAGGCAATGAATGAGGACCACCCATGGTCGACGCGGTTATACTTCCAGTAAAGGTCAGAAGACAGAGTACTTGGTGTACTTCCTACTATATACTAGGTACTGTATTTTGGTCCTATGAAAGCATAGAGTGTAACGAAATCTGTAAGCAGCCTGCACTAACCAACCTGTACTCAAAACCCGATTCACCTATATCCGAAACACGATCAGGATTACCTCAATACACGCCTAACTTCGTTGACCCCTCTTTATATAGTGTAGGTGTATGGAAATGTTTCAGGTGCGCTCTATGACGTATTTATCTAGCCTTTCCAATAACAATACGTTGTTTGGGCGTATTTGTCAGAGATTTTCATAAAGAGTTTCATCGAAAGTTTGAAGTGATATACAGTGAAGGAAAGGCAGAACTTAGGAGATGTTGAGAATGTAAGTATAACGTATAACGTAAGTATCTATCATGTTTCCTACGTTGGCCTAACTGTCTGATCATTGCCTCGTTTGTCTTCTGAGTTAGATCTCCAGGTCAGACAAAGTGTTATTGGATTTTCCATTAGGAGTTTCTCAGTAGGGACCCTGAGCCTAAATTGGTGGCCGGCTGATGGCATGTAGGCTCGACCCGTACTATACAAGTGATATGTGGGTGTACGATACACGTCCGCTGACACCCACTGCTGGCCAATCTATTGAATTACTAATAATCTAATGAAGTAATGATTAATTTACTAAGAATTTTTAACGGTGACGTGTGGGTATGACGTACAGACAATCGTATACACATTGAAAACTTGCTTTCTAGTGTTTTTGCGACGTTAGATTACAACGACAACCGATACTATATTTTACTAAATGAACAACTATAAATATTTCCTCAAGTCATTACTGCAATCTTAGTGCGGAGCATGCTACAATAATGCTTTGTGTATGAGCGATGGATTAAAACGTCCGTATAAACCACCCCTTTATTGCATCCCCGTGTAAAGTATAACCCAGAAAGCAGGTACACGCTACATTGTGTGCAAGTACTAAGCATAAAGGCCAAGCCTGAATAGTGCATCATATTTTGTGGATCGCCTCAATATAATGTAAAGGTGTCCGCTTTACGTAGAAACGGAGATCTACGCCATTGTGAATCGTGCATTCAAGAGGATTTTAACGAGAAACCGTATCGCATTACCGCTTGCGGTGTGGGGAGCTGTTAGATATTTGCAGGTCGTAGTGACCAATGGACTTTTACTACCTTACCAATTAGTCTAATTACTTCATCCGCCTAACCTTATCACTATAAGGGGACGGCATTTTGAGTATAACCCATTACCTAGTCAATACAATTACTCGTAAAGCCTCATTGGGACTGGTTTGATGCACATCTCAAAGCCTGTGCTTCTACACATGCTTGTGTTTGTACCATTTGTATGTATTGCATGCAGCAAGTCATACCGACAGCAGCAGGTGGAATTCCTACAAAACTAACAGAACGGTCCGTCGGGAGTCATCAAAAGGCGTGTTGACTGACGAGCGGTCAGATGGTAAACAAGTAGGATGGAAAGGATAGCAGGGCTGACCCGGATGCGATCGGCTCAGAGTTTAGGAACAAACAGTAAAATTCTGGTAAGCTTTATAATGTGCTCTAAAGTAATAATAGTACACATACACACATACATAAACTCACACCTTCTTCCCACGGGGATAGGCAGAACGCCTCCTGCTATGACCCTTACGTAATCCTAATAATAGTAATCGGTAAAATATTTTGAAGCAGGCCTACTGATATTCATGAAATTAGGACTTTGAAATTGCCCTCAAACTTTCAAACATTTTTTTTACAAGAGTAATGTGATCGCGCCACCAGTTACAACTGTTACAATTGGAAATGTATGAAGGTAAAGTCTCAAAGTTAATAGAGGCCGTCTGATTTGTACGTGGGGTGGTAGGGCCGTCCGTTACCACGCACGTTTCTGGCACCCTAGCAACAGTCCCCTCCCGGCTCCGCATTTTCTTATACCCGGCTGCCCCAGTGCCTACCCAGCCGGCTTCGGCACTTGCGATAACTTTGATAGCTGACGGTCGGGAATTGGACACCAACTGATTGTGTTTACTACCTACAGAACATTACGTAAACGATGCTCGTCCGTTCGTCTTTCCTGTATGAGTGTACCGGCGCCAGACTAAAAATCGATCGAGTGAAAAAACATGGAGGTGAGAAGCTGACGAACAACAAATATAAAACGTCCAATATAAAATGCTTTACAGTCAAATCAACGGAAATTTTGTTTCAAATATGATGCAGAATGAAGTAAAACAGCTCTTTCATTAAATCAGGAAAGTATAAATAAACGCCCACATGTGCGGAGCAATCGTAAAAAATGGCGTCTAACAATTCCTAATTTAGAGTCGACCGGTATTCGGTAATCGCAACTAAAGGACGGCATCAATAGCACGAGACTATGTTTAGAAAATCATTCTAAGATTAAATTCGGATCCCTCCGACCACAAATCAGTAACGAGTCCTTATTTATTAGGGTAGAAATAAAATATAGCATCAACTTTTCATGTAACATGCTCAAATGGGAGGTTTGGTTACAAAGTTTGTTCGAGGAAAACGTCTCGCTCCCACCTAATAAAAGAATAAATGTTTTTTGTTACAAAAATGGACATGATTAAAGTATGATATAAAATAAGATGCGGAGGAGCCAGGGGCTATGAATTCCGACATATGGCTTCATCGATTTATCGGTAGAGTATAACAAAAGTTAGTATATCGACGTCATAAGAAGTTGTGTTATTTTGTACATACTATGAAATGTTTCTACCCGTAGTAAGACCTTCTGGTAATATGTAGGTACGTAGTATAGTCACGGCTATCGTTTTGCCATTGATACATTTTGTATAGTAATAGACAGGACCGTGTAGCCGTATTTGGAACTTGACAATTATTACTAGCACGAATTTCTGACAACCGGTTTCTTATCATATCAATTTGATGGATCATCATCTGCATAGCCTTTTATTTATTTATTTAAGGACTTTGGAAGACTTACAGCTAAATACAATAGTAATAAATAACAGTATGATAATCTGACAGCCAATCACAGGTCTTCACGTCTAGAGCTTGTCTGGTATAAAAGTACTGTGGAATTTGAATATACACACTGCAAATATTGCCAAAAAATATATATAAACAACAAATATATATACCTTTTCCCAACTATGTTGGAGTCAGCTTCCAGTCTAACCGGATGCAGCTGAATACCAGTATTTTACATAGAGCGACTGCCTATCTGACCTCCACAACCCAGCGGTTACTGGGTAATAAGATACCCCTTGGTAAGACTGGCTGTTAGACTTTCGGGTTTCTGACTACCCGTAACGACTGTCAAAGATCCACGAATGACAGCCGGGACCAACGGCTTAACGTGCTTTCCGAGGCACGGAGGGGTCACGGTATGTAAAGATGGTCACCCATCCACAGACCAACCGCGGCAAGCGTAGCTTAACCTGATCGATCGACCTGTGCGGCTGTTATTATTTAGCCACGGGCCCCTCTATCAATTTGATGGATACAAGAGAAATATTCTCTTGTGTCCATCAATATAGTAGAATATTAGTTTATAGGACGTATAGTATATAATAATTATAGACTTTAACGAAAGCTGAGCACGTAACGGATGATGTTATGTGGATCCATTATTAATTAATTAACTAAGTCAGATCCTAGATATCCAGGCAATTCTTGTTGTGTTTTGTTTTAATACTTAAAGGATTAAAGCAGGAAGTCTTTAATGTGGGAGATAGTGTACATTCACTTTGTTTAGGTGCCACATTTATGTAGGTGGATGCGTCATAGTCTTTACCGTCCGTGGACGATATATACAATACATTGATAATACGTCAGTACCTACCCGTATTATGATATACCTAGGACATTATGTCATTAGTGAACATTATATAAAGAGCGGTTCATTTATCAAGTACCAGGATTTTTATGAGATGATTTTATCAAAGTTTTTGTATAAAGTATTTAATAACAGGATGTTGCAGTAAAACCAACCTCAATGAACAGACATACCGTACAAACACAGCGCTATAAATTGAGTTCGACTGCAAAAAATGGCAAAGGAAATGATCCTACTTATCTTCCGAATGGTCTTTTAAGTATCCACATTCGTTTTACATAAAGACGAATTTAGCAGAATAAGTAGGATATGGGTACAGTGGGATAAAAGTACAAGTCGAGTGCAGGCGTTCAGTGAAACGTTTCATATGTAAATGGCCCCGTAATCTGTAGGAGGCTCCCGGCGAACACACATCTATCGCCGGATCGGACTCAACTGCGGAACTTTTCGTCTCTGATATGTATTCTCCAGTAAACAGTAGCCTGGAAAGTTTGTTACAGTTTTATGTACAGGCGGACTCGCGACGATACATTTGCAAGTACTCGGCTGTGAAGCGAAGGGTTTTCATGTCCTCTTTATATGTTTTTTTCCATTTAAAAATATCGCTTTGACAGCAGTGCACTAACGGTGTAACTGAGATAATAACTTTTCCCCGCGTTCCATTCTCTCGGCGTTGTTAATATTTTCAGCGCTATTCAAAATACTGTGTAAAAAATACTGTTTTTCATCTTATAATAGAAAATGGTCTTAAATCCTAAGAAAAACTGCGATGTTTTTGAGTAATTGAGATTTGGACATGGGAAGTTTCATTTTTCTATTGGGCAGAATTAAATTATAAACTAACGATTGTTCTAATTATGCATAATAATATGAGAGACACATTGTTGCTACACATTGTTGTTGTTGTATTACCTCGTTATCACCTAGAACGAATTATTTCAGTCTTATAACACAATTTCATGCTACTTGAAAATTAAAAAGTAATTTAGGCACTTTATTCAAATGTATCTAATGCTAACCATTTCCCTGTTCTACACACATCAACTATGTATGACTAATTTGTGAGGTTGCACGTTATGTCCTAGACGGAATATCTTGAGTCACCCAGATGGCGTTTTATTGAGTAAGGCTACTAAATCTTATTACTCACATATGTTTCATAACTCTTGAATAACATTTCGCCAGATCTTAGTCATTGGGATTTATCAACACTAACCACTTTACTATGTTCTTTGTCGATGATGTCTATCATATATGTCGATGACAATACGACAAAAAACATTTTTACAAAAAAAAACAATACAAAGTGACAAATAAGTTTAATTTCGGAAGTCGGTGTCGTTGGGTTCGCATTTTCGTTGTTTGCCACCGACTGCCGAAATCAAAGTTATTTTTCACTTTGTAGTGTCTTATTTGGAAGTCGGTTGTTTTATTTTTGTAAAAAAAAATTAAACAAACTAACCAGTAGTGATGGACTGACTACGGGTTTTGCCGATCAGCCGACTAGCTATAGTGACTATATTATTTGATTATATTATAACTAGCTATAGATATAGGTAATAGACTAGCTATAGTAACTATATTATTTGACTATATTGTAGTAATGGATATATTATTTGATTTAATGTTTATAAGCAGACTGGGAACGACATATTTAAACGCAGTTTAATATATTGTCGTATTATTGTCTCCACCTTATATAACTAGTAAAAGTAGGAAAGCAAAACATTAAATCTGTATGGAGAGTTCGCAATTCACAATACAATAAATTATCATGAGTAATTTTCCTGTACGCACACCGACAATTTATTGGATACCAATCATTTTGTTCATTTCGTCCCGGGGGTGTCCATATATTCAGGAATATCTTAACTCAAAACATATCAATTCAATTCCAAGCCTGCAAGTAGTCTTTATGAGCTATTTCCATTAAATGAAGAAGTTCTATTTAATTTAAGGAGGAAGCGCCATGTGGTAGCCCGCGAATTCAAATTTTTTTACGTTTTTTGCAATTTACAGGTCAATGTCAAGTTGTATGTTAAACATAAGTATGGTTCGCGACAGTAACAAGGGGGCCTAAAAAGGCTACTTTGGCAGAATCATAAAAGGATAACATAATGGACAGTTAACCGTTAAGTTAATCGTATAAAATCCCATTTGTGAAGCATTTTCAGTTATTTTTTTTTGTCTGTGCTAAAATACCAATCAATCCGATCCAAATTCAATCACAATCTCTTTTTGATTATACCTACGTAGTGCAGCAAAAAAAAGAAACACACGGACTGTCTTCGCCATATTACGATTCGTAATGTTATCCTTTTATGATTCTCCAAAGTGGCCTTTTTAGGCCCCCTTTACCTATGTATTTACATAATTATAATCATTAAAATCATCAATACAACCCTCTAAGTTCATATAATCCTCTATAGTAATATTTCATGAAACAGTCACGATATCATTATAATGTTCTGTAAAGACATATTTTTTACAGACGGAAATCATATTTTAATTAACATACAACCTGACAGTTGACACTGACCTGCAAATTGCAAAAATCGTAAGAAAATTTGAATTTCGCAGGCTATACCTTAGCGCAGTCCCTTATTGCTCTTGGTTTATGATAAAAATGTCTATGGTAGTGAATATACTTGCATAAATACATAATCGCCACTCCAGAACCTTTCAGCCCCATCGGCCATATTCTGCGACCAATGTGCTCTGCCTACTGCTACTTAATTTTGGCAATTTTTCGGGCTGTGTCGGTTACCTTGGTTCTCCTTCGGATACGCGTACTGAAAGACGTTGCATTGGAAGGCCTCCCACAAGGTGGACCGATGACCTGGTGAAGGAATCAGGAATCCTGTGGATGCGAGAAGCAAAGAACCGGTCGAAGTGGCGGTGCTTGGGGGAGACTATGTCCTGTAGTGGACGTCTTTCGGCTGAAATGATGATGACATCCATATTGTATTAATGTATATATTGACTTGTATATATTGACTCTTGTCTGGTATACGATTCAGTCCGCAAGGCTTATTGTTACTGTAACGAGTAATAGAAGCATTTTACCCGACTGCGTGACGCAAAAGAGGGTAATGTGTTTATCAGCTTTATGTATGTTTGTCCCTTTGTATTATAATATTTTAATTAACTCATATTATAATATCATGATGACTTTTTGAGATGAATATAAAATTATGACTCTGAAGGTGAAGAAAAAGTAAGGGAGCTTTCTTTTGGTTTGCTCAATCGTTGTCAGTAATAATTTAATAATACTTTATAAAGGATGGCCGGGACATCGAAGCGCAACCTGTTACCATAGATTCAGTATAATATGATTCTGAACCCACCTGGATTTAAACTTTAATAATGTTCCTTACATTTTGACCGCGTAGGTATTGCACTTTTCTATGAAACAGCACAGGCGTAGGTATTGCACTTTTCTATGAAACAGCACAGGCGTAGGTATTGCACTTTTCTATGAAACAGCACAGGCGTAGGTATTGCACTTTTCTATGAAACAGCACAGGCGTAGGTATTGCACTTTTCTATGAAACAGCACAGGCGTAGGTATTGTACTTTTCTATGAAACAGCACAGGCGTAGGTATTGCACTTTTCTATGAAACAGCACAGGCGTAGGTATTGCACTTTTCTATGAAACAGCACAGGCGTAGGTATTGCACTTTTCTATGAAACAGCACAGCATAGAAGCATTGTGCTGAATTCATGGTTTAGTTTAAACGTCGATGTCCCTGCCACCATTTTGTTTTTAATCCCAGATGGTCTTCGTGTTGGATGGATTGGACGGAGAAGGCAAAGGACAAAGAAAAGTGGAAAAATATGGAGACGACCTTTGCCCAGCAGTGGGACAATATTATAGGTTATTCTTCTGCGAAGCATTCACGCTAGCGGAGGAGGTGGCGGGATATCTGAGCCGCCGCCGCGGCGCCGCCGCGGGCGTCGGGATCCGCGTGACGACTCCCGGCCACCACAGGCGCGGGCCTGCGGACGGAGAGTAATGGGTAGCTCACCCTCCGATCAGGACCAGGCCCGTGCCGGAAGGCGCGGAAGGGAGTGTCAGACTCTTACTGACTAAAACCCACCCGTGTTCCTTCCTTAGCCCTTTATGTTGAAGATTTCCCACCGGCAAAAAAAAAACCCTTTATGTTCCGGGCCAGCGGTAACCCTTTCGGACAATCCCACTGGCCCGGCAGGCATCGGCCCTAAGGGGGCCCCCTCCTCAATGCTGTAATCTCTTTGAGGCGCGCGTGGAACACGTACTCGCCGTCCGGCACGGTCCTGGTCCTGATCGGACGGTGAGCTACCCATTACTCTTAGCCCGCAGGCCGAGAGTCGTCACGCGGCTCCCGACGCCCGGAGCGTCTCCCGCGGCGGCTGGGACGGGAGGCTCTCTCCCTGAGCCGTCCCGCCACCTCCTTCGCTAGCATGACTGCTTCGCAAAAGGAGGTGACTGCCTCCCACTCCCTCTCGCCCCGGACCATGGCTTGCACCAAGGCCGGACGCGAGAGGTCGCCGCCACTGCCGATCGCCTCTATGAGGACACGGCGGTGCTCCGCCCAAGCGGGGCAAATCTCCACCGTGTGCTCCACCGTGTCCTCTGGGCGATCCTGGCAATGGTGACACCCGGGCGTGTCCTCCCGCCTGATGATGTGCAGGAACCTCCCGAAGCTTCCATGTCCGGTGAGGACCTGCGTCAGGCGGTAGGTGAGGGCACCGTGGCGCCTCTCTAGCCACTCCTCAAAGAGGGGTCTTATCGCCGCTATCGCGGCGTGCCCTGCGCTGGGTTGCGACAGTCGCTCTTTTCATGCCGTCATGAGATCGCGCCGGGGATCCATCCGCTCCGCCGCGATTTGCCGTGGAAGCGGAGTTTCCCCCCGGCGTAGTGCCTCCGCGCAACATAAAGGGCTAAAGAAGGAACATGGGTGGGTTTTAGTCAGTAAGAGTCTGACACTCCCTTCCGCTCCACCAAGAGCGGGAGGAGTCATTTGATGATTTCCCATCCTCAAAAAAAAGGGGTCAGTGGGTCGTCTTAGGGATTTAAGGAAAAAGAATCTTCGTGTTAGCAAGATATTTCATAGAAATGAAAGTGTAAAAAAATCTGAAGTTTCTTAGCGGGGTTACCTTTGCCAGAAGTGGTCAAGCTTCGACAATATTCTTTCTATCAATAAAGTCTTATCTAATTATTCAACTTAGGGACGATTTTTCAATCATTAAATAACGTTTTTTACCTGAAGAGTAATTGTGACGTTTTGACAGATTGTCAATACAAAAACTGTCAAAATGACTAACTTATTCGTGGGATAAAAGATTGATTGATTGATTTATTTATGTCTGTAAGGGCAAATTTTTCAATCGACCGATAATTTTTATTCGTGGAATAAAACTGACTTTTGACATTTTTGTATGGAAGAACTGTCAAAAATTCAAAATTATTCTTCCGATAAAGTTATCTGGCGTTGGAATAAACAGCCCTAATGTATATGGTGTATATCTATAATAAAGAGTAATCTATTCTATAAGAGTTAACTGGAGATTGAAAAACCGATCCTTAATCAAATACCAATAGTGAAAATAAGGCTTTGAAAGAAAACAATGTTGCCGTTTTAAAAACCTAGGAATTTCAGAAAGCACGTTTCAGTAAGTAATTTAAACTTTCTTTGAGCAGTAACACTGGCCGTTTTGGTTCAAAAATAGAATAGGAAGCCGATTAATAAATTTAAATAAAAATAAAACATTACAAATGGCGTGAATTGTTTTTTCATCTAATATTGGCCTTTCGGTACGAAAATTAAGTATTAATACTCTTTTATTCCAATTAAAAACTAAAAAAACACCTACTCAGTAAAGACACACGCTATCGAACTCGGGTGTGAACGATCAAAAACAATACAATAATTTAAAAAAAACAGTCAATAATTTCGAAAATTGATGTTTACGTAGTCATCATCTGCCTAGCCTTTTCCCAACTATGTTAGGGTCGGCTTCCAGTCTAACCGGATGCAGCTGAACACCAGTATTTTACATGGAGCGACTGCCTAGAGTATGAGAAAGAAATACCAGTCTATTAGGTACTGTCCCAATGCTAGGCAAAGGCCGCTCGACACAAACGGAAGCCATGAACATTATCACACTTGCTCAAGACGTACCTATTGGCCGTTTCAGACTTCAACTGTAAGTTCATTTCCTTGCGATGTTTCCGTTCTCTGTAAATATTTCAATTACTTCAGTTAAATCAAAACATTGAAAACATTTAGGTTTTGAAAGGAAATAAGTCTTGCTGTAAAACATCTAACATCATGTTGTTTTTGTCAACATGATGAAAAAATGGACGATCGCAGCTGTCATTTTGGTCAGGCAAATAAAAAATCTATTATTTCTGTAAGTAGGTGTCAGTAAACAGTTTTTTTTGTGTGATAATACTGGTCATTTTACTACAGAAAATAGGACAAAAAGCCATTTAAAAAAATTAAATCGAACAAAAATAATAGTTTTTTTATTTACAAATGACGATAGTTATTTTTTCTTTTAAAATAGCCAGTGTGGTATGAATATTAAGTATTAATACTGTTTGCAAAAATGCACTGCGAATGGATGGTGCAGTCTACGACACTTAATTTCGAATAATAAAGCTTGAAACCAACTTGGACAGTAACATTGGAACTACGTCTTCGAGTAAGAAAAGCTGTTATAATTCCAATAATTTCAAATCGGTACCTTTGCAGGCTTATCTTGTTTTGTACCCATGATTAATGTCCAAGATACTCAAGTATCATTACTTCGCTCTGTTCAAAGAATAGTCACCATTTTGTGGTTTTGCGTTGATTCCGTGATTACGCATTTTTTGCTGGGAAAATTCGTTCAAGCTTTTATCGGACTTTGGTTTTTGTGGGTAAGTCGTCATTGCAGCGTGACAATGCCAGAGTTTTTTGCTCGTCCAGTACCTAGGTACTTGAAAATACCAAAAACACGAATCAAATCTATTGCGTAATATTGGGTTACTTATATATTTATAGAAAGACGAAATCTCATTAATGTAGTGTCCGCCAAGATAATAAATATGTCGTCTTTCTAAGATAAAACCAGAAAATCAGAACAACGATCAAACATGTGATTTTATGAACGTGCAGCACATTTTCATTATACGAGCTGACACAACGATTACGTCCAGATGGGAGTGTGCTCGTAAACCGGTGCCGTGACTCGTGTGACAGCAAGACTGCGCACACAATGTTCTATGCAGGTAAATCAATCGTGAGTTCGGTGGCTTCTCACGGAACGCTCACTCAGAGGGCTCTCAAGTCGATCGCGCCTTCCATTCAACGCCTTTTTGTACTGCACGCCATTTCCTCTCCGGGAAAAAATGTCGAGCGACACTGAGACGGACGTTAGTGGTTCTTGTGATATTTTCGTAATACCACTTTTGAGATTAGATTTTGACGTTGAGGAGTTTCTGATGCCTCTGTATTTGTAATAAAAATAATAGATTAAATAACAGTAAGATATTACTTATTTCCTATAACGAATGGTCATAAACTAGCATACCTATTAGAACTAATTAACTGGAGTGTTGACCAGTGGTGGAGCAGTGTGATCGGCCGCGACTTACTTAGGTCGTAGGTTCGAACCCAGACAGGCGCTTTACTTTGTGTAAATTATTTCATCACTACTGGGGGCCTAAAAAGGCCACTTTGGAGAATCATAGAAGGATAACATTATGAATTATAATATGGCGAAGACAGTCCGTGTTTTTCTGTTTTCGCTGCACTACGTAGGTATAATCAAAGAGATTGGGATTGGATTTGAATCGGATTGATTGGTATTTTAGCACAGACAAAAAAAAATAACTGCAAAATGCTTCACCAATGGGATTTGATACGATTAACTTAACATTTAACTGTCCATTATGTTATTTATTTATTTATTTAAACTTTTCGCACAAAAAGGTACAAAGGCGGACTTAATGCCTTAGGCATTCTCTACCAGTCAACCAAGGGTGGTGAAGAGATTGGATGGCAGGTGCTTTGGCTGAGAGGAACAATGATAAAATTTAAAAGAACTATTAAAACTAGGTACACAAATACATAAATAGATTATATACACTATCACTCACTACTGTCACTACTACTGTCTCACTACTGTCTATCACTACTGTTATCATTTTATGATTCTGCCAAAGTGGCCTTTTTAGGCCCCCTGCTCTCAAAAATGTGAAGGAAATCATCGTTAGGAAACCGGCATGGCCTAGAACCAAAAATTCGAAGACTTGAGGCATCCACCAACCCGCATTGGGCCCGCGTGGTGTATTACAGCCTACTGCTGGCTGAGGCCTGTGTCCCAAAAGGAAATATTATGTTATATTATGTCACTGGAGCGTTACTTTAAACTGGTATTTTGCACTAAATCAACTCGGTGGGCAGTGATTACAAAGCATGCATCGTTGCGTTCTTTAAGCCTAATTTGCTGTGAATGTAGCGGTACGTGACTGCACGTTTGGCATATAATTAGGAGCCTTGTTCACCCGGAAAAGAAAGCTGTACAATAATAAGTACTCTATAACTTAACCTACTTGCGGTAGTCAGTCCAATAGAGCCTTCTACTACACCGCTATGATTGTAACAATAATTACTGTATAGGTAATTGGAAACTGAGACTAATCCCAAGATAAAACAGGAAATACTTAAGACTTTATCGCCGCAGCTTCCTCTCTTATACTGTTTTTCCTTCGAGAGAGTGGAGTTAATGAATAAAAAATAAAAATACTTAGTCATCATGTACGCTCTACATTAAAGATCGATAAAAAAAGAAATCTATGTTTATAGCTGTTCGCAGACGCACTGAGTAAATCGCATCGACACAGTTTTTGCTCCATTAGATAGGTGTGCAGTGAGTAAGGCAGGTGTTGTTTTATCAGCGGACGGGAACGTTGCCCTCACTTCCGCCCTTATCTGAGTTTACTTACCTCTGCCTGAGAACCGCCGGCGACAGTCAGCTGAGCTCTTTTCATTCATACGTGCTTCGAAGGTATCTATATTTTACACGGCTGTAAGTATCTAGCATAGATAGACGGAGACTAATATTTGTTCCGCTAGTTCCGTATTTATTTGTAAATACAAATTCTGGGTTACAACACAAAATAGTAAAGTGGCTAGTATTTGTACAGGAAATGTGATTAGCATGATTGTTGAAGTGTAGTATGTGGACATGTTAATGGGCTACATAACACAATAGTGGTAATGTAAATGATAAATGATTTTATTTTAGTAAGTAGGTTTGCAAAAACACTTTTACAAGTCAATCATATTTAAAAAAATAATTGAGGTCGGCTATTCTAAAACAAACTCAGAGGTCAGTCTCTTTTGAAGTCCAGACATAATCTTGGTCAGATCATGTGAAGTCCATGTAGATCAATGTCTGTGATGATCTTTTGAGGAACGAACCACACAGATTGAGTGGACCTGTCCAGTCAGTGCATGCATTTATCAAAAATCATGCAGCTCAACTCAAAACTTAAGGAGCTCAACGATTCGACAAACAATACCAAAGAAAGGAAATTCGGGTAGGCCACATAAATTACTCAAACTGCCAGACCATGAAAAAAAGTAACAGAACAGAGAGAAAAATAAAAATGATAAAATAAATGAAATGACCCACATAGTCTTCACATTCACAATAATTAAAATAATAAACAATTTAATAATATACTTACTTACTTACAAAGTAAGTAAATGTATATATAAAATTCATTAATGTCAATGTGTATATAAAAAAACAAACAAAAAAAAAACATTCCATACCTATGTAATTTACTAAAACACTTTACGCTTTGAATACCAAAGAAATAAACATGAAAATTTTAAGTACCGTGAAATTAGAGCGGAAATAATCTTTTATTTAATAAGCAGAAAAGCCTCACTTGACATTTTCTTCTGAAAAGTTCGAGGACAAACCCTTACATTTTCCGATTAGCTAACTTTCAAACAACTAATATTGAAAGCAGAAATCTTTGACTTCACTAAATTACTTTTATATTTTGGAGAAAGTACTTTTGAAGTATATTTTATAAAATAGGTATGTTTAACAAAGAAAGGATTGAAGTTAAAGGCTCTCTTTATCCTTAGCCGGCTGAGCTGCGTAGCCAACGATAAAAGTCAAGATCAAAACCTGTGAAGGAACGTAACATACGAGCAGGTATTGGCTATCAAGAGAGTGGGTAAGTGAAATAAAATGTTAGTGGATTGGAATCTCGCCGGAGGTTAGGCCGCGAGGACTCAACACTCGCAAGCGGTCTATTGATGTTCCCGCTCCCGAAAACCATCTCAATGAGCCAACACACCTATTTTACATACATACTGCCTTCGTAATGGTCGCGTAGACGAGCTAGGCGTGAACCGATTCCAGATAAAATACCTATTTCCCTGGAAATATACGAATCCCTTAATCTGCATCGCAATAGTAAGTACATTTAACGCTTTGTATTTTTAAAACTACAGTTACGACACGTGTAATTTATATGCATGAAAGACGTCAGGACATAACTTGAAGCGTTGAAAAAATGTTTATCGAATAAAGTAGGTGCTCAAGATGAAACAGGCAGAAAAAAGCACACAGTTTCTAGGTTATGTAATACTGGGGCCCATAAATATATAGTATAATACGAGTACGTAGTGAACTAGGCAGGCAATATTTACTAAGTTAAACGAATCAACCCAATTGCGGCGGAAACGTACGCGCGATGAAAACGTTGAATATTTTAGTGAACAAAGAATTTAGTTAAATATTTGCTTTCCCAAATGCTCAAATTAGATAAAATAAAACGCGAGGAACGCAAGTCAACTTTGGATGATAAATGTTTCGTAGCCATAATTTTTATATCTTGCCAAGGAGGTACTTATTGGTTTTTGCGCAGCTTTGAGAACGAACGAGAAATCCGGAGCCATTTGTTAGAGTCACGTTAGTGAAAAGGGTTGTCTGAATGTTTTAGAAGAAGCCTAACAATCTGTCAGTGGTTGTTGCTTGTCTATTGCTTCAACAGATAATGTATTTCTTATCTGTAACCTTTATTTCGGTAATAAAACACGCGAGCTTTTTGTGTTGATGTCGGTTTGGAGCCATAGCTGGACAGGACGCCAAGATTCGCGCACGTAACTATTAACAAAGCGATTTTAGCGAAAAGCTCGTGAGTTCCGTGGTACTATTAAACTTTTTTTATACAGGATGGCATGATGTCGCCCCGCAAACTGTAACCATGAAGTCAGCATTATGGTTAGACATCTAGAAAATTTTTCGTCGGTTATAAAAAAAAAAACAACTTCTGTCTCATAGAAAAGTGATACAAAAAAAAATTTTTTTTTTTTTAATAACCGACGAAAAATTTCAATGCTTGCTTGATTACAAAGAATTCATTGTATGAGGTTGCGCGTCTTTGTCCCTGTCCATTTCTTCATCCTTTTCCTAATATGGAAAAGCACACAACATTATGAGGCGCATTATGACCGTAGATCATAATGCGCAAAAATCCAAAAATTATCTGTCCTACTTTCTCTGTTTTACGCCTAGATTATTATTTCCTTTAATTTACATAAATAAACGTATTTACATAAAACCACTTTTGGCATGAATATCGTTGGTAAAAAGTGGTTAAACCGCAGCATGTAGTGACAGTATGCCAACACGTCGGCTATCTACTAGCGCACCAGTAGCTAAACCTTTCTCTCAGAGCTTTACGATTTGTGGGATGATAAAACAGTTGGTACATTTCGCTCTTTTTTCCCTTTATTTGCAGGAAGACGCAGATTTTGAATAAATAAAGGTTTTATTATTAGTTAACTCTTAATACAGGTTTGCGGAGTTCTAAACTAGAATTTCCGGTGTAATGTATGTACCTACATAAATACATACGTGCGTATCTTAACACAAACTGTCCTCAGTTAAGTCAGAACAAATACTCGTAGGCAGTACATATATTACAATAGCTATCAACTGAAGTTATTGCTATCAACTGAAGTTATTGCAGTAACTGAACCTGTTTCCAATGCACATGTACCTACTCACTCTAACAAAAGCTCCGCTACTACTTCACCCAACTTATCATTCCATGTTGCTGTCATTATCATAAAAAGTCAAAAGACGTCTATTCCATTCTAGTATACAAAGTCTTTGTCAAGAAGCAGTCACCAATTAAAATCCTTTTATGTTCAATCAGTTCACAGTACATTAAATCGTAGCCACATGAAGACTAATCGGTAACACAAACGAGTCATTACAACGATATATTAACCCTATATCCTTTGTAACGTTTGTTTACATGCCAATGGAAAGCCGGTGAACAGGAAATATGGTGCTCAGCCTCTAAAGAAAACTTCAGCGACCCTGAATGGAAGCATTTGTAATTTATCGAACAACAAAAGCAATTTTGCAACAGTTGTAGCATCGTATGACGGCGAGCATGCCTCGCGGAACCGCGCCCGCGTCCGCGCCCGTGCCCGCGCATGCCTCCGCATCCGCTCGCGTGTTCGTGTAGATGTCTAATCTTGAACCAACTTAGCCACAAAACTAAGTTTAACCTACTTCGCGGTGTAACGGCCTTTTGAACATTCCTGATAAAAATGTTTGTAAAAATACTTAATTAGATTTTAATTGTAAACTTCCTTGTAGGTAGGTGTTGCTGTTTTTCCTCACCTTTAACAAAGTATAACGTTTATAAGTTGAACTTTGTTTTTGGTGTTAAATGTAATTTTATTCAAATATGTGTAGAAGTCTAAAATTTCGGAACTAACCCACATGTTATTAGTAATTCAAACAGTAATGTTGTTAACCAGCCATTAGGCAAGTGAAACCCTCTGAAATCTGGGCTTCATGTTTGATAACTAAGGTTAACAAAATGTTATGTTAAATTGAAATTTTATGAAGTTATAGTCTATGTAAATGTTGTTTATTTCACACAATGAACATTTGGCTTGGATAAGTTATCGCGACTATTTGATATTTCGTCATGGCTGAGCGAATATAACGGCTTACATGTCACGCAGATTTATGTAGTGATATTTAAATGTTGAGCCCGATCGCTCAATATGGTGGAATCGTAAAGGAAACGTAGTCAAATCGACACCGGTACGGGTGTACAGCGCTTGCCGGGATTCTCACGATTTATGAGGCAATATGTTTAACGTCTACTACGGGAACCCTCTCCGAACATAACGGGGCTGTTACGTAAACAGATTGCTCGCGAGTGGTGGGCCGACGCTCCAGATATCGGCCTACGAACGAGTCCTACACTTACAACTTTTGTACCAAATCGACGACGACATTTCGCTCTTTGTAAAGCTCCCTGCATACGACAAGCTATGGCGACAATTCTAGAACAATATCAGAAAACTGCGCTTTGTAAAGATCTTCTTATTGTTAAACTCGAACTGTTACCGCTAAAGCTTGCTTTATGATAAATCTAGCTTTGATCGCGACTTAATGTTCTGTATACACTTTGCCAACTATTTTAGATGGAGGTATTTCCGTCGTATATCCCTTCTTCATACTTCACAACCATATTTGCTTTGGCATCAACAGATACAACATATTTATTTTCCGGATCGGATTTCCATTACTGTTAGGAAAACTCTAACCAGTGAACGTAAGGCTGTTGATTGATTCATCAGTTTATATCGCTCTAATTTATTCTGCTAGTCACCAGAGCAAAATGGTCGTGAAAATTGTTCAGCAATAAAAACGTAAGAAACAGAATAATTTTATTGGCCGCGTGTACGTTTCATTCCCCTTGACATTTGGATCTAAACTCGTCTGTGTAAGTCGCGTTTTACGAGAATGTGTATAAAGTGATTTTTTAAATTTCGTTTTTATTCTTTACGATCAACGTTAAAAAATAAGAAAAGAATATTAGCCCCTGTATATGTCATTCTTGTTCATGATGCTATAAAAGTTGCATTAATATTATGAAGCAATCCGCTATGCGTTGTTAAAGTAAGTATAGATTTTTGTTCATTTTGTGAAAGCTTCTGTAATATTAGGTTTTCACTTTAGCTTCTGCGATAAATTTGATTTTTTGAAGTTTATTAATCACCAAAACTTTAGCCATTACCTACAGACTTTATAAAGTAAGCTTACTTACAGTATTCTAAATAATTATTATATAACATCAAGCCTGTACCTATTTCCCGAAGGATTGAGCACGAGTGTTTCTATAGTATTGGACATCTCGCCATAAGTAATTTATTTATCAACATTTTAAATGAAACAGTGTGGAAACAGTTATACTGTGAAACAAAAGTCTAGGAAATGACCGTATATACTTGTCTACATATAATTTCCGACACGCTCTACCAATGTTGTGACGTCTCAGTTATTCACATTCTATATAAATTCATGTCGGCACATCCACCATGAACCATCCACCATGTACTTTCAGTCTTAAGTAGGTACCTTATTAATTAGAGGCTTTTATATTTTGATTTAGGAAACATAGCGATTAAAAAAATATTTAGATAAAATGGAGCTAAATAATCGTGCAGGCATTTTTGTATTTATGTGTGTGTAAGCATCATATCGACAGAAGAACGCCCAAAACTCAAATATTCTTTAGAAAAGAAGTCCATTTTAGTATTAGTTTGCTGCGAAGTCCAAAGTGATGTTCGATCCATCATTGCAAGTGGCATTGGGGTAGACCCAGTATGCATAAGTAAATTATTATCGATCCTGTAGTGGACTAAAGTAATGACGGGGGTCGACTAGCGCGGCGCGCGGCGTTACCTCACTGCAAGACCTTAAAAGGCAACAATTGCGTGACGTCGGAAGATTCTTAATTTTGATTAGGGGCTTGCGTGAATGTGGCGCTCGCGGTGTTCATCAAATGATTTAACCACCGCTGATGTTTAATTTACAGCTTTATTGACTTTATGTCGAGTTCTTTGAAGAAAGGTAGCCCGTACTTACGACCATATGCGAGGTAAATAGGCACAGTCAACCATAAAAATCAAAAGTTTATAGCTTTCTCCCTTTTCAAAGGCTTTCATGCAAATCGAACGCTCCCGCCTCGAAAAAGTTAAAGGACAATAAATAAAACCATGAACAATTGTCAATAAACAATTGAGTTAGCGCCGTAGAAAAAATAAGCGATCAGAAGTCTATTTTCAACGCTATACCATTTTATCCAGCAATTGTAAAGCAATACACTTTAAAAATAAAAGCGAGTGTTCAAACATGAATCGGCTTGGCGAGGCAATAAATTGCGGCACGAGGCAAAACTCGCCGTTAAATATACTCTTTTAAAGTTCAACTTAACATTTGCAACGCCAGTTTTATCGTCTAAAATAAACATATAAAAATACGTAGTTTTGTTATGTGCATGTGATATAACATTTCCCTAAAGGACTAGACATGAAGAGTACGCCACTTTGCACTTTTGTATTGCACTTTTCGTTTTCAAACAGTACATGCGCTTTTATTTTAATGTACCTAAGTAATACGAGTTTTGTTATGTTTTTATGAGGTATCACTTATGCACAAATAAGCTTAAAAATAATGTAATATGTTGAGGAACCGCAGCTTTGGTTTCCTAGGAAAGCGGTTCCGTCTAATTATAGCGGCCGCCATGAAAATGTGTCATTTACACCGGTATATGACAAGTCAAACCGCTGCTTGTACATTTAAATCACTAGATTTGCTCTCACCGTTCTTAGTCACGCGAAAAAGTATCAATACTAAGAAGAGTGAGCTCACACATGATTAAATAGCCTTTCCATGGCAATCAAGTCAAGTCACTGCGTCAAGCGTCATTGTATGTCAGAGGTAACAGAAACGCGATATCTTTTGATGCGGCAGGGCGATTCTAAGGATTGAAATCTTAGCTGCTGTCATCATTTTTATGACAGCCGTCATTACGGCTGTGAAGTCGAAACCGTAGGTACCTTATGTAAAGTATTGTGACCATATAGTATTGTCGCAGGGTTTTGACAGTTTTGGTATAGGTAAAACTCAAAACTTTAGAGTTTTAGATCGGATAATATCAACTTTCAGTTATGTTTATTGGATACTTCCTGTCCTCAAACTTGGTAAGGAAGGAAAGGAAACTAGGTTATCCTCATTATACGAAAACAATAAAATAATAAATTCTGACAGAGCTTTCCTTTTATTCCAGTGCGATAGAGAAAACAGGAATACCGTTATTGTACAAGCTTTTATCCGCAGCTACACGTAGATTTAAGTTCTCGTAAAATTATTAATCCGTTGAGACGGAACAACAAAAAGAAATAATAATTCATTCTGCTCGCGGACCCCACGGGGATTATGAAACGGGATAAAAAGTAGCCGCTTTTCCCATGTAAGCTTTCTATGTCCAAAGTTCCATCCGTTCCAGTATGTCCATCCGTTCCAATCACGTGATTGACTGGTACCGACATGCTTATTATATTGGCGTTAAAATATGAACGGCTGGCCGCGTGTGGTATTTTAAATAATGTTTGCGTTGATATAATGAATGTGTGACATGTGCATTAAAACAAGTGCTCTATTAATTGTGTTGACTGCCATAACACTTGTGTTTTGCTGAATAACTTTGTGGAATTAATACTGCAATTGGTAAATTCACTTTGCAGCATAATCAGATTATTAATGGGAACACTGCTCGCATATAGGCCTCGTCTCTTTGAGAGAGAGTGGGCTATAATCTACTACGCGGGCCCATTGCGTAATAAGAAATCCCGCGTGTATAGAATCTTCTGCTAGATTATATAGCTGTAATTCACTATTAAACGAAATCCTTTGCAAGCAATGGTAAATTACTACTGAAAATAGGCTATGTCTGTCGACCTCAAGCAGGACGAGCTGCTTTTCACACCGACAAACTGTCGTCGCTTGCTCCCGTGTCATTAATCCTCTTCATATTTTGACTGCTGAGACTAAAATTACAAACGTGGTATACGGGAAAGTTTTATCAAAATGTGGTTGTTATTTTAGTATATTGTGGTATCTTACGACGTCCACACGAACGAAGTTGCGGGCAGAAGCTAGTTTTCTATATATATACATATAAGAAGATGACGGGCTGACATATCAACGCATAGACAACGCTATTGCGACTAGGAACGTGAAATTTTGCACGCGGTTTCCTTTTATAATGTAGGGGACCAAACCTGAAATCGCGAAAAAAAAAAACCAGCTGTTCCCTACATTTTGACGAGTTATACGAACATAAATGTAGGGAACAGCTGGTTTTTTTTCGCGATTTCATTTTGGTCCCATAATAAAAGTTGTTCATAATGATGAGTACAATGACCTCTTAAGAGGTTGTTAATGTTTTACCAATAACCCTGTATTGTTCAGTAACGTTCAATTAATTTTGTTCTGAACTCAAAAGGGTCTTCAGAAAACATATATGAAAATGAATATAATACTTAGGTACTTACATATAGATACTGTACTGGGGGCCTAAAAAGGCCACTTTGGCAGAATTATAACAGGATAACATTATGAAACATAATATGGCGCAGACAGTCCGTGTTTTTATTTTTTGCGCTGCACTACGTAGGTATAATCAAAGAGACTGGGATTGAATTTGGATTGGATTGATTGGTATTTTACCACTGACAAAAAAGACTGAAAAATCCTTCACCAATGGGATTTGATACGATTAACTTTTTTTTTTTTTTTTTTTTTTTTTGTGGATGGGAAATCATCAAATGACTCCTCCTGCTCTGGGTGGAGCGGGAGGGATACGATACGATTAACTTAACAGTTAACAGTTACCCATTATGATTCATAATGTTATCCTTTTATGATTCTGCCAAAGTGGCCTTTTTGGGCCCCCTGTACTTAAAGATACTTCGTGATAAAGAGTTCTACCATCTATGCTGTGATTACGGGTTGTTTTTGCAACTGTTATTTGTAACTGTTATCTAGATTTATACTTAATTATAACTTCTCATACATAATTATTTAATATTCATCGATCGATCGATCGGCGATCGGCAGCGGCGTCGACCTCTCGCGTCCAGCCCTGGTGCAAGCCATGGTCCGGAACTAGAGGGAGTGGGTGGCAGTCACCTCCTTCTGCGAAGCAGTCATGCTAGCGAAGGAGGTGGCGGGATGGCTGAGGGAGAGAGCCTCCCATCCCAGCCGCCGCGGGAGACGCTCCGGGCGTCGGGAGCCACGGGACGACTCCCGGCCACCGTATAATAGGCGCGGGCCTGCGGACTGTGCGTAATGGGTAGCTCACCGTTCGATCAGGACCAGGCCTGTGCCGGACGGCGCGTACGTGTTCCACGCGCGCCTCAAAGATATGTCAGCATCAGAGAAGGGGCCAGTGATGAGGGCCGAAACCTGCCGGGTCAGCGGGATTGTCCGAAAAGGTTACCGCTGCCCCGGGAAATTAAGGGCTAAGGAAGGAACACGGGTGGGTTTCAGTCAGTAAGAGTCTGACACTCCCTTCCGCTCCACCCCGAGCGGGAGGGGTCATTTGATGAGTTCCCATCCTGAAAAAAAAGTATAAAAATATTTGTTTTTAATGAATTTTCTGCAGAAATAAAACAAGATAACTCAGTTTCTAGAATTCCATTGCCGACTGAATATTAAATGAAAATACTTATACCTAATTAAATGAAAAGTCCATTATCAATGAAGATTTGAACTTAATTTACATAATTAAGTTTTAATCTTAGCCTATAATGGATCGGACTTGAAGAGATGACTTCTTCTCACAATGTCAGGATCACATGTTTCTATAATACACACATCAAAAGTGTCTAGGGATCAACATATATTTTTGCAATAACTTTTCTCCTGATTGATATTAATTAAAATTTTCTTTAAGGATTCATCAAATAAAGTGTTTTCGTTTGTCACAGTAACGATAAACCAAGTCACCTTTGCATTAATAAAGAAATTTGCCATTTTCCTAATAAAGGGATTTTTGACATTTGAACCACTAACACAAAAGTTCGAAAAAAAGACTGAAATAACAGTTTTCTTTAAAATTTTATTGGGTAACTTAAACAAATAATAATCCGTGTTTCTACCGCGAACACTAACAACACAAGAACATCGGTTTGGCATACTCAAAATGAGTTCATCCAAATCACGCTGTGGAATGGCCGCCCATGTTCGTTGCAACAACAAAAAAAGGTCTTCTTGCGACTGGATACCCTCCATATTCGGCAGAGCTCTTCTCTGTAGCATATCCCATGCATGCTCAATCGGGTTCAAGTCTGGCGACTGAGCAGGCCAGGGCAGGACATTGATGTTAGCTGCGGCGAGAGTCTGTCTTACAACTCTTGCGGTGTGCGGTCGTGCATTATCATGCATTAACTGAAATAAGGGACCGATTTGCACTTGTAGAGGAACGATGACGTCTGATACAATCGTCTCAGCATAAATTTGAGCGTTGAGGTTGCCTCTGATCCAAATCAACTCAGTTCTTCCGCCGATCCAAATACCCGCCCATACCATGATGGTTCCACCACTATAAGGATGGACTTCCTGGCAGGATTTTAATCGCTGTTGGCGTCCAGGGGTTCTCCAGTGTCGTATACGTCTTGTATCCGGTCTCATACCAAAACGAGACTCATCAGAAAAGCACACGAAACGCCATTGTTCTTCTGCCCAATTTCTGTGTTCAAGAGCCCATTGATATCGAATCCTACGATTGTGCATTGCTATAGGTGGTACCCGTAGCGGTCTTCGGGAATGAAGGTTCACTTCATGCAAGCGGTTTCTGACTGTTTGGTCGCTAATTAAGTTCCCTGAAGAGTGATGAAGCCTCACGGCTAACATCATGGCGGTTATTGTTGGAGCTCTTCGAGTTAAGATTTGAATGTATCGGTCTTGTCTCCGTGTGGTGCAGCGATACCGTCCTCCATGGCGCTCAGCCACGGTACCAGTGCTTCGGTAACGTGTCCAAAGTCGACTGATAACACTCTGACTTGTATTCAGAGCTAAAGCCACAGTACGTTGCCGGGAACCAGCTTCTATCATTCCCACGGCTCTGAGCATTTCTTCCCTGCTTAAATGACGTCGCCGCTCCATAATAATAATTGGTTTGGACGATCTAAATCGCCATTTCTCTACTGTTCCAGCATTAGATAGTCTAACCAAATGTCAAACTCTCGACTACCTTGCTGGTCTGACGCGTCCCAACATTAACCCCTTTGTCTTCACCCCAATCGACCCGGGAGAGATTAAAAAGATTATCCTATCCATTAAATCCAAAGCCGTGGGTTGCGATAATATCAGCCGCCATATGATCGTGACGGCTCTTGATGAATTCCTCCCTGCAATCTCTCACATCATAAACTTTTCCCTTTACACTGGTGTTTTCCCTTCCCTGTGGCGTAAAGCCCTTGTTCGACCCTTGCCTAAGATTCCCAATCCCTCTCTTCCTAGTCACTTTCGCCCAATTTCCATCCTTCCCTTCCTATCTAAGGTGCTCGAGGCCTGTGTTCACAAACAATTCTCCCACTTTATTCACCACAACTCCCTCATCAGTCCGTTTCAGTCAGGTTTCAGGCCCGGGCACAGTACTGTTACAGCTCTCCTTAAAGTGACCGACGATATAAGGCGGGGAATGGAAGACACTAAAGTCACGGTCTTAGTGTTAATTGACTTTTCCAACGCTTTTAATACCGTCAGTCACGAAGTCCTTTTATCCATCCTTTCCTATCTTAAGGTCTCTCCGGAGGTATTGGAATGGTTTTCCTCTTATCTTCGGGGACGTCAGCAGTCTGTTTATGCTGGAGACTCTTCGTCTAATTGGTGTGATCTTACAGCTGGCGTCCCGCAAGGCGGTATTTTATCTCCTCTCTTATTCTCTATTTTTATTAATCTCATTACTACCGAGCTTCGGACTGCGTATCATCTTTATGCTGACGACTTGCAGCTCTACTGCCGGGCAGGTGTTGACAACATACTAGATGCGATTGACGAGCTAAACCGGGATTTAGAGGTCGTTAAAAACTGGTCTGACCGATTCGGGGTGGCCGTTAACCCCAGCAAGTGTCAGGCTATCATAGTAGGCAGCCCCCACAGCATGAGGAAGCTAAATGGATTAATTGTACCACCCGTAATCTTCGACAAGTCAGTCATCCCGTTTAGCTCTGATGTTAAGAATCTTGGTTTGCATGTCGACACTTGTCTTGACTGGCGAAAGCAGGTCACGACTGTAAGTAATAAAGTCACCGGAACGTTGCGGTCGCTCTATCGGTTGAAAAACCTTCTTCCTTCACACGTAAAGGCAATGCTTGTACAGTCCCTAATATTTCCCATAATTGACTATGGTGATGTGTGTTACTATGACCTGAATGCAGATCTCCTCAATAAACTTGACCGTCTTCTGAATAACTGCGTTCGATTCGTTTTCAATCTTCGTAAGTATGACCATGTTTCCGAGCATCGGCTGCTTTTAAAATGGTTACCCATTCGCCAGCGCAGAGAGTTGAGGGCTCTGAATACATTGTTCTCCATTCTCGACAATCCCACTGCTCCTTCTTACATGACTTCCCAAATTCAATATTTATGCTCTGCGCATGCTAAAAATCTTCGTTCCACTAACAATCGTCTTCTACGATGTCCTTCTCATCGTTCTGGCTTCATTCATTCTTCTTTCTTTGTCCAGGCGGTCTTTCTTTGGAATGCGCTCCCTCTGAACATCAGGATGGCAACCAGTTGGTTATCTTTTAAAGTGAAGGCACGTGAACATATCCGTCAAAAGTTGGCCGGAACTATCCAGCGCTGATTTACTGGATTCGTTTTTCTCCTCTACCGATATTTTTTTTTTTTTTTCTCCTCACAGTTCTTTTTGTTTATATGTATGTATGTATCTATGTATTAGTATGTAGTCTTGTATTTTATAATCATTTGACATTTCATATGTTGCACCTACCATGTTTTGTCTCTGCATCACCCTAAGGTTGACTGGTAGAAAATGCCTCAGGCATTAAGTCCGCCTTTGTACAGTATTTCTTTTACTTGTGCATAAAGTTTTAATAAATAAATAAATAAATAAATAATAACGTTGGTTTTAATCAGTAGTAGGGAAACAGTAGCACTAATAATGTCTTCAATGCGTTGTATGTTTTTATAGGGAAAATATTGACAGCTGATTTTCATCTTTTACTCGAATTTGATTCACAGTTCCTGATTCAAATTATGAAATGCACCAAAAAGAATCCATATAAATTTATAAAATCATAAATTTATTACAAAGCCACATCTCAATCTCAAGAAATCCGCATAAAAATGCTTGATCCCTAGACACTTTTGATGTGTGTATATATAGGATGATATAAATGTGGATGTTTGTCTGTTTGGAAGGTTGTTACTCATCACCCAAAACCGTTTAACGGATTTGGATGGAATTTGGCACACAGATAGTTTATAACCTGGATTAACACATAGGATACTTTTTTATTCCGATATTCCCACGGCACAGAGACTAATTCGGCCGCGGGTAAATGTGCATGTTTGTATATTTGGATGTTTGTTACTCAATCACACAGAAACGGCTGAACGGATTTTATTGAAATTAAAGTAATAAAAAAAAGTGACACCTAGTAATGTTTACCTATCCTTTAACTATTCATTTGTGTAAGTTATAAATAAATAAATGTTAATTTCAAACCACCCCTAAAGTAATTACAAGAAGTAATACTTATAATAATATTGTATATTTACCTATTACATTGGTTCAATTAATGTTGATTTATTCTTAAAATAATATAATTGATCTCTTATGAATGAATAAACATGTTTATATACATAAAGACAGTACTTATTTCAATAAACATTCCCAAATTTTGAGAAGTAGCCCTAATGAGAAGTAGCCCAAGTAAGAAGTAGCCCTAATCAGAAGTACCCAAAATGAGAAGTGGCCATAATGAGAAGTAGTCCATTAGCAAGTCGGTTGCCAAAATGAGAATTAGCCCTAATGCACCTAAACCGGATTTAGATTTAGATGAAAATCGTCACACAGATAGTTTATAACCTGGAAGACTTTTTAATCCGGTAGTACATTCCTGTGGGATAATTTGCGACCTGCACGCGAGCGAAACCGCGTGCAAAAGCTAGTAAGAAAATAAACCATACAGTGTGAAAAAAAAAGGCCGGTATCATATTTTATACCGAAAACGATCGTTTCATTTACGAATTGTAAAATTTTGTTAGAAATTGGTTCCCGTGGTGGTCCTGTCTCCTATCCGAAAGCTAATTTTACCCGTACAGGCTTATGCCGCATCCAATGCTAAGCTATGAAGATTACTTTATTGGCATGGTATTGGTTCCTACGTACATACCTACATACACGACCTTAATACAAAGCGATCGGTAAGTAACAGAAACCGGATATGAAACCTTTTGCCTTAGGATGGATACCTAAGTCTTAACCTGTGAATAAATTTTGAATTTTTTACATTTTTTCCATACCCGTCTGCCTTAAAAGCAAGAGTGAACAGGGATCTTCTGGGCACGCTCGTTCCATCATAGCCCTCATCCATCGCTTTCCATCAGGCGTGATCGAGGTCAAGAGCAGTCTTATTAAGCGAAAAAAAAAAAACTAGAGCTGTCAGACATCAATTTTCTTCTACGGATAAAAGATATCTGTCTTTGGTCAAATCAACCCTAAGCCCAGGTTCGCACAGGTGCGTTTTTCCCGCAGCGATTTTATTTTCGCGCACTGGATATTGAACTCACTGCTTAGCGCAGAGGGTAGAAAATCCAACAGTGTGTTTTTTTTCCATCATATACCTCTTCCATCAGGCGTAATCGAGGTCAAGAGCAGTCTCACTCAGCGAAAAAAAAAAAAAAAAAAAACTTGAGCTGTCAGACATCAATTTCCTTCCACGGATAAAAGATATCTGTCTTTGGTCAAATCAACCCTAAGCCCAGGTTCGCACAGGTGCGTTTTTCCCGCAGCGATTTTATTTTCGCGCACTGGATATTGAACTCACTGCTTAGCGCAGAGGGTACAAAATCCAACAGAGTGTTTTTTTTTCATCATAGACCTCATCCATCGCTTTCCATCAGGCGTGATCGAGGTCATGAGCAGTCTTATTTAGCGAAAAAAAAAAAAAACAAGAGCTGTCAGACATCAATTTTCTTCCACGGATAAAAGATATCTGTCTTTGGTCAAATCAACCCTAAGCCCAGGTTCGCACAGGTGCGTTTTTCCCGCAGCGATTTTATTTTCGCGCACTGGATATTGAACTCACTGCTTAGCGCAGAGGGTACAAAATCCAACAGAGTGTTTTTTTTTCATCATAGACCTCATCCATCGCTTTCCATCAGGCGTGATCGAGGTCAAGAGCAGTCTCAATTAGCGAAAAAAAAAAAAAATAGAGCTGTCAGACATCAATTTTCGTCCACGGATAAAAGATATCTGTCTTTGGTCAAATCAACCCTAAGCCCAGGTTCGCACAGGTGCGTTTTTCCCGCAGCGATTTTATTTTCGCGCGCTGGATATTTAACTCACTGCTTAGCGCAGAGGGTAGAAAATCCAACAGTGTGTTTTTTTTCCATCATAGACCTCATCCATCGCTTTCCATCAGGCGTGATCGAGGTCAAGAGCAGTCTCATTTAGCGAAAAAAAAAAAACTAGAGCTGTCAGACATCAATTTTCTTCCACAGATAAAAGATATCTGTCTTTGGTCAAATCAACCCAGGTTCGCACAGGTGCGTTTTTCCCGCAGCGATTTTATTTTCGCGCACTGGATATTTAACTCACTGCTTAGCGCAGAGGTCTGTGTGGTGCCGGACTTAAAGAATAGCACCACCCCATACTTCCCGTGGGTGTCGTAAAAGGCGACTAAGGGGCGTACCGGAGAATGGGCAGCAGCGTTCTCTATGCATTCCAACACCATACTATACTGCGATCGCCAACCCACCTGCCAAGCGTGGCGATTATGGCAAACCCCCCCCTTTTGCGGGAGGCCTATGTCCAGCAGTGGACGTCGGCTGAAATGATGATGATGATGATTAGCGCAGAGGGTAGAAAATCCAACAGTGTGTTTTTTTTGACGCGCTGGGATGCGCTCTGTTGGATTCTCAATGCTCGGCTCAACACTGAGAGTCGCAAATTCAATGCGCGATAAAGTCCCACCGCGCTATATTGTTACGTCCGTGCGAACGTGGGCTTAGTCGTTTGGTGCACATTTCTCAGACACATAATGAGTAAGCGTTGACGTAATGAATCGAGATACGCTCTGCATAGCTAAGTTGAATCGAGTCAATTTCAACGCGAGCCAAGTTTGACAAGTCAAAGACCAAATTGAAGAATAATTGTTCGAACTTTGGCCTTATTAGTAGAAGCGACTGATATAGGATAGGTACTTGGTTCCTGTGCCGCTTGGTTCATATGAAGAAGATCGTGGATGCATGTACCTGTTCCGATTTTTTGAGACTCCTATCTTTTTCAGATTAGCTGCGTCAAAATTTGTTGCGTATATTACCAGATTACATCCCTATCCGGTAACTTATTTTTATTAGTCTCACCATCATCATCTGCCTAGCCTTTTCCCAACTATGTTAGGGTCGGCTTCCAGTCTAACCGGTTGCAGCTGAATACCAGTATTATACATGGAGCGACTGCCTATCTGACCCCCACAACCCAGTTACTGGGTAATACGATACCCCTTGGTAATACTGGTTGTCAGACTTTCGGGCTTCTGACTACCCGTAACGACAGTCAAAGATTCACGAATGACAGCCGGGACCAACGGTTTAACATGCTTTCCGAGGCACGGAGGGGTCACGATATGTAAAGATGGTCACCCATCCACAGACCAACGTAGCGTAAGCGCAAGCGTAGCTTAACCTCATCGATCGAACTGTGCGACTGTTATTATTTAGCCACGGGCCCAAGCTCAAGCTATCTCTCTCTCTTTTTATAAGTCTCACCGAATGAGAAAAATACAAAGTAGAAGCCAACAAACTTTTGTTTTATGTGGAGCTAACAAAACAAAAAGAAGTTGGAAATATCATCATACTTAATGCTCTGGAGAGTCGCTAGCTACTGTAGAAATAACACTTTATGTCAAATCCTCAGGTAACAAGCTGACAGACAGATTTTTCGCGTGCAATATACAAGGAATTGAGTCTCCGGGGTGTTCTCTCTACGTTTATCGCTTACGTCTAGATAAGTTTTAAGATATAAGGAATACGGCCACGAATATTACCCACGGCGAAGAAAACCATAAAGGGGGTAGTTAGATAAATAGATTGCTAGACGCGCGGAGGGCGCACGCGTCTAAACTACCCTTTAATAGAGAAATATGTTCACAGAAATCAACAGTTACTTTTATAGTCTTCACCGTGACCGGGTTACTAAATAAAAAAAATTACAACAACGCCGTGTTGGCACGTATCGCAGTTCCCGCATGTTTATTGGCACTTACCTTAATTTTCCCACTCACAGGGACGCTTGAACCCTCGCGATGCGCCCCCAGTTTTTAATACGTATATATATTAAAACATGCAAGTTGAATAAAATTATACGTCGTGTGTATGTATATGATATTACCCATAGGCCTTAATACATTTTTTTTGTTCTTTATTACAAGGTCAAAGTTATTATTAAACCTTGTCGTGGATCATCTTGAAACCGTTTCATATGAATTGAATGAAGGAAAGCTTTAAATATTTAGGTTCATAGACACGGAGTGACGTCACAATTTCGAGAATAATAGGTATAACACAAATATATTTTATTAAACCAGATCACAAAATCTTAAAGAAGAAATTAGGCAGTAAGCTTGCCCCCGCTTTTGTATCTAATCCCCGGCGTAAGCTCGCCTCTCACCCTATGCTGCAATCTGTTGAGATTTGATGAGAAAGAGGACATTGGCCGTTATTTAAAAAATGATAAATTGAGAAAATCCCCTTTGTTCACTTCTCATTTTGTATGATTGGGAGTAAGGCCTTTATTGGACTCAATTTTTGATGTGCGCGTTTTAACGTGAGTACGTTGACAATGAAGCGACATTATAATTCCGGAATATTTTTTGGGCCTACGTGGAACTCTATGTAAGAGAAAATGCGGATATAACGTTCCTGGGTATCCATAAAAGAAATATTTGCCTCACAGTTATTTGAGAGAGCAAAGCGGAGCGCAAAGCGAGTAAAATATGTTTATATGTGAGTACATCATGTTCACGCAACAACATAATATTCGTTCGGACAACGAAAGGTACCAACTAAGTATATATGTTGTAAACTCTGTAAAGTAAATATCTAGTTACTTTGAAATACATAATTAGTTGATATTTTAATGAAAAATTCTACGGGGTAATTGCATAACACACAAGTGTTTGGCCAGACTGGCAGCGCGGGCGCGGGGTGGGCGAGGCGCGGCGAACTCAAACATAATAATATGAACTTCCTTTGAGTGTCCATAGTGGGCACGCAGGCGCGGGGAGCGGCGCGGGCTGCTGAGCGCGGAGAGCGCGCGGGCAACTTACGCCATAGCTCGTTCATACAAGTGGCCGCAATGGGTGCGTGGGGCGGGCGGCCCGCGCGGGGACCGGGGTTCTCAAACTGGTTCGAGCTTTTTAGGGTTCAGTACCAAAATGGTAAAAAGAAATCCTTATGGTGCGACTCAGTCTCTGTCTGTCTGTCCGTCTGTCACAGCTGGATATCTCAAGAACTACTAATGCTATCCACATGAAATTTAGAATAGTTTTAGATGACGTCTGCCGAACTATTTTGCAAATAAGAAATAAATAAAAATATATATTTTCTTTTTGGTACAGGGAAGGGGGTCTGAAAAATTCGAAGTGGGGCTAGTGGGTGTTTCATATGATACCCCACATGCCCATGTGGGATATCATATGAAACAGCCCAGTTTGCACATTATCAAACACATTTTTTTTAGGCCGTATAGTTTTCGACTTTTGATGAAATTATTCTATGTGATAGAAGTTTATAGGAAAAATGAAACGATGTCTCTAAATAGCACACTTTTTCAGAAATGATCAACAATAGTTACATTAGTTCCACTATCGGTCAAGAGATGGAGTTGACCTAAAACCGCAATTTACTACACTGCAGCGTGCAGTGTTAAAATTCTCTGACGAATATAGGCCTCGCCGATGAAAATTTAAAAACATGATGGTACGGAACTTTCGGTGCGCGAGGCCGACTCGCTCTTGCCTGGTTTTTGGTTTTCTTGTAAAATAAATCTTCTTCATCCATATTATATTTTGACAAACACTGGACACGACAATACGCAGACCGCAGCCGCGCTCCAGTGCGGACAGGCAGCCCGTGTCCGCCCCGCGCCCGCGCCACAGTCTGGCCAAACACTAACAGTAACAATGGTTTCAATTTTGACAGTTCAACAACATTCATTGCGTAATTTACGTTGTTGAGCAGAATATTTTTTTACGATCTTTTCAAACAATGGATTAGCAATATCCTTCAATATGATTCAGATTGTGATTGAAAGCGTGTTACACAATTAGGGAGCTGGCTACAACAAGAAAGTTATACTCCTGTTAGATTATCTAGTTTCTAAGTAGGTAAGAAACACTACGGCTGGCACATTTTATTATCGATTTTCTCAAGCGCGGTACCTACTTGGTCACTAGGTAAGCAGTTAGGTACGGGTTTCGATTTCTTGTCATTATTTCCCTGTGAAGTACAGACGCCAGCACATCAAGCTACTACAATCTGTCAAATTTCTTTAATAGAATTTCAACTTTATCGGTAAAGCATAAGGTTCAAAGTTGATTGGGAAAATTTGACAGTTTCGGGTAGCTTGATGTGCTGGCGTCTGTACATTTAATAATTGATAGTCTTAATCACTTCAGTCAACGGATGATTTTTAATGGCAGTGTGGAATAGTAACATAATTATCTTTTTATTTTTAAATTGATTAGTCTTATTTTAAGTAAGTCGTGAAGAGCTGGTTACCTGTCTACTTGTTTTCCCGGTATATTCAACAAATACAAAACAACAACAAACAAATTATATTAAATTATAATTCTGGTTCTGATTTTGTTAAAGGGTCGAACGGGAATAAAGTAGTAAAATTACTAAATTATTCCCGTTTTTAAGGCCCATTCGTCGTCGTTTCAGCCGATAGACGTCCACTGCTGGACATAGGCCTCCCCCAATTATGAGGGGGTTTGCCATAATCGCCACGCTTGGCAGGCGGGTTGGTGATCGCAGTATGGTATGATGGTAGAATGCATAGAGAACGCTGCTGCCCATTCTCCGGTACGACCGTCGCCTTTTACGACACCCTCGGGAAGTAAGGGGTGGTGCTATTCTTTAAGTCCGGCACCACACAGACAAGTCCGGCACCACACAGACATAAGGCCCATTGGTCACACTTAAAATAATTAAATTAAATTAACTAATTCATTTGAGTCTGGTTGTTCAATGGTGAAAAAACTCTAATGTAAGTGTTTTACTAAGTTACAAAATTATAATTATTTATTAAACTCTCGTTCATCCCAACAGTGGGACCACGGCAGTGTGACGAACGGGGATAAAGGCCTGCCTCGTAAAATAAAAAAATGCCGTCTTCACTGTTCTGTCCACCCTAACTTACGAAGGCTTACTTATAATAATTATTTTATAACCCAGCTTTACCGCTTTCGCCCCTAATCCGCGGAGTAAGCCTACAATCCAAAAGGGGAAGCAGTATAATATTGTAGATCTACCGTCCGCCTATGATTATAGTGGGGAGCCGATCAATTTAATCGGGATCGACTATAATTTCAATAACAGTTTGAATTAAAAAGTAACCTATCTACGACTCTAATCTAAAAATACTACTTTCAATGTTTTATTTAAAATATTTAGCAATTTATATTAAGCTAACTCTATATATTTTTATTATTATAAGCCTGTGTTGTCCCACTGCTGGGCAAAGGCCTCCCTCTTTCCACGTTTCCCAGTCTACTATTATTGTGGGCCAATTCTTTAAGAAGGAGTCCAGCTCAACCCGCCATCTCTTTCTGGGCCTGCCGCGCTGTCATTTCCTTTGGGATCCACTGAGTGGTTGCTTTTGCGTATTGCAGCATGACAGACATGTAGCCAGCCAGCATCCGATATTTGTGTTTTGTAACGAAGTATAGAGTTCCTAATGTGGTCTGTGAGTTTGACACCTATAGTATACTTACTTCATCCCATAGCCCGTTGGCAGACACCAAGTGCGTACTTTTAGCGCTGCGCTGTGTTAAAGACCATGTTTGCGCTTCGAAGGTGAGGGTGGAAAGAATGTACAAGTCCGTGAGCTTTCGTTTTACTGAAAGCGGGTGAGGTCCTGTCATGAAATGTTTATCGCCCAATAGTTCTCCCAGGCGTTTTCTGTGCGCCGAGCGAATTTTTAGTCCTGTCTTGCCTGCAAGGATGTTTATTTGTCCGAGGTACTCATGGACATATTCAACCTGCACACCCCCAATTTCTACGTTGCGTTCGGTGCTGTTCATCATCAGCTTTGCTTTCGACATGTTCATCGTAAGTCCGACTTGAAGATTGGCGTGGCTCAGCTGTTCGCGCATTTGGCCTAATTCTCGTCTTTTGCTGAAATGATAATATTTTTTTAAAACATTAAGCTGTTACGCATTAGTGCTACAGAACGTTAATATTAATGTCAGCTTTCCATACAATAGCCTTAACACAGCTAACACAACGGAGCTTTTGTGCTGTTTCGCTTTTAAGCATATTTTATCGGAAAACGCATCGCCTGGTAATTGGAGCGATGTCAGCCCCTCACCTAGTGTGGATTGAGCCTTATGTTTCCCAGTATAAACTTATTATGTACCCCGTCTAGGGATACTATGGTTCTGGTCTAAATAAACTTTAACTTTGAATGTGATTCGATTTTCCAAGTTTGACTTAATTTTGTTTGCTATTTCACAGTTAAGTATAGGTGTTAGCTAGCGGACTGCTTCGTATTTTAATTAAAATTGATGAATTTGTTTGTCGTGTAGGTAAACTTAATTTCACTTGTATGTGGTGTTTCCAGTTAGTTGGGTTTGATTAAAACCATCTAATACAATTAATTCATACCTACAAATATGTATAAATCACCGGGTTTTGCCTTGGGAGGCGGCGGAAACCAAAGAATAGGTACCCAGTGCTTTGATCCTAATACACTTCTTTTACTTCGTAAAATTGGCAAGTACTACGCATTTGACCTTTTTAAAGTACATTACATTACATACCAATAAGATCAATATGTGTTCTTCTAGGGTGTCCCCGTCCCTCTATCCTAATAGATTAAAAGGTCGATCAAAAAACCTACGTTTTGATTTGATTGACTCTCTACTCTACACGTGTTGGCGTCTATTAACTGTAAATGTAATTGACTTCTGTATTTTCCATTATCCCATTATCAATGGCGATGTTTGTCGTGAGTGTATGCTTATATTAATATATCTGTAATTAATAAAATCGATGGCATCTCATTACGGCAATACGGGGAGCGCCGCGCCGCGAGCGAGGGCAGGCGAGGTTTGAGCAGCTTCTCCGACAAACTTGCGTTCCGGTGAAATCCGATTTTATCGTAACTGAGACAAATTCGGTTCACATATTTTTTACCGAGTGCACGGTGAATTATTCCGGCGGCGAGGAAAGCGGCGTGTCGTGTGATTCCGTCGTATCGACGCTCATTATCGGCAGGCGGGGCGCCGACGCGCTCAGCCGTGCCGCTATTACAATCGAATTCTACTTGACGACTCGTGATTCACGATCCAAATCCCACTGCGTATGATTCGATAATGCCTGTGTTTGATTCACATCTTAAATACGCACATTTATGTTGTGACCGTGTTAGAAATGCGTCAAATTGTTAATTGTCCGAAAATCGTACTGATAAACTTGCTTGTCTACCTACCTATTTGAAATTGTGAGGTGCAACGTCGGTAGACAAAGCAAATGTTCGAGGACATGCCGGTTTCCTCACGATGATGTTTTCCTTCACTGTTTTGAGAGCAGTAGTGGTTATTTTTCTCAGTAAACTTGAGTAGGTAACTGTAACATATCGTCTTATTCTAATGAAGGTCAATATTATTATACCAATTTTTATTCCAAACGGGTAATTAAATAAAATTGTAAGTGCCCGAGGTACAAGGTTATTTCAATAAATGGAGTGTTCTAGTAAGTACATTACCGCGACACAGGTCGCGTAAGGCGTCAATGTTGGCAACGGGGACGTGTAGCTGAACTTCACGGCTGAAAGCGCACTTATAACAGGTTGCTCAGTTCCGAGCGAGGCGAAACATTAATCGTGTAACGTAGCGGGCATACATCACCTCCGTACGGACTGTGACATCGCACACTCCAGTTCACATAAATCACTCATTAGAACCATACTTAATGACTCATCCCCGGAATGATTTTCTAATGACAATTTAATAACGCTCATCGCTTAATTTTACAGAGTAATCAAACTTTCAAGCAACGTGGCTCTTAGGGTAAGCTAAGGATAATAGACAGCACCTTTGTGGATTTGAATACATTAAGGGAACTGTTGTTTAGTGATTTATTATAAAGCTATTTTGAATATGGCTTTTGATGTAGGTAGACGTTCAGTTTCTTAAACCAGAAGCGAGTTTAATACTACCGTTCATTAAGTAAATATTCATCGCAGTATAAAGAACTCGGGGGGAAGGTAGGCTTTTGCCCTGTAGTGGAACAATACAGGCTTATAATAATAAAAATAATAATAAAGAACTCAAGTAAATTGTTTTTACGAAAGTTTGAAGCTTTATGTTTCTTCCAATTAAGAGAGACTATGACGTCAGTAGTAGGTACCTACACACCTACATATCTGAACATTTACAGTTGAAAACACTTGGTAATAAACTGTAGTTAATAGAGTGCTACAGCCACCAGTGAGTCGGTGAAGTGTTATGGCAAAAGGCAAGTACAAGCTTTTGTCTTCTCAAAGTGTTACACAAATGTAACACCTCAAAAGACGATAGAGAATACACCATGTTGTTCAGAATAAATTGAATTGATACTTACGTGTATATGTTCCATAGTTTTAGACGAAGCTATTTCTTTGATCACTGCTGGATTGTAATTGAAAGTTTATTAATAAAATCAAGTATCACAAATTGTTCGTCGCCACATCAATGGCAATTGATGTGGCGGTTGTTGAGCCTAGGGTAGACAGTCTAAGGTAGGTAAGCTAAAATTGCGCGCCCCTTAATTGTATGTAGGTGTAAGTAGGTACCTGCGCATTTAAAGTAAGTAATATGTGTACAGACGTAATAAGTATATTTAAACGGAATTGCCATTTTTATTTCCTGTGTGGCTATAAATAAATTATACGTGGAAAATTTTATTGTGAAAATTATACGAGTATATACTTATCAGCCTAGAATGTTCCCACTACTGGGTCTCAGGCCTTTTCTCGGCGAGATGGAGTGGGCCGTAATCCACCACGCGGGCCCAATGCGTGGTAGACATCACAATGCCCTCGAATTTTTGGTTCGAGGACATGCCGGTTTCCTCACGATGATGTTTTCCTTCACTGTTTTGAGAGCAGTAGTGATTACTTGTCTTACCAATCGAAAAAAATACATAGTGGAGAGACGCGCAATTTTAGTTAACTTATTTTACCCACCGCACTTTGAGTTTTTTTTTTCTAGAGCCCCCCGATTTTTTTACTTATCATCTGTTGCGAATTTGAAACAGCTATTGCCATGATTTTATTTAAACGTGTATTATTTGATATATAAGTAGGTAGTCGTAACATAGGATATACAGGGTTATTGGTAAAACATTAACAACCTTTTAGGAGGTCATTGTACTCATCATTATGAACAACTTTTACTATGGGACCAAACCTGAAAACGCGAAAAAAAATCAGCTGTTCCCTACATTTTGACGAGTTATACGAACATAAATGTAGGGAACAGCTGATTCTTTTTTTCGCGAAACTGGGCGAAAACGCCCCCTGCGTTTTCGCCCAGTTTGAGAACCTATAGTTTAGACGATCTATAACATAAAAATTATGAGATAGGGACTCGTAGCTGAATGATATCAGCCGCACGGTTTGATCGAAGGTTAAGCTACGCTGGTCGCGATCCGTTCGTGCACGGGTGACCATCCATTCATTACATATCGCGACCCCTCCGTGTTGGTCCCGGCTGTCATTCTTCGATCTTTAAAAGTCGTTACGGTTCGTCAGATGCCCGAATGTCTGACAATCAGTCTTACCAAGGGGTATCGTGTCACCAAGTAACTGGTTTGTGGAGGCGTAGATAGGCAGCCACTCCATGTAAAATAATGGTATTCAGCTGCATCCGGTTAGACTGGAAGCCGACCCCAACATAGTTGGGACAAGGCTAGTCAGATTTATTGATCTCTAATCCTACTAATATTATAAATGTGAAAGTTTGTGAAGATGTTTGGATGTTTGTTACTCAATCACTCGTAAACCGTTGAACAGATTTGGATGAAAATTGACACATGGATATAGCATTTCCTGGATTAACATATAGGATACTTTTATCCCGATATTCCCACGGTATCGAAACTTACGCGGGTAAAACCGCGGAGCGCTGCTAGTATAAAATAATTCACAATGATTAAGAATATAATGACTACTGATTTATTATTCCAACCCCCCTTTAACCCCTTGTATGTCGTAATTACAGACACAATTAAAAAGCCACTGTGCCTCGCGTAGATCTACGTTCCGGCATACTAAGGGTTAACCGGGGTACTATGTAAGATTCGATAAATAATAAAATTTCTACATCTGTCTTACAAATGTGTTCCGTAAAAAATATTAACACATTTTTTTCAAAGCTTATTTTTTATTTGCTTTTCCTTTGTATCGTTATGCAAAGATATACGACCTTTCGTGATAAATGCCTTACACTTCACTGGGTACAGTCGCAAAATCGGTTAAATGGTTTCAGAGTATTCGTAGTACCGAATCTTCGTTATGTAGAAGGATATATCGAGTGTTTTCGTAGCTTTATCTGCTTGTAATTTAATTGTTCCGCAGTATTAATAACTATAGGTACTAATATTGTAAAGCTGAAGGGTTTTTTGACTGATCGCGCTAATCTCAGGAACTACCTACGTGTTCGAATTGAAAAAATATTTTTGTGTGGGATAGTCCATTTATCGAGAAAGGCTTGAGGCTATATAACATCACTCTACGACCAAAAGGTGCGGAGCATTGATGAAAAATGTTGTAAAAACGGGAAATCAAACGGGAAACGTAAACAGTAAAGTTGCGCAAAAATCCTGTATGACGGAATTGTTCCCCTTTAAAAGTTAAAAAAAGTCAAAAGTAAAAGGTTGACTCACTATACCTAAACTTTTTTTAAATTTGTTCTAAAATAATGCATTATTTGCGAAGGTGTTTTTATCCAAATAAATTCGGCCGGCCGCCGCATCCGCGCCGCCGCGCGCCCTTACCTCTGCAAGGTACCATGCCGCGGCTTAGATTTTATAAGACCCCAGTACTTTTACCCAGTGTTCCTTTATTATTTCTGTTTCTGTGACATTTTTTACTATAGTTCCACTCCTTATCTGTAAGGAGTGGCACTTTAGTAAAAAATGTAGCACGGCGTGATTTAGGTGCCTACCTAAAAAGCTTCTTAAAGTAATCTACTAAGTAATAATCTTAAGTAATATTCTTAAAGTAATGGAATATATTTTGGTAGGTTTTTTCCTCAAATTAACGCGGGTGAAACCGCGAGGCACAGCTAGTTACTCAAACTTAAACTCAAAGCTTTTTTTTTTCAAATAAACCAATTACAGGCACTTTTGAATTGTCAATGGGTCTGTCAGCCAGAAAGATGAAGCTAGTTGCCCTTTCCAAAGCGTACCTTTGGTGAAAAACGGGCAAGAAACTCCACGGACTCTCATAATAATATGGTTTCAGACTTACAAAATATTGGTTACATCATTCATGTTAAAAATTATGCATGAGAGATCGATGCAGAACGTTAAAAGCGTACGTAGTGGAAAAAAAAGACAACTCAAATATTAAATTAAAATATGCCATGGCAGCCAAGAGATGACCAGTCCCAACTGACGACGCCCATTCACGAACATGACGCATGGATTAGCACCATTCAGCTCAACCATTTTGAAGGGAGCTAGGATCCAACACATGCGCCACCATCAGTAAGACATTTGAGTGAGCGTGACATAGTCTCAGCCGCCAGGGCACATCAAGTCAATGAAAGACGTACCCAGTAAATAGTAGCTTTATAGTATGTACATGGACAAAAAAATACCAACATGCGCTATCTTTATGGATATGAGTCAAGCCTTTGACCGAGTTGACCATAGCATACTAGTGCAAAAATTAAGCTTGTATGGCATAAGAGGTAAAGCGCTAGATCTCATCTTTTAATACCTACATAATAGGAAACAAATAGTAGAAATAACACAAATATGTCAAAAAACACGAAATGAGATTAAACATAAGTCAAACTCTAAAACTATAAAATTTGGAGTTCCACAAGGTAGTGACCTAGGCCCTTTACTGTTCTTGATATATATCAATGATCTTCCTAAATACATAAATCAACCAATGGTACTATTTGCAGACGACAGCACAGTATATGCAATAATACAATGGTTAACTGAAAATAATCTAAAAATAAATGTGGACAAGACGAAAATTATACACTTTCACCAGAGAACTCAATTGACAAATATAAACGTTAGTTTCCAAGGCGAAATAGTACATCCTGTAATAGATACAAAGTTTCTAGGAATTAATATTGACAATAAACTGACATGGAAAGCACATTTAGAATATGTCTGCAAAAGAATTAATAAATCCTCATTTGCTCTGTACAAGCTCTGAAAAATTGTTACTAAAGAAGCCGAATTAGCTGCTTATCACGGACTTGTTGCACCTGTCCTAAGTTATGGTATTGTATTTTGGAGCAACTCAGTCGATAAGGAATCTGTATTTATAGCTCAAAAGAAATGTATTAGAGCAATGTGTAATGTAGACAACACAACCAGCTGTCAACCCTACTTTAAAAGCTTAAAAATTCTGACACTGCCTTCGTTATACATATATGAACTTAATGTTTTTGTTAAATTGAATCCTAATTATTATAAGACTGCTGTTAAAAGCTACTATAGACAATTACGTGACAAAAAAAATTAAATTAAAAATTTAAAAAACCCCCGACACAAAAAATTATAAAATGAAATGTAATTGGAAAAGGATCAAATAATTTAAAAACCCCCAACTTAAAGAATCTAGGTAACGAGACTAAAACATAAATTCATATGGCAGTCGGGGGACCTCTTAGCATAGAAGGTGTTCCACAGAACGGTCCCCCGACTTCCATATAAATTTATCTGTTTTAGTCTCGTTACCTAGATTCTTTAAGTTGGGGGTTTTTAAATTATTTGATCCTTTTCCAATTACATTTCATTTTATAATTTTTTGTGTCGGGGGTTTTTTAAATTTTTAATTTAATTTTTTATTTCATGCTTTTTGTAGGGACTCCTTAATTTTTGTATTTCATTTCTTTTATTTTCTTGCATTTTAAGATTCAGGTAATTTGGTGTTTAATCAGGTTTTTTATCCGTCAAAAAATAATTATTAATTTATAGCTGAAGAATAATTTTTAAGACTAAACAGATTTTTTTGGTTTATTTTATCCTTTTTCTAGTTCTTCTTTTAGTTATTCAACTTTAGGGACTCCTCAATTTTTGTATTTCATTTCTTTTATTTTCTTGCGTTTTAAGATTCAGGTAATTTGGTGTTTTTGGTTTTTATCCTTTAAAAAAATAATTATTAATTTATAGCTGAAGAATAATTTTTAAGACTAAACAGATTTGTTTGTTTTATTTTATCCTTTTTCTAGTTCTTCTTTTAGTTATTCAACTTTCGTACAAGTATTTTATAGCTATTAGATATCTTAGGTATTTCAGATCTAGTTTATAAAATGGGACTGCGACACTATCTGATGTAGAAATACCTACGCTTTTTAAGTAGGATAATTCCATTCGTAATAAAAATAGTCAAACTCAGTGGTCGTAGGTATCAGTCATCCATCACTCCACATTCCTCATCATTCTAGAGCATTGATCAGACAAAAAAATATTTTCAAGTTTTTAGTTTTCATTTCGTTACTTAATATTCCTTTAAATATAGTGTACATTATTCTATGTATTTGTCAAGCCCTTGCATTTGATACCTATATTAAAGGAGTTGTGAAAAAATATATAATTCGCCATTTTGTGGTGGCGGCCATCATGGATTTTAAATTTTAATAGCGTATAGTATTCTACTGGTCAAGCCCTTTCATTTGATACCCATATTGAGGGAGTTGTGAAAAAATATATAATTCGCCATTTTGTGGTGGCGGCGATCATGGATTTGAAATTTATCATAGTGTATAGTATTCTACTATTCAAGCCCTTTCATTTGATACCCATATTAAGAGAGTTGTGAAAAAATATGTAATCCGCCATTTTCTGGCGGCGGCCATCTTGGACCGATTTTCATCAAACATAGCTAAGAACACTCCCGACTAATTCACCTTATGAACAAAACAAACAAAATCAAAATCGGCTCATCCGTTCGGGAGCTACGATGCCACAGACAGACACACACACACACACACACACACACAGACACGTCAAACTTATAACACCCCGTCGTTTTTGCGTCGGGGGTTAAAAAGATTAGAAATTGACATACCGTATGGAAAAACAGCACTAATCAATAAAAGTATTCTTTGTATGGCATTATTGATTTACAACAAGTTGCCTGATGATGTCAAAAAGTTACCTGTTCATCAATTCAAGTCGAAGCTACAAAAAATCCTAGTGAATAAATGTTATTATAGTATCAAGGAGTACTTACAGGATAAGAATTTAGATATACACTAGTAAGAGTAATTTATTGACGTTGAATAATCACACTTCACACTATAATATTATAAAGGCGAAAGTTTGTGAGTGTGTGTGTGAGTGTGTGTGTGAGTGTGTGTGTGTATTTATATGTTTGTTACTTCTTCACGCTCAAACGGCTGGACCAATTTGGATAAAATTTGGTATGGAGGTAGCTGACAACCTGGATTAACATATAGGCTACTTTTTATCCCGATATTCCCACGGGATCGACAATTACGCGGGTGAAACCGCGTGGCGCAGCTAGTATTGCAATAAAAATAGGGTGACATGCTATATTAATTGAACTTGGCACCTGTATAATTTTATTTTAATTTGGAACAATATCTTAATTTAATTTATTTGAGTGTTAAGTATTATATTATATAATTCATCTGACAAGTTTTATTTTTAAACCGTTGACATTTGTAGTATTCTGAATTTTAATTTTTTAATTTTGTTTTTTATTATAATAATTTTTGTAATGTAATTTTAATAATTATTTGATAAAATTAATAATAATATAAATATTTGCACACCTTATTAGGTAATGATGCAGTGTACTTTATATTTATTTGTAACATCTGTTTATACCTACCTGTATTAAGCAAATAAATGATTTGATTTGATTTGATAGTATTTACACATTTGCTATGCAATTATACAATATTAGGAAATTGTATTTATATAACGCAAAAATAGTATTTTAAAATCTTCTGCAGCTCCAACAGTATTTTCCAATGCTAATCAATTTATTTATGCGTCCTTATGGAGCAGGACCAGCGTTTAGCCAAGCATTTTTATCAGCGATGCAATCCCCCAATTTATAATATGCCTGGCTGCATAGCGTGTTTTATACAAGATTTCGTTTTATTCAGTTGAAGTATGTGGGGAGGTATTTTATTGTAACATTTTAAACAGTACCCCATGAAAGATGAGTCTATTTTAGCCTACCTGGTTGAACTATTGGTCCCTATTTCTAGTGATATAATTGTGTTTTCACCTCTTTTACTAAAAAGGAATCGGCATGATTCCTTACGTTCATGATGTTTCCATAGATATATTGACAGAAGGTACCGTCATGGTGTTAATATCTTCAAACAGTTCCCTTAGAGAGTCACGCCTGCGGAGGCTATATATGGGTCTTCTCTGTAGAATCGAAATAGACTCGAGGTCTGCAGCTCATCCCCATAGTAACATACCGTACGTCATAATACTATGAAAGAAACTAAAATAGTAACAGCCTCGCCATATCAACATCAGTAAATTGACGGATTTTTCTCACAGCATATGCTGCTGAACTTAGCCGTTCTGCAAGGGATGTTAAATGAGGACCCCATTGACGCCTTGAGTCGAGCGTGATCCCCAGGAAAACAGTTTTATTGACGAATTCTAGTTTCTCTTGATTCAATACTACCTCACAACTACTACTACATTATTATTACTGCATTTGGTATAGAAAATCGTATACATTTCGTTTTTTCCCATTTAATACTAAATTATTAGCCTTGAACCAATTTTGGATCTCCAGTAAGGCGTTATCTCCAGTTGGGTTTTTAACAAATGGGGTAGATCATTAATATATACTGAAAAGAGGAAAGGACCTAATATCGAGCCTTGTGGCTCCCACCCATTTTTACTTTTAAACCAAGTGAATTGACAGCATTTATTTGAACTTGCTGTTGTCTATTATTTAAATAAGATTTTACTAAAATGAGCGCAAGTTTTCCAAGTCCTTAATGCTAAAATTTTAAGGGTAAGATTTCGTGGTCGATGCAATCAAAAGCCTTGGAGAAGTCACAAAAAATTGTTATGGTGTCTTGGGACTGCCACGCCGTAAATGTGTGATTTAATAAGGTGACACCACCAGTCGTCTACGTCTCTTGGTGAAACCACACTGTTGGTCGTATAATATTTTATTGGTGTTAAAATGATTGAGTATTTGGTTCAGCATCACCTTTTTAAACACCTTGCTGAAAACCGGTGACACAGATACGGGTCTATAATTATTGGTATCTTTACTGTCCCCCGATTTGAAAAGTGGTATTACTTTACTGTATTTCATTAGATCCGGGAAGACTCCTTGATCCACACACAAATTAACTACTAAGGCTAAGTACGGCGCTATAGTCTCAATAATGGAGGTACAAACTTTGATAGACATTCCCCATAGATCTTCGGTTACTTTGATCTTAATTTGCTTGAAAGCTTTTATTTTATTTTACATATCTCGCGACCATGGGGTTCCCGGTCCTTTGGAAGGCGTACGAGGGGCCGAAGCCAACTCACGGAGGCCTCTTAGGAAATTTAAAAAAAAAGTGCGGCACCAACCGATGATTATCCCTGTATGCACTATGCAAGTGCACCTAAGGATAACCCCCTTGCCAGGACGGCCAGAGGACACAGAGGAGCACACGGTGGAGGTCTGCCCCGCTTGGGCGGAGCACCGCCGTGTCCTCAGCGGCGGCGACCTCTCGCGTTTGGCCCTAGTGCAAGCCATGGTCCGGGGCGAGAGGGAGTGGCAGGCAGTCACCTTCTGCGAAGTAGTCATGCTAGCGAAGGAGGTGGCGGGACGGTTCAGGGAGAGAACCCGTCTCAGCCGCCGCGGGGGACGCCCCCGGCGTCGGGACCCGCGTGACGACTCCCGGCCACCGTAGGCGCGGGCCTGCGGGCGGAGAGTAATGGGTAGCTCACCGTCCGATCAGGACCAGGCCCGTGTCGGACGGCGCGTACGTGTTCCACGCGCGCCTCAAAGAGATGTCAGCATCGAGAAGGGGCCCCCTTAGGGCCGAAGCCTGCCGGGTTAGCGGGATTGTCCGAAAGGGTTACCGCTGGCCCGGAACATAAAGGGCTAAGGAAGGAACACGGGTGGGTTTTAGTTAGTAAGAGTCTGACACTCCCTTCCGCTCCACCCAGAGCGGGAGGAGTCATTTGATGATATCCCATCCACAAAAAAAAGGGGGTGACTTGCACACTCAATAATGGGCCCCAGGATACGGTCGCTAGCACATAGTGACGTAGGGACATGGGGGCAAAATGTCCTGAAATAAAAAGCTTTTATTACAAATAAGGAGTTTATATGCTTGAATTTAAATTCAATCTGACAGGATGACACGTTTGCTCTTAATAAATCAATAGAACGCAAGGGCGAGGAATTTAAGATTTCAGTAGTTTTACGTGGGATACTGGTAAAGAAATTTACAAATTCTTGAGCAACTTCTTTGTTAGTGCTTATGCTTATGAGACCACGCGAAGTCTCTAGTGCGAAATTATTATTATGTCTTTTATTCCGGTTAGTTTCGTCATTGATAATTTTCCAAACCATCTAATTAAGAAATTGTTTAAAATAATTGACGATTGACCTGGTTTTCAAGTGGCGTACTATTTTCCAACGCCAGATAGAAAGAAAGAAAGAAGAAAGAAAATACATTTATTTAGCACAGACTAAAAGACACACAATACACCAGATAGTCAGATAATAGTCGTACATCAGATAAAAACAAAAAAAAAGATAAAAATAAAAAGTTCAAAGTCCGATGTAAGAAATTAGCAGGTATGTGCTTCACGGCTGCGTCATAAAGGCCCAGTTCAGCAAAAATGCCAGACAACTTGGGCCTGGCGCTGGTAATAGATAATTTTATCAGAGGAATAATTTTGAATTTTTGACAGTTCTTCCATACAAAATCTGTCAGACGTCAATTTTATTCTACAAATAGTAGATTGTTTGCCAAGGGAACAAAAACCTATTTTGAAGGTGAGAGTGTTTCTTTAAATCCAGAGCGGAGCGAGAGATTCAAAGTACGTTACTTGAGCTTAAAATAGTGTTGCTCCCGAAGTGGAAACTACTTTTTATCACCCTCTATGAAAAAATAAGTAAGTGCAACTTGTGAATAAGAATAGTGCGTTTATTTATTTACACACAACTACTTGAGGAAGACATACTCATTTTTTATAAAACTAAGTAAAATCCTAGTTTGAGTAGGTAAACAATTACGAACGAAGGCAGAATGCACAAACTTTTTTTTTAATTTGGCTCGCGCTAGTTTTACTTTATCATACAGTCTGTTACTTGCTCATACTCTCTGTTTACACATTCTCTGAGTTTGTTTCGGCCTTTCTTCTCAGAGTAGTCAGATAGGAAACGCCGACCACATCTAGTTTAAAAAATATAATAACGTGTAAAAGTGTTTGTAAAAACCTACTTACAGAAATAAATCATTTATCATACAATGTTTGATAAATGATTTATTTCTGTGATTGATCTCTTTGGTGATTGGAACTTTTACTAAAGATATCCACATTCCAAATTCAAATCACTTTTAAGCCCGGTTTCCACCGCGAGCGGAACGGAGTGCTCCAGACGGAGCGGACGTATTTAGGTTATCCCGGTAGGTACGCTGGCGTGGACTGGATAATAGAACGAACGAACGAAGTCATTAAGTCCGTTCCGCTCGCGGTGGAAACCGGGCTTTAGTCCCTGGGGACTAAAGAGGACAGTGTGCCTACACTGTTACATTACATTTTGTTAAGTACCTGGTACTTACCAGGTAATTAACAAAATAGAAAATGGTCTACAAATCTACAGTCTACAAGGCCTACAACGTTCTCATATTCACAAAATATAGAAGACTATATACAAAATAAATAAAAATAAAAACATATTTGAACCATGACATGATTGCCATTACAATTACTATATATGTGTAGTTGTGTATGCAGCTGTGGGCTGTACAGCATGTTGCATGTCGTGTAGTGTCTGCTCCCGTCTTTTTCAGCTGAACGAATTCCTCGGAAGTACTTAGACGTGCCACAAGCGATATGTACAGAAGATAATTAAGGTTGTCACCGTATCACAGGAAATTCCGGGAAAACAATCGTTATCCAACAACAAATAACGACCAAGAGACAGGATCGGGCTTTTTGGTTATTTTTTATGAATTCCAGGAACGAGTTTATACGAGTATGTGAACCCATTGGCGAATACGGGAAGATACTCGTTATAACGCTGGAATTGTTAATAACGTAACACTGCGAACATTTTTTACGCTGTGTGCGATAAATACAATTTTGAGCGAGCTTTTCACCTTTTGCTTTTTCAGTTCACAGGATTATAGGGTTTATGTGTAGTAATATAACAGGCAGGCATTCTTTTCGTGAAGTGATACAGCTGAAAACCCAGTGAAAGTAAGAAACAAAACAAAATCAAATTAATCTATTTAGCCTTTTCCCTGACCTCCACAACCCAGTTACTGGGTACCGATACCGTTTGGTCAGTCAGTAGCCCAAAAAGTCTGACAACCAGTCTTTGGTTGTCAGACTTTTTGGGCTTCTGACAACCCGTAACGACTGTCAACGATCTATGAACGACAGCCGGGATCAACGGCTTAACGTGCTTTCCGAGCCACGGAGGGGTCTCGATACAGTAAAGAAATGTCCATCCACGAAACGACCGCGACAAGCGAAATTGAACCTTCGATCGACCCGTACGGCTGTTATTAATTAGCCACGAGTCCTCCGATCAGAAACAAAACATGGATAAATTTAAATTATTACGGTGGTTTCAAAGTTATAACAAGACAGTTAAACGAGTACCTACGTTGATTAAGTTAAACTTGTAACCAGTTATTTTGTCAAATAACTTACAGTGATTACAAAGCTCAAAGTTGTTAATGTGTCTGGGCATAAAAATTTGAACACATAAAGATACATAGTCCTTTATTTCAGTTGATAAAATATTCAACCAAATTTTATCGTTCTATTGGATTCATTGAAATTCGGAAATACAATAGAACAGCTACCGGGAACAAGGTATATTTTATGGTGAACACTCCTTTTATTTTTTATAAATAAGTTGTGTAGCAATTCGTTTGTGTCATAATATTATTGCTATCAATCGAAAGTCATTCTATTATGAAACGGTGCAAAAAAATGAGAATATTGACGACTGTGTGGTTCGCACAGACTTATATAAGTCTGTGGTGGTACTGAAGGACGACTGCATACGTAATAAATGATTTATTTATTTTATGATAAATAAATCAATAATGATTACTTAATGATTTATTTATTTTTTGATAAATAAATCATCAATCATAATATTGTTACTTAGAGTTGTAGGTGTTCGATTCGAACCCAGGTACGCGCTTTACTTTGTGTAAATAATTTCATCATCACTGCCTCTCAAAACGCCGAAGGAAAACTACGTGAGGAAACCAGCATGTCCTGGAACCAAAAAATCGAAGACCTGTGACATCTATCAAACCGCACTGGGCCGTGTGTTAGATTGCAGCCACTCCCTCTCGAAGAGAGCAGGCCTGTGTCCCAGCAGTGGGGAATAATACAGGTTGATTTAAAAAAAACAAGTGAAGTCCCTCGTCTTCTTTTCTTCTTCGATACTGGGACAATATTAGTGCTCTAAACGATCATGATCATCAGTTGGAATATTAAAGATCGGAGACCTTTTTTGCACTCTGTAGTCACAGTCAGGAGCCATAAGTAATTTCGCATTATCATATTGCCGACGGGTACCAAAGTTAAAACTTTGGTACCCTCATCCATTTTGATCAATATTTCACTTCATCGATCGTCACATCCATTGTTCGTTTGTTTTTGCCCAGTTCTATTTCAGAGGCAATTCAGCCCATATATACTAAATAAATGAAAATTAATTACATAAATAATGTTGTTTTCAAGTGTGTACACTTCACTTTAGTTGCTTAACTCGCTAGTGGCGCCGCTCGCCACAACCAAAAAGTAATTAATTATTTCAGTTACCACAGACAATGACACCGCCTACGCGCCTGTGCTAACCTCTACCTCCCGACCTATCAGACCATCTATTCTATTCCTAGTTTTAAATTACTTTGACGTTTTGGGAGAAAGTAATAATATTTACAAATAAAATATCCGCTGTGAAGTTCCTGCCATTGCACCAACACTTTTGTTCTAGCGTGTTCGCAAAAAGAGTCCGATTGGAAGAGTGTCTAGGTAGGAACGGACGGCATTTAAATGATATTGTTTAATTTTAGAACATAAGATCCGCGTTTTCAAACTCCATTAAGTATGTTTAAATAAAAATGTATTTTTTTTTTTAAATCTGTAAGTATTGTTTATGAAAATATTCCGTGAGACACCTTTTACCTTAGGTTAGTAACACCTAGGTACGACCTAAATACCTCATTCCTACTCTGAAGCTGCATGCGAAACTGTTGTACTCTGCATAGATATAAAAACGCTAAGAATAAATAATATACACGATATAGCCTTCTATGTTCTCATTACGTCTAAACTGACGGAAATATCAACACAACACAAACTAGAAGGAAAATGTATTAAATCGTATACATGAAACTTTTCTAATAATTGCATTCAAACAACTTGGTAAAGCGGCAATAAAGTGCGATGCGATGCGCAAGAATGAACACTGTAATAGATGTGGAGCGAACATCGAGCGGAAACGAAACGTCCATCGAGCTTCAATCCCTCTGCTCAACCGGATAAACAACAGGTAAGTATTCAGATTTTACAACGCTATAGATACCTCCCTTTATGGGTTGCCCGTTCACTCCCTGCTCGCCTCCGTTTCATTTATCTTTAGATCTTCGATTCCATTTCTATATCCGCCTTGCTTGACACCCAAAGCGGCCTAATTGCTCACTCCTACAAAACACACTTATCACGAGGTTTCGCTCCAATTAATGGTTCTCAATTACTTGGTGTTGTTGATAAAGCGGATCATCTAAACTGCTATGCGTGATTAATCAGAAACAATGAGAAGTTTGTGTGTCGGTGCGACGAGACGCGAGGGCAGTGCTCCGGCAGCCATTGTCTCTGGTCACCGGTGTGTGGCGGCCAGCGGACCACGAAATCGGTCCCAGCCGCGCGTCGCGCTGCGGCTCTGGAGCCCAACACTACTCCGATAAAACTGGGCCTATTATGAAGCATAGTGCCACTCCTGACTATCAAAACATATAAACATAAAGGTGACTGTAATTACGACGCAAAGTCAGCTGTAGCCTGCACACATACTTAGGAAATAAAATAGGTACCGCTAAGAACGGTTCCTTAGAATTTTTTGAAAGGAAGTGAAAGGCATATCTATCGACCAGCACGCGTAGCATGACCGGTTTGTCGACGGAAGAGTAGACAAAGATGACGTTCCGTGTAGACAATACGACACAGCAGCAAAGTAGAAAGAGTCAATTGCACTTTTTACGAAATTCACTCTTTTACTTAATCCGACTCAGAATTCTTTGTTTTGTCATACGATTTATTTTTCTTTTTGAATCTTAATCACATTATAAGGAGGGGTCCGTGGCTAAATAATAACAGCCGCACAAGTTGATCGATCAGTTAAGCTACGCTTGCCGCGGTTGGTCTGTGGATGGGTGACCATATTTACATACCGAGATCCATCCGCGCCTCGGAAAGCATGTCCCGGCTGTCATTCGTGGATCTTTGACAGTGGAATTTTGTTTTTTTTTTTCGTGGGATTTTGTAGATAACCGTATATACTTTGTGGCCGTTTTTAGCGATTACAAAATCTCTTCACTGCCTTAGACAACTGACAGTTGTCAGTGTGATTTTGACATTTGTGATAGAAAACTTTCTTCTGAAATAGTCTACATAAAAAAGGACCTAGACAAAGATCGTTAGAAACGGAAGACAAAATGACAGAATGTAGAAAGATTTCTAGGCGGTCTGTCAAAAATGAAGAAAAGAAATGTCACTTTGTATAGAAAGCAATGTGTCTATTCTTCGTAGAGATATAAGTGTTCATGCTACGCGTGCTGGCGGAGTCACATAATTTGTATCAGGCTACACCGCGCCCTCTCAGCGTTACGACGTATTATACGTTCAAATATAAATAACACCTTTACAGTCGGGCAACCAGTGTCGTTTTATGTTCCCGGACATGACCTACACAAGTGACACCTCCAACGGTAGGCAACTTGATTTTCTGAAATCAAATATCAATAATAAATTAAACAAAGCGTCCTTTTTGATACGCCCCTGCGTTTAATATGGAATTTAATTTGGGTTGGCATTGGGGTTTTAAAAATAGAAAGTTTATATTTAAATTATCTTTTTTTCAATCATTTTATTAACTGTAGTTATATTTAAGAGGCCTTTGACTAGCTAGGACATAAGGTTCGAGGTGACGAAAATAATGAAATGATACTTTCGTAGTTTTATCGAGTAGTCCCGGAGAGCCGGTAATATTGACGCTGACAATAAAAGGCCCAAATAAAATTTGACGCGATGTGTTTGTTGAACGTAAATAAAACAAACAGTGTGTACCAGGACATTGTTCCTGTATATTTTAGAGGTGTTATAAAAGGTTTTATATTAATCGAATAAGCTAAAAGTATTAATAAAATCGCTATTGAATCAAAAAATTGCATACATTTTTTCAAAAGGTTTTGTGCTTATAAAAATGTGTGCAATTCGCTTGGTACAGGGGTAGGCAGGAAATCATATGCCTACCTATAGGCACTATCTTAGGTAGGTACAGCGGTACAGCCATAGCTTTCCCATATCAATGTCATAGGGACGGACGACGAGTCGATTATTGTCATTACCGGGGACCCTCACAATGACGATACTTGCCTATATTATGTCTATGGCACCCGTTCCATGAAGGGTGGTGAACATAAACAGGTGTAATCAGCCTCTAGGGGCAGCCAATTACTATTACGAAAATATTAAATTGCGGTTTGGACATACCCTGGGAAACGCATTGATAAGGGTAGATACATGTTCGGGTTTTTTGCGACTTCAGGTGCGAGTTTGCCACTTAGTGGGTTCCCTTGAGGGTTAGATGAGAGATAACTACAACAGAAAAATTCAGAAAATAAATACAACAAAGTGCGAGTCGGATTCGTGCACTAAGGATTGCGTACTTACCAACAAAACTATTATTATTTATTTTATTTTTATTGTTTGCCTTGATAGCAGATTTAGAAACATAGAAACAAGTAAGTATCTTGTGTGTAAACACAACTACCAACATGTTACGGTGTAAAAGATACAGATAGAGAGGGACAGCATCACAGCTAGACGACGCCGACGTCTCGCGGCGTAGACTTGTAAATAGTGTCCCGTAGTCACCCTTTTCGATTGGAACACTGAAAATTGCAAAATGTCGTTAAAAGATGACGAACTTTCACACAAATATTCGCCCTTTATTTAACGAATTTTCAAAAATTCTTCCATATTGCTAACCTTTATTCTATAAGGAATTCGTGTCCTATATTTCAAGCTTCTTGAGCCAGTTTAGGCTTAGCGTTGTAAAAGGGCGGATCCAAGGGAGGGGGACAAGGGGCCCGGGCCCGTAAATCATCACGTAACGAAAAAGCGTTATGCCCCCTCTACGACTACGATTCATAGACTAGTTTTCATGGTTTTGGAGAGTGCTAAATCCGATAGCGCGGTCAAAATGAAAATTTCTTCTAATTTTTGCCATAGGTGTTGTTTTCATGGTTTTTGAGAGTGAAAATCCAAGATGACGACAACTGACCTAATTCCTGACATACACCTTGTTCAGGAGTCAGAGTCAATAAAGATATATTATTATTATATAACTTCATTAGAGCTTCAGTGAACGTATATACTGAGTGGCTCTGTATTAAAAAAACGTATTAAATTCACACTTTTTCTCCCTTTCTGTCTCTATACGAGTTTGTGTGTGTGTGCGAGTAACGTGTAAGGAACTTCGTTTTTGACGGGGTCCCCCGACCTCACATAAATCCCAAAAACATAGTGATTGCACTATGATGTTTTTGGGATTCATTATTTTTCTTAAATGTCTGGCCCCTCCCAGAAATAAATCCTGAATCCGCCCTTGGCGTTGTCTGTCAGTTTATGAATGAATGAAATTAAGATTTTTATTAATTGGAAGTGTACAAATAAATACTATATATATACTATTCACACAAGAGCAAGATAATTACTGCGTTTAGGTAACATGTATTACTTAACAACAACATAATTATATTTTTATAAGCCATACAAATATTGGGACAATATTAAAATAAAATTCTGTACGGAGTAGGTACCTACTTTTGATTAAAAGTTGTTGAAAAAGATTGAGGCTACTAGTTACCCAAGTAGAAGACACATGTTACAAAATCAGTCAAAGCTTACAGTATTACTGAAATTCCAAGCATTTCCTTTTCGTCATTCAAAAAGAAAATCTTTGAAACTAAGTTCAAAAAGGACGACTTATTGAAAACATTCATTCTTGGATCATCCTATTATTACTCGTTCGGAGAGCTTTCAGTAAAAAGTAAAAGGGATCATAACAGAATTTATTCTATATAGAATTTATTTTATCGGCAGTAAGTTGTGAATCGATCGCGGCGCTGAAGGAGGGCTTGGAAAATTATTTTCGAGGGTGACCATCAAACAACTTACCGTTCGCTACAGAAACTTCGCGTGGCATAAAAGAAGTTTTATGAACCGATAAAGACCTTTTCAAGGGGCTCTGGCAAAAGAGAGCGCGTCCATATAATATGTTAGTGTGGGCTGCTTTGCAAATAACCCCAAAATCAAACGTTGCTTGCCATTGCTGACTCATGGATATAATTTATATCACAAAGTACCAAGGAACTTTGTTACAAGTATCGTTACTAGGTAGTTATAGGTAGGTAAGGTATTACTACTCTTACATACCAAATAGGTACCTAATACCCAGTTTTAACATGATTGTTACCATATTAATACACAATGTAGCCTGTATTCTAAGCTCTTTTTGTCGTCGTTACAAAAATAATCTAATTGCAGTATCGTTTTTAACTGCCTTACGTCAGGTCTACGCCCTGTAGCCGTGCTAGACACTATCTTATGAATTAATCGTAGCAAGCAAGTGAACTGCGGCAGGTAGCTATTATTTTTTTACAGGCGTTAGCTTGACGAAGGAGAAAATTCACCGTAGTGAATTAATTAGTTTGTTATATTATTAACTAGCTGACTCGACAGAGGTTGTCCGTCCAAATTTCAATAATTCATACAAAATACACTTTCAGTTTTTCTGAATTTTCCAATTTTGCCGGCAATTTTTCAAACATTTTCTTTCACACAAACCTTGTCCTAACAATTAGGTACAAACACAACAAAAAGAATTAGTCAAATAGGTGCAACCGTTCTGAAGCGATGCGAGCAATTGATTTTTATGTAAATAGACAAAGAAAGAAAATCAGACAAGCTATTGAAAATTAAGCTGAATTAATATTCGTTATGTTTCACTAAAGACTGTTATGAGCGCTAAGGTAATTACTCTGTGTTGCTACCTGTATTCATTTTGTAATGCTTAGCAGGTAATTAAAAGGTCAAATAATTATTTGACCTTTCTCTTATTATACTCAAGGTGATAATAACTTGGTAGATTTTTCATGATAACGTTAAAGTGCCATGACCTTCTAAAAAACTTACTTAGGTAGGTATACCTAAATCTGTTTCTTGCTTAAATTGAATTAGGTACATTTATAGACGTTAGCTGTTCTTTATTCCGTGGGCCAAAAAAGATTTCAACATTGTATGTATAAAACCACCCCGGATATACAAACATGAGCTACAATATACGAGCAAGTACCTAAATGCCTAAAGCCCGTATCCGAGCCCTCCCTTTCCGATCTCTTTAATCCAATGGAGACATTATTTAAATTGATACATTTGTTTCACCGAACCAGTTTGCAAAACATTTGAATTGCATGCAATTTCCATACCTTTAAATGTAGATGTAGAATGATGTCAAAGCTTCAGAGTTGCAAGGGAATCTGCTTTGTTGACATATTTTCAACAGCTATAGTGCTGCTATAATAACTACAAGGTAGGTACCTACATTACAATAATGGCCTAGGTAAAAATATAGGGACCTAATAAAATACCGTATTTGGTAAAGATGAATGAGTACCTTAATGTGTATTGACTAAACTCTGATTTTTAAAATGCTAGACCAAAATAACAGCTAATATACTAAGTAAGTCATGTTGACAAAAAAACCCGGGCAAGAGCGAGTCGGACTCGCGCACCGAGGCCCGAGGGTTCCGGAACATTATAAGTTTTTAAATTTTCATCGGCGAGGCCTATATTTGTCAGAGAATTTTAACACTGTGCACTGTGGTATAGAATATTGCAGTTTTATGTCAGCGCCATCTCTTGACCGGTAGCGGAACTAAGTATCTTTTGTTGATGATTTCTGAAAAAGTGTGCTATTTAGAGACTTCGATTTATTTTTCCTGTAATCTTTACATAACCTTCTATCACACAATTATTTCAGATTTTTCTCTTTGTAAACTTCGGTATTTTTTTACATTTTTCATCAAAAGTCGAAAACTATGCGGCATTCGAATTCCCACTTCGAATTTTTAAGGCCAAGGGGGTCTTAGAAATTCCTCAGTCCCTGTTGCAAAAACACAGACAGACAGTCTCACCGAAAGGGTTCCGTTTTTACCATTTTGGTACGGCACCCTAAAAAGGGCGATCGCAGTAGTAATTTTAGTCTAGCAAATTAAAATCTGAGTGTAGATGTCTTTCTTTTGACTGACAATGGGCTGCATGTACATACTTGTTCACGTCATGCTCTGGTTAATGAATAGTGTCGTAGTTCGCAGGATTTTGCTGTTAAAAAATAAAACCGAACTCTACCCGACAGCCTGTTCTGAAATATTGCTGTACGGAGTGTCAACGTGCTTTATATAGGTACCTACCACAAGCGGCCGCTGGCTCTCGCCCTGCAATCATATAAAAACAATATTTATAGATTATATAATGTCTGTTGCTGAATGTATTGCGGCATTGTCACGAAAAAATGCCAAACATGTATTTGATTTTAATTAAATTTCGTCCTCGTTTAAACAATTTGTGGTTATTGATTTTCATTTAACTCTTCTTAAATAGGTCATTACGGCAGTGTGTTTATGAGCGTCGCGGCGACGTCGGTCGAAGGGCAATATTGCGTTTTGTGCCAGTGCGTACAATAATAGGGTGATTAATGGCTCGGGCGATACACGAGGCAAGTTCTTTGTTGTTCGCCAAATATTTGATCCGGTGCCGCCATCGCAATCCATTCCTTTGATATTACTTATAACAGTGATTTTAGCCGCCTAAGCTTGCGGGGGATGTGTGAGGACGCGTTAATGGTCTACGAGCTTTCACCAGCCACATCCAACCCATACGAGGGGGTTCAGTCATGAATAAGTAATACGTGTATTACCCACCCCACTTCTGAAGTGTTTGCTTTTATGAAATTTCGATAAATTAATTATTATGAGTCATTCAAGAACAAAAGGCCGTAATTAAGGTTGGTTTTAAAGTTCTTTTCACTTCTCATGCTCTAAAAGTTCGCCTATAAATTGTGCTTAGGCGTCATATACTTAGTCGCTTTTTATGCTAGAGCATAAAACATAGCATTTTAGACTTAGAAAAAAAAATGAGCTATAGTGCATAAAATATTTTTTTTTCTAAGACTAAGATAATCAGGTCCAATAGCCACACGCACAATAAAACGTCACAGATTAAAGTCGTTATGTTAATTTAATAAAACCCAATAAAATAGTTGTCATATATTACCATAGATCGATATCCGTGTATATTACCTATTTAAAAACGCAAATAAACTTTTCATGACTTGGCTGTATGAAGTACATATCCAAGTCGAATGACCCACGTTAAAAAATATTAAAAAAAATAATTTTAAAAGTTTTCTGGCGGGAATTAGCTATTCTCTTCTTCAATTTTGCAACATTTACTATATATACTTTATACCTGTTTAATTTTCTCGCAATCGAAGTGAAAAGCAGAGTGTATAACTCGGGTATAAACGAGCCATGTTACCCCCTGACTTAATATATCCACCCTCGCCTGTGGCTCGGTTATAAATGTCATCATCTGCCTAGCTTTTTCCCAAATATGTTAGGGTCGGTTTCCATTCTAACCGGATGCAGCTGAATACCAGTATTTCACATGGAGCGATTGCCTATCTAACCTCCACGACCCAGTAACTGGGTTATACGATACCCCTTGGTAAGACTGGTTGTCAGACTTTTGGGCTTCTGCCGACCGGTAACGACTGTCAAAGATCCATGAATGACAGCCGGGACCAACGGTTTAACGTCTTGGTATGTGAAGATGATCAACCATCCACGGACCAATTGCGACAAGCGTAGCTTAACCTGATCGATCGACCCGTGTGACTGTTATTACCTACTTAGCTACTATTTATAGTGAAACAAACCTGACCTAAAGCAAATTATTTAAGCCCTAGGCTCTAGCCGGGCATTAATATTGTACTCAATTTCATTATGACTTTATGACCCGCTGGTCATTGATGGTGATTTGAATTTTGAACATTGGAACATCAACTGAGCAAATCGTTTAGAAACATTAACCAAAATAAAAAACTTTTTTCCATTAATGTACAGGTCGACCAAAGAGTTCTATTTTCACTTCATAGGTTTTAGTCGCCGTCGACGAACAAAATGATTGGTTGCTGTGGCGGGTATACAGCCCCGTTAGAATGTTGGATTAGGGCTGACGCTCCATTGACGATATTATTTTATGTTTTTTTTTTTATGAAAATGAATGTGATCACATTGAAAAAATAAAAAAAACCCGACAGACAGTAGATATGTCACCAACTGCTTAAGACTGCTTGAAAAGTGAGCTAGTTTTAAATCTTAGTTACAGTTGGGTTTAGATTTGGTCGTTTTATTTTTATTTTAATCCTTTTAGTATGTTATATTTTTGGAATCGTCTCCTCAAACCCTTTATTTTGATACCCCTCCACATACGTATATGGTAATGGTACTAAAAAAATTTTCAAGACCTTACTTTGTTGTCGTCTAAAACCGCCATTTTGATTTTATAATAACAAAACCAAGCCTATAAACCTTCGCGCGACACAAACGAGTCGATACCGACACCTCATGTATTAAAATCTATCCGGCCGTTAGGATGCTTCGAGGGTATAGGGAATTCCACATACAAAGATACATTAAGTACGCAAAACATAACCCTTTCCTGTCACGTAGTCGGGTAAATACTGTATGATACTGCACATAAGTAGGTATTCCCCGCTTATTTAACAGTTTCACAACCTACTAATTCAATAATTGAATTGGTTTTTATCATCTCGCAGTAGTTGCGAAAGTACAACTAAGTACAACGTACAACTTTATCCCCGAGGAGCATTCTCCTCGGGGATAAAGTTGTCTTCGTCTATGGCCAGCTTGAATCCCTCACTGCACTCGGGATTCTGGTCTTAACTTCCTCGCCTCGCTCAGGAGTAAACTTAGAGCTACCTCGCTGTGCTCGGGAGTCCTAGAACCCCTCGTTGCGTTCAGGATTCAAAATAGCGTCCGCGGCATTAAGACACTGTTTTATCCCCTTAGTGAATAATCGACTACTATTAGGCATGTTTATCTACAATTTTTATTGAGAGCCTGCAAAAGAAACTGAAGACCGATGACGGCAAGATCGTATCCGCCAAACGCCAAGCTGTTGAAGGAGATCGAGAGGTTTTATGTATACACGTCACCAAGTAACCCCGTTACGAATCTGGCAAACGACCCAAGAGCTAGCTTGAGCTAAAAGTCACCCAAAGGGCAATGGAGAGAACTATGCTTGTAGTTTCCCTACGTGTTCGAATCAGAAATGAAGAGATTCACAGGAGAACCAAGATAACTGACATAGCCCGAAGAATTGCCAAACTTAAATAGTAGTGACGAGTCCTGGAGTGGAGACCGCGTATCGGCAAGCGTAGTGTGGGACGTCCCCCGGCTAGATGGTCGGACGACCTAAAGAAGGTGGCTAGGACAGACTGGATATGGAAGACGGAAGACACTGAGTTGTGGCGCTGCCTGGGAGAGGCATATGTCCAGCAGTGCAATACTGCAATAGGCTGATTGTATTAAAGTAGTAGTGGGCAGGGCAGGGCAAATTGCTCGCAGATCATAATAATATGGCCTGTGGGGCCGAAAGGTTCTGGAGTGGCGACCGCGAACCGGAAGACGTAGCGTTGCATGGCCTTCCACAAGGTGGACCGACAACCTTGTGAAAGCTTTAGGAATCCGCTAAAGTGGCGGTGCGTGGGAGATGCCTATATATTTTTTGGCTGAAATAATGATGATGACAATTTATAAGAGGAGGATTTAACACGGATATCGATGAACATTTTGGATTTAACGCCAATTCCAATAAAATAGAAATGTGAAGCCGAAAATAGAATGGAAGAGCCCAGTGGAGTTTAGGTAAAAATAGAAGATTTCACCGCACGCCGGTATATTGTATCGGCGGCGGCAGTACGTATCCTTCCCTATCCTTAATTACTCAATGTATTGAAAGGCCAATTTATTATTCAAGCGGTATCAATGGCGCAGGACGCAAGGAAAGGAGGTATATTTCCACATAATGGTTATTTTATTGATTAATAAAAAAAAACAATTACTCTTTGATTATTTTCCCTCCTTTTTATATAAACTTGTTCATATTATTATTTTAAGACTCAAAATTATCACACTAATATTATAAAGGCGAAAGTTTGTGAGTGTGTGTGTGTGTGTGGGTGTGGGGGGTGTGTGTGTGTGTTTAAATGTTTGTTACTTCTTCACGCTCAAACGGCGGGACCGATTTTGATAAAATTTTGTATGGAGGTAGCTGACACCCTGGATTAACATATAAGCTACTTTTTATCCCGATATTCCCACAGGATCGACAATTGCGCGGGTGAAACCGCGGGGCGCAGCTAGTGTAAATATAATGTAGTTTAAATAAAAATAAAATAATTTAGTAAAAAAAAACATTCATAGGTTTTTAATTTAGTCTTCTTTTGGAATAAAATATCCTTCTGAAGCACGTAAGATTCTGAGAATTTATTCAGAAAAAATCCGTTTAACTCTTAAATGGTTTATAATCAATTAAAAATAAACGTTGGCTTCTACACGCTCCTGAAAGTTCTATCAAATGATTTTACACAATAAATGTGTGTTGTATCTATTTATTGAATTGCAGTATCCAGGGTGAATTTTTGAGACGGGGTAAGAACCTATAGGTACCGTTAATGTTACAAAAAACGGTCTCAGGAGACTGTCCTTATTTTTTTGAGAAAATTGTTGTTCTTCAGATGGTCCGATAGAGATTTTTGATCCTTATAAGAAACAGGATTGATTGGCATCAAAAAAGTTTTTGTGAAAAAGGCCTTTTTTTACCGACTTCACAAAAAGGATGAAATTGAGTAATTCGTCATGGCAAGCTTTCGAAGTTCCGTACATCGCGATGATGAACATTCTCAATGAAGTAAATCGTCATAACAAACTTTCGAAGTTCCGTACATCGCGATCATGAACATTCTAAATCAAGTAATTCGTTATAGCGTACCTTCTAACTCACGTAATTCGTAATTTTAAACTTTATGAATACAGTACATCGGTATTTTGAACTTCGAAGTTCAGTATGGCAGTCAGGATAGTCTGCAGAGTACCTAACTCCTCGACAACTAACAGCAGATATATCGTGTTTAGGCTCATTGAAAAGGGCTCGATGTGTGGATAAACGTACTGTTAATGAGGAACTCCGAAGTACATAGAGACCTGATGCTGAAGCCAGTCGAGCATCAGAAAAAGTACAAACCATGAAATTACAGCACCGTAGTCGTGTTTGGGCTCATTTTAAACAGGACTAAATTTTAAGTTCAATGCAATGTTGACATAAGTTGGCCTGATGCTGCAGCCAGGATTATCAGCATCTAGTCTAAAAACTAATAAATACTTCTTAAAGTGAAATACTTTTGCGAGTTTTTCTTCTGTATAATTATCCTAACAAAGGTTGCCGGTAGTGGCTAGATGAGAGAAGCGGAGGATCGCGAACGTTGGCGCAAACTTCGGGAGATCTACGTCCAGCAGTGAACTGCAATTGGCTGATGATGATTTATAAAAACCTCAATCGTTGCATTTCACGCAATGCCTTTTCGTCATGTGGTCTATTTAGCAATTTGTTAGGTTCCAAGTCGCATAATACAATGTCGTACAGCGTCTTTACACGACTAAGCGTAACATAAACTTGGCCCTTAACAAAATTTTTCTTGCCTTGTTTTTATTATTAAAGTAACTTGAGCATTTGCTCTCGGAAAATATGATTTGGTAAAGTGGAACTGATGATGAAGACCACAAATGGCACTACTCAATGACAAATATTTCACGGGTTGCGATTCGATTACTTTAATATGGCTGCTAAGCAATTTATTATGGTGAAGTGGAGCTGATGGTGACTTCTCAATCAGCTCCAGTTCTCCTGGTTCTTACTAGGAGAACTCCTCAACAATTAACGTCCATGCATCGGGAAAAGCATATTTTGTAAAAGGTGATAAGCAGTTGACATTAGGCGATTATAACTTAGATAAATTGCAAACTGACCCGCTAAAAAGTGAAAAATAAAAACTTTTTTACAAAAAAAACAACCGACTTCCAAAAACACTATAAATAAAGAGAAAAATAACTTTAATTTCGGAAGTCGGTGGCAAAAACTAAAATACAAATCCAAAGACACCGACTTCCGAAATTAAAGTTATTTTTCTCTTTATTTATAGTGTTTTTGGAAGTCGGTTGTTTTTTTTGTAAAAAAAGTTTTCTTGCATTTTGTTCAAAAATTATGTATGGGCATCAAAATGTCTTAAAAAGATAAAAACAGTCTTCTAAGACCATTTTCATGTAGATACAATGGATAAGGTTCTTAACCCTTACTGCCCCGTTTTAAAAATCCACCCTGTATACGCGGATTTACGAACAAAATGGTCGGACTAAAGTGTAGAGCTAAACGACTTACCTAATACCTATCCGTATACCTACATAGAACATTGCAACAATATATTGAATTAAGGTTATAAGTGTTACCCATTATCCTGATTTATACTTGAGCAGAAGTTAGCGGTCGGCTATTAGCCGGAGCCAGGACCTGTGTAATGGGGCGTGATCGGCGAGCTTTCAACTTCTATCTATAACGCGCTCCGGTCCCGAATACACAATAATAAAAGGTAAGATTTACAATTGTCAGCTTCAAGCTAAAAAATGCTAAGCCACGTGAAATGTATGTATGTACCTGCCTACGTGATTTACGAGCACAGCTTATGAGATTCTTTTGTAGACAACTCTAACTTATCTTAAAGAATCCAGCTCCGGTACGTTGTGGTACGCATACGCATTATCTATTCACATTCACATCCTCACTATTCATCACATATTAAATATTTGTTACAATATTGGGTCTTAAAAGGGTGAAGGCCGTAGTAGGTATAGGTACTTCTACCGGTTTGTTTCATATTTAGAATCACGACATAATGGCATCCATCGAAGTTTGCCGAAGTTCGATGAAAATAATTTTACGTTCCGGCACTGTAACAATTTTCTACAGGAACTCGTTTAATTGGTTAGCCAGCATTTACAAAAAGTTTAGCCGATTATTCCATTGAAGTAAGCTCACAGAGTGATTTGCAAAGTTCCACAATCGCAACAATAGGCACATTTATCTTTAGAAAAGTTTCGCTACAGCGTTGAACAAGCATTAACGCGTTTATTCTTGAAATTTTTGAAAAGATAAAGAATCCTCTTAAGATTTGTTGTAGGAGTATTATATAAATACGTGGCCATCTCTCCGTGTTGATTAATCCGCTGAAACATTGGGAGAGCACTTGTTGCTGCAAATTAATTAGGAAACAAGTTAACAAAAAGTGCAATAAACTTCGTTAAGGAAGCTTAATTTCCGTCGGAGCCCGAAAGAGACTGACATTAATCAACTGAGATCGCTCTCGACTGCCGCGAATTTCATTACGGAATCAGAGCCGCCTAGGATTATCATTACATTGGAGCGATAGATGATATCTGCTGTCTTATCTACGATCCTCGTCTATAACTATAATATTTGGGTACTTTATTTTATTGGCATTTTATACGGGTTGTATTGGGACTCGGGCAACCCGCGCAAGCTTGAACGAGTTGATTGTAAATGTGATTTTGAACCTAAAACAACAAAAGAGAATACCTTTATCGGGCTTCTGTTTTGTGTTGTATGTCGGTCACGGTTAAAAAGCTTTTTCGCGGGTTGTGGAGGTTGAACATAAATATGGGGCGCGGCGAGCGACCACTCTTTGCTACTATTAACATTTTCGACGAATCTGTTGGGCAGGCATAGAAAAGCTTTAATAAAATATCCTTTAAAATCGCTTTTAGTTCAATATCACCCTTTCGTTGCTTATTTTGTTACTTATTTATATAGGTAGTTTAATATTGTTATAATATACTGCACCAGTAGATTTGTTACAGACGACATCCACTGGGTTGAAAATTAAATAGATATGGAGAAATGTCAAATTGCAAATTCAGTACCTACTGAATCTATTTAGATAAAACAAATTCGAGTTAGTTACACCATTTATAACTCAGGCACGGCTGGACCGATTTTTATGATCTTTGATTTGTTGGATTTGTCTTCGTCCCGAATAGCAGAATAACTATTATATATTATATAAACATAGGTATAATTCACAAAAAAAAACATATTCTTAGGCGGCACGAAGTTCGCTGTGTCAGCCAGTTCGACATATTTATGATATTTCTTCTAGGTTTCTTCTTAGGCTATCTAACTATTGTCATTAACACGCTTTTATTAGGTCGACCTGTATCTAACTAACTATGTAATGGAATCTAAGGTAACTAATTTAACCATCTTCTAAGGGTCGTAGCGTAATGAAAATTGGCAGCTGGTATGGCATGGTACTGTCGAACTGATCTGATGATGGAGCCGGAAGATATGAACTGGAACTTAATGATGGAAAATCGTATCATAGCTGTTTTGGATTTCTTAGAAAAGTCTTGTAATTTTGTTTTTACGTGCATTTATAAAAGCGTGTTTTTCTAGTGTTTTTTAAACTATTAATTTATTTTAATTTCTGCTGTAACAAAAACGTTGCTAACTTAATCCACGAAGGTACAACAAATAAAAGCTAATTTTAAAAATGTGTTACATTGCTGTTACTTGAAAACGTGCCTATTATTATCTAGCTATTACCACTAAAGCTCGGCAAGGGCCTCTTTATTATTTTACTAATTTAACACGTATCGCGCACGCGATATGAATGGACGGCGCTGTCTGAAATGTGGAGTGAACTGGTTTAGTGATCGTTTTTTGGTAGTATTTCAAAATCCTATCCAATTCAGCTTATTGCAGTCCACTGCTGGACATAGGCCTCCCCAAGCTGTGCCACTACACCCTGTCCTCCGCCTTCCGCATCTAGTCTGCCCCAGCCACCTTTAGGTCCTCCGTCCATCTATCTGGGGGACGTCCCACACTACGCATGCCGATACGCGGTCTCCACTCCAGGACTCGTCTGCTCCACCAGTCATCGGTTCTTCGACAAACATGGCCAGGCCACTGCCAATTCAGTTTGCTTACACTGCAAGCTATGTCGGCCACTCAAAATCCTATAGGTACACACAGGACGTCCTACTTTTCCAAAAGTCAGGGTTCGGTTAGGGTCATTATTGTTTGACGTGCGCTTAGTGTTTTTTCGCTAAGATTGAATGGTTTTTCTATGAATAAAATTTTATGTCAATGTAGTATATGCGGGAGAGTTGCACCATGGGGAGTTCGGGAGACATGCTCGGTGGTTCAACTCTTTTTCTATAGTGTTTATATGACAGATTTTGGAGTTTGGAGTGGTTTGTGTTTTGCTTGCTTTGTTGCGTTAAATAAAACTTTTTATTACAGGTTAATTGGATGAAAAATGCCATTTAAATACAAGCCCTCTGAAAACACACGCCAAAGAAAAAAACATACCGCCACTGAGTTAGAAAACGCTATATGTGAGGTAAAAGAGGGTGCATCGTTATGATAAACAGTAGATAACTGTGTTTCCTTATAATTTTAGTTTAATTTTGTTGTTTTTTCAAATAAATATGTGATTTAAGCTGTTTATTTTTTAATTATCCCCTATAAAAATAAATCGTTTATTCTGTCTCACAGTTTGTAGGTATACAATTAACAGTATCATCCTATAAAAAAACCATGTTCAACTCTCCCCATATCCCGGGTCAAGTGTCCCCCTGGAGTGGGGAGAGTTGAGCCATATCCCATTTTTCATTGAAGTATGTTTAACATATTTCAGTATTATAAAAACCAAAAAGTTATTATGCATAAGTAAACCCAAATAAATAAGCTAATGTTTAATACTATAATTGAATCCCTAAGTCTTAAATAAAGAAAATTACGATACTTTAAACAAAAAGGGGTTCAACTCTCCCGGACTCCCCCTATATATTATATAAACATAGGTATAATTCACAAAAAAAAAAAACATATTCTTAGGCGGCACGAAGTTCGCTGTGTCAGCCAGTTCGACATATTTATGATATTTCTTCTAGGTTTCTTCTTAGGCTATCTAACTATTGTCATTAACACGCTTTTATTAGGTCGACCTGTATCTAACTAACTATGTAATGGAATCTAAGGTAACTAATTTAACCATCTTCCAAGGGTCGTAGCATAATGAAAATTGGCAGCTGGTATGGCATGGTACTGTCGAACTGATCTGATGATGGAGCCGGAAGATATGAACTGGAACTTCATGATGGAAAATCGTATCATAGCTGTTTTGGATTTCTTCGAAAAGTCTTGTAATTTTGTCTTTCGTGCATTTATAAAAGCGTGTTTTTCTACTGTTTTTTAAACTATTAATTTATTTTAATTTCTGCTGTAACGAAAACGTTGCTAACTTAATCCACGAAGGTACAACAAATAAAAGCTAATTTTAAAAATGTGTTACATTGCTGTTACTTGAAAACGTGCCTATTATTATCTAGCTATTACCACTAAAGCTCGGCAAGGGCCTCTTTATTATTTTACTAATTTAACACGTATCGCGCACGCGATATGAATGGACGGCGCTGTCTGAAATGTGGAGTGAACTGGTTTAGTGATCGTTTTTTGGTAGTATTCCAAAATCCTATCCAATTTAGCTTATTGCAGTCCACTGCTGGACATAGGCCTCTCCCAAGCTGTGCCACTACACCCTGTCCTCCGCCTTCCGCATCCATTCTGTCCCAGCCACCTTCTTTAGGTCGTCCGTCCATCTAGCTGGGGGGCATCCCACACTACGCATGCCGATACGCGGTCCCCACTCCAGGACTCGACTGCTCTACCAGTCATCGGTCCTTCGACAAACATGGCCAGGCCACTGCCACTTCAAGCTTTGTCGGCAACTGAAAATCCTATAGGTACTACAGTAGCGTTTAAAAGTATCTGAGCACCTTACGAGTTGTATTGCTCTGATCACGCGATACGACGTACATCTGTATGTGTAAACAGACGGTACACACACCACCTACCTACTTCACACACTGCCATAAATCGGCACGTACTCGTCGCGACACACGAAACAAAAAAATATATATTCCGTCCCTTTTGTTAGACACGGTTAAACGCATAGCGTTGCTAAAATTCAAACGATTATAGTATGTGCTTATAGCAGTAATAGTCAAGCGGTGGACTGTCATGCAACTGGCTTCGGTTCGAATCTCACGAAGCGCAGTGTGGTTTTTGGCAATATTTATTTTTGTTTACAATAATAATAATATTCACAAAATTGCTGCATTTTTCATTAATGTTGTTAATGCGATAAAGGGTTTAGAATGAAAAATGCGTGTTTTGTGATAAGTATAACAAAAATAAAAAATATTTATTCGTTACATTTATTTTGCTTACATAAAGTTAACAAACCGCTACATTTATTTATTATAACGTGATTGAGGTTATAGCTTAAGTATTCATTTTGATGAAGATTGAAACTAAACCTCAAATTATGGAATAATATACAGGTGAGTATAATAATAATATTACCTACTAAAATAATGTAAGTAAACATTTTCGGTCTATCTTCAAGAAAAACGACATCTTCTTCGATTATGCAAGCTGCATGGAGTACACGGCGAACGGTTCATAAAGATGTGTTGAATGACTCAGCAAAATGTCGCGTTAGTATGAAACCATTTGTTTCTTATCCATTCACCATGAGTCCTCGCTGTTCTTCCATTTCGCACTCGATTTGCAAGGCTACCTTTCACAGTATTTCTCTAGAACAAAGAATGGAATACTGTTAGACATCTATAAGCAAAATACTAAAATTGTTTACTTTACTATTAATAATTACCTAGCACTTTGACGACTACGGAAAAAAATATTACTCATCATTCACTAATCTTAATAAATTAAGTATCTTTAAAATGATTTATATTTTTCTTTTCTTTTACTTAAACCTCTTATTGAATTTAAAACTTTATTTAGTAAGGCATCTTCCGTTGGTCCCGGCTGTCATTCGTGGATCTTTGACAGTCGTTACGGGTAGTCAGAAGCCCGAAAGTCTGACAACCAGTCTTACCAAGGGGTATCAGAGGGGGGGTGTGGAGGTCAGATAGGCAGTCGCTCCATGTAAAATACTGGTATTCAGCTGCATCCGGTTAGACTGGAAGCCGACCCCAACATAGTTGGGAAAAGGCTAGGCAGATGATGATGATCTTCCGAGCAAAACGATTAACATTGCTGTTGATTTAAGTAGATTTATGTTGAGTACTTTTCGCTATTCCTCATAGTTTCTGATTTGGCCATCCACGCCCACTTGAAAAATTCACCTGTATATAAAAATCTCGTGTCACAGTGTTTGTTATCGAACTCCTCCGAAACGGCTTTACCGATTTTTATGATTTTTTTTGTGTTTATATGGTAGGTCTGAGAATAGGTCGTAGGCTATTTTTGATGCCCCTAGGTGATAAGGGTGGCCCTCTCCAGATTTTTTTGGAAACGAACCTTACCCGGGTGAAACCGCGGGGCGCGGTTAGTAAATAAATAGTAATATAACTTGCTTAAAGAATTAATGAGTTTAAGCCACGAAGTAAATATACAGACTTACCCTTTTCACTTCATAATGGCGTTTTATTAACCTTTGTGAAAGTTTTCTTCGAAACAAATTAACGCAAACCAAAGATACATAGGTACTATTCACTCGATAAGTAATCCGCCAACTATCTTTGCTTATCAAACAGAAGATTTTGTCATAATAAATACACACTGTCAAAGAAACATTTGCTGTTTTCACTGCAGTTAATTGACTTTTGACTTTGAAGTGTCGATCAAAGTTATGGGATGAAGTCTAAGCCGTTTGCGATCCCCAAGTTTCCTCGTTTGCATCACTTAGGGCGTGGAAAGGCTTAAAGTGCCGCCGTGATTAGCTCGCTTCTCTCAAATAGTAATACTTACGGGCCCTTGATTATAATGAAACCTTTCATTACACACGCTCCACGTCTGCTTGCGGTGAACCTACTCCCGACGTCTACCAAGCCTTACTAGTTTTACAAGTCTATTTAGCTTCATCGTTATTTGTAACGTAAATATGACCGCAATCTCGGTTAGACACGGCTGCTATTTAGATACGAGCTAGATACGCAACACAAGTAAACTGAAACTGAAAACAATATTTGAGCTAATGTAAATTTACGTAAATACCGACTGCATATTCAAAATTTGATGGCTGACGAGATGAAATTCAAAATAGTAATGCTATTCTGTAAAAATCGCACCGTGAAAACTATTGAACTTTGGTGAAGTGAGCTTATAGTGAGCAGCCGGTCGATTCTGTAAAAATCTCACCGTGAAAACTTAGGTGAAGTGAGTTTGTTTTTGCTAGGAATTGCTAGGAATTTACACTATTGACAGTTCACTTCACCTAAGTTTTCACGGTGAGATTTTTACAGAATAGCACCGCTGTAAAAATTTCACCGTGACCATTTTTATCTTTTACATATTACAAAAAAGTTATGGTTTATTTACCAAGCTATTTTAAACAATACAGTATTATTCCTTATCCAATTAAATACGTTGTGCATTTCATGGAGATCAAAATTGCCTTTTACAGCATATCATTAAAATGAATATCTTAGAAGATATCAGAGATTTAAAAAGCAGGGGCAGAGCGACTGGCGGGGCGGTACGAAGTTCGCCTGGGCATCAAGTTTTTAAATAAATTAAAGTTTTCATTAGGAATAACGTTTGCTATACAGGACTATTTGCAAAACACCAAAAACCTCAAAAATAAGAATATTTAAAATATATGATTATGATTAGAATTAATGGGTTTTATAAATCCAATCCGATCACTGGTGTGATGACAAAACAGTAATTAGTCATTGCTCAACCTTTTTGTTGTAAACTTATATTATTCTGAATTTTATTATAATTAATATCATCTTCTAATAATATTATCCTCTTTTATAAAATTAATTTAACAAGGATTATGAACTGAAATGTTAAATGTATGTATGAATCGATTATTTTGTCACATCACTATTTAAATTTCGTTAAAAAGTGGCAACATATAAGCTGTCATCTTACTGCAGCTAATTAAAAGTCCGGCTATAGGTATTGTAAAGGTTCCATGTCAAAATTATGTTTTAAATAAAAGATTTTTTTAAAACATTGTAGCAGAAAATAAACAATTGTTTATAAATTCAGAACATCCTCTGAAACTTTCGAGTTGTATTGAGACAACCTTATATTTGTGAAGGTGCAATTAAACAGATTAGCATCAGTCAAAGTAATTACAAACAGGATTTGGGTAAGTTAAGCTACGGAACTTCTTCCATTCGATTGGTGCGGCTTCGTTTGAAAACATATAATCGTTTGCTTATTTAGACGACTCTTTAAAATATTATAGATTTTAACTAAAATTAAATACATAGACAACATAGTTCAAAATTCAGTTCACAATCATAGCGGATGTGACTGCTACGAGGGCGTAGCTTGAGTAGCGAACCCTCTACGCATTGGCTACGGCGTAGTACGGCACAGCACACAGCACAGAAAACAGTGTGCTTCAATTTTATTTACGTCTATTTTGTCACACTGCTGGGCGAAACTTTACTATATTTTGCTACTACCTAAAGACTGTGGTCATCTATACTAATCTATTATACATGATTAGACACGTCTACCATGTATAATAGATTAGGATTACATACTACACATAACAACAAGAATCACGAAAATGTCTGTGTTTATGTATAATATTGAATCTTATCCCATTTCTGAGTATGAGCATAATTGGGTGAGACCTATGTCTATAATAAGAAAACCGCAAGTTTAGTTCCAGGACACGGTGTAAAATTACATAGCAATTTGAAACTTTGAAGTTGATATTACTTTACTACCTAGTTTTACTTAAGTAAGACTTCAAAATATAAAATTGTTGTGCAAGTCAGTTACCTTGGGGTTCCATGTTATGGATTTGGTTTCCGCACTTAGTCCTTCAATGGACCATTGTGCGTGGGCCATGGCGGCTGTCTGTGGTTATTCCAACCACCCCACCTCCCTCCAGAAGCTGATTAAGTCTCCTGGTCTGTTGAGAACATCTGTGTACAATCTGGGTGTCCCGAGGGTTTCTGACCTTGTCTGGGTGACGCCTGCGCATTCAAGGAGCACATGCGCAATGGTTTCATCAGCCTCCATGCAAGCCCTGCACAGGGGACCGTTATGCCTAATGTGTGAAAGTGTTTATTAAGCGAGCAGTGTCCCGTGATGGTCCCCGTCACCAGGCGCACGCCTTTCCTGTCCAGTCATAGTAAGCGCCTGGTTAGCCTGCCATCCAATGATGGCACAGCTTCTCACAACCTTGGGGTTCCGTACAACAAACAAGAAACAAATTTAATTTTAAATCACAAAGAAAGCCATTACAAACAATGGAGGCCTTGGGTAATTTTCTTCAAATTTAGACCTCATAGCGTTTATCGTTATTTTTTTATTGTTACTTTACGGAATCGTTCTCGGTCGGCATTATAGGGGGATAAAAAGTTTTCCGGCCTGACAGATTGGCACCAACTTGTACCTTTAGTACCATTTTTTATTACGCGAACCTAAAAGTTAAACCTACAAAAAAAAAACATTAAAATTCGTCGTTTAAACGTTTAACGCTCTTAGATCTACAATACTAATCACATGACAATGGTTTACATATTTTAGACAACACGTTTTGATTTCTTGAGCAATTATCTATAGGTACTAATAATAAAATTGAAATGTTTGTTTGAACGCGCTATTCTCTAGAACTACCAGCCTGATTTGAAATTCTTTTTGCATTGGATAGCCCAGTTCTTGAGAAAGGCTATAGGCTATTTAACATCACTTTAGAACTTAGGAGCTGAGCAAAAATAGGGAAAGTCAGAAATAACATTAAGCGAAAACGAAGTAATAAAGCGGACGGGCAATGCAATGCAATGCGGTGGGTTGGGGAAGCAAGAAATTTCAGTCGCGAGCAGAAGCCAGTTGCTTATAAATGTGTTTTTGGCCTAATAAAAAATATACGTCCTTTAAAAAGGTTGTTATATACGTTAAGGCTAGCATGGATATGTAAATACGTAGGATATAACCTAATACATATATGTATGAGCCAAGGCTAAGCTTTAGTTATCTGTGATCTAACAAGATGATTCCCATTATTTATGGCTTGCAATTAATTTAGTGCGCTGCTCGCTAAACTCCAGCAATTTACCGTAATTTGCAATAGGACAATATTATTAATAATAGTACCTACCTACTCGAATATAGATTAACAGCATATTATGGACTATTTTCAGTTCAATGTTTTGTTGGTTTCGACAAATGAACATTATTACACTGTGTTGCAAATAAATCTATTGTCATGTTCAGCACATATAATGATAGTTATTATTTTAATTAGCTAATTGGATAATATTATTTTGTGGATGCACAACATTGTGATCAAATTATTGTGGTGACCCCTGTGGCTATACAATAATTATGTATTCAGTGAACAGATGACAAGCACAACTGTGTAAATCTCCATAGATATTAATTTTTAAGTGGCTTACAGGACCTAAACACAAAAAACGCAAGTTTTAGAAACAATATAAAAGTATATGATCGACTACAGTAAACAAAACCAGAAAATAGAATACGATATTATTCAGGATATATTATTATGCTAGGTAGATAGTGTGTTGAAAACATAATACAATACAACTAATTTGATATGATAGAAAAACATCATCAAGATACCTGTGGTGGACTGTATTTGTTGGGTGGTGTTCTTCTTGAACTTGAAATAAAACGAGGCTTCTTTCTTCCCAGGTTTATTTCTTCTCAGGTATTCTTCTTGTTACGATGTTCGGAAGACGACTGTGTCGCGGAATTTTTTTTTTTTTTTTTTTTTTTTTTTGGGACATGGCATCTCGTAGTTGACCTTGAGAGGTCGTCACTACTTAACCGGACTTTCCTGTGGATGCCACAATAAATTGAGGCCTCCAGCCAGGGCTTAAAACTAAAAACTAAAAACTAAGCGACTACACGCTAAGGGCACCCCCCGGTGGGGTTCGGACCTCGGCTTAGGGCGTCGCTGGGAGAGGACAGCAAGGGACAGGCTGGATCGGTATTATTTGGGGACTGATTTTGCACTACAGGCTCAGCGGCGCGGGCTGGCTCGAGCAAGGGTCGGGGCGGGCATGTTACGGGGCGTCGCGACGGGCCTCGACGGCGAGGGCGGAAGGACGGATGACGGGGCTTGTACTTCTTGAGAGTACTAGTGGTTTTACTACTCTCCTGGAGGAGAGTAGTGTCGTCGTCGGGGGTGGTGAGGGTATGCCTTGGTCGGCGAATCGAGCTTATGCGGGAGGGAGTGTAAGTGGAGGCCGCCACAATCAGGGGATTGGGGTGCTTAATAGCAGAGTCGAAGAAGCGCTTGGAGAGGCGCTTCATGAACTGCTGGACGGTGGGGAGTTTGAGATCAACGTGGAGGTTCACGTTTCGGACGTAGAAGGGGGCTCCCGTGACCTTCCTGAGGAGACGGTTTTGGAGGGTCTGCATTTTGTGCAGGTAGCGGGGATTGGCGTGGGCGAAGACTACACAAGCATAGGTCATGATTGGACGGATGACCGCGGTGTAAAGGCGCAATTTGCACTTAAGTGACAATTTGCTGCGGGCAGTCAGTAACGAGTGGAGCCTACCGAGAGCGAAAGCGGCGCGCGAACGCGCCGTCTTTATGTGCTCTTTGAAATTGAGTCGGTGATCGAGAATGACCCCTAAGTATTTGGCTTGCTTAGCCCAAGGGATCGGCTTGCCATACATAGAGATCGGGGTGGGGAGAGGGGGGGTGAATCGGCGCGGTTTTGAGAAGAGTACCGCCTGACTTTTATCGGGGTTGACCTCGATTCTCCATTTCCGGAACCAATCGCCTAAGGCGTTTGCGGAGGTTTGGAGATTACGGGCGATGGAGTCCTGACTGTTCCCTGAACAGTAAATGGCCGTGTCGTCGGCGAAGAGAGCCAACTGAGCCGATTTACTTTTGGGGATGTCACTGGTGAACAGGGTGAATATGAGGGGGGATATGACGGAACCCTGGGGAACTCCGGCACGGATCGGGTGTGGGGGGGAGAGAGCGCCCTCGATGCGGTAGCGGAAAGTACGATCCGACAGAAAGTCTCGTAAGATGAGCACGAGACGGTCTGGCACACCTAGGAGGTAGAGCTTATATAATAAGCCATTGTGCCAGACCTTGTCGAAGGCTTTCGCTATGTCGAAGAACAAAGCTCCTGTCGAAGCACCGCGTTGGAAACCAGCGCTGATGTGCTCGACGATGCGGTGGACTTGGTGGATGCACGAGTGTTTAGTTCGAAAACCAAACTGCTCATTTGGGATAAGGCTCTTTGCTTCGGCAAAGTCCCTGAGACGCCTATAAATAAGCCTCTCATAGATTTTGCCGAAAACATTGAGCAGACTGATGGGACGGTAGCTGGAGGGCTCAGACTTGGGCTTGCCTGGCTTTGGGATACCGATGACCGTGGCTTGTTTCCACGCTTGGGGGAAGATGTTATTGCTCAGAGCGCCGTTGAAGATGGCGGTCATGAGCAGAATGAGGTGGGCGGGGAGGAGTTTGTACACCTTATTGGTGATACCATCCGAACCGGGGGCTTTACGAGTTTCGAACCCTTTAATGATGTCTTGCACTTCGTCAGACGTGACGGGAGGCAGAGGATCATCAGGGTCTTCAACTGGCGGGAGGGAGGCTCTACGTTCGACCTCAGCGTTCACCTTGTCGAGGTGCGCTTGATCTACTGGTTGAGAGCTGGGAGTGCATTGGGACTCTAGACTGACGGCGAGGCATTCGGCCTTTTCAGAGTTGTCGAAGGCTATGGTCTTGTCGGGGCGTACGAGAGGGGGCACGGAGGCCTCTTCGGGGGAGCGAAGCTTCCTCTGAAGCTGCCAGAAGGCTTGGTGGTTGGGTTCCAGTTCGCCGAGCAACTTGTCCCATCCCTCGGAACGCAGCTTTGTTATGCGTTTCTTTACAGCACGCTGTAAATGGCGCATGTGGGCTTTGTTCGCGTCACAGGGAAAAGAGTCATAGGCACGGATGGACGCGTTCTTCTCGGTTATCAGATCACGTACGTCAGCCGGTAATTTCCAGCGATGGTCTTCCATCACTGGAACTTCCCGTGAGCAATCCGTCAATACGGATTGAACGTGTTCTGTAAACGAGGCGATCGCGCCCGTCGTGTCTGCGACTGAGACAATTTGGTCGGGAATGGCATCCAGGTGGGGTGACGTGGTGGATTTCAGCTTTTCGCTTACTTTCCCCCAGTCAGTGACTATTTTGGTCTGAGGGGGCTGGTTGGGGTCGCGGGGGCCCGAATAGGGAACTAGTTGGATCGTGACCGGGCGGTGGTCGGAATTAAGCTCTTGATGCGTCTCGATAGATTGCAAACGGAGGTTTACATTCTTGAGCAGCGCAACATCGAGCACGTCAGGATTCAGGGTGGGATCGTTAGGATAGTGGGTGGGGTGCATCGGCGCGATGACGTCGAAGTTAAGGGTGGGGCCTAGGTTGAACAGGAATCTACCTCGGGTGGAGGTAGTGTTACTGTTCCAGGCGGGATGTTTGGCATTGAGATCCCCCGCCATGATGACGGAGTCACTCATACCGAAGAGGGCGGTGAAGTCGTTGGTGAGAGAGATGGGATCTTCACCACCAGAACTGGGCGGGATGTAAGCAGAGATGATAAGTATCGATTGATGCCCAGTCATGCCAAGCCGACAGATAGAGACCTCCAGGTGAGAGAGGAGAGGAGGAGGGTCCATTGGGGAGCAATGAAGGGATTTTCGGAAGTAGATGAGGGTACCACCCTTGTGACATCGAGCCCTATCATTGCGAACTAGTTTATAGTTGGCAATGTTCGGGTTGCGATGGTGGGGCTTCAGGAAGGTTTCCTGAACTAAAAGGACGTCCAGCTGATGGTCGCGTAGGAAAGTAGCGATCTCATCACGCTGTCCAGAAATGCCGTTGGCATTGAAGAAACCTAGCTTGAGGGATCGGGGTTTGGTTACTCCTATTATTCTTTGTTGATCCATAATGGTTCACTTAGAATTTTAGGGTTTGGAGGACTTGCGTAATTTCTGGATACGCATTGAAAATCTCGGCAATGCGCCGAGGATTGCCATTGCAGGCTTGAATTTCCGCTGCCATAGCGTTAGCGGGGGCGATAAATGATGCGTAAGCACCGATTATAACCTCCATGCTGCTGGGCTGAGGGCCGGAGACGGGGGGTTGGGGAGACCTACTGGGTCCTGGGGCAATGATGGTGGGTTGGGCTACCGGGGAGGCAGCTGGGGCCAACGGGACTGATGGAGCTGAGGGGGCTGCTGATGGCTGTGGGATGGTGATTGCCATCAGCGCTGGGGGGGGCTGGGGTTGGGAAGGCACCGAAGCTGCGGGAGCTTGTTGGTGGAACAGGCTAGCCCAGGGAGAGGGTCTCTGAGGACTAAGCCGAACGGGCAATTGAGGAGATGGGACCTTCAAGGAAGGGCACTCTCTTTGCTGGCGTTCGCTTGCGCGCTTGGCCAGTTTAGAGGAGGAGGCTTTAGGGGCTTTGGGGCATCCCCGGTAGTTAGCCGGGTGCCCGGATTGGCCGCAAAGGACGCAGCTCGGTGGCTCAGTGCACAGGGTGCGGTCCTTGGGACGGGGGCAGTCCGCTGTGCCGTGATCACCTAGACACTTGACGCATCTAGGAGTCGCGAAGCAGTTGGACTGGGAGTGGCCATATAATTGGCATCGATGACACTGTCCAATGAGATTGGACTTGCGGGGCTTCTCTATTGAGATGCCCGATAGGGAGCAGACCGACTTCACTTTGAAGATCGGGTGATGACCGTCAGTGGGATCGCAGATGACCAGGACCATGTCGTAGACTGGTCCTTTTCGGGCTCTGTGCAAGCGGTGCACAGCAGAAACGGGGATGCCTTGGGAGATAAGGTCATCCTTGATCTCCTCTGTGGAGATCTCTTTAGGGACGTGTCTGATGACGACGCGGGTGGGGATTTCCTCTGGGAGGGAGTAGGTATGGAACGAATAGTTCCGTACCTGCAGAAGGCGGGTGAATTCCCTGTAGTCCGAGGACGAGGGAACTTTGACTTTTATGCCCTGCTGGGTTGAGCGGGCATTTGTGTAGTTGATCTTGCGATCAACACACATTTTCGAGATCTCAGTCCATTTGGACTTATCTTGGATATAGATCGGGGGTGGGGGACGTTGCTTCTTTTTCTCAGAAGCGGTCGGGTTAGAAGCAGGGACTGCCTGCGAAGCGGCGGGGGGTGCGGCGGGAGATGCGGCGGGAGACGCGGTGGGGGGCGGGGTGGGAGGGCGGGGGGACGGGGGGGCCGCGACAGGCTTTTTAGCCTTGTTGGCGTGGGAGGACTTGCCCTTCTTCCTCTTGCCTCCCTTTCCGACGACTTCAAAGTCGTCTTCAGAGGAGGAAGAGGCTGAGAGGGCTTCTTCGGGGTCTGGCTGAGGCACGGACGTGTCCATGGCCTCGGGTTTTGACTTGGGAACGCTAGGGACAATAGCGGCTGGCACCGAAGGTGCCGAAATGGGGGCTGTGGCGACCTCAGTCGGAGGGGGAGCAATTACCGGGACGGACAATTGCTCCGGGATTTCAAGATTTATCCCTACCGAGGGATTAGGAGGTGTCGTGGGAGAGATCCCTTTGTCAGCCATAGGTGGCGACAAAGGGCTCTCCAGAGCGTCGCTGAAGACAGCGAGTGGGTCATGATGGGAGGGGGGGGATCGCTGAAACTTCAGCAATTGCTTGCCATACTTGGCAAGGAAAGTCGGATCCTTAAAAAGAACCTCCTTGACGAAGGCTAATAACATAGCGTCCGTCATGGTGGTTAGAGCGGGGGCGAGGGTCCGGGAAAAGGACAACGCATAGGGGCGTGAAACCCTATCAAACCTAACAACCTAGCCCCGGGTGGGAAGGCCCGGGGGTGTGTGGATCCTACCCTCCCTGCCGGGTGAAGACAGGGAGGTGAGTACCTAAGGTGAGCCCTAAGCTTGTATCCCGTCGCTAATCTTAATGCGCGAACGGGTTCCTAACCGGTCTAGTGAAATGGGTGTAGAGACACCCAGACCGGTCCTAGTACGAAGGGGTTGACACACCCAACCGTACTAGGTGCAAAGCTGTGGACGAATGCGATATTAGTAACGAAGCTAGGCTTGACTAGGAGACCCCCCAAGGCCAAGATTCTAGCTCCCGACTCCAATTGACTGCCTAACCCTGAAGGGATTAGGCTGGTGGATTGGGGCACCACCCACTTGGCTTCGTTGTCACCGTGAGGTTTCCACCAAGGACCACGAAACTGTGGTTTTACCCTGAAGGGGCCACAACAAACGACGAAAACGTTTTTGACAGAATTCTGTCGAAATACTCCAACAACAGCGCCTTGAAAAAGGCACTGTCGAAAGAAAACGGGTCGTAGTCGGAGACTACGGAGATCGTTACGGCGAGCGTAACGAGGCCGGGCGGCGAGAGCGGTGACTCAGCGATGACTCAGCGGGCGGAGAGCAGCACGTCCGTTCACGGCGAGCGTCGAGCGGCGAATGATGATTGACTGTGTCGCGGAATTTTTTTTTTTTTTTTTTTTTTTTTTTTTTTTTTTTTTTTTTTTTTTTTGAAAATGGCATCTCGCAGTTCAACCTGAGGGGTTGTCGACTGCTTAACCGGGCGATCCTGTGGATGCCTCAATAAATTAAGGCCTCCAGCCAGGGCATAGATAAACTTAAAAACTAAGCGACTACACGCTAAGGGCACCCCCTGTGGGGTACGGACCTCGGCTTAGGGCGTCGCTGGGAGAGGGCAGCAAGAGGGACAGGCTGGATCAGTTTAATATTATTTAACGAATGATGAGTCCGGCTTTTCCTAGCAGACTGCTCTGAGAAGAAAAGCCGAAACAAACTCAGAGGTCACAGTCGGGAATTTAAATCTACAGGCTCAGCTGCGGCGCGGGCTGGCACTACATCGAGCAAGGGTCGGGGCGGACATGGTACGGGGTGTCGCGACGGGCCTCGGCGGCGAGGGCGGAATGACGGACGACGGGATATGTGTTTTGTCAGTGTGCTTGTGCTCTTTCTACTTTCCTGACGGAGGGTAGTGGCGTCATCGGGGACGGTGAGGGTATGCCTTGGTCGGCGAATCTTACTTATGCGGGAGGGAGTGTATCGGGAGGCCGCCGCAATCAGGGGATTGGGATGCTTAATGGCAGTATCAAAGAAACGCTTTGAGAGGCGTTTCATGAACTGCTGGACGGTGGGAAGTCTGAGATCTACGTGAAGGTTCACGTTTCGGACATAGAAGGGGGCTCCCGTGACCTTTCTGAGGAAACGGTTTTGAAGGGTCTGCATTTTATGCAGGTGATGAGGCTTAGCGTGTGCGAAGACTACGCAAGCGTACGTCATGATGGGACGGATGACTGCGGTGTAGAGGCGCAATTTGCACTTGAGTGACAATTTGCTGCGGGAGGTCAGTAGGGAGTGGAGCCTGCCGAGTGCGAAGGCGGCGCGCGAACGCGCCGTCCTTATGTGCACTCCGAAACTAAGTCGGTCATCGAGAATGACCCCTAAGTATTTGGCTTGCTTGTCCCAAGGGATCGGCTTGCCATACATAGTGATCGGGCTGGACTGTGTCGCGGAACAAAACCGCTCTCAATTTATACATTACGCGGCTGATCGCTGATTGGTCGAACGGTCAGTGGGCGGAGCATTTTGGCCATTAAGGAACATTCCGGATTGTTTCAACCAATCAGAATCAAGCACGGAATAATCTCGAAATTACATGCACTAACCTTTAGTATCGCGAAACTTTACCTTAACGAGGGCCTTTACACTTTAAACATGCTTTTTACATAGAAATATCCATATTTCACATATGAAACCTTATATCATTCTACTTGGAATTCACTAATCTATCATATAAAAATATAAAAAACATGAAAAGTCACTATCAGAAAACGTAAGTCCTTATCTCTACGTAATCTAATCACACGTTATCACATCACAAAAAAGGCTTATTTTATAAGTTTCTTGCTAGAATCTAATTAGGTCCACTTAGAAAACACTAATTATATGCATAATCACTCACTGTCCTATCAGTCTTTTGTCACTTTGACACTTTTTAGGTCCGCAGGCTCGGCGTCCATTACATCTCTCCCCCCAGCGCAGCTTGCGTAGCTTCCTTCCTCATTACGACGACGAGCTTGCTAACTGGCCGCCGGAAGACGCCGGTCCTGGTCCTCACCTCGACGATCCTGACGCCGCCGTCCGGTCCTGGATGCGTGCGTTCGACTTGTCCCATCGGCCAAGTGTTCCTGGGCAATGCGCTGTCGACCACGAGGACCACGTCACCAACTTGTAGAGGACGCACGTCGTTCTGTGGCTCGCCTCGGGGTACCAGGGTAGGGAGGTACTCTCGGAGCCAGCGCCTCCAAAAGTGGTCTGCGAGCGCCATGCTTGCTCGCCACATCCGTCGATCAGCTTCGTCGCAAGGCCCCGTCGATGGTAGGCCGATGGAGGACCCCAACAGGAAATGGTTGGGTGTGAGGGCCTCAGGATCCGCTGGGTTCACGCTCACGTGGGTCAGTGGGCGTGCGTTGATGGAGAACTCCGCCTCGGTCAGGAGCGTTCGCAAGACTTCTTCGGCTGGCGCCTTCTCCCTCAGGGTCGCGCTGAGAGCCGCCTTCACGGAGCGTACCATCCTCTCCCATGCGCCACCTTGATTGGGCGCGCGGGGTGGTATGAACCGCCACTCCATCCGATGAAGTAGTCCTTCGTCTCTCAGTGCGGAGAGCCACTCTTCATAGGCAGCACGAAGCTCTTGATCTGCCCCGCGGAAGTTCGTCCCGTTGTCCGAGTACATAACCCGTGGCCACCCTCTCCGTGCCGCCATTCTTCTGAGTGCCATGATTGCCGAATCCGTTGAGAGCGACGCGACGAGCTCGATGTGCACGGCGCGGGATGTGAGGCACGTAAATAATGCACCCCACCTCTTCTCTCGGCGGCGCCCCACCTTGACCATCATTGGTCCAAAGTAATCCACCCCGCAGTTGGAAAACGGGCGGTGGAAGGGGTCAAGGCGAGCGTGTGGCAGGTCTCCTGTGGCCGGCGTCTGCGGCATTGCTCGCCGCCTCCGGCAGAGGGTGCAGTCCTTCTCCACAGCGCGTACCGTAGGTCGCAGATGGATGATCCAGTACCGCTGGCGCAGGTCGTTGGTCACGCGTTCTCGGTTGGCGTGGCCCGCTGCACAGTGCTCCCGCATGACAAGGAGTTTTGTGATGCGGTGACGGCCGTCCAGGATGACTGGCCGCTTCGTCTCCATCGGCGCGGAGGAGGCCCCGATCCGGCCTCTCACTCGTAGGAGTCCATCTTCCATTACCGGATCCAGCCGGTACAGTCGGCTCGCTCTTGGTAGGTGGCGAGCAGACTGCATCCGCGCGATCTCATCGTGGAAACTATCTTCTTGCGCCCGTCGGATCAGTTCAGTTTCAGCGCGTTCGACGTGTCGGTGCTCCAGCTGTGTCGCTCGTCGTCGGCAGATGTCGATGAAGGCCAACACTCTTGCTGCACTTCTCACCAGGGTCTCGAACTTAGAGAAGCGTTCTGGTTCTGGTAGCCAGCTTTCTCGCCCCGATGACTCGCTCACGTGCAGGACTTCTTCCTCGGTCTCTTCACCTGTCGACGTCCCAGGCCACTGGTCTTCTGGTAAGTACAGGAAACTCGGCCCCTGGAACCACCTATCCGTTGAGCTGATCGGCGCGTCATTCAGACGTGTGGCATCGTCAGCCACGTTCAGATCAGTAGGGAGCCACCGCCATTCTTCTCTCTGCGTTAGCTCGGCGATCTCCCCAAGTCGATGTGCTACAAACGGTGTGTAGCGTCGCATGTCGTGTCGTATCCAGTGCACGAGCGTCGAGGAGTCGGTCCAGTATGTTGTCTGGCCGATTTCCACCCGATGTTCTCTCTTGATCGTATCAGCGAGTCTTGCCCCGATGACCGCCGCTTGGAGCTCCAACCGAGGTATGGTTTGTGTCTTCCTCGGCGCCACCTTCGCCTTTGCTGCCACTAGTACAACTGTGATGCTCCCGTCGCTCCTCTTGATGCGCCAGTAGGCCGTGGTCGCATAGGCCTGTTCACTGGCGTCACACAATACGTGGAGATCGATGCGTTCGTACTTTCCCTGGATGTAGCAGCGCGGCAGTCTCAGCATGGCTATCTCCGGGAGGCGCGCAAGCCAGGACGCGAAGAGCTCGTTCTCCTCTTCCGGAATCTGGTCGTCCCAGGCTATCTGTAGGCGCCACAAGTTCTGCAGGATAATCTTGGAACGGATCGTGTAGTGGCTCAGTAGTCCCAGCGGATCGTAAATCGACATCACGGCGCTGAGTGCTTCCCGCTTGGTCGGCGCACGTATTCTTGATCTCACTTCTTCCGGGACCCGGTTCATCAACGTGTTGAACCCGAGCTCATCCTTTTCGGCGTTCCAGAACAGCCCCAGGATCTTGCTTTCTGGCTGTTCTCCCCCCAGTTGCGTAGGGGTAGTGGCGTATAGCTCCGTGGGCACGTCGCTCAGCACCGCCTTGTCGCTTGCACTCCATCCTCGTAGGGTGAACCCGGCGTGTGCGTGTACGGTTCGCGTCTCTTCAACCGCCTTGCGTGCCTCCTCTACATCTTCGTAGCTCGCCACCCAATCATCCATGTAATGACTGTTCCTGATTGCCTCCAGTGCGCGCGGGAACTCCTGCCCGTATACCTCCGCGTTATGATTGCGAATGTGGTGGGCCATATACGGGGAGCTAGCGGCGCCGAAGATCATACTGGTCATCTTGTATTTCTGTGGAGGCTTCTCTCGCTCCTTTCCTCTCCACAAGAATTGCTGAGCCGGTTGATCTTGAGGTCTTATCTTCACCCGCAGGAACATCTCTTGGATATCTGCTGTGATCGCGACGGCCTTCTCTCTGAACCGGAAGACGATCCCTTGCAATGACAACAGCAGATCTGGTCCCTCCAGCAACTCGTCGTTGAGGCACACTCCGTTGCTTCTAGCAGCCGCGTCGAACACCAGACGGTATTTCCCCGGTTTGTTGGGGTTCTGTACCGCGAAGTGTGGCAGGTACCAGCTGATGGCACTTGCGTCCTCAGAACCGTTGCACGGAGCTGCATACCCCTTCTCCAACAAATTCTCGATCTGGCTGGAGTAGTTTTTCTCGAAGGCAGGGTCCGAGTCCACCTTCTCTTCGATCTTCTTCAACCGGCGAAACGCTTGATTGTAGCTCGAGGGCATGGCGATATCGTCCCGACGCCACGGCAATCCCACCTCGTAGCCTCCGTCAATCTTCTTTGTCGTTCGCTCGACGATGGAGATGGCTCGCTTGTCTGCCTCGCTGACTCTCGGCTTCTTCTGTAGGCCAAGAGACTCGATCTTGAAGTGGGTGTCCACCAAGTGGTGGAGCTCCCGGTCGCCCACACTGGTAGGTCTGGCAGGCTCGTATAAGTGCAGCACGTTTCCCTCTTGATAGATGGTGCCGCGTGGCGCGGTCCCGTGCACCACCCATCCGAGTTGAGTCCTTGAAGCAGCTGGCTGGTTCGGGCTGCCGACTCGCAACTCTCTCGAAACGATACACTCCCAATGATCGGTTCCTACCAGAAGTCCAGGGCGCGCCGTTCCATAGCACACCTCGTCTCGGTCTAAGTCCCTTAGGTGCTCGTAGTCCAGTAAGGCTTCCGGAATGGCCTGCTGGTGCAGCTTCAGATCCTTCATCGTTCTTGCTTTGATCTGGTGTCCATCCGTTTCTTTAATCCCCTTAACCTCAATGGATACGAGCTGACTTTCCATTTCCCTCTGTGACATGTTCACTCCGTTCAGGTGAAGCGGTTGTGACGGTCCTTCTGCCCCTATGCTGGCCGCTAGCTCCTTATCGATGAGAGTAATCGTCGCTCCCTCATCCAGTAGCGCGTAGGTCTTCGCCTCCCCCCGTGGTCCTGACACGATGATAGGGCACATCTTCAGCAGCACTGTCTTGGGTCCGGAAGCGGATCTCGTTGCTACCGATAGTACTGCTTCTTGCTTTGGTGATTCGTCGGTCTTCGCGTCTTCGGGTTTTCTGGCTTCTGTCTTCTCCTCATTGTGCAGGGAAGAGTGATGTGGGCGGCGGCAGTCGTTTACGCCGCACGGCTTCGCCTTGCACATTGTGCGTCGATGTCTTCTCTGGGCGCACTTGAAGCAGATTCCCTTTTCGCGAATCAGACGCCATCTTTGGTCAACCGAAAGCGCCTTATACTTGGGACACGCTGTCAGCAAATGATCTTGGTCACACTTCGGGCACAAGTCCTTTTTCTCTTCGGTGTCTTCTACCGTAGCGTACACAGTTGCTTTCTTCTTGAGTGTAACAGCAGGTCTCGCCTCTTTCTTCACACTAGAGGCGCATGATGCAGGGGCGTATGTATATCGTAACGCCCTGTCCGCTTCTCGCATCAAAAACTGAGACATGACGACGATCTCTGGGTCTGCCGTGCCTTCGTGGTCATACGCGTAGTCACACCATCTTGCCTTCAGGTGCGGGCTCATCTTCTCTAACACCTCTCTGCTCAGCACCGGGTTGTACAGGTACCCTCTCTGGTCGATTGTCTTGAGGACGCAGATGATGTTTTGTAGCTTGATGGCGAAGCTATTCAACTCTGTCGCTGAGGCCCCTAGTCTCGGAAGTTTCTTCAGGTCTTCCATTGCCTTGTCGATGATGATTTCCGGCCTTCCGAAACACTGCTCCAATGTTTTCATTATAACATTCGGGTCCGTGGCCGTATGGAGTAGGGCAGCCACTGCGTCTCTAGCTTCTCCCTTCAGGCAGCTCCTCAGCCTCTGGATGTTTTCTGCTGCCGAGATCTGGTACATCTGTGTCGAGTCCCTGTATGATGCTTTGAATGGCAGCCATTCGTTGGTCGCGCCGGCGAAACTTGGAAGGTCCGTATGTCGCAGTCTTGGTCTTGCCATCTTCTCCAGGGTAGCTGCCAGGTGTTCGATGCTGTTCCTGGTCCTGGTAGGTGTCGGTGATCTTCCACGTGCTGTGTCGAACCGGAGCTGCTTCGCTTCCTCTCTTCTGGGACCTTCCTCCCCCCGTGGAGTGACCGGGTTCTTCATCAGCCAGTCGTCCACTTTACGTAGAGGTTCTTCCCGCGGGAGGGCTCCTGCTAGCTGCTCTTCATGCACGCTCTCCTCGTTGTTGATGACCGACACTTCCACTGCTAACCTCTTCTTGATCAAGTCTGCTTCCAGCTCTAGTTCCTTTCTTCGTATGGCGGCCAACTTTTCTGCTGCCTCCAGTTCTGCCACTCGTAGTCGCGTCGTGGCACTGGTGTTCGAACGTATCGACCTTATTGATCTTGCTGGCGACCTTGGTCTCTGTTGATTTTCCGTTCTTGTGGCGACTCCAGAAGGTCCTGCCGTGCTGGTGTCTGCCCCCTTTGAAAAAGGTGACGCCGGCGGTTCCATTGACAGCCTTCGTAGTCGCTCTTCTCGATACGCGCTGCTTCCTGTAGCTGGGCGCGTCGCTGTTCCTCCACTTCCACTGCGTCCCCCTGGCTTCGGGTGATCACCATCTTCAATGTGGAATGTATGTGGAATCGTTCCCAAATGTTCACTAGTAGCGGTTCACTTGATCCGCCCTGACGAGTCAACGATCCTCTTCTAGATCCGCCCCTGAATAATCTGGATCCACCCCTGATCAAATGTCCCTCTTCTTCTAGGACCAGTGGTACACGAATATCACCTCAACGGGGCCCCTTTAACACGTTAGGAACCGGTGAATTCTTCGTCTCCACTTCAACAGAGCCCTCTTCTAAGCGAGACAAGCAGATCCCGATTTTTCTTCACTCACTTGGCGTGATCTTGAGCTGTTGGTTCTATCTTCGTTTCGTAGACTCGTTGTTCACACGTCGTTTCCGTAGGTACGTCGTCGCAGATTCTTCCGTTCTAAATCCGCGTTCGAAGGACCAGGCTGTGGTGGACTGTATTTGTTGGGTGGTGTTCTTCTTGAACTTGAAATAAAACGAGGCTTCTTTCTTCCCAGGTTTATTTCTTTTCAGGTATTCTTCTTGTTACGATGTTCGGAAGACGACTGTGTCGCGGAATTTTTTTTTTTTTTGGGACATGGCATCTCGTAGTTGACCTTGAGAGGTCGTCACTACTTAACCGGACTTAGTGTCGCGGAACAAAACCGCTCTCAATTTATACATTACGCGGCTGATCGCTGATTGGTCGAACGGTCAGTGGGCGGAGCATTTTGGCCATTAAGGAACATTCCGGAATGTTTCAACCAATCAGAATCAAGCACGGAATAATCTCGAAATTACATGCACTAACCTTTAGTATCGCGAAACTTTACCTTAACGAGGGCCTTTACACTTTAAACATGCTTTTTACATAGAAATATCCATATTTCACATATGAAACCTTATATCATTCTACTTGGAATTCACTAATCTATCATATAAAAATATAAAAAACATGAAAAGTCACTATCAGAAAACGTAAGTCCTTATCTCTACGTAATCTAATCACACGTTATCACATCACAAAAAAGGCTTATTTTATAAGTTTCTTGCTAGAATCTAATTAGGTCCACTTAGAAAACACTAATTATATGCATAATCACTCACTGTCCTATCAGTCTTTTGTCACTTTGACACTTTTTAGGTCCGCAGGCTCGGCGTCCATTACAATACCTCTAAAAACTTTCTTTTTACTACAATCATTATGAATTTTTGTCAGATTATTCTACAAGCAACATACTAATAGTGTTTTAATTTTTTAGTCCAAACAATAGATTTTTTGTAAATAGATAATTGCTTCATATTTTGCAATAAATTACCAGCGTTGACAAAGACCGCGCTTTAGGTCATTTAGTCGCCTTAAGGTACAATGTAAATGTGCCCAGATTATAATTATTATTAAACAGGGTGGCCAGTACATTGACGCACATACTACATATAAAACCATGAATCCACAGATGATTTTAGCGTAGAATATTTTTGTTGGTTTTCAAAGAAACAATCGGTTGTTTCATAGAAAGGTGCAATACCTGCGCGGTCAAAATGTAAAAAGACGCATAATTTGAACGCACGAGGTTCAGATAACAGGAGGCCAATCCTCGTAATGTAAAACGTTCAATAAGTTTTTATTTAACATTAAATTACTAAATTAAATGACTAACTAACTTACTATACAAATAAATACAAAAACAAAGGACACTTAGGCGTCGAAGTACTCGTCCGCATCGCTGTCATCCGGAAACGTGCCCAGAAGACTGGCAGCATTGGCACGTTCAATGGCAATGCTAATTCTTTGGCCAAAGAACGACCCAGCCCTCTGGTCACGTGAAGTGTCGACCAGCCGGCGAGAAATTTCCTTAAAAAGGAGACGCGCACTCGGGCCCCATGACCCGAGCGTTTCGACCCCAAACTGCTCAAAGCTGTAGTTGCCAATAAGGTTACAATATTTGCGCCGCTTGAGGGTCTCAGCAGCCGCAGCAGCGGCGCCAGCACAGCCCGCCGTGCTTGGAACGTGAGATGGCGCAAGGGTATCGACGTTCAATATCTATTCGCAATCTCATCTTGGCGACAAACAAATGTCAAAAACCTGTCAAAATGTAGGGAAATTAGAGGTAGTTTTGACAGATTGAGACTGAGATAGACTGTGAACGTTCTCGAATTACGAAGATTGCCCCTCAGGTAGCGCGTCGACGTCCTGCGATCCTGCATTATAGGGCCTGTTCACACCACGTTTTTTAAACGCGCCGTTGACGCGCGTTTGTAGCGATATATATAGACACGATACGCACGCGAGTCAGACGCAGCCTGTAGACCTTCTGTAGGATAAAAGCGCGTCGTCGACGCACGTTTCTAAAACACGCGTCAACGGTGCGTTTAAAAAACGTGGTGTGCACATGCCCTTAGAGTTACGTATGTTATGGTTTGGCTAATAAGAGGAACCTGAAGAAGAGCTAAAGAGACCCTGATGAACTCCCTGGAACACTCAGTCAGGAAGCCTAGATATTACAGTTACCATGGCGACTAAGTGAAGAAGGAGGAGCAGCCCTGTAGGTGTAAATTAATTGTATAGCTAACATTTTAATTACTTAATTATCGGTCGGCCAGAGTCTGGGCTAATTACATTCACTTCAGCGTACTCGGGAATCTTTTAAGCGTATATACGAGAACACCGGTAACAAGGAAAAACAGCAAGATATCAAGATAAATTATTATTCTCTAATGGAAACAAAACAAAAAACATTCGAAATATCAATAACATTGCTTTGTTTTCTGTAACCATACAAAATCAAATAATTACGTCTACATATGTGCGTTTTAAGATGATGCTGATTTTATACGAATCTGGCAATGCGAAAAAGACGATCCGCTTACTACCTTATTGGACTGGACTTGACAAGTGTCAGTCATGAATTAAATACCTCCTCAATATTTTAGTTTACGACGTAATCCATTTTGCGGTACTGTGGTTTAGTAATTCCAATCATCCTTTCCAAACGCAACTAAAAGGTCTTCTTAAAATTATCCAACTGAAATGTATTGTAACAGGGACTATTAAATTCTTTTTTAAACTGAAATAATAAAGAACATTAACCATAAAACAAAACACATCTAGTGGTAGCAGCGAAAATGTTATTGACGTGAGAAAAAAGGCCCTTTTAATTAACTTTTGGGTACACAACACGAAGATCCCAGGGGTTTACTGGGTGTACCTTAAAGGTTTACCCGGATCTCAGCTTAAAAGCTATCTCAGAACCACTGGGTGGATCCATTATGGTGCTTGTTGCTCCCACAATCACTCACTGTCCTATCAGTCTTTTGTCACTTTGACACTTTTTAGGTCCGCAGGCTCGGCGTCCATTACAATACCTCTAAAAACTTTCTTTTTACTACAATCATTATGAATTTTTGTCAGATTATTCTACAAGCAACATACTAATAGTGTTTTAATTTTTTAGTCCAAACAATAGATTTTTTGTAAATAGATAATTGCTTCATATTTTGCAATAAATTACCAGCGTTGACAAAGACCGCGCTTTAGGTCATTTAGTCGCCTTAAGGTACAATGTAAATGTGCCCAGATTATAATTATTATTAAACAGGGTGGCCAGTACATTGACGCACATACTACATATAAAACCATGAATCCACAGATGATTTTAGCGTAGAATATTTTTGTTGGTTTTCAAAGAAACAATCGGTTGTTTCATAGAAAGGTGCAATACCTGCGCGGTCAAAATGTAAAAAGACGCATAATTTGAACGCACGAGGTTCAGATAACAGGAGGCCAATCCTCGTAATGTAAAACGTTCAATAAGTTTTTATTTAACATTAAATTACTAAATTAAATGACTAACTAACTTACTATACAAATAAATACAAAAACAAAGGACACTTAGGCGTCGAAGTACTCGTCCGCATCGCTGTCATCCGGAAACGTGCCCAGAAGACTGGCAGCATTGGCACGTTCAATGGCAATGCTAATTCTTTGGCCAAAGAACGACCCAGCCCTCTGGTCACGTGAAGTGTCGACCAGCCGGCGAGAAATTTCCTTAAAAAGGAGACGCGCACTCGGGCCCCATGACCCGAGCGTTTCGACCCCAAACTGCTCAAAGCTGTAGTTGCCAATAAGGTTACAATATTTGCGCCGCTTGAGGGTCTCAGCAGCCGCAGCAGCGGCGCCAGCACAGCCCGCCGTGCTTGGAACGTGAGATGGCGCAAGGGTATCGACGTTCAATATCTATTCGCAATCTCATCTTGGCGACAAACAAATGTCAAAAACCTGTCAAAATGTAGGGAAATTAGAGGTAGTTTTGACAGATTGAGACTGAGATAGACTGTGAACGTTCTCGAATTACGAAGATTGCCCCTCAGGTAGCGCGTCGATTATAATAATTAACTTTTGGGTACACAACACGAAGATCCCAGGGGTTTACTGGGTGTACCTTAAAGGTTTACCCGGATCTCAGCTTAAAAGCTATCTCAGAACCACTGGGTGGATCCATTATGGTGCTTGTGGGAGCACCTTGAGGTTATAATAAAATGATGAATGAATGATATAGACATTAGATATTTAATGGATTATGATAAGTTACAATATTTTATAACATAACATGTTAGGAATTAAAAACACCACAGTAATTACGTTTAAAAACATTTTCAGTTGTAACTCATTTAAAACAGTTAATATTATTTCAAACTCATGAGCACTCAAAACGTACATTTAATAGTCAAAATGATACATCGCATTACGATTAATTATAATTTTATGCATAGCGTGAATATTTTACATTTTAAGTTTAATAAAGATAACAACATGATAAAATAAAGTGTAATAAGGTTTGCCGCAAACCAAAATGTGTGTCCAAAGTTTTCTGCAACGAGTTTAACAAAAGCTTTTCTATGCAAGAATTCTGTTATTCGTAATAGACTGTTCTCTAGGGGGAAGTTGCATTCAAACGTACGTTATAGTTCTTTATAGATAAAAACAGGTTGGAAAATTAGTGGCATAGTCTATACGTTACGTTAACGTCCCAGCAATGGGAACATCCGCAAGGATGTTCCCATTGCTGGGACACAGGCCTCCTCTCTGTAAGAGGTTGTGGGGCATGATCCACCACGCGGGCCCAGTGCAGGTTGGTGGACGTCAGATGACTTCGAATTTTTGGTTGGGACATGCCGGTTTCCTCACGTTGTTTTCCGTCACCGTTTTGAATGCAGTGGTCATGAAAATAAATACACAAAGTAAAGTGCCTGCCCGGGTTCGAACTCACAACCTACAGCTGGTAAGTAAGTCCGGCCGATACCACTGAGCCACCCCCGCTCTCTGAATGACGTTATGTAGTGGTTATTTGCAAACGATCATCCCGAAAGCGTAGCACTGTAGAAGCTCTGTTACGCGTTGCACCGGGGATGATTATGGCAGATCAAACAGTTTGATGATTCTTTAGTTATTTACTCTGTAGATATCGGCAGGAGTAGCCGCATAAGATTCCGTATTCCTCAGTCAGAGGGTGTCCATAAACTAACATACGAAACAGGATCAACTGTCATAGGCTCGTTTCAAAGCTTTGGTTAGTCTGTTTACGTACAATCAGTCTCTCAAAGCAGCAGGAGTTTAATACTTCATTCACGAGCACCGAGAGTGTTACTATGATTTACTGCGATATGATGTTGTAAGAGTTTTCTCTTTGATGACCCTTAATCAGTCTCTAGCTAAAAATATTTGTGAAATTTAAATATGCAAAAATAATCATGCTTGAACGCAAGTCAAATACACATAAAAGGAGTTATTCCGGTCTGATCCAAAAAAATATATTGATTCTAGTTGCCCCGTTCCACAATGTAGTTTCGAACGTTTGTTTTGATGTGAAGAACGGGCAAGAAACTTCATACTTAATACGTATCACAGAATACGAGACATGTAATGTAACTTTATTGACACTGAACATAAATTGTACAATACCTACATGTAAATTAATAAACCATGTTATTGACTGTTATGACTACGAAAAGAAGTATTTGAATGTTAAGGAATTAAAGAAATTAATATTGAGGAATCAATTAAATTGTACGAAATCTGACGTCAAGGGAAAAAGTACTTTAAGGGGTACAATCCCTTATTACTTTGCACGACGCCAGGCAGAATGCGATGCTGCAAATGGTCCTGATATTGTTTCTACTAAAGCAAAAAAGGTACTATTCCACATTATTTTAAAGTTTTAAACGATAAACAGCTTTTTCGTGAATAATAACGGTGCTAAAGGCAAACAAAAAACTTTCAAAATAATGCATCAAAATATTGCTAGCATTCAATCAAAAAAGGAAATACTGGAACTAACTTTGCTAGAATTACGAGACGAGAATAAAGAACCAGACATATTATGTTTGTCTGAAACCTTTATTCGTGCGGGTAATGAGAAATATTTAAAACTTAATAATTACGCCTTAGCAGCGGCATTTAGTAGAGACAAACAAAGAGGGGGAACTTGTATTCTCGCCAAACAGGGTATAATATATAATGAGCCTCCTCACATAAAAAAATATTCAACACAAAATTCATTCGAAGCATGCGGAAGTCCCTTTGCACAAATTGCTGATAGTGTGTCTATATAGAACTCCAAAGTCTGACCCCAATATATTTTTAGAAAAGTTCGACCAATTAATGTGCGAAACATGTAAAAGATATGGGTCACGTACAAAAATAGTTGTTACTGGGGATTTCAACATAAATACCTTGAAACCAAGTAAGGTCACTAACTATTTAAAAGATATATGTAGTAACTATAATTTAAAGATGCATATTAATGTTCCCACTCGGAAAGATTCTTGTATAGACCACATACTTAGTAACATAAAAACTACATTTGCTGATGTTCTACCTTTATACTTATCAGACCACGACACAGCACAGTTCTTAGAGTTTCCAATAAAAGAACAAAGTCCAAGAACCACATCATATTTTATTTATAAAAAGGATTACTGCAACGAAAACTTGAAAAAATTCAAAGACTGCCTTGCTAGTATATCGTGGTCAGAAACGTACCTCGAAACGGACTTAAACAAGGCATTCAATAAATTCCACGAGTTTTTATGCCTATTATATAATTTATGCTTCCCTAAAATTAAAATTAATAACTCTAATGCAAATAAACGAAAATGGATAAGTAAGGGTCTTAGAAATAGTTGCAAAACTAAACGATCATTGCGGTATCTTTATTATAAAAATAAAACTCGCTCGTACTTAGTAAGATATAAAAAATATTCATCGATTCTCAAAAAATGCATTATGAAATCAAAAATGAATTCAAACATTAATTTTATACAAAATAGTCAAAACAAATGCAGAGCAACGTGGTCTGTCATTAACCATGAAATTGGGAACATAAAATGCGACACTAATATTTCGGAAATAGAAGTAGATAAGACAATACTGACTGATCCCACTGACAGAGCGAATACGTTTAATGATTATTTTATTGACTCGACTAACATTGTGACACTTAATAACTTACAAGCTCAGTATAAGTTTAATAACGCTTTAGTTCCTAATTCCATGTTTCTTAGTGCTATGACTGAAGATGAAATAAAAAAAGAAATAATGGCTTTAAATAATACAAACTCAGAAGGATATGATGGACTTAGTACAAGAATAATTAAAGCGTGCACAGTAGAATTAACTCCTATACTACTGACATATTTAATTAATCTTTCATTTTCGACCGGAACTTTTCCTGATGCTTTAAAGTTATCAGTTGTAAAACCCTTGTACAAGAAAGGCGACAAAAAAGACTTTAAAAATTATCGTCCAATTACCCTTATACCTATCTTGTCCAAACTATTTGAGAAATGTATGCACAAAAGGCTTATCGACTTTTGTAGCAAATACAATATTATAGCAAAGGAACAGTTCGGATTTCAAAAGCACAAGTCAACAACATTAGCCATATATAATCTTTTGAGCCATATCCAGAAGTCTTTAAAAACAATCACTTCACGACAGGACTATTTTTTGACCTATCTCAAGCATTTGACTTTGTGGCACATAATATATTATTGGAAAAATTAGAAAGAAATGGAATAAGAGGTTTAGCACTGCAGTGGATTGCATCTTATTTAAGTAACCGCAATCAATACGTTGCTATTAATAAAGTAAATGAAGATTTACTAACCTCATACTCCTCTGAGCTCAAGGAAAAAAATTGCGGTGTACCACAAGGGAGTGTATTAGGCCCTTTATTGTTTCTAATATACGCAAATGATTTACCACAGCAGGTCAATCATAAATGTATATTATTTGCAGATGACATCTCAATCATAGTGACATCTGATAAAAAGTATAAATTAAAATCTGATCACGAAATTGACATAAATAATACTATTGACAACATTTTAGAATGGCTACAGGTAAATAAATTAAAAATCCATCTAGATAAATCTATGTACATACAATTTAATAAATCTAAACATGCCAAATACAATTTCAAACTCAATATTGATCGATTAAAAGAAGTTTCACATACAAAATTTCTGGGTATATTCATAGACCAAGATTTAAATTGGAAAATACATGTAGATAATTTGTGCAACAAGTCTAATAAGTTCGTTTATGCTCTCAGGCAAGTCAAAAATGTGACGAATAAAAAAACCGCCATTATAACCTACCATGCATACATAGAATCGATTTTACGATATGGACTTGTTTTTTGGGGTAACAGTACAGATAAAAACAGAGCGTTTATCGCGCAAAAGAAATGCATCAGAGCCATTTGTGGGATCCGTACTGACGAGTCCTGTAAACCGCATTTTAAAAGGCTTGGTTTATTACCACTTCCTTCACTGTACATCTACGAGACATGTAAATTTGTATATAATAATAAGGAATTATTCAAGAAAGTCGATCAAATATACTCTCGTAAGAGGGATCCATGTAGACTTGTATTACAGGATACTCCGAAATCAGCCAAGTACTCTAAAAGTTTTCTGGTGATGTGTGTACGCATTTATAATAAAATTCCAAAAGAAATGAAATTGCTATTTAATATTAATTATTTTAAAAACAGACTCTATAAATGGCTGAATGAACATAATTTTTATGACATCAAGGATTATTTTGACATTAAATTATAACTCAAAAATAATGACATACTGGATCGTCGACAATGTTTATAATTTTGACATTTTAATTTTATAATTATTGATTTTATTGATTTCCTTTTTTTTTAATTTAAGATACAATTTAAGGTTATAGAACTGTTGCGAATAATGTTTACAATTATGACTTTTTAATTTTGTTCGTGGAGATTAATTATTTCTGACATTATAGTAGATTATGCACCGAGGGGCTAAAGTTGTGTCTTATGTCACGGGCGTCATATTGAATCTCGAGCGCAATGAAGGATTCGGGAATTAACTCCCGAGCGCAGCGAGGTAGTTAACAGTTTAACTCACGAGCGAAGCGAGGGAGTTAATACAAGAATCCTGAATGCAGCGAGGGATTCAAGCTAGCCCAAGGCAAAGACACCTTTAGCCCAGAGGAGGATACTCTACTTTTTACACCTACTGTGAGAAAATAATAGCCATAGTACGAAAATTCGCGCCTTTATTGCGTCTACCAATAAGTAGCCAAGACACGATCAATTCGATTTTCAAAAAAAAAAGTCTCTTCTACGGTTTTGTCGTGTGTGTGTGTATCACTCTCATCGAAGTGGCGTTTGTGTAAACTAAGCTTTATACAGGGCTGGTAGAATGGTTTTGGATGATTGGCTGTATGCATTTTGAATTTAGAACGTCATTGGAGACGCTCGTGAAAATGGAGTATTTTTGATAAAATGTGATAAATCGACTGTAGTACCTATAGATAGGTTTTATTACTTATTTATTTATTCACAAAATCCACAGCAATCTTAGTGCAGTTCACTTAAAATAAATTAACTAATGTTACAGCCAATTACTATTACGGTATTACGGCGTGGTACGGTATTTGTTATTATTAATGCCAGTTTTAATGTTATTCCATTCCTTTTAAATAATGGTTCGTAGTTATCTAATGATTCTTACAATATTATATCTTCGAAAACATGGCAACGATATGAAGAAGCAGTCGTTACGATTTTGTAGGATATCGAGAATATCATCCACGCGTAGTAAGGGTTTCGAGAATAGCTTTCCTCTTTCTGGCACCAAAGGGTGTTTGTTAGTACTATACTGCCAATTTAGCTGAGCATGTGAGATTCCAAATTCAAATCACATTATTGACCAGCGGGCCATAATGAAATCCAGTACAACATTATTGACCGGCTGTGCCCCCGGCCACTAATGACTCACTTTAGGTTAAGGTTGCTTGACATATAATTTGACATTTTCGAGCAGGTGGTGTGAAAAATAATATTATGTTATGATGATTGTATTGTAGAAAATGTTTTTATAGCTTTGACATTTTATTTGTACTTACTAATTGACTCTGAGTATTTTGCATGCAATTGATACACGATGTTGTATAGCTAAACATGTGGACGATATTATATTACCAAACTGCAACACCTTTATACCATGTTTAAGGCAAATAAAGACTTAACTTAACTTAACTTAACTAACTAATTTATTCTCGTCCGAGTTGAGACCTTTTTTAGAGTTTTAGTTCGTGTAGTGACAATAATACAGTGTGAATAAACATTCGCATGCAGTTTCGTAACCAGTAATAAAAGGCTATTTTCGTGTGGCCGTATTGTCATGAAAATAATAACCTGAGCCATACATATTTTAGGAGAAGGCAAAACGCGAATGTCGTAGCGCAACTTGGGAGAACCCTATGTATACATTGCAGTGGAGTGCAGAGGAACGAGTATCATAATATATTATTATTTGAATTTTGTATTCAACAAAGATTATAAGTAAAGGGTTGAAAAACATGGCGTCTCGCGGGAATTTCTCTTGTATCGTCGCGCCGGTGCGTCTACATACTCGTACACAAAATGCTTAAACATTCAAGGAATAAATATCTGTAGGCATTAATTAAATAAATATATTAGTTACGTGCAAGAATCGAGCTTGGCACAGAAGCGAATCGAGAAATATCTCGGAATCTGTCCTTATTGAGAGGCACTTAGTTGCCGCGTCAAAGTATAGTTATACTTAGTTGGATTTGGTTTTATACCTAACAGCAATATAAGTAAATAAATAAGACGTATTATTTTATTTGTGGTGCCATCCAATTTTTATTCGGACGTCATTGATAAAAACTGAAAATCAGATTAATATTCGTCCCGGTTCGGCATAACCTGTCACATTTTCGATACGTCCGACACGTCCGATATTATGTCCGACGTCCGATGTTTGGACATTCCAAAGGGCAATATGCAAACCAACATTATTGTGATTAGTATTTAAACATTCCTGGGACTTGATAACGTTACTCTGATCTGTTTATTTACCGCTGATTCGGATTGTTTGACGGTTCGAGATTATAGACATACCGAAGTACGATAGCAATAGATATGGTACCTACCGGATAGCTTCACATTTACGGTTTCCCAGAAATAATAATCTGCTCATAGTTAATCAATGTTATTTGTTTATTGCATCAAACCAAACCGTATAATGGTCGGATGATTCGGTTTAGAGCTCAGCTTGAATAAATTATTCACAACCGTTATAATTCATTCCGTGATGACGCATGCTCGATGAAATTCCGTTGTTATTTCAGGTTTCGTATCAAAATAATTATTTGCGAAGCGATGAAAGTTGTGAGAACTATTCCTGAGTGCCGCAGTCAACAGTAGGTACCATGTTTGTTGTTTGATCAAGACTTTAGGACAAACGTGGACGGTAGAAAGCGGGAACCTTTATAAATTTAGCAGCTTCTACAATATACCGGAGAGATGCTGCATGCTGCAAAGATACTGTAACAGCTGCAAGACTACTCAACTATGCATGCTCAAAACGTCCATGCCTTATTGTCAAAAAGAAAACAGTTATTTTTAGTTTTTAGTTTCACATTGTTCTGAACCAGTTCTGAACAATGTGAAAATGTATAATAAATACTAGCAGACTTAGGGACTGGGTAAATTAAATGAACTTAGATTATACAAGCAATTTTCTTAGAAAAGTAATCAAAATTTAAGTAGTTTTAAGACACCCTAGTGGTTTGATTTATGTTTATAGTGTCTGAGTTTTTATATAAACATAAACAATGTATACAACAGTGGAGGTGACGCTGACGCGCAATTGCAGTTTTATTGGCTCGTCGCGTACTAAATCCAAGTGTTAAATGGATCGGCATAATGCATTTGCCGTTTCGCTGGTACGCTACACTATTCGGATAATCTGTCAGTAGATCGATGTCAATCAACTAAATATGCAGCTGAAGGCAAATTCCGACTAGCTACTCGATTCAATTTTCAATCTCTCTACAATCAAACGAAATGAATCGTTTTCAAAATAATATTTTGATCGTTTTAAATGGAAGGACTTTGTGCACCCTAATTGTGTTAATTGAGTAACATTTAAAGGATATTGCAAATCCATTGCTTCAAAAATTCGAAAAAATTGTCTGTTCAACAAAATAATAGGGGGGGGGGGGGGGGGGTTGCCACAATCGCCACGCTTGGCAGGCGGCTTGGTTAGTATGTTACGCAATTAACCCGTTCTGGTCTTATAAAGTCATCTTTAAGCTTTTTTGAATACTAATATATGCCACGTGTATACCTACAAGGTGTAACGGAAAGGGGGTGTAGCGGTATCTACAACGCCACATGCGAACAACGCGTCACACTGACGTCACGCAAATCCTGCATCGCGCAAACAGAGTTTACCGCGCAACTAGCATAGATACAACGGCCCGACATGAATCATCGGGCAGTTGCCCGCCAGACACAACACCCGTCTGGTCGGAGGATCCTCCCTTTTCTATGGAGGTTGAGTGAACTTTACATCCTGTTCCTCATACCTCTATACTGGTGACCCCGAACATGAACGTCAGCGCAACCTTCGTGCACCTACTCCAGCGTGACGTCATCATCACTCCCGCAAGCTTTAGAGCGCCGAGTCACACAGCCAGCCAGCATCCACGGCTTCAACGGGTATCCTGACCACCAGCATGCAGCGACCGCGCATACCTGGTCATCACCCTCAGCCTCATCAGCAACCTCGGCACAGCATACTGCACTTTCGGCCGGTCCTCAAGCAGAGCCATAGAAACCCTCTCCTGGTCGACGCCAGCAGTCAGCCTCAACCCGGCGCTGTACCACATCCGACGCACTGGAGCATAATGCAGCGCCACCCCGACTCACTGGGGACATCTTCGCAGACAGTTCCGACTCACCGTGAACTATGCGGCACCCGGTTCCGACTCACTGGAACCTCAGCTGGACTGGCAAGCATCGCAATATACAAGACTCAGCCCACTATCGACCTCCGGTCTCCGGGGGGGAGTGATGTAGCGGTATCTACAACGCCACATGCGAACAACGCGTCACACTGACGTCACGCAAATCCTGCATCGCGCAAACAGAGTTTACCGCGCAACTAGCATAGATACAACGGCCCGACATGAATCATCGGGCAGTTGCCCGCCAGACACAACACCCGTCTGGTCGGAGGATCCTCCCTTTTCTATGGAGGTTGAGTGAACTTTACATCCTGTTCCTCATACCTCTATAGGGATATCAACCCTGAAGGAGGTGAATGTGCTCAGTAATAGTAAATCATTGATGTGCTATTACTATGGGAGGTCCAAAATTTTTTTTCATATGTTCCTTGGGGAAAGTTGTTCAGTTTCATGAGCACATTCACCTCCTTCAGGGTTGATACCCCCTTTCCGTTACACCTTGTATATTTATGCATCACATTCTGTGCATTCAGATCTTCACCTTCTCACTCACCACACACACACAAACGTGCACACACCGTAACACACAAACATAAATACTAATCCTAAAATAAGTTTTAATCAATAGTGCATATTGTATTTTTTTTTTCTCTTTGCTTTTATAACTTACCGCATTTGTGTGCGAGTGCAAAATGCGATTTGAATGTAACTGCTTCTGTAGGGGTGTCTTACGCCTAGCTTAGGCACCAGTCTCCCACACTATAATTTAAACTATTATATATTGTTCTTGATCTTTTGATGTACTTATATATTGTGGTGAGAAATAAAGCATTATCTTATCTTTAAAAATACTTTATACCTAATACGAAAAAGATGGCGCTGCCGTCACGTACAGTATAGCTCCGTATAAATGTGTTGTTTAAAATATAAAGAAACAGAAATCACATTTGTAGTATGTTTGAATGTATTTATTTATTTCGCCATTTAAATATTCGTGGAAACTAAATTAAACAATCACTTTCCCAGATTTCTTTCTAAGCCGCTCGCCCACTTGCGCTTTGTTTGTTTTAAGCGTGAATGACATGTTTATGATAACCCTTGTCTCATTGTTGGTTTGTTTTCAAGCTTAATTATTACCTTCGTTTTTTATAAAATAACTTTCGCACAATATGGTATTTAACTATAATTTACGAAACTCTTAGCTCGCCTAAGATATAGTGTAAAACTACGTTTATTTTTGGATACCCACAGAGTGTAAGTACTTAGACATCAGTCTGTACCTAAACTAATAACGAGTTACTAAGCGCGTGAAAGCAAACATTTAAATGGAGTGTCCGAGCTCGTGATAGGAGTGTGATGGATGCGGCCACTTGTGCCTGCTCTATCTCAATCGACTTCGACGTCCAGTGCTAACGATCTGCCATCGATCTGCGGCGCATACCGGACTTTAATAAAAAATAGACCCAAAAATCGATCTATATAAGTAAACTAATAATAGAGTTTGTTTATAAGGTCGCGCTAATTTCTGGAACTGCCAGTCGGATTTGAAAAATAAATTGTGCATTTTGATAGCCCAATGACCCAATCCTTGAGGAAGGTTTTACGCTTTCACATCACGCTAGGACCCTCGGCAGTTGCGCAAAAAGGAAAAAGTCAAGCGACGCGACGGGATGGGTCGGAAGAACAAGAAATTTCACGCGGACGAAGTCGCGGGCAGAAGCTAGTGGTGGATATGTGCCATAATATTCTAAAATTTCGTTAGTATACTCTTTTTGTTTTCCTATACACATGTATAAGTAAACATTATAATTGGTCCTGATGGTTTAGTTTACGTTCTACAAACAGACCACGAACATAATTATTATTGCGATCACTTAACCGCGTGCCAAGCACTTTGATTTGAATAGCAATAACTAATTAATTCTGACCAGGGGCAGTCTACAGGAGACCCGCATTATACCCAAACGAACTGATATTGGTATAAATTCAATTAGCACATTTGTAGTTGGTGAATAGTCACTAATATTCCATTGAACAGGTAGGCAGACTTTGAACCTACAAGTCAGTGTGGGCACAAAATACAGAGAGTACAGAAGGCAATCTACATACAAAGTGCGCTCGAGCAACGCACACATAGACACCGCTCACGGACACGTTATCTCGGACTGGTTGGGACTAGTGCGAGCGCGAGTGTCATCCGCGCTCGCACTAGTCCCAACCGCCATTGAGACAGGCCTCTGTGAAGTGCAAAAATCGAGCAACAAAAAAATGGCTATCTAAGCTCGATTTATATAATAGTTTCCTACTTTGAATCAGTATAAACGAAGTAACTTTTTTGTATGGTAAACTCACGCCACCAAATATTACGTAAGTTGAAAACATGATTTTTGTTTGTGTAGATATTGTGTTGTTTTTAGTGTCATTTGATAGGTTTAAGTCTAAAACGGATAGGGCAAAATAAATTGTGTAAATAGGGTAATCCTATTTGAAGTTATTAGGGATTTTCGATAGTGAAAATTGACAAATGTAAAATTTTATATGTTTTTGTTCTGTAAACTTTTTGTATCGTAATACTATGTTTATTGTTTTGTTTTAATATTGTAGAATAAGCTCAACAATAAATCAAACAACTAGATACGAGTGCCACTACCACGATAGTTTTTTGTGCATAAGGCAAAGTTGACGACCCTAGCGCGACCGCCGAGCGTAGGTATGAAAAGTGAAGTACATACATGCGATTGCCTTCTGTACTCTCTGTATTTTGTGGTGTGGGCTCGAAGGTTTTATTCAACTATAGAACACAATATAAGGATATATTTATTTATACCTGTATTTTTAACGTGTTCTACAATCCTTTGTTTTGAGTAAATAAATAAATAATAAATAAATAATAAATAAATAATAAATAATATTTTGTGAGATTAAACATGAATTTATCGTTCATTGCTGCACGGCCACTAATTCTGATGCCCATATCTGCAACCGCGCGCAACGAAATTAAAAATTGAATATGGAAAAGTCAATCGTTCATCATGTTTAGTTTCAGTAGGTGGTACGTGTTAATTGGGGACGCTGAGCACGTCGGTCGGCTTGTTGACTAGCGACAGGCCCATTAGGCCTGAACAGTAAAGGGGGCGCCTCACACCCTGACCCACCCATTCTTTGCGGGTTATCTGCATTATCATAAAGCAGAATGCCAGCACTTCTAATATAAATATTAGAATCTACACCAGAAGAGTATACCACGTCAATGGCGGCGTTTATTACTCGCTACCTAGACGACAGTTTCAATTATGTAGCCGTAAACTTAGATTAAAGGTATACAAAAGCGATATTCTGAATAATATTTACCATTAAGGGTAGGTAACCTAAACAAAATTGTTTTTTGTTTGAGACTGGAGATTAACAATTTAAAATTTACACCTATTGTTTTATTTTTTGGTGGACGGCTCAGCCACAGTAATATTACCGTGGCTCAGCTATGTTGACCAATGTAACATACAAACGAATTTCAGCTTTTATTTAGCAAAAGCCAACTCGTTTTGATCTGGAATTTTATATAATATTATGAAAGGGTATTTTAATTTTATTATTGACCTATTTCCAGAGCCGAAATAATTTCCCCGAACTATGCAAGTTTCACGAGTAAATTAGATTGAAAATTGTTTCGGAATCTACGTGGGTATGGTACTTGAATTTATGCGGCAATCAGAACCCACTCGTCGTGATAGTTGAAGTAAGTTGATATCAAGTACATAGGTATTTATTAACTTGTTTAATCAATAATAAAAATCAATAACCCAGCCAGTTGCAAAGAAAATATTAGCAGTCTACCCACACGTGAACCTATATTGTGTAGGTGGTACATACAGTTATTAAGGGTTCATAGAACTGCTTGTGTAAAATATTCCCGATAGCACCAAACGTGAATAAAACTATTCACACAGGTACGAATTTTAAACAAAAAGCCCGATACGGGACAAATGTACTACCTCGGTATTTTTGCCGTAGATTTTGTGAGCGGCGACTGAGGGATTAAGTTATGGGAGCGGGCGGGAGCTCTCGCCTTATGTCGTGATCAATCCGGCTGCCAAACGCGATGATTATCTCATTATTCTCTCAGAATCGCTTGCTGTCTACTCGAGGTCCCATTCACTGATAGTATATAGCCGATATTAGCTTGATTTCGGTGCTAAAGGAATATGTAAAGAACAGGGAAAATGCTTGTGTAGTATTTCCTACCTGTCTCAATATTTATAAGGAACTCTATATCTACGTAGTTATGTAGGAGGGGCTGAGAACAACCGATGTGAGAACAAAAGCAGGAAAGTTCCTCTCTATTCGTTACTTAAAATTTAGTATAGGTTCAAAGTTGAACTTCCGAAGTCACTGCATTCACCTTTAGATTAGCAGGGCAAGCTAACTATAACGTGTACAGCTAAAGTAAGAATCGATTCATATCCTAACTAATATTAATATTACATTGAAGTTATGCGAAACTGAGTTTGTTTGTTACGCTTTCACGCTAAAACAACTGAACGGATTTGGATGAAATTTGGCACATGAGTAGACTATGACCTGGAGAAAGACATAGACTATTTTTCATCGTAGATCGCAGACGAAGTCGCAGACAACCGCTAGTGTTTTAATAAAGGAAAAAAGTTCTCTTTTTCGCTTTAAATTCAATACGAAAATAATTACAAAGTAATTAATTACAAAGTATTTAATTACTAAGTAATGTTAGATGTTTAAATAGTAATAAATCGCAATTTTACTCTGTTTGTTTGTTACAGTAATTGCTAGAAAGGCTGCAGCTGGTTCAAATAAATAGGTAGGTATTTATGTATATACGAGTATATCAGTATCGCGACCCGTTTCATATCCACATTTGTTAAATCCTCAGGGTGTTACTTTATTACTTGACGACTAGATTGACAGAAAAAATAGAAATAGAAAATATTTTGTTGTCCAGGTAAAACAATAAAAAAAAAATAATTAAAAAATAAATAACTCGACTGCGGTAAAAAACTTAAGTTAAAAAAACTGAAAAGCTAAAAACAAGCCCATTTTAAATTAAAGAACAGTTGGAAGCAGGTGGGACCCATACCAATTTTATTATATTTTCAAATTCAAATGAAATTATATTTTCTAATTTATTTAGGTAGGTACTTTTTTTATTTCCATCTTTTTAGTTTACAAATGTGAAAGATTTCGCAGACGATTTAGTTCTTGGTACCTACGTGTTTTTTACGATTTGTCACTAAGATTTAATTTTAACCATATAAGTTGTAAATATTTTTGTAATCACCTTTTAAAACCCTTTATTTTGATACCCCACTCGAAAGGTTTCGAAAAAAAAAATTTTTTTTTGGAGTCAATATTTCGCCAAAAAACGGCCATTTTAATCTTTTTTTTTTCAATTTTGATATACCCAGTGTCACTTTCACAATTAAGACGAATCTAACGGCAATCCTCAAGCTGAAATCGATCGAGCCGATCAGGCTACAGAGCGTTCCAAACAAATATACATACATACATACACTCGAAAATATTATTATTAATATTATTATTATTATTGAGATAAGTTTGCTAAACTAAATAGACTAAATACTTTACTAAATAGTGATTATAGGTATCTAAATATATAAAACTCAAAGGTGACTGACTGACATAGTGATCTATCAACGCACAGCCCAAACCACTGGAGGGATCGGGCTGAAATTTGGCATGCAGGTAGATGTTATGACGTAAACTTCCGCTAAGAAAGTATTTTGATAAATTCTACCCCCAAGGGGATAAAATAGGGGATGAAAGTTTGTATGAAACTTTGTCAATTTTAAACCGATCGGGCTGAGACTTCGCATGCATATAGCTGCTATGACGTAGGCATCCCCTAAGAAAGGATTTTGATAAATTCAACCCCCATGGGGATAAAATAAGGGATGATGGAGGATGTAAATGTATTAGTTTTTTTTAAATAATACTTAACGCGAGCGAAGCCGCGGGCATAAGCTAGTTATTATATAAAGTATAATTAGTCGAAACTAAATCGTTAATAGCAAGAAAAATATGCAATATAGAATTCACAAAAACGTATCTCATTGGGATGCATAAATGTAACGTTGAGCTATTAGTATAAAAACATGTTTTGAACATGCCCTTAGAAGTACGTAGTGCGTAGACCTTTAACCACCCTTTTGGATTTTATAAAATCACAAAAAATAGAAGTAAGTATCCTTTCAGTTTATTTCTAAAGAATTTTCTTTTTTATCGTTAAAAGCCCAAAACCCAAAGTACTATACCTATATATTCCCTGAAAATAATATAGTACAGCAGCACTAGTTTAATAATGCCTCATTCGTAATACAAACAACATTATCACAAAAGTTTATTGCTAATTATAATATGTTTGTCTCCTTCGAGACTCCAGACAGTCATTGTCACAGCAAGGTTATGCCAGTTATTCTCTAAGTAGGTACCGAAATGTCTATGGTCCGGTGGATAATAATATTTGCGCGAGCGAAGCCGACAAATCTTATATATAAAAATCTCGTGTCACAGCACCATTGTTTATTATCGAACTCGGCTTGACCGAAGTTTACCCGACTGCGCCAGAAGGAGGGTTATGTTTTTCGAGTGTATGTATGTATGTATATTTCTATGGCACGCTCTGTAGCCTAAACGGCTTGATCGATTTCAGCTTGAGAGGTGCCGTTAGATTCGTCTTAATTGTGAGTGACACTGGGTATATCAAAATTGGAAAAAAAAAATGGCGACACATTGTCTTAAAAAAAATCTCTAAACCTATCTAGTCGGGCATCAAAAAATAAAGGGTTTTAAAATGTGATCACAAAAATATATACAACTTATATAGTTAATAGTAATCCGAAGTGACAAATCGTAAAAAACACGTAAGTACCAAGAACTAAATCGTTTGCGAAATTATTCACATTTGTAAACTAAAAACTGAAAATATAAAAAGTTATTAAAAAAAACCCGACTGCGGTAAAAAACTTAAGTTAAAAAAAAAACACTGAAAAGCTAAAAACAAACCCATATAAAAGTTGGAAGCAGGCGGGACCCATACCATTTTTATTATAATAATATTTTCAAGTTCAAATGGGTCCCGCCTGCTTCCAACTTTTATTTAATTTAAAATGGGCTTGTTTTTAGCTTTCAGTTTTTTTAACTTAAGTAAGTATTTTACCGCAGTCTAAAATGACATGAGAGAATTATATAAACATTGGTGTATTAATTATCCTCTCTGTATGTCCTCTCATGGGCAGCTGTCAAAACGGTAACATTATTTGGAAATGATTAAACTGTGTGATGTTTATCGATGTACCTATATTGTACTAGCTGCGCCCCGCGGTTCCACCCGCGTAAATGTCGATCCTGTAGGAATATTGGGATAAAAAGTAGCCTATATGTAAATCCAGGGTGTCAGCTGCCTCCATACAAAATTTTATCAAAATTGATCCAGCCGTTTGAGTGTGAAGAAGTAACAAACATATAAACACACACACAATCTTTCGCCTTTATAATATTAGTGTGATGATGAATAATATGAAAAGCTTGTCATTTTATTTGTATTTCCCTTTTCACGTAATTATAGTATGATGTTTCTTTTCGTAGAGGTATCGCAAAATACTCTGGCCACAGTTTGCACCAAATGTATGTTTAAATCTGTGAAGTGAGTACCTAAAATATTGGGATTTTATGATCAACTTGAACCTCTTTAGAGCATAAAAAGTTATGTTCAGAGGAGGTACACGCCGAAGCGGGCTTGAGCAGTAAGTAGCATCCTTAATAAAAGCAAGGTTGCGTCAATTATGTATCTAATAATATTCTTTCTCAAGAAAAAAATAAACAAATCATAACTGCGACTACAAAGTATTAAGACCTTGTAATTCCTTTACAGTAACATTTATACCGTCTCGGAACCCGTAAAAATATCTAATTGCTATAACGTAACATTCTTTTTACTATACCCCGTAAATTTCACAATAAAAACTTAATTTAACATAGTAAAAATGCAATTTTTATTCTCCAATCGTCCGCCTTAAACTTTCCAGCGAGAGCCGTTTCTTACGAGTTATGAGAGCAACGAGGGGAATATTGGAATTTATTTTTATGAAGCGAGATCCCCGACCGAGTTAATCTGTTAATATTGAACATTTTCCCCACAAGAGTAAACCATCCCTCGGCTTAGAGTGGGACAGAAGTAAGATATTACAACTGCTTTACATATAAGTATTGTGAACCTAGACCGTATCTATCATTTCGAGCCTAACAGGATTCTTATATTGCTGCTTATATATTTCTGTCTTCATATAAATCTCTAATACAGGTATGTATGTTATTCACTATGACAAAAAGCACTAGAGAAAAGTAGAGAGCTCTAAGATGGCGTAAGGTCTTGTTGAAGCCGCCATGGGATCTGGAGGCGATAGTCCTCGCGCGCTTGTATGAGTGGCGCGCGGAGGCACTACGTCGGGGGGAAACTCCGCTTCCGCGGCAAATCGCAGCGGAGCGGACGGATCTCCGGCGCGATCTCATGGCGGCATGGAAAGAGCGACTGTCGCAACCCAGCGCAGGGCACGCCATGATAGCGGCGATAAGACCCCTCTTTGAGGAGTAGCTAGAGAGGCACCACGGCGCCCTCACCTACCGCCTGACGCAGGTCCTCACCGGACACGGAAGTTTCGGGAGGTTCCTGCACATCATCAGGCGGGAGGAAACGCCCGGGTGTCACCATTGCCAGGATCGCCCAGAGGACACAGTGGAGCGCACGGTGGAGGTCTGCCCCGCTTGGGCGGAGCACCGCCGTGTCCTCGTAGAGGCGATCAGCAGCACCTCTCGCGTCCGGCCCTGGTGCAAGCCATGGTCCGGGGCGAGAGGGAGTGGGAGGCAGTCACCTCCTTCTGCGAAGCAGTCATGCTAGCGAAGGAGAGGTGGCGGGACGGCTCAGGGAGAGAGCCTTGCGTCCCAGCCGCCGCGGGAGACGCTCCGGGCGTCGGGAGCCGCGTGATGACTCCCGGCCACCGTAGGCGCGGGCCTGCGGGCGGAGAGTAATGGGTAGCTCACCGTCTGATCAGGACCAGGCCCGTGCCGGACGGCGCGTACGTGTTCCACACGCGCCTCAAAGAGATGTCAGCAACAGAGAAGGGGCCCGATATGGCCGAAGCCTGCCGGGGCAGCGGGATTGTCCGAAAGGGTTACCGCTACCCTGGAACAAAAAGGGCTAAGGAAGGAACATGGGTGGGTTTTAGTCAGTAAGAGTCTGACACTCTCTTCCGCTCCACCCAGAGCGGGAGGAGTCATATGATGAATTCCCACCCGAAAAAAAAAAAAAGGTCTTGCTGAAAATTCCTTTATTTGAAACGGTGTTTATCGATACAATCCCTGTAAACATTTTCCGTGATGACATGAATCTATTTTCACTTTGTCACTTGTTCGGAGACTCTTCCGAAAAATTTAAAAGTTTCAGCAGACGAACACGGTAAGTTACAAAACTAGTGAAAATGTTCGTATCCTATAGTTTAAAAATAGAATAAAAATATCGAATAATGTTGGCATTTTGTATTTACAGGTATATCGCCAATAAAATCAAACGGGGGTCAATTCCCGTACCTATAGGCCATTGCTTTTTGTTTGTATAAGTTCATTTGTGTTATCGCTACACATATCACTTTTACTATTATGTTGTGGAAAATTATGTTGAAATAACGTTCCGTTATCACTACAAACAAAATTATAATTCTAGTAGATATCCTCAAATCATTAAACCATATGATGTGTTAAGCCAACTAGGTAGGTATAGGTTAGATTTGTATCGAGTAAGATATTTTAATTGTAAAAATAGCTGTTTTGGTTATTTACGGCTTTCCTCACAAGGTGCATATTTTTGATACTCCTTGAACAGCATCAAACCTCAAGTAGTCTTTAATCAAGAACTAATAATAGGTAACCGGGGCCAAAACACGTTTAGCAAAAAATAATAAAACAAAAATAGACGTATTACAAGGAGGCTAAGCCCGGTTGCTTAGCAACACGCTTGAGATAAACAAAATATTGTGTCCTCTTATTATGGGCGAGCTTTGATATTTGATAACACTATTAGATAATGCTTACTTTGGTATAAATACACTTGGATACCACGCATAGTCGTAACCAGCGCAAACAACTGGCAGAATGTCCAACACAATACCTAGCTACAAATTAATATTCCGAGAAAACTCAATGCCTTCATCGAAAGGATCTTTTGTGATTGATTGATTCTCAATGAAATATTGTAACGTAAACGTTTCTGTTTGCTAGGGTTCCAACAGCAAACACACCGTGGCTATCCCTGTAATCTATTTGAATTACATAAGCAGTATTGTTTAGGTACATTAAGTTATAGGTATTGTGTTTACAAATAAAACAATTCGAGAATTGAACGAGAATTGATATTTCTTTCTGTGTAATAAATAAGCTCAGGGTATTCAAAGTTACCACTAAAAATACGAGAGTATTTAACCGTTCAAAATAAAGCCGTCCGATTAGAAAAGAGTTTTTCGGACAGTCGCGCAAGATTGAAGCATTTCCATTTGTTCGCTTCGTGGTCGTTACACACGTATGCGCGGAGTGCGCACGACTCGTGTGGCGTGGCGCGTGGCGGATGTTGTGCGGAGGGTTACGTCCGATGCTGGCGGACAGTGGCTAAGTGGTCTGTCGGGCCTCGCTTACGCGTGATGGATTGCACAACCGTTTCTATAACACTGTCCCATTTAGTCTTAACCTTAATGATGTACCTACCACTACGCCCGCAAACAAATTGTTGCCCATACTAATGACCGCGTTAGTCTTCCTAAATAGATTTATTGTAAAAGGCGCATTTAGTTCAACGTTGTAAATCACTATATCAGAGTTTGCACGCAGTTTACGTAATTGGGAAGCTGGCGATGCTCCTAGTTTAGGATTTACTAGTTATATTGCACTGGGTACCTACTCTGAAAATGAGCACTTTGCTAATGGCCGTGGTACAATAAGATTATTTGTTTTCATCAGTAGAGGCTACGTCGAAAGTCTAACTCATAATAAGAACAGTATCTCCAACGTATAACGTAAGAGCTATTTTTGTCAGATCTAATATGATACGATTCGGGATCGGGATAAAGCAAAGACGGGACACGAGGTCACATCGTCGCAAAATTCACTCTTATTGTATCTTGAACAACCGTGCACTTCATGACAAACTTTTACAATGGCACACGAGTGCTAAGCTTTTTAGCCAATTCTTTCTCGTATGCGTATTGTAATTTTTATGGCAATTTTAAACCGCACCATTTTAATTCTAACGAGCCGATTTGGTTCATTCGCGAATTTAGCCGACCCCAAAGGACCCATATGCCGAATTTCATTTAAGCCGATTAAGAAATAATATGGTCTTCCGTTCGCGATTTTACGTGATAGGTAAGTAGTACGTATGGCTTCGAAAGTTAAGATATAATCATCTATAGGTACATTTAAAACAGATAAGGAACAGAAAACGTCTGAAATAATAATGTTTTAGCATTGAAGCAGTTTCCTCTCGTAAAAAGGAGGGCGAAGGTACTTACAAAGTTAAGTATACCTTTTAGGTTTCACTTTATAAGATTTTTTCCATTTAGCTAGGTACCCCCTTCGCTTGATTGTACAAATCTACTGAAAGAGGGATACTTCTATGATGTTCATTGTAGCTTCGATTTGACGTTAAGGCGCGGTAAGAAGCCAATCTGACAGTGATGTGTTTGTTTGATGTCGCTGAAAACCAGGGCTCGGGCCCTGCCTCGCATAGGGTCGTAGCATTATGCTGAGCGATGGCCGTTTTGAGTGGATGTAACGCTTATTTTCCCTCAACTTGGCCTTTTCTGTGTTTTTTTATATATGCGTCATGTTTGCCGCAAATAATCGTATTTTCTTTCTTTCTTTTTAGGGTTCAGTACCAAAATGGTAAAACGGAACCCTTATAGTGAGACTCAGTCTGTCTGTCTGTCTGTCACAGCTGGATATCTCAAGAACTACTAATCCTATCAATTTGAAATTTAGAATAGTTTTAGATGACGTTTGCCCAACTATTTTGCAAATAATAAAGAAATAAAAATATATGTATATATTTTGCATCAGGGACTGAAAGGGGGTCTGAAAAATTCAAAGTGGGGCTACTAAGGCTTGTGGGGTATCATATGAAAGAGCGCAGTTTGCACATTCTCAAACACTTTTTTTTTTAGGCCGCATAATTTTCGACTTTTGATGAAAAATGTAAAAAAAAAAATACCGTCCCCCCTGATCTCCGAAGTTTGCAAAGAGAAAAATCTGAAATAATTCTTTGTGATATAAGTTTACGTAAAGATTACAGGAAAAATAAAACGAAGTCTTTAAATAGCACACTTTTTCAGAAATCATCAACAAAAGTTACATTAGTTCCACTATCGGTCAAGAGATGGTGCTGACATAAAACTGCAATATTCTACACCGCAGTGCAGTGTTAAAATTCTCTGACGAATATAGGCCTCGCCGATGAAAATTTAAAAACATAAAGGTGTTACGGAACCCTCGGTGCGAGAGTCCGACTCCCTCTTGCCCGGTTTTTCTGTGTTTGTTGAATCGAATGACCATCAAAATAAAAGCAATTTTAATGAAATTAAAAAATAAATGCACGGCTCAATCCAATAATATTTAGGTATTTCTTTGGTTGCTTGAATTCCCTATATGTTCATTACATAAAATATTAACGCTAAAAATGTAGCTCTGTTTTACGATTGTTTTATCACGATACTGATTATTTTTTATGAAATAATTTTGAATAAGTCTCTTCTTTGAACATCTGACAATACACTCAATTTCCTGACTATTAATATGTACTTACCATTACGATTAACTGAGCGTTTTGCGGTGTCCTACGTTTAGGCAGCTAGTATACGAGTATGTAAGTATTATATTGGTAGCGCTGGTATATCGTGCCTATCATGACAGGTGCCCCTATCGCCGTCCGTAGGGTATTACACTCCTTAGAATATTACAGAAACATGCTTTTCCCACTACATTTTCCGTTCCGAAGCTGTTGACAAATGATGCGAGAGACTAGTGTGCAAATGTTTTCGAAATAATATTAGTTCGCCGGGTTCAGACACGTTCTAAAAAGAACCAAATCGATTATGTTTTACAGTACTCGTAAATAAAATACATGTTTTATATATTATATGTTCTTAAAGTTATTAATATGAACATGGACGAAGCAAAAGAAGTATCTATGTAAAAATCTTAGCAGGTGGCGTTCTGTTGTTTCTGCCTATCCCCATGGGAAAGGTGTAAGTATTTATGTATGCATATATGTCATTGTAATCACACTAATATTATAAAGGCGAAAGTTTGTGAGTGTGTGTGTGTGGGGGGGGGGGGGTGTTTATATGTTTGTTACTTCTTCACGCTCAAACGGCTGGACCAATTTTGATAAAATTTTGTATGGAGGTAGCTGACACTCTGGATTAACATGATTAATATACTTATAGGCTACTTTTTATCCCAATATTACCACGGGATCGACATTCACGCGGGGATCCAACATCAATAAAATAACGACGTTACTTACTATTCACATTATGGTTTACTAGCGACACACCAAAGCAAAAACCAAACACGCCAGCTCAACAAAATTATAAAACCGAGCACTCGAGTGCGTGTAAAATGCCTATAAAATCTACCTGAAAGGTTATTACAGTATTTACGTAAAATATGTAGGTAAGTATAAATCTCCGATCAAGTTCGACGAACAGATACATCAAGTGGTATTACCGTTTGAAAAATCGCAGGGAGGTGACGTTGACGATGGTTCGAGGCTCCACCTCACTTTCACCAGTGAAAGAAAATCTTTTGCGCACATTTTGCATGTTGATACATTTTCCTTACATGTTATTTGCCTTAAGCTAATCAGGCGTAACTTGGAAATATTATATATATTTTTATATTAGTAATGATATCTTGGCGCCGAATCAAATCTTGATTTTCCTAACATTCCCATCGACCTAATAAATTATTTGTTTGTAATAATAGAACTGGGCCACTGCTCTTAGGTTATGGAGCAGTGGTGGCCCTGTGGTAATGGGACTTACGAGAATGGTCTTGACTTACGAGAATGGTTCGAACCCAGGCAGGTGCTTTACTTTGTGTAAATTATTACATCACCACTACTCTGAAAACGGTGAAGGAAAACATCGTGAGGAAACCGACATGTCCTAGAAACAAATTCGAAGACATGTGACATATCTATCAACCCGCACTGGGCCCGCGTGGTGGATTATAGCGCACTGCCTCGCGAAGAGGCATTAGCCCAACAGTGGGAACATTATGGGCTGATTATGCTAAATAAAAAACTTTACCGTTTCGATCAAATTCTCGTATTCATTCGCTCTCCGTAGGATAATTTATAAAACAGCCATAGCTTGCGCCATTTTCCTGTTTCGCACTAAGTGTTTAAATTAATTATCTACGATCAAAATTTTGCCTGAATTATTGATCAAACTCTTCGTTTTTCTGTTATTCAAGAAGAATTGTATATTACTTCTTTAATAACGTTCAGAAAATCGTTTTCAAATCAAAATATATTTCAATAATAGTTGAAATTAATCAAGTTCTCGGACCATTTTACAAATGGCCACTATCTATAATGTTCAATAATGTTTCTAATATCGATGAGTTACGAGTTGCGTAAGGCATCCATTAATTTTTAGAAGTGGCGAAATGATGACAGTCATTTTATTAGGATAGGGAATGGGGCGCGGGCGGAGGGAGTCTTTGCTTGGCTGCTTCTACTGGGGTAGATGTCATAAATCAGCCATTACCGAACATCATTTATTTTAATGATGTTTTATAATTTTTAGGTAAATGAATCATGTAGGTAAGCATTATATATTTGCTTTAGTTAAGTAAGCTTGGATAATTAACGCCTAAAAGTTTAGTGGGGCATATCACCACGCTCAGCAGTGAGCCAGCGATTGGAGGACGAGGAGGATAATTACATGCTAACCACAAATTCTAACTTGTCATCAACGAGCCTAAACATATCGCACTGCTAACACAAGACTGTATCAACTCAAAAAAGACAAATTCGAGATAACTCATTCTTCTTATGTTAAATTTAATTCTCTACGCGTCAATAAATCTCAGAAATTACTCATAAGTATAGAAACCCCTTAATTTTATCCCTAATTTTAAAACAGTGTTCACTTTTTTACAATCGTTAACAGGAAACGAGTAATCAGTTTTCCATCATTTCTGAAAAAGCTTCATTTTGAGTTGATACAGTCTTGTGTTAGCAGTGCGATATTATTTAAGCAGGTTCTGTCCGCGACTTCGTCCGCGTGAATTTTTATGTCCTGTAGAACTCAATCGCAGCGCCACCTACCGGGTCCAATTGTGAATATACACTATCCAGATATACCTACATATTTTTTTTATCTTAATCGGTCCAGCCATTTAGGAGGAGTTCACGTATGTACCTATGTATGCACGTATAGACGAATTATATAATTATGTATAAAGAAGATTTTATCTATCCAGCCATACAAACACGCCATACAGTCTACATTCATATTTTTCATGAACATGATTCCTCCCTTTGAACGGACCAGCAGAATATAAGCGCCGCCGTTTGAAGGATGAGCAAGTATTCCAAAAATATCAAGTATCTCTTAATAAAATTGTGATTGAGTATAACAAATAATGCTCTAAATATACTTGAAGTACGACATATTGGGACCATCGAGGATATTACTACATCCAATATATTCTATTTTATGTTGAGATATCACAATAGAATTTTGTTATAACTTGCGGCGTACACCACACATCCAATAACTTTGGCCCTCATCTATGCTCCAGACAACATTATATAAAAGATGATAATATTATTTTGTTAGTTTCTTGGATTCTGTAAAATAAGAGCGCTTTTTGAACAGAATAGATCATCCCTCCCCGTTCTAAGGTTGTCATAAAAGGCATATAAGTGATTCAATTCATTTATTGCATCAAATATGAAGTACAGAATATGAGTAGGTACATGAAGTTCATATAGTAAAATATTTAGTAACACCACCGCCACCTCTGATGGCGGACGCGGTGGGGCCGCAGGGGAGAAGAAGTGTTGGTATGACGTTGGCAGCTCTCCCTATCCTCTGCGGCCGAAAATTGGCAGGCGGCGGGGCCAATGACCTGACCCGTCGCAGGGGGACCAAGGATGCCCAGACACGGGGTCGTCTGGCGCCCATGTGCTGGTTTGGTACCTGGGGTGGTCACGGCGTGCTATGTGTTCTGGTGCGCCGTGACGGGGAGTACTCCCCAGAGGAGGGTCCGCTGACGATGAGTGGTTACGCGTGCCCGTGTTCCCGCCATAAGCGGCAGAGGAGGACACCGTAAAGTTTTAGTGGGTTAGAGTCCCACATAACTACACTATCTCCCCTTGGTAGTGCAGAATGCATTGCATTGCGTGCATTTCTCCAGGTTAAAAAAAAAGGGTAGTTGAGTAGCACCTTTTTTAGGGTTCCGTACCCAAAGGGTAAAAACGGAACCCTATTACTAAGCCTTCGCTGTCTGTCCGTCTGTCCGTCTGTCTGTCACCAGGCTGTATCTCAAGAACCGCGATAGCTAGACAGTTGAAATTTTCACAAATTATGTATTTCTGTTGCCGCTATAACAACAAATACTAAAAACAAAATAAATTAAATATTTAAGGGGGGCTCCCATACAACAAACGCGATTTTGTTGCCCTTTTTTGCTCGATATCAAAAATGGCAACAGGTAGGCACTTGAAATATTCACAAAATACTCAGTTGTATTTTAACTTTAATAATAAATAATAAAATTAAAATAAAATTAATATTTATAATAAAATAATATTTATCCAAACAACAAACATGTTTTTTGGCGTTTTTGCCTTGTGGTACGGAACCCTTCGTGTGCGAGTCCGACTCGCACTTGGCCAGTTTTTTATTTAATAGGATATACTTCCAGATTGGTACCATTTTAATCAAATCCAGTTCTGATGATGGAATCCATGAGGAATTGAGGTAACTCTTCAAATTTTAAAGGCACATCTATAGCGATTTGGATACTTTTTATTGTAACTCGTATATTTGCTCTCGAAAACCACCATTTGGTGAAGTGGAACTGATGAAGAAGAGCACAGGTGGCCACCAGAACTACTAAATAATAAGTATTTTACGGGTTGCTAAGCAATTTATGCTCGTCACAATGCGAATGGTGAAATAGAGCGGGCGAAGCGGGTGGAATACCAGGAGAACTCCTTAACAATTAACATCCCTGCATCGGGAAAAGCAATATTTTGTAAAAGGCGATGGGGAAGTTGACATTAGGCTATTGTAACTTAGATAAATTATAAACAGACCCACTAAAAACCTAGTGTAAAGTAAACCCTTCACCCTCGCCTTAGAAATCCTATATTTTTGAGAGAGTGATTGCGGGCCGCCTCGTCGGGCACCTGGTGAGGACGGGGCCGGATCTTGCGGACAGCCAGTTTGGCTTCCGCAAGGGGCGCTCGACGGTGGACGCCATCATGCGCGTGAGAGCCCTCACGACAGGGGTCGCGGTGTCCCGGGGTGGGGTCGTCGTGGCGGTGTCACTCGACATCGCCAACGCGTTCAACACCCTGCCCTGGAGCTGCGTTGTGGAGGCACTCCGGTATCACCGGGTGCCACCCTACCTCCGTCGAATAGTCGAGGCGTATCTGACGGACAGAGCCGTCATCTACCCCGGTCACGATGGGGAGTGAAACCGGTGAGAGATGTCGTGCGGTGTCCTGCAGGGATCGGTCGTGGGACTGCTCCTGTGGGACATCGGCTACGACTGGGTGCTGCGGGCCGACCTCCCTGATGGCGTCAGCGTGGTTTGCTACGCTGACGACACGCTGGTCCTGGCGCAGGGGAGCGATGACACGCGGGGTTGCGATAGTCGTGGAAAGGATCCAGCAGTTGGGTCTCGAGGTGGCATTGCACAAGTCCGAGGCCATGTCATTTCATGGGCCCCGGAACCCGCCACCATCGGGATCCCAACTAACGGTAGGAGTTCACATCGGCGTCGAGAGGACGATGAAATACCTGGGTCTCGTCCTCGACAGCCGGTGGAACTTTGTGGAGCATTTCCGACGTTTGGCCCCCAAACTGGAACGGGCTGGGGCCGCCTTCAAGCGGCTCTTGCCCAACCTGAGGGGGCCAAACGCTTCCTGCCGGAGGCTTTACGCGGGCCCATGCCCGCGCCATGCGCGGGCCATGGCCCTATACGGAGCCCCGGTGTGGGCGCGTTCACTGCGGCGGCGAGACGCCCACTACCTGAACGCGCCCCAGAAGGTGGTAGCCATAAGGCTTATCCGGGGCTACCGCACGATCTCGGGCGAGGCGGCAAGTCTCCTTGCCGGGCTGCCGCCTTGGGATCTGGAGGCGATAGTCCTCGCGCGCCTGTATGAGTGGCGCGTGGAGGCACTACGCCGGGGGGAGGATCCGCTGCCGCGGCAAATCGCTGCGGAGCGGACGGATCTCCGGCGCGATCTCATGGCGGCATGGAAAGAGCGACTGTCGAAACCCAGCGCAGGACATGCTGCGACAGTGGCGATAAGACCCCTCTTTGAGGAGTGGCTAGAGAGGCGCCACGGCGCCCTCACCTACCGCCTGACGCAGGTCCTCACCGGACAGGAAAGTTTCGGGAGGTTCCTGCACATCATCAGGCGGGATGAAACGCCCGGGTGTCACCATTGGCAGGATCGCCCAAAGGACACGGTGGAGCGCACGGTGGAGGTCTGCCCCGCTTGGGCGGAGCACCGCCGTGTCCTCGTAGAGGCGATCGGCAGCGGCGGCGACCTCTCGCGTCCGGCACTGGTGCAAGCCATTGTCCGGGGCGAGAGGGAGTGGGAGGCAGTCACCTCCTTTTGCGAAGCAGTCATGCTAGCAAAGGAGGTGGCGGGACGGTTCAGGGAGAGAGCCTCCCGTCACAGCCGCCGCGGGGGACGCCCCCGGCGCGCGTCGGGAGCCGCGTGACGACTCCCGGCCACCGTAGGCGCAGGCCTGCGGGCGGAGAGTAATGGGTAGCTCACCGCCCGATCAGGTACAGGCCCGTGCCGGACGGCGCGTACGTGTTCCACGCGCGCCTCAAAGAGATGTCAGCATCGAGGAGGGGCCCCCTTAAGGCCGAAGCCTGCCGGGTCAGCGGGATTGTCCGAAAGGGTTACCGCTGACCCGGAACATAAAGGGCAAAGGAAAGAACACGGGTGGGTTTTAAACAGTAAGAGTCTGGCACTCCCTTCCGCTCCACCCAGAGCGGGAGGAGTCATTAAATGATTTCCCATTTAAAAAAAAGTAAACCCTTCACTTTGTAGTGTTTTTTTTGGAATTCGGTTTTTTTTTGTTAAAAAGTTTTTATTATTGCGTATATTTATAGAACGTCAAGTATGGTACACACGCACCTATAACCCTCATCACCCCTATGTAGAATAATGGTAATGGTGTGTGTTGGTAGAATTGGAGATGGTATACAATCTTACATATCGGTACACAGGTAACTTAATATTCGCGCGTCTAGTTTCCCTAAGGGCTGCGAGATTGAGACGGCATGCGACGGAGGGATCCATTAGAGCTTGAAACTCGTTATTTACTGGCTTGTTAGCTTGAGCCAAGGAACAACCTACCACGGCAAACGTTTATAGATTCTAGATAAAGGTAGATTTCTATAAATTGATGATTATGTATTTTATTTCCTTCTTACTCTTACACACGGTGTCTACATCTCTTGATATCTACTTTCCTATCGCAGGTATGCTGGAAGAGATTTCTTTAGAAATAAGTATCACCTTTGTATGTATTTTTCTATTCTTTTTAGGGTTCTGTACTTCATAGGAAAAACGGAACCCTTATAAGATCACTTCGTTGTCCGTCAGTCAAGACCTTTTTTCTCAGGAAAGCGTGGAGTTATCAAGTTGAAATTAATATCAAATACTCAGGGCTTCAATCCCTTGAAGCAGTGAAAAATTCAAACTTCTAATGATTTAGAAGTTTGAATTTTTCAACATAAGCGTTTGAACATAAGCGCCCGTATCTTTTGATTGCGTTGATACGCAATCAAAAGATACGGGCGCTTATGTTCCGAAATCAAAACCTTTATACTTCCCGTTGACCTAGAATCATGAAATTTGTCAAGAAGCAATGTCATGTAGCAAAAGTAAAGAAAAAATCGGAAAACCGTATATTTGTAGTTACATTACAAAAAAATAATTATAAAACTATTTACATAGCTACAGTACGGAGCCCTCGCTCGGTGCGCAACTCCGTCTCACATGTGTAGGTACATAAATGGTTAAATAAATCACTCTAATATTATAAAGACGAAAGTTTGTGAGTGTGTTAGTATGTTTGTTACTCTTTCACGCAAAGTTTACTGGACGGATTTGGATAAAATTTCGCACACAAATTGTTTATAACTAGCATTAACACAACGATTTTCCCACGGGATCGAAACTTATACAGGTGAATCCGCGGAGCGCAGCTAGTTAATGTATAAAATATCTTCGTTTCAGCAACATTCGAGTGCTTGAAACGAACCCAAGCGCTTCTGATTATTTGAAGTTTTTTTTCATGCCTTTCTCGTGTCATTAATTATTTCTTAGATGAGGATTGGTTTATTGACAAATATAAAGCACCTGCTTTATTTGCTACCTACGCTAATACGAGTACCTACTTATTTGCGTAGGTACAATTCTGCAAAGCAAACCAAGTACTTACCAGTTACATTCTGTGGGGAGCTCGGCGATTATGCCAATTACTTCTCGTGGTGCTGATAACCTCAACAAAGGAGCTTTCTCCCACAAGGGGCATTAATAGGCCGTTACTATTCAGCTATCAACAAAGGAACCTAATTCTGTTTCTGAATACGCGCACGTATTCGAGATTTACCATTCGCTTCGGAAACTTAACTGTTGTTCTTAAGTTCTTCTCAAAGCCTATCTTTGAGGTAAATACAATTTATGAGCTTTCGTTTAAAAACCGAAACCAGTGTTCTAAAAGAATCGTGAAATCAGCGGTGAAAGGTTATCTCACTCCTGCATCTGAATAATTTATTTATGTTTATCAATTTATCTATATCTATATAGGGAAAATGAAATGCTGTTCGTTGGTTCGCACGGCTTACTTGAGAACGGCTAGACCGATTTGGCAATTTAATCGTCTGAATTAAGTTTTTAAAAGTTGCCCGCATATTAAAGTGTAGACTGAAATTTTGACAGGACAACGTCGGGTCGAGTAGACTAAAATAAAAACGATGAAGATGTGAATAAACCACCGTTTTTACGAGGACAAAACGTAGAGTGGAACCGCATAATTAAAAATAAAAGGCGTATTCCTACTATACAGATATTCAAAATAATGATCGTGTGTCCGTTCATTTTTGTCTAACACTGCTGTGGAATCGGTCGTGTGTGTAAGCTTACGCTGGCTATCGGCGTGAGTGGGGTTCACGTTCTGGTTGCATCGCCCACCACAGAAAGTAAGCTTCAATGCATTTGTATTATTATAGACAGCTTTTATTTATTTATTTATCCATTTATTTCAGGCATCAAGGCCCATATAAACACATACAATACAATATTAATATAACTTAAAAATACTCTAAATACATACAACATTATATTTACGCTAAAAAACTAACAACTAAAAACTAACGCACACGAAGTGTCTGCGTCGTGTTTCGCTGACTGGTGTCATGTAGCCGGCCACGAAACCGGCGGTACACAACACCCTTCGGCCAGAACTCTTCTTTGAGGAACTTCTCGAGATGATGTGTCGGAACACGCACCACGAACGACTTGAAGTTCGTGTTGTGACGCGACTCCAACTTCTCGACCCTCAAAGTCCAGTTGGTCTTGACACGCAAGTACTCCACAATCTCCTCAACCTTCGTGGGGTGATGCAGTCTGGACACGTACAGCTGCGTCGTCGGGATTGCTGGACGCAGCAGCACGTTGGGTCCCGCCAGCGCGGTGCCGCACTGGTTCCGACAAGGAGGCTTCTTCTTCTTCTTCTCTACCTCGATGAACCCATCCTTGTCGCACGTGTCCTTCTCTGGACCCTGCCTTTTCAAAACTTTGTTTGGTTTCGACCGGCTCCGTTTAGCCCCTTTTGGTTTTTCCGCCAGTTTTACCTGCGAGTTTTGCGACTCAGCAGGCTTGTTAGCGGCTACTATTGCTGCGTAGGCTCGTTTCGGGGTCGACGAACCTACACACATCGTTGTCTCTACCTGTGTCGAGGCAGGGACGGCCACGGCACGCGTTGCAACGCATGCATTCTCGGCAGTTGGTGACGCATTCGAGCTCGCCGACTCGAAAATGCAGATGGAGGCGTTTTGTGCCCCGCGACGCGTGTTCACATTTGCGGCGTCGGTAGGTGACCTACTTGCAGAAATTGCGTTGCGCAAGAGCACTACTTCTGCCTGTAGATCACTGATGGTGTTGTTGGACACCTCCAGCTTATGCTGCATCTCGGCCTGACTTTGCTTCAGGAATGTAATATCCTTCAGCAGCCTGGTGACGTCAACGTGATCGAACGTGACGGGAGGCAGCTTGTGCAGATCCTTCGCCACGAATTCAGGCACGTGGTCCGGGTCGGTCTCCTTCATCAGCGTTATGATGTCCTGGAGACTCTTCTCTGTACCGTCCCTTCGGCGAGACGGTATCTGGCTGACTTTGCCGAGCGTCGTGAACAGCAGCAACTTGGCACTGCTAATCTCTTCCTCCTTATACGATGATCTCGTCCATGTAGTCAATGGCATGTTTGATGAATGCCAATACTTCGTTGGCTATGAGAGTTTGGGAACTCATAGCGGAAAACGGGCAGCGGCTATAGCCGCGCCATTCGCGAATATAATATTCGTACTGTGCAGCGCAAACGCGACCGAACTCGACCGCGCAACGCAGCGCACTGCTTTGGCCTACGGCTTCGCCCAGCCTATGTGGATGTCGAAAAATAACAAAATAATATTCCCCCCTACCTCTACCGGGATTACAATACCCTATGGGTTATATAAACTTTCTGTGTGCCGAAAACCTACAATGATTCTAAAAAATGTATAGGTCTGATGCCAAATATATACTTTTTTGAATTTTTGTCCGTTTGTCTGGCTGTATGTTCCGAATTGACGCAAAAACTACTGAACGGATTTGGGTGAAACTTGGCACACAGGTGGTTTATAACCTAGAGTAACACAAAGGCCTACACCTCGTAGCAAATACTTTTTCAAAAATATTCAGTGTACAGTTGTGATTTCGTTACTATTTTATTATAATGTGTAGATGTTTCTATTTACTGTGAAGAAAGCCACCGGGATCGGGCCCAAATCTCACATAGATCAACTGTAGATCTCTCTTGTTATAAAGAAAAACCCTACGGGGTAGCCAATGCTGTACAGGGTTAATTTTGTTTTTACTTATCTTCAGAAAAAGATGGTAATTTTTGGCTCAGTCTGACTTCTTATGTTCTGATATTACAAAAATATATTGTTATTTGCGTATTTATTAGATTTTATGTTGCGTTTAATGGTTTTGCAATTTGCATTTTTTCGGATACCTACCTACTCTAGTTACATGTTCCAACTTGCATTCGTCATTCAGGTGTATTGTTGAGTCATTATTGTGTATTGTTGTTGATTGTTGAGTCATCGTTATTGTGCTTTTAATCAGTGCTTTCCACTACTGCCTGACGAATTTACTGTAGGTACTGTATCGATCTTTTCACTAAGCACGAACACGCTTTTTCTAAATCTCTGTAAAGTAAAATTTGATTTTTCTTCTTCATGCCAAGGCATTATGAGGTAAGTTTCTGTTGGTACGCAAATAGTTTTATCAACAGTAACTGATATGTCTATATAGCTTGTGTAAAACAGTATGTACGCCACTGTTACGAACGTACCTACTAAAACACAGTGTGAAAGTGCCTACCTAGTTTCAGAACATTCAAATATCAAATATGAAAGCCTTATTGTTTTCTCCTATGCAGTAGGTACCTATCCAAAAAGAAACCAACCCTAGATTATTACGAACGCTTTAAAAAGTCGGGGTGCACACTGCACAGCGTTGCGTTGCTTAAAGTTTTATTTTCGAAATATACAATTCTTGTTAGACGTTTGAAACGGGCACGTTTGTAATACTGGGCGGGCGCCGCGCGCCGGGCGGAGTGGCGCGGTGCGGCGCGGCGCGGCGCGTCGGGCGCTACTCTCTCCGACCATGTCTCGTCTCCTCTCCCGGGAATTCATATCGTGTGTGAACTTTTTCGAATCTTCTTTGTTTCTTTGTAGAACCATAACTCAAAGTCGGAAAAGTACCAACACTCAACACTGTTACAACACTAGGGCTATTCATAACTTACATTAATAACTACAGCTGCTCTCATTGCTTTCTAAACTTAAAATGACTGAAGTAATTAATATGTATTTCAATCTGAAATTAGTTCTGAAAATGTAAGTCCAGATTCAGATTTAACCCGTATTTAAGTTTTATTACAGCCAAATTAAATTAGCTCCAATTTATCCATTTGCAATAGTATTTCTGAAACGGGTATAAGACCCACTACGCGTGGCACATGAAGTAAATTAGTTTGTTTACTTTGTTTACCTACTTTATTTCTTTTTTAAATGTGCACATTATATTCAGCGTTCTTGGTAAATTAATCCAGTTTAACCCTTTAATGAATGCAATTTACGAATTCTGTACCTGTAGTACGTGACCTAAATATTAATTTAGCGCATTATAATCCAGTTCCAAAGGCGTGAAACGTCAAAAACAGTGAACAACAAATAGATGTGCGAAGTGGAAGGCGCAACCCTAGGGCTTAAAACGTTACGTGACCTGAGTACGGCGGACATTATAACCAGTTTAAGTCCCAACTCAAAGTTCCATTCAGAATCGCAATTAGCCGCATCCGAATTGTGAAAACGTCAGGAAAGGCAACACTTTCAATTATAAATTAAAGCTCGTAAGCTAGTCAATGTAAAATTTGAATATTCATTTGTGATTTCGACGAGCCTAAAAGAGGGTTATACGAGTGAAATTTGTCAATTTATTGGCTGGTGGGAACTTCTGTTTAATTTTCGTCGCTCGCCATACAATTGGTATTGATGCGCTGTTTACGAAATTAATTTTTGTTGATAGATAATATTCCTCAAGTCGTGTAAAACCTTTTATAAATTAATTTAATTTGGAATATTTAATAAGGCGATACCTATATTTAGGTGTGTAGTTGTTTTAATGTCCAGACCGTATTTCGGCCACGGCGGCCAATCCTTCGGCGCGGGAGGTATTATAGTGCACAAGTGTGCGCGCAGACACAGGTGCACTCCCTCTTCCCTCACTCTCATAGTCCGATGGGACGGCAATCCAACACGACCGAAGAGAGATCAGGCGCAGGACCAACGGCTGAACGTGCTTTCCGAGGCACGGGAGTATCACATCGCCGACTTCCAAACTCCGGGCTGTTACTAAGAAATTCCTAATGGAAAAACTCAATAACATTTTGCCCGACCCGGGAATTGAACCTAGGACACGCTCAGCAGTCGTGCTTGCGACCACGAGACCAACGGCAAACGTGGTACACACACAGACATACACTCATACACTTTCAGCGACTTAAGCGTGATCCGTTTTCAGTTGAATAAGAAACATGAGCTGTCGCGGAGGAAGCTTCATTCAAAAAAGTACATTCGCGTTATTGCATGCGCAGAGACGATTTGTAAAGATAACGCAGAATGTCTGATGAGCAGATTACATTCAATGATTCGCCTTCAAGCGTTCTTTTTGAGTTAATACGAATATAGACGTAAAGTTGTTCAGATTTAGTTGAATAATTTATAAGGATAATAGAAAGAAATGATCAGATTACCCTAAGTTGATTCGAATTTAGAATTGCTAATACATTTTTTTTTTGTATTTAAATGTATGTGTTACTGAGGAAACGTTGCTGTACCTTCCTTAGAGCTATGTATTTCATAATTCATGTAGGTATCTATAACTTGAGCATCGATATAATAATATTAGAAAATGGTACTTACAATAGGCTAATATTGGGTTAGGATTTCAAAGTTTTGCTCGCAACATCATCTCATTCAGCATTATCTAGACACGCAAATTAATTTACCTGCACAATGAGCCAGTCTCAAAATAGAGTTTATGAGACACAAAACAATAACAGCCTGTCGATTCTGTAAAAATCTCACCGTGATAACTTAGGTGAAGTGAGTTTGTTTTTGCTAGGAATTGACACTATTGACAGCTCACTCCACGCTCACTTCACCTAAGTTTTCACGGTGAGTTTTTACAGAATAGCAGCGCTGTAAGGTAGTTGCGTAATACATCTAACAGTAGCAATTTGGATTTCATTTTGACAGTTCAACAACATTCATTGCGTTATTTACGTTGTTGAGCAAATAAATAAAAAATCCAACTTATGAAGCAATGGATTAGGAATAATCCTTCAAAATTATTCAAATTGTGATTGATAGTGTGTTACGTAATTAGGTTGCTGGGTAATCCTAAGCCCTAAGGGTGAGGCCACAACACTGCGTTGCGGCATCGTATCGCAAAAACGACGTCGCACAGTACAGTGTCGTACATACAATGCGTCGTAAATTTTTACGATGCGATGCCGCAACGCAGTGTTGTGGCCTCGCCCTTACTCGTGTCTTTCGGCTTTCCTCCCACTCTCACTTAAACATTCCTAAAATAATTTCGTGATTATTTCGGCGTTGAACTTAGGTACCTACATTACTAAACTGTAAACTAATTTATAGGTTCTAATTATAGAAGTATGAGGAACAGGGTGTCAATTGTAGGAAAATGACAGGATCAGAAAGAGGATTTTATTTCCGTGGAATTTATTTTAGGTGGACCATGGCCAATAGACATTTTTATTTGCATATTCCTCATCATTTAGGTGATCCACCGGCAAGAAAAAGTGCCCGTGGTCCACCCAGGTGAACTAAGCAGGTGGACCACGACTGAATCCCGGTAAAGTTCACTCTATAGAAAAGGGAGGATCCGCCGACCAGACGAGTGTTGCGTCTGGCCGATGATTCATGTCGGGTCGTTATATCTATGCTAGTTGCGCGGTAAACTCTACTTGCGAGATGCAGGATTTTGCGTGACGTCAGAATGACTCGTTGTTCGCAAGTGGCACTTTTGAATTGTCAAGAAGTCGGTCAGTCAGAAAATATGAAGCTAGTTGCCCATTGCAAAGCGTAGTAGGTACCTATGGGGACACTCTTTTATTAGTTAAATGTTGGATTTATAATAATTATAAGTGAGAACGATGTAAAAAAAAAAAACGACGGGTTGCACTCCGGGAGTGCCGGCAGAAGTGAAAACTTGAATATTAACGTTGTTTACTGTAACTGTAACGGTAACCGTAACCGTTAACGTAACCGTAACCGTAACCATAACCTTAACTGTAACTGTAACTGTCTGTCTCTGTCTCTGTCTGTCTGTCTGTCTGTCAGTCTGTAATTTGATCCTGTATACTTGTTTTCAATTTTCGCGTCAGGACACGTGACCCTGATCGTAAGATTCGTAAGATGACACGTGCTATAGATGGGCAATCCACCCGGGTTTACACCCGGTGCTTTGATAAACACCCAATTTTGTGGGTGTTTATTGGTGTTTACGGGTGTTTATCGGGTGTTTATCAAAAGCACCGGGTTTAAACCCGGTGGATTGCCCATCTATAGCACGTGTCATCTTACGAATCTTACGATCAGGGTCACGTGTCCTGACGCGAGTTTAACATTTTTTACCCATTACAAAAAAAGTATACAACGCCGCTAAAGAAGTTTTCACTTCAAAAAAGATGTACACGTTAAAAGCATCCAGAATACAGCAAATTGTTAAAAAATCAACAATCCAAAAATAAAATAATTAAACATAAGCCGGGGAAGCTAAGAAGTGATGAACTTATAATAAGCCTGCCTGCATAGTGTGCGTTTTAAACAAGACTTGAATTTTGTGTCATTCAGTGGAAGAATGTGGGGTGGTATTTTATTATAACACTAGCTTTTGCCCGCGGCTTCGCTCGCGTTAAGTATTATTAAAAAAAAACTAATACATTTATATCCTCCATCATCCCTTATTTTATCCCCATGGGATTGCATTTATCAAAATACTTTCTTAGGGGATGCCTACGTCATAGTAGAAGTCATGCATGCGAAGTCTCAGCCCGATCGGTTTAAAATTGACAAAGTTTCATACAAACTTTCATCCCCTATTTTATCCCCTTGGGGGTAGAATTTATCAAAATCCTTTCTTAGCGGATGCCTACGTCATAACATCTACCTGCATGCCAAATTTCAGCCCGATCCCTCCCGTGGTTTGGGCTGTGCGTTGATAGATCACTATGTCAGTCAGTCACCTTTGAGTTTTATATATTTAGATTTTAAACAGTACCCCATGAAATATGAGTCTAGCCAGTCTGAAACCTGGTTGAACTAATAGGTTCCTATTTCTAGTAGGTATGTAAAGACGCCAGCACATCAAGCTACCCGAAACTGTCAAATTTTCCCAATCAACTTTAAACCTTAAGTTTTAGGGATAAAGTTGAAAATCTATTAAAGAAATTTGACAGATTGTAGTAACTTGATGTGCTGGCGTCTGTACTATAAGTAATTATGTCTTTCACCACTTTTACTAAAAAGATCTAAATTTTTCCTTACATACATGATGTTTTCGTAGATATATTGACAAGGCACCGTCATGATGTTAATATCCTTAAGAGCGTTTACGCCGAACGGCATTTCATACAAACTTTCAAGCCCTTATTTTTCGAAATGAATGAACCGATTTTAATAAAACTTCATACCCATAAGCAGGATACTAAGGTCTAAAAAGTTAGTAGAAAACATTATCAAAATGTCTTATTTAAAAAAAGATAACTGGAGATCTCTGTTTCTATGGAAAATTTAAAATCCGTCTAATTTGGCTGTGACACTATTTTTTGAAAATGTTTTCTACTGACGTTTTAGACCTTTGTATCCTGCTTATACATATGAAGTTTCATTAAAATCGGTTCATTCATTTCGAAAAATAAGGGCTTGAAAGTTTGTATGAAATGCCGTTCGGCGTAAACGCTCTTAAACAGTTCCCTTAGAGAATCGCGCCTGCCGAGATATGGTTCTAATGGCTGTTTTTTGCAGAATAAAAATAGATTCGATGTCTGCAGCTCGTCCCCAAAGTAAAATACCGTAAGACACGATACTATGAAAGTAACTAAAATAGACTAGCCTCGCGGTATCTACATCAGTAAATTGACAGATTTTTCTGACAGCATAAGCTGCTGAACTCATCCGTCCTGCAAGAAATGTTAAATGAGGACCCCATTTTCCAGCCGGATTGTCCGAAAGGGTTAACGCTGGCCCCGAACATAAAGGGCTAAGGAAGGAACGGGTGGGTTTTAGTCAGTAAGAGTCTGACACTCCCTTCCGCTCCACCCAGAGCGGGAGGAGTCATTTGATGATTTCCCAACCGCAAAAAAAAAAACGACCCCATTTTAGCCTTGAGTCGAGCGTGATCCATAGCAAAACAGTTTTATCGACGAATTCTAGTTTCTCTTGATTCGATATTATCTCACAATCACTACCCTTGACATTTGGCAAAGAAAATCTTATTCACTTAGTTTTTTTTTTTCATTTAATACTAAATTATTAGCTGTGAACCAATTTTTGACCTGCAATAAGGCGTTATTTACGTCGTCCTCATGTGTTATAACTAAATACCTAAGTACTTATCTGCAGAAATATTTTATTAGAATTGGAGAAGGAGAAGGCAATCGTTCTGCTGCTGCGCCGTTCAAGCCCTTAAGATAATAATAACTAGTAATACTCAAAGGCAATTTCTGGATATCTACACATACACATACCCAGCCTATAACGTTCCCACTGCTGGGCACAGGCCTCCTCTCTGTGGGAGTGTCGACGCGGGTCCAGTGCGGGTTGACAGATGTGACACGTCTTCGCATTTTTTGGATAGGTATCTATACCTCGGTAAAATCAGAGAAATTAATTGTTTAGCAAACTGACTAAAAACATAAATGGTAGATAGGTACGTATATTCAAATCTCAAATTTTATTCTTCGTTATTTGTATGAAATAACTCTAAAGCCAAGCGCACCAGCCGCAACGTGCCCATACAAAAAAGTTCGGCGTGGCCTGCCCCAGTTGACGCAGGGTGTTAATTTGCTTAATACGAAATTTCTCTGGCTGCACTTTCAGCTACTCGTACATTTAGTTAAAATCTTCCGCGCCTTGTAGGCAAAGAAAAACAACGAGCGAGAAAAAGCTAAAGGTAGCTACTAAATAAGCGATTCAAGGTAGGGATATTATTCAAATCCAACTCATAACAGTTGTTGCAAGCGCGCCTGTCGAGCACCAAAAGGTCAGTATTTCCCGATAAAATAAAGTCTATTTGAGCTTTTCTATTTTGATCTGTTCCAGTTTACTTTACAAATTCGCCTACAACGTTAGAGTTATTAATAAAAATATGAATTTTATGACTCCTATTTCCGTTGGACGTTATTTTATGCCAATTCAACGCTGAATCCGGTATTCCGAATAATCTATTACAAAAAAGGTTTAGAATATTAAATTATAACAGTTATTGCAAAATTCATAGATGTGTGACGAATACACAGTTTTCAATTTTATTTTATGTTCGATATTCCTTTTTTACGATTGAAACGATTTTGCTTACTCTGGAGAGCAACTGTTTTAGGGTTCGATGGCATAAGTTCCCTAAGGGAACCTATTCGACGTACTCTGTTGTCTCTGTGTTCGTTTGTTTTGCAAATACACGATGTATCTCAAGAGGAGAATCATCGGAAACAAGACGTTGCGGGCCTCAATGCCCGTCGATTTAACGCTAACCTGGTAGCCCCATTGTATCGAAGGTACCAACTGGGATCGGTGGCCCGAAAAATTTAAAGTTTTTGTTTTTTTGTCTTGGATGTTCATTTTAACTCACTTCCGGCTTTAGCATCCTTTTTTTTTGGGTGTGAAACATCAAGTGACGCCTCCCGCTCTGGATGGAACGGAAGAGAGTGTCAGACTCTTACTGACTAAAACCCACCCGTGTTTCTTCCTTAGCCCTTTATGTTCCGAGCCAGCGGTAACCCTTTCGGACAATCCGGCTGACCCGGACAATCCCGCTGACCGGCTTTAGCACCCTTGAAAACGATGAAAAATATCTCTCTCTCTCTCTCTCTCTCTTATGTCTATGAAAGTCTCACGGAGGCGGCATAACGTTTGTTCGTTACGTGATGATAACTCCCAGTTTACTCCTACCGCAAGTCACGCTAAAGAACTTCGTTCTAATAGCAACGTAAAAGATTTAAACGGTACTTTCTTAACTTACAAAAGTATACATTACGTTTAAGTACCTACTAAGTAATACAATAATTTAAACATTATGAAAATAAGCGTGAGCTCAAACAATTCAGGCAATATTTATGTTTATTTATGCTTTGACCTTACTGATTTAAGAAATTTCTTATGGATGTTATAAAAAATATTCTGTTTATAATAATGTAAATAGATAGGTTCACTGAAGGTCGGCGGTAGCTTTACTTTTGTTTAGTGAATTCAGAATTTCAGTCAAGAATTCGTACAAGTCCTATTATTTTATTTTTACCGATTAATACCCGTCAAATCGTTGAAAAGTACTCCAAGCAAGTAGGATAATAAACTTGTTATAGCAGTGAGTATCTTGTTAAATATTCTCGTAAAAAGTGGAGGTTGTGTTGTAACATTTACTGGACCACCTCTTGTAAGCCACAATGATACCTTTTCCCTACTTGAATCAACCACAACTTAGGGGCGACGGTCAACGCAAGTACCAGCTTATTTACGGATTTTCTCACGTTCTTTGAACACCATAAACGGCCACAGTTCCCTTGCATAATAAATCCCCCACCTTCATCACTATAACGCCATTCTTTTAATTATCACTTTTAATGAACACTGAACGATATAAGGAGCGTTTACGCACGTAATCGTTTAAAGCCCCTTTATAGCCGTTTTGAGCGGTTGTGAGCTAGAGCGGGGCTTACCGAATGATGGATGCACTGGAGGATTACGGAGCGCTGTGTGGCGTTCAGATGACCGCCTGACCACCGCCACTAGTACATACTACTGCCGTGTTGTATTATGTAAACAAACATTTGCTTAATACTGCCACAACTAACAAATGATACAAGTTGCGAAATGGAGCGTATATAAATGATGTCGTTTCACTACCACGTTTTATTAGTTTGTGCCGGTTTTGGGAAGTTGATCCAATGTATGTTTTGTCACGTTCTTTTTCTTTAGGTACATCTGGTTTGAGATGTGTCTGGTCTGATATGTAGTGTCTGGTCGCTGTGCTGAAGTCTGAAATCTGAATAGGTACTTGAAATCTAGAAGACACCTAAGTAGCGACTATAGATAATTCTAAAGCAATGTAATTAACATTCACATGTTTGTGGAAATTTCCACAAATTGTATAATTATACAACATTATTTTTAGTATATGCGAAAGCCGAAACACGTGTCTAGTATTTTTATGTAAAGAATCTATGTACAAAATTTCAAAACTGTATCATGATAAATCACAAAGTTATTAAGTTATAAGCTTGTTAAGTTACCTGTTTGTCCGTATAAAAACATGCTCACCCGCGCCGCTCGCGCCGCGCTGTATTGCGCTCATTGATAACAGTACCTAGGTACTTAGCCGTTCGGCGCGGAGATTGGATAACCTACTTAGTGTCGCTCGTGTCCAACTTCTAACCTTTTTTAAATATTTTTGGGACAACATATAACATGGGGTAAAAATTATTGGAATCGATTCAGATACTTATTCTGAACAAACTGTATTCAGGTTTCGCATATACTAAAAAAAACGTTGTAAGTATATCTATGTCACTATCTGGAACTTACCCGATAGGTGATCATCCAGGAGGGGATCGAGGTGGGGGGGTGGAGGGGGGTTTAGGGGTTCAGACCGGAATAACTCCCGAGAACATAGACTGTGTAACCGAACTACTATCAACCAATCACAAACTCGGCCACTCGGCCTATGTCTACTGCTGGACATAGGCCAACAACTATTTATAATTCACAGAAATACACCCTCGAACACACACACACATACACACACACTTCTAGTTACTGAAGTAGTAAGATACAGGATGGCAGGGACATCGACGCGCAACCTTTTCCATGGATTCAGTAGGTACATGGTTCTGAAGCCCCTGCGTTGAAATTTTTAGTCGTTTATTTAAAAAAAATATGCTGTTTCATACATTTTGACCGCGTAGGTATTGCACTTTCTATGAAACAGCTGTCTTTTTTTTTATAACTGGTGAAAAATTTCTACGATTGGGAGTCTATAATCATGTGTTGAAATCATGGTTACATTTTGCGCGTTGATGTCATACCAGCCTGAATTTCTACCCTTTATTTTATTTCTAAAAAGGTACATATAACAAGACAAACTTCGGTAATAATCCGGAAAAAGTTTAGGGTAAAGAAACGTTAACTTAATATTTGAAAGAAATCATATTTCACTGTTGATCTCTGAGGAGCTAGCGATCCAATCGGATAAACAAGTAGCCTATGTCCCTCTGCGCGAAGGCAACTTTCCCTGCAAAGTTTCATCGCCAGCCATTGGTCCTTCGAGACCGGATCGAGTAACAAATAAAACTACAATCAAATCTCATTCATAACATTACAAACGGAGATTGCAGAGTTCTCGCTTGTAAATTATTTTGTGTACGCTTTGGATTTCTTAAATGAGAATTATATTTAGGTCTTCGTTATTTAATCAGGGGAGGAACTGTCTCTTCGGTTTCGATAAAGAAAGAAATTTTCTAAGATGAGGTTCTGCCTAGCTTTTTCCCAACTATGTTGGGGTCGGCTTCCAGTCTAACTGGATATAGCTAAATACTAGTATTTTAAATGGAGCCAGTGCCTATCTGACCTCCATAACCCAGGTACTGATATCAGAAATTCTCTACAATATTCAAAAAAACGGCTTGCAAGATTATACAGAAACACAGAGAGTTAGTAACATATAGCAAAAACCACTGATCCAAAGGATTAAATGCGACTTCTTTTCTATTGCGCATTCAGACATTATAGTGAAGGTCAACCGTAAATGAGTTTACGCTTAAATGAGGAACTTCTATAAATAAAATGCATTTAAACGAGCTTAACTCTTGAAAATGTCTCTTAAAGGTCGTGTTGAATCTAGTAATTTTAAAGTTAGAAATAATGTTGGATCAAAATGTCAGCTGTGTAGGTATTTATTAAAATATAGGGTGTTGGGAATAATGCAATAACAGAGATCATAATGAGGGGGTATCACGGGAGAGGCAGAAAGTTTTGAAAGTGGTCAAGATTAAAGACAATATTCTATGAAAGAAATACCTGCCTATACATATAAGCATCTATTTTATTTTTGTAACATTTATATTCTCCAAAACTTGTTCGAATTATGGTAACAATGTTAAATTTCTATTGACAAAGACAAACTTTACTTTTACCATAGAAAATTGTAAACCTCTAGCTTACCTTTTACAAATCCACATATATCTAAATAAGAATAGAGCTTTCTATTAAAGTTAGTGTGAGAAGTTAATCCTCTTTACCAACAAGTGCTCATGAAAATAGATTCTTTCTTTATACCTAAATATAAACGAAGAATGGTACATAATATTGACGTGTGAAATCACAGGCGAGATAGCAAGCGTACCTATAACTAAGCTAATACCCGAGGACATAATGTTACTAATGGTAGGTACGGGATAACCGAGGGGACGATCATAATTTTGGGGAACAAAGCGTTGCCGTGAACGACGTGTTTTCAGCTTCACCGGAACAATGAGATAATGATTCGTGAGCTCGTAAAGTGTGCACTTGTAACTACAGAGTTGTCAAACTTCCTTCAGACGTGGATCGGAGGGTTTGATGAGGGCCCAATCTCTGTCTGCACGTACTTGGACGTGCCCACTAAAACACTACTTAACGTTAGGTATATTGAAACAATGAATTCAAAGACTCTAGTTAATGTGATTAATGTCGGCGAGTAACACTCGGTGACACCTACACACGCTATTTATTTAGGTATTTTCGTCTCCAACAACTCGTTACACCATTCAAGTTAATTAATATCATTCTAAATATGATGAAAATGTGTAGGTGTTTCAATTTGCCGGCAATGTAAATTACTTACCTGTTTTGAAACTCGTTATTTTCAAAAACATTTCTTAGTCTACGCCTTGTAATTTCAATAAGCCTGTGCAAACTATTAGGTTGTGGAAACGTTTCAGAAGAGAGTCTAATCATTTTTAGGGTTCCGTACCAAAGGGTAAAAATGCGACCCTATTACTAAGACTTCGCTGTCTGTCTGTCCGTCCGTCTGTCTGTCACCAGCCTGTATCTCAAGAACCGCGAAAGCTAGACAGTTGAAATTTTCACCAATTACGTACTTCTTTTGCCTCTATAACAACAAATACTAAAAACAAAATAAAATATTTTTTTAAGGGGGCTCCCATACAACAAACGCGAAATTTTCGCCCTTTTTTGCTCGATATCAATAATGGCAATAGGTAGGCACTTGAAATATTCACGCTCACGCGAATATGCTCAGTTGTATTTTTACATTAATAATAAATAATAAAATTAAAATAAAATAAATGTAAACGTGTTTTTTAGGGTTCCGTTGCCAAATGGCAAAAAACGGAACCCTTATAGATTCGTCATGTCTGTCTGTCTGTCTGTCTGTCTGTCTGTCTGTCTGTCTGTCTGTCTGTCTGTCCGTCTGTCTGTCTGTCCGTCCGTATGTCACAGCCACTTTTCTCCGAAAGTATAAGGACTATACTGTTGAAACTTGGTAAGTAGATGTATTCTGTGAACCGCATTAAGATTTTCACACAAAAATAGAAAAAAAACAATACATTTTGGGGTTCCCCATACTTAGAACAGAAACTAAAAAAATTTTTTTTTGTCAAACCCATAGGTACGTGTGAGGTATCTATGGATAGGTCTTCAAAAATGATATTGAGGTTTCTAATATCATTTTTTTCTAAACTGAATAGTTTGCGCGAGAGACACTTCCAAAGTGGTAAAATGTGTGTCCCCCCCCCCTGTAACTTCTAAAATAAGAGAATGATAAAACTAAAAAAAATATATGATGTACAATACTATGTAAACTTCCACCGAAAATTGGTTTGAACGAGATCTAGTAAGTAGTTTTTTTTTAATACGTCATAAATCGTAAACCGCAATTTACCTTTTATTCAACCAACTCAAATATAAAAAAATATAAAAAAAACATTTAATTTCATAAACATAAACCTTATGCATAAACCCGGATGTTACGGAACCCTCGGTGAGCGAGTCCGACTCGCTCTTGCCCGGTTTTTGTCGTTTTATCGGCGTTTTTGCCGTGTGGTACGGAACCCTTCGTGTGGCCAGTTTTTATTTCATACATTTCCAAGTTTTATGTCGACAATGGAACGTATATAATAACCTAAAGGTATAGAAAGGCTTGACATGCTTTAGTTTAGATTGCGACGAACATGTCTGGTGAATGATAGGCACTTTAATCAACGTGCTTCTACGAATAACGTTCGTGATGTCCTCGGCATGTTGTCATAAATCGTCGGCGCGGCCGCGAGCAATGGTACGTCGCGACAAATTGTGAGAAAAATAAATTTCGGGATATCAAGCAAAGCTCTTGTTAAAAGAAGAAAGGTGGCAGCTGGACAAACAGATTGCTGGAGGCACCGTCCGGGTGCCCTCCCTGACAAACGAGCTTACTCCCGACACCAGAATCTTTTTTGGCAAAACGCGAGTGTGGCTGAGACATCTCTACTACAAACCCGCAGCTGTTTGAGTGTCGAAATTAAAAATACATCGACATAGGAAAGTTTCAGAAAAACAAATAACGCCAATAAAAGCAGCTTTACCTAAATAAAGCAAAATGTCTAAATTGTGTTCTGGTTTTATTTCTAACCGATTATACTAAAAAGCTTACAATTCTAAGTTACGAGCCTTTTGATGGTTGTGGAATGGTCGCCATAAAAATAATTACGACGCTAGCTATGATTAGATAATTTAATTACTTACCGCTTTCATTGTGGAGATGATAATAAATTGAAGACCATAGGTTTATGATACACAACAGACTGAATGCTCTGAAGATATGAAACAATCACAATGAGTTTATCGCCTGAGAATTAACTATCCGTTTATAGAGGTATGTATTTCTCAAGAATCATGTGTGTTGGTTTTATAAGACCACATTTCAAAGACAGTAAAGCTTTTCAAGCTCTAATAAAATAATTCTCATGCTCCAAAGATCTTTCATATGTACCTACCTAAAGGAGGATGGGCGTTATGAAAGCATGCATACCTACCTGCCAAAGTAAAAACAGTAAAAAAAACTATAAATGGAATTATTGCCAGTAATTGCAACAATACACACTATAAATCACTATCTGAACCATTTTGAAGGATATTGCTAATCCATTGCTTCATTATGTTCGAAAATGTGTCTGCTTAACAACGTAAATAACGCAATGAATGTTGTTGAACTGAATCTGAAAATCATTTTGAATGAAAATTATTTTGAATGAAAATCATTTTGAATGAAAGGAAATTCCACTGTTAGTGTCTTACGTAATTACCCCGCAGTTCTGCAATAAGAGTTGTGGCATTCTAATAGATAAAGTTATATTAAAATGATTTTATTTCTCTATCCGTTGATAAGACCATTCGATTCATTTGCGTCGTTGATCGTTTTAAAATTATTTCGGCAACGACACTATCACTAGAGCTGAAAACAGTTAAAAATGCATTTAACTTGGTTCAAAGATATTTTATGCCGACAATAAAAGTTTATGGGTCGTCCATTGCATTCTCATCAAGGTTTCATCTTTGAATATAATGTTTGAAATAGGTAGATACTTAAAACTATTATTTTTCACTTAAAACTCCTATACTTATTATTGAAAAAACGAATAAAATTATTATATCTGTTAAAAGCAATAGTTCAATTCCAAAATAATTTGAATTGAAGGAAAACTAACAAGCGGTTTAATTAATTTATTACTTATATATATGTAATACAAGGTATAATATAATAATGAACAAATAACGCGTAACAATAAATCCATCGCATGATATCAATACTAGTATGAGTACTTAGCTAGCCTTACAGTCAGATATCATGTATCTAAAAGAAAACTTCACCTTTTCCTATTTATTATAATGTATGGATAAATGTCATTTTCCAAGGTGAAGAAGGTCATAGGGTCTATTTCGGTGTGAGTCACGCGTGGCCCGCGTCAGCTGTTGGCGATCGCTAAGCCTTAATATTTCTCATATGAGTTCCTTTCCCCTCTGTAAAAAATGCCAAGGCCGAACCCACTTATTTATAGAATGTTCCGTATAATCGACGTAAACATGCTGAAACTGATATTAAATATTCAGGCAGCCTTTTAGGACGGCCGGTTGACGGTCACCATTGATACCGATTAGGGAATAAACTCACGGGGCTATAATTGCCCGCATGCGGTTATGGTTGTGCGGCTTAATATCAAAGTTTAGTAGATATTTTGGTTGATGTCACGAGATATTTTTGAACTCACGAGGTGATATAATGTTATATGATATAATGGTGAAAAAAGTATAATTTGTACAATTTGAGAACAATCAAAAATAGAACGGTGCCCGCATTCGGTTTAAAACAGAGCGCAACAGTAGATGTTTGCTGCGGGATAAAACAACACCGTAAAAACACATTTTTAAATTCACAATAACCGTGGGTCCACAGCGAGGGCGGTTTATTATGCTTAGATATTTGCATTATTACCTTGATTAAAAGTTAGGCAGTTATGATACTTAGGAACTTTCTCAAGATATAAACAAACTTTAACTGCGAAGGTATGATCGATTCTGTTGTATTTCAGAATGAGAGCAAACAATTGAAGACAAATATTTTTAATTTCTTATTCTTTTTTTCATCTCGATGTACTTCACTTACTTTATACACAGAATAGACACTAAGCCGAATGTCAATCATTTGGATCCTTGAGAAAAAGAAAGGCATTATATCACTGTGCTTTTTGTAGGTATTTCCAATTGGCCTAGTTTTCTTTTGGCTCTGTATATAAGGAACATAAGAATTTACATCTGATAATTTTAGGTATTACATCCATAGTAATATTATAAATGCGAAAGTGTGTCTGTCTATCTGTCTGTTACCTCTCGCTGAACCGATTTATATATGAAATTTGATATACCTAGAGATAGTTTGAGTCCCGGGAAAGGACATATCATAGTTTTTATCCCGGTATTCCCATGGAATTGACAGTTATGCGGGTGAAACCGCGGGGCGCTGCTAGTATACCTACCTATATTTTACAATATTTAACACAACTTACACTAGATGACTATCTATACAAAAAATACAAAAGGTCACACGCGTCGAAGTATACTTAGACATAAGAATTGAATTATATTTCTGTTTAAAAATTTTACAGCATAGCAACCAGGGGGCCTAAAAAGGCCACTTTGGAGAATCATAAAAGGATAACATTATGAATCATAATAAGGCGAAGACAGTCCGTGTTTTTCTTATTTTCGCTGCTTTACGTAGGTATAATCAAAGAGATTGGATTTGGATTGGATTGATTGGTATTTTAGCACAGACAAAAAAAATAACTGAAAAATGCTTCACCAATCGGATTTGATTCGATTAACTTAACAGTTAACTGTCCAATATGTTATCCTTTTATGATTCTGCCAAAGTGGCATTTTTGGGCCCCCAGATGTAGTGCCCTTTCTGTCTACGTTTGTATGTAGCGAATATTAATAAGGGCTGTCAAAACTGAAGTTTGTTCCCCTTGAAAGAAGCTTAAGTACGATTTTGTTAAATTATTAAAAGGCGTGATTGAAACAGCGCCTGCCTTATCTCAGGGCAGTGGAGTAGCAATGTCTTAGTATTGAGTGTCCGATCCCGATTTAGAAACTAAGGAATCCTATCTTCACGCTATTAAAGAAAATCTAGTCTTTCTGTGCGGTGGCTAAGGGCCATTACTAGACTGTAGCTGGACTGTTACCGCAAAAATAATCGTCACGAACAAATAAGGGCCCCCGCATACAAGTGCGACGCGATACTGGTAGGTACGAAGTTGTCATTGAAATTGTAAATTCCACGAAGTTGCCCTAGAATTTGTGTCACGTGTCTACTAGTGTCGCGTCGCCTCACGCAGGCTCCTTTTAGAAAATAAAAGCGACGTAATCCTCAAATAGAAACGTATACGACAGTCAACGACCTATGCCTACAATATCTGATTATTTCTTTTACCGACACTTACTCCAGTTCTTGTGAATTTTTCTACCTATGTTTCACACGAATAGCTGGAATATTAAAGGTCACATAATATTTCCAATGATTACGGAACTCCAAAGTCGGGCCCGTACCTTTATATCGGCTGGTGTTTCCGAAAGCAGTCGCACACAATTTTACTTTGAACATCTCTTTGTGTAGTTGATCGTTGGTAAATAAGTATATTTTATATTGTTACATAACCAGCCTATTTTATACTGTTCAAAGAGCTATTGCAGTAATTCAAGCCATGAAAAACGTTGTCAGATTGGGAAAATATTTTCGCTGTTTTGTTGCACATATGTAATGCCTTCCTCGTTGGTCTAGCGGTCGCAAGCGCTACTGCTGAGCGTGAGGTCCTGGGTTCGATTCCCAGGTCGGGAAAAGTGGTATTAGGCTTCAAAGCAAAGTGTTATCAGTAGCAGCCCGGAGTCTGGATGTGTGCCCTGTTGACAGACTTAAACATAACTGGCGAAATATGGGTGTACGTACTATTGGTACACCTCTGCCTAATCCTCCGGGGAAACAAGGCGTGATAGAATGATTTCATATCGTGTACATTCATTACATAACATAACATCATTAATTACATAACATAACACTTAAGTTATGTTATGTAATGAATGTACACGAGATGAAATCATTCAAATAAATATCGTTAAAGACGACACAAAAATGTAACTCTTTAGTCCAACACGATGTTACCAACTCTGCTGAGTTTCTACCACAGCTGGTTATATTAGAAGCCGACCTCTACATCCAAGAGAAAGGCTTAGCTGATAAAAAGACGACAAACCGCCGCAGCTGGTGCTAAATTTAAATACGTTCACAGTAAGAGAATATTTTTTAAATCACGTTTTACGTTTTCGAAAGCATTGCGAAGGACACTGGTAAAGTTTCCAACACAAGTACGTGGTAACGAAAGTTTAAAAGGAAACGTAATATTTTCTTGTTTTTGTAAAGAAGTCTTAAGATTGTTGAGCCCATTCCACAGAAGTTTTTGGAACACTAAGGAATAATAAGGAGTCATAAACAAACATTATGCTGTATAGAGTCGTAAATAATATAATAAGTACCTACTCGTTTATAAAATGAACTTCTAACCAGTCTTAACAAACTGTTGTCCTTTGAGGAGTGTTTTTATTAGGTTATGATGTTGTTGTTTAGACGTAGCAGTCATACGAACGGATAGGTGGGAAAAATATCTTTATTTTTTATTGGAAACGAGGTTGAATGAGGTGATTGGGGTGAGAAAGGTGAATCAAATGATATCCGATTTTGTACCAACACTTCAGCAATACTTTAACAAACGTACCAGTAAAGAGGTTTTATTTCGAGATCCGCTAAAATAAGTAGGTGTAGAATCAGATTAGTTGTGGGAAACTTTGGTCTTCGCTTCGAAAAGGCTTTAATAAAAGTGAATAAAAAGCTTGACAGAGGGGTATAGTTTACTTATTTTAGATTGATGTACCTAGTTAAATCTTTAGAAAAATCAGCTAACTATAGGGACTTACAATTACGACGACGTAAAGTTCTATAAAATAATATATAATAAATTAATTCAGCAATCCCGTTCCAATTATCATTTCGCAGAGATAAAAAGGGTTCACGACAGATATCCGAACATCGTGAACGGCACGTAGCGCTTTGGCCACTAAAACATTAAAAAGAACATAAAGTTGGTACAGCTATCTCAACAAACTAACGTTAGGGAATCTCTCGTAGTGGGGTCAGGTATTGTGAAAAAACCAGGGGCGATATCACAACAAACCCGAGGTGCTCGGCGCGCGCGTTGTTACGGCGACGTGACCCGAATGCCCACGCCCCGATGTTCAGGGATACTTCACAAATGTTTCCGTTACGATACGCGATCTTTTCCTTTACTGAATGCGTACTAAACACGTAAATAGCTATACGATCACCTTAACTTCGTCGTTTAGATGTATTTATATACGACTACAATCTAACAGGATCTAGTTTATTTTTATGAGAGTTTGACGTTATTATCGTGTCTGAGATATTGTTTTAATACCTTTGGAAGATATCAAAATGGAAACCACATTTAATGTGAATCACGTTGTGAGCTGTGTCGTATGTCTCCATTAATTTGAAAGAGTCGGTGTACCAATTCAGATATACTTAATATAATATTCGCTTGACCACATCTAATGTTCAAGTAACATTACCGTCTAATTAAAATGTCTAGTGGTTACTCTGATCGTATAATTTTAATATTTACCGCGTCATTCTTTCGTCGCTACATTAAGAAACACGGAATTCGTTTTAGTGGCCCTCGATATCGTTTGGAACAGTTCCCCACGGCGGCCGTGGCAGGCTCAAGGTGATTAGCTAATTAACCCGACGACGTCACGTGATTGATATCTGTAAAATTGATTACAGAAATATTTTGAATAGTATCTTTCAAAACATTTCAGCTAGGGCTATGAAAGCTGGGATTTAGGGACAAAATTGCTTAGGTTAAATTAATCTTGTTTTATTAAATACGTCACACAAATTAATATGATATAAGTACATAGGAACGACAAATATTAATAAGCATTTACTGTCATAGCTCTACAAAACATACTTACAATCCAACATCATACCACACGTTTTAAAAAAATCCATACTGTGACCCAAAATCCTTTGTATTTTACAAGATGCACTACTCAAAAACTTATGCCAAATCCATAAGGAGTGAAGTGTGCAAGACTTTTTTCAGGCGGCGTGCACCAGAGCGATTCGTCGAGTTGAATGCATGTTCAACAACCGAACAGAACACTAAAGTACCCATTGCAACTATGTACACTTAGGTCTATGTTTAACACAGCTTGCTCGTGTGATATAGCTTTGATCTAAGACAAACTGAGTATTGTACTACGTATATAGTTTCTTTAATAAACCACCTAAAAACGAGGGACGAAATAAAACATTATGACGTATCTCGAAGTAATGTCAGAGTCGCAAAAACAGGCCAAGAAACAAATGAACACCTTAAATTCCAGTGAACAGGGGGTCTTAAAAGGCCACTTTGGCAGAATCATAAAAGGATAACATAATGGACAAGTTACCATTGGTGAAGCATTTTTCAGTTATTTTTTTTTATCTGTGCTAAAATACCAATCAATCCAATCCAAATCTCTTTGATTATACCCTACGTACCTACTTAGTGCAACGAAAAAAGAAAAACACGGACTGTCTTCGCCATATTACCTTATTATTATCCTTTAAAAGGGCAACATTATGAATCATATTGGGCAGTTAACTGGAGGCCTAAAAAGGCTGCTTTGGCAGGATCATAAAAGGATAACATTATGAATCATAATATTGCGAAGACAGTCCGTGTTTTTCTTTTTTTCGCTGTGTATTCGCTCATATCCGGGCTCAATTTACCTGTTACAGTATTATTGACAGATGAGACATAATTAACGACATTAATGACGCCATAAATGTCAGCAGCCGTGCCGGACCCAGTTCATAATAATCCGCTTATAGGTCACGCAATACGAGAACGAATCCTCCGGCTCACTTGTAAGGGACACTTTTATTATAGCCCTTATATCAAGTGTGTTCGATAGAAGATCTTGTATTAATATTCTTTGGTATTACCCTTTTTATCTAGTATATCCCGACTTTATGGATTTTGTATGTGATGTGGTCGTAGCTTTATAGATATAAGTACCTTTCTATTCGTATCCATGCTTGATGTGTATCTATAACTATTTCTAGGAATACAACAAGCGATCAAGCTTGCAGTATTTATTGTTTGGTTTTATTTGCTAAAACAGACTATGAAAACATGTGTTCCCGGAAGGCCGCAAATAGTTGCTCCACAAAGTCCAAAGTCACTAAATAATGAATAAAGTTACAAGCTGTGTGTTAATACTTAGTAAGTAAACTCGGTTTCTTTAATTAAGGCAGAGAAGTCGATTACCTTTAAAATACAGCCATGAAACAGATACTTAGCTTTATTTAATAAATAATTTTCAACAGTATTTTATTTGATAAAGATCTGCTAACGAATAATACAATAAATAAATTAAACATTCACATCATGCATAAACAATTATGGGCCACAACAGCCCACATAAAAAGATCGAGTAACATAATTAAATAATAGTATTAATGTAGAATAATAATGTATTAAATAAATATATTAAAGCTCGTTAAATAAATACCACTGTAACATGGCACATCAAATGTTCGATATTTCGAAAAATATATTATGATTGTAACTAACATGTTACGTCTTGATGATTATTGTATTTTGGTTCATTATAGAAAACTAAAATATTATTAACTAGCTGCGCCACGCGGTTTTACCCGCGTAAATGTCGATCCCGTGGGAATATCGGGATAAACAGTAGCCTATATGTTAATCCAGGGTGTCAGCTACCTCCATACAAAATTTTATCAAAATTGGTCCAGCCGTTTGAGCGTGAAGAAGTAACAAACATATAAACACACACACACACACCCACACACACACTCACAAACTTTCGCCTTTATAATATTAGTGTGATAGTGTGATTGTCGGCGCTTAGGAACAATAAGCTTTAGGCGATACCTATACATGTAAGTATATAGTTTCGTTAAATCATATCGCGACCTGGGGGCCTAAAAAGGCCACTTTAGCAGAATCATAAAAGGATAACATAATGGACAGTTAACTGTTAAGTTAATCGTATACTGTTAAGTTAATCGTATCAAATCCCATAGGTGAAGCATTTTTCAGTTATTTTTTTTTGTCTGTGCTAAAATACCAATCAATCCAATCCCAATCTCTTTGATTGTACACATAAGTAGTGCAGCTAAAAAAAAAAACAGGGACTGTCTTCGCCATATTATAATTCATAATGTTATCCTTTTATGATTCTCCAAAGTGGCCTTTTTAGGCCCCCTGCTTATCTAGTTAAGATAATATATTTAAATAGGTAGGTACGTGTGAAAAATATGCCGAGGGCGGTATATTTTTCACATTTTAAACAGAAAGCAATGGAATAAAACATCCGATTGCTAACAAGTCTCACTTTAACGAAAGTTATCGAATAAATGCTGAAATAATTGGCGTTGGCGCTCATTTTCCATTGTACTCTGACACAGCAGCTCATCGGCGATACAATTCATGTGTATATGAATTTCCGTGAAATACAGTAAGGGATAAATGTTGTTTTACATAGAGATATGCCTTTATTCGGCCGCGTTGAATTAAATACCATCCCGGGAGTATTACGTGATGTTTCGAGATAAAATGGCTATGTCCTTCTCCTTGACCTGATATTTTACTTAAAATTAGGTAAGGACTTTATGATTATTGGTTCTTTTAAGTGTCATTGAATATAGTAGGCATGATCATTTTGTTTTATCATTTTATGTTCTAATATAGGTAATATCGAATTTAGATTTAGGTATATCAATTTCCCTCTATCGAAATCTGTACTTGAGCCTAGAAAAGAAGAAGGAATTTGTAATCATAATAAAAAAAAAATTGTAAGACTGTGCTAAGCACTTAATATAAAATAATTATTAAATTTCTCTCGATGCCTTATGGACGAGCATTACAGCAACAATACAAAGATCTTGGCCTTAATGAGGGATATAAAAGAAAATGCAATTTTTCTAGAAATATAAATAATAATTGACTCGCTTTAAACCGAGAAAGGAACAACTTCATATGTAGAGAAGAGAGTAGATTATTCCGTAGTGCAACTTTTTCTCAAGTATCATTATTTTTGCAGCTCTACAGATATTGGTCTGGTGTAGCAAAGATATTGCCTGTAGCTGTCACCGCCAGTAGTTTCAACTGGCTTATGTACTTGTGTCGTTTCCCCGCATTGTACACCCAGACCCAGCGCGGAATGTGTTTCTGCGCTGTATTATTCTTTTTTATTTACCCGACTGTTTTTTGTCTTCATGTTTATTAATATGTAGTGGACGTACTCGTAATGTAACTTGCGGTGATTTGGTTTAGGAACATTGCATTATGGACGTTTTTGTTTCTAAATAATGCATGTTTAGGATTCGGTGTAATATTCTTTGTCTAGTTATTTTGATGTCTATTGTCAACATAAGCTCCGTTTAAATTAAAAGCATTCTACTGTTTTGGTCAAATAATGGGACGCAAAATAATGTCATAGGATTTTAAAACTTACCCATGAGCTAATAAGACACAGATTTAGACCGAAGACTCCATAGGATGCATTAAGTAAAGAGTCTACTCATTGTCCTCCCCAGACGTGCATATATGCCGCACAGGCGCACGAGTGCATTGCACAAATTGCGAAATATAGATATACCTATGCACAATTAAGTCATGTAAGAGTGTATGTAGGAGTGCGGGAGTGAGTGTGTGTAAACACTCTTGGTAACCTAATTCTAGTTCGCCTTTGGAAAATAAAGCTTCAAACGAAACATAGTAGCGTTTATCCGACATATCGTTCGATTTAAAAGTAGAGGGATTCTAACAAGAAAAGTAGCTCATTTTCACTCGGCTAGAGATTCTAATTTCTAGGTCATCACTATGAACAGACTACAGGTCCTAGAAATGTAATGTTTTACAAAATATGTTGGTATAATTTCGCTTTTTTATTATGAATCAAAAGGTCTGCTTGTAAAACAACATATTTGTTGAATTTATGTTAATATAAGTGTCAATGTTTTCATATTTTAATTTAATTGTGTTACTTACTGAAAGCTTAGAGCCGACAAAGATTATTTAAATTTTCATTCTGAGCTCTCATGAGCCTTCTCAGATTGAGAATAAAAACAAACTTTTATAAACATAATCAGCCTGTTCCCACTGCTGGGACACAGGCCTCCTCTCTGTGAAAGGGAAACTTTTGTAAAAGAAATTGTATTCCTCGGAATGTTGGTAATATCACAAACATTCTAAGATTAGTGACGTAATACTTTAGCAGTTGTTGGGGACCTAGACAGTTCTATAGACTACTATCGTTTCCTTTTTGATATGAAGTATTAGGTACCGATATGTTATATGAAATTCTAGGACAAGATAAAAAACAAAAATAATATTCATGAATTCACCGTATTTTTCTGGAGTTCTGCTTATCCTCGACGGAAAAGGCGTTAAAAGCGTGATTTTTATTCATGCACATTCTAGAATCCTAATTTGTTACTATACGTTTTGGAGAAGAATAAAAACCATTGTCTTAGTTGTTAATAGGCGAAATCACACATATTCGCATTCAATTATAAATTCAGTTAATGTAATGAAAAATACGTCAAAAACAATACGTGCTCGTGGCCTCGTGGCTTCGTAAAAGTTTAAGCGTAATAAAAGCTTTTCAAGGTAAGCCATTTTCGTTTCACTGTGTTCACTATTGATGGTATAAAATGGGTTCTGTAAAATGGCAACCCGGTCATTGGAAACACCACACTATATAAAATTAAACTAGACAGGACTTGCCGTTTAGATTAATTTCACGGTAATTACAAAGAGGTAGGTACTGAAGAGCGTGCAAACGCTTGCTACAGATTTTCCCGCGGCGCGGCTTCCAGGTATATGAAGAGTTAGTTCCACAAATTCCCCCTACTAGTGATAGGCCACCGAGCGACGTGTCCGGTGAATCAACGAGAAGCGCTCCGCTCGGTCGGGCAAAAACGGAAAACCATTTTACGGTCCATTGTGAAAGAGGATTGGCAATTTCGTTCCGAGCTTACTCGACCATCGGCCGGACAAGTTTTACAACGTCTCTGATGTAACGCGAATGCTCTGACGAAACTCTCTAATACATGCGCATTGTTCCCGCTGAGTCAGCGCTTCATTTTCCCTATTTAATCTTAGAAAAGTTTAGCTGCCACTGACGCTTCGATTCATTACTAACCATTCCACCGGTATGGACCTATCAAGTTTTTTTATAACCTTTTCGTATCACAAGTCTGATAACGATCGCAGCTGCGTCTGCCTGCTCTAAACGGATTTTGTAAGTAATACAATGTAATAAAAGGACCTAAAAAGCATTGCACTTTTGTTGCACAAATTATCAACACGACGTATGTCCTCACACAACTGCGTATGCTGGCTACGCTGTCATAGCGGACTGCCGAACCCCTACATATTCGTAGCGGGCTACCCAACCGCTACGCAATCGTAGAAGGGTATCAATCTGCTACGGTCCTGCTAATGAACCACTCTTGCCACTCCTTACGTCTTAAAAAAAAAAGTCTTACGTCGTCTTTAAACTAAAAAAATATGTTTATTATACTTTTTTGTAGATTTTGTGGTGCCATTGATTGTAAAAAGAATACGGTACATTATGTTAAGAAAAATTAAAAAAAAAAAATATTTACGGCTTTGACTTAAAGTTCCATTATCTCTTTTTTATTTTACGTTTGGTACTTATCTAATAGCAAAGATTCAAAAACTGTTTTAAATAAATATCAAAGGCAGGTATAATAAAATAAAGGCCTATTAATTAGAACTCGGTAATTGTGATATTCAATGCTGTAAAAGTCGCTATCGGCGAATCTAATCCTAAACAAACGAAGCCTTTAATTTAGAGGATTAGTAAGGTTATACAATAATTAGATTGGAAATCGATATCTACTCCGTATGTACGTGAAACTTTTACCTACGCGAACCTATATAAAATGGCTTAGATAAATCCACATTCGGATTAAACAACGATGGATAAGGCGAGTCAGGTATAGTGAATAAAGAAAGTGTTTATAACAAATCTAAATATTTATCATAACGGTGAACATTAAAATATCAAATTGACAATAAAACATCATGAGGACACCGGCCATCTCTTAGAACCAAAAATTCGAAGACATCGCACTGTGCCCGTGTGGGGGATAACGACCCATTCCCTCTCATCGAAAGGAGGTCTGTGTCCCAGCAGTGGGAACATTGTAGGTTGATTTTAAACATTAACAATAAAATATTTGATAAGGAAAGTTTGAAAGAAAAAATATTTGATAAGGAAAGTTTGAAAGAAAAAATATTTGATAAGGAAAGTTTGAAAGAAAAAATTTAGCACTTTCTCACATGTTTTCCTACACGGCATAAAGGAATACTTAACGAAATCACGTCAGTGTGGTAAATTGCTTAATGAGCATGCCAAACGTGACAGGTGGCTCAACCTAACTCCGTTCTCAGGGCATTACCCATGAGAAGGAAATATCCTCAAAGCATTTTCCTCAATCGTTCAATTTGAACATGTTTCGTGTGGAGATATTTTAAAGTATATTGGTAGGTACTTGCTTCGAATCGACCTGACGCACTTCAAAACTGTAACTTTTAGCTTCTTGAACGTTTATTTAAAACTTTGCCTATACCATCAAAGGAAATAAAGAGCGTGGCACGGTTCCAACTACTTATTTTCAAACCGTTACAAAACTAAATTATGAAATATAATCTTAGGCAAAAGGCCGGCCCCAAACTTTGAATAATAAACAAATAACTACAACAACATTAAATAAAATATAACCTCAATTAGTCTAAACTGCAAAACTACTTCGCAACAAGGACTCATATTTGACGCCAAAACGTCCCCGCATTGTAATGGCAACCTCAAAGTTATCACGCAACTGCATTTATTAATGTAACAAATGGTCTGTTGACAATGGTACGTATTGGATGTTAAATTACTAAAACCCATATCAATTACACAAACCGAAGAGAATTATAATGCGGCCCAGCATGTTGGCGTCGAACCGCGAACAGCTCTCGTCTGGATAAACGGAGGCCTATTTGAAATTCCAATTAGAAAGTTTTCTCATTTACTTGAATCAGGGCGTAGAGTGGCGGAAGGGCAACAATCCGCGCTGATTAGTCCTGGTCTCCACCCTGCATCAGATTTAAAGGGTATGGGTTCACCGCATAAACTAATCCTTCATTGAGGACTACCTTATTTGAATTATTTTTGGGCCTAACCCTGCGGCTGTTCGCGGATTATTCGAACGTCGCAGTTAAAAACAAATTGATTCCAACAATTAACTTTTATTTCTACGAGTTTTGTGACTTTACTGTAGACCTACAACTATTGAAGCTCTCTAAATACACATTTTGTACTTGGTATTGGCAAAATTTAAGTCCTAAATAATTTTATGTTACGATACGACTGAAACTTCCAAATAAACCCACGGGAAATAAACGTTTGCACTGCATTGTTTTCTGTTTACGAGACTAGCTTATTTAATTAAATATTATCGGCTTTGTGTTGTTGAGTAAAAAAGGACTTTTTATTGACATCAGGTTTTATAATTTAGTGCACGGTAGGTATGTAGGTATAGTCATTATTTAATGTTGCTACCCTTCGTCGGTATGCGGTGAATATATTTCAGTTCGATGTATCTATTCCACGTATGGTAACAACACACAGGAAGTCAAATTTCCGGCGAATATCGCGCCTACTTCCAAAAATAATATTTCTCTTGATAGATGTGTCGCCGTCCGACCATCGACCACAAACAAGTTCAGAAATACGGATATTACTGATTCAATATTCTACGAAAAGTTATGTTGCCTTTCGATAACTTCCGAGTTTTCTATACTACTATCGATTCGGCGCGAGGCCAATTTATTCAAAAAGTATCAAGCGTGAACCGCCCAGACACGGAAGTTACCCAGTTGAAAATTGAATTTATCAAACTTTTCCGGGACAAACAGATAGGTACTTTATAGACTGTGAAATGCAATTTACTTTCAATTGCAATCAATCGGGTGAATTGAAGCTTGTAATGCTAAATGCCACAGTGAAACATGTTCACCAAGCGTGAGCAAGTACATGCAATCTCCCAGCACTGATTTATAGGTATGTACATACATTTTATGTAAATTGAATGCATAATATTGACCTTCAGGAGTTTAGTCTAGTATTTAACAAAATGGTAGTAGGTACCTAAGTAGTAAGGATATATCGCTTTCAGTACCAAGCGGTTCTTTTTATTCGTTTTACCGTTCCATAATGCTGTACTATCCTATTAATGTATCACAGTACTATTATTCCTATGAATGTATAAGTAGTTTATATTGTATTGGTAAGTATAGTTCGTCGCATGCGCACGAACAACCCCATGGAATTTTCACTGATGCTTAATACTTTTGCTAGCTTCTTAATAATCAGATAAATACCTAATTACCTGTGATAACTAAATATACCTTTAAATTAAAATAAATCAAATTAATTTTATTCAATAAAATGACCAATAATTTTTATTATGGCAAACCCCCCCTCTTTTGGGGGAGGCCTATGTCCAGCAGCGGACATCTTTCGGCCGAAATGATTTTTATTATATTAAAACCGATTTCCATCCAAATTATATAGGTACTCGCTAAATAAATATGGCCGCCCTTTATCTTTGTATTTCACGAAACTCAACCGTTCTCAAATAGGAATAAAATGATAAGGCTCGACGTTTGGAGTGGCCAGCCTTTCGCAAAACAGGGCCGACTTAATTAACATCGTGCCGTTTTAAGAATAGAACGTGCTCATAACATGCTGGCGTTCATGGAAGCTGTAAGGGTCAATACCGTCCCGTAGGCACTCGTGAATTTGGTATGACCACTAGACGTCACTCTATCCGTGGCGGCTATGATGTCTGTAATTAGTGCGTCGCATGGTGCGTGTCATATGTCGAGCCGGATCGAATTGCGTCCGTTTCAATTAAATTCCGACATGAGCGCGAACCGTGCGGCCGCCCGGCTGGCCGACTCGAGAGCTCTCATTGAACACGGTTAGGACGGTTGAATCGAATCAATTCGCGACCTACTATGCAGATTTTATTTATTTTACTATACGTAAAAAGGCATGCCGATAATTGGTGGAATTACTGATAGAATATGCCGCTTTTGTACGTTTTATTCAGCTTTATTCATTCGGTACAAAGTTGTATGGAAAAATAGGGCACAGCCAGAAGTTGGATAGCAGTAACGAAATTAATCCACATACGTTATAACAACCTTTTCATGTTTCCCTCACACAAAGAATCGTCTCGTCGCAAGTTGTATTGCTCACAATAAAATTGCAACGAACCGCAAAATACGTAGAGCGTAGCTCTATTTAATCAAGGACCATGTAATCAACACTTTCTGTGTCAAACATCACGTGACCTGGCATATCAAACGACACGTTCTAAATGCATGTTCACAGTTTCAATATTAAGTTTTGCTCTCAAATTTTCATTTGCAAGTTGGCAACTGTAACTATTGTCACCAGCGCCAACGAGGCGTCACGTCTGCGAGGACATAATATTAAGAAAATGGCCAGACCATCAGCAGACGATTACAAATGGCTGCGACACGAGGGCGATTAACCGAAGCACATTTTGCAGGGTCGGCTCGTCAATAACTTTTACCTGACGAGTTTTTTAGTTACGACAGCCATCTAAACTGGTACAAATGATGCTTGGGTAAAATTATTTTAGCATAATAGAACTCCTTTTTTCGGGATCGACACGTTGACGCCATTTGAGTTACTTGGACACGTATAACTTTATGTATGCTAATGTCTGTGTAGCACTTTTAATTAGTTACTGCTACTTTCAGCTTGCGTGTACGCTACTCACATTATTTTAGAGGTGGTTTTTAAAAGCGGCGCTAAACAAACGCAAGGAAAATAATAATTAGTGGCAGTGACAGCAATAGCAGTAGGTAACAACTTTACATTTTTTCACTGACGACTCAATTTATTCAGAATCCCAAACGAAGTCTCACTTCGTTGTTTGGGCCTTTGATAACTGTACGAGTGAAACCATTTGAATAAATGGTGGCCGATTCTCCAGCCTCAGTATAAAATATGGCCATTAATTCATTACACCCGAGCTAATTGCTTCGCTGCAATTAAATTATTCTAAATAGCTACCATTACTGATATTGTTCTACTGTATTAACACTTCAATATGCATTAGTAACAACATATCTTTGTAGTATATTTAACACAGACGGTTGCTACTATTTAACACTTTGTTTCTAAGGCTATACCGTAAAGATTAGGTAGGTATATATCATTAATCCCCGTAGTTTCGAATAAAGATAACCCTCAAAGTACGTAGTCATGTCCAAGCAGTAATTTATTTATTTTACAAGACTGGAAAGTGTCAAGCAAAAGTAAAGTTTGAAAAGAACAAAAGTTTTTTTAAATGATACCAACAATAAATTAAAAAGAAATTAGAATTATCTCGAGCAGAAACATATTTTTTCGCAGTTATCGCTTTCGAATGTCGGGGACGATTCCATTTGTCTTGTGCGCAAGTGTATTCCCTGTGGAGTTTTCAAAGCAAGTTTACTGGGCCCGTGATAAGATAGAATAAGCCCTTTGCGCTCGTATGTCATGACTTCTTCCTGCAGACGAAGGCCCAGGTTTAGTGAAAGTTGGACATATTTATTTCTGTTCAATAATGTCACTTATATCTCAGTACTTAATTGAATTGAAAGATAATGTTCCGTTGCAAAATTTTTATTACGTTCAATACTATTCTTACTTCTTTAATTTTACGAGGGAGAAAATGAGACGATGTAGATCCCAGAATTACCTTTATGGTCTATTTTCAGTGTCAACTAAATATCTAAAATTAAACCAGCGTCGTTGTACATATTTTACTTTGGGTTTTTATTCTAATACGAGATTAAATAATGCCGAAGTCATGAAAATGTGTTTATTCCTGGCTACAGATGTCATGAAAATTCAATATGCGGCCAAATAATTTCAACCCACCACTGAATCTCTCTATTCAGTTATTTCACCAGTCCTAACATGTTAGTTAATGAGTTTCATAGTGCGAATGTATTTCACTAAACGTTTGTCATTTCGTACCAAAATACACTTGTCATTTGTTACGTGAAGTCTAAAATTAAGCTCGACGGCCCTTCTCTGAGTGATGGCTATTCATTCAGATACCCTTTCAGCGAATTACTTAGATGGGATTCAACGGATGACAGTTTAATCGTGAGTAGATTCGAACAACAACAATAATTAGCCCGTAAACACGCACAAAGTGTCCTCATAAACTAAGCTACTATTCTTATTCCTTCTCTGTCCATTCTGTAAGATTGCGGAACTCACTTCCGCCTAGCATTCGTGATTTAATAGTAGATTGTTTGCCAAGGGAGCAAACAACTATTTTGAAGGTGAGAGTGTTTCTTTGAATCCAGAGCGGAGCGAAGGATCCTGGAGTGGAATCCCAAGCGCAGTGAGGGGTTCTAAAGTAGAATCCTGAGCGCAACGAGGGATTCAAAGTACGTCACTCGAGCTTAAAATAGTGTTCCGAGGTGACCACTACTTTTTATCACCCTTTATGAATAAATAAGTAAGTGCAACGTATGAATAAGAATAGTACGTTTATTTAATTACATACAATTACTTGAGGAAAACAACCTACTCATTTTTCATAAAACTAAGTAAAATTCCAATTTGAGTAAACAATTACAAACGAAGGCAGAATGCTTTTCGCGCGTTTTTATATTTTCACAAACTTTTTTTAAATTGGCTCGTGCGTTTTACTTTATCATACAGCCTGTTACTTGTTCATACAATGTTCGTGATTTATCTCTTTGGTGATTGGAACTTTTACTACTTAATAATATCCACATTCCAAATTCAAATTACTTTTAGTCCCTAGGGATTAAACAGCTATTTAAGTCCTTGTTTACGAAGAATACATTATAGCTCTTTTTGAATAGATGTGATAAAAAAACTATTTCTCTATTTAAATGTTGATTAAAAGAGCATTAACTTTCCTCTATACTGCGAGTATTTATGTATATACTACCTGACCCGACAGACATTGCCCTGTTTTTGATTCGAAAGACACGTGACGCCAACTATAATCATAATAACGTTATTGTCGAAACAAAAAAAAAAATTTCTCGCAAACTACAAAATATCGCAGAACATACATCGGGGGGTATTAGTGTCCCCTGACCAGAGACCTTCGCTGGTACAGGTTTCCTGGGACACCCTGTATATGTATATACAGGATGAATTTTTCAAGTGGGCGTAGATAGTCAAATTCGAAACTATGAGGAATTGAGAAAAGTACTCAAAGGAGTCTCGTGCTCGATTTTGATGAAAACTAAAACTGCATCATTCGATTTTTAAAAAATCAATATTTCTAGCCAGGAATCGAACCCGTTGATTTTGATTTAAAAAAACACAAACTGTATTATTACACCATTCGATAGTGTCCGTAATAAGGATCAAATTCTGGGAAGTGATGACATACGGCAAACTTAAGGAAAATGTTGGATTTTAATAAAGTGCTTCTTATTTTACAGTATTCATACCTACATTACCTGTTCCTTGTTCACACAATATTTTTATTAACACACCCGCAGCGCAGTCACCTTCAAAACATTATGTTCTAGATTAAAAATTTTATTACGATCTTTGGAAAATATTCTAAATGGAATCAAAAATATGGTAATGCTGAATGCAGTACAATCCTTGAGACGTCGAATCCAGCTATGTATTAAAAACAATTGTTATCATTTTGAACAATTAATCAGATGGTTTAATATCAGAAGAAGAAAAGAGTATTTTGTAAAAAAATTAACTCTTTTCTTTAGTTTGCCGTACTTGTAAATAATACAGTGTGTGTTTTTTTTAATCAACAGGTTCGATTCCTGGCTAGAAATATTGTTTTTTTTTAATACAATGATGCAGTTTTAGTTTTAATCAAAATCGAGCCTAAGACTCCTTTGAGTACTTTTCGCTATTCCTCAAAGTTTCGAATTTGGCCATCCACGCCCACTTGGAAAATTCAACTGTATACTTTGATTATAATAATGTCACGCGTCAAATGGGTCGTGTGACTGATTAGTTAATAAACAGATGAACAAACTTTAATTAGATTTTTAAACAAATTCACATCTATCATTTTTGTGCAGCTGCGAAGCTACAGTCTAGCAAATAAATAGCACACACATACCCGAAATCATATTTTGCTATAAAAGTTGGCTATGAACATTGGCCTCCAACTCATAACGGCGCTCCTTTTCACGTTGAGGTTATAAAGAAGGCGGGCCGGAACAGCTGATGTTAAAGTGATTTGTGAATGAGAACGCTGAGAGAACAAACAAGAGACCTGGGTAAGGTCTAGTTAGAGGCCAAACGACACACTTGTAATAAGTCACCAATCTACTTGAAAGTACTTTTCTTAAAAATTGTAATTAGGTAATAGAAGTGTGACAAAAAACCAAAGACCAAATCAAAAAGAGAAGCACCGCAATACAAGGTCACATTCAAATAACTGGAAACGATAAATAGGTTGATCAATATGACTGTATGACTGTCCGTTCTTCAAGCAATGTATGCGTTTATGTGTGAACTACCGTAGTTTAAGCACATTTTGTCTGAAACAATAAATTAATTGATAAAATATTTATGAACTCGTTTAAGATTACCGCTATTTCAATTAAGTGGGTACTCTTTGTTGAATTTATTAAGGTAGTAAGGTATTGAAATGTATTCACGTTGCCAAAATATGTAAATGAGATGTAAAAAAAAAACTGTCGCTGGAACCAAAAACTCTCCAAATTGTGGATAAAAAATACTAATCTTAATTAATTTACAAGAGGTAAGGCTTTCTGGTAGGCTGGCAAAACGCAAGAATGAAAAAGATTTCTCGCTGTAATAAATTGGATAACTTTAAAAAAGTACCTTTGATTCAGATTGAATCTCGATGGTTTTCAAGAAGGCGCAAGTTCTTCTAGTACTAATAAATTACATTGAGGAGTTGCCCCGGCCAAAGGTCTTATAAAACTAGATTCCCATGGAAAAGTGGGATCTATATTTAAAGAAGGGCTTGTACCTTAGTAAAACATAACTCTCAGCTAGCTGCGTCAAGGATATTTCGGGTAATAAATCAACCCACTTTCAGGATTCTGCCTTGCGCGCGATAATGCGATCCTTGTCATCGTATCTTATTACCTGTTGAACACGGATACGATTTTATTACTTAAGAAAATGAATGTATATTTGAACAACATTCCAGATGAAAATATTATCATAAAATATTTTAGCTCAGATCTGACTCGGAATGGAGTGGCCATAAAATGTCCTTTATGGCAAGAGAATCAACATTATTGTCGCGGTCCTCAGAACATTATGCAAACAAATTGGTACATTTACTACAACATCATATATGAGGTAAATATGTTCGATACGTCAACAAAACATATACATACTACATTATACATTCATTTGCGTAGACGTGACACAAATAGCCCAAAACGTTTGGAGCTAGAATGGTGACCTCGGTGGCAGACAACCCATTTAATGTAGTCCTTCGTAGCGCTTAAGGTGGCTTATTGGTGGATGTCGGAACCCACAAATAAGCTCTTGTTATAGGTATACGTAGAGACCATCCGACCATAACCCCGCTTACCTCAAAATAAATAAAACATTCGTTATTAAAATTGATCACCAACGAACACAGGCGGATGGTTGAACTGTCCGTATCAATAAATATTTCGACTGTGCATATCACGATTAACAAAGGTTTTCGCACGTTTTATTAACATATCGGTGGAAAACAGAGAGCTTTTGCCATTATTCGTCGATTATTCAGTTTGTCCATTATATTTTTTTCTAAAATAACAAAAGTTTTGGATATCTATACTAATAATAAAGCTTGAAGAGTTTGTTTGTTTGAACGCGCTGATCTCTGGAAACACCAGTCGCATCGAAAAAAATATTTTCGCATTAGGTAGCCCAATTCTTGAAAAAGGTAAATAGGCTATTTAACATCACGCTACGGGCCTTAAGAACCAAGAAAAAAGAAAAAAGTCAGAAAGAACGAAAGAAAAGAACGAAGAAGCGAAAATAAAGTAACGCGGGCGCTGCGATGCGACGCGGTGGGTCCAAGGAACAAGAAATTTCACGCGGACGAAGTCGCGGGCAGACGCTAGTTTATAAATATGTAAGACGTCACAAGAATGTTCAGCCCATATAAAGAAAATGGAGCGGGGTAAATCCCCGGGTCATGATGGCCTCAGCATCGAGCACCTGAGATATGCGGGGGACACTTGCCGCGTGTATTCGCTTTGTTTTTTAACATGGGCGTTACACACGGATACTTACTGGATGACCTAGTATACAATGGTAGTGCCTATTGTGAAAAATAAAAAAAGTGATCAAAAAACTAAAAAAAAAGTTGGAAGCGGGCGGGACCCATTCCATTTTTATATTTTCAAACTCAAATGGGTCCCCCTGCTTCCAACTTTTATTTCATTTAAAATGAGCTAGTTTTTATTAGCTTTCAGTTTGTTTTAATTTAAGTTTTTTACCGCAGTCGGGTTTTTTAGTTTTTTTGATCACTTTTTTTTTATTTCCAGCTTTTTAGTTGACAAATATGAAAGATTTCGCCGACAGTTTAGTTATTCCAAAGAGTTTTGGTCTATATACTTTTGTAATCACCTTTTAAAACCTTTCATTTTGATATCCCACTGGATGGTATTAGAAGAAAAATAAATTTCGAACTCCACATTATTGCACCCCAAATGTGACACTCGCGCTACAAAGACAAATCGACAGACGTATAATTTATCCAAATCCGTTTATTCGTTTAGGATTTACGAGGGAACAAAGATACGGACATACACACATACATACTTACATACAAGTCAAACACATAACGCTATTTTTGGGCTTCACCGCAGTCGGGTGAAAATAAAACCGGGGATGTCTCTGACTTTTCCAATTACAGACCCATTTCTCTGGCCACTGTCATAGCAAAAGTTATGGACAGTCTGCTTGACAAGCAATTAGCTAATCACCTCGAACTCCATGATGCCCAGTTCGGTTTTAGGCCTGGGCTGTCAACCGAGAGTGCAACCATGTGCCTCAAGCAGACTGTTCAATACTACACAGAGATGAAGACTCCTATTTTTGCTTCTTTTCCGGATCTGTCAAGGGCATTCGATCTCATATGCTACGATGTTTTGTGGCGTAAACTAGAATGTGAGACTACGTTACCACCTGAAATAGTGTCAATATCCAAGTACTGGTATAGTCAAAGCAATAGCGTGAAGTGGATTGGTTCGCACTCGGTCGTGTATCGGTTAGAGTGCGGGGTGAGGCAGGGGGGCTCAGCTCATCAACCTGTACATGAACCAGCTGAGCCTTGAGCTCAGCAGCACCAAGGTCGGTGTCAAGGTGTCATATTGACGAGGTGAGCATTAATAACATTAGTTATGCTGACGATATGAGCCCTTCTATCGGTGCTCTCAGGCGACTGATCGGTATATGCAAACATTATGCGGTGTCTCATGGGCTCAAGTATAACGTCATAATGAACTAATGATTTTTAAAGCAGTCAGTGCGACATATTCGTGTATTCCACATATCGCACTGTGTGTAGAACCCCTGCGAAGAGTGCACAAGTTTAAGTATCTGAGCCACTGGGTCACTGAAGATTTAAAAGACAATTGTGGCATTGCAAAGGAACATACTTCGCTGATTGTCCGTTGTAACATGCTGGCCCGCAGGTTTGCGCGATGTACGAAGCCAGGTAAAGTAACGCTTTTCAAAGCTTACTATCAGTCCTTTTACACGTGCAGCCTGTGGATCAACTTCACTCAGCGGGCATAGCGACTTACGCGTTCAATATAGTAATGCAGAGTACTGCTGCGGCTGCCGTGGCGTTGTAGTGCATCAAGGATGTTTGCGAATAATAATAATATTAATGGTTTTGCCGCCATTTTTGGAATAGACGTGCGTCCCTGATGATGGGTGTTCGCGGATGCACCAACAGTATTCTCAGTGTGCTCGCAGATCGGTGGGATTGCCCGATGTTGCGAAGGTGGATGCAGCTCCACGCTGAATTTTAATTGTTTAACTGTGTCTGTAACCTACTACCACTAGAAGTTAAGTAAAATTGTTACTAACCCGATAGACTCCCGTCTGAAATAAAAGTTTCTATTCTATTGTATAAGTACCAAATCGTGGAATTTTTGCGTCTATTGAGTGAATATCTTAGAAATACGCCAGTGTTATTTAATAGTAATAAATACCTACACAATGTTAGTAATTTCATAAGTTTTTTTTTTGAGCCTAAGTTGTCCCACTGCTGCTGCAAAGGCCTCCCCTAAGTCCTTCCTAGAACTCTTTGCCCGCGCCACCTCGAACCAGCTCTGCTTAAGTTACACTATTTTAGATTTTACACTGTACGAGTTTAGCCATGATGTCGTCTTCCTGCTCTTGTTCATGAAACTTGGGCTCCTCGGCCTTTCTCTCCAGTTTACATAATAATACCAGTATTTCATTTTCTATTCAAGTTCTCTTTCTATTTATGTAACCTAGATACAGTCAGTTTTTAAAACCATTTCCTCTGTTTGACATCGATTGACCCGATAAAATAATTTCACTACGATCATTAAAATATTAACAAAATGATAAGCTTCCAATAAGCTATTTTCCGAGGTAATAAACATTTTTGTTACATCCCGCTGACCACGCTTGCGGCAACGGACAAAAGTTAGTTATCTATCTATATTTATTTATTTATTTTTTATTATAATAAATAAATATTATTAATAATATAGCTGAAGATTTCCTTTGTTTATTTGGACGCGCTAATCTCTGGAACTACCAGTCAGATTCGAACAATTCTCATTTGCATTTGACAGCCCTATTCTTGAGGAAGGCTATTAGGCTAGGACTCTAAGGAGCCGAGGAAAAAGGAGAAAAACACGCGAAAACGAAGTAATAGCGTGGGCAGGCGATGCGATGTGATGGGATGAGTCAGAGAACAAGAAATTTTACGCTACAAACTCGCGGGTGGAAAATAGTTTAACTATAAAAGTATGCTCCTAGGGTCAAATCACACCGAGATGGCAGCGAAGCGGCGAGCAGTTTCAGTGTCATATAATTTTAAACTTTATCTTCATTACTATAATACATAGTATCACTTGAGAAACTTGAGTCGTCGGAGTGCTCGCGGCGCCGCGGGCGGCCGCGTGACCTTTCAAGTTTCTCAAGCGATACTATGTGTTATAGTAATGACGATAAAGTTTAAAATTATATGACACCGAAACTGCTCGCCGCTTCGCTGCCATCTCGGTGTGATTTGAGCCCTACGTTGTTTTAATCAATAAAATAAACAAAATTAAGTGCCCGGCCCTGTTATTACACACCGTTCACACATTTTTTTCTTTAATTATTAATGAGTTTTCAATTGGAAACTTCAAAGTGCCGTAAATACAGCAATTTGTTTCTAGAAAATATGAATTTAAGTTGCAAGTGAGAAATGTTTCATACGAGCCGAGGTGACACTCGCACCTGCGATCGCGACCAACTTTTAACATCCAATTTCATAGAAATATACATAAACTTATAAAGTATTCAGAATTAATTTATATTATACCTCAGAGACACGTGTATAAAATTTAAAATAGTTGAATATGAATCTAGGTCTACTTCAGCTTAATTTTTGATCTCACTTTCATCATTGTGGGCTAGAATTTTGAAGAAACACACACATTTTGTCTTGGTAATTAAAAGGTTGCTTAGAATTTATAAAATTATGAAAATACAATTTTTTATGCTAGTCTCAAACTTAGGTAGGCACCTATCGTACGACAGCCTGTAGCCCTTAATAGATAATAAAGTATAATATATCTTTAAATCATATATAAAAGAAAGTAGTGTTAGTTACACTATTTATAACTCAAGAACGGCGGAACCGATTTGGCTAAAAATTGGTGGGGAGGTAGCTTAAAATCAGGAGACGGACAAGGATACTTTTATCTTTTTTTTTTGGAATAGGGTAGAAGTAGTGTAGGAGTAGGTTAGGAGTAGGTTAGGAGAAGGGTAGGAGTAGGGTAGGAGTAGGGTAGGATTAGGTTAGGAGTAGGGTAGGAGTAGGGTAGGAGTAATGTAGGAGTAGTGTAGGAGTAGGGTAGGAATAGGGTAGGGTATGGGGTAGGACACCACGCGATCGAAGTAGCGCCGGGCAACTAGAAATAATTTATATGGGAAAACAACGTCTGCCGGGTCAGCTAGTATATATACAATGTGTTGATTTGCATCCTCGTCAAAGTTCAGGAGGTTGACATAAAATACATAAATAATGAATTGAAGTACGTTATGGGGCAATAACTAGTAAGCGCTGCTTTTTTTTTGTTGTTGAAATTTAACAGTATTTCAGAATTACACCCTTAATTCAATACAAATAAAACAGAATCACCCGACTACGCACACAGCGACAATGCATGCAGCTGTTTTTCCCCGAAATGGTAGCCGCGCCGTCGCGCCGCGTAGCAATGACCCGACCGGTAGCAATAATTTTACCTAATTTTATTTCGAAAATCACCTACATTATTATCACAAATTTCGCTTGATAATTAACTCATTTTTGAGCATCATTGGAATACGGAAATCTTACTAATGACAGTAATACTAGTGCGCCAAAGAAAAGTTCACTGACCTGTTATCAGATGATTAAATGATTTTGTTTTTATTTGTGGATTAAATTGGTTGATTTGAAACTTTCCTTCCTACATAACGGGCTTAGGGCCGGCAATAATACCTACCTTAGTTAGTGTACCGATCTACTAAGTCTAAAAATGATGTTTTCTACGTTTGATGAAATGGAAAGGCGTGCTAGTTAAGTATAAGTACGTGGTGTACTTACTTTCAACTCTTAGGTAAACACTCGTCCATCCACAGGATGTTGGCGTCTTGGTGTTCCAGGAACCAGCGACCAAAATGTAACCCGCACAGCATTATCACCTGGGTGAATGTCTTGTGCCCGATCGGGATACATTTCCACGAATATCCGGATGGCTCCACGTAGGCTGTCTCCACTGATGGCGACCATCTCCACCAACTCGGCATTTGAGTAATTGTCCGTCATCACACTTTGTAACTACGTCTCGATGTACGGAAATTCGCAAAGCGCACTGGCGAACACTTCGGCGAGTTCAATCACACTGTCGGCGCCGGCGCCGGCGGGGAAAAGGGGCGTGGCTAGGAGCGGCGCGGGAGAGTGTGATTGGAGGATGGGATTGATTACCTACGAATTTATCGAATGAGAATTGCATGAATGGTTTGCATTTGTGTGTGTGTGAAGCGCGGTTATAGGGCTAGTAACAGACGGGCCGCGTTTAAATACGGCTGGTTCACACTTACGGATTTCCTTAAATAAGAAAATAAAATAAAAAAATACCTACTCATTTTATTGTTGATTTGGGTCGAGAATCATTAGCATAATTACGTCCTTGAATTTGACTAGGATGCAAATCAACACATTGTATATATAATTATATTACCCAAATATAAAGCTTTGAATATCAGAATGGTTACTAGTTATTTAATATGTGTAATACTTATGAATATGGTATGTAAGGAAAGGATTTTTATAAAATAAAGCACAGAAAGACAAGACCAGACATTTATTTCAATTTAGGCTTGTCGTTAATCAGAGAGCTAGTCGTCCGTTCCAAATCTAGGTCATCATGGAGAAGAAGGACAAGAAACTCCATGGAAACAGTATTAAAGTATTCTATCAACAAATTTCTTATATTTCTTATATTGCCATAAATTAGTTATCGTTATTTTAAAAGCAATTAATTAAATTAGAATAACATCAATATAATAACAATAGCAATCAAACATAGTAAAACAGCAAACATTTCAAAATAGTACCTATTACCTAATCATAAGAAACGGGAAGATCTAGTAACCGAAATACTGACTACAGCCTGTCTATTAATGACAACATAATAAAATCAGACTCACAAGTCGCCGAGGCATTTGAAAATTTCGTTTCAAATATTCCCGTTTCAACTACTAAATCACTAAACTCATCACCTTCTGTTGCTGAGTCTTTGCTTAAGGAAAATGTTAATGGTTGCGATTCGGAATTTAATTTTGAATATATTACCTGTAGAGATATAATTAAAACCTTTCACACTTTAAATGTAAAAAAGACTGCAGATATGTAGGCTAATTCTGTAGAAGTAGCTAAGTCTATTATTGACATTGTGGCACCTACTCTAGCTCTTATCTTTAATAGTTGTATTGACAATGGGGAGTTTCCTGACCTTATGAAAAATAGTAAAATAATACCTTTGTTTAAATCAGGTAGTACATCAGACCCCACAAATTATAGACCTATTTCTGTACTACCTACCTTTAGTAAAATTTTTGAGAAATTAATTTTAGACCAAATGCAAAGATTTTTTAATAAACATAAATTATTACATAGCAAACAGTTCGGTTTTACAAGGGGTCGTTCAACTACTGATGCCGGTGTTGAACTTTTAGGACATATTTATAATGCATGGGAAGATAAATGCGATGCCTTGGGCATCTTTTGTGATTTGTCCAAGGCATTCGATTGCGTTCTTCACGAAACGTTAATCAGGAAACTCCGCCACTACGGGATCCGAAACACTGCTCTGGATCTTCTTACTTCATACTTGAGTAAAAGGATTCAGAGCGTTGACGTTAATGGAAAAAGATCACCCGGATCTATAGTAACAATGGGAGTCCCACAGGGCTCAATTCTTGGTCCTTTCTTGTTTCTTATTTATATTAATGACTTGCCGTACCTCATAAAGGATAATCATGATATAGTGTTGTTTGCAGATGACACTTCTCTTTTGTTTAAACTTAAACGTCAGCAGTTGGTTACTGACGATGTAAATAGCGCGATCTCGAAAGTAGTCCACTGGTTCAATGTTAATAATTTGCTTTTAAACGAGAAAAAAACCAAATGCATTAAGTTTACGCTACCCCACGTTAGGCGGGTGTAAACTAATGTGTTGATAAAGGGCGAGGAATTGAATCCTGAAGACAACACAGTATTCTTGGGCATAACTTTGAATGCTAAGCTTCAGTGGGGTCCACATATAGATAAATTGTCAAAAAAGCTAAGTTCCGCAGCATATGCTATTAGAAAAATTCGTAATTTAACTGATATAGAGACTGCCCGTTTAGTGTACTTTAGCTATTTTCATAGTGTAATGTCGTACGGTATTCTATTGTGGGGAAATGCCGCCGAAATTCAGACTATCTTTGTTTTACAGAAGCGAGCTGTTCGATCAATTTATAAATTAAGTCCGAGACACTCTCTCAGAGACAAATTTAAAGAGATTAATGTAATGACTGTGCCTTCTCAGTATATTTATGAAAATCTTTTATATGCCCATAAAAACATAAAATTGTTTACAGTGATATCCATAATATAAATACTAGAAATAAACACAAATTTGTTGTACCTACAACAAGGCTCAAAAAAATAGGTGGCTCGTTCAGATGCCAATGTATACGCTTTTATAATAAGCTACCAAGCCACGTTCAAGATCTAAGCCTCAATAAATTCAAATCATTCATTAAACGTAAGTTGTGCCAGAAAGCCTTTTATACCGTTAAAGATTATATTGAGGACAAAAAGGCTTGGGATTGAGCTGCTTCAAATTTCTGCATTTTGAATGACTTTTTTTTTATATACACATTGACATTAATGATTTTTTTATAAACAATGACATTTGCTTACTTTGTAAAGTATTATATACAATATATTTTTTGTTACATTGTGATTTGTGAATGTGAAGACGATGTGGGTCATTTTATAAATTTTTTATGTTTTATTTTTCTCTCTGTTCTATTACTTGTTTTTTTTTTTCTCTCATGGTCTGCCAGTTTGAGTAATTTATGTGGCCTACCCAAATGTCCTTTCTTTGGTATTGTTCGTCGAATCGTTGAGCTCCTTAAGTCTTGAGTTGAGCTGCACGATTTCTGACAAATGCGTGCACTGACTGGACAGGTCCTCTCAATCTGTGTGGTTCTTTCCCCAAAAGACCATCTCAGACATCGATCTACATGGTCTTCATATAACCTGACCAAGATTATGTCTGGACTTTAAAAGAGACTGTGACCTCTGAGTTTGTTTCGGCCTTTCTTCTCAGAGTAGTCAGATAGGAAACGCCGACCTCATCTAGTTTTAAAAAAACATGATTGACGTGTAAAAGTGTTTGTACAAACCTACTTACAAAAATAAAATCATTTATCATAATATAATAATAACAAGAAAAAATAACTTAACTTTTACCTGTAAGCCGGAGCTCCGTTCTGTTCAATGTTTCGAACAGGAATGGACTCTGCCACTCGGAACTCCCCCCTCCTATAGTCGTGAATAAAAAACTTTGACGTTTCTACCTACCCTCATTCAAAATATCAACGACATATAAGATGGATATCCGTTTGGAATATTTTCTATGTTTCGCTACGTTATTCCTTAATATTTGAGCTAGTCTACTTTTACAGACATACTGAAATGATGAAAGAATTATTGAATAATGTAAATTAGGTATTAGATACTTGTTACAAGTTTCAGGTTATGCAAAACATTACTATCAAGTTTTTAACAGTAAAGAATACTTTTGATAACAATAACAATACCTATGACTAGCATAATCTATTACCCTCATAATATTCTATAGGTAAGTAAGATGAATGTCAAACATGTTTTCAAGCTAATCTTAAAAAGATCTTATATTGGTAGGTACGCTGTACTTGTAAAATCTATTAAAGAAATTTGACAGATTGTAGTAGTACAATCTGTCAAATTTCTTTAATAGATTTTCCTATATCGAAAACTTGACAGCTTCGGGTAGCTTGATGTGCTGGCTTTTGTACCTCATGTGTTCGGTACCTAAAAGCTTTTAATAATAGGCAGAAGGTAATATCATAAAGATTTAAGGCTCCTGCAGACAAGCGCGACGCGATTCTAGTAGAAAAATATCTATGAAAACTTCAAGGAAGTTGTTCTACCAAAATCGCGTTGCACCGTCGCGTCGCGCCTGTCTGCCTTTAAAGTCAATATTCTCTTCTTACCATGTTTTGCTGACACAAAAATGTATATATCAGGACATCACGACTCTTCGTAACAAAAGTTAAAAGCCACATATAGTGTTCAATCCATCCGTCGGTTCATGTACCTAGCATGAACCTAAAAGAAAATTTATGTGCCGATTAAGACCCTTTGAAGGGCGGACGACCGCAAACGCGCTGCGCCGTCATTTGGGAAACCGTTAGTTTTCCAGAATTAAATATAATTCCTCACTATTTTGAACCTATATCAAAGATGCCTACAAACTAGACGAAAGATTTTATCATCGTTGAAATCAATTTATTAGTTTGCAGTGTTTTATTATAAAACTCTCCGAGCGCCGCTGCGTCGTTCACAATGTTATTAAAACGCAAATACACCACTTGTAACTGATGTTTGACATGCATGTGTACACGAACGTTATAATTTGAACGAGAGGTCACCATTTCAGTGCTATATCCAACGTTTAGTTCTAATAGAAATGTAATCAAATAAGTATTGGCACACAGTTTGACATAACATTAATTGAGATGTGGGCCTGGGTTACTAATGTCATATATTACTCCTAGTATCGAAGATATGTAACTTCATAAATCGAAAGCTAGCGTGTACGCGTGTTTCACTCAAGAAAATAATAAATTACTTTTCACCAAGTCTGTGTACGACGCTATCACAAATCTCCGTTAGCGTACAGTAAGTTAAATTGAATGTCTAAGCTCGCAATCGAGGATTCAGCAAATACCAGTATCTATTGGAAGCGACCGGAGTCTTTAAGAAAATCCCGTAGCTTCACTCGTCTGCCGTGATTCCAGCTAGGTCCGCCACTGAGAGGATATTTTTAAAATAGATTTATAACTTTTTAAAGTGTTTCATAAGATAACAACAATACATAAGCCCGACGCTAGCGTTTAGTTAATTAAAAACGATACAATAAAAGAAGTCGGTTTTTACGATACATTATATTTTAATTGCCAATTATGGTATATTAAGGTTATTATTGGGAAATAAAATACAATTAGAGGCAGATGCTCGCCGGCTCGCACGCACGCAATACGCAGCATGATACGAAAACGAACATAGAGACTATAAATTATGAAGCGAGCCGCGAGCTGACCGCGGGAACTAGCCCGCAAATGTTTAGAGGTCGCACTGCACGAGACGGCCCACTAGATTCGTTACTTTTGCAGGACAAAAGTAAATGAGAATTGCCCTTAATTGGAATTGTAAATGAGTCTTGCGGCGCTTTCTTGTCGGTTGAACGCCCGTTTCGCCATCACAGTAGAATAAACTGTGATGATTTCATTTAAATTAATTCTCAGCGCGAGAGGGCCGCGGACGAGATGTCTAAATTGAGACATCTCTGGATCGTTTGTACAGACTTCTTGCTCGTTTAAGACGTCTCGTGTCCTAAAATCTAAGGGACCGCGTCGTTAAGGTTTCTTTTTTTAAAAACAAGAATTTCCTTTTTAAAAAGTAAATTACCCCTTTTAGAAGAACATTAAAAAACCTAAGAACAGGAATTACTTGTCTTTGTCCACTAAAGGGTAGGATATATTTAGTTGTTACAAAATCAACGGTTTGATTGACAAACAAAAATGAGAGCTTGGCATGAAATAAGTTAATTGATGCAAATTTTATGTGATCGTAATAGGTATTTTCTTAGACAAAGCATGTTTGGGATCTTGAAGGTTAACTACTTTATGCACTTGATTATTTATTCAGGACACTGTTTTACAATTCTAAACTATTTAATTTCACTAAAATATGTGAGAGAACTCTGAAGAGATGTCGGCACTCTGTTCATCGTGAAGTTAGAAGGGCTGAGCCAACCATCAAGAAAGAAAATCGAAGAAAATATTACGATCACATTCAATTTTCTTCATTTATTTAAAAATTATCTATACATATTATCTGTGTGTGTTACAGATAATTTTTTTTTTCGTGGAATAAAATTGACGTCTGACAGACTTTGTATGGAAGAACTGTCAAAAATTCAAAATTAATCCTTGCATAAAATTATCTGGCGTTGGAAAAATCAGCCCTAAGTAGGTTATATCCGAATCTTACGATAAGTCATGCGACACGACATTTGGATAACATTTTCAAAACACCGTAAAAAAGTAAATTGTCACTCGATCGTCAATTTATTTTGTACGATGTTACGAAAATGAGAAACGACGGGTGCGACCGATATTATCACAACGTTGATTTGGAATTTATTGGCATAGAATTCGTAACTGGAGCGTCAATACTGGCTCCAGTGGGGTGCACCTGTGCCTTCACCTTCGTCAAGCATTGACGCGGGTTGCGAACATTAGTCACAAGTGTGTAAGACATGTATGCACGCCGGGAACGGAGGAAAGTAGCCACACATTCATAGCGAAAAATGTATAAAAACATACAGGCATGTGTTGCTAAGCGTAACCTAAATAAATTCATGATTAAATAACAAGTTATAGCGTTTTTTGTGAGGCACGGAGGGGACGTACCTTCCTCGGTGAGTACGTAAACGTTTTCGTTCCGGTAATCAAACGAAGGCTATCTATTACCTATTGCCCATGACAATGATAATCGTTAAAGGTAGTCAAATTTGGGGGAGGCCTATATCCAGCAGTGGACGCCTTTCGGCTGAAATGATGAGTCAAAATTCGGTAACCGGTATCACCCTGGATATTCGTTTCTGTTACCCAGACATTGCGTTCGGTGGTAAGAATACTATTACTTACATAATTATATTCACGGTTCTATAACATAAAAAGTAGGAAAAGGCGGGGCAGTGTAAGATGCCTCCCCTCCTAAAGATGACTTAAACAAAAAAGAATAGTGTATGAATAATGAGTGAGTTGACTATAAAGTTTTGACGTAAAATAATTTTCCAGTCTCGGTGCAGGCGGAAGTTATACATTTTTAATTGAAAATGTTAGTACCAAGCTAGGTATATAAAGTTTGTTCGAGAAGCGTATCGGCAAAATCTTTCTTTAGTTCCTTCAAAACTTTGATATCTTTAGTGTAAATAACACTTTTTTTTATTTATAACATTTTTTTATCGTTCACGGAGGTTCGTCTTTATTACGAAGCGCAATAGTTCGGGCCTTTTTTTTTAATATTATAACAAAACTTATTTCAACTATTTACAGAAACATCTAGATACTCTAAGTAATAACTTATAACGATACAAGTTCTAAGTTAGGTACTCTACGAACTTTTTGCTTACTTTCATGATTGTTAGACACACATTCTTCATATTTATCATATTCAGTTTTTATAGAACCCAATGAGATAACAAAAAAGTTAACGATATACCTATATTATTCCAGCTAGGCATTTTTCTCATTCGAAGTGGAACACAAATCATTTTTATTTCTTTTTGCTTCGTTTGAGAGATACATAAAAATCTTACAACTAAATGATTCCATATTCATACCCTAAGAGTTAAAAGACTTTTCTTAACTTTTATAATTCAGAAAATTGCGTAAAAGCTTCAGTCGTCTTAAAAAGTCAGTCCGGAGTAAAATGACTTTCTTCCACTTTAATTATTTATAAAAAGATCAGTGAGATGTCCTATTATTTATTTTATGAAATTAGTTATCAAAGAAACAAAGCATTCCTTTGGAAAGGTTTCTAATTACCTGGCATGGCTCAATCATTGTTAGGAACCTTCAATAGGGCAGATGGACCTTGGCAATCCGGACCTCCTATACCTGTCCGGAGTGTAGGTACATATATATGTTTTATGAAGGTTGATCACTACCAATACTAAATAAACTAACAAACTATTAAAAATATATCCTAACATAACTAAAATATGGCTCTGCAGCGATGTCGACTGGTAATGTACCCAAGAGACCGGCGGCATTGCCACGTTATATGGCAATACTCAGCCCCTGGACAAGGTAAAATCCAGTCCTTGGGTCACGGGAAGTGTCAACCAGTTGATAACTTGCCTACATTATTTTGTAAAAAACATAATACATTAACTACACCAATTATAAACTCGCATTATAATCAATTTAGAATTGTGGTTGACTGCTACTATAATTAATAGTAAAATACCGACGACATAATATTATTCCTTTACTTGTACTAAGCCGGTTCTACTGCTGCCGTGTTCAACTTAAGTTAGTAAACATTATAAGTATAATTATGTACATACGGTCGGCACATGTGTATAATATCATATGAGTAGGTAAATTTTACCAAAAACCACTTTGTCCCTGGCGGAGTTAAGTGCCTTGTCAAAACTTGTTCTCTTATGGTATTCCCGTTTGATTTATGACTTTGATATGTCAATTTTGCGTCAGTCAGTATGATTTATATGGTCATTTGCACAACCTTACGTGTCGTATCGAAATTCACACATTTGATTTTACATTTAGCTTACATCGCAAATGGGTAAAAACTCTGATACATATGTACTCGAGTACAATCAGTATAAACAGTATCTTCACGAATTTCTAATACACCGATACTGTGGCACGTGACTGAAAAATGTGGAAACATTTATTTACAATCAGTGAATAACAAAAATGTAAATAGGGGTGGTAAAGCGACCGACAGCCGTACATTGGATATATCGCGTGCTGGCGTGATTGATTGTTCTACAAAACAGTAATAAAAATGTCCATTCTGGGAAATCCGAGTATCTCGTGTGGAGTGCGTTAAAATATGAGTGTGAAGCTAAACAGTATTTTCCATTAGTGTCATAAAAAGGTAACGTTTCGAAATAACCGCGAGGCCGGGGCCATATCCACGTGTGATAATGCGCAGTAACATTTTATAAGGGATCTAAATGTGAGCAGATGGCACAATGCGAATCGCTGGTAGTACTTCCCGGCACGGCCGCAATCTGCCATTACATTTTATGCAAACACTGTCGGAATGATTTCGGTTGTGCAATTTCCAAAATAGAATACCAACAACTTTTACAATACAACCGTTTGTTATGCGTACTTTAAATGCCAACATTATTCTGACTTTTAATTCCCTCATAAAAAGGCTTCGTTAGCAAAAATGGATGCAGTTATTGCTAAAGTTCCTGTCAAACACAACGTTGTAACACTTCGTTACTATTGCACGATCTTCAGAATGGAGTTAATTAGGTAGTTAATATGAGAGCCCATGATCACAGCGCACGTTTTTACGTAAATTACACTTCTAAATTCTCCTTCATAGTCCCCCCTTATTTAAATGTCTACCTCTCCATTTACATTTTGCCCCTCAGTATTACTTTCTATTGATTTCATCTTCAAAATCACTGATTTATAGGTTTTATTGATACGGGGTGAGTACTTTTAAAAGCTTTTTTCCCAAATGACTTTTACCTGCGGTGTAGTAATAACAGGATAATGTTTTGTCCGCTGGATTTCACGGAAACAATGGGCAATACTTACTGCTTTTCCCCCTGGGTAATAGGGTTTTAACAATTGGCCTTGGAAGTTACAACAACATTCCTCGTGACTGGTCATTTCACTTAGTGGGACTGTGGAATATGAAGATGGACGTTACTGCTGCAGTACCTCATAGTTTAAATTATTAATTAAACAATTTCATTAATAATATCAATTTAATACCAGTGGTAGCGGCCGCGGCCTTGAGGCTCCTACAAACAGGCGCGACACACGATATAATCGCGCGCGACACAAAGGCACCGCTCGTTGCGCGACTTGCGGTGCCTTTGTATCGCGCGCGATCTTATCGCGTATCGCGCCTGTTTGAAGGAGCCTTTATAGTTTTGTAAGTCATAGGTTCGAACCCAGACAGACGCTTTCCTTTGTGTAAATTATTTCATATCACTGCTCTCAAACTTTGAAGGAACACGTCGTGAGGAAACCGGCATGTCCTAGAAACAAAAATTCGAAGACATGTGACATCTACCAACCCGCACTGTGCCCGCGTGGTGGTTTACGGCCCACTCCCTCTCACCGAGAGGAGGTCGCATCAATTTAAACAGTCCATTGCTAGATATAAGTCTTCACAACTGGATCCTTAGTTTTCCCGTCTCATGAAGCGATGCATGGTAGAGCAAAATAATATTTTCTTTTTCAGTAAAAAGTATGAAAAATCTAGTTCAAAGCCATTGTATGTTTTTTATTGTTAGTATGTACCCATTTCGTCACAGTTTATTAAAACGTTATAGTTTATGAGTGTGCAGGCATAAACCTATCAGGCAAACGGAATAAGGATGTTTACGAGCAGTCATTTGGGGTAAATTGAGTCTTGCCACAACTGATTGTTTTACCGAAGATTTTCCTTCCTCAATGACTTATACTGCAACTAATATAGCAAGGACTACATTGATTGAGGTCACCCAGTTGCCCGTTCTTTGTTATACATTCATGATGTTTTATTTTATTTATTTGGGAAAATAAACGGTTACACACTACAGTCCACACATAATTTGAGCTAGAGAGTGAGTAAATGTAATAAACCCACGACTTTTCTATATTTAAATCGTATATTAGAAAGACAAGTTATAAAAATAATGCGATGTGCGCTTACAATTTGATAAGTACAATACAATTATGGTCATAAAACTAAACGCCACAGGCCTGCAAAATCATCATCTGCCTAGCCTTTTCCCAACTATGTTGGGGTCGGCTTCCAGTCTAACCGGATGCAGCTGAATACCAGTATTTTACATGGAGCGACTGCCTATCTGACCTCCACAACCCAGTTACTGGGTAATACGATACCCCTTGGTAAGACTGGTTGTCAGACTTTCGGGCTTCTGACTACCCGTAACGACTGTCAAAGATCCACGAATGACAGCCGGGACCAACGGCTTAACGTGCTTTCCGAGGCACGGAGGGGTCTCGGTATGTAAAGATGGTCACCCATCCAAAGACCAACCGCGGCAAGCGTAGCTTAACCTGATCGATCGACCTGTGCGGCTGTTATTTAAAAACAAGAAATTACCTACAGTCTAATATGAGTTTAAGCATATTACGGAGCAATATCCAAAATAGTTAATTAAATAATTAATTTGTTAGTTCCAAAATACTCATATGCTAATAGTATTGCCAGTGTTTTTCTATATGCGTCCCATTGTTATCTTCACATTGTATAAAATAGGCCTACTCTAGTACCCTCCTCGAGTGGCTTAAATGTGCACCATCATAGACCTTGCTGACAGGGTAATATTTAACTATTCTAGTACAATTTTCGTTTAAAACGACATAAAAAGTAAAACCCTTCATCATAATCACCTTAGTTCACCTTACACTGGGCCGTCCTTGCTAATTTGAAGTAGAACTCGTATTTTTTTTATTCCTACTCATATTAAAAATATATATGGACTGCGGTATTTCTTTTTATAAATATCCGCAAGTTCCATGAATATTAATGGCTATTATTAAGACGTTAAGCTCCGAGCTCTACCGTATTCTTATATAGCTAGCTATTGTAAATTGTACAGTAAGGACATTTACTGCTATTTAGATTCTTACAACCGGCGCTCTAGTTCATGCATAATAAATGCAAAAGCTTTAGTTAGTCTTGATTAAGTAACATCCAGTATTAATTATACATTTAAAAAATATTTCTCCACAATGGTTAATCGCAAACTTTAATCAACCACAAGCGAAAATAAAAGTAAAATCTGAAAGCGTCCGACAGCGAACGATTACTGCAGTGTTTAATTATAACGTAAAAATAAATTCTTTAACCGTCCATTTTCACTTTAATTCTCCGATATGTATCGCGTCATGTGCGGCGTACGGCGCACGACGTACGGCATGCGGGTGTAGGGGTGTACGCCAGACGTTCTCCTGGCACAAGGGTAATCGAATGTCATACGCGGTCGCTACCCGACAGAACTATTCACGAGCTGCCAGCTGGCGCACTCCACGCCCTGATTTATGTCCCTTTTGCTGTCCAACTTTCTGCACCTTGTTCGTGCAACATTTGTACATGACGTCTTAAATATATAGACCAACGGAAGGAGAAACTCTGGCGGCAGCCAACGGTACTGACTCACATGTACATGTGTGTTTAAGCATCATTAACTTTATCGTTTTATTGCCTTCGCACTTTTCTTATGAGAATAAGATTTCTGAGCTTTCTGAGGCGTAAATGCTATTGGTAAAATCACAGCCTACTGGCGAATACTTTCAAGATTACGCTGAAATCTTAAAAACACATCTCAATGTCTTCTATTGTTTTTGTATCCTAAATCAACACAGAAATGTTAATGCAAACACTTGTATCCCTTAACACCACCCATGTCCATGCGTTTATTATTTCTAACAAAATCACATTTCTGTTGTCATTCAATATGTCACATGGACGAACTAATTATGTCAATGTGACGTTCGGGAATAAGTTACAGACGGGTTACCCACACCGAGTCACGCCAGGAGCGCTCATAAACTCATTAAAAGTTGCCTCCATATACTAAAACGACTGACCTTATCCATACAGACGGCAGTTTTAATCGAGACCGCTTTACGAACCATTAAATTCCACGGACGGTTATTGTCGAGCTGGGATCGTTAAATGAAATTCTAGACACAGTAGCCGCTGCCCTCCACCATAATAACATGCGGATTTGCAAATTTAACCCATAATAACGAATTTATTCGACGCCGATATCACAGACTAAACTACTAACAGAATCACTTCACTCATACCTACTTGTGTAGGTATATGTGCCGCGTGAATAATTAAGCTATTAGGATTGTTACCTTTTATTTTTCCAGACTGAAGAAAAAAAGTGTACATTTGCGAGAAGGAACCACCGAATCACAAAGTTAAAATTCCGCGACGTATACTTTCCTATAGAAAGTATCGCGATCAAGACCATATTGAAGCAAGATGGAAGGAATTGAATGTCGATCCACTTATACTGAAGATTTGTTCCATAACTGAAAGAAAGCGACACCCCTTTTCGCACAAGAAGCGAACGTAAAAGATTGCTGAAAAGTAAGTACGCTTATTCTTGACGCCAATTTATTGGTTCAAAGGTGCGCCGTCGACTAAATGGTACTGTATAAACTCATCACCTCCTCAGGACCGCCTCTTCCATGTAGAGGGATTTCGCTCGTTCATTCACCTTAAATCGACGTCATTCCGAGAGGCAAAATAGAGCACTTCTGAAAAAGAGTTTCCGATAAAAAGGGGCCCATCAAATTTTTTCAATATCCATTTACGAAGGAATAAGAAAGGATTATGCGCAAACCAAAACCCTTTAATCCGTGATATGGGTTATTGAAACATTGCGAAAGTGCGGACGAATTATATCGGCTTGTTCACATATTCGTAATCCTTCTAATCTTCCGGCCCTTTCCAATAATTGTGGGGAGCTCCAAAAGTTATTTCTATTAGAGCCAGTGATAGCCGGGCCGATGTCATTTTCTATGCAATTGAAATTTATTTTCTCACATCTGTTACCGACTGCTTAACTCGCCACTTCCCAGTGCTCTTTGACATCGAATTGATGCTTGATAAAGTCGATTCCGTTCGTGATTTCCGTTACTTTAAAAGCTCCAATATTTAGTGAAATCAGAATTTGGAATCGTGCCCAGTATAGCAAAATATAACATGAATAGAACACTAATAGTTTTCAGACAGCTCTCTGCTCCGTATCATGTCAGATAAATGCGAGCTTACCAACGTTTTATTGTTCTGAACATTTTGCAATTGTTTTTTTTTTTTAGTATTTGTATTTTATTATCTTTAGAATCTATGTAAATATGAATTAATATTTATGTCAGCACCCATGTTTATACAACAAGCTTAGAGTAAAACGTAACTCATTAATGGCGACGATTCAAAAACAAACTAAACTAAATTTAAATTCAGGCATCTTTTTCTTTCTATTTCATTAAGACAAGGACAGAAGATAAATATTAGTTTAGTCCTGTCAAATTAGTCAGCGCCTGGCGTAAATTGACGTATTTTTAGTAGCCAATTTTATAATCTCGTCTAAAGTTGTTTATGGAGTATCTTAATTTGACAGGACTAAACTAATATTTATCTTCTGTCCTTTTCTTAATGAAATAGAAAGTAAAGGATGCATGAACTTAAATTTAGTTTAGTTTGTGAACAACAGAATCGGCGCCAATGTCACCGTATCTATCTACCTCATGTATTCTGCCGTCATAAAGCAAAGGGGCACAACTTACATTTTTTTCAAAATTGAGATATATATGTTACGGGCAATTTGATAAGTCCGGGCACTATTAATAATGGCCGGTCTGTATTCATAATGCCCGACTCAATTGGGCAATGTGATTAAAACAGCATGATTAATCACTTTTCCCGGCCAATATGAATAATGCCCACCCTATCTTGGGCAAAGTAATAAAATAGGTGAACTGTAGTGTTTTTGTTTATTAAAAATGCTATGTACAGTCAATCTCGTACCTACGTGCGGTCGGCTGCCGGCAATACCGACGAGTTCAGTGTAGCTGTAGGCTTGCACCAGGGATCGGCTTTAAGTCCTTACCTCTTCCTATTGATTATGGACGCTCTTACGTCGGACATCCAGGAGGAGGCACCCTGGTGCATGTTGTTTGCCGATGACATTGTCCTTGTCGGTGAAGATGGACCTGAGATCCAGAGCAGATTAGAGAAATGGCAACAGAAGCTGGAGAATGTTTGCTTGAAAATCAGCAGAACCAAAACCGAATATATGTTCTGCGATTTTGGCGGTCTCTCCAGTTCTGGAGCTATAGTACTTGATGTTGCACTTCTTCCAGTCTGTTCCGACTTTGGGTATCTCGGTTCGCTCGTGCAAAGTGATGGCAAAGTAGATCGGACGGTTAAGCACAGAATTAACACTGGATGGATGAAATGGCGGCAGATCACGGGAACAATCTGCGACTCCCGCATTCCCCTTAAACTTAAGGGGAAGATATATAAAGCCATGATTAGACCTGCTGTCTTGTATGGATCAGAATGTTGGGCCACAAAAGGGATGAATGAAAGGCAATTGCATGCAGCAGAGATGAGAATGCTAAGAGGGATGTGTGGTGTTACACGAATGGATAGAATAAGAAATGAGTACATAAGAGGAAGTTTGAAAGTGGCACCGGTAACTGAAAAGTTGCGTGGGAATCGGTTGTCATGGTATGGGCATGTGTTACGAAGAAATGAGGAAAATGTCGTGAGGAGAGTTTTGAGTATGGATGTCGATGGCTATAAGAGTAGGGGAAAGAAATGAGGAAAATGTCGTGAGGAGAGTTTTGAGTATGGATGTCGATGGCTATAAGAGTAGGGGAAGACCAAAGAAACGATGGATGATGATATGGTTAGAAAGGGGGTGACTACCGAGATGACGACTAATAGAGAAGTATGGAAGAAAAAGACATGTTGCGCCGACCCCAAATAAATTGGGATAAGGGCAGGAGAATGATTGCTCATATCGGCAGAAGGCTGTTGATCGGCTGCTCGCGGGTTTTCATTTATTATGTTCACACTCACAGTAGGTTGCTGATTTTCTGGTAGACTATCGGCAGCATGTTGTTCCAGTTCAGAAGAAGGCTGTTGATCATCTGGTCGAGGGTTATCACATTGCCCGGCTACAAGTAGGTAGGGGTATTCATACTGCCCGGTCCAAGTGATAAATTCAAGCTATCTCAAACACTGACTTATTACATGGACCACGGGCCGTCGGGCATTATTAATAATGGCCGGTCAAAGTGATAAATTAATCACTTTGCCCGTCTCTCTTGGGCATTATTAATAATGGCCGGTCCTTATTAATAATGCCCAGTTAATCACGTTGCCCGTAACATATACATATTTGGAATTAGAAAAAAAAGCGCATATGCCAGTTTTTTACCCAATTTTGGAAAAAAATTTAGTTGTGCCCTTTTTCTCTATGACGGCAGTATTTGTCATGAACAGCATCTTTTGTAAAATAAATCCGTACTTACATAGAAATTAATTACAGTATTAATTTGTTGCAATGACATACCTAAGGATGACATATAATTTCAGTATTGGGGATTCACAAAAGAAAATTAGAATACTGATACAAAAAGTAAAGAATAATTTTACTTAGAAACGCTGCCCCTGAGCGTAGTTTTCATTTGTTTCACAAAAGCGGTTAATGTAAACGGTTGCTCTTTAACATTTAGCTCGATTACATCTAGCGACTCATCGTGCCCCGTGTTTTGTTTTGCGAAATTATAAAAAGCAAGACCATTTGTTTCGACGCGCGCTAACAACTATTGTTCCTGTGTATTTTTTCATGAAATAATTGTATTATTATGCTGATAAGCTTACAGAAAAATTAAAGTGCATTCCATTTATTTTTCAGAATTACATTTCACCTAATCATTGGTGTTTTCCGTCGCACAATGTTTCTGTTTTTAGTAGCGAGACGAGTGCCGCAGAACATCGCGTTGCAGTACCAAACTCTCGGAATCTCGGATACATTATCGTCCATACGCCCGTCTCTAACAATTGATTTTTATGACTCGCCCAGACACCCGTTTCTAACAACTGATTTTTATGAGTCGACTAACCCAGGAAGGAAAGTAAGTAAGTAAGCACATACCAAATTTTCCTTCTCTTTGATTCCGAATTTGTCAAAGGAGCGAATGGCGCAAGACGTTCAGCAAAGGTTCACAAAAGGTAATAACGTAAAGACCGTTAAACATTTAAAAAGTGTATGTATAAGTAAAGGCTGCATAAGATGTATGAGCACCTTCAAGCAGGTCTACTTGTGCTGAATAATAAGCTATTCACAGTTCCCGTACTTCGCTTTGTCTCACTTTGCCTGTTCAATATTCCTTATGTAAATTGAAAACACAGCGTTACCTTCGTTGTATTATTTGATTACATTGCATGTACATTTTATTAGGTATGTTATCTATACGGTCATCTACATAAGAACCATGTTTATTTGTAACTAGCCCGCGACTTCGTTCGAGTGGAAGTCGTAAGATACAGAATGCCTAATAAACTAAAATAACCACTTTTTTTTTTAACTCCTCGTTTCTATTACTTCGTCCTATGGGTTCTAGCGTGTTGTTAAATAGCCTCTAACCTTCCTCGAGAATTAGGCTACCAGAGGCAAAAAAAAAATTAATCCGACTGGTAGTTCCAGAGATTAGCACGTATAAACAAACAGATCACTTACAAAACACATGACATGGTTAGTGTAACGGGTGGGAGTCAAACTCTCCACAACTTGCAAGCCATCCTGCCTAGTTAACCGCTGAGCTTGCCTACGCATTAGACAAGTAAATATCGTCAAACATAAGCCTGACCTCATTAAGTCATTACCAAGTCAAAACAAAAATTACATAAGTGTAAATAATTATAAAATTCGCCTACTGAATAAGCTGACAAATTATGCAAATGATCATGCGTAAAACACGGATCAATCCAATCTACTGTCAAAGGGCACGGTTAGAAAAGAAAGGGAGAAATCAAATTGTTTTCACGAGGATATCAAATCGTCGATGTTTAAGGAAGAATTTAGGTCACGTCTCATGGATTACGGCTTATTTCCCGCCTCTCTTTTTCTTCGTTTGACGCTAATCCCAGCGGCTTCGCAGAGATTCCGCCGCCCAGCCGTCGTGCGTTGGCATTCCCCTCCTTTGAACAGTACATCAATTTCAAGGTCAAAAGTATTTACGAATAAATTATGGGCTTTTCATTAATTCATTGCTATCAAGCGCAAATAAAATACGCAACAAATTCTTTACTATGAAGGGCCACATCGCGCAATGATACACTTACTTAATCAAATTACATTATTATAATATGAGTGCTCAAGTACTTAAGTATCATTATCTTAGAATGTAATCATGTATAATAATTAGGCTCCTAATTCTCTTCACGATGTTGTACTTACGTAACTAAATCAAAGACGTCGCTCGATTTCGTTTCATAGCTCGGGACAATATAATTATAGTCTAGTCTTTTATCGTGTTAGGTACCTTATACATAATCACATAATACTAATTTTAGTGAGCGCCACTCTTCATCCTAATAACATCTCGAAGGAGTCACCTCGACCCGCGTGGAAAATTTGATTATTCAGTGAGTGACGGCGCGCCACCGACCGAATATTAATCGTGCTCTTCCACTTTTACTAATTATTGTAACTATCTGGGTTACAGCATCAACTGGGAATCATCCCAACAGCTCATTGTACATCCGACCGAGTGGCACTAACGACGTAAGAAAATATTATTTGGTAGGTACTTGTGCCCCAACTACCATTCGACGTGCTCAACATTTTAATGAAAAACCCTTAGGTATAAGAGTCAGAGCCATTTTATTGGACTTCATGCGTATCAACACAAAAGAAACTGGACATTGGGAGAAGTGAGCGGTCTGGAATGTGTCCTATAAAATCTGAGAAGCCTTTGAAACCTAATCACGCTTTTAGGGGCGTGACTAACTATGAAATCGAGGATAAAAGTTTCACAGCAGGCCTAATTTTTTAAAATTAAGTCAATTAATTCCATTAGCAAACCGTGTAACTATTAAGCTGTTAATTCATTTACTAATTTGGCAGTAGTAATCCGTGATATTGCCAGTTTATGTAGATACAACCAATTATCGCCGGTTATATTTTAGTGCTAAAATGCGGCCACGCACATGCAGCCGCAACATTCCCAAACTACCAAAATGCAATTTAAACTCAGTATAGCCACTGTTCCTGCGCTGTTATGTGACAAGTTAAAGCATTATGCAAATTTTGGTTAAATCTGGGTTACAAATGTACATATTACCCAGGAGCAATTACAAAATGCTTTTCTTTAAATGTGTATTCTGTCCATTTATGCATCCGTAATGATATAATATTAAAACATCCTAGAGGAAACCATGTTCCAAAAATGGTACACATTGAAGCAAAAATAAGTGGAATGTATCTTTAAAGAAAATCTCTATCTAACTAAACAAATGCAGCGGAATAAAATGATTAATAAGGAACTCATATCATAATTATGTACGTTGGTTTTTCTCGATTCCATAATGTAGGTTGGAATCAACATACCTACCTACTTTAATACGTCGCTAAAAAAAATGCCACAAGTGAATAAGCTAGCGTGATAACAGCCGCACAGGTCGCGCTTGCCGCGGTCGGTTCTCGAATGGGTGACCATCTATTACCTAACGAGACCCCGCCGTGGCTCGGACACCACGTTAAACCATTGGTCCCGGCTGTCATTCGTGGAGCTTTGTTAGTCGTTACGGGTAGTCAGAAGCCCAAAAGTCTAACAACCAGTCTTACCAAGGTGTATCGTGTTACCCAAGTAGGTAACTGAGTTGTGGAGGTCAGATAGGCAGTCGCTCACCACAATACAGTTCAGATAATTCTACACAGATTGATTGATTGAATAAAGAGCGTGGGTGCAAAATGGAACCCTTTTTTTCAGGATGAAAATTTAAATTTCTTTAGCTTTAACTTTGCTTTAACAGTGAAAGTATATTTTTTTTGTTTTACTTTCAAGTATGTACTATAATATTTTATGAAATAAAAAGATTGTAATAGTTAAAAATCATAAAGTTTACTTTAAGAAACACTCAATTCTTCGCCGTCTACTATTTTATTTGCTTAATAAATAAGTTTTACAGTGGTATTTAATTTGTTTTTATTAAATAAGGTTTCCAAAGCGAAAACAAACACACCCAAACATAGTTTAATTACTTTAATTTTATTCTTTGTTGAACTAAGTAATTTATTAAATCTGCACTTTTTATAAGGGTCTTGTTAGAACATTACCATGTCTAAGGCGCGGGTACGGTTGGGAAGGTTAAAAACAACGTTTTTAGGGTTCCGTACGTCAAAAGGAAAAACGGAACCCTTACAGGATCACTTCGTTGTCCGTCCTTCTGTCTATCAAGACCCTTTTTTCAGGAACGCGTGGAGGTTCAAGTTGAAATTAATATCAAATATGTAACTCTGCGGTCCCTTGGGCTCTAAAAAAATGAAGCTTCTAAGTCAAATAAATAAAACCTATTGGGTACTTCCCGTTGACCTAGAATCATAAAATTTGGCAAGATGCAAGGTCTAACAATACAAGATAGGACAAAGTCCGAAAATAGTTAATTTTGTAGTTTTACGATTTCCTTTTTTTACATTTGCAGTTGGAGAAGATCGTGACGTATATCGATATGTAAGAGAGGACATGTTTTTCATGGGTGCCTAACTTGTGATGGTTTGCAGTAGTGAGATGGCATAAACCAGATAATTAATTCGATTATAATTATCAACTAGCTTCTGCCCTCGACTTCGTCCGCGTGAAATTTCGCCCTCCATCCATTCACCCTCTTAGGGGCGGAATTTCGAAAAACTCAAACTCGAAACATTTATTTCCATTAAACCATTTAAAAACCCTTTCTTAGTGGATACCTACTCTTCCCAAACAAAATACCCTCCAAATATCACGTCTCTAGGACCAGCGGTTTAGGCTGTAAACATAACATAAAATAATCAGCCTATAATGTTCCCACTGCTGGGACACAGGCCTCCTCTCGGCGAGAGGGAGTGGGCCGTAATCCACCACGCGGGCCCAGTGCGGGTTGGCAGATGTCACATGTCTTCGAATTTTTGGTTCTAGGACACGCCGGTTTCCTCACGATATTTTCCTTCACCGTTCTGAGAGCAGTTGTGATGAAATAATTTACACAAAGTAAAACGCCTGTCTAGGTTCGAACCTACGACCTACAACTCGTAAGTCGCGGCCGTTACCACTGGGCCGCCACTGCTCCCAGTTTAGGCTGTGCGTTGATATATCAGTCAGTCAGGACTTTGAATTTTATATAAATAGATAAATTTTTCAATATTTTAATTTGCAAATTCGACCTTTGCCAGCATTATCGACTGTTTCATCGGCACCTCTCAATTTTTTTTTTCATTTGTACCTCGTTATATAGCTAATTAAATGAAGATGTCTTTCCCGTAATTTCTACGCTTAATGCTATAATAAAAAATAATATTCTGAGATAACATTTCATGGAAGTAGATGATTTTGAAAATGGTTAATAAGTTCTTCCTTTAACTATTAACTGCTTGATGTTTTAGAACATTTGTATACATCGAAAGGGTATTGGTTACCAAATAGAATAGCGATAAAGGCTGCTCAATTTCAGAGTTTAGAGAAAAGTTATAATTAGTGACGAATTCTGGGAAATTTTGAAAACTACATAAATATTGGGTTTCTCGAATTCCATGAATTTTCGCCAAAGCTTTATGGAGTGCTTCGTTATTACAAATGGGTCACACTGTCATGTCCTGAAAGGATTACGTCAAATTACAAGTCACCCTGTATATAGTGTCTGTATACTCCACACATATGCATGTTAGATATGATCTATCTAATTAAGAACTGATTTTATCACTATAACATAAAAATGTGCCAAATTTAATTAACTATCTGAAACGGCACCATGAGTTAATAATTTGACAGACGCTATCGAAAAATACGCTTACGATAGTAGTTACGTAAGTCACTGGCATTTTGACACATGAAACATATGTTTACATTGAAATTATATACGTTTGTGAGTATTTTGAGTCAAAATAATGTCTGGAAGAGCTTATTTAGCATAGAATATGTTGGCGGCCACTGACTTTGAAGACCAACGACATAAACAACGTGAATTTCAAGCCAAAATTACAGGAAAATGAAATTCTAGCTTACCAATGAGCGGGGCATTACGCAGCTACCTAGGAGGCTTTCTGTGATGAAAATTAACTTAAATTTAAATAAAAGACATTTTACTTAAACAACCTTTTCATTTATTTTATTATTATATGGGAAACATACAGCATATTTAACAAAATAAGGAACACAAAAACATACTTATTACCTATTATCTACACATTTTTTTCTTTAAACATTGGACACTAGGATTTCCCCTGTATCGTGGGTGCATTTACAAACACAAATATCACATGCACAAACATCCAGACCCGGAACAATTAGGTATCTTTCTTTGGAAGATTGGATCCCACAACTTTTTGCTCCATGCGACAAATGAACATGCGATTCTTAGTGCAGAAGCGACAGGCAGTTTCTAAAAATTGTGCCATGCTGGTCCTCATTGTATTATTGTCTTTTTGTAAACTTATTTAACTGAATTTTATTAAAAAACGCCGTGAACACAATGTCAACAAATACAAAATTACAAATTGTAAACGACACTCGATGACACAACAGTGACATATAAGGAATAAAAATTCAACAGCCACTAAATACCTTAAGAAGTTCGCTAACCGCCAACCATTCTATTTAGTCGGATTATTGCCTATCATAACATTTTAAGCATAGGCGATAGCACTACATTTTGAGCATAATATATGCCGTTCTCTCTCCTTATTACCGAGAAAGAAAGAAACAAAACTTAAGGAAGTGACGTTACATACGATACGATCTATCGAGTTTACCTTAGCGCCTGCGTAAGTCTCCGTAAAACTCATGGTGCAAGCATTATCGAAATCTATTCGATCCACGTTAATACGCTAGCGAGTTTGACGCTAGCGAGTAAGTTTTCGATAACAACTCATGGTAGAGGTACTGTACTCGGCATTTTCATTTTCAGTAGAAAGTTTCACAAAAACAAAATAACATAGGTAAGTATGTATGTGCGCATGTTTGAAAATCTTTAGTCTACCTTAGTTGTTGTATAAATCATATTTATTAGTACCTAAATCTTGTTAACTAATAAATAAGAAGAACTTTTATAACTTAGGTCTTCTGAGTCAGTTAGTGGTTTCTCAAAAGCAATTCACGGTTATTTATGACTTTGAAAACATTAAATAAATCAAATCAAGCACCATACTCGCGACACTTTAACTTAGAAAGTAGGCACTGGCAATCTATTCTGTAAAAATCTCACCGTGAAAACTAAGGTGAAGTGAGCTGTCAATAGGGTCGATCCCTAGCACCTGCAGGTCGATTCTGTAAAAATCTCACCGTGAAAACTAAGGTGAAGTGAGCTGTCAATAGGGTCGATCCCTAGCACCTGCAGGTCGATTCTGTAAAAATCTCACCGTGAAAACTAAGGTGAAGTGAGCTGTCAATAGGGTCGATCCCTAGCACCTGCAGGTCGATTCTGTAAAAATCTCACCGTGAAAACTAAGGTGAAGTGAGCTGTCAATAGGGTCGATCCCTAGCACCTGAAGGTCGATTCTGTAAAAATCTCACCGTGAAAACTAAGGTGAAGTGAGCTGTCAATAGGGTCGATCCCTAGCACCTGCAGGTCGATTCTGTAAAAATCTCACCGTGAAAACTAAGGTGAAGTGAGCTGTCAATAGTGTCGATCCCTAGCATCTGCCGGTCGATTCTGTAAAAATCTTACCTTGAAAACTTAGGTGACGTGATTACTTATGTTTTTGCTAGGAATTGACACTATTGACAGTTCACTTCCTTATCACTTCACCTAAGATTTCACGGTGAGGCTTTCACAAAACAGCCGGTCGATTCTGTAAAAATCTCACCGTGAAGACATAGGTGAAGTGAGTTTGTTTTTGCTAGGAATTGACACTATTGACAGCTCACTCCACGCTCACTTCGCCCAAATTTTCACGGTGAGATAGTTACAGAATCGCACTGCTGGTCGGTGAAGTAAGCTTGACCTGATGCTAGGGATCGCTAGAGATTGACAGTATTGACAGCTCACTTGAAGTTCACTTCACCTAAGTTTTCACGGTGAGATTTTTACAGAATAGCCCGCGGCTGATAATAACATCATTTCTCTGCACAAAAAAAAACTCAGGCAGGCAATTACAGTCGTGGCAAATGCCGTCGGGTAACGAAGCGTACTTTTAACGGGCCAAAAGAAAAGGGATAAAGTACATTCATTGTAATATAACGTATCACGAACTCCAGCGTCTCCTAAGCGATTTCTCATGAGGTGTGCCACGTTAATGTGTACAAACGCTCCGGCTCGGCATACTTTGCTTCTTTGCAGGAAATAAATTACCTATGCTTAGAGCGCTACCTCCTGGATGGCTTTGCTACACGAATTTTGCAAACAGATAAGCTACATCGTTATTTTAGTAGTTTAAACACACTGAATAAGTGTTGACAAGTAAGGCGGGGTGATAACAGTAAGTCAGTAAGGAGATTTTGTTTTCCATTTTGCTTTATTTTTGTGTGTAAAGATAAACACGTTTGTGAATCGCAAGTCTGAACTATTCCGGGTTATCTGAACCGACGTTTATTCAGCTATCAGCTGAGATAGATTGACTGGATGAATAGTTTTTCCCCTAAGCCGAGGCGCACTGTCTGTTTGGAAAGTCCCGCGTGTTCCGCCGGTTAGTCATAAAACGTAAACATCAGTTGTTTGGAGCCACAACTATTTCAACTTTAGCTTTATGTTGCTCTAGTCTATTGAACAGGCGTTTATACACACCTGCAACGTACCTTGTTTTTAAATCCGCTCGGTCCCGTTTATTATAATAGAATCATAAGCATTTTCTTACACCACTTGGTCTAGAGTTTTAGACATACAATCGTAAACAAAAAGCCTTACTGATGAAAACCATATGTTGCAGTAAAATTTTATCAAAGTTGCCTTTCCTTAAATCGACACGCCACCGCCGTAAAATCCTTCGTAAAATCTCCCTATTGGTAGTAAAAGTACAAATTCAGTTATCCATTCTGCCACCCAGAATTAAAATTCCTAATAGAATATGAAATTTCCTTGAACACGATAAAAGAAGCGAGAACACTTTGTTAGCAAAATGTAAATAACCGATACACTCTGTCGAGGTTATCGGGAATTTTACGCAAAGAATTCTGTTAAGGAATATTCAAAATTAAATAACTTAAATCTCTGAGAACTGACCGGCGACTTGCTTTGTGGAATAAGAAAAGAAATGAAACACTGATTTAATGGCTTCTCCATAGTACAGACATCAAGCTACTACAATCTGTCAAATTTCTTTAATAGATTTTAACTTTATCGCTTAAGCATAAGGTTCAAAGTTGACTGGGAAAATTTCAGTTTCCGGTAGCTTGATGTGCATGTCTGTAAGTACATCAGTCGATCGGGGTTAATCGTATGACGGTGGTCAAATAAAAGTAATTTTGCAGTTTTAATTAAATTTAAAAATAAACACACGGCTCAGTGGTTTAATATTTAGGTATTTCTTCAGTTGATTGAATTCCCCTTATTATCATTACATACAATATGAGCTAGTCTGTGTGGTGCCAGACTTAAAGAATAGCACCACCCCTTACTTCCCGTGGGTGTCGTATAAGGCGACTAAGGGTCATACTGGAGAATGGGCAGCAGCGTTCTCTATGTATTCCACCATCATACCATACTGCGATCGCCAACCCGCCTGCCAAGCGTGGCGATTATGGCAAACCCTCCCAAAATTGGGGGAGGCCTATGTCCAGCAGTGGATGTCTATCGGCTGAAACGACGACGACGACAATATGAGCTCAACTGTCACTAATAAGACACAATTACTTTTCTATTATTACCGAAATTATAAAGCTTGCCTTACAGACGAGAGGCGATAGTTAACGCTCGTAATTTTGAGAATTATGCAACGAAAAATATTTTATGAGCTCTGTTTTACGATTATTTTATCATGATACTATTTTATTTATATGAAATAGTTTTGACTAGGTTTTTTCTTTGAACATTTGACAATACCCTCAATTTTTTTATGACTTGTAACACGAGTAGGTACCATTAATACGCTTATCTGTGTGACAAAAAACATAGGACACCATAAAACGCTGGCTTCTACATAGTAAGTTTATCAGTCGATCTGGCAAGTTAAATAACAGTGTTTTGGTTACTTAGATGGGCAGAATAGCCATTTTACATACAAAATACTTACATTACAAAACAAACGGATAATCCAAGCTTTCTTGTGAATGTCTAACTACCTGAGAACCTTTCCAAAGGTCAGACTTTGAACGTGTTATTTTTTCCCAATTTAGTACAGGTTGTTTGGTTGTCGGTACAAGGTTTTGATATCGGAATTGTGATTTAGTAACCCACATTGTTGCGACCCACGCTTCGTCTTGAAACATTCTATTTAATATTCCCATAAACTCAAGGAAAAAGGAAAACAGAAAACTTTTCAATGGTTAAAAAAAGCCAGTCTATTCAACATTAATAATTTTCATCGAACATTTTTATTTTTCTACGGTACGCAACACTAGCGTGCTTCACATTCTATACTTGTATTAAGCGCTAAAACATCACCCAAGTCAAACTTGTTAACTTATAAGTTCACGAATTTGAATTTGACCTACATGGACTGCCAAAGACCTTGATATAATGCGTATTCGCTCAAACTTAGGTATTTGAATGTGGGTGACGTCTCGCACTCACACCGCCCTTGTGGCCCATACTGTGTTTTCAATAACAACCCTAATTACCCAGTTACCAAATTAAGAACAGCTAGTGCTATAAGCGGCAGTACAATTACAAAATTAAAACAATTAAGTGTTTGGGCCATTTGATTTCTTACTAACAATTACGATGAATATCTCATGAACTTCATTGTCAAGGAGCGTAAAGACAAACCGAGTAGATCATTCACAGCTCACCCTGGCTTTGTTCTGCTAAACGTAAAACACAACACTCGTAATTAAACGTTAGTTGGGGGGAAATCAATACTTAGTGTAAGTAAGTACCTATGTATATTTAGGTATAAACATTGTATATGTACACGCAGTCACGAGAGCCCTTGTGTACCACCTAAACACTTTTTTCCGCTTGCTCACACTGTAAGGTAAACGAGTTTTTGTATACGACGCGAAGGCGAGTTACCCAGTCGATCGACATCCACTGACCGGGTCGCATTACCTAATACGTTACACACATTACCAGCAAAATGAAGACCGCGCCTGTATTATTCATCGTACTTTTGTCCATCATTTGTGTCGTCCATTGTAAGGATCTGATTGTGGGCTCCAGTTTCAACAACAGATTGCTATGGCAGCAGAAAGCCGAGTACAATGCCATCCCACTGAAGAAGCGAGTTAAAGAAGTGTTCTTTTCTGATCCGGGACAGCAAATTATTAAGGTAAAAATTCTCTGCAAATATTTTATGTTCTATTTAATTTTATAATTATTAGTATTGTTTAAACGGTTTTGTTCGTAACTTCATCGTACCCTTTTCAGCAGGTGTCTAATTTATCTTAATTAATTTTCTAATGAAAGGTTTAAAATATTTAACTATACTTTCAAACCTAGACTTGATTGACTTTCATAGAAGTTCTTAATGATAACTGGCACTAAGAGTTTCACAAAGTTAAAGGTGATCTAATTGTGACAACAGCTCTTTACAATTAAACCTGTTATATATAAATTATGTATTCAGTCAACTGATTCTTGGAACCACACGTGGGTCTTGAAAACTTACAACTAAACTGGTTTATTAATATTTTCGCCTGCGTCAGTTGGGCCGACAGATTGTCACCTACAGCGTCGTAGACTAGACCAAGTAAACACTTTTGCTCTTCTCTATGTATTTATTTTAGATACCACGTCCCAACACTATGCAAGTGAGTCGTCAAGAGTAACGATGTCAATAAGGATTTCAGCTTTCGTTTTATGTTATCAATTAGGGTCACGCCAAGCACTTGCGTACACGTTGATAACGATCATCTGTTTATGAGATGCATCATATTCAAAGATTAATTTTAACTGTTCAACTAATGAACATTTATCAGAAATGTAATGCTTTTACTTTATAACGTTCTAACTAGGTTCTTACCTAGCTAGAACGTACTACCTACCAATGAAGTACCTACTTGGCTCTTGCCAAGTAGGTACTTCATTGTTTTAATTCCAGTTATAACCAGTTGAAATCTGGAACAAGCAATGAGTAATATTTTATACAACTTCGTACATAACTCATGTAGCTTTCACGTTGTATACCATAGGCCTTGTACACAGCTAATTGCAAGCAAACATTCCTCACATTTTTGTAGAAATAGGCAGTACCGTGTCTCTGTAAAGGAATGCGCGTATTATTCCGGGCCGCAATGCAGGACAAAGCTCTGCACGAATCATTTTGGTTTATTTATGACCTACTCGTATAGTAACCTTCGCACACTATTTGTGGAATATTTTGCAATTTCCGGTACACAACTATAACGTCTACGCACCTAGTAAGTTGTAAGTCTACGACTATTTAGTTGGTCTATGAATTCTTAAGGTGCAGGCTACCTAGAGGCACACTTCTAGGTATGAGAGCCTGCACCCCCCTCAAGCGTCCACTGTACACCAATTGTACATTAGAGAAACTGCTCGAAACGTCAACGGTACACCAAGTGTACACAACTATTGTCCTTGTCATTGTAAAAACAATGACTTCACTGCGTCCATCCAACTACTCCGACACGTGGCGTGTGTCGACAGGTAGGCGGGCAAACGTGTGAGAGTTCTAGGAACGGACCAAGAAACTGCTTGCTATGTCTGCGCTGCGCTGCGCTTGAGGCCTCGAACATATGTTAATAATCGTCCTGTCTATACGACTTATTACAAGACAAAAGTGTTACTTTTCAAACCGCATTGTTTTGTATTTATAAGAAAATGAAAAATAACTAACAATGTCATTCCAGCGACAAGAAATGCCCTGAGTAGTGTAAACAAGGTTTTTGCAAAATAAAACTTTCTTGCAAATAATTCAACCACAGTGAAGTACTTAACAAAATTAATCTGACTTCTATAATACCGTATTTGAATAGCCTTATACCTCACTTACGAGTAAGCGAGCACTATTGAATTGAATGTTTTGAAACCACAGATATATCGTACCTAATACTGTAAGTAAAGGTCGTTTCCAGAAAAGGTTTCTTTTATTGCGAAAATCAACGTAAACATACATACATAGGTATGTACAATCGTTCTGATCTTATTCATTTAATTGACACTCAACCTCAAAGGTTTTTTAACTGTTGTAACAAATAAAAAGCCTTTTTGCTGTAATTTTACGTTCAGCAATCGCGTGTCATATAAAGCTTTGTTTGCCACCATGAAAAAGACCGATTGGCTTTTTTGTTGTTAATGTTTTTGTCAGTAAGTTAACGTTTATATTGCTATTGGTAAAAGTTAAATCATGATTCATGGTTATAGGTAGGTATATTTTTAGTTTGTTCGCATTGAAATTCCATATTCTTGGTTAAAGGTAGGTATATTTTTAGTTTGTTCGCACTGAAATTGCATAATCACTGAAATTGCATATTCTTGGTTATACCTAGGTAGGTATATTTTTAGTTTGTTCGCACTGAAATTGCATAATCACTGAAATTGCATACTCTTGGTTATAGGTAGGTATATTTTTAGTTTGTTCGCACTGAAATTGCATAATCATCATGCATAATCAGCCTCTAATGTTCCCACTGTTGGGACACAGGCCTCCTCTCTTCGAGAGGGCGTGGGCTATAAATCTACCATGCGAGCCCAGTGCGAGTTGGTACATGTCACATGTCTTCGAATTTCAACGAATTTTACTTCAAATAATTTTAGAATCTTAATTAAGTTTTTCTTAAACAACTTAGATGATTACACAATGTTAATTATTCTCCTAAACATCATTATTGTCCTGAAAATAGCATTGCGGTTTGTAAACCATTTACTCAAAGTGAATAGGTACAATGAACGATAAATATTGGAATATTCAATGTTAGAAATACCTTCGACCTTCTTCTGTTTTTGCCTTTGTTTATAAATAATGATGAAAATCGAACCTTCTGACTAAATGGTCTGACCATAATTAGTCAGGAGTACAAATAATCGTTATTTACAACTCCGACTATCGCAGTTCAAATCTTTGATATAATTGACAGTATCGACACTGCCCAAAAAGGGAAACGACTCTCCCTTTGTATCAAAAATGTGATAAAATTAAAATAAAATAATTAAAAATTATTATTATGTAGTAGTTTTTTTATTACAATTAATGCCTTTCCCCTATTCTAAAATTATTAATGAAAAAATTAGAGAAGAATTTGGGAAACAAATTAATATTAGGTATATTAGTTGTGTATACTATGAAGGACCGCCGTGGTTCTATAGCTGATGATAGAATAAAACTTACATCTAATCTTTATGATAAGACTGGCTCAGACTTCAGACACGCTCACTGGGGAGTTGTCCGGGATCCCCCCGGCCCCGGACCACACGAACTGTAATGACTCATACATGTTAGTTGTTGACATTATTATAAACAGCAAGAATCCAAGTCGCCCCACCTTGGCATAATAATTTATATTATTATGCCAAGGTGGGGCGACTTGGATTCTTGCTTTTTCCGCATATTATTATTATTATTTTTTACTACATACTCGTATATCTCGTAATAAAGCTCATACATAATAATATGTATGAGGTTTATTACGAGATATATGTAGTTGACTTATGAAAGTAGATAGTTCCATTTTAGGGTTCCGTACCCAAAGGTACTAACGGAAACCTATTACTAAGCCTCCGCTTTCCATCCGTCTGTCTATCAGCGAGCTGTATCTCATGAACCGTAATAGGCAGACAGTTGAAATTTTCACAGTTTGTTTCTATTGCCTCTATAACAACTAATAAAAATGAAATTAAGTTAAAAATTAAAGGCGGGTTAACGTTAAATATTGTACGGTGGTACGGCCCTTCGTGTGCGAGTCTGACTTGCAATTGGCCGGTTTTTTGGAACTAGTTGCGTTGCAGCGTTAGTATCATAGATATCAAGCCTGAGTTTATAAGCTGAGGTGACTGCCTCTACTTACGCAAGTTACGCATACTGAAAGTATTTTTTTTTTCTTAAAACTTTCTGTCAACTGCACGTTGTGTGGCCTAGCCTAGTATGGAGTATTGGAGTTCCAATAGAATGAGAGGCTAGCTTACTGGTTTTGTAATCTCTGACATGCAGCCGATTGTAGGAACCAATAGGTACCTAGTTAGATTATGTAGAAAGAGAATTTGTGACTACAGAACTCCAAGAGGTCCAATGCACCAATGCGTCAGCTCTACTGAACGTATGACCATTCCAGCCAATGTAAGCCAATCACTATTTGCATGAGTGACATAACACTCATAACACCTCGTGCAGACACAATAGATAAAGATAATCAAGTCATCGCGATGCCAGACACGTTATATTATACAATCAATATAAATAAAATAATAAGTAGGTAGGTAGGTACATGCATGAAGATGCGTAATACCTCATCACATGAGGATCGTTACCATATAAATGTTCAGTCAACAAAAGAGATTAAGTATGCAGGGTCGTCGGATATAGTTGAAGTTTAGTAAGAAACCGATGGATATTCTCGAATAAAATTTAATTTTATTAGTCGAAAACAAACAGCTCATTTAACAAATTAAATTTCAGTCGACAACATCTATCGGTTTCTTACTAAACTTCAACTATATCCGACAATCCTGCATACTTATCGCTTTTGTTGACTGTACCATGTAAATGTATACTCGTTACATACTCGCAAATATTTTTCACAGCTCCTTTCAAACGCTAAAAGCGCTTTTCTTCATTAAAACTTGAAATTGAACATTAATTTAGTAACACAAAACATCATTCACAACTATCAAAACTGAAAAAGCTGAATGCGCGCCAGATTAAAGCCGGCCACGAGTCGGAACACCTTCTGGTATTGTAGGTGTCCTCTATTATGATGGCAGCTGAAACCACTTTAAATTTCATCAGTTGGGCACACGGGCATAGTGACCTTTTACTATTTAAACATAGGTAGGACAGTAGTGGTGGCCTAGTGGTATCGGTGCCGACTTACGAATTATAGGTCGTATGTTCGAATCCAAGCAGGCGCTTAAAGGCCTCTACACACCAAACCCGCCGGCCCGCCGGCCTTGCCCGGCGGGTTGGTGCCGGCCAGCAAAAATAACACGATTATCGCAAAACAAGCCCGGCGGCCTAACCCGCCGGGCAAAGCCGGCAGGCCGGCCGGGTTTGGTGTGTAGAGGCCTTTACGTTGTGGAATTTATTTCATCACCACTACCCTCAAAATGTGAAAACGCGTGGTGAAAGAAAACAACGTGAGGAAACTGGCATGTCCTATAACCGAAAATTCAAAGACATGTGACATCCATCAACTCGCACAGGGCCCTCGTGGTGGATTACGGCATGCATGCATGAATGATATCGAAATAAAAAGTTCTGTTGACATTTCTTTGTTTATAAAATTATAAGCAAAATATTTGTTATCAAATTATCTACTAGCCTCGAGATATAAAGGACTAGTTCCCAGAAATAGTACCTAATCATTATTTGAACATGTGGCGAGTTCGCGAATTGACCTGCTGTGACCTATGTTTAGTTGTTTAGTTTCTACAAACAATTTTCGAAAACTAATGGTCGATGTTTTGATATTATTACACTAGACATTCATCTAATGGGCACATTTCTTTTTTCCAGGGTATAGTTCTGCGGGACCTGGACCACACTGATGCCATCCCCAGTGTCACAGCCGGAGGAGTCGGCTTCTCCTACGCCAACATCAGGCTCAAGAGCGACCGCGGATCAGGACTCAACTACCAGCTCGAAATCTACGTATAATGTGATTCAAAAGCACACACAGAAATAAAAATGCCTCTAAAGCTATGTAGGTAGGGTATATTTTTAAGTATCGCACCATTCATTAGTTCACTCATTAATTTAAAGAAATAATTTCAGTCAGATTACAATAAAGAAAAACACAGAAACTATTTGTTTTATTTCAATGATGGTGACTCGTTTGAATTAAAATAATAGCGTTAACACGTTAACTTAAATGCTTAACTGTTGTGAACTCATGGAAATAAAGTAATATTCACACGATCACACAATAGGTATAATTCACCGCAACAATTTAAACTAGCAAAATAATAATGATAACAAAATAAATGAAAGCCGACCAATATCCACGTAAAATGATTATATTACACTTGTAGCTCCCCGAGGTTTCACCCGCTTAAGTGTCGATCCCATGGAAAAATAGAGATAAAAACTATTCTATGTCCTTTCCCGGTACTCAAACTATCTCTGTACCAAATTTCATCTAAATCAGTTCAGCGGTTTAAGCGTGAAGAGGTAACAGACAGACAGACACACTTTCGCGTTTATAATATTAGTATGGATAGAATCAAAATGGATAGAGCGTAAACGCTCTTTTACGCCGTACGGCATTTCATACAAACTTTCAAACCCTTGTTTTTCGAAATGAATGAACCGATTTTAATCAAACTTCTTACGCATAACCAGGATACAAAGGTCTAAAAAGTTAGTAGAGTACATTTTGGAAAAATAGTGTTACAGCCAAATTAGACCGATTTTAAATTTTCCATAGAAACAGAGATCACAGTTATCTTTTTTTAAATAAGACATTTCGAAAATGTTCTCTACTAACTTTTTAGACCTTTGTGTCCTGCTTACGCGGATGAAGTTTCATTAAAATCGGTTCATTAATTTCGATAAATAAGAGCTTGAAAGTTTGTATGAAATACCATACGGCGGCGTAAACGCTCTTATAATAATTTAATAATGTAGGTACCTACTCAAAAGGACTAAGGACTTCGGTTTATGTTCATGTTTGGTTATATCCAATTAACGTGAATTTTTAATTACAAACCGATCTAATGATATCATAATTTCATTGAACCCGTGTTTAATAATAGTTCAGTTGCATTCATCGCAGTACTACTTACTAAAACTAACTAATATTGTACTGGTATTTTTTATTGAAACTGCCTATTTCAAATAGAACACAAATCATAACAATGCTTACGGTTATTATGTCCACCGTGTAAGGAAAACGTCAAGACGAAAATATAGCGAGCCGTCTGAATGATGTCACCCTCTGCGGCCAACAAGAGACACGACAACAGGAAATCTTCGTTTAGCGAGGTTGATTACTGAATGATGGCCGACAATTGCCGACCAGCCGATCATATTTACAAACTACCTACATTTACGAGTAATGTTTTAAGCTCGATGATCATTAATCCTACGGTTTCTTTTCGAAGTGAAAGCTTCTTTAGGCGCATTGTTGTCTAGAATAACTTTAACTCATGCTGTTTTATTAAGCGACTAGTTTACCTGACGCTAATTGGCCGAGGACAAACGACTTTTCCTTTCGCTCCATGCTTTTCAAAACATTTAAAGATTTGTAAGAAGATTATTTACACAATTACATCAAACTGTTTTATCTGTCTTCTGAATAACGTGATTACAGCATTAATTTATAACAGCTATGTTCTTAAATTCAATTGTGTCTCATTAGCGGAACTTGACAGGTTAATTAAATGTCGAGCTTTGCTTTGCCTCGCCGGGTTCGCCGAATACACTATCTGAAATGCTCAATAGTTGATGTAGTAGCTGGAGAGAGAGTCACATGCCTAAGTATACTTACTAGTTAGTTCTTAAGTACTTCAACGTAGCTTCCACGCCCGGCTCGATTACGACTAGACAGACACTTCGCCTGCACTAAGTGCCAACTTTCTGACTCCATAACAAGATAAATGCTTCATCATTTAGAATTCATTTTTTAGGATTCTCTAGAAATCTTACACTCTTTCTTTTAGAGTGTCACAGCAGCCATACTATGCGAGCGTCTTTACTCTAATTCGTCGAAAAGCGGACATTTAATAAAATTAAAATTGAGCTGGTGTCTAATGTTATTTGTCTTTCAACATTTTCACGACTTTTTGGCAAATTCTTTAAATAAAATTATATTTTTCAATTACCTTATCCTATGTAATGGCAAACAGATATTTTTCCACTTTTCTTTATGCCTGTGCCTTCTTCGTCCAATTGGTTAGAAACGTGTTCAAATCGTCACGACAGCGTGTCTTCAGGCACCCACTGTGTGACAGTCCTGGCCCATCTGACTGGATGCAACCTACAGGTGTGACCCGCCCATACCCACTTCAGTCTCGCAGACTTATCGCCAACATCGGAGCGTCTTGGAGCGTATTGTGGTGGGTATTGCGAATTTGCTCGAGGAGTTTGAAATGACTTATTAATTAGATACTAGATACATATTTTGAAATTATTTGACTCTTAAGAATATAAGTACTGCGGAACGCCACGGATGATCTGACAAGTACGTATGAGGCTGTTTATCTCTAATTTAATGTTGAGTCACTGCGCATTGTCAATAGTCATTCCGAGGCCACATTGTAATATGTTTGTTGGATATTAATCTAGTCTAAAGCAATGTGAGTCAACCTGTGACCGATGCCATTGTTTTGTAGTTTATTATATTATACAGGAAGACGCATTTGATGCGCGCTGGCGTAATATCCTGAGTCGTCTGGCTGTGAACGGTGCGAAATACTATACCATATATGTAGTACATATATAGGTACTTATAATACTTTACATACCACTTGCGTAGACGATTGTAGGTACTTTTGACTTTTAGTCTTGATTTCAGTCATTCAAAAGCAGCACTCGGCCTAAAAGTTTTGCCAATTTGTATACAACATTATTTTTAGTATATGCGAAACCCGAAACACGTGTCTAGTATTTTTATGTAAAGAATCTATGTACAAAGAAAACTGTATCATGAAAAAGCACAAAGTTATAAGCTTGTTAAGTTACCTGTTTGTCCGTACAAAAATAGATACTAGTACCTAGGTACCTAACCGTTCGGTGCGGAGATTGGACAACCTACTTAGTGTCGCTCGGTGTCCAACTTTTATCGTTTTTAGGGTTCCGTAGCCAAATGGCAAAAACGGAACCCTTATAGATTCGTCATGTCTGTCTGTCTGTCTGTCTGTCTGTCCGTCTGTCTGTCTGTCTGTCTGTCTGTCCGTCCGTATGTCACAGCCACTTTTCTCTGAAACTATAAGAACTATACTGTTGAAACTTGGTAAGTAGATGTATTCTGTGAACCGCATTAAGATTTTCACACAAAAATAGAAAAAAAAACAATAAATTTTAGGGTTCCCCATACTTAGAACCGAAACTCAAAAACGTTTTTTTCATCAAACCCATAAGTGTGGGGTATCTGTGGGTAGGTCTTCAAAAATGATATTGAGGTTTCTAATATCATTTTTTTCTAAACTGAATAGTTTGCGCGAGAGACACTTCCAAAGTGATAAAATGTGTGTCCCCCCCCCTGTAACTTCTAAAATAAGAGAATGATAAAACTAAAAAAAAATATATGATGTACATTACCATGTAAACTACCAGCGAAAATTGGTTTGAACGAGATCTGGTAAGTAGTTTTTTTTTAATACGTCATAAATCGTAAACCGCAATTTACCTTTTATTCAACCAACACAAATATAAAAAATATAAAAAAGCATTTAATTTCATAAACATAAACCTTATGCATTAACCCGGATGTTACGGAACCCTCGGTGAGCGGGTCCGACTCGCTCTTGCCCGGTTTTTTAAATATTTTTGGGACAAAATATAACATGGGGTAAACATTTTTGGAATCGATTCAGTTATTTATTCTGAACAAACTATATATTCAGGTTTCGCATATACTAAAAATAACGTTGTATAGATCTATAAATTATCCATAGACAGTCTCAATACAGACATCAGGCAGACTCTGAAAAATCCTCTGAATACCTAGTACCTAAACTTGTGTTAACTGAATTTCATAGATTGACATCGAAAAAGGTATTTTTTCAAATCATTCTAAGAGATAGAGAGCATCCTAAAGTTAGAAGAGCTCTTTTATAAGAGTGATGTATCAATGGGCCTTAGATCTGATGTCTAGCTTTTACAAAAAAAATATTTACCTAAGTAATGTAAAGAGAATAGGTATATTAGGTATCTTATGTATGTTGTGTCTCAGCATCACCGTAATCTCTTGCCGTCCTCGGATATTATTTTATACGGTTAATGTTCAACAGGTAATAACGCATAAACGGCACACGTATGATGACAAGGATCCTATTATCGCTCCTCGACCAAAGACCCGGGCCTGCCCGTCCTATACAAAGGGTCTCGGCTAATTTATTACCAAAATATCTTTAACACCACCCGCCTACAGATAATTAGACACCTACATTACGAAATATGTTCTCTAAAATATATTATTATGTGAGAGGTTCAGATTATGTTTATTACATACCTACCTAGAAGGTAGGTATAACATGTAGTCTGCGTTGTGAAGATAAAATCAATAGAGGTCGGGGTTCTTTCTGTACGATTTTTCAATTAAGATTTGCCCTCGGGAGCACGCAATGATAGGCGCGTCGTGTATGCAGGAGGCACGAGGGCAAATGGAGCAGAAAAGTGCTGCTGGAATCTATGCATACCTATAACTTATAAAACGTTCAAAACTATTCCGATCAACTTTATAAAAAAACTTATTATAATTCTTTTCTAATTTCTAAATTCTAGAGACTTTAGTTTTAATATGATTATGTGTTGTCACCTATTTCAGAAATTGCTGGTTAACCTGTAATTAGCGACTTTGTAAATTCAAGGCTATTGTTACCTATAGTACTTAAGATATACTATTTACAGAAGCTGTTAGTGTACATTAAATAAATATTAAAAAAAAATTGGGACTGAGAGTGTAACGCATGCAGATCTCTATACGCATCCGTTTCGGAATCCTACGTTGAGAATAACTTCCCAACAGGTAAAAATATCTCCGCGGCTTCACAATATCCGACACAACCCATAATCTCCAGACTACACAACACCACCACCCCATTGTGAAAACTCCAATATCTCAGAGGCATAAACCACGTCTTGAAGAGATTACAATAAAAATAAATTAAAAGCGACAGTCTATTAAAACAGCTCAGGCTTTGAGTGCTATGCATAAAGTCGGGCATAATTTGTGAAAACATGCTTAGCCTTCCGTCAGCTAAAATGATTTCATAAATATGCCGTTCGCTCCACAGATTTATAACAGATCAATTTTGCGTTAATTAGAAAATGTCACTCCCGAACGCTTTGACAGCGTTATCGAAAATAGGGATTCTGTTTTAACGATAAGATTAATTTGAAACACATGTACAGTGTACAGTGTAGGTAGATATGTATCTAATTTGAATTTTGAAGATTTGAATTCTAATTCATAGAATCTTAATAAATATATCGACAAAATTAATTTGAAACTCAGTAACTACATAGGTACATAGACTTGTTATTAGAAATCTTTATTACGCTCAAAAATCGAAATATCGAATCATTCGATCAGGGTATGTTTATTTTTCTAATAACTCTTCAATTTACTGAGATATCTCCAAAATCGATTGGAATACTGCAAGGTGTGCCCTGTAACTTTTGTTTTCGAATAGCCAAGGGCAAGAAATAATTCAGTACAAATTGAATGAGCCCAAAAATAAATGTTAGTTCAGTGAACATTCTTGATTAATTTTGAGAATGAATCTATTTTGAGAAGTGATATTTCAAATAAGGTTATCTGCATTTTTTACTCATCGATGATTTCCGTAGATTCTAGACCTTTTGTTTCGTAAGTTTTCCGGTCAACAGACAACTAAGTTTCAACTCAATTATTCATTTTTCAATAAATAATACCACTTACTTCTGACCTTTGCTATCTACTGAAGTATTAGTAGGTACTACATCATATTGACGATTGTAATTTATTTGTGTAATTAGTAGTAGTTACTTGTAATTGCAGATAGCTACTTATTGATGAAATGCCTTTTAAATCTTTGAGAAACCTTTTACTACTATATCTTACATGTGTATCACCCATGTGGGTGAGGTACCTATCTGCTACAGCGCAGCGGTAGTAAAACAGGAGTCTTAAAGATATAATTCCTAGTGTTCCTACGCGCGCTTCAAGATTCTCTTTACCTACACCTGCGGCACTAACTATAATGAATCGTACCACTGCGAGATACATATGTACTAATGCGAGATAATAAGATAATATAGCGGAGAAGTCAAGTGCAGTTAATGAACAAGCAGTACGTCATGAAGTAGTCAGGTAACCCCCCCCCCCTCCCCATCACCCCTCTTCCTTCCGCCTCGTGCTTGTGACGTCACTGACGCGAGTCGGTGCAGCGCCGTCAACTTCGCCGGATCCGCAATTTCCCAACCTGGAAATTACGAATCCTAATGAAAACGCAAACGTTGATAGAATTACATCCGCACATACAAAACAACGTTATCGCAAATGCAGCATCCTTGATAAAGCGATAAGAAATACCATTAGGTGTTGCTTCCTTATTTTTTATCCTCCTTTGCTTTTACGGAGTCCAGATGATTTGTAACATTTTTTCCTTTTTAACCGACTTCAATAAGGAAGAGGTTCTCAATTGGAGTGTATTTTTTTTTTATTGTATTTGGCTCATGAGCAGTTCACCAGAATCGCAATTACGCGATATGCCTTGTTTTGGAACTATTACGAAAATCCATTTTGTTACCACCCCTATCCAAAAAACGAAAATGCGGAACCAACGACAACGACTTCCGAAATTAAAGTTATTTTTCACTTTGTAGTGTTTTTAGAGTTCCGTACCAAAATGGTGAAACTAAGTCTGTCTGTCTGTCTATCTATCTGTCACAGCTGGATATCTCAAGAACTACTAATGCTATCAACTAGAAATTTGGAATAGTTTTAGATGACGTTTGCCCAACTATTTTGCAAATAAAAATATATGTTACATATTTTTTGCAACAGGGACTGAAAGGGGGTCTGATAAATTCGAAGTGGGGCTACTAGGGCATATGTAGGGTATCATATGAAAGAGCGCAGGTTGCACATTCTCAAACATTTTTTCTCTTTTTTTTTTAGGTCGCAAAGTTTTCGACTTTTGATGAAAAAAAAATACCGTTTCCCCCCCCCTTATCTCTCAAGTTTGCAAAGAGAAAAATCTGAAATTATTCTATGTGATAGGCGTTTATGTAAAGATTACAGAAAAAATAAAACGAAGTCTCTAAATAGCACATTTTTTCAGAAATCATCAACAAAAGTTACGTTAGTTCCACTATCGGTCAAGAGATGGCGCTGACATAAAACTGCAATATTCTACACCGCAGTGCACAGTGTTAAAATTCTCTGACGAATATAAGCCTCGCCGATGAAAATTTAAAAACATATGACGGTACAGAACCCTCGTTGCGCGAGTCCGACTCGCTCTTGCCCGGTTTTTTTATCGGTTGTTTTTTTCCTGTAAGTAATAAAGTTTTTATTTTGGAACGCAACGTTTACATCAGTAATGTACCTAAGAGCATTTAAAAGACATAAATCTCAGTGTCATCTTATACAACCTTATATTAATCTAGCTAGACACCTATTCCCAACGCAGATATTTCTGTTTTCCTGGACTCCCAGCCGCAACTCGCAGCGCTGAACCCTACCTGCCACTACTATCGCCAATCGAGCCGTCCACGTCATGTAAATGCGTCTAATATACTATACTATGATATGTGAACATGGTTCTGCAAGATGTACCTGTAGGTGTAATAATCCCATACACGAAATCCCTATGGCGTTGTACGAGTATTGTATGTATTTCCTTGTCTTCGTTATCCTTGCCATTTTCCTGTCCATTGTGTTATTCTGCTTGGGTTTAACTATAGTTAAGGCAAGCCTGAATATGGCAGTAACTTTGACCCTCATTGAGTTTCTACTAGGTGCGTGACCAGATATTGCACGTGTTCCCTAGTAGCTTCAGGGTTACTCGAAACAAGTCTAAACTGAAATAACCGATACAGCACTAGCCTATCCAATGATGTTCTGAGAGACTTAACCGTGCAGAGTTCAATGAAATAGGTAAGTATAATATTAACAATCTTATTGTAGCTCACGCTAACGACTTACAAGAAAATCTAACGAGGTGTGTTAGATTCGTGTGCTATTAATTATTTGATAAACAAACATTAATCCTCCTCCTCTTTCAGTCATAAATAAGTAAGTAAACGTTTCATATTTAAAATTCTTATAAAAATAAAATTATTCTCGGAGTGGCACCAAATGTTCTGAGGCATGAGCGGAGTTGGCCGCTCGCGACTCGCACGAAGGATAGCGTAAGCTACAATTTATGAGGCAATTCATCAGATCTCTGAGAGCTCCAAGAGCCTTATTCCATTCCTGTGGAATAGGGCATGACAACGAAAATTATATCGATACCATACTTCTTACGTTTGTTGGCACTGCTTGCCATGTCAACTTACATTGCACAAACAACTTAAACACATCGGTTTAGTTTTTTTTATGTATTTTAATGCAAAATGGAAGGTTGGGATACTGCCGTGACCGATGTTTCCTTAGAAATCCAGAATTCATTCGAAAAAATCCAATTTGAATTATAAAAAATTTACTCTTGACTTGTTTTTTCGTTATGTTAGGTAGGTGTCTGTCTGTGTGGTGCCGGACTTAAAGAATTGCACCACCCCTTACTTCCCGTGGGTGTCGTAAAAGGCGACTAAGGGTCTTACCGGAGAATGGGCAGCAGCGTTCTCTATTTATTCCGAGATCATACCATACTGCGATCGCCAACCCGCCTGCCAAGCGTGGCGATTATGGCAAACCCCCCCCCCCCCCCAAATTGGGGGAGGCCTATGTCCAGCAGTGGACGTCTATCGGCTGAAACGACGAGGTAGGTGACTATTACAAGTTTTAACTATCTTACTGCGGAACAAAGACCTCGCTTTCTTTGTTCACCGCAATTTTGCGCCAGTCCTTTCCTGAAAAATAAATAAGTTCCATGGTACAGAAGAATTGTCCGTAAAATTGATTTATTTTCCTCTACGACGTAACTAGAATTCTCTCAATATTCGTTTATCATAAAAGTGCATAAGGCAGTCACAGGTTGCCAGTCCATTTCCAGCCGCCATAACTTGTTTCTCTCAATTCCCTATTCTGACTGTCGCGATGAAAACGTGCTACATCTGCTGCTGTTGTGACGTGCCTAACCATTTTCAGAACTAGCTAGATATACCTAAAACAATAGTAATTTAAGTATTAAAATTCCACGACACAGCACAAGATTGATTAAATCAGTTTGCAAAGAGGTAACGTTCGCGTTAGAAAGTTTAACTAGGTACACATTAATTTTTCCAAGTGAGATTTCTAAATTAGGACACAGACGGGACAATTAAGATAAACTGAGAAGGAACTAAAACAGAAAAGCTATTTTTTCCTAAATTAAAAATTTAAGTTTTGTTTATAATAGCTACGAGCTCACACTCATAACATTTCAAACACAAGCGCCTACTAAAATGGACGCTTATTTATGTAGCTAGTACGAAAAAACGTGCTATGTAATATTAGCAAGGTAAACTCACTTGCTGTAACAGTGATGAATTACGTCACGCTATGAGGCTAATAAAGCCCCAAGGCATGACTCCAGATTATGGAGTTAATACGACCGGAGCTCCGAGGGCGTTTGTGAAAGACGTTATAGAACGTGTATTATGTATCAAAATCGTTAAGTAGGTAACTCTAACACCCCCCGGAGCGCAAACACCTACTCCATTTTAAATATTTTAAAGCTGGTATCCGATCGCTCTCTAATATTCCCGGTGAAAACACATTTCGCCTCTTCCCGCTCAATTTATTTCTGAAAAATTCGTCGTTAACGGTTGCCAACATCAGAGAAGGTGAAGTTATAGGTTCACGGCTATTTGTGTGCTGCGATGAAAGTTAAACAAGAAATAGCTTCTTCATATACTGTACAAATAGTTTTCTGTAAAGGAGTAGCTATTCTTATATGTTACCTACATAACCGGGCTAAGAAAGTAATGCTTTCAAACTTATCACATTACGATAAAAATAAACTAGAACAAAACACACATTACGTAAGTAAACCTACTTAAACTAAACGAAAATCAATGTTTATAGCACAGGAACATTCATCACAAAGTTATAAACGTAATAAAGCTATGTAACTGGGTCATCTACCTTGAACTATGTATGTATTGAACAGATAAGGTCGAGACATAACTTAAATAGCTAGCAGTACAGCACATAGCGCAGGCGACCTAACTTACAAAACTATTTAGCAAGAACGTTACACTTCCATACAAAAGTTTACTTCCATAAGTACATTAAGCTATACACGCTTTCGACTTATCCCGCCGGACCGTTACTTAAAATTGCATCGTTTTGTTACGGGCTAAGTAAAGTAAGTACAGTGCTTAGTGGTACTGGTATTTGGACTGAGCTGCGGAAGTTAAATGAAGTTCAGTGTAATTACTCTCGGAGAGGCGGTTAACTCGGCTCGGTTATGGTGACAGCCACTGGCGCAGGCCTCGTGTCGCCTAGCCTCTAATTGAGGCCAATATTAATAATGAAATACTGTTTCGGATATAGAAAATCTGTTTACACGAAATTTGATTGTATCGAAAAATTGTAAAGGCCTGAAACGAAAATTCTGACAAAGGATCATAATATTTTGGGTATAATGAATTCCTAGAATAGTATTGTTCGACGTAGATAATAATATGCTATAGGTACTTCCGTTGACACTCACACATAGGTAATACATGACATGTTAAAAATTGTATAGATATTAGTGACAACGCTGCAGACACTATTTAAAGAATCTAAATTAAGTAGCATAGCAGTCAGCCGATGCACACTGGATTTCAAAGGTAGTTGCAGCATAGTACGTAGTACCTACATAGCTATTACTGACACACTAGGTATCTATAGAGGTGCGGCTGAACAAACATTCCGCCTAACCATGGCGTTTATCCAACTATTTGTGAAATTCTAAAGCTTCTATTTGTCCACGATGCATTTGCCTAGTTACACAGCCAACGGCAAAATGAGTTGGACAACAGTGCTAAGAGCCAATTTTCACCATTTTTTATTTCGTCGGCTTTCAACGGGTGTTGAAAGCCGACGAAATGGATATTAACAAATTAACAAATTAATGGGGGAATTTTAATCTGGAATTTTGATGTAGGCCTGTACTGGTTCTTCTCAATTCACAGTAGGATGTATCGTAATGGACTGATGGAGATTGATCATTTTAATTCTGTCACTGTCTGCTACTAAAGCTACGACATCGCTCGGATATCTAGGCTGTAGCCGGAACCCTCCTGGAAACAAAGGTTCTGAACTAGACATCTTTAGTTACTATCTATGTCCCCTTATTGTCTTTGGTCTGGCACTTCCTGCTAATCGTGGGGAGACCGGTGCCAAATGGACATTAGTATTTCTTGTAGTTGAACGAAAATGAGTTTACCTCCGTTTCATCGTAGCGTGTTTAAAACCTATTGGAGAAAACACTTTTAAAGGAAGTAGACTTTTAACAAAACCGCTATTTCTGACATGGTGAATATCTGTTCCACATTTCATACGACGGGTAGAAAAGCTTTATGTAAAACCTTTTCTGGAGTTAAAAGATCAAGGTACCTACCAAGTAAACCTAGTTTACTTTACCATTCCTGACATTGATATATCATAATACAGGTTAGTCTACCTGCTTCTAGTTTAGCAGGTAAAAGGTTCGCTGAAAAAAAACCGGTCAAGTGCGTGTCGGGCCACGCACAGTGTAGGGTTCCGTAGTAGCCCGTTATCGCAATGTAGTACGATTCTGTTGTTCTTTATTCTAAATACAAAAAAAAAAACACATAATTTGTTTTTCAATGCAAGTCTTTACCCGTTATAAACAAGCAACTACTTCATCTTAGGGCTGATTTTTCCAATGCCAGATAACTTTATTCGAGGAATAATTTTGAAATTTTCAGTTATTTTATACAAAAACTGTCAAACGTCAATTTTATTCCTAGAATAAAAGTTATCTGGCGATTGAAAAATCAGCCCTTAGTCACTTTAAAGGATTAATGCTAAGGATTTTGTATTTGATACAAAATTATCCAACACCCAAGTTCAACGGCTATTACCGCTAAACTAATAAAGTTATCTTAACCGCTATAGTTTTCCTTTAAAGTTCATGAAATGCACTATCATCGTGAATTACGCACTCCTACAAAATTACAGCTTTCTAGTACTAACGGTCGCTTAGCAAAACCTCGGACAGACAGACAGACAGACAGACAGACGGACATGACGAAACTATAAGGGTTCCTTGTAGGAACTACGGAACCCTAAAAAGACTGAGGACAGATTGAATTGAGTATTTCCTCTTAGAGGGGACTATTAGGTTACGTGGTCCACTTATGTATAGGAAGAATCATCCAATAAACTGTTAGAAGGTACATTACATTACGTTTAATGGTAGGTATCTAAACTAAACTTCGTTTTAACATTAGATAAAGACAGCATTTCAAAGTTCCTAAATAACAAGAAAGACACCAATTGCAAGCTGTCTACAGTGTCTTGAAAATAAATCAGGCACTATTTATTGCCGCGCGACACGTAACAAAATTGATTAAACATAAACTATGTCGGTGAAATAGCTTTATAATTTGTCGGGGCAATCATGAACAAACAATCAACCTTTCACTGGGAGGACTTGCGTTTCGTTCTAAATTCAACTTTACCAGACTCATATCCTCTGATATTTTTTTTATTTTAACCGACTTCAAAAAAAGGAGGAGGTTATTAATTTGGTTAAATATCCCTACTCTTCTTTTAGGTGACCGTTGTTTTAAATTACCACAATACAACTTTGACAATTACTTTAGCTTTCACATCTGCATAGGTAATGAGCAGTAAAAGTTAGGGGCAAAAGTAACAGTAAAAGCAGCAGCTAAAATAGTGAGGAAACCAATTTAACCATTACTTTAACTTTGTGACGTTATACATCTACTTTGGATGTTACTATTGATGAAGAAACTGGCAGTTAGTGGAATTGCCATGGTACCTAAGCGTTGTGGCTATAAGTGCCATAATTAACCGACTTCAAAAAGGAGGAGGTTCTCAATTGAACTGTTTTTAGGGTTTGTTACTAAGACTTCGCTGTCTGTCCGTCTGTCTGTCACCAGGCTGTATCTCAAGAACCGCGATAGCTAGACAGTTGAAATTATCACAAATTATGTATTTCTGTTGCCGCTATAACAACAAATACTAAAACAAAATAAAATAAATGTTTAAGGGGGGCTCCCATACAACAAACGCGATTTTTTTGCTCGATATCAATAATGGCAACAGGTGAAATATTCACAAAATACTCAGTTGTATTTTTACTTTAATAATAAATAATAAAATTAAAATAAAATAAATGTTTAAGGGAGGCTCCCATGCAACAAACGTGATTTTTTTTGGCATTTTTGCCTTGTCGTACGGAACCCTTCGTGTGCGAGTCCAACTCGCACTTGGCCAGTTTTTTTGTGCCTATGTTACGCGATATATCCGGCAATTGTAAATCGATTTCAAAAATATATTTTTTAATTGATAGAGTATGTCTTAGGGTGGTCCCATATACTTACAATGTATTAACTTTGCTTGGGCAGTTTTTGACTTAGCTTCAATAATACGTATTTTTGCCACTTAGTTTATACTTCCTGTCACTGATATTTACATAGCAAGTAGTGTTATATGAATTGGTGTGGGGTAAGTAGTACAAATTAAAAGTGAAAAAAGAAAACATTTTTACAAAAAGTTTCTGATGTAGGTAAAAGCTAGTTAGGAATTCAATGCCCTACTTTATGATAGGCACTGAGGCAATCAAAAAAGAAAAAAAAGTAGATATCTTCAAATACTATTAATTAATATAATTGATGTTGTACCGTTTAAATGAACTAGGCATAAATAAATAAATTATATTCCGCAAAACCTTGTCACAGATTGATTAAACATATCTGGAAATAGTCACAACTATTTCTAGAAATGTTTCACAGAGCACCTATCAATGATTATAAATAACTTTTTACTCGTAAACTCTTCATATATGTAGTTAGGTACCGAGAATTCATTCACAACTTCACGACGGAATTTACAGGATATTAAACCACAATTTGGTAAAATATCATGGATATAATACCTTGATCGGGTGATTATGTGTGCCTCATTTCTGTGAATGTTGTAATGATGTTTTCCAAATAACAATTAAATACTTCCAGTGAACAAATCCTCTTTAAACCCTTCTGATAATCGACCTTAATATTGTTTCAGTATGTAGTGTTCACACTGCTGGGACACAGGCCTCCACTCTTCGAGAGGGACCTCGCGGGCTCAGTGCGGGTTGGCAGATGTCATAATTGTCTCCGAATTTTTTGGTTCCAGCAGGACATGTCAGTTTCCTCGCGATGTTTTCCATCGTCGCGCAGTTTGAGAACAGCGGTGATGAAGTTATTTACACAAAGTAAAGCGCCGCCTGGGTTGCAACCCACTACCTACAACTCGTACCTAAGTCGGGGCGTTTCCACTGGGCCAGCACTGCTCTCTGTTTGGATTAATGTAAATCCAAGTATTCTTGACACTTCAACCACCAAACCATTATCCATCAACTAACCTACAAGAGTTTACTCAGCCTTCAAAGTTATGTTTTCAAAGCTATTTAGAATGCGCACCACTTCGAGCTGGTAATGTGGCAAACCAATATTGGTAGACTTTTAACTCCTACTTTTTATCAAACGCGATTATCGAGAAATTTTGTAGTACTTACGAGTACAACTTAGCCAATTTTAAAATTAAGCTTGATTTTGACCTCGTTATTATACTGGAGAGTCAATCAACTTTGCCGCTGTTGCGTGAAAGCTCGATATAAGTGTAGAATATTATAATACTTCCGGCGAAAATAGTACGGTGCGAATATTATTAGGTTACTCGCTTTAGTAATGTGCGGAACAATATTTGTGTATTTATCGGTCGCTAGTGTTGTGATTCAGCGCGCGAGGACGCGGCTGGGGCGGGCGCGCGTCGTGTTTGGCGACTCGGTGAGCAAACTCGCGCTCTAGCCGCATTTGCAATTCGTTTGCGGACTACGAAATACTCTGCACCCGACCAAGTCTTTTGTGTAACCGGATTTCTCGGTTAACGACCTAGATTCTGCATATTTATGCAGTTTGGTCACACAATTTTTCGTGTCTGTGACTATCTCTTAAGCCTTCGCTGAATGTGATGTGATGGTGATAACATTTCTCTGCTCGTTAGCCATTCGTTTTCAGCGCTAACTTGAACAAGTACCAACCCATAGGTTTGTTAAACATACTCTTCTTAATCTGTGAAGATTTATGAAATATCTGTCTGTAAAGGGTGTGTATAAGCAGATAGCAGCACCTGCCAAAAAGGAAAGGCATTATGTGTAGGTAGATATGTACATGGCAAAAGGATTTGCTGTCCTTGCAAGTAGATATAAGCCTTATCATAGATATCGTGAGGGTATGAAACTTATTGTTTCAGAAATAGAAATGTGAATGGAATGGCAGATGACAATGGTAAAAGCAGGAGGAATGTTGGTTTAAGAGAACGCGAGGATGCTGCTGCCCCTTCTCTTGAAATCTAATCTCTACGCAGATGAAGTTATAAGCTTTCGTTAGTTCCAAATAACATGGCTGGCAGCGCAAGATATCTTGAATTTAATTATAAAGTTAGACAATAGTCGTATAGCTACGTTCATGAACCCGTTTAATGTTCACTTTATGAGGAAACAGTCTCAAAAATAAACAAACAAGATAAACATAGGTTCCGCACCGCCGCGCCGCGCCGGGGTAATAATCGTACCAGTGTATGAGTGTTGCAGAGGCAAGAGCGGTCGGGGGGCCCGCCTGGCAGCCTGGCTACCCCGCCCGCCGCAACTTACTCTAATGTTCTTAATTTTTACACAGAGAGCAATACGAGCGAATCCAAGATTAACAATTGCCCTAAGCTAGGGAGCGAGAAAATTAACTTTTAAATGTAAATTTTACGAGGAAGTCATAACGTGAAAGCTGCCGCGGTTAGCTCTGATTTATTGCACTTGGAATTGAAAGTGTTAAAGGAGTTGCAATCTGAAAAAAGTTTTAATAGGTACCTCTTTAAAGAAATATAAATCATGATTGTAGAGCGAATTTAACTTTCGCAAAGTTGTCCAACATTTAGGCACATCTACTTGAGTGGCTATTTAATGACGGCGCTTATTTCGCTAATCAGAAAAGTATTCATTAGCTTCACAGTAGACGAGGTTGATTATATTTTATCCCACCCCACTGCGAAGGCCTGTAAAATTTCTCTACAATAAAATATACATTGTCATAAAGTTGAGATATTTACTTGAGGGATTCTGCTTAATCTCAACGTACCTATTTCCCTATAGCAAACTTGCTCTATTGTAAAAATAATAAAAGTTTCATAGTATATTGTAACTAATATTTTATTCTCTTTTATTCAAATACATTTACGTTTGCTTTTTAGATTTCTGTTCGGTTGAGAGATTTCTGACGAAGTATAGTGTAAAATTTTAAACTACAATTTATGAATAAGAAATGTTTTACGCGAATCTCTCACCGACTGTATATCAACAAAGGTCCTGCCTGAAACTCATTCCACACCCATATTTTTAAACTTGTAAGACACATTAATTCCGTAACAAATTTCAATTTCCAAGTGCTTGGAAGCTTAACTCTTAGGACCGCAAAGTTATATGGATTGGAACTCTTTAGCGTTGACGAATGGTAGGAGGTAACGAATGTGTACAATCAAAACTTTGAAAAGATTCATTGCCGCAAATTTAGCCAGCCAAAAATATGATCCAGTCTGAGTCAAAGAATTTGAGAACGGATGTGGCCCGGCTCGGGGGCTCGGGGCGGTGCGATGCCGCTACTCGCTAAACTTTTTCATTTCCACGCAGAAATATAAAAAGCGGAAAAGTTTCTGCGAATAAACTATCATCCTGGAATATTTTAAAAACTCCTACAGATTTTTTACTGTGACATACTGATGTTCTTTTTGAAAACATTTAAAATGATTATGATCAGGTTTTCTTTTCTATATAAATAAACCATGTAAAGGCAGAAAAAAATGGGAAAATCCAAAAGTGCACGACTCATAATGCTCATTTGATCGTATAGAAAACCTTAGTTATAGATATTATATTAGTTAGTTTTTTTTTTAATTATATTATACTAATTTGAATAAAAGAGTCATTTTCAATAGGGTTCCTCCTATGGGTGAAACCAATCTATAAAAAAAAATTTACTCAATTAATTGATTTTTTCGCAAGCTACAATGTTTTCAGGTTCACTTGATTAACGGGAAAAATTTTAGAAATATTTTGATGTATTTGTTCGTTTCTACTGCATTTAACTAAGTACAGAATTAATCTTCATTAAATTACCTATACAATAGTATATAAATTAACAATAAAAACAGCTGCAGACAGTAGGCAAAAAAAAAATCGATCGTAAAGCACTCTCTAATGCTTCGCATTATAAGTCGTACCATAATGATTCAATCAATAATTCTTTTAGATAAAATTGGCATTGAGATTTCCAGTTATGCTACATATTTATAAAATAATAAATCTGTCAGTCTTGCAAAATTTATACTTAAAAATCTTCAAATATCGAATCGATGTAGAGGTACCTAGAATCGGTTTGCTGTCTGGAGTTTATTTACAGTTCACAACACAGCGATTTGGAATGGCATCTTATCATATTTCAAGTAGAGCTACAGTTCCATTTACTCTAGACTGACTTTGCGAGCGCGCGTTCGAGGCGGACACGATAGAGGACAATGTTTCAATGTTTTGTATAAATGTAACGGAGGCTCCTTGGTTCACCGGAAGCACTCAATTATGTTATAATCAAGGTGTCCGGGGGTCGAGAGCGACGCGCGACGGGGCAGGCGGCCGGGGCGACCCGCTACCAACCAACTTAAATGTCATAGCTTTAATGCACGACCCATTCATTATTAAAATACGACTCTCAGCGTACAACGATCCTCCTTGTAATAATACTTCGGTAAAAAGTTTCTACGTGGAAATAATACCGAAATACACAATAATTTCTGAACTCATCTGGGAATGAAGAAAAACCACGGAGTTGCTTATCAGGGCAGGTTGAAATACACTTTCTGTGTTCAACAAACATTGCAATACAACTTTTCACTGCAAAAATTCATTTTATTCGGGTTGTGTATTTGAAACCAAGCAAGTTTTAACGAGATGATTGTATGTGTGTGATTCTGAACCCAAAATAATAAAAAAGATATCTTAATCGGGCTTTTATATCTTTTTATTGGGTTTATCTTGTGTGTCGGTCGAGGTTAAAGGGCTTTTCCGGAAATAACTGGGTTTTTTACTGGTTTGGTTTAGAATACGGCATTCAATCACATCGTAGTGGCTTGTTGTTTTGAAATGCTAACTAGATAAAACGTTATTACAGCCAATGCAAATCCTGGAGTTCATACTATAGGTATCTAGCATACTTTGTCGTAGTTAGTACCTACATTCGTAGAACCTTTCAATTTTTACATAAGAAATAGTGCACCCAAGAATTGATAGATTTTTAGGAACTTAAAAATACATAAAGTATAAGCATAATCAGCCTATAATGTGCGAATGGCGGATGTGATTTTCGATTTTTTCCTTCTAGCACATGCTGGTTTCTTCACGACGGTTTCCTTCACCGTTTTGAGAGAGGTGATGAAATAATTTACACAAAGTAAAGTGCCTGCTTGGGTTTGAACCCACGACCGACATGACCCGACCGACACGTAAGTCGTGAACATTACCACTGGGCCACCACTGAACTACATACACGGTAGATAATGCATCAATATCAATCATGTATGTACCTATTAAGTAATTTATGAATCTAAAAAATCAGACTGAGCGTCCTAGGCAACCCTTCTCTACACGATCAATTTGTATTTCTTTATATCACGTCCAATGTATAACATATTATTTCATATTCAGCTTATGATCTGACTTTGTGAGGGTGCTGCCATGTTGTTTTTAGAAAAGTGAAAGCAAATCAAATTGATTGATCGTTCTGTCGACAAGACTGTTTCGTATTTGCATGACTACAAATTCAATCTGTTAACCTTTATATTGGAGCAAGATGTTGCGCATGGGCTTTTGTTAAAAATATAACACGATTACCACGATCTTTACAAACTGATGTTATAAATGCGAAAGTGAGTCTGTTTGTTACCTTTCAAGCTAAAACGGCTGAATGGATTTGGATAAAAATTTTCACATTAGTCGACCATAACCTGGTAAAGAACATAGGCCTTCCTTTCATCCTGGATCGCAGACGAAGTCGTGGGCAACAGCTAGTAAAATAAAAATATAAATACCTACAAGTCTGCTAAAAAAGGCATTATACAGGGTTATTGGTAAAACTTTAACCACCTCTTAAGAGGTCATTGTACTCATCATTATAAAGACCTTTTGCTATGGGAAAAGCGAAGAAAAATCAGCTGTTCCCTACATTTATGATAAATGTGGGATTTCAGGTTTGGTCCCATAGTAAAAGTTGTTCATAATTATGAGTACAATGACCTCTTAAGAGGTCGTTAATGTTTTATAACCCTGTATATGTTGGTACCTGTAAAATAAATATTCCCTTTGAATATCTATTATACAAATGTAGCCAAATAAATGTCAGAATTAATAAATCCCATGTTAGCTGTAAGAAAACTACACAGTGATTTTTTGTGATTTAGCATGTGATTATGTACACAAAAACCGAAGAGCCGGTCCGCTCGTTAATTTGCTCCTTTCTGTGTCCTTCACTCGTTCGTAATCAAACAATCGCGGCTGGCCGTTGATCGAAGGACGGGACTATAGCGATTTGTTACATATTGCGTTGATATTTCATTTATCACGGTGATTCAATTTTCCCAGCAATTAATCACTGAACAATAGCCGTGGTCAGTGGACGTCGGCTGGTTGAAAAGATAGACGAAGTACCCGCTGGCAAATTATAAGTATAGTCGTTTGCCTCACACGATCACGCAGTCCTACGCGTTATTAGGAAAATGGCAACGAAAAAACAAAATTGTAAGGCCTTGGAGAACTCGGATCTTACGTATTTTTGTACAATTTTAAGGTCAATGAACACTCAGAATTAGATAGGTCCTGCAGATATCACACAACGTTATATTTTCTATGTTTATACCAAGCTAACGTCTTTACATGAACCCGGCTATAATTAGGTATCATTGTTTTCCTCAATACAAAAACCTAATACAAAAGAAAACTCGCTTGACTGATCGAATGCAAAATATCCTGAGTTATTTTATTGCCAGTCAGCACTACATAAGGTCGACTTTAGCAGACAATCTTTACAGTAGGTAACTATCTTTATTATTTTGTGGCATCTTACGACTTCCACGCGAACGAAGTTGCGGGCAGAAGCTAGTAGTTCTATAAAAGTATCCAACGACAAAGGACTATGACTATTAATTCCATTCAAGGAGTTCATAAATTAATGTATTCGGAGCATGTAACATTAGAATATTTATTATGTACCTATATTGAATTCCTACCCCTAGTACTTATGTAAAAAAATACCGGCCGCAGCATTTCTTTGCCCGCGACTTGGTCGGTGTGTATTTCCTACTTTCCTCATAAACATTTCGAAAATGATGTGTAGGTATTCGGGCCAATTTTTAAATTTATACTTAGATCAAAGGAATCAGATTTTTCAAATAAACTGCATCCCAGCTTTGCACCCCCACAGCGGTAAAATTTTGAAAAACCGATTGGGATGTGTTCATAACTTGACTCAAAGACCCATTTTCGAGTTAATGGAAGCAAGCAGTAAAATAATAATAATCCATTTATTTCGGGCATCGCAGGCCCATAGATAAATACCATAACCTAAACATACATATTTTAATAAAAACAGTGTCGTGTTGCGCTGCGTGGTGTCGCGTAACCTTCCACGAAAACGTCGGTACGCTACACCTTTCAGCCAAAACTCTTCCTTCATGAAGGTTTCCAGGTACTGAGTTGGAACCCGCACCACAAACGATTTAAACTTTATGTTGTGGCGCGATTCCAACTTCTCTACTCTCAAGGTCCACTTGGTCTTGCTTCTGATGTATTCCACGATGTCTTCAGCCACCGTGGAGTGATGCAGACGGGATACGTACAGCTGCGTCGACGGTGTTGCAGGACGCAGCAACATATTTGGTCCCGCCATCCCGTAATCGGTGTGGTGCTGCCAGTGCAGCACCACACCGATTACTGCAAGTATTGGGCTTCCTACTCTTCGACTCCACCGTCACGAAACCCTCCTTGTCTGCCTGCCCTTCCTTCGGGGCTGGGGCCAAGATGCTAGGAGGCGATCCATTGCGGTTCCTTGATGCCCCTTCCCTTGGCTTTGCACTTTTGGCAAAAACTTTCTTCTGTGCTGCTCCATTTGTTGGTTGTACAGCGGCTGCTGAGTAAGCACGGCGAAGTGTTGCCGTGCTAACTTGTGACGACGCCGCTGCGGGGGTAGAGGCAACATCGGCGGGGCGCGGTAATGCATCGTTTGCAGTAACAGCGACAGTGACAATTAAGTCCAATTTCGCTGACTCGAAACTGGACAGCGATGCTTTGTTTGCACCACGACGAGTGTTCACCTTTGATGCGAACTCAGGTGACCTACATACCGCTACAGTATTGCATAAGTAACCATATTGGCACGCAACTCTCTGATGGTGTTTTGAGACGCCTCCAGCTTGAACTTCATCTCGGCCAGGCTTGCCTTCAGAGTAACAATATCCTTCAGCAGCCTGGTGACGTCGACGAGGTCAAAAGTGACGGGGGGCAGCTTCCGCAGCTCCTTTGCCACAAAGGTCGGCACGTCGTCAGGGTCAGTCTCCTTAAACACCCGAAACATGTCTTGGAGACTCCTCTCTCCCTATTCGTCCCTCGTGCGGGACAGCATGTCGGTCAGCTAAATCGAGCGTCGTGTACAGTGTCGTCTTTGCACTGCGTATCTCGTCTTCAGTGTAGCTCGAAAATCCACCCCTTAAACTTTATTATCCTTTTCCACCTTGATAGGAGACGATTTTTAAAAAACCCTAAAAAACATACCGGTCTCCTTTTTTTAGTCACTTTGTCACCCCCTAAATCCTCTGTGCGGGGATTTTTAAAACTAAAAGTGACATTCTTTATTATTTACTGAGCCAAATATTGCCAAGTTTCAAGTTTATTAACCAAATGAATAAGATTTTTCATACAAACTGTATCCCCTCTTTTTATCCCCACAGGGGTGGAGTTTTGTAAAATCGTCTGGGATGTTTCTATAACTTGACTGATTTGACTTTCCAATCAAGCCACGTAAAAAATACCAAACTTCATAATTTACTTAGATAAGTATTCATGCTAAGTTTCAAGTTTATTAACTCAAAGAATTAGATTATTCATATAAATAAAATCCCCCCTTTTCACCCCTTAAAGGTTGAATTTCCAAAAACCCTTTCTTAGTTTCCCCTACATTATAAAAGGAAGCCGTATTCAAAATTTCACATTCCTAGACCCAGTAGTTTCGGCTGTACGTTGATATGTCAGTCAGTCAGTTAGTTTCTCCTTTTATATCATCGCTCGCATCCTAAAAGTCCTATCCAAAGACTACAATATAATGCGGTCCTATCTCATTTTTTGACTGATTTGGGTTGGGACAGCTACATTTTCTATTCGTGATTCTTTACACTTTTCACTAACCGTCGTACCTCTATGTTATTTGGATGTCAAAATATAACCATTTTGAAAAGCAACAAAACGTAGTCATGCGAGCGACGATATATTGTCGCGCGCATCTCTAAAAGTCCTATCTCATTTTTTAGCCAGCCGATTCGAGTTAGGACAACTACATTTTTCTATTCGTGATTCTTTACACTTTGCTGCCTTTCAAAATGTTTATATTTTGAGATGATATCTATTTATGCGTCATGCGAGCGACGATAAATAGATAATCAGAATTTCTGAATGTCAATAAATATTTACAACGCCTGGTTGGTCATCTAAAACACACACTTAACGCCATTCAAAATGCTATCTCTTGCTGTCTTTAAAAAATAGCTTTTAGCGATAAGACCGCCCCTTTAATAGTTATGGCGTATATAATAAAGAGGGCTGTGCTGGGAGTTTCCCAACGTGATCTGATCAGAAAAGAAGAGATCCGCAGAACAACCAAGGTAACCGACATAGCCCGAAGAATTGGCAAACTGAAGAGGCAGTGGGCAGGGCACTTACTCGCAGAACAGATGGCCGATGGGACAGAAAGGTCCTGAAGTTTGGACCGCGAACCGGAAGACGTAGCGTTGGAAGGCCTCGAACAAGGTTGACCGATGACTTTCTGAAGGCCGCAGGAATCCGCCGGATGCGGGAAGCACAGAACCGGTCGAATTGACGATGTTTGGAGGAGGCCTATGTCCAGCATTGGATGTCTTTCGGCTGAAATGAAAGAATAAAGAGTATTCTATCTATCTCTATTTGGCATTATTATTGTTTAATGTGCTTGGCTGAAACACCATGACTGACATTAGGAACATATGATTTCAGAATCTCTGAAGGTTCCTCGAACTTATACTACTTTTTTTTTGTTTAACTTTATGTGCAATAGCTAACACTGCTGCATCTCCCCGAGTGTAAGAATCTACATTTTCGCGAGAAGATAACTTAATAAAAACTTCAACATAAAGCCATTTCAGCTAGATAGACTAAAAGCAGCCACCAGCGTTAGACAGAGAATAATTTTGTCATGGAAATTTGAAATCTCTTAGCAGTCTAAAGCCTAATATCCAGCTCGGCTGCAAGCGCATTAGCCTTTATGAAACGTCGCACCCATTAGCAACGTAGTACCGTCACCGTTGCCTATTTTCCTTACACTTTTTGATTTCCTATTTACCATTTGAAAATTCATCAGTTTTACTTAGCAATAACCTGTCATTATTATTTAGTAAGGTTTAAATGTATTCTTAATTACACCTCATTTTTCAATCAAATTAAAACAGTGTGGATTAGTTTGAACAAAAAATTATCAGGAAGTTGAGCTAATTATAAAGCCTGTACAGACGTAGCTGTAATATATATTAATATATCGAGATATACCCACGGGAGCTATACTATAATATATATTTTGCCCTCACTCGGTCTGCGGTCGTCCTATGCCAAAATATACCGAGATATATATTTCGACATATTTTGGTGACGTCATAGAAATATGTATATATTATAGCTGCGTGTGCGGTCACTCGCCAATTTATATAGAAAATATGTCGTAATATAGCCTTGCTATGATTCATATTAATATATATTATAGCTACGTCTGTGATGGGCTTTAACAGTATAACCAATTACACCTACAATACAATGTAGCACACTTATATAGTTTTCTATGAACAAATGAGATACAGCTTCAGAGGTCTGTGTGCTAAATGACAATATAATAAATTTACCTACACAATAAGAACTATTTCAAACACCCAAATCACCAGTAAAAATTATTTTTTCCCTAGTTGGAACGATCCAAAATTATCACAGGTACAGTTAATTGGTAGCGCTAACTATCTGCCGTAGCCGTTAACTTCCGGACGTAACGTTTTGTTTCGCCCGGATTCGCACTGAAGCGGAGTGCAGCTTTTCGGTAATCTCGCATAATAATGCAAAATACGAGTCGCACTCGCGTACCCACTCTGCGCAGATACACCTAATTACTTGCCCTCTAATTAAGTGCGAGTTAACTTACTGTTTCATTAACTTGTAGTCATGAGACAAGTTATAATGCAAATAAGTTTGTTCGCAACTTTTTTAAGAGTTAACTACCGAACAGATGTTGATTTTAGTAGAAAGGAAACTTGAATGGCATAAAGTTGACCGTCTATGTAAGACGATGTTTATAATAGTTAAGCCAAGTCAAACCCAATAACTCCAAAAACCAAATTTTCAACAGGAACAAATCTGTATAAATAAAACAAAGTTGGGTTAGTTACACCATTTATATCTCAAGAACCAATTTTTATGATATTTTATTTGTTAGATTTGTCTCCGTCCCGAATAGCAGAATAACTATTAGAATATGGGAAAAAAATTAATATAATTCATTTTCTCATACACACAACATTTATTGATTCTGAGGCAGTACAAAGTTCGCCAGGTCAGCTAAGCAGACAGTAAGTTACTGTATAAGTCATAGCCACTCCAGTATAGGCCTCCTCCTTCTGTCTCCATTTGTCTCTGTTTCCTGCTTGCTCGGGCCAGTTTTACCGGTTATTTTTTGTATATCATCCGTCCAAAGATATTTGGGTCTGCCTCTGGCTATTTTACATTCGGGACCTTTCCACGTTGCAGGGAGGTTCACCACGGTAGATTTTTTTGCTAGCATTTGTTTCGTGCACAGTGTGTTGTATGCACGTGTAAAAAGCTAAGTGCTCAGCCATTGGCTGCTGTAGAGCAGCGCCTTAAACTTTTTTTTCACAAAAAGTAGCAGGCATAAGTAGCTGGGAGCAGTGGTGAGTTAGTGCTCCCGCTCACCGAGAGGAGGCCGGTGTCCCAGCAGTGGGAACGGTATAGGCCACAGATATAGATACACGTAGATAACGCAAGAGCAACTACTTCGCGTGTCCAGCTTGCGTACAAAAATCGTAAGCCACCACTTTCGCGCTCAGTCCTGTAGTACTGCTGGGTGAGCGTGAGCTGTGGCGCCAGGCCCCGAGGTAGAGGCGAGACGGGTGCCGCTGGCAGCGGCATCTTTGAATCGATTTGATTTTCCCATAACTAAATAGTGCTTGTGACGTCATACTAGGTATAGTCAAAAAATCGCACGCTTGGTTTTCATACAGATCGTGACACGATCTCGAGATATAGATAGATAGCTATATCTGTGGTATAGGATGATTAAGCTATGTCATTATGGGTGCGGACTCGTAGTCACACCAGTGCCACACACACATAATTATGACCATCTATGGTGCACACAGTAATAAGAATTAAACACACGGCATCCTTGGTTACTTTAGAAACGTGCGCATCAAAAACCAAAGAAGTCATTTGCGTGTAATGTCGATTACTAGTTTTATGTAGGTACCCACTACTACCTATCTTTACTAAGTTACAATAGAGCAACCCCACTACTGAACGAAGATGATCGTAATCCTATTCCTATACCAATGTGCGTTCAGTCCCAAATCCCGAGTAACAAGACTGTTACAATCGCTACCCCTAATACTAAACGTAAGTCCTTACACACGTTTTTCATAGTTGCAGTATTGTTCTCTATTGATTCCAAGCGAAACGTTTGCGGCCACTGAGCTCGATCAAACTTTATCCGGGCCATATTGGCAGAAGTTACATCGGATCCATGCGGCAGTAAAACTGGATAATAATAAGCAGTGGATGCAATAAAACACGGCGCTTACGATCACACAATTCGATGACACCTATAAAACCAGACTGCATCACCCGTCCGCTCTGTTTATGTCACGCCCCCCAATTTATATGCTTAAGAAGTTTTTATTTTATAGCACACGTAATAAAACAATGTTTGTATTCATACGTTGTATTAAATGAATCTTTTTTATTGACATTTAAACTCGGCACGTACATTTAATTCGTTCCTACTTCCAATATGCTCGTAAGCTCTTTCTGATTTTCAAGACACGTTTCTTTTCAGTTAAAGTGGTAGTTTTCAAATGTCAAGCTATTTAATTTCCTTTAAAAAATTACCTTCTGTAACCAGATATTCTTGTAAGTATTGGAGTATAATATTATGGTCTCATAAAATATCATTTTAAACACCTATTTATTTGCTACATCAGGTCATCCATCACAGAGGCCGTTCGATGTGAAGTGTTCACAAAGTACGGTAGGTATATCGATATTTCAATTAATATGCATCGTTACTTTAAACTTTACTTAGTGGAAGTGGGGTGAAGCAAGTTTTAATAAGGGTCTCTCTGGGTCATTACAGGCTCGTAGCGGTAATTGTCAGAGGCGGCGCGGCCCCAGCACTTAACGACACTTCTGGTTGACGTAGGCAGCCACTCCTTACTGCCGCCGTTTGTATTTCAATAGCTTTGTGAAACGAAATAAACGTATATCTGCTCACCAAATATACGTTTTTCGCATAAATGTGCTCGGCATTTGTTTTGTTTATTTTTATTTAAAACAAAGGCCTGTATTCCTCTTATTGTTATTGGAATACGCCTCTGCGTTGTACAAAATTCTCTGTGCTCATAACACCGACGGATTTCAGGCGAGGCATCATTCGTTATAGCCCTAACCACTGGCTTGATAGAGTTGCTGAAGTTTCCAATCTAATAAAACGAATCACGTGTTCAACGATCCTTACACAAGTAAATTAAGACGAAGAGATTGCAAGACTAGAGATACGACATCTGTCGTATTCAAACTTTACATTAAGGGGTGAATATGCTTCCTTACCAATTGGGTACATACCCAGTCTTTTTTTTTGTTTTGTGTTGTAGTCAATTGCCTCCTAGGGTGGCATCGCATTGAGCGTTGGTTGAGCGTAGGCATTCAGCTACACGACGTCTAGGCGTCTACGCGGCTAGTACGCAAGACAAACTCATCATCATCATCATTTTAGCCGAAAGACGTCCACTGCTGGACATAAGCCTCCCCCAATTTTGGGAGGGGGGTTGCCATAATCGCCACGCTTGGCAGGCGGGTTGGCGATCGCAGTATGGTGATGGTGTAATGCATAGAGAACGCTGCTGCCCATTCTCCGGTCTCCCTTAGTCGCCTTTTACGACACCCACGGGAAGTATGGGGTGATGCTATTCTTTAAGTCCGGCACCACACAGACAAACTCCCATTACTGTAATTATTTTATAAGGTTTAATTAACTATAATAAAAATAATTGCCCCCGTTTGTGTGATACTTCTGCAACGTAGTTATGGAAACCAGATGAACGGATTAGCCGCGATTCCATTAGCTAAGTTAAATAATGCTTCATTCCCAGCGCTGATCTATTTTATTTATCCTAACAAGAATATTAATATAATTAGCTGGCATCCCAATATTACCTACTAACGAGAAAAGTTTTACAAAATTCTTTAAAAAGCGTTGTTTAAAATAACAACGAATTTTCCCATAAATCGGGAGCGAGGGAAAACAAGCCGTAAATTAATCAATCAAAACCGTGGTTAGGAAAGACCTACTGACCTAATTATCATATTTACGTATGCTATTGAATTATGTATGTTTTTCGGTGAAAAGCATGCAAAGTTTAGACGTTTACATGTTAAAAAGGCGCCTGTTCTAATTGGTGCGGGATCGCAATCACGGCAGACATGTCATGTCAAACGTGGAGCGTCGGCTCGGCGCGTACGTAAGGTTACGGGTAGACGGCGACGACTAATTCAATTCCGCAGCAGCGAACTGAATGCTAACGACCGGCTTAAAATGAACACGTATACTGAAATAACACATGCGAGAACATACTCTATTCACTAATAATACGCGCCGAATATAAAGCAAGGGATTTCTACCGGTTCTGACGTAACCATACTCCCGATTATTATAATTCTAAGCGGTTTAAGGATTTAGATTTTAATTTTCTTAAAACTTGCCCTCAAACTTAATTTCTTTCTTTGAGGATTATTTTTCGAGGCCTTTGATTTTCTCGCTCACCTTTTTAGAGAATTTTCCGTAAGTAATACAATTTATTATAATAGTCTTGATCTCACTTTAATCAAGTGTCCTCACTGGCTCATTAATGGATAATTCAAACCGCTCTTTAATTACGCTGAGTCACAACCTTTTAAGATTATTTTCTCCGTGGCTCCCCTCGAGAGGGGCGACAAAACGTCCAAACGAAACTCACAATACGAACGATGAATATGCGTCGGTAAATACGTGATGTTACGTATACATATGTAAAGGATGTGTGAAAACCATATTTTTATTGTATTTTGAGAATGAAAAGTTTTTTTTATCACAGTGGCTCCGTCTCCTGCGGCAGCGGCGGGCATCCAGTCCGCTGTCGGCAAGTAAGTATTGTGGAATGATTAATTGTTCTGTAAATTGAATTCACCGTGATAAATGAAATATCCGCACAATAGGTAATAAATTACGCTGACCCGTTTGGGCGTAAGATGAAACGGTCTGAAAGTAGCTCCGGACGGATGTTACGGGATAATAGGTATAAAACACAACACACGTAAAACACCTGCCCAAATGTATTGTTGGGATTTTAATTCGCATGGGGCACGGAACGGCTTTGTTAAACGAACTCGTACAGCTTGCTTTCAGTCCGTTACTACCTGCGTTCTATCTCGATGTTGCTGTGTTCGTTACTATTCCAATACGATCCGCAACCTATGCGATTGAACAACACGTCTCGTTTAAATACACAAAATACTGAATTATTTCACAAAGGCACGCGATCCTGAATATTATGACAATTCATATTGGAACTGGCTTAATTTATCCAACTATTTTTATTTACCTGAGTAATGAAGTTGAATCAATAAAGCTCGAGAACGGCTCTTAAAAAGACATTTATTTATTTGACTCCAAAATTTACGACTGAGGCTGCTGACCGTCAGTAGAACCTCTAGGTTACCGACTGGCTCGTTAGAGGGTTACCTACTACACACCGTGCCATTTGTTACCTGACAGACTTTTTGAGGTGGTGAATAATTATTAGTACTTAACATATTTCGCTCAAAAAATGACACAGCATAAATGTATAGTCCAACCCATAACAGATTATTTTTCGCCGAAAACGAAATCAAAATTCAACCTGATTTGCATTCGGCTGAAAAACTACTAGTTTCTCGATAGATTTTTGTTTAGTAAAAGTAAAATTAGTACAGGGTCAATCTTTTAATTTTAATCATTGAAATAAACCGTTAAACTTTAATCACGCAAAAATAAACTTACTTTGAGATATTTTTCTATTTGGAAATTTTTTATTTTCTCAGTTATTATTATGAATGTTTAGTATTGTTTAGCCGGAACGTAATATTTTTCCGCCGAAAAATGTAGCGCAATTCCTGGAATTTATTTTGTTTCACTTACATAGATACAGATTATGATCTAGGTATAATATGAACAGTGATATTGCATAGTGTGTACCCAGTTGACTAAACAGAAGCAACCCCTATACTTGCCTAGGGGTATATGAAATTGAAACCCATGGATGTATGGCTTACACCACATGACCACACTCTGATAAACGCTATGGCGTCTTGATTAGAGATGGCTTCATTATGCGGTTACGTAATAATTGTAATTAAAGTAATTTGACGCTCAGAAAAATAGATTTACAGTTTTTTTGTTATATTTTCTTAACGGTACATTACATTATAAATGTTACATTATAAATGTTAATAGCACTGCGTTTAAGTGAACAATACATTAGCAAAACGATGTCGCCTTAGTTAATACAAGAAAACTTGAACCAAAGCTAAATACAATCAATTCTAGAAACTCAATTCTATTAAATAATCAGGAACCCATGATCAAACTTTGTCTTCCTTTAATGGATACTTACATTAATTCGTTGAGACACAATGTCCTGATTCTGTTTCAACTTCTAAATGGTAATGAAGACAAAGAATTTAATAAAATAAAAGGTCATTTTAAAATATAGAAAGACATTTAAGTCACGGGTACAATGTATTATCTACGAGATAGCAAGCTGAAGCCATGATCTCGATGCGAGTGTAAATACATGGTTTAAGCATTATTACGTAATTATGATTGTAATATGAACCTAACATCGTGAGAAAGGCATTCCAGGCGAACATTTATTGAACAAAGAGGCAAGAAAAACGACGGCAACAAGCGGCGCCGGCTGTTCTAAATTGCCAACACTTCTGAGCCGTGGGCGTTTACTGGAGTTCACTCCACTTCATTATTTGTTACATTGCATCGATCCGGGATCGCGTAAAGTGTTATATGATAGCACCATCAGTGTATGCGCCAGATAAAAGACGATACCGTACCTCCATTTTCCGTATTGCAAGAACGAAAACGCTGACGATAAATGTAAAAGGGAAGTTCATTTGTCATTAAGTTGCATTGTAACTGAAAAATATTCGCAAAATAAAAATGGGGTTGAATATATTTTGCCAGAGCATTTTCGTGCAGAGCCATAATGAAAGCAAATAAGATTTTCGAAAAAAAATAATGACTTGCAAGCCTACAAAATGGATAGTATGAATTTTAAGAGTTCGCATTTTCGATATGTGAGTGCGTATTTCGGTGGTTAATTTGGGTATAGTTTGTTCATCCATTAATGATGTTTCAATGTTAAAAATAAGTTTGTGCATCAGGCCAGACGGCCGACCAGTGAGCGTAACTTTTGTAAATTCCAACTCGGTAAAGTAATTAGAATTTTTCCAACGGCCCCATTGTGCTACGAACTCAGCTCACGCAAACTTTTAATGCGACTTAAATTCAAATGCTATTTTACGGTTTCTCTTTGTGAAGTTGATTTTAATGAAATATTGAGTTCGGCGACATTGATTGTCTACTTTTAGGGTTCTAAGTCAATGCAATGAAAAATACGGCCATAATTCATTTCATTTCATGGTGTCGTTTTCAGGGTTTTCAAGAGTGCTGCAGCCAATAGTTTGATCAAAATGAAAATCCAAGATTATGAAATTTTTCGTCATTTTGAAATTCGCGCAGTCGCCATATTGGATTTTCATTTTGAACTTCGTCCGTGGCAGGGCTCCTCTGACTCCCACACGTTTTTTTTTTCATTTAGTGACTTGTTTACTTTTTTTTTCACTTCAAAAAATATGATGACCGCAACAATCTACAGAGCTGCAATAAAAGGACTCGGTGTTCTCCAAAACATTTTGACTTTAAACACAACATTATATTTACCTAATCATAAAGTCTCATAGAGGCACATGATTCATGAACCAATATTATCCCAATGATATATTTTTCGAACACGCTGAAGGAAAACTTGAAAGTCATTCAACGAACTCGAACTCGGCGCAAATAGATGTCATCAATCGAAGAGGCTTTCTATCAAAGACAAGGGACAAAGGGACATCGTAGAGCAAGGGCTGATATGCGGAAGAATTATTACCGACGAAGACGGCAGGCCCAAATGCCTGAGCTGAACGTATTTATTTGGTGACCTGCTGGAGTTAAACTGACAGCCCGAATGCACGTTAACTTATGGTTTCAATGGCGCCGCTCCCTAACATAATCTCTTTCATTTGATTTGACTATAATGGAGTGTATAATTAACGAGTGAATGAAGGGTCAGTCATATACCAGGGTGGCAGGGAGATCGGAGCGCAAATTCATACCATTAATTCAACACATGATTTTAGACCCTCTAGCGTAAAAATGTTTCGTCGGTTATCAAAAAAATCAACTGTTTCATAGAAAAATGGTAAAACTGGAAGGAAAAGCTACGGAATAGGATAATTCAGAATCATGTACTGAAACATGGTTGCGCGATGCCTCTGCCAAAGTGTATTAAAACGTGGTCTTTGGGTATTATGAACCCCACGATTAATAATATTCTTTGTCCAAGGCACTATTTTGCAATCTACTTTTGTCAAGAAGTAACCGCAAAATGTGTATACTACTTATACCACGTCACGCTAAAATGCAGTGGAGGAAAATAAATAAATGATCTTATTTTTATACAAAACAATAATGAAGGCTTTGAACTTCTCTGGTTGGATTTTCTTGCAAATCCCACTTGAAGAAACGCAGTTAGTTCACAAATCTTAATCAGGTTTCTCATAAAAGGATCTCCAACAGTGTAGACGTTTAAATCTTTGCTTTTAAAATTTTCCATTAATCTTATAATCGCGCGGCAGTTGTTTTATTATGCAAATTTTTTTACTGGTATTTGCTTTGCCTACATGCTATGCACTACAGAGAACAGGCTCGATAGGAAGGAAAAATTATGAAAGGAATGGAGTTACTGTGTGGTTTTTCTCAAGTGCGGCGCCTACCGCGGGGCTGTTGTCAAAACAACGAACAGCTTTATTATGCCACCAGTTTGGTTATTTAGGCACACTGTTATACAGGGTTATTTTATTTTGGCTAGCTAAACTCCGGAGACTCAATGGGTGATTCACATCGCATATCTAAACACGATTAAATAAAAAGTTTTAATATCTCTTTTAGGAGGTTAACGATCGCTTTTGGTGTTGAAACTTGAAGTACCTACGAGTTGAGAAAAACTGTTTTCTTGTATTTTATCGTATTTACATATATCCATCATATAGAGGGGCCCGTGGCTAAGAAATAACAGCCGCACAGGTCGATCGATCAGGTTAAGCTACGCTTGCCGCGGTTGGTCTGTGGATGGGTGACCATCTTTACATAACGAGACCCCTCCGTGCCTCGGAAAGCACGTTAAGCCGTTGGTCCCGGCTGTCATTCGTGGATCTTTGACAGTCGTTACGGGTAGTCAGAAGCCCGAAAGTCTGACAATCAGTCTTACCAAGGGGTATCGTATTACCCAGTAACTGGGTTGTGGAGGTCAGATAGGCAGTCGCTCCATGTAAAATACTGGTATTCAGCTGCATCCGGTTAGACTGGAAGCCGACCCCAATATAGTTGGGAAAAGGCTAGGCAGATGACATATATCCATCACATCTGCGAAGTTTACACAAAAAAAACAGGTTTTTTAAACTAATATTTCAAGTGACTACGATAAATATTGCGGTCGACAATCCTAAAAAGAAAAAGATCAAATTTAGTTTTAGATATCGACACCCATCGCGTCTAAGGAGTTTAGCTAGCCAATTTAAAACAACCCTGTATAAGCGTGGTGATTGTGAAGATTTTTGATTTTTGAGAGTGAGGTATATTATAATACCAGCTTCCGCCGGCTTCGCCCGCGAGGTATGTCGATAAAAACTACCCTATGTCCTTCCCCAGGATGCAATCTATCTCTCTACCAAATTTTATCGAAATCCGTTTAGTGGTTTAGGCGTGAAAGGTAACATACAGACAGACAGAGTACTTTCGAATTTATAATATTAGTATAGATTATCATAAACAAAAACAATTTGTAAAACTATCCCACCACCGCAATAGCACCGCACCCATGTATTAAGCTACATAGAGAAAGCCGTTTAGATAGCCACGTACAGTCAACAAAAACAATGTCGCGGCGTGGTTGAAAGAGCGAGATTCCGGCTGCAATCATCTAGATAACACTTGAGGGATTTATCCAAAATAACATTTCGCCAGCGCAAAGTTCTTAATGAAATAAGTTAGTAATCCTCGGGTAATTCGTTAAATGTTTGTGCGATAGATACTAGTTTGGAAGCTCTCCCCGAGTGGCTGTTTCATGCTTTGATTACAGCGCGCGGCGTCTTCACCGTATCAATGATTCACGTGAACGTGCGCTTAAGTTTACCTATCATTTACATTGTTATACAAGAACGTTATAAAGTTCGTCTACATATTTATGAACAGTATGCAGATTGGGCGAAAGTTTCAGGCGTGTTTACTGTTTGCTACTCTAACGATTGATCATCATGATCAGCTTAACAACCTCGTCGAGCTCAAAACTTAACAGAACTTCATTTGTGCACACTTCAAAGAGGTTTCTATTTATTTATTTATTCATTTATTTCAGGCGACGCAGGCCCCTAAATAAATACCTTAACCTAAACATACATATTTTTATTATAATAAAATAGAACTTCACTTCACTAGCTTGTTCTTGTGCTGTTCTGTGGTACTTGTCCGCGGAAGCGACGGAACACTACGTCCTGCGGCCAGAAGTCTTCTTCCATGACGACGGGCAGATAACAATTCGGCACGCGCACCAAGAACGCCTTGAAGTTGAGGTACGACTCCAGTAACTGCACCCTCGGCGTGTACCGCGTCTCCTGGCACACGTACTCAACGATGTCCTCCACCTTAGTGGTGTAGTGTACGCGGGAGATGTACACCGGTGTGTTCGGCTTTGCAGCACGCAAGCTGACTTCGGACTTCTTCTATAGGAGCTCTGCCGCAGCGGTTCTTGTTCGGTCGCGTTCGGCGCTTCCTCCTTTACTTTCTATAAAGTTTAAAATAATTGTATAAACTCTATGAAGTATAAATTCTTCAGTGTTATTATTTTATGTAGTAAATCTAGATATATAAAAAATACCCTCAAGAATTTACAAAAGCTTTTTTATCGAAAAACATTTCCCATAATAAAATCGCGTGATTCACGAATTTAAAACTGGATCGTGGCGAGAGGTTAATTACCAGAATATCTGAGTACTCCACTCAATGTAACAGGCAGCAGCCGCGGTACATTGCGATCCTTTTATCCGGTCATATTAACAACAAACATTCGCAATATCTTAACATTTCAAAATAAATTATTTTGAACTGTTTTAAAATTAATTGTGCGTAAGTAATTTAAAACTTCAGAAATAAGGATTAGTATGAGATTCAAAAGCAGCGTTTCATTAAAAAATTAATGAGGTTCAAGAAATTGTAAGCTCTGAACTAAAATAGGTGAAATAATCTTTTTTGAATCTATTACTTATCCACTCTGCCAGAAATATCGCACTTTCAGCGCAACGTTTCCACTAGTTGGCCGCGCCTTCGACAGAACTTAGTGTTGACCAAGTCAGGGGTCTCGATGACCCTTGTGAGTAAATTGTTATACGGACATATGAAGCAAGTCGATGTAACAGGTTGAAACGAGAACCTATTAGTTTTTATCTATAGTCCGCGCGGAACTAGTTGGCCGCGCCTTAGGTATGTGAGCGGTGGGACGGAGGGGAGGAGGCGCTTTGTCATTACTCAGTACGTGTGTTGCGAACAATAGGCAACCCCGTCGCCCTCACCCCCGACCCCACCGAAGGCGCGGCCAACTAGTTCCGCGCGGACCATAGATAAAAACTAATAGGTTCTCGCTTCAACCTGTTACATCCACTTACTTCATATGTCCGTATAACAATTTACTCACAAGGGTCATCGAGACCCCTGACTTGGTCAACACTAAGTTCTGTCGAATAAAAAAGTCCCATAAAATAAAGCTAAAACTAACCGTCGGTCGGTCGCCGGGCACAGGTTATTTATATAAGTCATGTCAGACAACGCTTCTGGCCTGAAAGTTCACTCATATTTTTTGTTTGACAAATTGCCGCGGTAACGGGACTTGGCTAAAGTTTCACCTCCATTTAAGCGTCCATTAATACCTACCCGGTGGCCGTGACTCTCTTTACATTTTATGAAATATTGAGTATCGACCTACCTATCGCAAAAAGTATAGGAGTGCCTCTTAATAACGTTGCGCGTTGGTACCGCGTACCGAGGGCTGAAAAATATGTTGTAAGGATATCTCTTTTAGAAAACATAACCTAACGCACTTGTTTACAATCTATGTAGTTTACAAAGTTGTTTATCGCGATCTAAAATGTATTCCATGAAAAATCTCGACCTTCCCATCAGGAGTGACGTCATTCAACGTTCAACGTCTTCTCTCGAGTTGTGATCTTGTTTGTCAATTTTATTATTCGTCACATCGCTCGACACGTCCCGCGCCCTTATTCTGCTCGAAGGCAACCCCCTTAGCTTTTTACCCTTGGCCGACATTTACGCTAATGAATATCAAGGATAAGAGGCTCCACTGAGATAACTTTTTTCTTTTCTATTGCTTGATTCGGGTGTTCGATCTCCTTGTAAAATATGGTTCGGTTGGAAATTATATTTTAGACTAGCTGTGCCGGCGACTTCGTTCGCATACATATAGAATTTCATGGCTTTTATTTTTTTACGCGGAACCCTTATTCTTTTTCTAAAATAAAAATAAGGCCGTTACTCCATATAACATTAGTTATCTGCCAGTGCAAGTCCCGTCAAAATCGGCCCAGCCGTTTATGAAATTAGCCGGAACAGACAGACAATAAAGAAAATTATTTCAACAAAGAGAATCATTTGGGTATATCGTACGTAAATATCCGCGATAAAATATCAGAATGAGATCTACCATATACAATATCGTGAAGCTCTGTTGACAGGTTTGGTACTAACCGTTGTAAACCTCTCATTTTATTTTATCTACCTCCTACAAATCCATGCTAACATTATAAATGCGAAAATGTGTCTGTCTATTACCTCTTCACGCTTAAAGCGCTAAACCGATTTAGATGAAATTTGGTATAGAGATAGTTTGAGTCCCGGGAAAGGACATAGGATACATTTTATCCCGATATTCCCTCGGGTCGAAACTTTTGCGGGTGAAACCGCGGGGCGCAGCTATTCACACTAATATTATAAAGGCGACAGTTTGCGAGTGTGTGTGTCTGTGTTTATACGTATGTTTGTTACTTCTTCACGCTCAAACGGCTGGACCTATTATTATAAAATTTTGTTTGGAGGTAGGAGACACCCGGGATTAACATATAGGCTACTTTTTATCCCAATATTCCCACGGGATCGACATTTACGCGGGTGAAACCGCAGGATGCAGCTAGTAGACTATAAAAGTAAAACAACATGACCATAGTCGAGTATTGAATCTGAGCCCGTTAAACAAAGCTACCGTTCCCCGAAGAGCATTCCACGCTGTGCTGGTTCTACGACTACCTGTGACATTCGTCACTCAAAGCGAGTCTAAAGCCGTACAGGCGGCCTAACTAAGGAATATTTGTGCCCCGAGTTATTGTCTCAATACGCAGCCGCTTCCAGGGAAATTCTGATATTCAGCATTCGATTGTTTTCGGTAGTTGGAATAACGACTTTAACAAGTTGGATCTTTTAAGCTATAAGACAAAAATGTTGTATTGTCCAAAATTTTAAAGCTCCGTGAAATTATACAAACAGAATACAAAATATACAAACTTTAAAATTAAATGATTAGCGTATTATTGTAACAAGATTAGTTTGCGTAAATGTCTTACAAGTGTCTACGCGGTTTAGAGGCGTGCTACGAGCGCTACGCGGCTCGGATTACCTACGTGTCGCGGCGTAGCACTTCAACTTGTGCTACGAAGTACCTTGTTCTGTTAGTACAAGTAGGTATATAATATTACATTCCGACAATCACTGCTGAATCAAAACCATTTTCCTGTGTCCTATATATTTCTATAGGCTGTAGGCGTCACAATAAACCAAATTCTTCCTATGAAAGCTTTGAGAAAATTGTCTACAGCTTTTACTAAATAAACAAGAATAAAATGAATCCTTCAAAAGATTTCCTATAGTGACGGAAACAATTGTTTTTATTATTTTAAAAAATCAATGGAAAAGTTATGGGATATTTGTACAAATCCGACGAGCTCACTGACTGATCAATTCGAGCGAACCTCACGTTTCGCTCAACTATTGTGTCTAGCCGAAAGATCGAACTTTTCATTGAAATTCAGGCTTCGTTAGCATGCCAACCGCAATACCAAAATCAATTAAATATACATTCCAGGTCAGCGAACTGAGAAATGCATGGGTGGGTTCGCACGGGCCCCGCGAGTCGCGTCACCGCCCCCCGCCCCAGCGCCGCGCCCCCGTCGGCGCCCAATGTGCCCCCTGCACATTCTAATCACTCCTAACTACACTTCTTACCATTCCGAACGTTGCAATTAGCCTAAAGCCGCCTAGTTTGTTTCCAAGTATGGGAAATATCGTTGAATTTTGACTTAAGTAAATGATTCTAAAATAAATATATAATTTTTAGGTGATTTCTTCAAACGGTCCTATTCACAGTGGAAACAAAAATACGCAAATACCTTTATTTCATTTCATTCAAAACTAGTAACCAAAAAACACTACTGAAAGCTAACGTTGTTTCAGTTAAACGATTAACGAGAGCGAATTGTCACTTAGTGACAGAAGTGGCACGAGCCATGTGAAGAATACTGTGTGAGCAACGTCGGCGTCGCTCCGAGCCGAAATTGTCAAGTTATGTAAATGTGGTCGGAAACTTGCAGCGACGAGCGGCGCGTCCGCTGTGTGGTGTCGCCTCTCGATACTCAATAACATGCCCCTTTAATAATTCATTATAATATTCACTTGCCCGATAACAAGTTTTATTGCTGTTAACTGACGACAGACCATTTGTTATACTGCTGTCCAGTTCTATGCCTTCCCATAGCCGCATTCCCCTTTAGATTTTTCGACTTCTACAAAATATGTAACTTCTAGAAAGCACTACAATGTTATAAATAGGATACAACGGAACTGTATTTATAACACTGATAAAGAACATTTATATATAAATCAAATATACCTACAAGTACATTTTCCTTTCGTACATTTCTCTCACAATAATAAAAACGTTAAACTTAATCAATAAAGACAAAGCAAAAGCTCTATGCTGCAGCGCGAGTCCCGAGAGATGCTAAAGTAAATTAAAATCTAAAATGAAATGGATTTAAAAAAGAATATCAAAAGAGGATACGGAGATATTTTAACCTTTGGTGGCGTAGAATGAGATGATAACAAGGCGTTTAGTATTCGAGTCACGAAAGGTCGATCCACCTGCTTTTCATATCACGACAATTGCCGACCCCGAGGAATCGGCTCTCTAGCGGAATGACAATTCTTGTCTATGAAAATCAATTGGGGAGAACGAGGAGCTCCGGGGCCGGCGACAATTCCAATTTCATTAATAGCTTCCGTCGCAGTGTAGGGATGCCACTGCGTCGGCATTCGGAATACCTCAAAGTCTCTTTTGTTTACGGCCGCTGCAGCGAGGCTATAACGAGCGCTGTAATTAACAAACGATTAGCGAGCAACCGACGCGCCGTGAGCGCACGTCACCCAACTACTTGAATATCACACGCTGGATTTATTACTACTCGTCCTATCAGAACACAGGAATGATAATAACAGGTCTTTTTCACTACTAAGTATTTATACAAGTAATTATGATGCTCGTTAACTAAAGGCAAGTCTATGTTTAAATATTATTTTAGAGAGAGGTATTATGTTCAACTAATTAATTGTCTAGATACTTTGCGTCTTATTGTGCTTGAACCAAGTTATTATTTATTTCGCTTTACATATTTAGGTAGATAGTAGGTACATTTATCTATGTACATAATATAAGGCACATATTGTATACATACGTTTTGGATGCTTTTGCTTTGTACTCCATTTTTTATTGAACATAGCTCCTTTTTTTGTTGGCAAACCGTTCTTCCATAGTGAAATTGTATTTTTCAGTTGCTAGAAAAATCTGAAACCTTTGTAACAATATTTTTGTAGCAGTAAAAAAAGTTTTATATTTGAGCCTTAGAAAGATATTCTTCGCCGACATTTCATATAAATGTAAATACTTTAATAAAATCATTTATATCAGAAATGTTTTAAATTTTTCTGCATCTAACATAATCATCATCTGCCTAGCCTTGTTCCAACTATGTTGGGGTCGGCCTTACAGTTCAACCGGATGCAGCTGAATACCAGTATTTCATGGAGCATGAGCGACTGCCTATCTGACCTCCACAACCCAGTTACTTGGTAATACGATCCAACAAGTAAACAAATTAATGAAATTCAGCTGTGACTTATTTTATGAGTATAACAAGTAGAACGGTTCTTTTGCTAATCGCACTAACTAGTTGGTACAAGTTGTGAGCTGGTCCCCAAGTTTCGGGACGCTGATGTGCTCTACAATGAGTAACATAAACAAGTAATAAAATTTTATTCCCAGACACCTTAGTAGCACTTCATTCTAATTATAATGTAAGTTGTTCTAATATCATTTTAATTATGTGTGTAGTGTTTGAAGTGTCTAGTAAAGTTTTATTCCGTTACTTAATATATAAAATCGCGAAAAAAATCAGCTGCGGTGCTATTCTGTAAAAATCTCACCGTGAAAACTTTGGTGAAGTGAGCGTGGAGTGAGTTGTCAATAGTGTCAATTCCTAGCAAAAACAAACTCACTTCACCTAAGTTTTCACGGTGAGATTTTTACAGAATCGACCGGCTGTTCCCTACATTTTGACAAGTTATAATGTAAGTTGTTCTAATATAAGTTATACGAACATAAATGTAGGGAACAGCTGCTTTTTTTTTTCGCGATTTCAGGTTTGGACCCATAGTAAAAGTTGTTCATGATGATGAGTACAATGACTTCTTAAGAGGTTGTTAATGTTTTACCAATAACCCTGTAGAGTTAGGACTTTAAGAACCGTCCAAGTGTAAGTCATAATACCTAGTCGCGCATTGAGGGTGGAGTGCGCCGTGGCGCCGCCGTATTACCAGATTATAATAATACGTCTTTGTTTAAATAATAATAGTGCGTTACTTATTAGGTTTCAAAACTGTAAGCCTCTCCCAACTCTGATCCCGCTTCAGTCTAAAGAACTTAATTTGTGAATGAAAATTTTGCAGGTACTTACCGAGAACGATTGTTAAAAATTAAATTTTATTTACCGATTATTAGTAGATATGTTATTAATTTCTTGTGTAAACTTGTCTCATAATACATATTATAGGGTCTCCTTAATATCGTGCACATACCTATTATTTGCACGTATATTAACACCATCTGCACTTAACTAGCTACGCGCAAAAAGCAATTGTCATCCCTAAGCGCAGCACACACGTAACTGGCGTGACAGATATTCCTGGTGAGGGCCCGCCATGGTTTGTGCATAAACGTGTATTGCGTTTACATGCTGAAAGGCCCATGTTTGAAACAAAACCTTTCCGGACACTTTTCTGTATATGACAAGGTTTTTCAGTATCATCAAATATCACGTAAGGTGAGCACGTAGGTATTTGAACGATAGATAAACCATTCTGTCAGGTAGAACACTTTTTCTGTATTGTTATGATTTTCTACGTGACACGATGTAGTTTACCGAAACAACGCCTTGAAACCGTACCCAAATTATACCAACCGCTAGTTTTAATAGTAGTGATAGTTTGAGAGCCGGCCCTAGTTTTAGTTCAGTGGTAATTATAGGGAAATCACTTATTACCCTGCTCGTAGACGGCTCACAGTCAGGCTTCTCTAAGTCAGCCACTTCGCAACTATGTAGACTCGTACCTATATATAAGTATTTAGAAATTTTGATTATCATCCCAAAAATACGGTTTCATACCTATATATATTTCTACCTCCATACAATTATTTAATGAAATTAATTTAGTAAGATCAGACCTCTCTAACCGTAGGTTACATTCCATTATTTCATATTAAAAGTATTTTGCTTTGAAGTTTCTGATCATTAATTACATATACTGGCTAAATATATTGTTTAGCTAGACACTAAGCCAACTTTATATAATGATATCTGATCTATAAAGATGGACGCCTATTGTGTTGTGTTATTTCGTGTGTTATTGAGCCGACCGCGCCAACACACACACGTTGTCATTGATGTGCAAGTTACAAGCACACGCTTATACGCTATATAAGTCTGAAAGCTGGTCGGAATCAATAACACTATTGTAGATTTCAGTTGGTCATAGACAAATATCATACAATGTGTGGTTTAACAATTTCATACACGTACTCATAAGTTAATAAAGCGAGCAAGTTACGATTATGTATGGCGGTGCTTATCCTAGACCCTGTTTTATGTCGGCATTAGGGTAACCTTTGACCAGCGGAGACGTGTACCACAGGTGTTGAACTACAGCCGCAAGGACGCCGCAAGGCTTTCATGTATTTAGATATCGTATGAGATATGTTAATAGTACGCCTAAACTTTGGGGACACCGAGCCAATTTCAGCCTTAAACAAGTACCCAGTTTTGTACTTGAACAGACGATTTGGGGGATATTTCACTTACCTTGAAGAACAAAAACAAATAGATAGTTGATGGTAAGTATCGGAAAAGTACTAAAAAGTATTATATCATGTCTTCTGATCACAGAGCAAACTCTCAACCCAACTTGTTTCCATTAGGTACTGGCAAAATTGAATGGAAACGCTGCGAACTTTGCTTTTCTCATCAAACTACAAAAGTGTAAGTTTTATATTACAATACCTGCACAATGTCACCAATGAAACTAAAACAAAGAATGGAAGATAGAACTTTGCAATGATTTCATTATTTGAAAGTACCGTAACAATTCTGACGAAGACGGACTGGCCCATATTCTAGCTTAAAACATAGTTCAGATATTTGTCTCGGCTCCGGCTAGGCGGAGAGCCGATGTTAATTAACTCCGAGTTACATAGTTAGTGGCGCAAACATTGCAAGCGGCAGGTGTATTTGCTGAGCAGTGGCTAAGGTCGCGGAAACGTATGCCGGATTAATACTTGACAGAAATGGTGGCTTTGACATTATTATCGACTATGAAGGTATGATTATAAATAGGATAACAGCGATTACATGTCCCGTACCTATGCTTACCCCCGTACCTATTCATAAATTATTTACAAACGCCTTATGATTAAAAGAGGTTTTATTTTTATGGTCAAGTTTATAAAGGCTTTGTGATGTCAAGTCTTACATAAATCTGAACATATGTTTACTTTCTGAAGGCTGCCTATGTGAAAAGACCTTCAAAATGTTAAACAACCTAAGTATCTAAATCAATAAGTTCATAAAGTCAATAAATAAGTTAATAATAAGTTAGGATAAAAGTTTAGATAAGTACACTATCGCATTAGGTTACCTTGTAATTAAAGATGTATGTTGGAAAATAAATAAATATGGGTACGATATCTTCTGCGAATTAATATTGTGCTGATTATTGTACCTATGTACGAGGCAGGCCCATTGCCAATTAGCTCCGGGCCTAGGAATACAAACCTGCACCTCACGCTTGACCAATAGACTAATGGGCGGTTTCATCGAAAGCTATCGGTTAGAAAGTACACCTACTTATGTATAGTAACTTGTGATTTTTTAGAGAACCCGTGAGGTAAGGTAAGGTAAATTCAACTTAAAAGAGCATCTTTATTATCATAATGGTAGTTCTCCAGCTTTGGTTACTTTATTAAGAACGGAAGTTTATTTAATCCGAAATAATTAATGACGACGCTGATCTTAAGTACAAAATGGATTTACTGAGAACTTTTAAATGAGTCTTAAAGATATTTAAATAGAGGGCATTATAGGCAAAGAGGTACGGAGTAATCTTCTTTCTGGTCTTACTTTACTCCCTATTTGTATTCAACAACTAAAACGAATCGTTTCTCCATTTGCATGACTCATATAGATTTTAATGAAAATAGCGATAAATGATCATGAAAGAAATAAAAACCACTCCCATACTCTATCCTTTCTAGCGCCTCTTCACCAGCTGTTAACAATAAACAGACAAAGTGGTTGCAACACCAACAGTTTCAGCACACTCATAGTTTTCAACCACAACACCTGTAAATATGCAAGCACGTAATTAATGAACTCAACATAGGCGGACATAGGCCTCCCATTGCACACACGATCCTTCAGTTCCGCATTCACTGTGCCCGGTATACATACATAATGTGACGTAATAAAGTGGGCCCGACACCCGCCTGTTGCCTTCCGACTACCGACACATTGGAAGTATCCCACTACGGAGGATTAATACTGGGAGGGTTTGGTTTAGCGCAGATTCGGATTACGCGGACTACGCCGTAATTAGTTTCGGTGTTACGTGTTGTTATACATGCAAACAATATTTTGTTATCGGTAAGGTGATACATTTGAGTAATACGTATCGTAATTTTCAATTTATTATATTTGCATTAATGACATCATCCGACGAGCTCTTGTCACCGTCGGCGTTCCAGCTGTATTAGAATCCAATGGCTTGGCACGCGACGATGGCAAGAGATCGGACATTATGTCTTTATTCCCATGAAGGTGGGTAGGCCTATAATGTGGGACGCATCGTGTGACGACTCTCTTGCGCCATCCCATCTTCCTGGCTCGGCATGCTGTGCTGGCGCTGCTACTGCGGCTCAAGCGGCGAAAATATAATAACCTTACTTATAGGAAATTATATTTTCGAGCAATTTGGGGTTGAAACCGTCGGGACGTGGGGTCCGGTCTTTTTAAAGAAATTTCGAAACGTCTTGTTGACACTTCCCTTGACCCAAGGGCTGGCTTTTACCTTGGCCAGAGGCTAAGCTTTGCCATACAACGTGGTAATGCCGCCAGTCTCTTGGGTACATTACCAGTCGACAGCGATGCGGATGAATTTTTCGACGCTATTTTTTAGTTTCTGTATAGTTTTAGTTAAGTTAGGATTTAATTTTGTTATTTTTATTAATTAATTGTGTAAATAATGTATTTATTACACTTTTGAATTATATATTTGTTCAGTATCAATTCGCATTTCGTTCGAATAGAATTCAGCATGAAACATAAGTATTAAATGCACAATTGTATAAGAATACATGCAATTTAATTTAAATTAGAAATATATTATTTTGAATTAAGAAGGAAAATATAAAATACCATGCAAACATAAATTATAAACCCAATTGTCAATAAATTATACCAATTAAAACCCATAATGCCGTCAATTGCCCATGCAAAGTGCCTTAGCTAGCTGACATAGAAATTCGCATATTTGGATGTTATAAGTACCTACTCATGCGTAGTCTTCTGTACATAGTATAAATAAAAGTCGTTTTTTGTGTCTGTGACCGCGTTGTTCGTCCAAATTACGCAGAGGATTTTGATGCGGCTTTCACTACAATTTAGAGAATATATTCTAGAAGGTTTATTATGTAAACTTGTATATAATGAAGAAATCTCCATGTTTTGTTAAGTCCTAAAAACCGTGCGAATGCGGGGCGGGTAGCTAGTTAAAGAAAAAATAAAAAAATATTCGTAAACAAAAACCTCGTATTTGCCTGATTGGTCTGTAATTTAAGTTGTACTAGGTCGATAGGTACCTACTCATATTATGCTCTCAATACTTTTCCAAAATACTTTGAAGCAAATACTTATTTCAACCCCAAAAGTTTCATACCCTCTAAAGCGGCACATGTATATACAAACACTGTGTACAGGTAGATATAATACAGCCATTGCTTCAGACTTGACACCTCGCCCTGATTCGGATTCTGAACACGGCGGTGTAGTAAATTTCTTTCTCCCATTTTGTTTGGTTTCCTATAGAGACGGGTGGATCGGCCAACAGAATTGTTACGAGATTAACTTTATTTGATAATCTAGGGACCAACGCTAATTTTAACTAGAATGGGATGAACGTTTTCAGTATCTTATTATAGGTAATATTTGGCCTCTAAGCGAGACTACTGAACATTATGATTACTGGTTTACCCGCGTAAATGGGGATCCCGTGGGAATATCGAGATAAAAAGTAGCCTATATGTTAATCCAGGGTATCAGCTACCTCCATACAAAATTTTATCAAAATTGGTCCACCCGTTTGAGCGTGAAGAAGTAACACACACACACACACACTCACACACTCACAAACTTTCGCCTTTTAATAGTGTGATACTATATTGTACACCTCGCCTCACCTCGGTGCCTCGGAAAGCACGTTAAGCCGTTGGTCCCGGCTGTCATTTGTGGATCTTTGACAGTCGTTACGGGTAGTCAGAAGCCCGAAAGTCTGACAACCAGTCTTACCGAGGGGTATCGTATTACCCAGTAACTGGGTTGTGGAGGTCAGATAGGCAGTCGCTCCATGTAAAATACTGGTATTCAGCTGCATCTGGTTAGACTGGAAGCCGACCCCAACATAGTTGGGAAAAGGCTAGGCAGATGATGATGATGACTATATTGTACACCACAATAATACATAACATAAAAAATACATCAAACGCTACAAAATATACAATAGGCGGCCTTATCGCTTTCTTCGCTATCTTCCAGGCAACCTTGTAAAGGATAGTGATTTTCCTGAACATAAAATGGGGCTATCGTTGGTGCAAATATTATGTATAAGTATACAATACACTAAAATAGATACACAGATAGATACATATCCAAAATTATAAATGGCTATGTAACTAGCCACCTCTCTAGTGATATAAAAATATACATATTTCCATTCCAACTTAAATAAAAAAGAATCCTCCACTAACCCCTACTTGAATCACAAACACAATTAGTTAAAATAATATGTATAAAATGAATTTATTTTTAAATTTACGCGATAACGACATAAAAAAGATGCTAAAAATTAATTAACAAAATACAAAAACTCGTTTTGCTTCAAAATTCAACCAGTACGTCTAATAAAATATTTTAATTAAGTTTCTCTCAATGCAGACAGGTGTCAATTGATCGGCTGTGCAACGCTATTTGTCAGTGGCGAGCGCGCGACTCTTGCGCACCCGACCGGAAACGGTGACGAAAGAAATCGATCAGAAGAAATTTATTTAGACAAAAGGTAATAAAAAATGAGGGCGACTGCTTCGCAACATAACCTTGACTGGCGACGGCCTTGACTCTAGTGAAAACGGTCGCGACTTCACACGGCTCATCAGCGCTGCGACCTTAGCGAAATGAAATTCTGAAGTATTATATTTGTTCGTCTGCAATGTGTGGATGATGTCGAAGTAAATATCAATCCAATGTGAAAGTTTTATTTAATGTTTATTTAGAGCTATGTTTACTGCCATAGTTATTAGAATCTATATGTTTTAAGTAAACCTATTTTGGATCACTAAGAACATAATTATAAGTAAGTATACATTACTGTAGAAATATTATACAAAAGAGAACACATACACGTAGGTACATTATAATATCATACTTATTTACTTAGAGCACTCCACTTTGCCATATTTTTGAAACTCGGCAAGAAAATATGGAAGCAGACTGTTCACATACAACGCATTAATTTATTCCCAGCCCCGAGTGCGTGACGGATTGGCGCAAAGTTCAAATTGTATCAAAAGTTCGTACTCGTCGTCGACGGCTCTTCGATGGTAGTTTATCCGACTTTTGCGTCGGTTTGGCGTAAGCCTAAATTTCATTAATTTAAATTTGAGTAACTTCACAATGCTAACACTGACGTAGTTAGGAGAAAGTCTGTAACGACCGCATGAAGCGTCAATGTTTACTTTATTCCAAACGAACATTTGATCATAATTTTAATCCCAAAATTAAACTTGATAAATGAAATCGTAACGTGTTTTATAAATGGCAAGTTAAACACTTCGCAATTTAATGGCAAACATTGATAAATACATTATGTGACTATTTACTGTTCCACTATATAATGCGAGCCTGCAACGCGGCTCATGTGGTGAAAACTCACGTATATTTACATACGGTAACTTCACTGAATGGAGCTTAATTTATTAGTTGCACATCATTATTATTTACATTAATTAGGTACAAAATTGTAGTAATTTTACCAACCATGGTTGATATCAGTATTTCATTCAATATCAATACGCCATCCATTTCATAGAGCTATGCAGAGTTATAATTTAGTTAATCGCACATCTCTTCAGAAATCTATTGCATTGTTTGCATGTTGTTGCATGTGCTTATTTCTCTTGTATCGCTTTAATTTAATTAACTTACCTTACATTGTATCTCATAGTTCAGCAATTGCAATGTAATTCAGAAATTGTGAAGACTGAGACATTGGCGGCGATACGTATCTATTATTAAAAATATAATTCAGGTCAGTCGCGTACCTGTGACCGTCATATATTACCCTGACATTAAAAACCAACTACACTATTATTGGCAATACTATATAAGCTAAGAGAAAACTATAACAGGTATCATTTGGCAATCATTACCCAACAGAACCAGGACAACAGTTCAGGATGAGAACTACCGTCGCAGCTTGTTTCTTGGCATTAGTGGTCACCGTGTGCGCAAGGGACATGCGCCTCAGGAGAGACGTTGACCTACAGGCCGCAGCATCTCACAGGTGGGAAAAGGGCGAAGGTGGCGAGCACTACGGAGACCACCATCACGAGCACGGCGGACATGGCGAGAAGGGATACAAGGGATACCACGACGAGGAGCACGGCAAGAAGGGACACTCCCACCACGAAGGACACAAAGGACATTATGACGAGAATGGAGGACACAAGAAAAATCATCATCACGACGATGGCTACTATGATGAACATCATCACGGTGAGAAAGGCGAGAAGGGCCACGGTTTTGAAGAACACGGACACTTCCACAAAGGGCATGCCACGAAAGGACATCACGGTATCCACAAAATAGACGAATTCAAGAAGGACAAGCACTTCCATGACAAACACGGTGAGTCTGGTTTTGAAGAAGGATACGGTGGACATCACCACGAGGGAGGCTACAAAGAAGGTGGACACTTCGACAAGGGACACAAGGATGGCGGCTTCCACGAACAAGAGCATGGTAACAAGGGCTTTTATGAAAAGGGAGGTCACCACAACGACCACAAGGGTCACCACGACGAGGGCGCTGGTCACGAGTACTGGGGCCACCATGCGGACCACGGCAACAAAGGAGGCCATGACGACCACAAAGACTGGGGCTGGAATAAAGGTCATAAATAAGTTAACTTAACGCTGTGATTATTATGAGATGAGGCTTTTTGTTATTGTTGATACTTTGTGATACACGAATAAATATTTATTTTAATATGCTACAGAGGGATTTTATTTGAAAAATCAGGGAGGCTTGCCTAAATTAATTAGGCTAGCATCCTCTTTTGCATGAAAGAAAACAGAGATTACAGGCGTTTAAATGTTAGACCAAGCAGGATTTGCTTTCGGAAGGACATCATCCAATTAAAGTATTACTTTTATATTCTGATGACCTCGACATTAAAATTTATTGGTCAAATAAATCAACGCTGACTGAACTTCTTTATTTAAGTATAGATAAAATAATATAGATCTAACAACCAATTAATAACTTTAAATTTTTACTAAAATACTTAGTCAAACCCAGACAGTATAATGCTCTTGGTATAACTCTTGCACTGTAAATTTTAGACAAATTAATATTTAAGTTAGAGTTTCGTGAAAAATCTGTTGTTAAAATAAAAATGGTTGAAAACTCTGGCATTAGGTTTATTAGCCACGGCTTTATAAAACTAACAACGCGGGACTCTCGAGAAGCGTCGGCGGTTGAAATCCCCACTGAATACCTAATCCAGTGTCCTAGCCAAGTGCCGTCTACTAAAAAGTATCCCATATTTTCACTAGCTGCTTTTATGTACTAACAGTACGTAACAGTGGGCCATTGTTAGCTAATGTCATATGTAGCTGAGAACACATTTTAGAAATATATATTCAAGAACGTTCTTTTTAATTCAAATTCAATTAACAGAGCTAAACAGTTTAATATGCTGAAATTATGAAATAATTAATTATTAACTTAATTGAAACGATTCAATTAATAATATCTTGAAAATCATAACGTCATCACAAGGCTTAACAAAAAGTTATATTTAAAACGAAGTCAGAAGTGAGCAAGCCACGCGTGGGACATGTGGAGAAGTGTTGATGATGAATTAAATATATATATAGAAACAACCAAATTGAGAACCCCTTCTTTTTTGAAGTCGGTTAAAAATAAACGAAAAACAACCTTATGTTAATATAATTTAAAAACCCGTGTCAATTCCATACAAGTGCCTTTTTAATGTTTTATTGCAAATAAGGGTTCACTTGCACCACTTATTACAATTTATACAATTAAGAAACTTCTACAACAATGTTAATTATTGTAATTCAAAAAGTCAATAATAGAGAAATTATACCGATAATGTCCGCAAAAGAAATCAATTAAAAAACGATAGGCACTTATTTAAATAACAAAGATTTACAATAAAATGCAAAAAGATTTGTCGACTTTTTTTTTCAAATTGTACGAGAAAGAACTAGAAGAACGGTCGAACGGACTAGAACCAACGGGCTTTTTTGGGTAGACTTAATGAATAACCTACTTTAGCTCCGAGCTCGTATACGGAATATAACGTAACGTGTCTGTGGGTATACTTAATTACCCACTTGATACTCGGTATTGGACGAGCAATAAATCGCCAGGTACCTAATTGGTTGGTAATTGGCTCGGACGACCTAAAGAAAGCGGCTGGGACGGACTGGATGCGGAAGGTGGAGGACAGGGTGTTGTAGCGCAGCCTGGGAGAGGTCTATGTCCAACAGTGGACTGCAATAGGCTCAGATGATTGATTCATTGACTCTATATTGGACGAGCAATACATCGCCAATTCGCCAGGTATTTAATTGGATACTGCACCCGCCCTTATTGTAGACTTTATAACTCTACAATATTGTACGTATTTCTAACTTTAAACATACCGTTCCGGTGCTCCTTCCAAGGAATGTTTATATCTATGCTTACATCTATGTTTATATCTATGTTTCTCATTCTAAGTGAATAATTGTATTCTGTTTACGAGAAATAAATGTCTTAGACTAGGTATATTTTATATTTGATTGATATCCTTTAAGATATATGCATATCCAAAAAAATACATAATTAATCAAAAACATCATTAGAACATCATAGAATATCAATAAAGAAAAATATTTAATAAACAAGCTTTTAATGAACTAAAACGTACTAAATAAAATTTGCGTAAACGAAAAACTTTTATATTTTCTTTTAAAAGCTTGAGGTGTGAACGTCCTTCTTACACTTAGAGATAAGCCTCAAGCTTTTAAGAAAAAGCTTGTAATAATAAAGATAAGTATTTTTATGACAAACTTAAGATTCATTTGGCACATACCGATCCGCAAGAATTCCCTTCCGGATCCGGTGATGGTCGCAAAGATAATGACATTCCTAACTATGACCCCTCACATTGCTAGCATTTCATGCCAATATTTATTTAATACATCGCTTCATCCTCTGGGAAATTAAAATAAAACTGTAAATCATAGTATTTGAAGAAGAGATTGTGAGATCTTTATGACATAGGCATGAACTAACCATTTCACTAGTAAACACTCTATAACAACGTGATATCAACAAATAACAGTTCAGGTACATTCAGCAACAGCTTAGTGACCCTTCTTGTGTCCCCAGTGCTTGTGATCCTCATGGCCTCCTTTCTTGCCGTGTTCGTGATGGTCATGATGGTGCTCATGGTGGCCGCCGTCACCGTGGTGGCCCTTGTGGTGGTGGTGGTGGCCTCCATGCTCGTGGTGGCCGTGCTTGCCGTGGTGGTGATCGTGATGGCCGCCGTGCTTGTGTCCGTGGTGGAAGTGTCCGCCCTTCTTGTGGCCGCCCTCGTGGTGGTGTCCGCCGTGGTGTTCATGGAAGCCTTTCTCTCCGTGATGGTCGTGGAAGTGCTTGTCTTTCTTGAACTCGTCGTGTTTATCGATTTCGTGGTGTCCCTTGGTGTCGTGCCCCTTGTGCCAGTGGCCGTGCTCGTCGTGCCCGTGGCCGTGGTCGCCTTTTTCACCGTGGTGTTCGTGGTGGTGGTAGCCGTCGTCATGGTGGTGATGCTTCTTGTGCCCGCCGTGCTCTCCGTGCTCTCCGTGGTGTCCCTCGTGGTGGTGGTGTCCATGCTTGCCATGGTGGTGCTCGTGGTGTCCCTTGTGTCCTTTGTGGTGGTCGCCACCGTGGTGGTGATCATGGTGTCCATGGTGCTCGTGGCCGCCACCCTTGTCCCAGTGACCACCTGACGCAGCGGTCTGTAGATCGGCATCCCTCTTCTCCCGGATCTCCCTGGTGGAGCTGAGGGCGGCGATGGCCAGAAGGCCAAATGCCACCAGAAGCATACTCCTCATGTTTGATTAGACTAGTTGTTGCTGAATGATATCGATCCATCAGTGACAATGATTTTATATACTAAACGACAGCGGCGATTAGGTAAGAAAGATTAGGTAAGTAGATAGGTATTTTAATATGCTACAAAGGATTTAATTTTAAAAAAACACTCGCTTAGGAACCCAAAAGCAGCAAAAGCAAAGAAGTGAACTTATTTTTTTTGTAATTTACTTGCCTAAATTAATTAGGTAACCCTTTTGCCTGAAAATAAACAGATTAAAAAAAAACAGTTAAAAAACATCATCCAATTAAAGTATTACTTTTATTTTCTGAGGACCTGAACATTAGAATTCATTGGTCGAATAAATAAACACTGACTGAACTTCTTTATTTATAGATAAAATAATATCTAACAACCAATTATTTTTAGGGCTGATTTTTCCATGGCCAGATAAGTTTTATTCGAGAAATAAAATTGACGTTTGACAGTTTTTGTATGAAATAACTGTCAAAATTTTAAAATTATTCCTCGAATAAAGTTATCAGGTGATTGAAAATCAGCCCTTAATTAACTTTAAATTTTTACTAAAAAACTTTGTTAAACCCAAACACTTGGACTGTAAGTTTAAATTAATATTTAAGTTAGATGTTCGTGAAAAATCTGTTTTTACAATAAAAACCGGTCATTTGCTAGCCGGACTCGAGCACCGAGGGTTCCGTACAAATTTGCAGATATGTAAATAGTTTATCACGGGATGTAGCTACTTTGAACAGTGGCGAAGAAATTGTTGATGGAAATATTGAGCGTCCACTTATGCCAATGATAGATACCGACGAAATAATTTACTAAGTTTTAACAAATCAAGTTTATGGCCTAGCGAAGTCTGGCAAAGTAATCATTATTTATGAAAACTTAATTGACTAGTTTATTGTTGATAAAAAATAATCATGGCGTAGTTTTCTTTTTACCCGACTGCGCGACGCAAAGGAGTGGTAATGTGTTCATCAGCCTATGTATGTACTATCGGCCAAAGTTCCGCAAGCTCACCTTAAAGTCGATAATCGCATAGCACGGTTCACGACTCGATCGCACAATGCATGCGTTTTGACCAATAGGATGCACGAACCGTATTTTAGTCGTGTGCGTGTTAGTATAATGATGTATAGAAGTGTGACACTCACACTAGGAGCGTACTGTGTTCACTAAATTGTTTGTGAGACGATTTTCTTAATGGGCATGGCCAGCGTGAGCTCTGAATCAATTCTTAATGAATTCTTATTTTGTTATTGACAAGAAGTAATTTGAATACTCATACCTTCTGTTTAGTTTAGAAAATGTATTATTGATAATGCTGTATTAAATTAGTATCAACTTTCCACAAAAATAGAATAATTTGGAATAGGAAATGTCGAACTATTACAATTTATATCTATTACATCCACTTTAATATGTTACTCTCTCTATCGGGGCTATAAATTTACGTTATTTATGAACACTCACTGCCTTCCCAATTTTCACCATATCCTATGCGATGCCGCCATACAAATCGGAGCGAATACACTAGGTGTGTTGACCGATACTGCATAAAGATATTCTTTTTACTTGTGCAGTGCTATTGAAAAGTAAATAACTATATTTCTATGTGATTATACTTGCGAATACATATGACAATAAAGAAGCAAGTTACGTGATTTTATTAGAAATTGACAACATATTTTGGTATCTTTTTTTGTTGCTCTATGTTTTGTCTTAAATAGCACAATTACATTCTCAACCAATACGTGGCGCAGTTCATACTATGTTATCAGAGCTTTTTGTTTATAGCTGCCGCAATGCCAACGTATGGCCTTTGTATTAAGCCGTCCTATTGTTTAACCGGATTTCCAGACATTCCCATTAAATAACAATGGGACTTGGATGATGAACTTATCTTTATTGCAGTTGCAAAAAATGCGGCAGCTATAAACAAAAAGCTGTGATAACAGAATGAATTTCGCTAATTATTGGTTCAAATATTACTGGAATTGTGCTATTTCAATGAAAACATAGAGCAATAAAATAATAAAAATAAGTTAAGTATCTTAATCCCATTATTATTTAGTGAGAATGTTTGAAAGCCCGGTTAAACAATAGGACGGCTTAATACAAGGGCCTACCATACGTTGGCGAAAAGATAACCAATTTTATTACCTTAGGATTATCTCAAATGTTTTGCAGTTGTTACTTGTATTTGGTTTAATACTTTTAACAGTTGTAATTTTCGTTTTATCCATTAATTTATTACACCATTGATTTGATTGTAAATATAACGAGATTTCACGAACAAAGTATCTTTCTAATTAAAATGCCCGAGGCATGCCGTGCAAGGTATGCTTATTGCTTACCGTTTTGGGTGGATCAAAAACGCCTTCGAATACAGTCCGGTATACAAGCAGAGGTCACAGTTAGGCAGGCAATCAGTCCGATAGAAATAAGCAGGTCGTAAAATAAAATGGCGATAATAATACACGGGAGGCGTCAACAATTAGCGCGATGCAAATTGGCACTGCCACACTCTGGCTAATGACTTTGAAATTTTGTTACACGCCCTTTACTCACACAAATGCATATTGTCTCTAATTGGGCGAAACCAGGAAGGGGTGTGGTTTGTCACTAGCTGCGCTTCCGCAGAAATATTTTCTTAAGTGAGCATGCTTATCGTTGGCCGATAGTATGTATGTTTATATGTTCCTTTGAAGCACTATACAGACCAAACGCCTGGGCCGATTTTTATGATTCACACGTTAATCGATTCCTCTTAGTTCGGCGAGTGTCACTAAAGACATGACGTTAGTGAAAATTCAATATGGCGACTACTGGACGCCATATTAAATTTTTTTTTTATTTTTTTTTTTTCAAAACATATCGAGTGGGGTATCAAAATAAAGGGTTTTAAAATGTGATTACAAAAATATATACTTAAAAGCAATTCGAAGTAACAAATCGCAAAAAAACACCTACCAAGAACTAAATCGTCTGCGAAATCTTTCAAATTTGTAAACTAAAAAGCTGGAAATAAAAAAGTTATTTAAAAAAATCAAAAAACCCGACTGCGGTAAAAAACTTAAGTTAAAAGAAACTGAAAAGCTAAAAACAAGCCCATTTTAAATTAAATAAAAGTTGGAAGCAGGCGGGACCCACACCATTTTTATTGTATTTTCAAATTCAAATGGGTCCCGCCTGCTTCCAACTTTTATTTAATTTAAAATGGGCTTGTTTTTAGCTTTTCAGTTTCTTTTAACTTAAGTTTTTTACCGCAGTCGGGTTTTTTGATTTTTTTAAATAACTTTTTTATTCTGCATCGGCTTCATGACTTTTGGCTAAGCTGAACTTTTAATGTTGCCATGTAATAAAAATCTTGGTTATGTTACAAAAAATGCTTTGCTTTACGTGTTGCATTATTGTACTTAAAAAATACATGTCTGCATCAGAATATAAATGTGAAAATAAAAATAAAAATAACTGTTTGTGCTAAGAATATAGCGGTCATCGTTTTTATTACATCTTAAATGAATTTGAGTATGGCACAGAGTACTTTTTGATAGACTGAAAGAGTATAGCAAGATCACCAACCAAAAAACATGACTTTCATTTGTCAACCGGCCCATGGATATTTAGATATTTTTGTTTTCCATCGATTTTCCGTGATATTCTACTTTATCGACTGCTTTTGCTTATGGACTGTGAGATTCACTGTTCCTTGTGTGACTACTGCTTGCCTATGGATTCTGATTATTTTCCTACACGATGACATTTTGTCTGTGACTCTGGATTACGGTTCTGCCTGTTACCTTGGATTATATTGTGTATGCATCGATTTTTTTATCACGTTCGGGAGCCGTGGAAGACCTACACGCATATATGTGTGTCAACTGCAACTTAATTATGTATCAATAAGTTGTTTAGTTGGAAGACGAACTATTGTATATTGCGCTCATATAATGATTGTAGTGCAATGTTGTAGTGGTCTAGGATGGGCCAGACATCACCCAAATATTGGTTGGTTTTTCTTGATGACATTGTGGTTAAGGATGATGAAGAACAAATATAAAAAAAAAATATCTTAATCTACCCCTACTGACCCCTATCAGGGGTACCTATCTACTAATCTATTTATATCTATACCTATACATAATAAAGCTGAAGGTTTGAGCGCGCTTTAGTCGGCCTGGAAACATCATTATTGTATTTGATAGCCCAAACCTTGAGAAAGGCTAATAGGCTATATAACATCACGCTAGGACCCTGAGGAACTGAGCAAAAAGATAAAATGCTAAGCGAAAACGAAGAAATAGCGCGGGCAGACGATGCGATCCGGGCTGGGTCGGGGGAACAAGAAGTCGCGGGCAGAAGCTAGTTAATCATATATATCTATAACTGTCCTAAAGGTTGGCTAATAATATTAAATACATATTCTTCTGAGCATTTATTTACTTCCGTCGCATATAGGCCATGTGGCAGACCTACGAACGTCGGGGTCGGCTAGACTTAAAATTCTGATTAAAAATAGTCTGCAGTTTGTTTTGCTGTGAAAATGCATTTCTATCAATGATATTTTAAGTTGTAAGTAGGTATGTCCAGATTTTTTTTTTCGATTAGGGTCTGTTGTTGATAAGACATAACCTCTAAAACTTCATACTAGAATATCTTTAATTCCTGACTTCCTATAATAGAATGACTGAAGACAAAACTGTTCAGAAATTAATTCAAACTCTGAATTTTAACATTTTTTTCATTGGCAGACGTAAAACAAAAAGGTCAACAAAGATTTCTTTAGGCATTCGCCATTGTCCCTTAGGTTTTCGGATTTTTTCATATACTTGTGCTACATGACCTTCCTACTTGCCAAATTTCATGATTCTAGGTCAACGGGAAGTACCTACCCTATACATTTTGATTCCCTTATGAGAGTGTCGAAACACACGTTTTTAGCGGCATAAGCGGCCGTATTTTTTTATTACATTAACTAAGAACTTTGATTTTTGCACAGCTTCAAGGGACTGTAGACTTAATTATACAGTTTTAATTTCAACTCGATACCTCCACGCGTTCCCGAGATAAAGGGTATTGACAGACAGATAGGCAGATGGACAACAAGTGATCCTTTAAGGGCTCCGTTTTTTTTTTTTTTTTTTCTTTTTAAGGTACGGAACCCTAAAAATGGTTGAAAACTCTGGGAATAGGTTTATTAGCCTACCTTACCTAATCTAGTGTCCTAGCCGATTTCCGTCTACTTAAAAGAATCCTATATTTTCACTAGGTGCTTTTATGTAAAACAGTACGTAACAGTGGGCCATTGTTGGCTAGTGTCATATATAACTTTAGAAATATATATTCAAGAACGTCCTTTTTAATTAGAATTAGAGCTAAACAGTTTAATGTGACGACACAATTTATGTAATTTATTAACTTGGAAACGATTCAATTATTATTATCTTGTAAATTGTAACGTTACAAGGCTTAACAAAAAGTTTATATTTATAACGAAGTCAGAAGTGAGCAAGCGACGCGTGGGACATGTGGAGTGGCTCATGGTTAATTAAAATAAATGAAAAACAACCTTAATAATGTTAATACAATTTAAAAACCCGTGTCAGTTCCATAAAAGTGTATTTATTTATTTTTTAATAACTTACACCACTTATTATAATTTGTATAATTAAGAAACAAACAATGTTAGTTATTGAACAAAAATGTAGTAATTCAACAAGTCAAGAATACCTAACGTAATCATACCGTTAATGCCTGAACATGAAATCAATTAAAAAACGATAGGAACTAATTTAGTTTTCAAGGTTTTCCAATAAAATGCAAGACGATTTATTTGTACCAAAACATTTATGAAACGACGTACGAACATACCAAAACTTTTACTCCGGAACCCTTACAACACACTAGTGATATGATATGCAATATAGTTCAGAATACTAAACTACACGCGACTTTGTCGACAGTATCTTAGTATGCCGTTGATTGTATCGTCGTGTTCATAGCCTATGAATCCCCGTTTTTATGAAACTTTCCTTATAGCGGTAACACAATTTCAAGCGATAGGAATCAAATACGAAGGAACATTGTTTTAGCTGTATTCAGAATAATGTGGGCTGGTATTTCACCAGATTATGAATGAGTTGACTAAGGCTTTGTATGTTAAGTAGGTACGAAAATGCTTGGATATGTCAACAATTTTTTAAATTGTAAGATGTAGGAGAAGGGACTAGAACTCAGAACGGTCGAACGGACAACAGCAAAGGGCTTTTTATATTGAGTAGACGCAATGAATAATCTACTTTAGCTCGTATACGGAATAGATCCTAATGTGGATGTGGGTATATTAACTCACATTGATTTGAGTATTGGATGAGCTATACATCACTAACGGTGAAAGAAAACATCGTGAGGAAACCGGCATGTCCCGGAATCAAAAATTCGAAGACATCTGACATCTACCAACCCGCACTGGGCCCGCGTGGTGGATTACTGCCCACTCCCTCTCACAGAAAGGAGGCCTGTGTCCCAGCATTAACATTATAGGCTGATTATATATGCATCACTGGTGTTAGTTTGTTAAATGTGACGGCATACACGTATATGCCGGTTATCTAATTGGTTACTGCACCCGCTCTTACTGTATTCTTTTTATCTCTACAATAAGAGTTGTTTATTTCTAGTTCTGCTGTTAAAAGTTTGGTCCCCTTTGATTTGATGGCTTGATTGCCCACACTTATACAGGGTGGCACATCGACGAGCAAACTGTAACCGTGAATTGCACATGATTCTAGACCTCCCCCCATATTGTAGAAATTTTGCCCATGTCATCAAAAAAAACTGGCCAAGTGCGAGTCGGACTCGGAACTACAGAAGTACGGAAGGAACCCTTCGTGTACGAAGGGTTCCGTACCACAAGGAAAAAACGCCGAAAAAAACACGTTTCTTGTATGTAAGCCTCCCTTAAATATTTATTTTATTTTGTTTTTAGTATTTGTTGTTATAGCGGCAACAGAAATACATAATTTGTGAAAATTTCAACTGTCCAGCTATCGCGGTTCTTGAGATACAGCCTGGTCACAGACAGACGGACGGACAGACAGCGAAATCTTAGTAATAGGGTTCCGTTTTTACCCTTTGGGTACGGAACCCTAAAGACATCTGTTTCATAGAAAGGTGCAATACCTACGCGGTTAAAATGTTTTCAGTGGTTCAGAAATATGTACTGCATGGTAGTGATGGTAACAGTTTGCGCGTCGCTGTCCCTGCCACCCTGTATATACCTACAAGATTATGTCTAATGAGTATCCTTGAAAGATACTTATATGCAATTATGCATATCCATAAAATACCTAATGAATCAATAAACAGCATCAGAAAACGATACTAAATATTTAAGTATTACGAGTATCAGTGTAATAAAGATGAGTATTTTTATGACAAACTACAAATTCACTTGGCACATACCAATCCGCAAGAATTCCCTTCCGGGTCCGGTGACGGTCGCAAAGATAATGACATTCCGAACTATGACCCCTCACATTGCTAGCGTTTCATGCCAATATTTATTTAATGCATTGCTTCAATGAAAAGAAAAACTGTAAAGAAGTCTTTAGAGAAGAGATTGGGAGATCTTTATGATCATGGCATAAACTTAGTATTTTTAGTAGTATCTACTCTCGTGCAGATGCCGAACGTGAGAAGAGTGATTCGTAGCTTTTCATTTGTTTATGATTCCATTAGCGTTCCTCCTGTTATCAGATAATAATTTCCCGTTACATTCAAATCATTCATTAAGCTTATTCATAAGCACGTTATGTTAATAACACGAACGTCACTTCAAACTGTAGGTACATAACACAAATTTAATAAATCATAATTTAATCAAATATAATTGTACCTATTCAGTAATTTACATACGAGTACATCAGTACATGCAGCATTAAATGATCTGATAATTTTCTTTATTATTTGTTTTTGATTGTTACTTTTTTATGTATAAATTCTAATTTAAATAATATGTTATGTGAATCCGTTTTTTTTTTTGTGCATGTGGTGTCAACCTAATATTAGTTGTTGCACTTGTAAATGTAACTCTAGTCATTAAATCAGAAATGTATAGTGTAAACAATTGTTGGTTAACCTAAATAAATAAATAAATAATACAAGCTATATATTGCGGTGAAACGCCAAGTTAGCGGATTGTAATGCAAACCAAATGTTCGATACAACATACTGCCTGCACTTATGTAAATGCCTGCGCTACATATTCGGAACGTAACTGGGCGCACAATTATAGCCTGTTGCGCAACAAACCAACCATCCACTGTGGAGATTTTGGATAACATTCTGATGTATAGACTTAGGTACGGAACAAATACATGATTTACGATCACTGGCGGGTTTTGCTTCAAATGTTACTTATTCAAATCCTTTATCTTACTGTTATTGGTTAAGGAGGATACGCTAGATAGCCCGCGAAAATTTTTTTCGGATCATTGTCAGGTTGTATGTTTTTTTGTTTATGATTCGCGGGCGTAACAAGTATGTATTGACATAGGTAATTATTATCATTAAAATCATTAATACAACCCTCTAAGTTAATCTAATGCTATTGAATACTGAACTCACGGTTTGCGCACTGGTTAAAAATTGATCCTGTATGAACTTAGAGACCCCTCTAAGTTCACGTAAGTTCTTATTGCGCCCGCGAATCATATTTAAATTAATAAACCTGACACTGACCTGCAAATTGCAAAAACGTAAGAGAATTTGAAATCCGCGGGCTACCTAGCACATTCCCTTATATCTACGACTCGTGTTTTTTATGCAGCGAAGTTTCCGTCGTGCAGCGTAGAAGAATTTTTGCTTCATTAGTCGCATCCATGGGTAAAGCTTTTTTGCAGGAACTGTTCCGGATAAGGATCATTTTAAATATCATTCAGCTTGCTAATGGTCAATTAGTAGGTAGGTGCCTTAGTTCAGTTATTTATTGGTAATAAGTTAAGTAACTAAATTAACACTTTCCGTGCCTCGGAAAGCACGTTAAGCCGTTGGTCCCGGCTGTCATTCATGGATCTTTGACAGTCGTTACGTGTAGTCAGAAGCCCGAAAGTCTGACAACCAGTCTTACCAAGGGGTATCGTATTACCCAGTAACTGGGTTGTGGAGGTCAGATAGGCAGTCGCTCCATGTAAAATACTGGTATTCAGCTGCATCCGGTTAGACTGGAAGCCGACCCCAACTTAGTTGGGAAAAGGCTAGGCAGATGATGATGAATAAGTTAAGTAACTTCATGCAACTGTGAGCACAATCTTGACGTGACTTTCACAATTAATCAAAGTCAAAGTCAAATCATTTATTTCAAACAGGCACAATAAAGGTACTTTAGAACGTCAAAAATTACAACTAAATAGAATTGATTCTAGTCGCCCATTCCAAAAGGTAGTTTTCGTATGGAGAAGAATGGGCAAGAAACTCCACCGTTACTCTTTTAAAATGTTTTACAAGGTCTTATATACATAATATAATTATATTATTATGTGAAGACGATGCACCTAGAATAAAATTAGTCTACCATAAAAGGTAAAAAGAATTAAAAATGAAGCAATGACAGGTAAATCAATTATGTGATAGATACATTTAAAATTTTATAAATTTTTAAAAAATAAATTAAATTAGGAACCAGTTTGATTTTGTCCGGACTCTAGATTGTCCTATGGAGCAGGACCAGCATGTTTCCAAGCATTCTTATCTTGGATATAATCCTCTAATTTGTAATATCCTTGTCATCATATTGAGTATTGCTAATGTGTTGCCGGTAGTCTGCCGATCACGATCTCTTAGTATCTATCGCGCATCATTATATATGGCAAGCAAAACAACTGTATATTATGTAGGTACCTACTAACTGTTAGCATCCTTTTTTCTCAAAAGCACAATATATACCTAAATACGCGAAAGCTCACGCTATTTCGTAACCAACTTTTAATGCACGGCAATGCAATCCTTAATACTAAAAGATACAAATGTTTTTATTTAAAAAGTTTAAAGTCTGGTCACAAACTCATCTCAGCGACAATCAATGTCAAAAAACTTGTCAAAAATGTAGGGAAATTAGAGATATTTTTGACAGATTGAGACTGAGATCAAACTGTGAACGTTCTTAAAATTACGAGAGTTGGCCCTCAGATATCGTCACAAAACAAAGATGAATCACAAGAAGCAGCGAGTACGAACACGGGAAATAAGTAAGAGGTACAGAAATATCTTATATCTGCCTCATTTATCATTTTCAAAGTGAATATTAACGGCATGTCTGTCATTTGGCAAACGAGATAAGGATCGTGTTAATGTACAAATTATATTTCTTATACTTTCAAAAGTACTCTTTTATGTAGAATTTTCATTGACTTTTTCGTTTATTTGCCTAATACTAAAAAAACATTTTATTCTATTGTCTATGGGTAATTGTTTTTCTGTTTGCTATGCAAATATAATAGGCTATTTTAGTTTTCACTTTTCCCAGTATAACATTTGTTCTGAGAATGTTGTCTATGCTCCCAAAGTAATGAAAGAAAACAGAAAGGTGTTTCTTACTCCAAGAATTAAGGCCGCAGCACACTTGTAACACCCGACGCCATCCCACGCTTACTTAATGGCCAAATGACGAAAATAGCTCAACGAGATGAAAAATGTGGCCAATGAGTAAGCTTCATTGGTAAGCTTCATTGATGTCGCGTAACGTGGTGTGTTATAAGTCTGTTTCCGCCTTTAATGTGAAAGGTCTAGGCTTTACACGTTGCTAACTATCTATATTTATTTGTAGTCGACTATTTTTATACTCAAACTATATACATACAATATTTTTCTAATTCAATTATATTAATGTATGATCATCATATAATTATCATTTAGTTTATTAATGCGATGTTTCAAAATGTACCTCTTTTTTTGTGCACAGCATTCAAGGGTTTAAGCTGAAAACCAGCGCTTAGCAACCCGCTAGTCCGGGGACCTGAGTATAATGCTGACGCTTCAAGTTTTTTCTTCCAGTATTACCTATAGCTTTGTGTATGTAAGTACTTGTCACCTTTTTGAATCCCCTAATTTTTTACCAACGCTTTGGAAGACGTCTTCAAGACGCTGGGCTGGATTGGACAGGATATCAAAATGAACGGCGAGTACATCTCACATCCTCGATTTGCCGACGACATCGTCATAATGGCAGAGACGTTTGAACAGCTAGACCAAATGCTGCACAGCCTAAATGGGCCTCCTGGCGGGTTGGCCTCGGCATGAATTTGGACAAAACAAAAGTCATGTACAATTCGCATGCCTTGCCGAGTCCAATCCACATCGAAGGGTCGCTTCTCGAAGTTGTGAAGTCTACCTAGGGCAAGTTATCCAGCTCGGTAGACACAACTTTAAGAAAGAGGGCGACAGAAGGATCCGGTTGGGTTGGGCAGCATTTGGATAATTTCGTCAAGTCTTCTCGTCGCCTATCCCGCAGAATTTGAAGACTAAGATCTTCAAACAGTGCGTCCTGCCCGTAATGATATACGGTGCTGAAAAGTGGACACTGACGGTAGTGCTGGTCCACAAATTCAACGACGCGACGTGGAATTTGTGGATCAGCCCGACCGTCAGTGCATAGCTCGCATAGCATAGCTCGCTCCATAGCGCGCTCTATAGCGCGCTGAGCGATGCGAGCTATACTCGGAGTCTCTTTGAAGGAAAAAATTAGGAATGAAATTATCCGGAAAAGAACCGGAGTTACCGACATAGCTTACCCTGCAAGCTGAAGTGGCAGTGGGCTGGCCATGTCTGTCGAAGGACCGATGACCGGTGGAGCAGACGAGTCCTAGAGTGGAGACCGCGTATCGGCAAGCGTAGTGTGGGGCGCTCCCCATCTAGATGGACGGACGACCTAAAGAAGGTGGCTGGGGTAGACTGGATGCGGAAAGCGGAGGATAGGGTGTTGTGGCGCACTCTGGAAGAGGCCTATGTCCATCAGTGGACTGCGATAGGCTGAGCTGATTTATCGATGTATGTACTTACAACTAGGAACTAGCTGTAATACTGGAAACAATAAACGTTATTCTTAGAATAGGATAACGTTTGGGGAGAAATAATATTTATTTATCCTGCTTTTGCCAACTTTTTCAAATTACTTGACTCATGTAATGAGCTGCTGAATTACCCTACAAAGGAGTATGTAAGTTATCTAGATACTGCGATCAACAGTCGATTTGTTAAACATGTTATTCTAACCGTTTCAATTACAGAGGTCAACAAATAGGTAAGCATTCCCATAGGACATAAGCATTCGTCGGTATTGGGACGACTTGTGACAATTAACAAGAAAATACAAGATAGATTTAAAAAACATGATCGTCTTGTAATATATACACTCTATTATAGACACACTTGTACATTAGAAACACAAAAAACAACCTTATAAAAAAATACGTTCTCTAAATCTGTAAATCTGATACGCTACTGGTTCGGAAGTTATCTCATAACAAACTTTAATGTTGTCAACCTGGAAGGAAGTGGAAATCTCCGGCAGTCGTTAGTTGTTACAACCTTGACACTCTCAGCAGCGGTGACTTACCTAACCGCCCGTTGTCATTTAGTATATAAAATCATTGTCACTGATGGATCGATATCATTCAGCAACAACTAGTCTAATCAAACATGAGGAGTATTCTTCTGGTGGCTTTTGGCCTTCTGGCCATCGCCGCCCTCAGCTCCGCCAGAGAGATTCGGGAGAAAAGGGACGCCGATCTAGAGACCGCTGCGTCACATGGTCACCACTGGGACAAGGGTGGCGGCCACGAGCACCATGGACACCATGATCACCACCACGGTGGCGACCATCACAAAGGACACAAGGGACACCATGAGCACCACCACGGTAAGCACGGACACCACCACCACGAGGGGCACAAGGGACACCACGGAGAGCACGGCGGACACAAGAAGCACCACCACCACGACGATGGCTACCACCACCACGAACACCACGGTGAAAAGGGCGACCACGGCCACGGGCACGACGAGCACGGCCACTGGCACAAGGGGCACGACACCAAGGGACACCACGAAATCGATAAACACGACGAGTTCAAGAAGGACAAGCACTTCCACGACCATCACGGCGAGAAAGGCTTCCATGAACACCACGGCGGACACCACCACGAGGGCGGCCACAAGAAGGGCGGACACTTCCACCACGGACACAAGCACGGCGGCCATCACGATCACCACCACGGCAAGCACGGCCACCACGAGCACGGAGGCCACCACCACCACCACAAGGGCCACCACGGTGACGGCGGCCACCACGAGCACCATCATGACCACCACGAACACGGCAAGAAGGGAGGCCATGAGGATCACAAGCACTGGGGACACAAGAAGGGTCACTAAGCTGTTGCTGAATGTACCTGAACTGTTATTTGTTGATATTAATACGTTGTTATCGAATGTTTTTGTTATGTTTATACGGCAAAGAATTACAATTTATACAAAATAACTAAGTACTTCTCTCTATCATTTCATATCATCACCAAGTATCAGTCATTGCTGTGCGAAACCCTAATTTGCATTTTGGTATGCAGTCGTGTTAGCAGGATGTCATATATGTGTGTGTGTGTGTGTGTGTGTGATTTAACCCAAGAATTGCATGCCCAAGGGTATCTACCCTCACTTTTACAAAATTCCAACGGTAAAATGGCTGAGAATACCTAAGTAACATCTCACTAATTAATAATAATTATCGTTTATTCACCTAAAAGTATATCAAAAATACTGAACAAGTGGGACCCCAGACAGAGGAACCTCCTAACACAATAGAATTAAATACATTGTTGCCGAATGTTATTCTAACTCAAATACAATCCCATTTCAGGAGTTTATTTTTCAAAATCGTGTTTGACGTCACAGATTATACACAGCTTTAGGTAATTAACGGTTCCAAGGCAAAATTATCCCGAGATTGGTTCTTTGAAAACATAATGTAGTAGGTATTGATTTCTGACTTTACCATGTTCTTTATCACTTTGGGTGGTTTATAAACGTTATCATGACGTTCATTTTGCATTTTTCGTCATAATAGATTATATCCACATTTCTATGGTCGTCATCATAGACCTTAACGTTTCACTCCAGAAAAATGTTTAATGTTTGTTTGTGTGTAATGTGTATGTAATGTTTGTGTTTTGTGTGTTTCTTAAGATTCTTTTGTGATCAAAATATTTTTTTTTTTGTTGTAAAGTAAATAAAGCGTTTTAAAATAATTAACGTGAACTGGGCTCATATGCCTCGAGCTGCAGTGCCCGTGCTGTTTTCGCGTTTGCGTATTCTGTTGTAAATGCCAGCTAACAAATTAGGATTATAACGATTTGGGAATGTCAATGGGTAAATAAATGACTATTGGAAGAAAAATCGCAAATTAATTATGAAAAGGACAGAGCCCATTTTAACAATAAAATTGTGATGAGTCTGTCGATCCAAGCATTCTGAGATAAAAATAATACAATATATTTTTATTATCGTATTATTTGGATCTCGAACATAAATTGGAATTTAGGTGAACGAAATCACTGGTACTTTTATTACGAAATTGGCAGTAATTGTTCTTTTGTATCAGATTAAGTAATAATATCCTACTTACTTAATATCATAAATGTGAAAGTTGGTGAAGATGTTTGTTACTCAATCACGCGTAAACCGTTGAACAGATTTAGATGAAAATTGGCACAGAGATAGACCATTTCCTGGATTAACACATAGGATACTTTTTATCCCGAAATTCCTACGGGATCGAAACTTACGCGGGTGAAACCACGGAGCGCTGCTAGTTATTAATTAATCCTTAAATATGCATAAATTATATTCTACTCAATAATCCTGTATATTGGGTGGTCTATGAGTTTAATAGAACAAAGCTTACAGTTTGCAGAGCAGTGGTGGCCCAGTGGTCGTTGGTTCGAACCCAGTCTGCCGCTTTACTTTGTGTAAATTATTGCATCACCACTGCTCTCAAAACGGTAAAGGGAACCACCAACCCGCACTGGGTCCGCGTGGTGGTGGTCGTGGATTATGGCCCACTCCCTCTCACCGAGAGGAGGCCTGGGTCCCAGCAGTGGGAACACTATAGGCTGATTATGCTATACTTATGCTTTGTTGGCTATAGAAATTTAAATGAAAGCCAGCACAGGGTTCCTAAAAGTAAAAATAAAGCCAACCTTAAAAAAAAAAAAAGAAATATTTGCCTGCTTATAAAACTAATCACTGCCGAATTTTATTAAATAAACATGTCCTCTATTTTCACATTTTTAGGGTTCCGTAGCCAAATGACAAAAAAACGGAACCCTTATAGATTCATCATGTCTGTCTATCTGTCTGTCTGTCCGTCCGTCTGTCTGTCCGTCCGTATGTCACAGCCACTTTTTTCCGAAACTATAAGAACTATACTGTTGAAACTTGGTAAGTAGATGTATTCTGTGAACCGCATTAAGATTTTCACACAAAAATAGAAAAAAATCAATAAATTTTAGGGGTCCCCATACTTAGAACTGAAAATCAAAAATTTTTTTTTTCATCAAACCCAATACGTGTGGGGCTACGTATGGATACTTGGATAGGTCTTCAAAAATGATATTGAGGTTTCTGATATATTTTTTGTAAACTGAATAGTTTGCGCGAGAGACACTTCCAAAGTGGTAAAATGTGTCCCCCCCCGCCCGCCCCCCCCTGTAACTTCTAAAATAAGAGAATGATAAAACTAAAAAAAAAATATGATGTGCAGTGGGCTGCATCAATTGGGTATCAGTTGTATGAAAATTTTAATACAACTGGGGTACCCAATTGATGCAGCCCACCGTACATTACCATGTAAACTTCCACCGAAGATTGGGTTGAACGAGATCTAGTAAGTAGTTTTTTTTTAATACGTCATAAATCGTAAACCGCAATTTACCTTTCATTCAATCAACTGAAAAATAAAAAAAACATTACATTTCATAAATATAAACCTTATGCATAAGCCCGGATGTTACGAAACCCTCGGTGCGCGAGTCCGACTCGCTCTTGCCCGGTTTCACTGCTACTTACAAATAACGACAAATTAACAATAGGTACTGAGAATCAGTATTTTTTCAAGTTTGTATTAATTCAAAATCCTTCATAGTTTTCTCACACCTTTTCCATTCGGATACATACCAAACCAGTCGTCGTTGGTCTAGTGATCGAAGGCGTGACTGTCAAGCATGGGGTCCTTTATTTCGAGTACGTCAAATTATTAGTAGCAGCCTGGAGTGTAGATTGGTGCCCGATTGATGGCATATGCTTACCCTCCATCACGTTAGTAGACGTTTTAATTGGGTTCCTTCTATCTGGCAGAATATTAATGCTCCGAAATTTATTTGGCATAACACAGTTGGCATAATCTTCTTTAAACGAATATTTTTAAGGCATAAAAATTATTTAACATAATTATAATTATTATATTATTGTTTGCCCGAATGTTTATATGCCCGAATTTACAATGGCATACTTTTAAGATGGCAGGATTTTATTTGGCGTAATTTTACTTGGCATACTATGAAGATAACAGTAAGTACAATTATTTTTTAACGAATATTGTTTGTTCGGTGTATTTTTTCATGGTATTTGAATGAACTATAAAAATAATGGTTTCTTTCAGCGATCTCGGGACTTGCGGCACCCCGACTTGGGTAAGGTTAGGTTCCTTCAAACCCTGTACACAGAATTAGGGGCCCCGCGAAGCGGGGCTCCGTCGACTACCTCTTATTTATTATTGCTTGTAAACCAACTTAGACCCCAGTTAATTATTTTAAAAAAATAGTTAGGTTAAAACTATGACCCCTTCGCACGAACTCACGTATGCCAAAAGACGATTCTGACTGTGACTTTCTGCGATATGATGGTTCTACTTTCTAATTATTATGGATATGAAATTTTGATTCTGACTTACAAAATTATGAGTTTTGAATGTATGATAAATGAGTGTATGCCAAACGATTTTCTGCGAAATGAAGTTTATGCTATACGCTGTTATGCAAAATAATATTATGACATAAAAAGTTCTGCTATAAGGGGGGACCCATTTTAATTATTAGAGTTGAATAAACTATAGGTTAGTACTACAGAGACATGATGTTATTCACTAGCGACCCGCTCTTGCTCCATACGGTTTGCACGACTCGACAGAACATCGAGGTTCCTTTTTAGGGTTCCGTAGTTCCTAAAAGGAACCCTTATAGTTTCGTCAAGTCCGTCTGTCTGTCTGTCTGTCCGAGGTTTTGCTAAGAGACCTTTAGTACTAGAGAGCTGTAATTTTGTTGGAGTGCGTATATTAATTAAGCCGACAAAGTGGTAAAATAAAAATTTAGAAAATGTTTTTTTTAGGGTAGCTCCCCTACACGTGAAGTGGGGATGAATATTTTTTCGTATCGTTGGATAGGTCTTCTAAAATGACTTGGGGGTTGCTAAAATTATTTTTCGATTTAATGCACCATTTACGAAATATTAAACTTTAAAGTGCTATTTTTTGTTCCAGTAGGGCGTCCCCCCCTCTAAAACCTAAAATTATCCAACACCCAAGTTCAACGACTATTTCGTTGAACTTGGGTGTTGGATAATTTTGTACCAAATACAAAATCCTTAGCATTAATCATTTAAAGTGACTAAGATGAAGTAGTTGCTTGTTTATAACGGGTAAAGACTTTCATTGAAAAATAAAATATGTTTTTTTTTTTTGTATTCAGTTAGAACAACAGAATCGTACTACATTGTGATAACGGGCTACTACGGAACCCTACACTGTGCGTGGCCCGACACGCACTTGGCCGATTTTTTTTTTTTTTTAACAGCAATGTAAACTTTCCGGAATAAATTTACTAAATTATGGTGAAAACCGCATCAAACTGGGCTGGACTTGTTTGTGCATCGCTGCTGCAAACTTTCCACGTCGGTGTTGAGTTTGTAGCACGGATTGGCATAAACAATATTGCAGTGTTAGGTTATGTTAAATTTACTAACGTAGTTGTTAAGAAATATTGTTACTAACATATTTGAGACCTTAGTCCTGTTACTTGTTATTAAATATAAATAGAATCCATTTTGTAATTTAGAACAACAAAGCGGTCACACAGACAGACACGAAAAGCGGCTATATTTCATACTATTTATAGCTGATGTTATATGCCGTAATATACCTCGAACAGAGCTTATAAGGTGCTTATCAAACTACATCGATAATTATTGAAATAGGGCAAAGAACAAGTGGTTTCCGCATGTTATCATCGGAACAATATGCAACATGTATGTACGTACAAACAGATACATGTACATGTTATCAGCGCACACGTGGAAGATAATGAGGCCTTGTTACCCTACAGCTGCCTGTTGATTACATGCAAGATCTCATGTTACAATCTAACAAGATATCGCTGTATTGACTTATAAACTGAAACTATATTTTAATAAAAGCAGTGGCAGCCCAGTGGTAACGGCCGCAACTTCGGACGGTCGTAAGTTCGAACCCAGTAGGGCGCATTACTTTGTGTAAATTATTTCATCTCTACTGCACTTAAAACGGTGAAGGAAAATCGTGAGGAATCTAGCAAGTCCTAAAACCAAAAATTCTTCTTTCATGTGACATCAACCAACTGCTTTGTGCCCGCGTGGTGGATTACGGCCAACTCCCTCTCACCGAAAGGAGGCCTGTGTTCCAGCAGGGAGAACATTATAGGCTGATTATACTATTCCAATAGAACATGTGATAAATAATTAATAACAAAGTTTTGGAAGTGTTTCACTGTCGATTCCATCATCAGTAAAACAGTGCAACATGCATTACAGTCCTTTCACAGTTATTTTACCTCTGACAGCTGTAACCCAACAGCAACCTTATTACAACAAAAATAAAGATCACTGTAATTTTGACAGATTGACAGTTGTATCGACCCAACAACCACCTTATTGTCTCGAGATTAAAGATCACAGTGGTGCAAAATCAGAGGCCTTTCTTCTCAGAATAGTCAGACAGGAAACGCCTAGTTAAAGAATCAACTAAAATATAAGAAAAGGCTTTGAGTTTGTAAATTTGAAACGGGTAAAACCGACCTACCTACACAAAGCACGATAGTATGCTGCTAGCAAAGCATTCGCATTCGCTCAAAAATCAAAAGCAAAAAAATATTTTAAACACTACCTACATAACAATCGAAGTAAAAACTGTTGTTACCGTTACCGATCTAAACTGATATTAAATCAATACTCACGTAGCACTAGGGCGCTTGACCTTGTCAATAAGTAAGTGCAAGCACCCGAGCCAGTGCAACTGTTGCCTAATGCAGGTACGAGAAAACCAGACCCACAGTATCTATAAAATGTTGTGGTGACAATATTATGTGCCATATCTCATCTCGATCTGTCCAAGAATACATCAACTATGAGGGTGGCGCTCCTTTTGAGCTGTGCAGTGCTGGCGCTGGCCGCACTAGCCCAAGCACGAGACCTACGTGAGAAACGTGATGCGGATCTCGAGGCTGCCGCTTCCGGACATCACCACGAGAAGGGTGGAGGCAAGGAACATCACCATGACCACCATCATCACCATAAAGGACACGGACACAAAGGATACAAGGGACACCATCACCATGAACACGGCCATAAAGGTCACCACCACCACGAAGGACACAAGGGACACCATGGCCACCACGAAGGACACAAGAAACATCATCACCACGATGATGGTCACCACCATCACCACCACCACGGAGAAAAGGGAGAGAAAGGACACGGTTTCGAAGAAAAGGGACATTACCACAAGGGCCACTCCACAAAAGGACATCACGGTGTTCACAAGCTAGACGAGTTCAAGAAGGACAAGCACTTCCACCACAAACACGGCGAGAAAGGCTTCGAAGAGGGTCACGGTGGCCATCATCACGAGCACGGACACAAGAAGGGCGGACACTTCGACAAGGGACACAAACATCACGGCCACCATGAGCACCATCACGGCAAGAAGGGACACCATGAGGAGGGAGGACACCACCACGAGCACAAGGGCCACCACGACGAGGGCGGCCACCACGAGCACCACCACCACCACCACGGCCACGGCAAGAAGGGAGGCCATGAAGACCACAAACACTGGGGCCACAAGAAAGGACATTAAAAATTTGATGATCCACTTTATTGATGTAGTACCTCTCTGATAGACTTGTAATTGTTATGTTTTTATATTTTTGTTATAAACACATTGTAAATAAACACTATTTTATTATTCGAGAGTGCTTTGACTGTCTTAGACCAAGTGGGCGTGGAGACGAAATAATAAGTTTTTACGGGTCAAGGTTTTTCAGCAACGAACTTCGATTTCCAATCTTACAGTTTTTATTAATTCACCAGGTAATAAATTCTAGACTAGTTCAAATTTAGCCAGTGTCTGGAATTATGTCTTTATATTTAATTAATATAAAGAAAAGTACAACGCTAATAACGACTTTCCGACTAAAAACGGCCATTACAGTATAGTGTAGTCATTGTTATTGATTCAAATAATGACATTTGAGGCCAATTCTAACTCAAGGAGTTGTATTTCTGAGTTTAATGATTATAATTATAGCTATATTTGTTACGGTCGCGAATCATATTCAACCCGACACTGAGCTGCAAATTGCAAAAAAAAACCTAAGGTTTGAATTTCGCGGTCCACCTTAGACCATCCTCCTTAACGAGTTCCGTGTTTTGTTATACAGAATATGTTTACGTCTAAAAAGTTAGTAAAGATCAATTTCGAAATGCCTTATTTAAAAAAAGATAACTGGAAATCTCTGTTTCTATGGAAAACTTAAAATCGGTCTAAACTGGCTGTAACACTATTTTTCGAAAATGTTCTTAACCAACTTTAAGGCCTTTGTATCCTGCTTATGCATATGAAGTTTCATTAAAATCGATTCATTCATTTCGAAAAACAAGGGCTTGAAAGTTTGCATGAAATGCCGTACGTCGCAAACGCTCTTAATTTCTTCTTTCGTGTTGGCTTGACCTACCTGTAACATATGGCCGCCAAAAACTAGTAACTCAGGAAGTTTGTGAGCAAGGCTCTGAGTGCTTCTAATTCATACATGCTACATAACATAACCTCACGCCTGTATTCCTCGATCAGTTAGGTAGAGGTCCACCTGTAGAACATCCACATTTGGCCAGCTCCACGTAATACCCGTAAGCCATAAGATAATGCCATCAACCAAAAATCCAGACCACGGTTGTTACTACGAATTTATAGATGGAAAAACCCAAAAACACTTTGCCCGACCCGAGATTAGAAGCCAGGACCTCGTGTTCAGGATTATTGCTTGAGACCACTAGATCAACGAAGCAGTACATACATTCTAATATTCTATCATATTGAAAGTCGAGTCATTCTCCCATGAGAAAAGCAAAAAAACAATGAGGTTACGTGCTACGATTACACGGATGTTTTCGGGTTATCTTGAATTCACATTTCTTACTCAGTTTTTTCTTGTCCCTTATGACCTTATATGAGTGAGTAAGATAGCTCTATATTACAATGATAAAATGGGTAAACTGAATTACAGTCACAAACAAACAATTTTCGGGTAAACTACATGCAATCGTAGAATCGGCAAAAATGTATAAATTCTGACGTTCGTTATTATGAACGCCAGAATTTATACACTTTTGTCACACACACACACACACACACACAGCATATCACACTAATATTATAAAAGCGAAAGTTTGTGAGTATGTGTCTGTGTGTGTATGCGTGTGTGTGTTTATATGTTTGTTAGGTACTTCTTCACGCTCAGACGGCTCGACCAATTTTGATAAAATTTTGAATGGAGGTAGCTGACACCCTGGATTAACACATAGGCTATTTATCCCGATATTCCCACGAGATCGAGACTTATGCGGGTGAAACCGCGGGGCTCAGCTAGTTTCAAATAACAAGAGAAACAAATTGTGGCGATGTCTCATAAGTTACGTTTATTTTCTTGTAGACATGTTAAAAATAAGTCGTTTTGTAGCAAGTTTATGTCTAGACTTGGTATAATAAATACACTCTCAATAATGATAAGTAGGCACATGTCAAGACATGTTATAAAGAAAATAAAATAGGCGCACAGGCCGATATTTAAGATTACCGTGCCTAATGTTTTATGTAAGTTTATTGCTCTCTGCAGTAAATATGACTTTGAAGTTTGGTCGTTTCATAGCTAAAATATAAATATGATTATGGAGAAGGTATAGTGTGTCTCGTTATTATCAGGCATACCTACTTTAATTATTGTGGGCTACTGTGGGTATGTGTTGGTTATTGCGCAATAGAAAAACAGTTTGCAGTTCAAATCAGAGTATAATTTTACGAACAGTTTAATCACACTAGCGAATCACACACTGTAGGTACACCCTCAACGATACGGAACGCGCGACAGTTTCTGAGCACATGTTGTCCGTACGATGTCCAATGGTCAAGTCCTCCGCTTTACCTCGAAGCTCGCTCTCCTCGACACCGCGCTTACGTTCCGAATAGTCAAACGGATGACGTATTTCCGACATATATTTATTTAGTTAATATCATGGATTTATTCATCTTCTATATAATAAGTATATATTCTATAGCTCTTTTTAAACAAGTGGCTATGCCAGCGCGTTAAAGGACCTAAACGATGATCGTGACAGAATAGCTTGTTGGTTACTTGTTGTTACTTAATCCTACTTAAACTAAACCAAGCAACCAAGCTGCTGCTGCTGCTACTGTTTGGAACTAAGGACCAAATCAGTGCAGTGCTGGTAACACTCAACGTGGGTAACGTTGGATGAGTCGGTCTGTCAAGTCAGTGGGGCACATAATCTGGGTCTGAACATGGATGCTGCGTTGAGATACGAGGCACACGTGGTCAAATTTAAATCATGTATTTCAGCAGGCCAAACGGCACTTTTGAACGTTAAAATATATACAAGAAAAACTGATCAAGCTGGCTGAGTCAGGTCACACTTGTTTCTACCGACTTAAGTTCCTTTATAAAACAAAGCTTTATCTATCGGAGGAGCTGCGAATCCAGCAGTCACTCGTGCTATCCAATTTAAACTATAACGGACACAATTATTGGTCCTCGACTACCGGCATGAATTGATCGGCTGATCCAGGGTGAAAACGCCTGCGCTCGATTCTGTTCTCTCGCATATTTATTTTTATTGCAAACAAATCTATTCATTTTCATATAATAAAACCAGCAGCGCCCCGCGGTTTCACCCGCATAAGTGTCGATCCCGTGGGAAAAACTATCCTATGTCCTTTCCCGGGACTCAAACTATATTATACCAAATTTCATTTAAATCGGTTCAGCGGTTTAGACGTGAAGAGGTAGCAGACAGACAGACACACTTTCGCGTTTATAATATTAGTATGGATAGAATCAAAGTCAAAACCTTCCTACTTTGAATATCTTTTTAAAAAGTAATTGCTACGAGGTCTGAGAAAAATTTCTAATGCCAAAAATATAGTTTTTAGAATGTTTGTCTGAATGTATTCCAGCCTCACGTAAATAGGTTCACCCTGGTTCACCCAGATAGATTCTGTTCGAAAAACTATCACGCTATTCGCTATGGGGGATGAGCAATATTGATAGATATTATGTTAGTATTCTTCTATAGTTTACAGAAAATTGTAAAAAGACGAGCCAAATGGTTAGAATATTGTAGACAGTTACAGATTTAACCTTTAATAAAATTGGTTTTAATTTTAACCAAGGAAACTGTAACCAATCGAAAGCGTGGAGGTAAATAAATAACAGTATATCATGTAATTATGCTGCAATAACTTAATAATGATCCGCTTGTTCATTACAAATTAACGTGCGTTTTCAATATGATATTATTTGGTTAACTAAATATTAAATCCTCATTTTAATTGTCCAGCATCAGAAATTCTGATTCAAAATAAGTAATCAGTAATTCAGCTGCTGAAACTGGGTTCATTTACGTACCTATCTTTCAGCAATTAGATGCCCTCTAGTGTCTACTCATTATTATTTCGTGAACTTTTTAACAAGAAACCTTTAATGGCTTAATGCATAAAATCAACCTCCCTAAAAGGCATGAAATGAATTTCAACGATATTGGTTTACAGGCTAACGAGGTGCTAACAACCACGACAGACTAGTTTTTGTAATCATGCTAAGAGCTTGAAAACTGCAAATTGTATTACGCAAGCAGATAACCTAACTAATTAATTAAAGAAATGGCCACAGTTTTCGCAAACTTAGCTTGAGTTAGTCATATCTGGTTTATTCAACACAAATAGACAAAGTCCCGTTCCACAAAGAGCTGTAGTAAAAACTGCGCTTCTGCCAGCACAGTTTTATACTAACAACGTGAAAGGATGGCGCGGCGGTAGATCATAAGCTTCTGGATTAACATTAAGTGTACCTAATTAATGTTGTTTGCCGCAAAAAATCTTAATTATGTATGGAGTTGGAGTTGTGTGATGCAATTTATTACGAAAGTACCGAAATCAGTACCTACAGGAATCTTACTAATAACGTATTCACTTAAATTAGGTGCTGACTTATAAATATTACTACACTGTCAACTCACATAAGGTACCTACCTGTCAGCGAAGCAAACATTAGTTACAGCGAGTAGAACTAAAACTTAATTGTTATCTATGTTAGCATGTTCTAATTGTTAAACGTCAAACTCCAAATTATGCTTAACTACAGGCGTCTAAATAGTTGCCGCAACAATAGCTCCGCGCACATTGTGCTTTTCAAAGTAAATAGGCGTTTTCCGATAGAACTCTTGTATGGACGTCGGCGCTTCAAAAAGATATTGTTGGCCCAGCGCGTTCATTATTCACTTGTTTGTCTTGTACACTATAACAATGGCGGCAGAGCGCCATATGTTATACTGAACTATACGAACCCGCTGTCCCGTATTTCCTAGAACAACGACCATCGATCGTTGATAGGAAACAAAACTGACACTTACATTCTTACATAAATTTCAGTGAAAAATATTAGGCGTAGGTATATCAAAACATGATAGACTCCCACCAAACTTTTTTAATGTTTCTTAAGTGTTTTTCCTCAACACCATAAGTCATTATAAGCAAGTTCACGTAGCCCGTAAAAAGTTAAAATAACAATGTCGTTGTTGGCTCGGAAAACAGGACAGAATAATAAATAAGAACATATTTTTTCTAGAGTAGGCACCTACTTGATAAACTGAGAAAATGTTTATTGTTTACTTAACTGTAACCACAAAAGATTGAAAAGTAAAAGGAAATATTGGCGATAGGATGATAACATTGTTTTAGCTAGTTGTAGAAAGAATTCAGCCAATAATGCAGTGACCTGACTTAAGAACGGTCGTCTCTTAAAGTGTCCTTGAAATAATGACATCCTTTTCTCTAGCACCCAGCACAAGCACCGCATCTCCTCTCACTCAAGCCCATATGGTGCACTTTGTTTATAATTGTCTAAAAAGTTAAAAATTAAATTTATATTTTCCACGATTTGTGCCTTTTAATTCTGCATTATAAACTTAATAAGTACCTACCACTAAGCAAGCTCCTTATATACTAAATTGTAGGTACCTACCACATATTTTCCAACTTCAAGGCAGCATAGTTCCTCGGAATAAAATAACTATAATATAACATTAAATAGTGATGTAGCTCGGCCATCACGTAATACCAGTAACGGTAATATATTTCTCGGCTGGTAAGAGGGTAAGTCTTAGGGTTACGTGTGAAAAACCACCTAATGCATTCTACGGGTTTTCCTTTTGATCGCCGAAACATATATTTAAACCACATAACGTTTTGTTCTGCTTCATTGGTCTGGTTTTAGTACTACTTTTAAGATTGGAAACACAGCTTTGAGGTCATGGGCTCGATTCCCCAGTATTGACCATAAAAAACCAGTAAAGTTCAGAGATTGGAATCGTACCTGGTACTTAGGTACAGTCAGCAACAAAAGTCGATTAACACTTCAGTTTTTTTAATCTCATGGTTATTGAGCAAAATATGAACACTTTAGTTTTTTAATCTCAGTTATTGATTCATAACTGCATTGTACTTGCTGCAATTTTGAACAAATATTTTGCGTGAGATTAAAAAAACTGAAGTGTTAATCGACTTTTGTTGCTGATCGTACCTTTTTTATGTCATTCACTTAAGATCATTGAAAACTATACACTAATGCCTTCCCCGTTGTGGCGTAGGTGTGATGAATATGATTTTATATTATTGTTCAATGTGTTAGTAAAGTAGCACCAGATTATTAATCCTGTGTAATATAAAACGATATATTATAACATAGTTACGACCAAACGTTAGGTAATAATAACTTTAGTCTCGCGTGAATGATACGTGAATGGAAATCGAGTTCATAGTGGTGGCGATTGACGATTAACGAGCTGACAAGCTCTCCCTGTGTGCGTTATCGAAGGCTTAACCGCAGTACGCTATACGCATACACAGGTACTTGCAGTAACAATGAAATTATTACGGTACCTGAAGATCCGATTAGGCTTATCCCGTTACATTAAGGTAGGTAGATAACTAGGTATTTTAATAGGTTTAAGTTGATTAACAGTGGATGAAGAGTTAGTTATAATACGCCGAAATAATGGTGCAATTAACAGTAGAGGTGACAATAACAAAACACCATGCATAGCGGCAGCGCGGGCTCGGCATAGCTCGGCGCGTCAGCTCCTGCTCACTTGGTCAGGATTACGAGCTGACAGCGTCTGCACCCATAAATCTAGTCACGTGACGTCACTAAGCTCCATACTCACTCGCTAATTAGTGTAAAAGCGTTATCAATGGATTACACCCTCACCCGTCTACTGTGTAACCAGGCAAAATTCTAAAATATGTGGATAAATGCTCACAAATCTTCTTTGCGGTTCTGAGATTAACACCGATGAGGGTTTTTTAGGGTTCGAAATTAACAGCCATTCGTAACCGCACAAGATTTAAGCATTGACTTTTGATCTAGGTAAATAACTTCGTACGTAGATGTTTGTTATTTTTTAAATAAACTCAACATTTAAACAAAAGGCATTACTTAAAATAATATCATAATGATAATGGCATTTCCGTGTATTCTTAATCAGACGCAAAATTCCACGGAAAGTTGACGAGGGATTACCGCTCAGAATCCCATAGACAGGAGAATATTTAAAAATTAATATTAAAATATTCTTCTTGTATAAATAAAGGGTCGCATTATAATAGATGGACAAATTTTAACACAGCGCTCAGTACGTCTAACCAAAGATATCCAAGCAAGAAAAAACACTCAATAAAGTGGTTTTATTTTGACTTAAAATAATAAATTGCCGGCACATTAGTGTATTTTCGTAAGCTGATTATTTTTCTTGTAAGTAGGTATCTAATGCGTTTTTTTTAATATATTTTTTTTACTTTCGTCCTTATTTTGGTGGTCTGAATGATTTCTAAAAGTTTGTCCATCTATTTTAATGGGACCTTATATAAATATTTCATGGCAAAATATTAAACTGTATCTAGGTCACGCTTTTGTAATGTGTGATAACACAGGTACGTAAAATGGAAATACTAGCAGCACCCCGCGGTTTTACCTGCATGAGTTTCGATCCCTTGGGAATATGGGGATAAAATCTACCCCATGTCCTTCCCCGGGATGCAATCTATCTCTCTGCCAAATTTTATCAAAATCCGTTCAGGGGTTTAGGCATGAAAAGGTAACATACAGACAGTTACTTTCGAATTTATAATATTAGTATAGTATGGATTAGGAAGGATATGAAGACGCCTTTAAATTTCCGTCCACGATAACGATAACGTTATAACGTAGACGTCCACGATAATATCGTCACGTTAGAAATTATAAAAGCGCACCAGAATAATTATAATTCGGGTTCCGAGTGCCAGGTTGCAAGTTGCGATCGTTCCGCGTTACCTCAAGCCGATACTGCGGAAAACGGAAGCTTACACTAGTTTCTCAAAGCAAAGGGAAAACTAGACGTGTACCGTGGAGCGTGGAAATTTCTGAAAATGATAAGTACCTACGTAGAAATTAATGTTTTTTGGGACGGAGCAGCGTATAGCGATAGTCAGTGAAGTGTATTATGTAACAAATCATTAGCCGACACGTCCGGAGTACTCTCAGCAGTTAGCAGGCAGCCACGCGAGCACATTACTGACTGACCAATATTTTAGTACCGCTAACCGAGCTATTTTTAAATAGTCCGTGGAATTTAAGAGAAGACGTAGATTCATATTCATTTAACTATTTCAGAAATAAGACGAAACAAACATGCACCTCGTAACTTTAACAAAAACTTTACGTGAAGATTTTACTTGTACTATCCTTCCTACATTTTCTATGCCCGCCTTTTGCTTTTATTACAATATGTCAGATTTTTATGTAATAAACTCAAGCAAAAAGTAAGTGTAGGCGAGTGACTTAAATAAATAGGGTAAAATGTAATAAAGAACGTAAAATCATACTTATTAAACCAACAAGAAAGTAAATGCCAGCTTGAAGAAACCGTTTCATTCCTTTGGTTTATCTGACGTTTTCTAGTAAAGGACCTAATATCACGAAGGCAAATTATAACTTATGCATATCCACATGGCTTTTAGAATTCCGCTACCTTATTATTTGTTTAAGTATATAATAACTAGCTTCCGCCCGCGGCTTCACCCGCGAGGTATGTCGATGAAAAGGTAACATACAGACAGACAGACAGAGTTACTTTCGAATTTATAATATTAGTATGGATTATCTTTAGTAACAAAATGACATATGGTATCATCCGAAAAAGTTTAAAACACACCTGCTACAAGAATTGTTTAAAATTACGGATTCACTACAAATACACACTGAATGTTGAGATAGATGTTTGCGGTAATAATTTAGATACGTCACACACGTATGTACATACATCCTTGGAATACATTATCTACAATTAGAGAGCGTGTTGGCATTTGGTGACATCTTTACAACCCATCAATCGTTTATTTCTGATGAAATACGGCGGAATATATTCTCAGTTATTTACTACCTATATAGTTATGTATTTGTGTGTAGGTACTATACTAAGTGAACGAATAAGTTCGTGAACAATAAACGAATACATTACTCGCACGAGTATCGTTAAGATTTTAATGTGTAATTTGTGTTCGCACAAAGATGGATGCTACGACAGTACGACACACGTAGCCGCGTGTGCTACACACGTAGCGCTACGGCCGCTACGCCGCGTAGACTCTACGAGATGAGCAATCTACCAAAAGATAGATACTGCCTAATTGCCGTTATAACATGAAATTTATTATTAAAGCCTAACGAAATGTTTTCTTATATAGCCGGAGAAGTAGTGTGCGACAGTTAAGTAAACTTTTGATGGAGTCTCTAAACTTTTCCTATAGTTTACTTATCTAAAAGCGTAGACCTTCTTTGTTATTATTTCCATCAATAGTTTATAACTAACCGACCTAACTTTAATAGTTCTGTAGTTGACACCTAGATAAAACTGTTGTTACAAACTTGGTCACTCGGCGCTATATTGTTAAAATCAGAATTATGTTTTAACAAAAAATATAAATGAAGTTGGCACAGCCTGTGAAATTAGCAAATAATTAGATAGACCGCAATCTGTTACCACCGAATTAAACGAATAACATTCCAATAGGTACTTTAATTAGTACGTGAGCTGTTTACGTATGCAACACAATGAAACAACAAACTCGTCTAAAAATACACCAAAAACGCTACTCGTATTGAAGAAGTGAGTTTCCCATAACATAGCAGAATAAAACATGCAGACAATGGACTGAACTGTTTGTCGGCCAAACGACAGTTTGATTGAGCCGCTCGCATGAGCTGCAGTACTGAAGCTCATTCACTTTTAATCCTTGACCGACACGTTGTTCGACCAGAAATCGATCGTGTAACTGAACCCTTAATCGTTCAATCCGTCAGCTAGCGACATAGATCCAATATCACGCTATTTAGCTTTACAGGTGGGCAGAACTCCAAGCGTGACAAATCCTAGGCGAGGTGACATTGCCTAGAGCCAACGTGACTTCGACAATGACACTACTGTAGAAATTGAAGACAACATTACGAGGTTAATTGGCTGTTTGGTAACTTATGACCTTCGTGATCTCGTTCTGTTCAGACACTATTGTTTACTTTTTGCACAATATGTCATGAGATGATAGGCCAGCTTTTGTCAAAATACCTACATCTAAGGAGACATTGCAAATGTTAAATATTACTATATTAATTAAATAACTGTATGCTCTTTATACAAACAAGCATTTCGTATTTTAAAATTATAGGTCTAACTTAGGTTAGGGTTATTTTGACATTTAGATACCACAAAAGTCCAGGTGTACGGTGATTACGGTCAAACATGAATCAGGCAGACCCGTATGTAATGTATCCCACTTTTCTGATTTTAATACCACACTGTAAGTACATAATATATTTACATATTATCTCTGCGCGAAAGTCGTACGATCCTGAGTGGTGGTTACCAACCTTAATTAGTTTAAAAGCATACTTAGATAAGCGACGGAATTTCGCACTCACACCATCTAAAGTGCAAGTTAAATTCATTTTCCACTTCTACATTAAAATCAATTAAAGTGTGTATAGCAGCCACGAGCACCAATATGTCAACACTTGGCAACTTTAAATTGGGATTTTTTCGTGAAATAACGAATGCAACGTTGAAATACGACACTTTACATAAACCTATGGGTTCGAAAATACTATGTTCGTAATAACATAAAATTTCATTCAAAATTAAAGGAAAAAATCGTCTTTGAATAAAGCCAAGTGTATACATACTTTTGCTCGTGACTGTACGTAGTGCAGTATCATTTAGATATGGGGTTTTGTGAAAGATCAGTAATAAACTCAGATTATGCTGTACATGTTATTTATTTAATAACTTAAGTAGTTCTTAATATAAAAAATAATAATTTAGTTATTAATTACCTACATAATTATGCCGTCACTTAACCGTTGTCGCAGTATTGAGTGCACTGTCATCAGATAAGCTACAGTTCCGAGAAAATAAATAAGTCCGAAATCACTAGCGTCGTCTATCGAGGACTGTCCCTCATTCAGCCAATTCCTAGAGATGTGTTCAGTGACCCTTCTTGTATCCATATTTCTTATGATGCTCATGGTCGCCCTTCTCGCCATGGTCGTGATGATGATTGTGATGTGAGTCATGTCCACCGGCCTCTTTATGTCCCTTATGTTCATGGTGGTGACCACCCTTCTCATGGAAACCTTTTTCACCATGTTCTTTCTCGTGATGGTCACCATGATGATGACCTTTGTGGAAGTGGCCGCCCTTCTTGTGACCATGCTCCTCGTGGTGTCCTCCATGCTTTTCTTCGTGGCCGGATTCTCCCTCTTCATCAAAGAAGTGTTTATCTTTCTTGAATTCGTCAAGCTTATGTATCTCGTGGTGTCCTTTAGTCGAGTGACCCTTGTCGTAGTGTCCCTTTTCTTCGTATTTATGCCCTTTCTCGCCTTTTTCGCCTTTGTGGTGTTCATCATAATGTCCATCATGATGATGATGTTCTTTCTTGTGTGCACCATGGTCGTCGTACTCGCCCTTGTGGTGCTCCTTGTCGTGATGTCCTTTCTCTCCTTTTTCGTGATGATGATGACCCTTGTATCCCTTTACACCTTTTTCTTCGTGGTCATGATGATGATGGGCTTGGTGCTCTTTTCCGCCTCCTTTTTTGTATTCATGACTCTTTGGGCCTTCTTCTTTGTGTCCCGTGGCAGCAGGCTCTAGATCTTTTTTCTCTAGATCTAAACTTTTTTCCACTTTCCGTGAGGGCAAACGACGTGTATGCACAACTGCCAATAACGTTAGAAAACCTAAAACTAACGCCACCCTCATATTGCTAGGCTTTTTTATCACGCGGTGTTGTTGCGGTGTGCTCTACTCCTAATATAGACAACATCATTGATGGTGCAGCAGTTTTATATAAGACATTGTGTAAGATGTGCTAATCGCCGCGTCGCGCGTCATACTCGGCGGCCGCGAGTTGCGGCAAGCGCTTGTCGGGAGATGGCTTTGTATCCAAATCAACCCTGATTGTACACAAAGACATACTCCTGCATTACTCAGAAATAATTAGTTATTATCATTTTGCTATCACCTACATTTTAAAGCTTCAAAAATAATTTTAGTTTTTTAATTCAAAGTGAAACTCAAAGCATTTATTTCAAATAAGGGTTTTTAATTTTTTTTTAGTTTTTAAATTTCAATATTTTAAAACAGGCACTTTCGAATTGTCAAGGGGTGCCCATTCCAAAACGTAGTAGGTACCTATGGAGAAGAACGAGTAAGATACTCCACGGACACTCTTTTAAATCATAAAATTGTTACAAAATATTCGTTACAACATTCATGTAATACTTGTAATAGTTATAGTTAGTTGTAATAGTTTGCCCCATCGTTGTAAACTATTGTAAGTACCGAAACGGTCACAGCTAGGCATGAGCCCCTACCTCAAATCGGCTATAACGTGGTACAGTCGTGGCCGTACCTACAACCTACAATCCTTAGAAAATTTTGTATATTTAATAGTCGCACGGGTCGATCGATCAGGTTAAACTTCGCTTGCCGCGGTCGGTACGTGGATGGGTGACCATCTTTAGATACCAGACCCCCCCCCCCGGGCCTCGGAAAGCACGTTAAGCTGTTGGTCCCGGCTGTCATTCTTGGATCTTTGCATCGCAACGAGAAGCATAATTTTGTTTTCAAAACTACTCTTCAGAAAGTAGATTTTCTATTTGATCTACAGGCATTTATAATATTGTGCCTGAAGCACAATATTATAATTAAAAAAATATATATATATATAATTTATTACTTAATTAATTAAGTACTATTGTTATTAATTATTGTATCTTGCATTGATAATATAACATAAATGAAAAGGCTGAAAACTATTAACGTAAGTACCAAAAGTAGATTGTTCAGATTACTGAATCCATTTTAGAAAAAAATGTTACTGCTCTCGTGGTAGGATTATTTATCAAAGAGTTTACAACAGGAGGAGGTGCGTTACTCTCTTAGGGAGCTAAACTTAAGAGAAAGGATGTAACGAACACAAACGGACTCAAGAAATGTGGTAATCCATAGTGTACGCACAATGTCCTTTATTATTAGGTATTCGATCCCGCGGTAGACCGCTGGCCTCAAGATTCAACCACTTGTTGCGCGGGTTACCGTTAACCACATAAAGTCGCAATGTACATAATTACTTAAATATTATTAACTTGAAACATACTACCTAATCTCTGAACAAAAATACAGCTGAAACTAAACTCATCCGGGAGGGCCATACTCATAATGGCGTTGTGCCAAGAGCTAACTGCATTTCTTGTCATTTACAAGCGACGACGTCCAATATCGTGCAAAGTGGAAAAGAATTATCATAACACTCTTTATTGACTTTAAAAACTGTTACTTCGAAATTGATATTTAAGGAATTGTCTTTTTAGGGTTACGTACTAAAATTGTAAAAAGGAACCCTTATGGTGCGACTTAGTCAGTCTGTCCGTCTGTCACAGCTGGATATCTCAAGAACTACTAATGCTATCAACTTGAATTGCCAAACTATTTTGCAAATAAGAAAGATATATTTATATTTTTTTGCAACAGGTAGTGAAAAAGGATCTTAAAAATGACGAATGAAAGTGGGGCTACTAGGGCATGTGGGGTATGATATTTATGAAAGAGCGCTGTTTGCACATTCTCAAGCATTTTTTCCGAAGTCTGCATAGAGAACAATCTGAAATTATTCTGTGATACAAGTTTATGTAAAGATTACAGTAAAAATAAAACGATATCTCTAAATTATATATTTTTCAGAAATCATCAACAATAATACATTAGTTCCACTATGGGTCAAGAGATGGCGCTGACCTAAAACTGCAATATTCTACACCGCAGTGTTAAAATTCTCTGACGAATATAGGCCTCGCCAATGAAAATTTAAAAACATATGATGGTACGGATCTCTCGGTGCGCGAGTCGGACTCGCTCTTGACCGATTTTTTTATTAATGTGCAACTGTGTTGCTATTTCAATCGTGTTGCTCTAACTGAGACTTGTGCATAATTAAACCTAGGTAAGTACTACTGACCATTCACAAATTTACGTAGATAGTAATATGTACGGTGAACACTCGTTTGGGAAGTAGTAAGGAATGAAAAACGTTTATTAACGGACCCTAAATATTAAAATAGATAATTATATATAAGTAGCACAGAAGTGGAGAAACCGACTCCTGTGTTGCTGTTGCCCGTTTTCACATACACTAGACAACTCCTAAATAAAAACGCGCTATTGGATTTTCAACTCCCGGCGCAGCGCCGAAATGTTAAAATCCAACGACAGACGTGCAATTGTTTAGGCATTCATTTAAATATCACCTAATGTTAGTGAAAACGGGCACCTGTGTTCAATACTCTTGTTATCTATTAGGTAACGGTAAGGTAAACGAGCGATAATGTTAAGTAATTTTCAAACAAATTCCTTTCCAACAAGTGCATGTCACCTTTACGAACTGTCACTTTCATTCAAAATGTTGTTAATGACGTACGTATTCGGAAAAACAATAAGGTGCATGTAAAAATTAACCTTAAGGTGTTTAACATATCTATTTATTCCAAGTCTGACTATTAAAAGTGCTCAAAAATTATACAGGGTTACTTTTCAAAGACCATCCAAATTTTTACATGGTGTTCTCCCCATGAATATAAACAACTTTCACTATGGGACCAACTCTGAAATCACGAAAAAAAATCAGCTGTTTCATATTATTTTGGTCAAGTAGGTATTGAAGTTTTGTATGAAACACCTGATTTTTTTCGTGATTATATTCATGGGTAGAACACCATGTAAAAATTTGGATGGTCTTTGAAAAGTAACCCTGTATGAGAACAATGGCCCAGTGGAAACGGTCGCGATTTACGAGTTCTAGGTCGTAGGTTCCAAACCAGCACCCTAATTGCGTAACACACTATATACCATTAACACTTTTTCTTAAGAGATTTGTGGTTAGTAGTAGAAATCTAACTTAGAAAGATATATTAATGATTCTAATGATTATAATTCACTTAAGATGTAGGTACCTGTTATTGTCGCGAATCATATTTTGATCAAGATACAATCTGACACTGACTTGCAAATTCCAAAAACCTAAGAAAAATTGAATTTCGCGGTCTACCACTATCCATTCACCTTAACAACGTAAATAACGCAATCAATGTTGTCAAACTGTCAAAATAAAAGCCATTGCTACTGATAGTGGGTTACGCAATTACCCCGCAGAAACTCACGCAGCACTTTATTTTCTGTAAATTATTTCATCACATCGTGAGGAAATCGGCAAGTCCTAGAACCGAAATTTCAAAGACATTTGTGACATCCACCAACCAGCTAAGAGCCCGCGTGATCACCACCCTTTGCCGGTACGGCCACTCCGGTGGATCACGGGTTTACCTGAAACACAGGCCTCCCGGCCTCCGTCCCAGCTGTGGGAACATTATTGGCTGATTTGACCTAATAAACTTGGAAACGTTAGACGCTAAATAATTTTATTTTTGTAGTTAATAATTTAAATTTAACAATTTTTTGTTTACAACTCGAGAGCAAATAAGTATAATAATATATCCGGCAGTCCTTAGGGAAATGTAACTTCGGAAAGTTGACTAATTATGTAGGTATTTAAAATAACTACCTAGCTATTATTCCAGGATAGTAGCAGTGATTCTATCAGTAAGAAGGAACTAGCAATAAAATAAAGAAGCTGGAGGCAGCATCTAATATTATAAATTATAGTCGCTTTTCGGGTCTTCTGTGCTACCGTGCTGTTCTTCTAAACTACGCAATGATTTTTGATGGCGTTTTACCATCATTAAGAGAATTTCTTATTACACTTAGATTTATTAAAGACATTTCGATGTTTTGTCAAGTCATAAAAACCGTGCGAAACAGGAGCGGGTCGCCAGTAAAAAATAAATGAACCCTGGTCGAGAATCGCGACAAGTAGCGCCATCTACCTATAAGGCAGAAACCAAGTGGTCAAACTTTCCTGAAACCTTCAGAGACGAGCCTCAAGTAGCTGCAAATTCTGAATAACACTTTTAGTTCGGTCGTTCAAAGATTGATAATGTTGGTTATTTCTTTTTCTATTTGTTTCATAACAAGAAGATTTGTGACATTTCAAAAACGTCAGAGCTAGGTACTCTAAATATTTCTACAATTTAACACCAAAACCCAATGTTATTACATTATGACAAAATGTTTACTAATACATCTCATTGACCTGTGACGACAAAAAATACATTGCGATATGCATGGTTGTTTTTTCTACCAACGGAATCGGTAGCACAAATAGAGCTTTATACCCCCACTTTAAGTGTTCAATATAGCGTGAAGCGTCGAAAAATAGTGGTACGTGCCATTGAAAATGTACAATTGGTTACTATTTTGCCAAATAATATTGAAAAAATGAACGCAGTATACCTGATAAGTTGACTGAGACAACCTAAACAGGGCCAAGATAATTTTATCTAGGCTTTTGTTAAACTTACCTACTTATTGGTATCTGACAAGCTGGCTATTGAGAAATTTTATCAATTTCAGTGGCTGCAAGTGTTTTCTATAGGAAACGGTTGATTGCAACCACGACTAATTCGTTGCCCAGTAAAATGTAGGCCAATCTCGGGCAGCGCTCTAGTTTCTCAACGCTGAGTTACTTATCTCGTCGGGAGCCGTTGCCAACGGACCAACGCCAACTATTTTATGTAACTTTGTTGTCGAAACGTGCTGTGAAATTGATAAGTTTGTTTTTGTATCTGCATCCAATTGCAAAGATTATGTCTTTTTCAATAATTGAATGACTAACCGATTTTAATTGGTTTATTTAAATTGCTTATATTTAGGTCTATGTCAATGAATAGGTTTGTAAACACGAAATCATTTGTTATGTTTCAAAAACATTTATTTTTATTAATAACAAAACATCACAGTCAACAAAACTTAACACATTATTATTATTACATTATGAAAGCTTAATTAGATTTGGCTAAATAAAAACTTCATTAACTCGCGTTGGTATCAGTCTCTAGGAAACATTTACTAGTGTCCCTTCTTGTGGCCCCAGTGCTTGTGGTCCTCATGACCACCCTTCTTGCCATGATCATGATGATGATGATGGTGATGGTGGTGTCCATCTTCCTCATGATGTCCCTTATGATCGTGGTGATGTCCTCCCTCTTCGTGGTGGCCCTTCTTGCCATGATCATGTTCATGGTGTCCGTGGTGCTTGTGTCCCTTGTGGAATTCTCCTCCCTTTTTGTGTCCGTGCTCCTCGTGGTGTCCGCCGTGGTGCTCATGGTGGCCGCCATCGTGGTGCTTATCGTGGAAGTGCTTTTCTTTCTTGAACTCATCATGTTTGTGCACACCATGATGACCCTTAGTGGAGTGTCCTTTGTGGTAGTGGCCTTCTTCATGATGGCCATGGCCCTTGTGACCCTTGTCGCCGTGGTGGTGCTCATGGTGGTGACCATCGTCGTGGTGGTGATGCTTCTTATGTCCACCGTGTTCGTCGTGGTGCCCCTTGTGCCCTTCGTGGTGGTGATGACCCTTCTTGCCGTGCTCGTGGTGGTGGTGTCCCTTGTATCCTTTGTGTCCCTTTTCACCATGGTCATGATGATGATCTGCATGGTGTTCGTGGCCGCCGCCCTTGTCCCACTTGCCACCTCCACCACCTTTATGATGTGTGGCTGCTACCTCGAGGTCCGCATCGCGTTTCTCGCGGGTATTCCTACAGCTAACGTATGCTAGCGCCGCTAGGGCTATGCAGCACACCAGTGAAGCCCTCATGTTTCCAGTGCACCGATGTGATCTAAGCAGTTGACTGATGGCTGTGATCGCGACTACTTAGTTTTATACTGGGAGCCCGTTTAGTTGGTATTGTATGAAAATTGTGTAAAGCTCCAAGGTTGCAGCTATATGGCGAAGCAGTAGAACGGGTATGTTGCGCAGTTCCACCCGGTGTCTCAACGTGAAAATCAGAGCTGCACTAACAAAAAGTTTGGATTTGCATGACAAGCAACTGTAGTGCCTGTCACTTCATATATTACTGCTATGATGATGATGAGTAATGATTTTGATTTAGACATAAACCCTTAGAGCATCTGTTATATTGGCAATATAGGTACCAACCCACATATATGTTTGTAAGTTAGATAGGTAAAGTACAAAACAATATCGATTATTAACATAATATTTTCATAGCAAAAATACTATAGATTGTTGTGAAAATGAGCTGTTACGATACGTAGGTATACATATATCCATTGGTAAGTAACAGCACACAGGCGAGCCGGATAACGTGTTGACGCCTTTGATGGCGGCGGGCGGGAGTTGAAATGGTAATGTGTGGTCCCACAGTGCGCCATATTCTTCTTAGGCATCTATTGAATTTGTATGTATTTTTTATGTTATTACAAATATAACACACCTATTAATGACTGTGAACAATAACATAAACGACGAAGTATTTGTTTTAGATTATGACACAATAGTTTTAGGCGCGTAAAAATGAACGAACGTCCTCTTGAAACAAATTAAATTATGGTTAAAATTCAGTAGATACCTCCAGCTTCCTATTTAGCGACAACGCCGTACGTAACGTATATCGTATACAAATACAAGACTCGTATAAGCCCTACAGTAGGTACTTAAATAGCTTGATATAGTTATTTTATACAGGGTGTTACACTTACAAGAATGGGTCTTGTAAGTGTAACATCAGCGGCGGCCCTAGATTTCTTTTTTGGTGGTGCAAAATCTTAACTTGGCGCCCCTCTATGTACCATGTTCCTATGATATATGCATATGCAGTTGCTTGGTTACTTTTGCTTGCTTGATGACTGATGCCTGTCCACCAGGCATTGGTGATAGTAACTTACTATAGATCGTCGAGGCGCTGAAATCAACCGAAATCCACCACTGGTGGTCGCATTTCGGTTGATTTCAGCGCCTCTCCCATGACGGCGCCCGGTGCAGTCGCACCGCTCGCACCGCCCTAGGGCCGCTACTGTGTAACATTCTGTATAAAATAACACACACACATAACCGTTATCTACGCATCTGTACATCAAATTAAGTATCATTGAGCAAAAATTATTGCTAGGAAACGACTTTTATTTTTGTTGTGAAAAATCACTATTTACAGCTACGTGCCTATCGCACGCAAAACGTTGTGTTTTTAAGGGAATATTTGTTTTCGTAAAAAATGTTTGAATATTTGACCCCGCCCCAAGCCATAACAGAGCGCGAGTGGTTCCAGGGTTTAGTTGTATATTATTTTGTTCCATAGATACGACTACTACTAATAATACTTACCAATTACATGCCTAATATACCTACCTACCTAGTACAGTGTTGTATTTATATTTTCTTGAAAAGATTAATCTTGTATTAACTTAACGTTTAACTTAACTTTGAGGATTATCAGAGGACTATCAGCCGCCTTTCAAGGAAATAGTCCGCTAGAGGTCGACATCAGAAGCATTTAGGTACTGCAAGAAATGATGCGGAACAAATTTAATTTCAGGTGAGTGCCGATAGAACAAATATAGAGCTAATCCCTGGAACCACGCGCGCTCTGTTATAGCTTAAGGTGTATGGACACGACACCAGTAGCGGCCCTAAGGCGGTGCGAGCGGTGCGACGGCACCAGGCGCCGTCATGGGAGAGGCGCTGAAATCAACAGAAAAGCGACCACCAGTGTTGCTCGCGCATTTCGGTTGATTTCAGCACCTCGACGATCGGATTTATAGTAAGTTACTGTCACCGGGACCCAGGTCCTGGTGGACTGTCCACCAGGCACCAGTCATTGATGATAGTATAACTTACTATAAACCCGATCGTCCACAAGCAATCAAGCAACTGCATAATTATGCATATATCATAGGAACATGGTACATAGAGGGGCGCCAAGTTAAGATTTTGCACCACCTAAAAAAAATCTAGGGCCGACGCTGCACGACACCTCTTATTTTGCAAAATAAATAAATGGAGCAAGCAAGTCATTCTACGGCACTCAAGTGCTAGCAATAGAAGATGAAGACATCCAACACGTAGAAGGGAAGACTGTTTGCAGACCTCGGGGCCATGTTAGGTAAAGGTTGCAACTTAGCAACCGACAGAGTTTATTGGAGACAGTTGGGGGAGGCTTATGCGAAAAGAAACGCTGAAATGCGGGTGTTTTGTGCAATGTGTACTACTTACTAATAAAACTATGCATAACTATGCAGTGGTAACAGCCCCGACTTACAAGTTGTACGTGGTGGGTTCGAATCCAGGGCGCCTCACTTTGTGTAAATAATTTCATCACCACTGCTCTCAAAACAGCACTGCACTGGGTCCGCGTGGTGGAATACAGCCCACTCCCTCTAGAAGAGAGGAGGCCTGTGTCCCAGCTTTGGGAACGTTATAGGCTGATTTGCATACATTATTTTGATACAGTATCAGTAAGCAAAATTATGCATAAACCCAATCTTAAATATAAAAAAGACACATGCTATGATGCTTTATAACTAGTCGTCAATAGAGGAGTTGTCGAGTGCGTAAGCAGGAACCTAGCTATTCATTTAGAATTTTGTTCAGGGTGCTTAAGGAGTGAACGTACTAAAAGTCTTGACGTCTAGGTGAGCCGGAGTTTTTGGGGGGCACAAACCCACTTTTAGGGTTTTCGCATATAATTATCAGAAAAACGGTGCATCGTACGGAAAAAAAATCCTATACCAAATGAAAGCTCCTAAAATTCTCTACAACTTTTATGTAAACTAAACAGGTTGTGATGACCATGGCCCTTTCGACCTTTTTTTACGGTGACAGGTATCTACACGGGGTGATGACGTCAATCGTCGAGGTAGATAGGTAATGCAAGTCCAAGGTGTTCGTTGTAGCCTAGGTATGTATGTTACAGCCCATTGTTACGTCTATAACTATACGCTGTACATGACAAAGCTCAGTTTATTAGGGAAGCGGTTCCGTCATATTATAACGGCCGTCATGACAATCTGTAATTTTCATCAGTATTTGTCATAAAGGTATCAAAAAACGCTCTGTAGTTGGACAGGCTTATTGTGTGGCCGTTCACCGCTTTCTTAGGAAACCAAAGGTTTACACTGTAGTGACTCCAAGATTATGAAGTACTGTTTCCTAATAATCTTAAAAGTACCTTCTTATTTACTTAGTTCCTCGTAGGCCACTATGGCAGTGCTATTGCTATGTAAAATAATATGCAATGTAATCGCAAGAGCGTGTCCTAAATTCGAACCTTGGGTCGACCAATATTATAGTTTTTTTTTAATTGTCAGTCGCACGCAGTCCGGATTTGTACCTGATGCCAATAAGCTCGCCCCCCAATAGTAATAGCCTCCCCGACCGTTTTCGGTCACGGTGGCCAATTTCAATGGAGATTAACCAGGTACGCAGGAGACATTATAGTGCACAACTGTGTGCACAAACACAGGTGCACTCTCTATTCCTTTACTCTCATAGTCCGATGGGACGGCAATCCGACACGACCGGGGAGAGTTCAAGCGCAGGACCAACGGCCTTACGTGCTTTCCGAGGCACGGGGTATTAAACCGCCAACTTCCAAACTCCGGACTGTTACTAAGAAATTCCTAATAGAAAACCCAATAACACTTTGTCCGACCCGGGAATCGAACCCACGCTCAGCAGTCGCGCTTGCAACCACGAGACCAACGAGGCAGTCCCCAATAGTATTAGGACTTTAACTGCCGGTGTACTGTACATCTGCGCACACCATCAGTTCGGGGAATGTAGGCGTGATGTTATGTTAGGTTAATCTCTGCAACCATGTATCAAAAACAAATACAAATTAAAAATATTTTATTTCACATAAACCTACAGGGGCACAGAAACTTCAGAAGCTAGGTGCACGGTTCCAATTGGTCATTTCCTATGGAGAAAACCCGACAAGAAACTCCACGGTTACCCTTTTAAAATAATTGGTTTTGACAATGATGTCTTCAAATTACACTGTTACAGTTCTTTCACAGTTATTTTACCTCTGACAGCAGCAACCCAATAGCAACCTTATTAACAACAAGAAGAAAAATCACTGATTTTGAGAGTGATGCAAAATCAGAGGTAAAATCTCTGAGGAAGGACTGAAATAGGTATAGGACAGCAGGGAGTGCAGGCCTGTCAACAAGTACTAGGTACTTAATAAAATAGGAAATGGTCAACAAATCGAATCATCGATAACGTAGAGTCAACGTTATCAAGGCCTACGTTATCCAAAATAAATCCACAACTTAGCAGCAAGAGCATCCCCCCGTCCACTCCTCTCCACTTATCTTCGCCTTGGTCACAGGCTACAATATAATGCAGGGTCTTGGTGGATACCGGGCCTTAGTAATATCGTGGTTGCCAGCATGTCAGACTACTTCGGGCTTTACGGTGTAATATTTGTGTTACCTTCATACTCCTCTGAACAATTTCGACCGGATCCTCTGATCTTTTAACTTCTTTGTTCTTCTATTGCTAGTTGCTTCCCTTAGTTTGGCTATAAATTCTTTAGACAGGTAATGTCCGTGACTACCGCCGGACCACCAATGCCAATCGCTTTCATATTTGATAAATTATTAGTACTCAATTGGTACTAATTAGTACTCGAACAACAAAATTGGTACCTTAGTAGTTTTCGAGAAAATCGACTTTGAAGGTGGTCCGGCGGTAGTCACGCTCCCTTCAGCAGGACCACCATGAGCGCCGAAAAAGGGGGCACGCTACAGCTATTCTAAGTATACAAATAATTAGTACCCTTATATGTGATTTTTTTCGTAAAAAAACAGAACTGTAACATTTGTATTTACCGAGAAATCAACGATGATAACTTTCTCGCAATTGTTTAGGAGGACCACGACTTTGAATGTTGATTCCAAGTTTAGAGAAGCTTGTCGCTTTCCTCAAGCCTACATAAAAAATTAGTACCCAAAATTCAAAGTTAGTACTCCAGTAGTTTACGAGATATACCATGCCATTGGTGGAGTGGCGGTAGTCACGGTGCCAAATTTTCATTTCAAGATTTCCCCGTTAAAAACTCTGTGATTTCTTTCAAAATTTATACAAAAATTAGTACTCCTAAAGAAGTTAAAGCGACCAAAAATTCAGATTCCCAAGTGTTTTATTTTAAGAGAAATTGGCTTTCATTACTTTTCCATACTAAATCTTCGCGAATAATCCGACCAAATTAAGTTGTCAATGGTATTGAGCTGTTTATGAAATTACACTCTTGCACATAATTTTTTTTTCTTAGATACCTACACAGTTTGTATGAAAATTTAGATATTGAACTGATCTGATTGTTGTTAATACTATTCCGACATCCATAAATTTATGTGCACGAGTGTCATCATCATCATCTGCCTAGCCTTTTCCCAACTATGTTGGGGTCGGCTTCCAGTCTAACCGGATGCAGCTGAATACCAGTATTTTACGTGGAGCGACTACCTATCTGACCTCCACAACCCAGTTACTGGGTAATACGATACCCCTTGGCAAGACTGGTGCACGAGTGTACATCTCTTAAACAGCTCAATACCATTGACAACTTAATTTGGTCGGGTTATACTTTGGTCGGGAAAAGTAATGAAAGCTAATTTCTCTTAAAATGCAACACTTAAGAATCTGAAATGGCATGCTACTGGAGTACTAACTTTGAATTTTGGGTACTAATTTTATCTTGCAGGGTACTAATTTTTTATGTAGGTTTGAGGAAAGCGACAAGATTCTCTAACTTGGAATCAACATTCAAAGTCGTGGTCCTGCTGAACCTGCTATCCTGCGAGAAAGTTATCACCGTTGATTTCTCGGTAAATACAAATGTTACAGTTGTTTTTTTTTTACGTAATAAATGACATATATGGGTACTAATTATTTGTATACTCAGAATAGCTGTAGCGTGCCCCACTTTCGGCGCTCATGGTGGTCCTGCTGAAGGGAGCGTGACTACCGCCGGACCACCTTCAAAGTCGATTTTCTCGAAAACTGCTAAGGTACCAATTTTGTTGTTCGAGTACCAATTGAGTACTAATTATTTACCAAATATGGAAGCGATTGGCGTTGGTGGGGCGGCGGTAGTCACGGACATAGACAGGTAACAAGACCAACGAAGAACAATGTTGACTTAGTAACTAATACAAGTGGAACGGTAAGGGCAGGAGGCGCGTCTGGCAACTGGTCCGCTTTGCGCCGCGTCATGCCGCAGTCGTATCGCTGCCAGGTAGCCCCGACGCTTGTGTGTGCTGTGCGGAACTCCTTAGTCAACCTCCATTGATTTTGGGTTCATTTTGAACCAAAGGAATCTACGAGTTATAAAAAAGGCAAATGATTTTTGCTTAATTTATTGATACAATCCTCAACAACAATTACATGAGCACTACATGATGCCATTATGGTTAATAATTTTAATCTAAATACCTATTAAATTTAAACTAAATATATTTTAATTCGTAAAGTACTTTTATAATAATAAATCACAATATATACCAACTTTCAGTTGACAAAATTATTTAACTAAAGGAACATATCTAAATATCTTTCGTAGAAACGCATCAGTGTTTCACACCCTAAAGTTAAAATTTGATATACTTTATCATATCTTCAGTCCTAATTACGGTATCACAAGCACATAGTGAATGCAACGGCTACAAGCGACAATGTTTGCGCAGTACTTACATATTTTCATTAGCTGTCTGTACGAGTTACAAATTAAATACAATTGTGCTCAACGAACATTTTAGCCGTTACACCAAAATATGTGTTGATTACCGAAAAGCTTGCAATTATTTGTTTTTGGTTTCAATACAATTCTTGATGAAAGAAGTCTAAATTTAGAAGAATAGTAATAAATTTTATGATTTGTTTGCTTTTAAAAGAATAAGTACTATTAAATCGCGATGGAAGCATAAACTCAAAACAAAGTAAATGGTAAATATTTTGAAACACTTCTTTTATTGCTGACAGGCCAGAGATTACAATTCAACTAAACACGTCTTGGAACAACTTACATATCCGAAAATAAAACTAATTATCACCACAGCATACACAAACATTTATCTAAAATTAGCTTGAAACGCTAGACGCGTATATTTTCATTAATTTATCTTAAAACACATTCAAATAAAAGTTACTTAAACAATCTCTACTGTTATGCTTTTGGTGAAACGAACATTAAAATGTTATTTTAAAAGTAAAGCGAAGTCAAATTGAAGTAAAAATCGCTTATCTTATTATTATATTATTATCAAAAAATAGTTTTATTTGTGGATACAGTTAAGACTGTTGCAATGTATGTATATTTTTTTAGTCAATTACTGAAAATTACTTTTATTTTAAAAATCGTGTGAATATTGCCATTAATTCCCAATAATAAATAGGTTACAGTGGGCAGCCTCTTTTTCACACAATCACACCATCCTATAAAGTATTATAAACCCATGCAATTATTTATACATAATATTAAAAATAAAATATATTATTGCATGATAATAACAAAAATTACGACGAACGACACACTTTTCTTTCAGAGATTATGATCGATATCTTGATATAATAAAATACTATTTATTTCATAAGAAGTAATAATATCTTGAAAAAAAATATGTTTCAAGAGATCAGTTTTATATTATGAGCTGGTATACTATAATGTTACATGGCTATGTTAAAAATAACTGTAACTTCTTATGTAATGTACTCTTTTAGGTCATTTATTAAGTAAGTTAAAGTCTGACGAGCACTATGGTTTTTATTTCGCTTAGCAGTCAAGGATAAAGGCTACTGATGTTGAATAAATAGGTAATTATTTCTAATTTCGCGTGTCCATAGGCGAAAGTGCGTGAGTAACAATAGTGTAAAAGTTATTCTCAACATATTCCGAAACGCCCAGGCGCCGCGTCTGGACTGTTTAGTCATAGTTGCATCTAATTGAGATGGAAGCCACGCTCGTTGGTGGCAGCGAGCAGCCTTTCTCGCAGAACCTCTTTGCACGAATATTCCGGCAACTTCAAGTAGTGAACGCACGTGTTCACTGATGGGTAGGAGCCGTCTCCGGCGTCAACCTGCAAAGGAAAATATTATAGACATTCACATTTGTACATTACGTACAGTCATCGCCAAAAATATCGGGACGATACACTATCCCAAAATGATTAAAGGGTTTTATGGAAACTAAACTTTAATTTAATTATACGATATACTCAAATAAGATAACATTCTTGCTAGGATGAAGCGTACCTTATTTATTCTGAAATACCCCCTATATCATTGAGATAAAGATCAATTTACTTATTTATTCAGATCATTTCAAGATTCGTGTCGATATTTCTGACACTGACTCAAAATCAAAATTCAATTATTTTATTTCACAAAACCTACAATTTGTAATTTTCTATGGAGAAGAGCCAGCAAAAACTTCACAATAACTCTTTTAAAATAATTGGCTTTTACAATATTTCCAAGTTTCAGTATTAATAGGTACAGGAGAACACTGTAGGCCTGTCAACAAGTACCAGGTACTTAACAAATCAACAAATCGAATCATCTGCGAGTATACAGGGCCTACAACATTCTCACTGTAGAAGATCACAAGAGTGTGGTCATACCTTCCGCACGACAGTAAGGCGGGGGTGCAGGTTGGCGAGGCCGCCGGGCGGGAGACTGCTGCAGCCCGTCGCGAACTGCAGGAATGCCTTGCGCTCGCGCAGAGACATCTCCACCAGCACGTCCACGAGGCGGAGGAAACCGGGACTGTAAACGAACAAATTAATTTTTTAGTGTTCTATCTGCTTTACTATTAGGCATATCCAACTCCATACAGGACTGGCATGTGTCCACCGAGATATCATGCTCAGACGACAGATGGATCCGCTATACCATCAACTTCAACCTAACCAAACCACAGCCAAGAAGGGTTCCTCGTAACACAGACCAAGTCAAGTTTACTAAACTCGTCGAGGCTGTTCCCTTCCGGGTGAAATACTAGTAACCAATCTAGACGAACATATAAACAACATCACATCCATCCTTCTATCTAGCTATGAGCAGTCTAGTCCCCTAACGGTACCTAGGCAGGGAGCTCGCCATTCTTGGTGGAGTCCTGAACTGGAAAGACACCGTCACAAGCTGAGAAGACTGTTCAACAGAGCTAGGAACACACGGTCGCCAGTAGATTGGGACCGCTATACAACAGCTCGTAAAATATATAAAAAAACTGATACGCCTTAGAGGTAAGAATAGCTGGAGGCGGTTCCAGGCAATGAGGGTCAAATCCTGTCTTGCTCAAGAGACAGACACTCAATAGGATGCCTGAAAAAACCAGACAACACATACACAACTAACGACGCTGAGACAAGCGAACTACTCCTAACCACCCACTTCCCAGGATGCCAGATTGCTACCCAGCAAAGCAGGGAACCGCATAGGGAGAGGGCCACGAGCAGCCTAGATTGGGAAGTGGCGTTAGAAGTAATCGACAAAGACAAAATAACGTGGGCAATCAACACCTTCCTATCTTTCAAGGCAGCAGGACTGGACGGTATTTTCCCGGCTCTGCTCAGGTGGAGCCAAGACATGCTGGCTGATTACCTCGTAAAAGTGTTCCGAGCGTGTCTGGCCCACCGCTACATTCCCTTGAAATGGCGAGAAGTAAAAATAATCTTTATACCGAAACCAGGTAGGGGCGACTATACCCAGCCCAAATCTTTTAGAGCTATAAGCCTCTCTTCGTTCTTTTTGAAGACACTGGAGAGGCTGGGAGATAGGAAGATTAGATCCCAAATTTCGGTAGAAAGACCTCTACATCCAAATCAACACGCCTACTGTGCAGGCAAATCAACTGAATCAGCACTTCATAGCGTAGTTTCACGCATAGAAAATGCTCTAAAAGACAAAAACCCAACTCTAGGCGCCTTCATTGATATAGAAGGTGCTTTCGACAAAACAAACTTCATCAGCATCGAACAGGCACTTGCCACACACGGTGTTGCGTGAACACTCATAAATGGATAAATAACATGTTGAAATACCGAACTATTCAATTTACCGTGAACACCACCACACGATGTATCGTGAGTAGAGGCTGCCCACAGGGTGGGGTGCTGTCACCACTGCAATGGAATCTAGTGGTAAATGAGCTCATCGCAGAGCTCAACGCCAGCAGTCTGTACTAGGTGGGATACGCGGATGATATAGCAATTTTGATCTCGGGAAAATTTGAGGGCATCTTATGCGATCTCATGAGGAAAGCCTTCAAAATATTCAAGAGTTGGTGCACGAAGCACGAACTATCGGTCAACCCCTCGAAGACAGAACTAATAATGTTTACCAACAAGAGAACTCTTGGACTTGGTTAACACTTAAAGACGAAGTCAAGTACTTGGGGGTGATCCTTGATAGCAAACTGCTCTGGAACAAGCATCTTGACTACAAACTTAATAAAAGCACAATTACAGTTTACCAATGTAAAAAAATGTTAGGGAAAACATGGGGGCTCTCTCCGAAGATTACTCTGTGGTTATACAAAGCGCTGATCAGGCCAATGTTGGCTTATGGCGCTCTGGTTTGGTGGACGAGGACTGAACTCTCGACCACCATTACCAGACTACAACGCTCCCAACGACTAGCCTGTTCAGCAATCACTGGCTGCATGAGAACCATCCCAACAGCAGCCATGGAGATTGCCCTTCAATTAACTCCCCTTGACCTGTACATACAGCAGGAGGCGGCGCTAGCTGCCATCAGGCTTACGTATCTGGGCATATAGGGCAATAATCTTACCATCATCATTCTCCTGCCCTTATCCCAATTTATTTGGGGTCGGCGCAACATGTCTTTTTCTTCCATACTTCTCTATTAGTCGTCATCTCGGTAGTTACCCCCTTTCTAACCATATCATCATTCACACATTCCATCCATCGTTTCTTTGGTCTTCCCCTACTCTTATAGCCATCGACATCCATACTCAAAACTCTCCTCACGACATTTTCCTCATTTCTACGTAACACATGCCCATACCATGACAACCGATTCCCACGCAACTTTTCAGTTACCGGTGCCACTTTCAAACTTCCTCTTATGTACTCATTTCTAATTCTATCCATTCGTGTAACACCACACATCCTTCTTAGCATTCTCATCTCAATAATCTTACCACCACACGCTAAAATCCTAGACCGGGCGATTGAGTACCAGCCTCTCATCGCTGCCCCGAGTGATAGAACACCAAACCAACCAATGTTCAACAAAAACTATATTATACAAACAGTTCAGGAAGAAAGGGATCAGTCAGGAGCCAACGAAGTGCGAATATACACAGACGGCTCAAAAACACAAAACGGTTCAGGTGCTGGCGTACACTCCCTTGACCTCAATATTAACTTCCACATACCGCTAGGCACACATAGCTGATCTTTCAATGCGAATGTGTTGCCTTAACACAAGCTGTAATAGCAGTACAGCGCTTAGGCATCCGAAACTATGGCATTAAGTTCCTATCCGACAGCCTATCTGTGCTCAAAGCTTTAGAAAGCAAACAAACTAACAACAAACTAATTTTTGAGTGCCATCTGGCTCTGGAGAGTTTATCGACGTTCAATCGTATTACTCTCCAGTGGGTCAAAGGGCATAGTGGATCCTTGGGCAATGATGCTGCAGATGAACTTGCGAAGAGAGGCTCTGATATGAGGGTGTATGAGGGTGATAAGAACGTGCAGAAATCCTCGGAACAATGAAGTCGCTCCGCGAAGCCTGTGAAGCTCCCAGGAAGCTTCTGTGCTTTTGGGCGGAGCTAGGCTGGCTCTGTTAGCCAGAATCCCCACGCACAACAGACCAAATGAAAGTCTAAGTGCGGAAAAGGGAGTCCCATCATCATCATCATCATCTTGGTGATCAATGCTCGTGCCTTCTCTGTAGGAGAAAAGGCCTTTGCCCTGCAGTAGGACAATACTAAGCTAGTATTATTAATTATGTTTGCTGAATGGGCTCGGTATGTTGTGTTCGTACCTGTCGCGCGTGTAACCGAGCTTGGGCTCGGTGTACTGCAGCAGGTGGTCGCGCGTCCACACGGGCCCGCGCTCGCCGCACAGCAGCAGGCGCAGCTCGGCGGCGCAGAAGGCGCGCAGGCGGCGCGGCGGGAACACGGCGCCGATGGGCTCGGTATGTTGTGTTCGTACCTGTCGCGCGTGTAACCGAGCTTGGGCTCGGTGTACTGCAGCAGGTGGTCGCGCGTCCACACGGGCCCGCGCTCGCCGCACAGCAGCAGGCGCAGCTCGGCGGCGCAGAAGGCGCGCAGGCGGCGCGGCGGGAACACGGCGCCGATGGGCTCGGTATGTTGTGTTCGTACCTGTCGCGCGTGTAACCGAGCTTGGGCTCGGTGTACTGCAGCAGGTGGTCGCGCGTCCACACGGGCCCGCGCTCGCCGCACAGCAGCAGGCGCAGCTCGGCGGCGCAGAAGGCGCGCAGGCGGCGCGGCGGGAACACGGCGCCGATGGGCTCGGTATGTTGTGTTCGTACCTGTCGCGCGTGTAACCGAGCTTGGGCTCGGTGTACTGCAGCAGGTGGTCGCGCGTCCACACGGGCCCGCGCTCGCCGCACAGCAGCAGGCGCAGCTCGGCGGCGCAGAAGGCGCGCAGGCGGCGCGGCGGGAACACGGCGCCGATGGGCTCGGTATGTTGTGTTCGTACCTGTCGCGCGTGTAACCGAGCTTGGGCTCGGTGTACTGCAGCAGGTGGTCGCGCGTCCACACGGGCCCGCGCTCGCCGCACAGCAGCAGGCGCAGCTCGGCGGCGCAGAAGGCGCGCAGGCGGCGCGGCGGGAACACGGCGCCGATGGGCTCGGTATGTTGTGTTCGTACCTGTCGCGCGTGTAACCGAGCTTGGGCTCGGTGTACTGCAGCAGGTGGTCGCGCGTCCACACGGGCCCGCGCTCGCCGCACAGCAGCAGGCGCAGCTCGGCGGCGCAGAAGGCGCGCAGGCGGCGCGGCGGGAACACGGCGCCGATGGGCTCGGTATGTTGTGTTCGTACCTGTCGCGCGTGTAACCGAGCTTGGGCTCGGTGTACTGCAGCAGGTGGTCGCGCGTCCACACGGGCCCGCGCTCGCCGCACAGCAGCAGGCGCAGCTCGGCGGCGCAGAAGGCGCGCAGGCGGCGCGGCGGGAACACGGCGCCGATGGGCTCGGTATGTTGTGTTCGTACCTGTCGCGCGTGTAACCGAGCTTGGGCTCGGTGTACTGCAGCAGGTGGTCGCGCGTCCACACGGGCCCGCGCTCGCCGCACAGCAGCAGGCGCAGCTCGGCGGCGCAGAAGGCGCGCAGGCGGCGCGGCGGGAACACGGCGCCGATGGGCTCGGTATGTTGTGTTCGTACCTGTCGCGCGTGTAACCGAGCTTGGGCTCGGTGTACTGCAGCAGGTGGTCGCGCGTCCACACGGGCCCGCGCTCGCCGCACAGCAGCAGGCGCAGCTCGGCGGCGCAGAAGGCGCGCAGGCGGCGCGGCGGGAACACGGCGCCGATGGGCTCGGTATGTTGTGTTCGTACCTGTCGCGCGTGTAACCGAGCTTGGGCTCGGTGTACTGCAGCAGGTGGTCGCGCGTCCACACGGGCCCGCGCTCGCCGCACAGCAGCAGGCGCAGCTCGGCGGCGCAGAAGGCGCGCAGGCGGCGCGGCGGGAACACGGCGCCGATGGGCTCGGTATGTTGTGTTCGTACCTGTCGCGCGTGTAACCGAGCTTGGGCTCGGTGTACTGCAGCAGGTGGTCGCGCGTCCACACGGGCCCGCGCTCGCCGCACAGCAGCAGGCGCAGCTCGGCGGCGCAGAAGGCGCGCAGGCGGCGCGGCGGGAACACGGCGCCGATGGGCTCGGTATGTTGTGTTCGTACCTGTCGCGCGTGTAACCGAGCTTGGGCTCGGTGTACTGCAGCAGGTGGTCGCGCGTCCACACGGGCCCGCGCTCGCCGCACAGCAGCAGGCGCAGCTCGGCGGCGCAGAAGGCGCGCAGGCGGCGCGGCGGGAACACGGCGCCGATGGGCTCGGTATGTTGTGTTCGTACCTGTCGCGCGTGTAACCGAGCTTGGGCTCGGTGTACTGCAGCAGGTGGTCGCGCGTCCACACGGGCCCGCGCTCGCCGCACAGCAGCAGGCGCAGCTCGGCGGCGCAGAAGGCGCGCAGGCGGCGCGGCGGGAACACGGCGCCGAAGCCGCGCCGGAAGGCTGCCGTCTGGCGCCGCACGCCGCCTCGTACCATCCACCGCGCGCTGCTCTCAGCGTACGCCCGCGCGTTGTGCGGCCCCACCTAACGAAACATAACAAATAGTTAAGTTCACACGTAAAATACAATGGTCAAAGGAAGATCTTTATAAGGACTTTATTTATTTATTAGTAATGTTTCGTAAATGCTTGCCCTGCCTACCTCGATGTTCTCCCCGTTGTCACAGAGCGGCTGCACGGCAACGTCGACGTCGTGGTGCGCGGCCACGTGCGTCATGGTGAGCGCCAGCTGCTCGAAGGAGGCGCCCTCTACTCGGAGCTCGGCGACGCGCTGGCTCCGCTCGGCGCTGTCCGGTGCGGGGTCGCGCATGATGGTGTCGTACTGCTCTGCCGCCGCTAGCACGCTCTGCAGGAATCTGAACAGAAAATATGATAAGTTTAGCAGCATGTCAGTGTGAACTACGAAAACCTCCCTTACTAAAGTAAAAATCGTTTTTTTTTTATTCAACGATAGCGTTGGCCCCAAACTAGACACAGCCTGTACCGTGGGTACAAATACATAAAAAAATGTTTTTTTTTTATAAAAGTTGAAATTAAAGAGAGGAGAGGAGGAGATAGTTAAACTAGATATAGGCGGAAAACTAAAACACAACTGCACAACACAACATACTGCTACTTCATATTGCCGCTTACTGATACAAAATAAAGGCGTACAGCCAGGGCACATAACAAGTCTTACCGATGCCTAATGGGATCAATCTCCTCTAAACAATCATTTGTCAATTCCTCGCCGCACATAATACGTAGGAAGGGCTCCGAGATTGGCAGATCTACGAGCCGCCCATCCTGCAGAACCTGTGAAGTAACAAACGTCTGTTAGTTTCTTCTTTTATCGCATAAAAAACTATCAAAGAATTGTGTTTCATCATACCTTAGCTAAGAATACTCCTAAGAACCAGAAATATTTGCAAACTGTATCACAGATTTGGGAATCTTGAGGCAGCGGCGCTGGGAACAGGCCGCCTGAACGCGTCACGTAGTATCCTGGAGGTTTCTCTGTAGATAAAAGATTAGAGTTAACGCATTTTGCTACTTTTGCTTCTAAACACATAAATTAATAAGTTGTTTTTGTCTTTAAACTGAACCATCGAGGAACGAATAACGAACTAAATCGATTACAAATAATTGCAACTATAGCTATGATTTATAGTCCGTACAGTAAGATGTTCATTTTCGATTCGATATCAATAAACAACGACACATTTACATATCGTTGCGCACGACCTACACTGCTTCAGGGATCTTTTGGCGCTCCAATGAAAGTTGACAGGGGGGCGCTATTGGTAAAAATTTGTGGAATTGTTTTGTGAAATATCACTTGAAATATATTCAGAAAACAAGATGGCGGCGTTAGTCCGATATTGGCCACGCGCCATAATAACCTTGCTTTTAGGGCAAATGAGTTATAAAATGGTACTGACCGACAGATGTAATTGCGGAGCATTCGCAATAATTCGCATCTATTTAACATTCGCATCCGCATCCGCATTAATGATGCAGAGCTTATGCGGATGCAGATGGGAGCAACATAGCTATTCACAACTACTCGATACGCTTCCGTACCGTATCGAACATCAATCAATGTTGTCGTAGGAAGTACACTGGTCCAAAATCCGAAAATTTTGTCAGTTTAAGGGCTGATTTTTCCATCGCCACCGCGCACCATCGCATCACATCACCGCGCACCACCAAGAATCGGTATTCGCGGATGTGAAAAAATCTGCATCCGCAGCATCCACATACTACTATGAAAATAGCAGTCTAGTACAAAAGTCGTACTAGTGATAGTTATTAAGTAACTTACCGTCGGGCAGCACAAGATGGTGCGGCGCGTTGTCGTCGTCGTGCGTGTTGGCCGCGGGCGCGTCGTGCAGCCACATGCTGAGGTCGGCGCGCTGCAGCTCAGCCGCCACGAGCGCGTAGAACTCCAGCGTCGGGCCCAGCCCCGTGCCCTCCTCGCCCGCGAACTCCACCTCCAGCACGGACTTGCGGCCCGCGTGCACGCGCATCACCTGGCCGAGTTGAAGCAAAATAAATAAATGGTGTTCTGTAGATCGTAAAGGCGCGTAATCAGCTGTAGGTGGCAATTTAATTTAGTGTTAAGGCCCAGTTGCACCACAAATGACTAAATACATTAAACGCTAAAAGAATTTAAAACATCGTTCTGTCTCTTTCTTCTTCAAAAACATGAACAAAAAATAAATGTTACGTTTAAAGGCACACATATCAAATCGGAAAGGGATCGTAGCCGTATCAACTCGAGCCATTCAGTATTCTTTGTATGAAACTCCCTACACACACTAATCGGAATCGTAACGTATTCGCCTCGACTCGGAACAAGCTCAAGAACCGCGGTGCGGTGGGTTACGGCTCGTCGTCCCCGCGCTTACGTCTCTCCGAACCCGAGCTTACGTCTCTTCGTCCACCCTTGCCCCTCTCAACCCTCCCGCGGCCTGCCTGCACCATCAACCAGCGGTCGGCGAGCCGTAAGCGCGGCGGCGCCTAGCCGTAGCCGAGTCGACGTATCGGAGCTGCTGATCCGCTTTGGTTACGTGCTTACGTTAGGTTGACGCCTGTTTGATGGCGAGGCGAAAGGCAATACGGTGACGATCCCTTTCCAAGTTAATATGTGTGCTATGCTACCTAATGCTAAATACCTTAATGCTAAACCCATTGATGCTATGGTTTCCTAGAAAAGCTGTAACCGCACATAAAGGCCGCAGTGACAGCTGTCATGAAAATGATGACAGCGGCAAAGATTTAAACCGCCAAATACGGGGCTACCGCGTCAAAAGTTAGTCGCATTTCTGTGTCGTTTTAACACCTATGACACACAATGACGCAGTGACTTGATTTGATTGCCATGGAAACGCCATGTAATAATGTGTGAGCTCACTCTTCTCAGTATGGATAATTTTTCGCGTGACTAAGTACGGTGAGAGCAAATCTAGCGATTTAAACTGTTGAGCAGCGGGGTTTGACTTTACGGTGTCAAAAACGCTCTCCAGGAAACACACCAACTTACTTTCATATATAACGTTTCAGTGACTTCATTCACCGGTAAATTGTGGTAATTGTGGCTATGTGGGCAGTCACCGCTCTTCTAGGAAACCGTAGCTTAAGTGATTTGTGATGCAAGCCGGCCTAAGTTTAGTTTTTATCAAAAGGACAAGCTTTAAGTGTACTCATAGTTCGTGAAAGCATGAGTGTTCCCCACGAGTGTCAATACAAGTGTCCGGCACATTTTAGTTTGCCCACTCCCATTAAATCTGGCGAATCTTTTTAATATAGAAAAGCAAGCACTGTATAAAATATATTCGCTAGTAGTTCTGGTTTTACTTTTTCAAGTAGTCCTTAATAAAAAAAGTAATCCACATATTATGTACAGACGCCAGCACATCAAGCTACTACAATCTGTCAAATTTCTTTAATAGATTTCCAACTTTATCGCTAAAGCATAAGGTTCAACGTTGATTGGGAACATTTTACAGTTTCAGGTAGTTTGATGTGCGTCTGTACATACCGCGACAAACTTGCTATGTGTCAGCGGCACTGCATAATAACATTATTTAAGCAACATATAAAAATTGTTTATGATACTCAAAAAGAATCTATTTTTCGCGTAATTATTCTATATTATGATTTTGAAGAAGCAATACAGCTTAATTTTCTAAATATTCCGGAACCCAAGGACCTTTTGCGGGACCTAAGGAAGAATGTACAAATAACGCGGGGCGTGACATCAGCACGGTGGCGCGTTCAGTAGTGCATACCTGCATAGCAGATCGCAGCAGCTCCGGCTGTCGCGGTATCCGCACGCGCTCGTGCCGCAAACGTCCCATGCGGAACTCTGTCGCTTCCAACTCCGCGCGGCGAGGCGAAACCGTGTTACCAGATCTATAATATTTAAATATCCGTAATGATTAGTAATCCTATAAAGTTGAAGTTGCATTTTAAAAACTGGGCAAATAAGACTACTGAATATTTTATATCCCTTTTATTTTGTGTTCGTTTTTTTCATTCTACGTTCACACGACACAGACAAAATTATTTAGGAATGAATGAATGTTCATTTCATTTTGCGATCATTCTTTAGGCGAGTGAAAGATGACAAAATCCACATCGTTGGATTGGTTCACTAATGAATAGATTTGATTCATTTTATGTTCAGACATTTCACTTGCAAGCGAAATATGAAAGGCAAAAATTAACAAAAAAACCGGGCAAGAGCGAGTCGGACTCGCGCACCGAGGGTTCCGTAACATCCGGGTTTATGCATAAGGTTTATGTTTATGAAATTAAATGTTTATTTTTATTTTTGAGTTGATTGAATGTTTGGTTTACGATTTATGACGTATTAAAAAAAAACTACTTACTAGATCTCGTTCAAACCAATTTTCGGTGGTAGTTTACATGGTAATGTACATAATATATTTTTTTTAGTTTTATCATTCTCTTATTTTAGAAGTTACAGGGGGGGGGACACACATTTTACCACTTTGGAAGTGTCTCTCGCGCAAACTATTCAGTTTAGAAAAAAATGATATTAGAAACCTCAATAGCATTTTTGAAGACCTACCCATAGATACCCCACACGTATGGGTTTGATGAAAAAAAAATTTTTGAGTTTCGGTTCTAAGTATGGGGAACCCTAAAATTTATTGTTTTTTTTCTATTTTTGTGTGAAAATCTTAATGCGGTTCACAGAATACATCTACTTACCAAGTTTCAACAGTATAGTTCTTATAGTTTCGGAGAAAAGTGGCTGTGACATACGGACGGACGGACAGACAGACAGACAGACAGACGGACAGACAGACAGACATGACGAATCTATAAGGGTTCCGTTTTTGCCATTTGGCTACGGAACCCTAAAAAGTGAAGCGTCTGACATCGGCTTTATAGCACATAATCTCTAAATCTTGGCTAATATATTGTTTTTCTAGCACATTTTATCCGCAGTTTACTCCGCAGTCGCATTTAAGAAAGAAAAATAAGTTTTGTATAACCTTTGTCTATCGAGGGCCCGATCCCTCTGAGCCTGCAACCAGACGATGGTGCGAGACGTTCCGAAGGCGGTGCACGCGAAGAACATCTGACGAGTCTCCAGTGGGAACAGGAACGGACACCAGTCATTCAATTGCTGGCACCTGGTCATAGCATTAAGTAGCTAACATTATTTCATGTTAATGATAAATATTTTTAAAAACTAGATGATGATTTCCTATCCGATTATTCTGCGAAGAAATACCGAAACAAACTCACGAGGTCATATAGTTTCTTTTATAGTCCAGACATTATCTTGGTCAGATCATATGGGGACCATGCAGATTAATGTCTGAGATGGTTCTTTGAGGAAAAGGCCACACAGATTTGAGTGGACCTTGGACAGGTCCACTCAAATCTGTGTGGCCTTTTCCTCAATCTGTGCACGTATTTGTCAGTAATCGTGTAGCTCAACTCAGAACTCAAGGAGCTCAACGACTCGACGAACAATGCCAAAGAACATTAATTTAGGTAGGCCACATAAAGTTTCAGTGTTAGAAAACTTACCAGAGTGGTGTGGCTGCAGCGGCGAGTGTGAGTGGTTCTTGAAGCTGCTGGTGCAGTTTGTTGGTGAGCTTAGTGGACACGAAGGCGTCGGGCGGCAGGGAGGGCGCGGCGCTGCGCAGGCGACGCAGCACTCGCACGCAGCATGTTGCCATCGTGCCCTCGGGACCCTCCGCGCCTGCGATGCCGCGCTCTGGAACAAATGGGAAATTATAATTTTATCTCGGCCGCTCAACGGGATTTCCCATCAACAGAAATTACAAAATTCTATCTCCTATTTAACCCTTGAAGACTGAAAACAAAATTCGGGATGCATTCTAACCCCCTAAAAATGCATCGCACATTTTTAATAATCCTTTATTATTGCTAGTTTTAGTTTAAAAAAAGAACTCTTTTGCAAAATTTAATGCTTCTAGACCCAGTGGTTAAAGCTGTGCTTTTCTTTCAGAAAATAAATGAAAAGATTTACTCTCCCTCATTAATAAACGTTGTAAGTGGCAAAAATACGTATTATCGAATCTAACTCAAAAACTACCCAAGCACAGTTAATAAAATTTATATGGGACCACCCCTGAGCATACCCGGTCCGTCAAAAAAGAATTTTTGAAATCGATTTACAATTGCCGGAGATATCGCGTAACAAATATACACAAAAAAACATACAGTCGAATTAAGAACCGGAGGAGGTTCTTAATTCGACTGTATGTTTTTGAAGTCGGTTAATAAATAAAATTAAAAATAATTTGGAAAGTCTCACCTGGATCACATGGTTCGTCATCCTCGCTGTCGCTGGAGGAGGCGAATGTTTCCATGCCCTCAATTTCCTTGTATGTCAATCTGGAAAAATATCAGTAAAACTAAAAAAACCCACTGCGGTAAAAACCTTAAGTTCAAAAAAAAGACTGAAAAGCTTAAAATCAAGCCTGTTTTAAATTAAATAAAAGTTGAAAGCAGGCGGGACCCATTCCGTTTTTATATTTTCAAACTCAAATGGGTCCCCCGGTCCTTTTTTTTTATTTCCAGTTTTTTAGTTTATTTTATTATACATATTTTTTTTTTATTGTACGTGTTTTTATGTTTTCTCGCTTCGAATTACTTTTAATCATACAATGTTGATACGACAGAGGGGCTTTCCTTTAAACTGCCTATACTAGGTACCATTTTCAAGCTCTGTACCAAAAATCAATTAAATAGGAGCAGTAGTTTAGTGGCAAAAATTTTTTGCCCCGTTTGAACACGCTGTATCTTTCCTAAGGCTGATTTTAGAGTCGCGCTGACCGCACGCTGACCGTCGGCGCTGACAGCCTGAAACGTATGAACTTCTAGGGAGCGTTTTAGAATAACGCGTAGCTATCAGCGCGTGCGTTTCATACGTTTCGGCTGTCAGCGCCGACGGTCAGCGTGCAGTCAGCGCGACTCTAAAATCAGCCTAACAGCTGATTATGTCTATACGCATAGGTCATGCACCTTAAAACGATAATCTGAGTAGAATCTGAGATACGTTGTTGCCGCTCTGACGCAAGTCACAAGTACAACCAAATATTTCACTAAAAAGGAAGCAATAAGTAAACACACACTTGCACTTTCATTACGAGAGTGACAACCATAGCAAAACATCCCGCGCGTAAAAGAAATAGAAATAGGTCAGTGTGTTGCTATTGCATCCTAGATCCTTGCGAATTTGATAAAAAACTTGTTTTTTCAGTGCGCCGACGCTATCCTTTCGGAACGTACGTCACGCAACACGGAAGCTCTTGCGCCGCCGCCGCCGCGCCGCCGCTCCGCTATTGTTTTATCGAATTCGCGCGCTGACAATTATGATTTTGTTTTGTTATTGTGCTAAGACACTAAATAAGTTTAAGACAGTATTTCTTTTTTTTTATTGTGACAGGACACATAACTTGGGATTATTATTATTTAGTGTTAGTGTTTTTTTGTGATTGACTGTTTTTTTATTGTGATAGGACACGTAATTAAACGTTGGTTGTGTGTGTGTAATTAAAGTGTTCAACAATGCCTCGTGTAACTTACACGGGGCGTCAGAATACACTGACATGATACTGACCAACTGCCTATAGCCGTCCATCGCAAGTTGTGGTACCGGTACCAGTTGGACGGTGCGCCTCCACATTCTGTGGTGGCTTCCAGGAAACGGCTCACCTTAGAGTAAGAAAGCTATAGAGCATCGGGTAGCGTGGCCACACATGAGACAAAAAACTAACTTAACTAACATAGGCTACATAAGTAGCTGCCTTGAAAAAACTGGCACGCAGTGAGAGACGAAAATAGTATAGCTTTATCCTTTTCTGTTACGTATAATAACTCAACACTGTATCCCTTTCTTGTGGAAATGAAATGGAGCTACCCGCCGTCTATACTTTTCTATGTCTAAGTGGCTCACAGAAATGTTTGGGCAGCAATGGATCGGTCAAATCGGACCTGTTCGGTGGCCACCACGATCTCCGGACCTCACTCACATTGATTTCTTCTTGTGGGGGTACATTAAGGGTGAAGTGTATGCCTCAGAGGTAAATACAATTGTTGAACTAAAAAACAGGATTATTTTAGCAATTCACAAATCAAAGTGCTTAGCGACGGACAGTGATTTAATCTGAAAAATAAATAACAATATACCCGCCACGCCAAAGAGATAACACACGCCGCGCTCCGGCGCGCACGCGACGTTGCCTCTGTTACCTAGGCATCTAAGGTCAGTCAAATCTATTTATAAAGGGTGGTAGCGTTTTACTCTGATTTGTAAGCTATTTAGTTTGTTTGAAAAAAAAATTCTCATTTTTGGCGCTTTTTATTTTTGTACTATATCGTATTAATACTATAGGTACACGTATAGTATACGTAGTGTAATTTAACGCCCCTCTGTCATATCAACTCTGTATAAGTTGTATAATATATTTTTGTAATCACCTTATAAAACCGTTCATTTTGATATCCCTTTCGATGGTATTAGAAGAAAAAATCTCGTTTTTTCTCGACAAATCTCAAGACGTATAATTTATCCAAATCCGTTCATAGTTTAGGAGTTACGAGGGAACAAAGAAACACACATACATACAGGTCAAACACATAACCCTCCTTTTGGGCTTCGCCGCAGTCGGGTAATTTGCTCAGAACTTATTATATTCTAGGAAATACAGAATATAAGACTACTCACATCTATATCTACGCATTCTGTAAATTACTTATTCGTAGCATAAAACTAATTGACATCGAGCAAAAAATATTTCTGGGTAACGACTTTAATTTTTGGTGTGAAAACCGCTGTTTACGGCAGCGCGGAATGTGACGACACGCAAAACATTATGCTTATGGGTGCATGCAACGGTACATAAGTTTTGGGGGTATTTGAAGTTAAGTTACAACTTATAACATTTAAACTAGTTTCCGAGAAAAATGTTAGAACTTTGACCTTCAATATCTCTGTAACCAGAAGGTGGCACAGGACGGGGAGTAGAAGGGACTCTCGTCTTTGTTAGCCGTTTTTTTTTTACCGTCGTTATGCACTTCGGTGTTTAGTTTATCATCGGAAGGTAACACTCGATATACGTACGTGTACGTGAGATCCCGGTGCGTGTCGAGCAGCGGCAGGCGGTTGTTGAGCGCCAGCACGGCGCGGTACAGCGTCCACTTGGGGCGCTCCAGCGGCAGCGCCGCGCCCGCCGCGCTCAGCACCAGGCGCAGCGCCGGCAGGCGCCCCGCGCTGCTGGCGCCCGCCGCCGGGCTGCTGTGCTCCGAGCCGTCCGACGGAAGGTAACACTCGATATACGTACGTGTACGTGAGATCCCGGTGCGTGTCGAGCAGCGGCAGGCGGTTGTTGAGCGCCAGCACGGCGCGGTACAGCGTCCACTTGGGGCGCTCTAGCGGCAGCGCCGCGCCCGCCGCGCTCAGCACCAGGCGCAGCGCCGGCAGGCGCCCCGCGCTGCTGGCGCCCGCCGCCGGGCTGCTGTGCTCCGAGCCGTCCGACGGAAGGTAACACTCGATATACGTACGTGTACGTGAGATCCCGGTGCGTGTCGAGCAGCGGCAGGCGGTTGTTGAGCGCCAGCACGGCGCGGTACAGCGTCCACTTGGGGCGCTCCAGCGGCAGCGCCGCGCCCGCCGCGCTCAGCACCAGGCGCAGCGCCGGCAGGCGCCCCGCGCTGCTGGCGCCCGCCGCCGGGCTGCTGTGCTCCGAGCCGTCCGACGGAAGGTAACACTCGATATACGTACGTGTACGTGAGATCCCGGTGCGTGTCGAGCAGCGGCAGGCGGTTGTTGAGCGCCAGCACGGCGCGGTACAGCGTCCACTTGGGGCGCTCCAGCGGCAGCGCCGCGCCCGCCGCGCTCAGCACCAGGCGCAGCGCCGGCAGGCGCCCCGCGCTGCTGGCGCCCGCCGCCGGGCTGCTGTGCTCCGAGCCGTCCGACGGAAGGTAACACTCGATATACGTACGTGTACGTGAGATCCCGGTGCGTGTCGAGCAGCGGCAGGCGGTTGTTGAGCGCCAGCACGGCGCGGTACAGCGTCCACTTGGGGCGCTCCAGCGGCAGCGCCGCGCCCGCCGCGCTCAGCACCAGGCGCAGCGCCGGCAGGCGCCCCGCGCTGCTGGCGCCCGCCGCCGGGCTGCTGTGCTCCGAGCCGTCCGACGACTCGTTTAGTGGGATTTCTAAATCTGTAAAACGGTTATTATAGAATACAATAGAATACTCTTTATGATGTACACCATATAAATTACAGACATATAAATATAGAAAGTGTACAAAGGGTGACACAATAGGCGGTCTTATCGCTAAAAGCGATCTTTTAAAGACAACCTAATTATTAACCGAACGTGCAAACTGAAGCTTAATTGAATTGATACCAAAAGTTTTAACTAGTCCCACGTGTTAGGCCTAGTTAGTTGTGTTGTATTGTGTACAATAAAGAATCACGAATTAAAATTAATGCACAATATACCGTTTGACTGGAAATTTTATATGGTTCAGTAAATGGAAAGTGTGAATATCAATAGACTTACCAACAGTTTGGTTCAGATTAGTCCTTCCGGGGCGAGGGTCAAAAGCCGGAATGAGTGCAGAGAATTGTCGTTTAAGCACGAAGTCATCATCCCAGGGTTTACGCTGGCGACTTCCCTGCCCGCTGCTACCCCGGACTGCCTCCAAAGCTTCCTCTTCCATTAACGATAGAAGATTCCGAGATACCTGAAAATAATCCGACTAATAAAGCATCTTATATGCAGAAGTTTAGTAGCACAAAGTATACAACATGAGAGCGGTTTTTCACTTGTACATAATGCATGATCAGGATAATTTAAAAAAAACACGTGTGCAATCGGTAGACACCGTAGGAACGAATTTCCTTACGCGATACTCGCTCGCACACACACACTCGTATAATAGAAAGAGACATAGAGAAAGTCGCATGGAGAGGCATAACGATTTTATGCTTACGTGACGATTTCTACCAATCAACTTTAGTTGACAGGAATTCTAAATACACATATTCTTGTAACTTCTAAAAAGCGTAGAAACCATCAAAGCCAAAGTTAACAACAAAACAACATAAAATCTTGCAATATAATTATGCTTTTAATAACTCAACTTTAACAAGGTTAAATTCATCACTCTTGAAAATAATAAAACTGGTTATGTTGATAATTGAACTCACTATAGGTACGAATTTAAAGAAAGAAAATAAGTTTATTTGACACAGAAACACGTGCATACAAAAAGATACGACGCAAGAAATTGCAAGCTCAATATCGTTCTTTTGCACAATATCGTTCTTTAAATTAAATATTGATCATAGGCATGTATGGGTGCTGATCAATTAAGAAAGTAATCCGACATATTTTCAAGAATAACTTCCAGCTACAAGAGACAACTAAGCAAAATTAATGAAATAAAAAACAAATAAAACACTACCAAACTCTCTTGACTGTACAGTCATGCAGCTATGAATGATCCAACCTACTTACAGAATTTATACTCACTACCTCCTGGTATGTGGGCTCATTCTCTTTGTCGCTGTCGAGCGCGTCATCGCCTTCGTCGTCATCTTCAAGCTCTGTTAGCAAAGCAGGGGCTCGGCACGACTCCAAGAAGTCCTCTAACGACACCTGCAGCCACTTTTAATATTTAGAACCAGATTAAATATCTAACTACTGCTACGTGCTTACAATATACAAGGTGTGACTACTCAGTGGAAATAACTGTGGTGCTGTCATTCGGCCAATCTGAATGGTTTAAAATTACATTATTAAAAAAACCATGCAAAAACTGGTGACAGATGGATAAGTCGAGTCCACAGATATTCCTGCCGAGCTAGGAGTATTGATAAAAATTACCTGTTCGCTTTCACTAGACGTCGAAGTGAGAGACAAAGTGAGAGCATTTTGTGCGTTTGGGACCAGTGAAGGATAGCTTTGAGCAGCTGATAAAAGACCACCCGGGAAGTTACTCGAGAGAGCTAACCGCACCAAGCTGAAAACAACAAGTGTATTAATAATTTTGAAGTAGGTTTTATACAACAGTCATTATGTATAATAGAACAGAACCCAGGGATTAAAATGTGATATAGATTTAGGCGTCTACAAAGCAAAACTTTTTCTATAGCTTGAAATGTCATATTTTCGGACGAATAATGTAAAAATAGACACTTGTTTTCCGGGAAACCAGAGATACTTACCTCGGGAAAAGACTAGTTGAGTGGTTAGTTCTGGTGGCGCGCTGCGGATTGTTGCCGCGACCCGCGCCCGCTCCGCGTCCCACTCCTAGAGATTCTAACAATCTTGCAGCTCCCTGAATAATACGCAAACATTGCATTAAAACAGAAAAAAATTGACAGAATTGTAGTTTATACAAAATATTGGGCACAAAAAGCATAATTTCCATTTGGTTATAATTTCAATTTCAATTAAAGCTAAATACATTATGTTTCATGCAATAAAAACATTTGAATATAAAAACATTTTAAAGCTGATGTGATCGGACCCTACGCTGCGAGGACAACGACAAACGGTATTATCAATGTGATTTTGTCATTATTATTTCTTACGCCTAATATTTCGTTAGTAGAGCTTTATGAACACTTTTACGCGGCATTTGTTTACCTGTTGCGTTAAATCTGGTTCGCTAGCGCTCATGGCGCCAGAGCCGCCGGACTGAGAGTCCTTCTTGTGGTCACCGTACTGACCATCGGCAGCGTCGTTGTCCTCGCACTGCAAACAACTCGTAGGATCAATCACACACGTCCAAGGCGTACAACATTTATACAACAACCATGACAAAGCTTATACGACTACAAAATAAAGTAACAAGGGCCTCCGCTACAAAACACGTGTCGTCCACGGGTATGCACGGCGCCAGTTAGGCGGTTAGCCACTGAATCGAGCGGGTGCATGAAGTCGTAAGCAAACGCGTAACTGAACGAAGGCCCTAAACGTAATCTAAAAGCAAAGAGCGCACTTAAATGCAGTGCGAATAGTATCGTCGATACCTGTATGTGGAGGCGGTTGGCATTGCTCCGCAGAGAGTGGAGCAGCGAGGCGGGCACGGCCAGCAGCTCGCGGGACAGCAGCGCGTTGGCACTGTTGCGCACCGCCTCGCGCGCGCACTCGCCGGCCTGCGCCAGGAGCGCGCGTCACATACCGCACTACCACCGCGCCGAGCCACAGCCACGAGACACGCACACACATACACTCAAAAGCGCCACACATTGTTGTGTCGGGAGATTTCGTGGAAAACCAAATAAGACACAATAATATGGACCCAGCTTAACTCTGTCAGCACCAAGCACATACAAACACGCACCCTAGCTTATTACTAGCTCGCACACATTTCTCACGTGACAATGATCATGAACTGTTATAAAATACGGCATCCCTACTTTTAAATAACCATTAAGGCAACAGCTCAACCGCTTATATTTTTTAAACTACTCATTTTTTAGCTCCTCATGTACAACGCTTTTCAAAATAGGTCGAACGGTGATGAAGCAAACACGGAGTCAACAACTTATTTCATAATAATTATAATAAATCCAAGCGACGATTGGAAGCCTAACGTCTCATTTGTACAATTTGAGTGCACCCCAAAAACATATTCCCCGTTGATTACTACTATCATGAAGCCGCTTCCCGACCCTTGTGTATAAACTGCACCTAACACGGCACATCCTTTTACAACAGTTAATTTTAAATGAATTACTGTGCAGGGTCGTATATTATTATGAATATACAATTTGAGATAGAAACAAATGACTAACCTCTTGTGCATTTGTTTCCAGTACCGGTTCTTTGGCTGGGTAGGGTTTAGTGATATCAGTGATACTTGTCGGTCCCATTTCCATATTTGTGAAGGATGTGTTGCCCAAATCGGTCATACAGTTATTGCTTTCAGCTCCTAGGGTCAGCGACTCTACTATTGTAGCGAGATCTAAAACAAACACAAACAAAACATTAAAAAATCAATAATTTCATATGCAAACAAATTTATCTCAACTTGACCCAGTATTGGTTTTCGAAAATTGTAGTGCCCTAAACAAATGCTAACGAACTAGTGGAAATACATTGACAATTACCTGTGTTGATATGATGCGTGGAGTTGTTGATAGCGGACAGGTCGGTAGCGTGCGTACGCGGTCGCGACATGTTGCTAGCCATCTCCTCGGAAGATATGTTGTCTGCTGAGGACGCCTGCTCCGTTGACGCCACGGACACCTAACGTTAAACATATTTGTAAATTCACACTTTACCAATATTACTTAGTTTGATATACAAATGCGTAGATTATATGATGGGCCTTGTTACACCTTGTATTTGTACAATCACATTTAACCAATCAGATGACAAAAAAGTAGATACCTATATCAAAATATTATGGAATATCATATTATTTCATGTCTTTTCTCTTGGCTGACCTGATGATCGACGGCCGTGGCGTCAGGCAGGCTGGGCGTGGAGTGACTCTTGCGGCCCTGCTTGGCCTCGCCGCCGGTGGCCCCGCCACTCACCACCTTGAGGTCGAACTTGCCCTCGGCACCCATGCGGTACGAGTTGCGCCCGCCGTGGTCCCACCTCATGTTACACACGATTCAATTATAGCACACACACTATGTTACGCATCAGCGTATCATAATTACATGAATTCTAGAGTTTATCCAAAGAGACTAAGTTTGACAAAACAAATGTTAACTATTGAACGAGTGCAATGATATAGCAAAATTCCCTCGTGTATGAAAAAATTACTCATTCAATGCATTCAAGACTCAATTAGCTGAATATGTAATTGCAAATAACACCCTTCCTCAAAACTAAATGTAGTGACGGTTGTAACGAATTTCATTTGATTTTAGCTTAGAAATGGTAAGTTATTGCATCTTTTTTGAGATTTTCTAATCTTTAAACCTAATTTAGATACTTTACTACACTCTCGTTTGGTGCACGACGCTCAATTTCACGTCACTTATATATTCAAGTGTTCAAAGTCAAGAAGCGTGTCTCACCTAACATCAACCCATCCGTTGTGCAGGTCGGACGTGACGGTGCCGAGCGCGGGGTGCGGCCCGTCCTGGTCGCGCCACTTCCAGTCGGGCCCGCGCAGCACGCGCGCGCCCGCGCACACGCCGCGCGCGCCGCGCGACCAGCGCCGCGCGCGCGCGCCGCCCGCCGCCGGGGCGCTGGCGCCGCACGGCGCGCCGCACGGCCCGCCGGCCTGGCGGGGCGCTACCTCGTTGACGCTCACCACCTGGCAACAAACGACTCCCTTGTGTGACACGCATCGGAAAGGCATTTATTTAATGAAATCCCGGATAATTACTATTTCGATTTCCTAAAAAAATATGCATATCCTAATAATTATAATAAATGTGCTTCTTTTTGAACCCCAAATAATTTTGATATCCTAAAATACTAAATAACCAAATAACTCATCATCATCTGCCTAGCCTTTTCCCAACTATGTTGGGGTCGGTCTTCCAGTCTAACCGGATGCAGCTGAATACCAGTATTTTACATGGAGCGACTGCCTATCTGACCCCCACAACCCAGTTACTGGGTAATACGATACTCCTTAGTAAGACTGGTTGTCAGACTTTCGGGTTTCTGACGACCCGTAACGACTGTCAAAGATCCACGAATGACAGCCGGGACCAACGGCTTAACGTGCTTTCCGAGGCATGGAGGGGTCTCAGTATCTAAAGATGGTCACCCATCCTCAGACCAACTGCGGCAAACGTAGCTTAACCTGATCGATCGACCTGTGCGGCTGTTATTATTTAGCCACGGACCCCTCCGTAAATAACCAAATAACTGCGAGCGACAAACTTGGATGTAGCGGCAAGGCACATTTATTTAAAAAAAAAACGTATATCATTAGAAGCACAAAAAGTTCAATAGAGGATCAATTAAATATTTTCATCGAATAATATAGCATAGAATCGGTATGAGGGAACGAAAGAGTGAATTAAAACTAGATATACAAAAAGCGCGTCACTTTTAGCAGTATAATACCTTGCCATAGATCTCGAGTCCAGAAAGCGACAGATAATGGCTCTGTCCGCTAGCATTCTTGCCGTTCTGCTGTATCCTGAGGAAGCGGTAGGGCGCGTCGGCCCGTATGCGCCACGTGGCCGTGCTGCCCGGCTCTTGTAGCGTCTGCTCGTCGCTGTGCGCCAGCAGAGTGCTCCACGTCACACCGTCAGCTGACATCTTGAAAACGAATGGGAAATATAGACAAAACGCCAAGCAAAACAAATAAGTTTGCGCACCGGATGCGATTTATATTGTTTTAGATAATTTAAGATGAAGTGAAGTGAAGATGAAGTCAAATAACACATAGGAATCTTCTTCCGGATATATGAAGTAATTTCCCGAGGATTCAAGTTAAACTGCAAACAACAGCTAGCACTCTCTTATATCAGCATTCTCATATAAATGAACAAGATCCAGCATTACTTACTTGGAATAACCAGTTCCTGAGCGCCGAGCGTCCATACCCGCGAGCATGACGTAACGTGTAAGCCGAAGGCACTACTTGTAAGCCCAAGTCACACGCTATAAAAGCTCGTCTGTCGTCGTTGGTGTGTACGTTCAGCGGTTCCGGTGACCTCGAGAGTGCATCCTCAGCACGACCGTACGGTAACTGCCTCCCGTCGGAGGACCATACGCTGACCAACCCGTGAGCACCGGGATTTACCCATTCGCAAGTACCTCCATTACTGCCAATGAAGTAAAGAATACCATTCTCGTCGAAATCGTGCTAAAAATAAAATTACATTAAGTTAGTTTTCGTGGTCAATATTTATAAATTGAAACAAAAATGGTTATCTCTTACTTCGTATGTAAACGTAATAGGAGCTTCTGCTTTTATCTTCTGTACGAAGTTAAAAGTGGTTCGCTCCATGTCGTACCACTGACGCGCGACAGACTTGGCGAGGAATCTTTCGAGCTGCCGCACTGTCGTCAGCGCCTCCACCTTTAGGTTGCGGCCAGCGTTGTTGCCGTTGTTCGAAGTTGTGTCCTCCGTAGATTCATCGTTTGCACGTTCAACACGCAGCCTAAAGAGATACGGACGATTAGAACTTCACCATTGCCGTTAACTGGGAATATAGTTTAGCTGACGAAACTATAATACACGACTTAACATAGGTTTGCCATCAACGATAAATACGTCAGTCGTCAGTTTATTCGTATTATTATTCTGTGGTTCGTAGTTAAATTATAACAGCCGCACAGGTCGGTCCGTGGATGGGTAACTATCCATTAACCAACCAAGACCCCTCCGTGCTTCGGGAAAAACGTTAAGCAGTTGATACCGGCTGTTATTCGTAGATTTTTGTCAGTCGTTACGGGTCCAGGCAGAAACCCGAAAGTCTGACAAACAGTTTTTATTAAAGTATCGTGACACCCAGCCACTGGGTTGTGGACGACACATAGGTAGTCGTTTCACGTACTGCTAGTATACAGCTGCATCCGGTTGTTCTGGATACCGACCCCAACATAGTTGGAAAAGGCAGATGACGATGGTGACAACTATGTGATTCTTAGAACAGTAAGCTACCTGATCCTCTTGGTGAGGTGGTGCAGCGTGCCGGCGGAGGGCGGTGGCGCGTCGCCGGCGGGCGCGTGCACGGGCAGGCGCTCCACGCTCTCCAGCACCGCCACCAGGCGCGCCGCCAGCACGCCGCCCGCGCGCGCCACCCAGCCGCGTACCACGCGCGCTCGCTCCGCGGCCTGGCCGGTACCGTCTGCACACAACACACGAGCTTATGTCTATCGTCTTACACAACAGATCTAATACAGACTTTTTTATTCAAACTCAATTTACCCTAGGAATGTCTGTTGTGTAAGTGTGTACGGCTTGGCGGTCGCACACACTCCAATGCGCTTATGGTAAGAAATTAAACCACTTGTCATTAATGCTGTGCCATGCAATAGTTCAATGGAACGGCCAAACCATACATTTTGACCAAGATGTAAGGTTTACAGTTAGGGGCTACGCTGTGCATCATTCGTCTGATAAACAGTTACTTTCTTCATAGCCATGAAAATAAATTTCGTCTTCGTTATTTATGTACAGACACCAGCACACCAAGCTACTACAATCTGTCAAATTTCTTTAAGTAATAGATTTTTAACTTTATCGCTAAAGCATAAGGTTCAAAGTTTATTTGGAAAATTTGACAGTTTCGGGTAGCTTGATGTGCTGGCCTCTGCACATACTAATCTAGCTTTTCAAAAGTAGGATACCTATTATCCGTAAGAAATTCAGACTTGCACCTCCGTTTAGGGGGGCGTTTGGGGGGCGTTTGTGAGGGGGTTAGAGGGTGAAAGTTACAAATTTCTTATTTTTTTTGTTATTTGTATACATATCCTAGTCCGCATTACCCGGCTTTCTACGACTTCGCGAAGTGCCCTAGAGATTTTGATGAGTGGGTCAGTCACTCAGTCAGTATTAATAAAATCCAAAGTATAAAAGCTAGACAAATGAAGCTTAGTGTGCTTTATAAGTCTACTAACTACATCTTATCCTAAGAATTTGAGCTCTCATTATTCAGGCCGGAGCTATAAGGATTTCAAAATCCGACGAAACGCTTCGTGAAAAGGCAGTGTCCCTACTTTTTGTTTTTGACTCGTCTTTGCCCCCCCCCTACACACACGGCACGCCCCTACGGCACGGTAGTACCCCTGTACTACCTGTATAAAAGATTAAAGATTAAAATTAAATTGATTGATTTATTAAAGATTAAAATATGATTTAACAAATCCAATTGCTGAACAAATCCAATCGTCAAAAAATATCAGCTGGTCGATACATATAGGTTCGCATGACTCGACATAATGTATGGATCAACTGAATCTTTTTTCACGATTTCAGATTTGGTCCTATAGTAAAAGTTGTTCATAATGATGAGTACAATGACCCCATTTAAGGATTAAAAAGATCTAAATCTAAGGGTGTAAATACGTTTCAATTTGGCCAAAAGCCTATTATCTAACTTATTTGTCATATGTTGTAACTGTCCTGCCAAACAAATAGCTTTCAACAAGTTATAGAGACGCATATTTTGGCTTTTTCATACAAATAAATAGCTATTCGTAGTATGCGTATATACCCTCCCATCGTTAGATGGAATAGGCAGGTAAGATTACTTAATCCCTTAAAAATTATTGGGACGTTAAAAACAGACATAGATAGGTTCTACCTCCAGTATGCCAAAACTAGCGATAGATAGGTTATTGGATTCGGCCGTAAGAAGAACTATACTAAAACATAAAATATTGACTTGAAAATAATGTTCACATTGACTGCTCACATCACAAAATATACCACAAGTCAGCGTGTAACTTACCATTAGCTTGTGGTGAAAGCACTTGCAGCAAGGAAGGCGCTAAGCCAGATGACTGCAACTCATACGCCGAAAGCAGCTCGTCTCCACACAATAGTTCTGTTAGTTGATCTAGCGACTCGGTCAACTCGTTTTGCCAGTCCTCTGAAAAATGAAGAAGTTTTGTAGATGCCGTCTATATAAATAAAAATGAAATGATTTTCGTTGATAAGCGCATCACTTGAAAAAAGCTGGAACGATTTGGTATGTTTTAACATTTTCGTTTTATGCGAAGAAAATCTTGAAAAAAGTCCTGCATAATTTTCAAATTTCGGAAAAGATGTCTTCTAAAAAAAGTATTTTTTCTTGTGGAATTTTGTAGCTATTGAAAACTAGCTTTTGCCCGCGGTTTCGCCCGCGTGGATGTCGAAAAATATCCTATGTGTTTATCCAGGTTACAAACTATCCCCCATACTAATAAACATATTTTAACAGATGAATACTTACCCACCGATTTCCCTCTTTCAGTCATCAGTAATTTGACTTTCGAAAGAAGAAGACAACGCGTTGCGTAACTATACAGACGCTATACAACGTTTATTAGTAAGGGAGTAAATGTGTGCCAAATTTATTCCAAATCCGTAAGAAACATTCACATTTATAATATTAGTAGGATTTGACAGAACAACGTCTGCCGGTTCAGCTAGTAATAAATAAATAAAAAATGTTTCGTTACCAGTAGGTTGCAAGGCGAGTCGCTGCATCCGCGCGAGTAATGCTCGCAGCCTTGCGACGGGCGGGCGCGGCTGGCGAGTGGCCGCGTTCGCGAGGTGCCGCGAGTACAGCGCGCGGGCACGCTCGCATACCTAGTGCAACCAATAAAGCAATGTACAGTTAACAAAAGAGATAAGTATATATAAGGATCGTCGGATATAGTTGAAGTTTAATAAGAAACCGATGGATGTTGTCGACTGAAATTTAATTTGATAAATGAGCTGTTTCTTTTATACTAATAAAATAAAATTTTAATCGAGAACATCCATCGGTTTCTTACTAAACTTCAACAGATACAGTTGAAGTTGACAATCCTGCATACTTATCTCTTTTGTTGACTGCACACAGCTTCACAACAAGGTAACTCTAGTAACAAAAATGAATGCACACATCACCATGCTCAAATTATAACAACCATAAATTAGACAGTGAGCGAATGATAAAGTAGAACGGGCGATAATAGATCAAAAAATCGCAATAAAATAATTTAATTCCTAGTATTAAAATTCTAAAGAGACATTAACAAACCTGTGCTTTCAACGCCTCTGCTTTAGCCGCTAGTCTTGATCGACTCGCGTTTACCGCGTTATGAGGTGTCACTGTCCTGCGATCTGTCCAGCCACTCGCCAGCTCAGGACCTAAAAGATAATATCATTTTATCAAAATAAATCTTTGCCCAACAGTAGAATAATAAAGGTTGGAAAAAAATCTGCAAACATCAACTAAAGAAAGTTACAAAGAAAAGAAGTATTTATTGTAACTTTCGTTTTATTCTTACTCTACTTATCCTGTATACAGTTCTTACAATGAATATGCATTCAAGCTTTATATTCTTACCTAAAAAGGTTTCAGCTGTGAAAGAATGTTTGGTGCCCCTGTTTGATTCGAAAATAAAACCAGGCAAGTCTTCTCTGAGTATTGTAGTTTGTTGCTGACCATCGGTATTGTGGATTTGTAGTTCCTTTTCCCTGAAAGAACAAACAAAGAAGTCTTGATAGATTCAAATGACAAAATATAACATTGTTCAAAAAATACAAGTCACTTACTTTTTACATGAGAGAGCCCAGTTGCCGATAATCAATTTAGAGGCTCCAGGTTTAGACAGAATCGGTTGAGGGACCGAATTCTTTACTGAAGCTCGCGCTCTTTGAAGTTTGTCGATAAATTCGCCACGATTTTCTGTAATTAAATCATAATTCACCATCTTTTTTCTCAACAGAACATGTATTAAGTAACTTTTAAAACCAACGACTGATGTTTTAATTCGAGGACAATAAACTTGAAAACTTTTTATTTATCTCACGACCGCGAATACACTGGCCATCTTATTAGTAGAAGATAGCATACTGTTTGAGAGTATAGAATCATGATTCATTGAAATAGGTAGCGAAAACGTTGTGGAAGCAACAACACTAGACCAATAGGGAAATGTTGTCACTAGTATTTTTGCAGCGAAGACCTACAATAGGTGCACCCTCCCAAAATAGAGGCGTTTTTACTAACCTCGCCCTCCAAATAGAATAACAGTACGCACCGGTGTTATCAGTCTGATGTTCAGGGCTGCCGCTGGAGTACATGGTGGCGAGCTTGCCGTCGAGCAGGAAGCGGAACCAGCCATTGCTGCCCGTGCTGAGCTCCAGCGCGGCCGCGTCGCTCCACACGTACAGCGCGTCGCGACCGCGGCACAGCGACCACTCCGCCCACGAGTAGCCCACGCCGCTTGACAGACATGACGCGTCCTCGCTACAGCCTACACGACACAAATGGGTGTAAAAAGACCCATCCCAGAGCCGTTTCTATGCATTCTATACATGAATCTAAGTAACATTGAGCAAAAATTATTGCTGAGAAACGGCTTTTATATTTTGTGTTTAAAATCGCTGTTTTGCGTGAGTTTTAAAAACATTGTGTATGAAAAAAAATGATCGCAATTAATACGGAGAGTATAAGTGATTCTCGGCTTCATTATGCTTTTTTACGAATTTGCGAAATTGTTTTGTGAAATGTATGAAAAAACAAGATGACGGCGTTAGTTCTGATTTTGGCCACGCGCCAAAAGATCCTTGTACGACTATATTTTCTTACCCGGAATACTAGAGGTTTCGCTGTCAGATGACAAGAAGGCCGCGGGCGCGGCCGCCAATCCCTCAACCTTGCTGAACACTCCGAGACGCGCAAACTGCTCCAGGTATATGTCGGAGGCCTTCACCATCAGCTCCTCGGCGATACCCAGCACTATGAGGTGACCGTCGTCGTCGTCCTATGTCGTAACAAGTTACCATATTTTAAAAGTCTGGTTAGAATTATTCAAAGAAAGAAAAATCGAACCTACCAGGATTTTTATTTGAAATAAAATGATTATTTTAATAGATTTAACAAAAACTGCACATTATTTGACACAAATTTCGTGACTGTAAAATAATTAAACAAACACAATATTGATATAACACAAAAAGTTACAAGTACATATAAAAAGAAATTATTATTAAACACAAAAAATTATAAACACAAGAGAAGGATTGTTGATGCAGGTAAGTTTCGATGGTGTGATGTCTTTACAAAAATGGGGATGCATTTAAGAATAAATGATAGTGAAAAAAACAAGAAATCAGAATCTTAATCAACTCAGCAGATAACAAATAAAAATATTAGTATTATAAGTCTGACGCTGATAACTGACATTAATTATTTGTGTTTAGCTATTCTAAGTTCTAAGCTGAGCGCAGTCGATGGCATCGTTCAACGGATTCAAGCCAAACATGGATTTCAAACGTACACAAAAATCCGTGCAACGGTGTCTCAAGCAATGACGAGGTTACGGCTCTAAAACGGTTGATCAGTTTAGCGAGCTTCATTTATTCTCAATCGTGTTTGTAGATAAAAATTAGAATATAGGATGTTTAGCGTTTCGTTCAAAACCACTGGCAGCATATTATTCGGAGCAATAGGTATAAATCAGTCATTTTAGAGCCGACGGCCTGGGAGCATCACACCATCGTAACGTTACCGCGGGCGGGCGGATATAGCGGCTGCGCAGCACTCGCGGCGGCGCGCGCCGGGCCGCGCCCAGCTCGCCCTGCCACACACACTACGTCAGCCGGGGATCTGTCACGCGGCTCATTGCGAGTACCGTCAAATCCGTTTTCGGTTTCTCAATTTCCAAGAGATAGAAGTACAGAGATACTGAACGACAGGCGACGAGACGCGCCAGCCAGACATTAGTTTATTCGCACGAATTCGAAATCACGAATATTGCCGAGGCATATAACTTAAGTGTAGTATTGCACATTGCGTGAATGTACACTCGTAATCATAACTCGTATCAGTCGGGCAATCAAACTGACAGCGGTGCAAATTCATGTCAGTAATAAATCTATTGCTTTTACTGTACTGGAATGTCATGGATTGCAATTATCCGCAAAAAATTGCATGTGGTTGTACCGTGCGCTATTTTTGGCGGGCAGGCTGCTAGATAGTGTATCAATAAGGGCATGTATTTAATTGAACCTTTAATAATTTCCAATTTGCTTCCTACAAATATTATTGAACACTCTATTATAATGAAAACGCCTCCTAATAATAATACTAAATAGCCAAGTAACTGCAACCAACTTAAAAGGTTTTAGAAGTTCATTAATTTAGAAAACTGTACATTATTAAGCCGCGTCCTAACCAAAAGTGAAAGTCACGCGAGTACGCGATCATCGCACTCCTTTATATGAATATACATACTCGCGCGATCAATCAAGTCGCGTTTGTACGTCATTTTTCAGATAAACGATAACGTAATCGCGTATTCGCGCGACGATCGCTTTCGGTTTGGACGCAAAGTTAGAAGGTATGGTAATATGTTTTTCGAGGATCAGTTAAATATTTCCCTTAAATGGGTGAACTCACGGCATTGTCGAGCACGGCGGCCACGAGCTGCGTGAGCAGCGCGGCGGCGCGCGGCTCGCGGCGCAGCGAGATGTTGCGCAGCAGGCGCGCCGGCGCGTAGTGCACCATCTTGCGCACCAGCGACAGGCACGCGCGCCGCACGCCCGCGCCGCCCGCGCCCAGGTAGCGCGAGCAGAACACCGGCACCAGGCGTCTGTCGAACACACTCGTCACGTCAGTAACATATCATCACGCCTGTATTCCCCGACGGGTTGAGTAGAGGTGCACCCACATTTCGCCAGTTGTTTAAGTCCCATGTAACGGGGAGCGAGCCTAAGCCATTCGAAAAATTCCAGATGGAAAACCCGAACTCATCAATACATGACTAATTATTATAATTACAGAGTTGACCACAGAGAAAGTAAAAATGGACAAACAGTAAACCTGTTTGTCCATTTTTACTTTCTCTGCGGTGTGTTTATTTGTATTTTTTCACTGTTTACAGGCCGTAAGTCAAATCAAATCAACATATTTGTTTTCACATTAACCTACATGGGCACTTATGAAACGTCAGAAGCTAGTCGCCTAGGTGTACAATTTCAATTGATCGTTTCCTATGGAAAAGAGCAGGCGAGAAACTCCAGCTTTAAAAAATAATTGGCTTTCGACTTTAGACACATCACAAAGTCGAAACCACATAACCATCAACATCGTACAAGCCCAATAATCTATATCTATCTATTTAAATAAAACTAAGTCAGATTTGTTACAACACTTATAACTCAAGAACGGCTGGACCGATTTTTATGATCTTTAATTTGTTAGATTTGTGTCCGCCCCGAATAGCAGAATAACTATTAAAACATGGGAAAATAAAACGAAAAAAAAAATATGAAGATAATTCATTTTCTCATACATTTTGTAAGGAACGGCTTTTTTGATGATATCTCGAGAACGGATTGTCTGATTTCAATAATGATTATGAGGCGATACGAAGTTCGCCCTAGTCAGTTAGTAAAATGTCATCATCATCTGCCTAGCCTTTTCCCAACTATGTTGGGGTCGGCTTCCAGTCTAACCGGATGCAGCTGAATACCAGTATTTTACATGGAGCAACTGCCTATCTGACCTCCACAACCCAGCTACTGGGTAATATGATACCCCTTGGTAAGACTGGTTGTCAGACTTTCGGGCTTCTGACTACCCGTAACGACTCAAACTGTCAAAGATCCACGAATGACAGCCGGGACCAACGGCTTAACGTGCTTTCCGAGGCACGGAGGGGTCTCGGTATGTAAAGATGGTCACCCATCCACAGACCAACCGCGGCAAGCTTAGCTTAACCTGATCGATCGACCTGTGCGGCTGTTATTATTTAGCCACGGGCCCCTCAGTTAGTAAAATGTATAAAACTAAAATAACACTTACTCAAGGTATACTGCTGCCATTTCCTTGTCTCCAGTTTCAGGAAAATCATCGTCATTGGTCGGCGAGGGCGAGTCATGATTGCCGACTACTAACCATTCGCCTGGACACTGAAGAATAGCTGCCACTTCCCTGTGACCTGGATAGACAAACATATTTGTTTAATTAATTAGTCCATGTCCACAAAAATGTGTTTTGTGTTATTGAGTTTTTCGTCTTTTTTCCCCGACTACGACGAAGCAAAAAGGAGGGTTATTTTACATTGGGGGCCATTCAAGTATTACGTAAGCAGATTTTTTGCAATTATGAACCCTCCTCCCTCCCTCGTCAGCAAAAGTAAGCAAAGCGCTTACACCCCCTGCCATGCTTACGTAAACATTGGTAGGTACATGCGCATTTTTAAATGGGATTCTTTATTGATTCATGAGCACCAGTTACATACGTTTCGTTTTCAAGCGTAGACAAGTAGGGTGCCATGTGTTCAAACCAAAATCGACAAAATTTTGTAGAAAATCCGAAAAAGTAACAAAAAAAAATATTGCTGACGTTATCACAATCCAAACCTCCCATCCCCAACGTCATCAAAAATAAGCAAAGCAAAGACCCCCCGCCCCCCTGTAGTGCTTACGTAATACTTGAATGGCCCCTTGAGGCTGGATTTGTGCCCGGTTGATGGCAATAAGCTCGCCCCCTATTACATGGGTCTTAAACATATCTGGCGAAATGTAGGTGTAGGTACTATAGGTACACCTCTGCCAGACCCTTAGGGGAATATAACGACGCCTTAGAGTGAAAACCTCATAAGTATAAAAGAAGTAACTTTTCAGGAGGAAGAAAGAACTGCGTGCTGTAAAATATTTGTATGGCGTTTTTTATATATTTTTTTCCGACTTCAAAAAAGGAGGTTCTGTATTCTTATTAATTAATATAGAAATTTAACCCGCTTTTATATCCAGAACTGTTCGATACTAAAAGATTGTCCAAAATGCATAAAATGCTATTTACATTCCCGAGGTTTTCACTCTAAGGCGACGATAAGTGAGATGTTCTGTTTATGTTTGTTGTTATTACTATGTATTAATGTTTACCTTGGTCGTGTCGTTCCCGAGCTTTATCAAGAGGCGTTTTCCCGTCTTCGTCTCGTAGGTCAGCATTGGCACCGTAACGGAGAAGCACCTTGGCAATAGCAGGACGACCGAAGCAGGCCGCGTAATGCAGAGATGAACTACGTTGTCCACGATTTACGTCAGCACCTAACGCAATACGTGACATACAATATTACAAGTATTTAGATGGAGTGTCTTACCCGTTCTTCTCCGTAGGAACCTACTACGCTTTGGAATGGGCAATTAGCTACATTTTTCTGACTGATCAGTTTATTTGAAAGAAATGCTTTGAGTTTGAATTTGAAAAGCTCAAGCTTATTTTTTAAGGGAACAAAACCCGGTACTTGCCCGTGGTCCCCCAGTTTAGTCCCCCTTGGGGTACCACAAAGAAATATTTTTGGAACTCCCAAGGGGGACAAAGTGGTACCATGGGCAAATTGTTTAGCCCGTGTTACCCCCGCTAATCGCCAGATAATGCAAATACAATATATTTGCTTAACTAAGCAAACGTTTATCAAATTGTGGACCTGAAAAGAAAAATTTTTGATGATAATAATTTTAGGGGAATAAAAACGCACTAATTGCATGAACTATAAAAATAAGGTTCCTATAAGCGATCTCGGGACTTGGGGCACCCCGACTTAGGTTAGGTTAGGTTCCTGTAAACCCTGTAGATAGAAATAGGGGCCCCGCGAAGCGGGGCTCCATCGACTACGTCTTATTATTATTGCTTGTAAACCAACTTAGACCCGCCAAGTGATCTTCCCCACGTCAACAAAAGCGTCAAGATTGTTTTTAATTGAAGAATCTCATATGAAGTGGGAAAACAATTTAGTTGTACTTATGTCTTTATTTGTCAAGCAACAGTTCGTTTTTCAAATGTTTTTTTTATGTCAAATTGAAATCTTTGAGATGGAGTATCATGGGCAATAAAAATATATTTAATAAGAAGATTGTTATTCAGGGGGTTCCACGGGCAAAAATATTTGCTTGTGGTACCCTAAGGGGGATTAGACTGGGGGACCACGGGCAAGTACCGACAAAACCTCACCTTTCTCGCACAAAAACTCGACCATTTCCCTTGTACCGAAAGCCGAGGCCCAATTGAGCAACGTTTGTCCGACGTCATCGGTGAAGTTGACGTCGACGGCGCCACTGGATACGGCAGCCAGCAAGGCGTCGGTGTCCTTGCCGCGGATGCAGTCGATGAGCTGGCGGTGCGACTTGTCGCCGCGCGCGCCGCTGCCGCTGGCGGACGAGCCCTCGCCGCTGGCGCCGCCCGACGCGCTCGAGCCTGACGTCGAGCTGCCGTTGCGAGTTGAACCACTGATAAAGAATGGAGGCAGTGAAGAAACTTCTTCCAATATTTTTTTTTTTATTAATTCACAACATAATAAAACTGACCTGACAGACATTCTGTTCAAATTAGAAGAAAGGAAGTTCCGTTTTACCCGATTTGAGAAAAATCCGGGAACTTTTCCAAATCTTCTTTAGAATTAAGTTTTTTTACCTTATTTTTTTTGGCATGCGGATTTTTGATATGTGCCAAATATTCATATTTACCTTATTTATATTTTCTTTCTTTCTTATGTAAATATTTTTGTTTTTCTATTTTTATCTTATTGTTTACTGATCAGGTTCTGAGACTATACCATAGATAAATTAGCTGATAAGGTACTATTTTCATGCTATGGCTTTAACTGTCTAAAAACTGCAGTAGTCATACTCCGGAAAATAAAACCGTAACCAATCGCAATGTGTAGAGTACAACAAGTATCTTTTGGCGTCTGAATGATATTAACAGGCGGGCGTTGCTTGTTGGTAAACATATGTGAAATCGTCACCGAAATTGTATTGAAAAAACAAGATGGCGGCGTAACTACCGACTTTGGCCACGCGGCAAATCTTGACTCGTTATGTAAGGTGCATACTTCTGTATGGCATGTCGCCCTTCACACAGGAGCACTAGCAACAAGTCCACTAGCCGCATGCATTCGAGACACCAGCGCTCGTCGGCCTGCACCGCCGCCTCCACAGCTGAGCATAACTCCAGGCGGACGAGATCCTAAAAACAATTATTGTATTTTATATTTACCACATTCATAAATATGATAGTTTCTACGCAGTAACCAGTTTTAAATGCATTTACCTAAAGTTCTTGAAGTAAAATAGTAAGGTAAATGCAGAAAGGCAACATCTGTCAAAAATAGTAAATTGTTTGCAAGGGAGCAAGTTACTGTTTTGAAGGCGAGAGTGTTTCTTTGAATCCAGAGCGGAGCGAAGCAGTGAGGGATTCAAAGTACATCACTCAAGCTTAAAATAGTGTTGCTCCCGAGGTGGACACTACTTTTTATCACCCTCAATAAAAAAATAAGTAAGTGCAACTTATGAATAAGAATATTATGTTTATTTATTATCTGCAATTTTTAGTAAACAATTACGAACGAAGGTAGAATGTTTTTCGCGCGTTTTTTATTTCTTCACAAACTTTTTTTTTTAATTTGGCTCGCGCTCGTTTTACTTTATCATACCAGCCTGTTACTTGTTCATACAATGTTCTTGATTGACTCTTTGGTCATTGGAACTTTTACTAACAATATTCACATTCCAAATTCAAATCACTTTTAGTCCCTAAGGATTAAAGAGCTATTTTAGTCCCTGTTTACGAAGAATACACTAGTTCTTTTTGAAAAGATGTGATAAAAATATAATTATTGTTAACTTACATGTGTAATTTGAGCAGAACCACGGCATAATGTAGAGAGCAGGCTAACAGTAGTAGATACTGCTGGAGCCGAACACTTGTCGTCACCACTTTCAGCACTGCCCAGCCGACGAACTAGTTCCTCTATCAAACCTATGAAGGAAAATATGGGAACAATTAGATGAATACTGAAGAATAAGATAAGAAACACTGAGCTTCTGAATGTTCAAATATAAAAATACATTATAATGTATACATAAATACCAAGTATGCCTCGATTTTATGCCTCAAACCTCAGCCACACTGGCGCGTTTCACTTACTTTATCTGAAACTAGCTTCTGCCCGCGACTTCGACGTGTACAATTTCTTTTTTTAATAAAATATACCTTATAACACTCACAAATATTGTGGATTTCTATTGGTAAAAGAATTTTCAGAATCGGTTCAGTAGGTTCAGAGATTACCCCCTACAACCTCACAAACTCTTTATAATATTAGTATAGAAGTAGTAGAAGTCATGTTACATACCATGTTCAGCTAGTGGGGCTGGATCTGCATGCGCGCGCGCAAAGCGGTCAGCAAGAGACGCGAAGCACCGGAGCGCCGCGTCGGCCACCCGCGCGTCATTGTGACGCAGCAGTGCCGACAGAGACGAAACTGCGTCACCCACGCGAGCGTCACCCGGTTCCATTTTGCCACATACCCTAACAAAACAAATTATTTTTCAATCATTTGGAATTTGCCCAGTAATTACAAAGAACCTTTCCTATATTGTATGTTTACATGTGTGTATTTAAACCATTAAATAAATAAACAATAACAGGAACTTATCAATAAAATACCTTGAAACCACTGCCATAGCTGAGTGGAGAGTATCCTTGTGCACAGATGTACCATGATGTGTAATGAAGTGTAACACTGCAGGAAGGCCACCACCTTCCCAAACGGCACCTGCTTCCCTGGTGCATACCAACTCCAACACCTGTGATCAAAGATAGGCAGTACAGTTACACAAATACACACAGCTTTAAAAACTTAAACTTTCTAACTTCAACAGATGCTCCAAAAACTTACTTTAATGCACTGTTCAGCAAGGTCCTTACTGGTACGATTGTTAGGATCTACTGTGAGCAATCTGCTGCAGATAGCCTTAACAGCTCCTTCAATAGCAACAATCCGTCTTGTGCATTCAGCTGCAAAATAAATCAAATTAAATCTAAGACAAAATTGACAGAAAAACAATTTTGTATATTAACACTTAATAATACAAAATTAACAGAAAGACAATTTACTAGGACTTTTGATTGTTAGGAAAATAAAAAAGATACTGGTAAATGATAAAATGCTAGTTAATTATGCATTTATATTGATAGAAATATCTATTTCATTTTGGGAACAAAAGTAAAACAAATGTTTTTTTTTATTTATTCAATATGGACCATGTGTCATGATCATGACCACATGCAATGGAATTAAATTTCTGTTCACACTTAGACAGAACTCAACCTAAATGTATCATACATATATGTTTACGTATGTGTAACAATACACTAAATTCATTTTATCACTAGACTTACCAGAAACATCCAAGTAGTATGTGATAGCCCTGGCTGTCACCTCCAGGACATTATCTGGAGCACATTCATCTAAGAATATTTTACACAATGCCGGAAGAAATGTTCTAGGAGGGCAGCTGAAATAAAAGTAGGCCACATTCAATGTGTTGCTCCCAATATGATAATTTTATAATATTGTGTTTGATAAGATAATAAAAAATTATCACACTGTTAGTAAATATAGACAAATTACAATTTTATTAATAACTTGACCAAATGTGTTATGTTTCTGCTTTTAATGCTTCTATAAAAAGTATTAAACAAAGATACTTTTCTTGTCTTTCTGTGTGACCACGTTGTTCTTCTAAACAATGCAATTTTGAGTTTTCATTTAGAGAATTTATTCCGGAAGGTTTATTTATTTTATTTATTTATTTATTTCAGGCGATGCAGGCCCATACATTAATACCTTAACCTAAACGACATAACATTGTTATTAATCATCCTTATAATAAAGAAATCTTGATGTATTGTCAAGTCATAAAAACCATGTGAAGCGGGGGCGTCGCTAGTTATACATAAAACAAGTTGTAGTATTTTATTACTAAAAATTAAATTAATTGTTTTTGCTAACATCTATCCAGGTCTTATTGCAACAGTGAATTGAATGTTGATGAAACAAAGGTGTTAATAATCCCATCTCATCAATTTGTTATATAGCTTATCACAAGCCTCTGCCAATCTTAAATGATGATAAGCTATGTTTTGGTTGGCTGCTTGCCATACAGATTATATTTTAGAATTCATTACCTTTCAAAGCATCTGTCAACATTGTCAGACATGAGCAGCAACATGCATAGTTGTTCAAGAGCAATGAGCTGCATGTCACGCTCATCACCCTGCCCTGTCAGCAACCATTCTAACAGGGTTTCTGGATCCACTTCTGCCATCTATATTACAATGAATATCTATAAATTACATCAATACTACTATCTAATATCCCATTAATCCAGATTCAATTCAATTTTGACACAAAATATTAGAATAAAGCACAACATAGCTACCTTCTTGATTTAGTGGCCCAGGTCACCTGAAATGAGAATAAATAACTGTGAACAATGCATTAGTCACCACTTCATGTTTAAAAAAGTCTATACCTACTACACAATTTTTGGTAACTTAGGTAGGTTGAAGACTTAGCACTATAATAAGTTATGGGTTGGGTCTTATATCGAGTCGCCTGAATCTGAGTTAAGTGTAGATATAGGAGGGTTTAGGGGGTTCGTACTAAGCGATAAAATGTATTTTTTGCTGCCGGAGACGCGCCAAAATATTTTAATTATTATTTAGAAAATCTTGGGAAATCTTACAAATGCTTACTAAGGAACGTAATTTTGATACATTTCGTAGCGATTTCGATAGTGCGTTTATCGAAATGCGTGAAAAGAAACCATTTTCCCCGCGTTCCGAATTGAGTCAAAAACGATTATATCGCGAATCCAACCAAATTTAATAGTCACAAAATATAAGGACTATTGAGTACTAAATTGTGACGTTGCGCGTTGGTCGGATTCGCGATATAATCGCTTTTGACGCAATTCGGAAAGCGGGGTTTGTTTACATTGACAAATACTTTTGTTTGGTGTTCGTTTTGTCATTCCGTTGCTCTCGAGTTTACGTGAATTTGATATTTTGCTATGATTCTTAGCTCCCCGCACCCTAATGAGTGACAGATCGTAACCAAAGCACACAGACTTGTGTTGGTTAGGTTAAGTTAGATAGCGCGAACCGAGCGAGCGAAGTGAGTTGTGTAGGTTAGGTTAGGTTAGAACGGTGACCACTTAGCGCGAGCCGAGCGAGCGCAGCGAGCGTGCCGCGGCAGCGGCCGGCGAAGCGCCAGAAAGTAACTATCTCCCCGTACCCTAATGAGTGACAGATCCTACCCAGAGCACACAGACTTGTGTTGGTTAGGTTAGAAGGTTTTGTTCAAAGTGGAATAATAGAAAAACTACGCATCTCCGGCAGGGCAGGAGTGAAGGGGGTGAACCAGGGCGCCCCCCCCAACCCCCCTCCACCCCTCCCATCTTCGTACGGAGGCGACTTGATATAAGACTTTAACCTAAGTTATTTAGGATGTTGAAACGTAATTATGAAATTAGTTCAATGAACTATATACTATTTATAAACATCCTATGAAAAAAATAACACGTGCATGCTAAGGAAAAAAAAACATCGAACACGAGAAATGTTAGACATAGATTTTAATTCTAATTTTATGTAGGTTACGGAATAATATGCCTGAGAATAATAAGCAGAATGGTCCTTTCTCTTTCGTAATAGTAATTCAAAAGAACACCAACTTGGTTTCTAAAATATTGAAAAGGTACGTTAGAGTAAACAGTAAATTAGGATTAAAAAACATAAACAATGATAAATAGGCACAATAAATAAATAAAGTTTTAGGACAAGAGTGAAGGTGACAATGTATTTCTTACCACTTGCAATCAGTTGACACTAATCATCGATATCAAATAAAATGCACTTTAAACTATTTTAAAGAAATCTAAAGTTTATTTTAAAATAATTAACACCCAGCTGATAATACAACGCAATATAATCGCACAAGATTTTCTACAAAAATCTCTTGACATCAAGATCATCCATCGCCATTTCCACAGATAAATAAAGTTTTTTTTTTACAATTTTTGTTTGGCAACTTTACTTTTCATACCACAGACAAGGACAATGGATGCTTAGCCAAATTAAGGTAACCCCACGCCACTGAACGCGAATTTTTGTAAACTGTTTGATGAAAATGTCTCATTTTCATCTAGCCAGTTAGGTTAGGTAGTAGCCCAACATTGCTTTGGCGTCACCTCTGGTTAAGCTAATAATAGTAAATGGCATTCGGCGGCGATACGATGCAAGGAAGTGCGTGCGAGAAGGCACTTACACCGCATTATATCGTAGTCTTTGGAAGGCACTCTTAAATGTTTACCTTTGGTTGCTAGGAAACCAATAAAATTACTAATCAAAACAATCCGGTAAACAACGACGAAAGTATTTCGTTGCATATTTTCCGTAATTTACTTAATTCTTTGGTAAAGCGCAGATTTTTTCAGGTCGACGGTTCGTCACCTCACCACATAACTAGAATTATGTTGTCAATACCAGAAATAGCTACACAAATAATTGATAAAACTCATACAAACGTGAACGAAAATAACTCGAGAACAATATTTTTCGTTGGAAGCAAATCTGTAGTAAGTTGGATTGTATGATTGATTACTCATTCCAGTTTTGTTATAAGTATTTCTCATTGTGCCAATCATACAATGCTTTTAGGGCAAAACAACACTACTGTATACCTTCCTGGAGAAGAACGATCCGCCACGCGAAACACTAGTAGTAGAATACTCTTTTGGAAGAAAATCAAATCAAAAACAAGGAATCGAGAAAACTTTATGTCACATTTGGGAATACGGCGGCAAATTGGAAACATTGAAAAACGTGCTGCAGGCTACACCGATACGCGGGAAGTTCTTCTTCTGCGTCATGGTAGATCTTTGTAAAATTAAAAGTATTTGGGAAACTTTAGAAACTTGCACTCAAACAATGAAGGACGTCTATTCAAGCGCAGAAACTTTACCAGAGTTATTAATTGTTTGTGGGAAATATGATCTCTTTAAGAATTTTGGTAAGTTGTAACATTCTTGGCTGGATACAATAACATTTTTCCGCATATCCGTAGGTACTTCATCATCATCATCATCAGCCTACAGCAGTCCACTGCTGGACATAGGCCTCTCATTGCTTGCACGCCATTCAACTCGATTTTCGGCAACTCTCATCCAGCTTCTACCAGTCACCCGTTGGTACCTACATGAGGTTAACATTATAATGAGATGACATGTTCAAATATTTATTCTCTTCAGCCAATATTACAATAAAGAAGATAAGTCGACATTACTAAGAGTACCTAATCATTACTAACATCAAATTTCAGATAGCGATATAAAAAAAATTATCTGCACCACCTTAAGGAGCTTCGCATTGCTCAATCATGCGCACTTACTGTTCTATTCTTCTAAAGAACCACAACTTTTAAGGCGCGCAAAAGACATGTTGTTCAACATAGCTTTTGGAAATTGTATTCCCATCAAAGAGAAGAATACGAACTACACAAAGCCTTTGTTTATACCTAAAGATTCGGATACTTGGGAAAGCATTGGAGTGGCGCCATCTACAATAGAACAAGTGAGTTCTACCTCAAATACTGATGATTGTTTGTTTATTATATTTATTACTGACCAGGGCCTGCAGTCTCGACAAAGATAGCGATCGCTTTACGACAAAATTCGGTCGCAAAGCTATAACGGTGCGGATTTAAGGTGGACGTGAGCCGGACGCGACCCGCCGGTATTAGCTACCAACTTAAATCCGCATCGTTATAGCTTTGCGACCGAATTTTGTCGTAAAGCGATCGCTATCTTTGTCGAGACTGCAGGCCCTGAACTATATTGTAGTAAAGCTTTTAAGATTTACTACGCCGGCGCCGTAACTGGTTAGTAGTTTTCTTCGTAGAAGCGTAGGCCTTCGCAGAAGCGTAGCCCTTTGCAGTAGCGTAGCTGTTACTTCGTAGAAGCGTAGCCCTTCGTAGTAGCGTAGCCCTTACTTTATAGCAGCGTAGCCCTTAATTTGACGATGTAGCCGCCACGGCGTAGCCGTTAATTATGCCCTACTTTTAACGAGATTATTACTACTCGGGCCGGCCGGTGCGCGTTGTTAGCTATATAATTGTTAACGAGAACGGTTTGCACCTGTGAACCTATTTACGTGCGGGCTCATTTAGCTATTCTTCATTATTTTGGAACAAGTTCATTAAGAGTTCTTGTTAATAGTACGCTTAGTCGTACGTAAGCAGTAATACCTACTTACAAATTAGCCCTTAATACTATTAAATAATAGATAAAGACGCTGTTACAGTCAACTTGTTACCAAGATGTGCGTCCGACTGTAGATCTGAGTGTAGCCGCGTCGACGGTCCAGTGCAGTTTTTAATATTTGTATGGTTTCAGAGCAGCGCTTTTATCCACTTCAATTTGACCAACTGGTTCTAGTATACAGTATAAGTATAAATTATTACAATCTAATTAAATCATCATAATTTTAGGTTAAAGTCCGTCATACAACTCGAATACCGCCGAATGCCGTGACCAGTTTATCAAACACAGCAGTTTCATCTCAAATGCTCTCCCATCCAGAGGCCGCCCTGGACGCGCTGGTGGCTCTCAAATATAAAGAACTGCGCAATATGGAGTCACTCGACATTTCTATAGATTATTTACTATCCATAAATAAATAAAACATTTAAACAACATTCTAATATTTTACTTTAGTTCCTATCTAAAAAATACAAATACAAAAATATTTATTTCAACTTAAACATTGTGTCATACATAAATTGAGGCAGCCCCAGTAAGTTACAAAAGTACTTGTGTCGGAGCTGTCTCGCTCTTCCCATTAGTGGTAACTTAACAATGTTGAGGCGTAAAAGGTTTTTAAAAAAGAAAAGTAAAAATAAAATAAAACATTAATTTAGCAGCTCTCGCAGTGTGTGTTTCTGTGTGTGAGTGTTGAGGGTGTGTGTGTATAAGAGTGTGTGTACCATTTATTTATTTATTTATTATAATTTTTTTTTCAGCTTATCATGGTCAGAATATTTTCTGTTTCGTCATATGTTAGGGATCTCAAGTTTCAACCATTCAATTATTGTTTTTTTACAATAGTATAACAGCAGGGGATATACAGGGTGTTTGGTGCATCGTTTGCCAAATGGAATTGGCCGAAAGGAGAGGTCATTTGCTATCTCTTAAGGCCCAGTAACTCATTCCTTGTTACACCGGTTTCTTTATTATGACTTTTTAATTTTTATTTAGAAAAATACAAGAACTCTGCATTTAAGCTTAATTTTTTTTTTTATTTATGAGTATAGCCTTCAAATTTTATTTTAATTCTTATCTTTACTCTTGTATGGTTCTATGAAATTCAAAATGACTAGCTAATAACATCTAGTTCCTTTTTAATAACTCACAAAGTTTTTGTAAAAAGGAAAAATACACTTAACACTCAACTTTAAATTGCTGTAAAAAAAAACTAAAAGCGATCGGGATCTTCGAATTCTTTTAAAAAGTTTTCTAGTTTGTCCTCTTTCCAACGGTGTGCAATATACCAAAAAAAAACTTTTAATAACTTCAGTAATTCGCTAAACGTGTAATGGAGACATATCAGGCTGATATTCGATATTACGGTAAGAACACTAGTTTTCACATAAATAACATTCTTTAAGTAGGTGGATAGTGTTATCTCACTCTTACGCAGTCTTTTATCTCTTTCTAGGGTTCTAACTTTCTTCGAACTTGAAATAAAAAGTAAACTTTTATTTAATAAGTGCCTAATTATAAATTTTGTTCAAATTGTCCACCACTATTGCGTACACACGCGTGACATCTTCGTCTTATCTCGATTGTAGTGGTGTGTAATAGTAGATTGTTATACAAGGGTCGGAAGGAATCAATTCCCATACGAGGCATTTAGACGCCCGAGCGCAGCGAGGGCGGCTATAGTCCGAGTGGGAATTGATGACTTTCACCCGCGTTAAACACTCTACTTTTCATTTCGAATTTAAGGAAAGTAAAAACTAGTAAAAAAAATATTTTTACAAAAAAAAAACAACCGACTTCCAAAAAAAAACACTACAAATTGAAAAATAACTTTAATTTCGGAAGTCGGTGTCAATAAACGAAAACGCGGAACCAAAGACACCGACTTCCGAAATTAAAGTTATTTTTCAATTTGTAGTGTTTTTTTTGGAAGTCGGTTGTTTTTTTTTTGTAAAAATATTTTTTTTTATTGCGAGTATCGATTAGGCTGTATGCAAGTTTTGAATCGAAATAAGAAAGTTGGGTGGACGGTCAGCACTAAAAAGTGTCATGTCGCAACACAATTTTTAGTAATTTTTATCAAGATTTCTAAGTAATTTATGAAAAATGGTAAAAGTAAGAATGCAGACAGAATGATAATAATACGGGCCCTAGTAAGCGGGACGGCCCGCGGTGGTGACACAGAATCTACTCATGTGGCGGTGACGTGGTGTGTTCCATACTTCAAATTTAAAAAAGACTAATAAATAGGTACCTATTATTCATGTAATTATTATCAATAAATATTTTAGAAAAACTACTAGTTTTTACTTTCCTTAAATTCGAAATGAAAAGTAGAGTGTTTAACGCGGGTGAAAGTCATCAATTCCCACTCGGACTATAGCCGCCCTCGCTGCGCTCGGGCGTCTAAATGCCTCGTATGGGAATTGATTCCTTCCGACCCTTGTATAACAATCTACTATTACACACCACTACAATCGAGATAAGACGAAGATGTCACGCGTGTGTACGCAATAGTGGTGGACAATTTGAACAAAATTTATAATTAGGCACTTATTAAATAAAAGTTTACTTTTTAGGGTCAGTTTGTAATTTATCTAAGTTACAATAGCCTAATGCCAACTGTTCATCACCTTTTACAAACAATTGCTTTTCCCGATGCTGGGACGTTAATTGTTGAGGAGTTCTCCCGGTAAGAACCAGGAGATCCTCAACAATCACTCGCAATACGCATTGTGACGAGCATAAATTGCTTAGCAACCATATTAAAGTAATCGAATCACAACCCGTGAAATATTTGTCAGTGAGTAGTTCCGATGGCCATCTGTGATCTTCATCATCAGCTCCACTTTACCAAGTGATGATTTCCGAGAGCAAATGCTCAAGTTACTTTAAAAAATATCCAAATCGCTGTAGCTTTGCCTATAAAGTTTGAGGATTTCCCTCGATTTCCATGGAATCCTCTCATCAGATTCCAACTTGATGATAATGGGACCACCTCGAGAGTATACCCTTTCAAATAAAAAAAGAACTTTTGGAATCGGTCCAGCCGTCTTCGAGTAATCGGTGAACATACACAAGGTAGCTACCTACAGTAAACTGTTGAGGAGTTCCCTTAACTGTCCTTCGTCTTCATCATCAGACCCCTAATGACAGTCGCAACCCATCTAGGTGTAAAGTTCACATCAATACAAATTAATCAAGCCCAAACACAAGGTAACTGCTGTAAATCGTTGAGGAGTCCCCTCGACTGTCTTTCGGCTCCATCATCAGATCGACTTCAGGCCTTCATTAAATTGTAGTGCTTTAAAATACTTAATGAAAAAATTAACAAACCCACTAGTCGCTCCTAAGATTTTCGAAAGTTCCCCTCGATTTCAATGGGATGCCATCATCAGATCCTGGTTTCCTTATCATGGGACCACCCTTGGTATATCCCCTTTCCAACAAAAAAAGAATAATCAAAATCGATTCATAAACGACGAAGTTATCCGCGAACACACATAAAAAAAAAAAAAAACTTTTTTACAAACAAAAAAAAAAACAACCGACTTCCGAAAAACACTATAAAGTGAAAAATAACTTTAATTTCGGAAGTCGGTGTCTTTGGATTTGTATTTTAGTTTTTTGCCACCGACTTCCGAAATTAAAGTTATTTTTCACTTTATAGTGTTTTTCGGAAGTCGGTTGTTTTATTTTTGTAAATAAGTTTTTATTTTTCACTTTTTAGTGAGTCAGTTTGTAATTTATCTAAGTTACAATAGCCTAATGTCAACTGCTTATCACCTTTTACAAAATATTGCTTTACCCGATGCAGGGACGTTAATTGTTGAGGAGTTCCCATAAGCCAGGAGAACTGGAGCTGTTTGAGAAGTCACCATCAGCTCCATTTCACCATTGCATATGGTGGAATGGAGCTTGTAAAGAGCATAAATTGCTTAGCAACCATATTAAAGTAATTGAATCGCAACCCGTGAAATATTTGTCATTGAGTAGTTCCGATAACCATCTGTGGTCTTTATCATCAGCTCCACTTTACCAAATGATGATTTTCGAGAGCAAATGCTCAAAAAAGTATTTTTCATCTCTCATACTCGGAAAGTAGTGTTTGTTTGATCCGAATGGCGGGTGGAAAACGCTGCTTCCCACCCTTGGGCGGGAAATACTCATAGTAATTGCTTCCCTCCCTAGGGCGGGAATGAGATTTGAAAATAGAACTAAATTTAGTTAGGTAGTCAGCTCAGTCAAACCATAAGACACCCTTAATTGATTATGTAAATATTTATTATGCTACCCATCAAATCTTATGAATGTGTGTTAACTAGGAGAGTTGGATAAACAGCTCATTATGTTAACGCCATTAAATCTTTCATATTTAGCGCACAAGTTAATAATTTACTTTGAATAAATTCAACATACTTAAGTACGATAATCACCATTTTGATGTCAGTTGTGGTCGAGGCTAAAAAACATAAAAATTGGGGATTTCGAACATCCTGACTTTACCATATGGGGCTGTGAATATACATCATTTAATTATTTGACGAATTTATCCATAGTTTAAGATAAATAAGTAGTGGTAATGAAGTTTTTTTGATATCTAATGTCGAAGTTTCGCGCCAATCGTGTGTGTTTACATTTTTACTTTTCACAAATTTCACACACACAGATGTAGATAAGATTTAAAATGTGACAAATGTTATTGATAATATTATAAACAAACCGAAAATGCTCAGGTTTTAACGTAATATTCAAACACAGGTTCAATAATACGTATTAATCATTACCACTACTCAATTTGTATTCAGAATCGCCGACCATTATTGTTTTTTTTTTATTGCAATGATGTGTGAAAGCGATTATTCCAAACAATATTTTTTTTTAATTTTGGTTGACTTGAGTAATTATTATGACGAATGTAATCGATATTTGAAAATAAAATAAAATAATTTTAAGCAATAAATACAACAAGCATTGTTTAGAATAATGATTTATGCTTTTCTAATATCATTTCAATCTCTTCTAATATCATGTCAATAACATATAGGCGGACATAGGTACCTCATTTAATGAATTTCGCGCCGAAATGCTTCTATAATTGAATTTATATTCGGAATGCGCTCGCTATTTAAAATTATTTTAATTTATTGGACAATTATTTATTGTGGATTTTATTTTTGATGCTTTCTAATAGTTTACTACAGAATTCCCAGTATACATTTTTTAGGTAGGCTTTCCAGAAGTTTTTTTTGAGAATGATGATAATTAATTAATTCTATAGATTGGATATTCTGCAAACACTTTACATTTCAATACATTTTGTTAGTTTAGAGAGTTTTTATTCAGTTTCTACAATTTTTTTTCATTTTTTTTTGCGAGTATCGATTAGGCTGTATGCAAGTTTTGAATCGAAATAAGAAAGTTGGGTGGACGGTCAGCACTAAAAAGTGTCACGTCGCAACACAATTTTTAGTATTTTTTATCAAGATTATCGTGTTTTCTAAGTAATTTATGAAAAATGGTAAAAGTAAGAATGCAGACAGAATGATAATAATACGGGCCCTAGTAAGCGGGACGGCCCGCGGTGGTGACACAGTATCTACTTATGTGGAGGTGACGTGGTGTGTTCCATACTTCAAATTTAAAAAAGACTACCTATTATTCATGTAATTATTATCAATAAATATTTTAGAAAAACTATTAGTTTTTACTTTCCTTAAATTCGAAATGAAAAGTAGAGTGTTTAACGCGGGTGAAAGTCATCAATTCCCACTCGGACTATAACCTCTAAAAAGTCTAAATGCCTCGTATGGGAATTGATTCCTTCCGACCCTTGTATAACAATCTACTATTCCAAATCGGTTCGTAAATGACGGAGTTATGAAATATGAAAAGATCGTTAATGTAGATAAATTTTTAGGTTTTTGTTGATTTTTCAAAAACCGCTTGTCCGATTTCGATAAAATTTTCATGGGACCATTTGGGAAGCATACCCTTTCCAACAAAAAAAGGATTTTTCAAATCGGTTGGCAAGCGACGGAGTTATGCGCGAACAAACATAAAAAAAAAAAAATACAAACATCCGAATTGAGAACCTCCTCCTTTTTTAGAAGTCGGTTAAAAAATAAAAAAATATATATATACGGTCGAATTGAGAAACCTCCTCCTTTTTTGAAGTCGGTTAAAAATGAACAAAATTGTAGAAACTGAATAAAAACTCTCTAAACTTACAAAATGTATTGAAATGTAAAGTGTTTGCAGAATATCCAATCTATGGAATTAATTAATTATCATCATTCTCAAAAAAAAACTTCTGGAAAGCCTACCTAAAAAATGTTTATTGGGAATTCTGTAGTAAACTATTAGAAAGTATCAAAAATAAACTCCACAATAAATAATTGTCCAATAAATTAAAATAATTTTAAACAGCGAGCGCATTCCGAATATAAATTCAATTATAAAAGCATTTCGGCGCGAAATTCACTAAATGAGGTACCTATGTCCGCCTGTCTGTTATTGACATGATATTAGAAGAGATTGAAATTATATTAGAAAAGCATAAATCATTATTATACACAATGCTTGTTGTATTTATTGCATAAAATAATTTTATTTTATTTTCAAATATCAATTACATTGGTCATGTTAATTACTCGAGTCAATCGAAATTTAAAAAAAAAATTGTTTGGAATAATCGCTTTCACACATCATTGCAATAAAAAAAACAATAATGGTCGGCGATTCTGAACACAAATTGACTATTGAGTAGTGGTAATGATTAATACGTATTATTGAACCATATTACGTTAAAACCTGGGCATTTTCGTGTTGTTTATAATATTATCAATAACATTTGTCCCATTTTAAATCTTATCTACATCTGTGTGTGTGAAATTTGTGAAAAGTAAAAATGTAAACACACTCGATTGGCGCGAAACTTCGACATTAGATATCAAAAAAACTTCATTACCACTGCTCATTTATCTTAAACTATGGATAAATTCCTCAAATAATTAAATGATGTATATTCACAGCCCCATATGGTAAATCCACAGGATGTTCGAAATCCACAATTTTTATGTTTTTTAGCCTCGACCACAACTGACATCAAAATGGTGATTATCGTACTTAAGTATGTTGAATTTATTCTAGGTAAATTATTAACTTGTGCGCTAAATATGAAAGATTTAATGGCGTTAACATAATGAGCTTTTATCTAACTCTCCTAGTTAACGCACATTCATAAGATTTGATGGGTAGCATAATAAATATTTACATAATCAATTAAGGGTGTCGTATGGTCTGACTGAGCTGACTACCTAACTAAATTTAGTTCTATTTTCAAATTTCATTCCCGCCCTAGGGAGGGAAGCAATTACTATGAGTATTTCCCGCCCAAGGGTGGGAAGCAGCGTTTTCCACCCGCTATTTGGATCAAACAGACACTACTTTCCGAGTATGAGAGATGAAAACGTATTTCTGCTTTGATAGTGATGAAAGCCGCCTCAATGCGTTGGTCTAAATAATCCCTAGTCTCAACTTCCGTGGCGTAAACAAGTTCTTTAGGCCGGCCCCAGATGAAAAAATCTAACGAAGTCAGGTCTGGGGAACGGAGGCTAAGGAATAGGGCCATCCCTCCCAATCCAAGAGTCTGGGAATGCAACGTCCAAGTATTCCCTGACCGTTAATCTCCAGTGAGCGGGGCAACCGTCTTGATGAAAAACAATAGACTCACTTCAAGAGGTCTTCACTGAAAATTGGTAGCTGAGCTAATAATTAGGGTAAGTCTGTTTGTAGAAATGCTTTTTAAAAATTTGGATCATCGACGTCCGAGTGTAATAAAAAACGACAAAACTGGACACGGTTACCATAGTCTTGATTCTCAAGACCTACAACAAACAAAATACCTACGCGTAAAAATGCATTACTTTCTCCCAAGGGGATTTTTTTATTTAATACTAGCTGCTGCCCGCAACGTCGTCTGCGTGAAGGCTCTACAGCACCAAAAATACCTAAGATGCCAGTGTCGCCATAGCGTTATAAGTAAACAACTTTTAAAATAGCATTAAAATATATTTTTTTTTTGCAACGAAGCAAGTGAAGAGAGTTATATGGGAATCCTGCTGAGTTCAGTCATGATATGTGACTGAAGGAAATAGAGAAAATAATGCAGGAATTCATTCCAGGACACAAAAGAGTAAAAATACGTACAAAGGTATCATACCTTATAACACTTCCCTATAAACTACGTTGGCAGTTATGCTGCCAGGAACCAAAATGTAAAGAGAGTCAGGACTGGTGACGCGGGAGCAAGCGACGTACAGTTGCCTGTGTGAGAAGCAACTCGTCCTGAGGTCGACACCCGCTGCCCTCAGTGTCTGCCCCTGCGACTTATTGATGGTCATCGCGAAGCAAACACTCACGGGGAACTGTACGCGCTTGAACTGGAACGGGAAGTTATGAGGTATGAGGGGAATGCGTAGTATAAATACTGCCTCGCCGACGCCACAACCCGCACGAATTTCCGCCTCAATGGTGTGTCTGTGGAGCGAGATGACTATAAGGCGGGTCCCGTTACACAACTTCGGAGGAGATAAGTAGATTCCGAAGAAGATTAATCGGGACACTGACCTTCAGCTTGATGGTATGCGCTACCCGGAAGCAGTGTGGCAGCGATTCCCGACTACGCTACAGCAATAGCAATTTTGCCTTGCCTCCTGACCTTTGCAAGTATGCCAGTGGTAACTAATGTTTTTCCTGTTCCACCAGGAGCATCTAAGAAAAACATTTTACCCTGGTTTTGCCCAACGCTTTCAAGGACGGTGTCATAAATTTGTTTTTGCTCTGAAGAGAACAAAGCGACATGGTCATTTCGTATGGTGGTCATTTCGCCCGAGTCGTAATTTGTCTCAGCGTTATACTCCCGATTTTCACGGTCTTGATGCGGTGATGATTATAAGCTGGTAACCCATATTCGATCAGTGGATTGCCACCGATAGAAATGACCACATCTTGAAGTGAACTGAGACAGGTGTTCAGCATGCGTTCATCAGTTACTTCGACTTCGCCTCCAGTAGCACGCCTCAAAGCTCGTAGAAAATCTTCAGACAGATGATGGCGATACTTCTACCACAAAGCTACCGGGTTCGCGACTCCACAATACACCAAGATGACGACAAAAAGATGACGCATGCGGCTAGGACTGTCACTGACGCTCGCCTCCGCGAGGGTGTTATCCCAATTTTGGTCACCGTCGAGAAGGTGACGTGCTTTGTTGCTATTTTAAAAGTTGTTTACTTATAATGCTATAGCGACACTGGCATCTTAGGTATTGTTGGTGCTGTAGAGCCTTCACGCAGACGACGTCGCGGGCAGCAGCTAGTTAGGTATACGACATGAAAAATTATTAATTACCAAGCAATAATCACACAGATAAATACCGAACAAAAGTAGTAACAGTCAATGTTTATTTTGTACTAACAACATGAAATTGATGAAGAAATGATCATTATCAATGAACATAACTTTTTGTAATACTTAGCACGGCATTTTTTTTAAATTGTGTTCCTCATCTCTGCTCAAGATTTTGCGGTTTTGTTGGAACTTGAACTTGAAAAAAAAACAAAACGAACTATACGATACAACTTTTATGAAGAAAATGCACACTACCATCTATGAATTTTAAGAATAACTAACTATTAACCTCGCCAACATGATCAAATTTAAATTATGAATTTCCAAAAAGTGTTAACATGTAACTTGATTTAATTTTTAAGAAATCTCATAGATGGCACTGCTTCAAAATTGTCTTTATACTACTAACATTAATTAAACTATGTTTCTCTGTCCAAGTTACTTAAATGGCGTAGTTTTAATAGTGTAAAGCTAGATAACAGCATGGCTTACTCAAAAACAACATTTAAATATGCCTCGTTAGACTACACGCTATCACAGAATGCGTAAGAAAAATAAAGATTCACAGCTCCTCCCCCGTAGGTGATAGCGTGATAATATGTAGCCTATATGTTGACCCGACCTCTTAGTAACATTCATGCAAAATTTGAAGTAAATCCATGCAGTACTTTTTGAGTTTATCCCGGACATACTTACATACAGACAAACAGACAAAAATTCTAAAAACTATATTTTTGGCTTCGGTATCGATTGTAGATCACGCCCCAAGTATTCTTTTAAAAAAATATTCAATGTACAGTTTTGACTTTCCTACGATTTTATTATATGTATAGATTTGTTAAAAGTACAATCCGTGCGGGATAACATGACATCTGGCAGAGTGACGTCAAAGCCGTTACCTAGAACATCGGTGAGGTACGCAGTAGAGCTAGAAAGGGTTTGCATTCCATGTTAGCGCGTACAATTGTAAGTCACTATCAAAGAAGAAATACGTTTACACACCATTACATTCGAGATAAGACGAAGATTTCGCGCGTGCGTACGCAATAGTGGAGGACAATTTGAACAAAATTTATAATTAGGTAAGTACTTATTAAATAAAAGTTTATTTTTTATTTCAAGTTCAAGGAAAATTAGAACCCTAGAAAGAGATAAGAGACTACGTAAGAGTGAGATAACACTGTACACCTACTTAACGAATGATATTTATGTGAAAACTAGTGTTCTTACCGTAATATCGAATATCAGCCTGATGTGTCTCGATTACACGTTTAGCGAATTACTGAAGTTATTAAAAGTTTTTTTTGGGCTTGACTTTAGTATCCGGGGGCACGAAGTGAGGGGTGACAGTGGTTGCAGGTGGTAGGGATGGGTCCCTGATTATAACGTTATCACTCTTATTAAACGAAAATGCATATTTTTCGAGAAATTTATAAAAATTGTTTCTAACCTCAAATCAGATAAAAAGTGTAACGAAACGTTAAAATAGGCGATTGACAACCAAATCTGTACCAGTATATTGTCTGTGGTGTAAAATGTCGTGTAAAAACGGTGAAACGGAACGTAAAAAAGAACTGTACTGTTGTCAGTGTTATTAAGTACTCTGTGGTTTTGTTTTTGTTGTTATGTTTTTGTGTTGGTTTTGTTGTTTTATTTGTCTTGTTATGTACCTAGAAATTCTGTTCAGAAGGAAGTTAGCGTACCCCACTTTATGGTTGAAATAGGTCGAATCTGTCCCAAAACCGAATCGGGGCATCCCGACTCCACGTACAATAGGTCGAATCTGTCCCAAAACCGAATCCCGAACCCCCGCCCGCTGTAATAAAGCATAGGCACCCGTGCGAGCCGTAGCGGCTGAGGCTGGTCGCCAAAGGCGACCAGTAAGCCGAAGCTGCGGAGGTGAGCATGGGTGCCTATCCTTTGTTACGTAAGGGCGAAGGGGCTGCACTTCCCGCAGCGCCGGAGACGTGCAGAAGCAACTTTGTATTGAAAACAAGTATTTTAAGGTTAGGTTACAATAATTTGTTTTTCTCAAGAATGGTGCGTCCTCGTTTCATGGGAGTGGTACCAGGGGGAAGGGGGTACCTCCCCCTCACCCCTCCACCCCCCCACCACCTCGTTTTCGTGCCCCCGGATACTAAATTTTTACCTTTTTTTGGTATATTGCACACCGTTGGAAAGAGGACAAACTAGAGAACTTTTTAAAAGAATTCGAAGATCCCGATCGCTTTTGGTTTTTTATTTTATAGCAATTTAAAGTTGAGTGTTAAGTGTATTTTTCCTTTTTTTAAAAACTTTGTGAGTTATTAAAAAGGAACTAGATGTTATTAGCTAGTACATAATTTTGAATTTCATAGAACTATACAAGAGTAAAGATAAGAATTAAAATAAAATTTGAAGGCTATACTCATAAATAAAAAAAAATAAGCTTAAATGCAGAGTTCTTGTATTTTTCTAAATAAAAATTAAAAAGTCATAATAAAAAAACCGGTCTAACAAGGAATGAGTTACTGGGCCTTAAGAGATAGCAAATGACCTCTCCTTTCGGCCAATTCCATTTGGCAAACGATGCACCAAACACCCTGTATATCTAATTTACGTTTCAGTTTATTATAGATGTAGGTGGATTGTATAACATATTGACGTCTAGCAAAGGCAGTTCGAATCCCTGGGGAGTAGGCCTCTATATCTCTGCGCCTTCTGCTTTGAGATGCTAAATCAAAAGGAAGGCACTTATGCAGGGTTAAGGACACGTAAAGAATATAAAGTTTTCTAATCGAGAGCAAACTCTATAGAGGTCAGTTGTAGGGTACCTAAATGGTTTGAAGTACATCACCTTTAAGTGATCGCTGAGCTCTTTCCAGATCAAGGAATTTAATTTTGGTAGCTCCACCCCAAATTGGAATGCAGTAAGTTATCACAGATTGCGCCAGAGCTATATAGATCTTGTTTAGAAGTTGCGCGGACATAACATGTCGTAATGTTTTAAACACCCAAATGAGCTACTTAATTCCTGATCCTTTTCATAAGAATCTCGATGTGAGGGTGCCATGACAGTCTTTGATCAACAATTATGCCTAAATATTTTGTGGAGCTGACTTGTTGTATGGTTTGACAGGTAAAATTATGGTTACGAACTGCATTATTTTGGCAAACATGAATCGCAATGCCAAAATCATGTCCGGGCTGTGACCTCTGGTCTGGGGAAAAGCAGATGAAATTAGTTTTGGTGGTAGGTATTAAGGGTTAATAGGTTTGCTTTAAGCCAGCCAGCTATCTCAGTCAGACCCTCTTCAGCGACAGATTTTACATGTTGCCATGACGTTCCTGAGAAAACAACCGCAGTGTCGTCTGCATATGAGAAAATTTGCGCTCCATTGATCTGCATATTGCATAAGCTGTTAATATAAATCAAAAAGAGCGGCGGACCCAAGACACTCCCCTGTGGGACTCCGTAGTCGACTTCCTCCTCAGCACTGCATAAGCTATTTAGTTTAAGATAACTTTCAAAAAGGGTGAGAGCCGCACCTCTTATACCTATGCTTTCTAACCTGTGCAGAAGGATCGGGACGGAAACGGTATCAAACGCTTTCTTAAGATCTAAGAACAATGTTAAGCATTTATGACCCTTATCCAATTTATTAACTATGTCAGATGTCAAAGCCGTAACAGCGTCCTGAGTTGAACGTCCACCCATACTGTGCATTTGATAGAATATTGTATTTTTCTAAGTAGATAATTAGTCTCTTATTTACTATTTTTTCTAAAATTTTAGAAATTGATGACAGCACAGATTGTTAACATCATTAACGTCCCCTCCCTTGTGCACAGGAGTGACCACGGAACGCTTTAAATCTTTCGGGAAAATTCCCGTTTTAAAACATAAATTAACTAGCTGGCTTATCAGGGGAACCACAAACTCTCTGGACATTTTTAAATATTTTGTCGGTATGCCGTCCCAACCTGATGCACTTTCCAGAGTCAAGACTCATTAGAATACCATCCACTTCCAGTGGATCAGTCTCCAACAATACGAAAGAGGAAGCCCAGGAGTTACTACAGGAGCTGTTCACTACCGGCATCCCAGTCTGAGTAACGATACTTTCGGCCAAAGATTTACTCACGGTCACAGATAATATAAATGCCACGGTGATAAAGAACAAGTTGACTCTATTTAGTGAGTTTAGAGGATGTGCGGTAATATTGAGAGGGTGGGTATTTGAAGTTTTAGGGCTTTTAAGCTGTGTGATTTCATTGATTGTTGACCAAAGGTGTCTCGGACTTTTGGTTGAATCTTCTATTAAATATAAAACATATTATATAGAATATATATAGAACATATTATAGCAGATTCGCAATATGGTTTTCAACCTAATAAATCTGCAGAAGATGCGGCGATACAGCTTACAAATTTTGTGGCAAGTAATTTGGACCAGGGTCTGAAATGTGTCGGAGTTTTTCTGGATCTAGCCAAGGCCTTCGATACTATTTCGATTGACCTACTTCTGACGAAACTCGAAGCGATCGGCATACGCGGCCTACCTCTCCAACTCGTGAAAGATTTTCTTACTAACAGGTACCAATCTGTGAAGATAGGCGACTACATTAGCTGCCCCCTCCCCATCACCTGTGGAGTTCCCCAGGGAAGTGTTCTTGGCCCAGGTCTCTTCCTGATATATATCAACGAACTTTGCCAATATGAACCGTCAAAAGGAAAAATATTTTCATACGCTGATGACAATGCGCTCATATTTCAGGGAGATTCCTGGGCCGAGGCACGGTACCTTGCCGAAAAAGGACTTCATCAGGCATCACTGTGGTTAAATAAAAATCTTCTAACATTAAATGTCAATAAAACAAAATATATAACATTTTCGATAAATAAAACAACACAACCAAGTAACTTCATTTTAAAAGCACACATCTGTAAAAATGCCCAGTCATTAACGTGCTCCTGCGCATCACTCGTAAAAACCACCAATATTAGATATCTCGGAACTCAAATAGATGATACCCTTTCATGGCATGCACAACTAGGTAATCTGTCGGCACGTACGCGTAAAATGATATGGATTTTTAGAAAGCTCAGAAACGTAGTCAACTTGAAGATGTTAAAAACGGTTTATTTTGCCTTGGTTCAATCAATCTTGGGTTATTGTATTTCGGTATGGGGTGGGACTTGCAAGACAAAAATCATAAAAGTTGAACGTGCACAAAGGTCATTACTCAAAGTAATGCCCAGAAAACCCTTTCGTTATCCCACAGAGAACCTATACATATAAGGACTGCAATGTCTTGACAGTAAGGCAACTATTCATCCTTCACACTACACTCCGCAAGCATAAGGAACTAACCTACGATCCTAAGTTAACATATCCTGCACGAAGAAATAACAGAATATGCAAGGCAACTAAACACAAAACTGCTTTCTTCAGAAGACACTCATGTTTCCTTGCTCTTTATCTATATAATAAACTTAACTCTCTTTTAAATATATTCCCAAAAACCTCCCATGAATGTAAATCTATTATTCAAAAATATCTTCTAAATTTAAATTACAATGACACGGAATCCTTACTTATAATTTCTAAATAATTCTCTGCTTTTTCTGCAGTGAATCAAGAGCAGTCAAAGTTTACTCATCCATAACCACGCATACATACATACTCATACAAATACAGACGCGCGCAACTGTACTCTCACTCATCACACACACACGAACACACCCATAACACCCATACACACAACACACACACACACTCACACAAACACACATAATATACAATTAATTACACAACACACACACGCACTCACACAAACACACATAATATACAATGAATTACACCTCTAGTTTCTAGTTGTCATTCATTAATAATTGTACCAACTTACTCGCCGCGGGTGGAAGACCTGGAGTCCTGAAATACAGGGCTGCCCTAGTTTAGGCTCCAGTCCACTCCATTTATTTAAATAATGTCTGTACCTACTGTATTTGATTAGTGTGGAAAAATAAATAAATTTTTACTTTTACTTCTATTTGTTTTCTATAGTAACTATTATCTTTTTCATCAAGTTAGAACAAAAGTTACGGAAGCGTTTGTAAGTTATTATTAAAATTATGTTAAAGGGTTCTAATCTAGATTGCTGCTGCATTTTGATTCTAAGCCTTATGCAACGTAGTGCTCCCGTAGTAATCCAGGGCTTTAAAGCTCTTTTACCACAAGAAACGGATTTCATTTTTGAGTTGCATAGAAGGGACGACCTGATTACCTCCACAAGTTTAGTAGCAAAGCTATCAGGGAGTTATCAAAAATTGATATATCTATACTACTAAGGCATTTGTAAGCATTCTCAAAATCTATGACGGTTGTGGTTTTTGAACAAGTTCTTTGTGCTTTCTTTGAGCTAGTTATATGTAGGAGAACCATAGCATGATCCGTGATTGTTGTAATTAAGCACTGCCACAAAAGCAGAGGTTTTAGTTTTATCAAGCTTCAGAAAGGCTAGTGGGTAGGCAATGTCCTGGAAGGAGACCGTGAACAGATAGCATGTTCAGGTAATTTAGCCTATTTGATCTTTGTTGTGATATTTCTGTGGATTTATGCAACAAATTAATATTAATGTCACCCATGGTAATAATATTTTTGTGCGTACTACAAGATTCAAGATGATTGTTTAATGAGCTAATGAAGTTTTCAGCACAAGCAATAGAGGGGGAACGGTATATACTTACCTATAATAGTAAAATTAGACACGGTGATTTTAAGAGCGGAATTATGTGTTACAGGTAGTTCTGTTACCAGGGCCAAATGTTTGTTTCTTATATAGGCTACCACGCCGTCGTTTTGGTTAAGCTGGATTGAGGTAAAATAAGACGTTTAGTTACATAGTAGTGGTATTTGTTTATTACTATCTAACCAACAACCCTGCTATTTTAAAATTTAGCATCAGTCATGAGCATGACGCGGTGGCTGATGCACTCTGTAGGTACCTATTACAAGTTCTAGATATCATCAGAGTGATCTATACAAAAAATCTTCATGATAACTAACTAGGTAAATGTTGAAAGATACATTAAAAATTAAATTTCGTGAAAACAATGATAAGCTATGCCATAATACTAACAATTAAGTGACAACATTATTTCTTCTTGCACGCAATCTTGCATCTAAAGCTTGCAATGCATGTTGTGAAGCTTCATTCTTCGAGTCTATTGCAAGACTTACTTGCAAACATCGGTAAGCCAATGTTACGTCTCCGGTAGACTAAAATTAAATGGAATGGAGTTAAAATCATGACAATAATAAATAATCAAATATCATGGCTTCGTGATTCGTGTAGCGTACTAAACACTTCCAAGTCTTACCAGAGCAACATGAGCAAGATTAAACCAAATGTTCGACCGAATAGCAGGATCCGCAGAAAAGTAGAGAGCCTGCCGAAAGCACGGTATTGTCAAATCCCATTGATTACAGTACAAACAGCAGAGTCCTAGATTGTTGTATATTTCCGGTCCCGCGGGGTTTGTAGCTAGTAACCTCCTGGAAATCAAACATCCTTCGGTACAGTTTTATTACTATCTAAAAAATGATAGAACTTTCAAGGGCTAATTTTACCTGTAATATCTCAAAGCAATTTCTGGCTGGTCGTTGTAAAAATTATACATCCCTATGTTAGCTATGGCCTCCATATTCGATGGGTCTTCCAGCGCCACCGTGCGGTACTCTTTGACGGCCAGTGCGGAGTTGCCCATCTGCTCATGTATCCTTGCCTGCTCTATTAACAACGGTGTATATTCGTGGAACACGGATAGTCCTTGCTTACAGACTTCCAACGCTGAAATTGGTTGATTCAATCCTACATACATCGCTACCAGACGAAGATATATGGAGATGTGTTTGTTTTGTTTGAGTGCCTGACGCAGACAATCTTCAGTGTTCCTGTACATTCCAAGTGCGTAGTAACAACGAGCTAATGAGAAATTCCACCACCAGTCTGCAGAGTCTTCAGATTTCTGCGCTTGAAATGCTACTTCCATAGCCTGTTGAAGAAAAGTTAGTAATAAGTAATGGGTTATGCACTCAAAGTACTGAGTTACTAATTTTCATAAATATTTTGTCATATTCTAGTCTAGCTAGACGAATCAGGTAGGTACCTTTCTTACGTCCCCTTCGCAGTAGAACACATACTCAAATAGAGTCTTCGCCGCTGGAGCAAATAGTTTGTCTTCTTTTGAAAGAAATCTAAGAGATAGTGGTGCGCCAGGAGTGAAGGGTGCACCTCCGGCGAGGGCGGTGGCTGCGCGGGACATTCGAGAGGCGGTGTTGAGCGCAGTCCGCACGCTGCGGGCCCCAGCAGTGTTGGTGCCCGCCCGGGACCGCACTGTGGCTGTAGCTCTTTTCTAGAATTAGACGAAAAACCTGGACCATACTGTTGCGCGCCACAATTAATGTCTGGTACATGGTGACATTAGTTAATTGACATGCCTCGAAAAGCACGTTAAGCCGTTGGTCCCGGCTGTCATTCGTGGATCTTTGACAGTCGTTACGGGTAGTCAGAAGCCCGAAACGTCTGACAACCAGTCTTACCAAGGGATATCGTATTACCTAGTAACTGGGTTGTGGAGGTCAGATAGGCAGTCGCTCCATGTAAAATACTGGTATTCAGCTGCATCCGTTTAGACTGGAAGCCGACCCCAACATAGTTGGGAAAAGGCTAGGCAGATGATGACATGGTGACATTAGTTACCACTAGCGCCATCTAGTATCGACTAGCGGAACTAGTAATCAAATCCTTCTAGAAATTTCGATGCGAGAACTTTCTAGAACTTTCTCGAACTATCGACATCTGGTCAGTCGGAGCCGGTATGTACTCGAACATTCTAGAAGTTTCTACAATGCATTTAAGGTTCTAGAACTATCTCGGCACTATATAAGGCCGGGAGGCGCCACGACCAACACAGTTTGGATAAAGCGATAGAAGCGAAAACACCGAAGCGATCTTCAAGTGCGACTTAGAGCGATCAATAGTGCAATTGTGTCTTATCATTAGTGGTGTTGAGTTGTAATTAGTGTTGTTGATTAAAGTGTCATTTTTTTGGTTATTAAATCGGCAGTTTTTATTGTCACGAACCCGAAGCTCGTAACAATACTTACGAATAGATTGACACCACAATCATCAAAATCGGATGAGAAGTTTAGGTGCTACGGTGGAAAATACGTAAATACAAATATACATAGGTAATTATATAGACTGCTAAAAACGTAACCCTTCCTTAGGCTTTGCCGTAGTTGGGTAATAAAGAATAATATTTGAACAATTGATAGCGCAACAATGCTCATACCTACTGGCTCATCTACATTACCAACCTTATAACATCGTGGCTTAACTATACCGTTTGGGGCCCGTGGCAAATGTGAAGAAGCTCAGCCAACGTTATAGTTTTTTGTTTACTAGCACTTCTTCCGCGACTTCTACCGCGTACATTTCATATTTACCCCTACAAAATTTAACACCTGACTGCTACTGCTGAGCATGAGGTCCTGTCCAAAAAATTAGACAAACAATGGGAAAACATTAACGTTGTGAGGTTTTTTATTATGATTGGCACATATGTGCTGAAAGTAGCTATAGATAGGGCTAGATATAACTAAAAGAAGTGGGAGAGTCATGAAATGAAAACAAGGTGGTCAACGGCCTTTGCTCTTGCTCGGGCGTATGGTAACCACATTAGAAGCGACCAATGCGCAGAGATCAGGAGGGGCAATTCACGTAATTTTAAGAACGTTCACAAGATCTCAGTCACAATCTGTCAAATATACCTACCTATAATTTTCCTACATTTCTTACATTTTTGACATTTGTCGCAGAGATGAGAATGCGACTAGATTTTGAATTGGCCTTCAGATGATCATACTTACGCAGATTGAAAACAAATCGTATGCAGTCATTGAGGAGACGGTCAAGTTTGTCGAGGACATCAGCACTCAGGTCATAGTTGCACACGTCACCATAATCGATGTTAGGAAAAATTAAGAACCGCACAAGCAATAGTTTCGTACTCATTGGTTATAATTTTTTCAGTCGGTACAGAGCCCGCAGCGTTCCAGTAACTTTCTGGCTGACCACGCCAGCTCAAAGAACTATCAATGTGCATCCTAGGACAAATGGAACGCTCGTACTATTGGAAGAGAACTGGTGGCAAGGTTGTATCATCCATTCATCTTACTCATACTCCGAGAATTACCGATGATGATCGCCGGGACTCTTTTTTATGACTATCAAGTCCCGATTTAATTTGACGACAGCTTCAGGTATTTCTTCAACCCTTCCTTGACAGTATAATTGCAAATCATCTGCATACAGATGATATGCACACTGAAGTTCGGAAGTTAGAAGATTAATAAAAATTTAAAACGGAAGAGAAATAAGTTGATAAACGCTAGTTTCCAAATCACATCAGCACGATGAAGAATCCGCAACATGCACGAACTGCTGTCGTTTCTGTAGGTAAGAGGAGCCCCATTCCATTGCCTCGGGAGAGATCATAACATAGACCACAATGGCTAACAGAATGTCGTGACTGACTGTATTATAGGCATTGGAGAAATCGACCAAATAGTGCAATAACTTTGGTGTCTTCCAGTCCTGCCCTTATATCGCCAGTAACTTTAAGGAGGACGGCAACAACAGTACTGTGCATGGGCCTGAACCCAGATTGAAGAGTAGCCATCTTCGCTATGAGTGATTTACGATGAAAAAAATTGGAAAATTGTTTATGGACGCAGGCCTGGAACACTTAGGATGGGAAGGGAAGGATATAAATGGGGTGGAAATGGGTAGGAAGATTTAGGATTAGAAACCTTAGGTAGTGGACGAAAATAGGCTTTGAGCCACAGGGAAGGGAATATTCCGGTGTTTAAGGATTTTTTTACAATGTAAGTAATCGTGGGTAGGATGTCCCACCATCATCAACATCCCACCGCTTTTGATTTAATAGATAGAATGATCTTTTTGATCTCTCCGTTTCAACTGGTATGAAACTGAAAGGATTAATGGGAGGACGCGTTAAAACAGAAATTAGGGACAGAGTTTGTTGCTTGGTTAGACGATCCGTGGTAGCAGCAGTGGAGAAATTATGGTTGAGATTGTCCAAGTCAATTAAATTAAGAAGGTCAAAATGTCGCGGTTTGCCCATACCAAGAGTTCCAAGAAATTTACAAATATCGGCAGAAGAGAAAGAATTGATAGTATCTAGAAAGTGGCAGCGTTGCATTGCATATCGCCTGTTTACATCTATTCCTTGCAGCTTTAGGTAGTGTCCGTTCTCATCAGTAGATCTATACAATCCCTTTTATATTTACGAAACGCGCGGTCCCTACATCGCATTGTCATCTGTGTTCCTCTTGTCAACAACGGTGCAAATGGGCGTTTTAACTTCACTTTTTTGACGGGAGCATATAGATGACAAAAACGGTGATAACACAAAATCATAGAACACTGTGCCGTCAGTAGAAATGGCTACGTTAAAAAAAATTTTGGCTACTTTAATTTTGGTTACTTTAATATTCGAAACCTAAGTGCTGTTCTTTTTTGCATATTTTTAAAAAAAAGGTTGCAATTATAAACTTGTGTTAGGATCCTCCTGTGCTCATGGCCCTCTCTGGCTTGGGGCCCGTGGCATTTGCCCCAATGCCACTCTATAGTTCCGCCACTGCCACTTCCAAGAAACGGCTGTCTTTTAGTACCTACAATATTCCCAAGGGTTATGATAAGTACCTGATATGATGTATCGATATTCCGAGCAGTTTTAGTATCTCGTTGAAATGAAGTTCCAGGCCGCGGTGTTTTAGCAACCGCCGTAGTCATCAGCTCATCTTGTTGAGGATAATACTCCACTTCTTCGTATCCATTGCCCACGACCTTCGCCTGTATAGTCATAGCCCGCATTCGAATGAATTCTATCATCCGGTCATCCTTTTCTTGCAAGGCCGTTTCACATAGCTTGAGACATTCATCGAATTGTTTTGTTTTGTAAAGATTTAATATTCTATTCTCGATTTCCATTTTAAAGTGTCGATGTTCTGATGTTTTGATTAAGGATGTACTTGAAATATTCGGTGCCTAGCAACCGGAAGCGTCAACAAACCGTTGCGTTGGTTGGTGTGCTGGGCACCTATCGATGCGTTTGCTACCTTCTTACTGTTTACAGTTTAGTTACTTACTCGAGTCATAGTCGTTGCAACAAAACTTTGGTACCTATATTTATCTAAATAAAGCTGCTACGTTAACGGTTAACGCCATAACAGATTTATTATTACAGGCCGTTTACTTGTTTGCTGCACGCCCCATAACACTTTATGCCCAACGTCAGCGAAATTTATGAACTGAAAACAAACTCCGTTTACAAAATCAGACGTTGTCAACCTTTAAAGGTTTATACTACATTTTTAATTATTATAAAGTGAGACAATTTTCTCTCTCACACAGAGGAAGCCTAGGTAGGTATGTCCCAGCAGTAGGAACACTTCTTACCTATGTTAGATAATTTTCTGCGTAAAAGTCGTATAATAGTTTTTGATATATGTAGTTAGTTGTTCTATTATGATATTGTTTAGTGGGTATAACATAATATTTTTTAGTTAGCCGACACTGCTCTAATGCTGAGCAAAGGCCTACCCAGATAGTAAAAAAGGCCTTCTTTACTTGACGATCTCTGCTTAAGAGTTTCATAATAAAAGCACAGGATCACGAATTCCTTTTCATTCACAAACCGTGGTTCGAGTAGAACAAAATAATTCAAAATGCTTCTGTGGAGTTTAATACTACTGATATCTATTACCAACGTATTCACTGCAGAATCATGGAGGAAACCAGGATGTCATCGAATCGGTTAGTTAACTGTTTTCTACATACCTAAATCTACTTACTAGTAATTATCCAATACCTATAAAAAATCCCCTTGGAAAATTAGATAGGTACCTACTTAGGTAGGTACATCCAGGTGGCTCTAGAAAAGGATACCTGGAAGCATTTGGGCCATTTGGGGGAGGGAGGCCTTTGCTCAGCAGTGGGATTGTGTAGGTGTTAGAAACTAAAACAGAAATATAAAGAAAGCACGAATTAATCTGTAATTCATTTTCCAGGTCACACACGGAACATAAGCATACCAGACTGCGTAGAATTCAAAATAACTACAAACGCCTGTCGCGGCTTTTGCGAATCTTGGTCACTGCCGAGCATCATGTTGGGCTTCAAGCGACATCCCGTCACTTCATTGGGTCAATGTTGCAATATCATGGAATCCGAAGACGTAAGTATATAATAGCCACTTTTCTGCACCTACAGTACAGCTGTACGCCAAAATTTCATTACTTACTTGTTTGTGTCACTGTTCGAAATATATTATAATATATTAGCCGGGTTCGGATAGGTACTTGAAATCGAATGACGTGAGATCGAATACTACCTCGATGCATCAAAATCTCGAATAACTAAGCTCAAATCATCGGCAACGCGAAGGCCCATTATCTTGAAGCATCATTTCTCGAACGACCATCTAATAATGAAACAATATATTTATGCGTAGAAATCTACACTAATATTATAAAGAGGAAAGTTTTGACTGTTTGTTTGTGTTGAATAGGCTCCGAAACTACTGGACCGATTTGAAAAATTCCTTTTGTTTTAGATATTCCATTTATCGAGGAAGGCTATACTTAGGCTATATTATAACATCACGCTACGACCAATAGCAGTGGAGCATCATTACTTTATAATATTATTATTAGTGTAGACTAATGTAGATATTGCCGATGTTGTCGTTTGCATGTTTCATGGCATGCAGCGGCGGTTTCTTTATTCTGTGTGGTGGTTGGTTCTTATGCTAGGTACCTACATACGAAGTGATTTCAATCCTCGGCGACTCGCTGGCCATTTCAACATCTCACGTCAGCACTCAGATTAAGTCGCTCTATTCTGTAAAAACCTTATCGTGATACCTATCTTAGGTGGAGTGAGGTTCACCTGCGGTGCTTTTCTGTAAAAATCTCACCGTGAAATCTTAGGTGCAGTGAGCCGTCAATAGTAGGTATCAATCGCTAGCATGAGGTGGAATGAGAATGACAGCTCACTTTAAGCGCAGTTCACCTAAGTTTTCACGGTGAGCTTTTTACTCACGGAGCAGAAAAGTTTTTACTGAATAGACGACCACAACCTCCCGTATTATTATTATACTCTTTGACCACGACTAAGTATCCACAGACTAGGATACTTAGTCTGAGAGACCTACAGATCGACGAATAGAGTCGCTGCAAGGTATCTAGCAAACTAAAGAAGTAGATAATGAAATAGAGTGGGGCAACCTTATTATTTCGACGATCGATCCACAGTAAAATTTAAATGGTAGTCATAATTAGCCAGCCAGGACTCGATTCATTCAATGAATTTATTACTCATTAGGAATTCACTCTTATTTCAGGTACCCGTTAAGGTGTTGTGCTTGGATGGAGAAAGAAATTTGATATTTAAGTCAGCAGTTACATGTGCTTGTTATCACTGTCAAAAAGAATAATTTCTTTAAACAAGCTTCTAAATTACCTTATATTTGTTCATTACCCAGGGATGTAATTTAAAGTGAACATTGAAATATACAATTTTATGTACTGATACCTACATAACACCTAGGCTTTAAGTACCTAACATCTATTTAAATGTAACTTGCAACATTTTCTACACACATAATTAACTATAAGTGCGATTAAACATATCGAACAATATTAGCTTAATGTGTTTCTTTAAATGAACCCTCACAGTTGATACGATCCTATTTATTGGTTTGTCTTGGTATTTGTAACTTAGTTTTGGTTGAGCTTGTTAAATAATTATGCTTCCAATGTAAAAAACGAAGTAACAAAATCCATAATACTTAATGATAAAAATATGACTAACGGCCTCGTTGTCTAGTGGTCGAAAACGTTACTGTTGAACATGTGGTCCTGGGTTGATACCCGAATCGGGTAACTTCCTAACTGACTTTTCGGTCTTCCGAAAAAAACAGTATCTTTTAAAGTCCAGACATAATCTTGGTCATGGTCGCCAATTGAAACCCATGCAGATTAATGTCTGAATTAGTGTTTTTGAGAAATGAACCATAAAGATTTGAGTGGTCCAGCCAGTACACGCATTTGTCAGTAATGAACGAGGCGCTCAAGGACTCGACGAACAATACCGAAGAAAGGACATCGGGATTAAAATACTCAAACTGCCAGATGGCTTCCGCAAGGGGCGCTCGACGGTGGACGCCATCATGCGCGTGAGAGCCTTCACGACGGGGGACGCGGTGTCCCGGGGTGGGGTCGTCATGGCGGTGTCACTCGACATCGCCAACGCGTTTAACACCCTGCCCTGGAGCTGCATTGTGGAGGCACTCCGGTATCACCGGGTGCCGCCCTACCTCCGTCGAATAGTCGAGGCGTACCTGACGGACAGAGCTGTCATCTACCCCGGTCACGATGGGGAGTGGACCCGGCGAGAGATGTCGTGCGGTGTCCCGCAGGGATCGGTTGTAGGACCGCTCCTGTGGGACATCGGCTACAACTGTGTCGTGCGGTGTCCCGCAGGGATCGGTTGTAGGACCGCTCCTGTGGGACATCGGCTACAACTGGGTGCTTGGAGGCACTCCAGTATCACCGGGTGCCGCCCTACCTCCGTCGAATAGTCGAGGCGTACCTGACGGACAGAGCTGTCATCTACCCCGGTCACGATGGGGAGTGGAACCGGCGAGAGATGTCGTGCGGTGTCCCGCAGGGATCGGTTGTAGGACCGCTCCTGTGGGACATCGGCTACAACTGGGTGCTGCGGGCCGACCTCCCTGATGGCGTCAGCGTGGTTTGTTACGCTGACGACACACTGGTCCTGGCGCAGGGGAGGTCGCATCAGGCGGCGGCCGACGCGATAACACGCGGGGTTGCGATAGTCGTGGAGAGGATCGGCAGTTGGGTCTCGAGATGGCATTTCACAAGTCCGAGGCCATGTCGTTTGATGGGCCCCGGAACGCGCCACCATCGGGATCCCAACTAACGGTAGGAGAGGTTCACATCGGCGTCGAGGAGACGATGAAATACCTGGGTCTCGTCCTCGACAGCCGGTGGAACTTCGTCGAGCACTTCCGACGTTTGGCCCCTAAACTGGAACGGGCCGGGGCCGCCTTCAAGCGGCTCTTGCCCAACCAAACGATCAACGGGCCAAACGCCTCCTGCCGGGGGCTTTACGCGGGGGTCGTGCGGTCCAGGCCTTATATGGGGCCCCGGTGTGGGCGCGTTCACTGCGGCGGCGAACCGCCCACTACCTGAACGCGCCCCATAAGGTTGTGGCCGTTAGGCTAATCCGGGGCTACCGCACGATCTCGGGTGAGGCGGCAAGCCTCCTTGCCGGACTGCCGCCATGGGATCTGGAGGCGATAGTCCTCGCGCGCCTGTATGAGTGGCGCACGGAGGCACTACGCCGGGGGAAACTCCGCTTCCGCGGCAAATCGCTGCGGAGTGGACGGATCCCCGGCGCGATCTCATGGCGGCATGGAAACAGCGACTGTCGCAACCCAGCGCAGGGCACGCCGCGATAGCGGCGATAAGACCCCACTTTGAAGAGTGGCTAGAGAGGTGCCACGGCGCCCTCACCTACCGCCTGACGCAGGTCCTCACCGGACACGGAAGTTTCGGGAGGTTCCTGCACATCACCAGCGGGAGGAAACGCCCGGGTGTCCACCATTGCCAGGATCGCCCAAAGGACACGGTGGAGCATACGGTGGAGATCTGCCCCGCTTGGGCGGAGCACCGCCGTGTCCTCGTAGAGGCGATCGGCAGCTGCGGCGACCTCTCGCGTACGGCCCTAGTGCAAGCCATGATCCGGGGCGAGAGGGAGTGGGAGGCAGTCACCTCCTTCTGCGAAGCAGTCATGCTAGCGAAGGAGGTGGCGGGACGGTTCAGGGAGAGAACCTCCCGTCTCAGCCGCCGCGGGGGACGCCCCCGGCCTCGGGAGCCGCGTGACGACTCTCGGCCACCGTAGGCGCGGGCCTGCGGGCGGAGAGTAATGGGTAGCTCACCGTCCGATCAGGACCAGGCCCGTCCGGACGGCGCGTACGTGTTCCACGCGCGCCTCAAAGAGATGTCAGCATCGAGGAGGGGCCCCTTAGGGCCGAAGTCTGCCGGGCAAGCGGGATTGTCCGAAAGGGTTACCGCTGCCCCGGAACATAAAGGGCTAAGGAAGGAACACGGGTGGGTTTTAGTCAATAAGAGTCTGACACTCCCTTCCACTCCACCCAGAGCGGGAGGAGTCATTTGATGATTTCCCATCCGAAAAAAAAAAAAAAAGAAAAAGAGCCTTTAATGACTGACTTTAATGATTATAATTCTGTAAATATATATTTGTTACGGCCGCGAATCATATTTTAATCAACGTACAACTTATTACTGACCAGCAAATTGAAAGAACGTAAATGAATTTCGCGGGCTACCTTAGTGCTTTCGCCTATGGTAAATAAATATTCGTTCATTTTGGGACCAAGGACAATACAGACTATTTAAAAAAAAAAAGTGAAATCATGCCAAAAGAAATCCGCGGGTTATCCCGCGGATTTCCTTTGGCATGAAGTCTCTTTGATGAGATTAAAATAGCGCGCATCTCCGACTAGTGAATAGTTATCTGTGGCGTTACTGGCGTTATCGCACTAGTGGAATGATATAAAAGTAAAAGGCCCGCGTTTTTAATACACTGCATTATGGATCTAAAATCGGTTCAATAAGAGCCACTTTACGAGCAAATGTGTTGAAAAATACACTAAACAGACTGTCTCTACCTTAGTTAAATTATGATTGTTTATGCCAGCGTTTGCTGCGGCCCTCCTTCTAATAGATCAATGGCTGCGGCGCTTATTTTTTTTTTTGTGCGTTCCACTGAAGCTTAGCATCCAAACTTAGTACCAAGAGCACTGTTCTATCTTCAGGATTCTATTCTTCGCTTCCAGCCTGTCCCTTGCTGTCCTCTCCCAACGACGCCCTTAGCCGAGGTCCGAACCCCACAGGGGGTGCCCTTAGCGTGTAGTCGCTTAGTTTTTAAGTTTTTTTAAGCCCTGGCTGGAGGCCTTAATTTATTGAGGCATCCACAGGCAAGTCCGGTTGAGCAGACGTCAACCTCACAGGTTGAACTAGGAGTAGCATTCCCAAAAAAAATAAGATTATAACTTAGTACATTACTCTATGAAGCCTTCGCAATTAGTGCATTATTTTAGAACAAAGATTACCATAATAGTACATTATGATACATGTGTGCTATGTTGATCATTATACTCGAGGCGGTATTATTCGCGCGAGCCGCAGGCGAGTGCGATAAGGAAGCCGAGCTTATAATGATCAATGCACACGCGTTTCATACGACATTTTTCAAAACACTTTGCGAGGAAAAAAACAGACTTGTATTGTTAAATATTAACTTATATGGAAAATGGCGCGCTGGTTTTGTCTTTCCGCATAGTCAGCACTAGCAATGCGCGCGCAAGTGTAAATAAAAGCATTGACCACAGAGCATGTAGGCGCTGACAACAGACTGCTATATAAAAAAAAAACAATAATTTCGTTTAGTAAGTATGGAATTAGAAAGTACTATTGGCATAGAGAAATATACATTAGTTCAGTGAGAATCCGCAATAATAGAACGCCAAGTCAGGGTCTTTTCTTTTCTGTTTGGTTTCGGAAGGGACCACGGACAATTTATTTAAGGTGGATAATTAAAATTTTCTTACGTTTTTTTGTAATTTGCAGGTCAGTATCAGGTTGTATCTTGATTAAATATGACTCGCGACTATAATATATATGTATTTACAGAATTATAGTCATTAGAATAGAATCTTTCAAGTTAGATTTTTCCCTAAGAACTTTTCCATAAGAAAGATGTATTAATGATTCGAATGTTATATCATTCTGTAAAGACGTACCTGTTAAAGTCGCAAATCATATTTTGATCAAGATACAACCTGACACTGACCGGCACCCTAATTGGGTAACACACTATCAATCGGAATTTGAATAATTTTGAAGCAAATCGCTAATCCATTGCTGCATAAGTTCGAAAATTTTGTCTGATCAACACGCAAATAACGCAATGAATGTTGTTGAACTGTCAAAATGAAACCGATTCCGATTGATAATGTGTTACGCAATTGCCCCGCTGACCTATAAATTGCAAAATACCTAAGAATTTAGTAGTTTTTGGTCTACCAGAATCTCAAGGCAAAAAAATAAATAAAAAACTTTGTGGTTTTCATACATTTGACAACATTGGCATCTACCTATTGGACATACAAAATGTATGAAAACCACAAAGTGTTTTTGTTTTTTTTTTTGCCATGACATTCTGGTAGACCTATACCCAAGGAACTTATACCTATAAGTTCCTTGCCTATACCACTGCGCATTCCACTTTACTGGTAAATAAATAATTATTAATTTTGGGACCAAGGACAATACAGACTATTTAAAAAAAAAAGTGAATTTATGAGATTAAAAGCGCGCATCTCCGACTAATAAATAGTTATTTGTGGAAATAAAGCACTTGTGGATTAAAGTAAAGAAAAAGCACGCGTTTTTAATACACTGCATTATGGACCTAAAAGCGGTTCAATAAGAGCCACTTTACGAGCAAGTGTGTTGAAAAAAAGGTTATAGTAAGCCAACCTTAAACGATAGATATGTACACGATGTTGCGACCTTTGTTTTAGAACTTACTTTACTCTTTGTTTAGAACTTTCAACAGTCATACATGATTTTTGCGTAACTTTAACTGTTTACGCAGCGTATGCAACGGAATATTTTCTCAAAAGGAATATTTTTCCCGTTTTTGCAACATTTTTCATTGTGTGTTTCGGTGATTAATATAGATAAGACATAAAGTAGGTGATACGAAGTCAAGAATATAGCAACATGTACAGAATTACTCATAGATCTGCACAAAGTCACAAAACCTAGAACCTGAAAGGGTTAAAGTTTGATATCTATACAGGGTAACATGATCTTAGGGGCAATGATTTCTCACCTCCACTAATTGTCACCTATGGAGCCGGAGTCGACGTGAAGTGGAGTGTAGGGAAATTACTTAGAATATAGGTGTTACAGGCGTTACTTGGCCTATGAAGTTCTTATCCAACTCTTTTAATTAACGCATACTGATAAGATTAAGGCCTAGCATAATATAAATATTTACATGATTAATTAGAATTACGCATGCCTTAATTCCCGGGCCCCTGTCGGGGCCTGCACCGAGCGGAGGTACGTGTGTTTGGCCCTCTTCCGAATACAGCACTCGTCTTATTTTCTTTTCTTTTTTTCTTTGCCTATGCCTACCTTTCTTTTTTATTAATAGGCTTATTACATTGATTATGTGTGTGGATTATTCTTGCCAGTGCGGTCGAGGGCTCTGAGAACCAATGGTATTTAGCCATTTAGCCGAATGAGCTAGGTTAAATGGTCTTAGAACGAGCACACAAGAGGAGGCGTGGGCTACGACAATGGTTCTACTGATTTTATCTCGTCTCGTTCACATTGAATGGTAATTGTAACCCAGTAGCTCTACCATGAGTTTGCACTGCCAAAACTCGCTAGCGTCTACGTAAATAATATGTATGAAATATTGTACAGCGCCTTTAGTGGTCACTCAAAGAATTAAAATTCGTACCATGAGCACTGTAGATTTCGATAGGTAAGAAACCTAACGCAATCTATTCGATAGCCACTAACGTTTTTCAGCTGTCGCTCGCTATACAATACGGTACATACCATGAGTCACTAATTTGACAGACGCTATCGAAAAATACGCTTACGATAGTAGTTACGTAACTCACTAGCATTTTGAAATTATATACGTTTTTTTTGTATTTTGAGTCAAAATAATGTCTAGAAGAGCTTATTTAGCATGGAATGCTAAATAATGTTGGCGGCCGCTGAATTTGAAGACCAACGACGTAAACAACGTGAATTTCAAGCCAACATTACAGGAAAATGAAATTCTAGCTTACTAATGGGCGGGGCATTTCGCAGCTACCTAGGCTTTCTGTGATGAATATTAACTTTAAATAAAAGACATTTTAGTTATACAACCTTTTCATTTATTTTATTATTATATGGGAATCATACAGCATATTTAACAAAATAAGAACACAAAAACTGGCCAAGTGCGAGTCGGACTCGCACACGAAGGGTTCCGTACCACAAGGCAAAAACGCCGAAAAAAACATGTTTGTTGTATGGGAGCCCCCCTTAAATATTTATTTTATTTTAATTTTATTATTTATTATTAAAGTTAAAATACAACTGAGTATTTTGTGAATATTTCAAGTGCCTACCTGTTGCCATTTTTGATATCGAGCAAAAAAGGGCGAAAAAATCGCGTTTGTTGTATGGGAGCCCCCCTTAAATATTTATTTTATTTTGTTTTTAGTATTTGTTGTTATAGCGGCAACAGAAATACATCATCTGTGAAAATGTCAAATGTCTAGCTATCGCGGTTCTTGAGATACAACCTGGTGACAGACAGACAGACAGACGGACAGACGGACAGAAGGACAGACGGACAGACAGCGAAGTCTTAGTAATAGGGTTCCGTTTTGTACCCTTTGGGTACGGAACCCTAAAAATTGACATAAAAACACACTTAGTACATACCTACTAATTACACATTTTTTCTTTAAACGTTCGACACTAGGATATCCCCTATATCGTGGGTGCATTAACAAACACAAATATCACATGCACAAACACCCAGACCCGGAACAATTACGTATCTTTCTTTTGAAGATTGGATTACACAACTTTTTGCTCCATACGACGAATGAACCGGCGATTCTTAGCGCAGAAGCGACAGGCAGTTTCTGAAAATTGTGTCACACTGGTCCTCATTGTATTATAGTCTTTTTGTAAACTTATTTCACTGAATTTTATTAAAAAAACTCCGTGAACACAATGTCAACAAATACAAAATTACAAATTGAAACGACATTCGATGACACAACAGTGACATATAAGAAATAAAAATTCAACAACACTAAATACCATAAGAAGTTCACTAACCGCCTTAGAGTAAGAAAGCTATAGAGCATCGAGTAGCGTGGCCACACATGAGACAAAAAACTAACTTAACTAACATAGGCTACATAAGTAGCTGCCTTGAAAAAACTGGCACGCACTGAGAGACGGAAATAGTATAGCTTTATCCTTTTCTGTTACTTATAATAACTCAATACTTTATCCCTTTCTTGTGGAAATGAAATGGAGCTACCCGCCGTCTATACTTTTCTTTGTCTAAGCTAACCGCCAACCATTCTATTTAGTCGGATTATTGCCTATCATAACATTTTAAGCATAGGCGATAGCACTACAATTTGAGCATATAAATGCCGTTCTCTCTTCTTTTCAGTGCGAAAGAAAGAAACAAAACAAGGAAGTGACGTTACATGCGACACGATCTTTGAGTTTACCATAGGGCGAGGCCACAACACTGCGTTGCGGCGTCGTATCGCAAAAACGACGTCACAGCACAATGTGTCGTAAATACAATGCGTCGTAGATTTTTACGATGCGACGCCGCAACGCAGTGTTGTGGCCTCGCCCTTAGCGCCTGCGTAAGACTCCGTAAAACTCATGGTGCAAGCATTATCGAAATCTATTCTATCCACGTTAATACGCTAGCGAGTAAGTTTTCGATAACACTCACTAGCACAGATGGCTCGCTGGCGGCCAACCTGTCATATCAACAACGTAAACGTAATATACAGGGTGTTTGGTGCATCGTTTGCCAAATGGAATTGGCCGTAAGAAGAGGTCATTTGCTATCTTTTAAGGCCCAGTAACTCATTCCTTGTTTCACCGGTTTTTTTAAAATGACTTTTTAATTTTTATTTGGAAAAATACAAGAACTCAGCATTTAAGCTTAATTTTTTTTTAAAGTTATGAGTACAGCCTTCAAATTTTATTTTAATTCTTATGTTTACTCTTGTATGGTTCTATGAAATTAAAAATTTACTTGCTAATAACATCTAGTTTCTTTTTAATACCTCCCAAAGTTTTTGAAAAAAGGAAAAATACACTTAACGCTCAACTTTAAATTGCTGTAAAAAAAAAACTAAATGCGATCGGGATCTTCGAATTCTTTTAAAAGGTTCTCTAGTTTATCCCCTTTCCAACGGTGTGCAATATACAAAAAAAAACTTTTAATAACTTCAGTAATCCGCTAAATGTGTAATCGAGACACATCAGGCTGATATTCGATATTACGGTAAGAACACTAGTTTTCACATAAATAACATTCTTTGAGTAGGTGGATAGTGTTATCTCACTCTTACGCAGTCTTTTATCTCTTTCTAGGCTTCTAACTTTCTTCGAACTTGAAATAAAAAATAAACTTTTATTTAATAAGTACCTAATTATAAATTTTGTTCCAATTGTCCTCGACTATTGCGTACACACGCGCGACATCTTCGTCTTATCTCGACTGTAGTGGTGTGTAAACGTATTTCTGCTTTGATAGTGACGAAAGCCGCCTCAATGCGTTGGACTAAATCATCCCTAGTCTCAACTTCCGTGGAGTAAACAAGTTCTTTGGGCCGTCCCCAGATGTAAAAATCTAACGGAGTCAGGTCTGGGGAACGGAGGCCAAGGAATATGGCCATCCCTCCCAATCCATGATTCTGGGAATGCAACATCCAAGTACTCCCTGGCGGTTAATCTCCAGTGAGCGGGATAATCGTCTTGATGAAAAACAAATGACAGGTCTTCACTGAAAATTAGTAGCTGAGCTAATAATTAGGGTAAGTCTGTTTGTAGAAATTCTTTTTAAAAAGTTCGGATCATCCACGTTCGAGTGTAATAAAAAACGACATAACTGGACACTTTTTATTTCAAGTTCGAGGAAAGTTAGAACCCTAGAAAGAGATAAGAGACTGCATAAGAGTGAGATAACACTATCCAGCTACTCAAAGAATGTTATTTATGTGAAAACTAGTGTTCTTACCGTAATATCGAATATCAGCCTGATGTGTCTCGATTACACATTTAGCGAATTACTGAAGTTATTAAAAGTGTTTTTTGGTATATTGCACACCGTTGGAAAGAGGACAAACTAGCGAACTTTTTAAAAGAATTCGAAGATCGCGACCGCTGTAAGTTTTTTTTTTACAGCAATTTAAAGTTGAGTATTAAGTGTATTTTTCCTTTTTTCAAAAACTTTGTGAGTTATTAAAAAGGAACTAGATGTTATTAGCAAGTAATTTTGAATTTCATAGAACTATACAAGGGTAAACATAAGAATTAAATTAAAATTTGAAGGCTATACTCATAAATTTAAAAAAAGATTAAGCTTAAATGCAGAGTTCTTGTATTTTCCTAAATAAAAATTAAAAAGTCATAATAAAAAAACCGGTGTAACAAGGAATGAGTTACTGGGCCTTAAGAGATAGCAAATGACCTCTCCTTTCGGCCAATTCCATTTGGCAAACGATGCACCAAACACCCTGTATAATGACCACGTAAGAAATTCTATGCGGAAGACGAGGCAGTATGGTTGAAAGACTATAGCCTGCCCATTGGGCGAATAAAAAAAAATAAAAAAAAGTAAACGTATTAACGTAATGTCAATTCATCAATTGTCAAATCGTGTCATGTCTGTCACTTTGTATTTACCATGTCATGAGTTTCTTGGGTGGATTTACGAAATTTTATAATATCTGTGCTAATTACCTCGAACATAAAATTAATTATTCCTGTTCTATAAGACAAAAATGGTATGGAGGACAACTCTTCATCTTGTAAAAAGCCAACATGGCAAAACTGTGTTCACTGTCCGAGACTACTTTTCACTTCTGCCACGGAATTTGAAAGGTATACATCTATTATTTGTATTTATCGGTTAATTGAAAGCAATATGCACTATAAGAGCGATGCTTCAATAATATGTTCTGTTGCAGGCATGTTCAAGAGAAGCACAGTATTAAAGAGGGATCCATCATACTCTGTCAGTATGGACAAAATGGAATGTGTTCGTCTTTGCAGTTTGGTGATTTGCGGAAAGCAGGCTTTAAGTATCACGTAAGAGAGTATCACTTATATACGAAAGACTCAAACGATGACTGGACCTTCTATTCATCCTCTCAAAACCTTCCAGCAGTATTAAATGATCCTAACAGAGGTAAACAGAGCAATTTTTTCACGAAGACGTGGGGAGACAGTTTCATTGATAAAGTTGATATATACCCTAGTCCATATTTACCTGAAATCACATTAGCACATTTTGAATCATATTGCAAAAGAGTTGCTAAAAAATATCGACGTCATTGTAGACTAAAAGAAAGTATTCCAGTCAAAAATAAAACACCTGTAGTAGAAAACGTATGCGAGGTACCAAGCATTTTCTATGAGCAATCACTACCATTAAATGATCCAGATGTATTTAGCCAAGTTTTTCCTAGTCTGTGTAATTCTGAAGATCCCAGTATTGCTATAAGAGCTCTCCAAGAAACACTAAGTACATACCTTGATGTTATTGAGATGAAAATATCTAAGCAAGTAGCTCAAAAATCAGATGCATTTTTTCATGCAATGCTGTCTCATGACACTATAATGGAACAGATGGCTAGAGCAGTAAAAACAGTTAGAAAAACCAGACAAAATATAACCCATGTAAAGGGAAACTTAACTGAATGTCCACTAAAATTAGCAAGTTTAACAAAAATTAATCACAATCTGAAAAATGTTCATGATCTTTTAAAGTTAATGGGTACAGTACAACAGACACAACCAATGATACAGCTCCTTTTGAGTACTTCAGACTATGTCGCTGCCTTGGACTTGATCAGCTCTACCCAAAAAGTGCTATCTACACGCCTGTCTGGTATACAAGCATTTCGTCATTTATCTCCACAACTAACTGAAATGAAGAGATTAATACACAAAATGCTGAGCAACGAATTTCTAAGATTCATTGTCACAGACCTAAACAGACCTCCAAAAGATGACACAGAAATACCTGAAAGGGAGAAAATTGTATCTATAGTGTCTGGAATTCTCCGCCTGAAGGAATTTGATTTTATTGATACATTCAAAATAGAAGCAATGACATCTATTCAAACTACAATCAAACAATCTGTAATAGAAATAATTTCAGAAAGGGATGGAAACACGGAAATTGTTTTGAGAGGATCTACTGCTGACAATACGTGGCTTTTGTGTAATGAAGGTATAACATTTCTACAGAAAGTTACTCCAAACTTAATTAATTTATTTAAAAGAATCTTATCCTTAAATAATTTGATATTGGAAATTACTCAAATGGATGACGTAACTGGAAATGATAGTGAAGATGTGTGGTCACCTGAAGAACTACTTTTTGTAGAAGAGAAGTTAAAGAAAATGGTTGCATCTCTTTCTGACTACTGTAATGAACGATGTGCTAATCTTATAGTAACTAAAACTGACAAGGATTATGTTTTTTCTGATATGTCCCAATTATCGATCCTGTCCAAACTCATTGAAAATTTCTGTGATGAATGTGAAAACATAACTGGTCATTGCAGTAATGCAATGAAGCTAGCTCTTCGAAGCTATGCAATGAAGTATATACAATGTTTACATGCTGAAAGGAGGACTCAAATGACATCTGCTCTAAATGCAGAGCGATGGAAAGCTGCAGATGTCCCTTGTGAATTACAAAGTGCGATAAATAAGATACATGAATCAGGTGAAATACCAAACGCTCTAAAATACGACAGTGGGAAGCCTGATGGAAAATATTTATTAATAAATAAGGAGGCTTACGCTGTTGTTGCCACAGTGCAGCTTTTAATCAAGATCCTGCTGGAATATTGTGATGCCACAAAACAGTCTCCTGTCATCGTCCAGTACTTGGTACACTGCATGTTGGAATTAATTCGATTGTTCAATTCTCGGTGCTGCCAATTGGTATTAGGTGCTGGAGCAATACAGAGTGCTGGCTTAAAAACAATCTCTACATCAAACCTTGCTTTAGTATCTAGATCCCTGCAGGTGGTCATGTGGTTTCTACCTAAGATAAGAGGATTGCTAGAAAAACAACATTCGAAAGAATTGTCACTGAATGGGTTTAGTAATATAGAAAGTGATATATTAAGCCATAAGCAGGAAATAGAGAATAAGATTTGTCTCATAGTAAGTAATATGCTTGCATCTCAGCTGACAGGGTGGGATGCTAAACCCCCTGTTCCATCTCAAACATTCCGAAATATTTCTAAACACTTAGTTAAATTACATGAAGCACTTATTGATATATTTCCTAATGAACAAATAAGGACCATTTATAAAAGAGTACATGATAACTTCAAAGATAAACTTAGAGAACAATTAGTAAAGATGAACATAGTAGCAAATGGTAGTCCTCAGCACGGTGTAGTCACCTCAGAATTGACTTTTTACTTGCAAACCCTCAAAACACTGCGAGTGATAAATGAAAATGATGCAGAGGACAATATATTGTATGATATTTGGTTGAATTAAGTTACACATAATTATAATGAGGTATAGAGAGAATATTCTATAGCCATTTTTGTAAAAATGACTTATCCTTTTTAAACACTATCTATTTATTGTTCTAATTAAGGTGTAATATACTTAATACTATGATAATTGACATTTTAACTTTGGTACAAAACCAACTTGTAAAAGGCCAAAGAAAAATTTCATTGTTATACCTAATACTAATTAATGAAACTGATGTGTATGTATTATGTAAATAAACTGTTTAATAAGTTTAAATGATATAATTACATACTTACACATATTCCTCCTCTAGAGGTAATGAGAAAACAGAATGTCCCAAGTATTCAATGCTAGAATAACCAAATTATTCAAAATCGAAATCAAAAGTCATTTATTCCAACTAGGCTGAGAATCAGCACTTTTCGAATGTCAAAATTACAAAAGACAGTCCCCCAAAACGCCCGCCCTTCACCACTTCCTAGTGCTTTCGCTGGGGAGAAGTGGCGCACTCCCCAACAGTTCAAACATTCAGATACCCCATTACCTCTACCCACAGTCTACATGTTACCCATCTAGGGTTATCTTCCGGGTTAATTCATGTCCGGGGGATTTGTTTTCGAAAATTATAAAGTTAAATGACCACATAAAATCACGCCCCAGTTTTCCCCAAAAACTAAAATAAAATGATAGGTATCTGGAAAAATTAATATTAAAGTTTAATTTTCGTACATTTTTGCGAATGTCCAGCTTTTTGTCAGGACTTTTCACACTTCGAAAGGGTAACCCCATGCATAGCCCACATTATCGCTTCACTTGTCTTTCACCCATAACCTGACATAGGCAGGGATGTCCCTCCCCACCAATTTTCACCAGGCTTTGTTACCGTTATTAGGTATAGGAATACTACCTACGCAATCTTTTAAAGGGTCCCCGAAATGATCAATTGCTCTTGTGGCAATAGGTGTCAATCACTTCAATTGCAGATGATCAATTTGCCTTTAAAATCTTTGCCGGATACAGGCTATTACAAGTTCTGCTTACCTACCTTTTATCTGCTAATAATTTTCCAAAAAATCTATTCAACTTACGCAACAATAACAAAACGACTCATGTGCACAGAACACTATTAGGTACCAACTCCTAGCGGAGCTCATGTGGATTGTAGCGTCATCGCCAAAGTCAAGAAGGATCCATAAAGATTAACGATGCCTAGGTAGGTAGGTACAGATTTATTAGATGTTTGACGATCGTTATAGTCGCTCGATATGCTGAGTTTTGACGATCAATAAGATCTGTCCGCTTCTTACAGATTTGCCCCATTTCATCAATCGTTATCAAGTTTAAAATAAATTAGAGGTAGACGTAGACACTACTTGTTGATTTATCAATCCACAAAAGCGATTCATAGTGGCGATCGACAAAAAATGAGATGTCGATCGTCTGTTGCTATTTACGCGATTTTGATTTATCATACTGGGGCGATCGTCAAAAATCGAGCAAATCTAGAGGCACCATAAGTAATTCAAAATATGGTAGATATCCAAAAATTTGTGAATTCCAATTTGTTTCTCCAAACCATTATTTTAAAAGAAACTAGTCATAGGTACAGAACCACGGATATTTCCAAAAGGTAACTGGGCGTACAGTCAGCAACAAAGTCGGTAAAAATAATGAGTTTTTAAAAAGGGTCGATCCATCGAAATCGATCTTCTAAAAACTTTATTTTTTAATAATCGCCTTTTTTACTCAATTATTATTGGTTATAATATTAAAAGTAAAATCGGAACAAATGTAAAAGTTAAATGATAAAATCACTTATCCAACAGGAAACGCTGAAAAACACGCCAGCATCAAGCTACCCGAAACTATCAAATTTTCTCAATCAACTTTGAACCTTATAGCGATAAAGTAAAAATAAAATCTATTGCAGAAATTTGACAGATTGTAGTAGCTTGATGTGCTGGCGTCTGTATCAGAAGTTTCAATTTAACCTTTTGACCGCCACAGTCATGTATAAATGACAAACCAAAATGTGCCCAGCAGCACGCCACGGTTCGATTACATCACAGAATGTGACGCAGAGGGCACGATTTGATTTTTTGACGTGTGGCGGTCAAAAGGATACGTAGTAGGTAGGTACGTAAAAATTATGTTAATCTACTTTCGTTGCTGATCGTACAAGGAACCAGTTTCATACTGAATACGTCCGTGTATGTACCATCAACAATATGTACCTACACACGACGACATATCAAGCTATACATTTCCCGTCTATAATCTTTGTTCCCTAAAACATATTACACATTGGGTAGGTACTCATTGTAGCCACAAATTGATACAAAAAATGAAAATTTGAGACAATTAAATGGATCCTTTTCCGTTTATACATTTTTTTTGAGAGGCTGACTATAGGTACCCATGTATAAATGTGCGGCGTGAACGTGTGATAAGTACTTAATGTTTCCGTGGTTTTAATAAATTCTCTGTGCAACGAAAGCTTTTAGTGATTACCTACTGCATAATTATTTTACACTAGCATGCGCTCCGCGGTTTCACCCGCATAAGTGTTGATCCCGCGGGAATATCGGGATAAAAGTAGTCTACGTGTTAATCCAAGGCGTCAGCTACCTCCATACCTAATTTTATCAAAATTGGTCCAGCCGTTTGTGCGTGAAGAAATAACAAACATACAGTAAACACACTCAAACATTCGCCTTTATAATATTACTAGTAGCGCCACGCGGTTTCACCCGCGGTAATATCGGGATAAAAGTAGCCTATGTGTTAATCCAGGAAATGTGGAAATATCTATCCATCTATGTGCCAATTTTCATCCAAATCTATTCATCGGTTTACGCGTGATTGAGTAACAATCATCCAAACATCTTCACAAACTTTCACGTTTATAACATTAGTGGATAAAGTGTGATTATTAGGGAAATGTCAATCGAGTGCCCATCGTAAGATCTACACTTGCGTGCAAAAAAATCGACCTGAACTGCACTCTTCGATTTGAAACAAGGTAGGTAACAAGTTTTGTTAACAAAACCCTTTAATTATATTGTAGGTATATAAAAACCTTCCTGATAGTATGTAGATTACGTAAGGGAATAGATTATCAAAATGGATACATTAGTTTTGAGAAAATTGTGACATACGGGGGTCGAATAAGCAACCGCCTTTTTCGTCTTCTGTCTCCATTATTACACCAACTCAGGTCTCTATATATTGTGGTAGCGTCATCGGAACTACCTACATAATGTGTACCATGTTTCCACAGAATTGGTTAAGAAATAAAAATTCAGTAGGTGTAAAATCAATAAACCACTATTTTTCTACCCATAAGGGTGAATTTTATTCATTTATTTTAAATGGGACCAACTTCGTGGTATACACAATAAAAAAAAAGACTTCAAAATCGGACTAGGTACTCTTTAAAAAGATGTACCTACGTGGTCATACATAAAAAATATACATTGTATACGGGTTGACTTGAGAACCTCCTCCTATGTCGGTTAAAAATGAAGCTTTTGCCAACTACATGGCAAAACAAAGTCACGCAGTTTTTCCGGACATCTGAAGAATCTTGTCAAGAATTTTGCTTTTATAAGTATGCGTAAATAAACTTGATCTTACTTATCTTCACACACAATACATATAAAATAATTAAAATATTAAATAACATTTTTAGATATACATATTATCTCACGGGCACGGGTGGACCGATTTTATTGCTCACAAGTGCATTAACCGATTGTATTGTTTATGTGATTACGTTCTGCATTACCACCCAGTCTCTTAACGCACGAAGGCAATATCTGAACAGGCAGGAGATACGAAGTCTTTAAATGTTGTACCTACCTAAATTGTTTTTGTGATGGATACTACATAATTACAGCAATTTATGAAAATTAAAAACTTCTATAATAAATGCCTTTTTATTGTATATTATATAACAACATAGAAAAATATTAACAGCCATTATGATTTCAATGGAATTATATTTACGATAATTTATGGACCTCAATTGAAACAAGAGTAACATTTGAATTACAGTGTTATTTGTGCCAATTTAGTTTTTTATCACATTTTAATCTTTGGCTAACATTCTAAAAATATTAAAACAACTGATATGGTCACATAAATAATTTTATAAAATACTTAGTAAATTATAACTTACTTAACTATTTGCTCGATAATTTTAACTATCATAGAAATATGACGCTAATGGATATCTTATTAAAAAAGCTACACAAGTGCAAATAACTTGAAAAGCCATAAGCTTTGTGGTCAGTTGTACTTCAGATATCGGCCCTAACTTAATTAAAAATAAATTAATTAATGTCATATTATTTATAGTTATACTTTCCTTATCTTCAGCTTTATCAACTAGATGTAAGATGGTTAACACTCGAAGTATCAATTTAGTTAGGGCAGTCATTTCTTTTTTTGCTATTATTGTTCTGCTTGCATAAAGTAAATTTGTCTCTTCACTGTACTTTGGTAAGCGATGTCTTGGGCATGGAATAATGTGGAATAGTTGAGGCACTGAATACAGAAAATTAATGATTTGTGGCAAGAAAAATAGTAAAACTGTTTTACTGAAATGACTCAGTATAGCTACAACTGCAAATGTCATTCCAGAAACGTAACAAAATGTGTCCCCAACAAACACCTTTGAAGGATACCTGAAAAATAGAAAAAGAAACATTTATGTCTTAGCATTAACATGATTATCTAATTATGAAAGTGTATATTTAAAGGTGGCACTAAGATCACACAGAGGTCTTTACTTATTTGTTTGCGGAATGTCTGATTTGGAAAATTTATATTTTAAATTAAATTCTGCCTGTTTATTAACAAATGAAACACTTCTCCTGAAGTGACTTATCAACCTTTTGACCGCCACACGTCAAAAAATCTAAAACATGCCCTCGGCGTCAAAGTCTGTCATGTAGTCGAACCGTGGCATGCTGGGCACATTTTGGTTTGTCATCTATACATGACTGTGGCAGGCAAAAGGTTAATAAAGCAAGGCTAAGCCTCAATCAATGATGAAAGGAAATAATGTACATACTTAAATATATTTCAAATATACAATATCTTACCAATTATGCTTCAACAATGCCAGTGTAGTTGCAAGATAAGGTATCATAATATGTAATGAGAAAGTGTGGGCTTTATATTGATCCCCTCTCAATTCAATGATGTCAAAAATAACAATGGAAAAGGCTATGATGACAGACTGCCCAACTTCAAGTCCATTGATTCCAGCCAATATGTTTATAGCATTTGTGCAGAATACAGCTAACATTCCCATGTAGATGTAGTACAGTACACCTGGAAAAGAACAGAAATGTAAATAAAACATAGACCATAATTTATTACCAAAATATCTTTTTAAGCAGTACGTACCAATGTTGATGGAAACTCCCAACCATTGCCTCAAAGGGATAGGAACTACAAAAGTAGTGGAGTTGAAGTTCACATAGTAAACCACAAGCAGGGGTAGTGATGCCACTGTGGGCAGTAACAGTTTATATCTCCATCTCAAGTCCAAAACATCATCAGCGAAGCCAAGAAGGAGCATACAGCAGATGGATAACAATCCCGCTAATAGTTCTGCAAACTAAATAAGAACCATATTACATACATTTTTATTAACCAGAGACACTATGCAATTTAGACAAGCTTGAATTGAAAATTAAAATAATCTCTTACCTCGTTGTGAGGGAAGTGCTGTGTGTCCATCAAGCCATTACCAAAAACAATTGGTATAAATATAAAGCTCGTAATTAAGAAGACACATCCAGATACAACACCTATCGCTTCTGGGCTAAAAATAATGATAAGAGTCAGAAATGGAGCTACTAAACTTTCCCTCAATGACTTCATAGAACTCCCACAGGATACAATATCAAACTTAGTCGAAACTAAATAATGTTTCATTAACTTACATTTTTTTCTTACTAGTTTTACATAGATCTATTCCAAATAGACCGGCTTTAACGAACAAGTCTGTAAGGTTGGGTATTAATTCATCTGTTACGAAGAAGGCTACCGCCGACAGAATTAATAATATAAATATTTCCCACATCTTGCAGGTTATTTAATTAACAAAAAAGATCATTAGCAAATAGATATACACAACATTAAAATAGTACGAGTTTTTATTCAATAACATTGAATGAGACGACTTGTGACAGCCGAGTGCCTTCACCAGTGACAGAAGTCAGAAGTGACAGTATCAGGTACACAACTACATAAGTGAGTTGGCCAGCCCAGGGGGGGCACACTTAACACTGTCATCATTTCCACAGACGACAGCGACATCTGGAGTTTGACGGGTTAAAAAAACTTGGCAGCCATCTTGTCTTGTTTATCAAACAAACGTCATTGTCGCCGGCCATCCAGTGTTACCAACTTATTGAATTTTCCACTAACACTGATTGTTTCGACCCCCCTTTTAGTAGCGAAATATTGCTTTTAGTAGCTGGTGGGTTTTCTAGTGGTTTAGTAGAATTCAGTTTCAATTACTGAAAATGCTATCACTCAACCACTAAGCCACTAAAACATTACGAAATATATTATTTTTACTTCATTTAATTTTCAGAAATATTTACTTTTACTGTGTAGGTAAATTCTAATAAAAGTTCTATAACAAATCAGTACCCAAGAATCATATAAATGTGAAACCGATGATGGTGCAGACAAAAATTCATCGGAAGACGAATTTTAGAATATCATTTTTTTATCCTAGGTGTTCTTCTTATTGAATAATGTTTATGTTCCTCACCTTGACTTGTTGATTTACTAATAATATTTTATGGTGATTTATTGATTTTAAATATTTCATTACGTGATAATAAAGAATTTTTTTTACTAATATACTTAACTACTTTAATTACTGTTTCCTTTCACAAAAACCAAAAATTTATTTAGTGGAAATTTTAGCGAATTTTGTAGTAGGGCCGATTTTTATTAGTGGTTTTCTGGTGGTTTTCGAAGTTGAATCTGGTGGAGAGCTAGTTTATCAGTTGGCAACACTGCAGGCATCCGCCATTGTCAATTCCGGCTTTCCCGACTTTGATGCGCTTCCCGTAATTCCGAGTTTATCTCAGTTATTTCTGTTTTAATTGTCACTTGTTACTGTTATTTGTTTTGTTAAATTTTGTTGCTACTCATAGTAAGTAAGTATGCACATTACTATGAGTAGCGAGTCAATATACGAGAGAATATACGAGATATTATGCATTGTATATCTATAGATAGGTGTATATTTGTATCTATAGGTAGGTGTATAGTTTTAGTTCACCTTCCAAACTCGAGGTGGCAGCACTTTCCATAGAAGCAAATTTTACCACAGAGTTGCTACTCTTTGCCTCTATAGTTACTTTACTCTTTGGGCCAGCCTGTGAGCCTAGCCGCACAGACTACTTAGAGTGCCTCTATAGCTACTTTACTCTTTGACTTAGAGATACTACGTATCCTAGCCGTGGCCACAGATTACTAATATGTAGCAAGCCGTGGCCATCGCCTGGCCATGGCATTGAGAGATTTTCTATGTCAATGGGCCATGGCCACTAATTTTTTTAATAATTTTTATTCCAGACCATAGATACAAGTCTTTCAGTCGAATACTGTAAAGATTGTACCCACGAAATACAAACTTCTTGTATTATTTGTCTATAGGACTGATTACCATAGTAAATGTTTAACTGACATAAGAAATATAAAAAAAATTACGATTGTATTCAAGTGAATTTGCTTTAATAAATACCTATTATTAGTATTATCTTCACAAGTACATAGATGTATTACAATAGTTATGGTCACAGTGAGGCGATCCGCGATGGTTGCGGCCAGCACCACAGAACATATTTAACGCGACGGGGCCTGGCCAACACGCTGCACGCGGGCGCAACTCTTGATTACCTCTGACCTTGGCTGTACAGTCCGCTAGACCCACTAGGGCTGTCAGTAGAGCTATCATAATAATACATCGCTAGATCCCAGAAGCTTAGCCCAGAAATGATAAATTTTCCCAGTTTGTAACAGAAACCTACCTATAACATGTTTGGTAACATGTTTGGTATAACATGTTTGGTAACAAATGTTATAGGTTCCAACCACCAACCTCTTACGGAAAAGTGGTGGTAGAAATCTAACTTAGAAAGATGTATGAATGATTCTAATGATTTTAATTCTCTAAATATGTATCTGTTATTGTCGCGAATCATATTTTGATCAAGATACAACCTGACACTGACCTGCAAATTGCAAATAACGTAAGATAATTTGAATTTCGCGGTCTCAACTACCCATTCACCATAACCTATCTATACTATGTTATCCAAATTGTATCAGATTTTATATACAAATGCAGCCTGACTGAGGCCAGCTAATACCCCACAGCCTTCACAGGCCAGTGGTGGTTACTATAGGGTAAATTAAAGTCTAGCGACTTTGGTCGCCGGCGGTGCGGCGGCGGCGGCTGGCGGCTGGCGATTTCAAAATCTCACGTCCACAGGTTAAAACAACGCTAGTGACTAATCCGCTAACAAAATCTGCGTGTGGATGTGGACGTGAGATTAGCAGCGGTTTAAGTTGCTGCGTGTGTATCTAGCATAAGCACGGTGTGTGCAAGTTGGCAAAACGTGAACAAAACGAAACGGTTCGAGTCGAGGAGTTGGACTTAGGCCGATCCACACGACTTCACTGAATAGGCGTACACAGTACGTACGGTGCGGCATACGGCACCGCACCGCACCGTAACTACGACGCCGCAATGGGCGCAGAACTCCGCTAGGAGTAGAATGCGAGTGTATAGCGAGAATGTATAGTGTTCTGTGGAGCAGAATGCGAGTACAATCTGGCCGGGCGTACAAACCTCCCCCGCCTCGTCTCACCTAGTTGGAGTCCGGTGTACAGAGCTTATTACACCATCATAGATATCGGACCCGATTTTTAGGATACGATTTCAGACAAGAAATTCAGTCGCTGGGTCGCTCCTGATTACACGTTCACTGATTTAGGACACTGAATCAGTCGGTAAGTCTTAAGGACGAGCGACGAGTGATGGACGTGTCGAGTTAAAAAGAAGTGTGGCAAAATGGCCCCAATATTAACGAAAAGCCAAAAAAATTGTATTATCGTACCCCTAGCGGTTGGCTTCACAGAAATTAAAAAGAGAAAAAGAACGAGATAGGTGAAAAATTATTGCGTCAAAAGCTAGCAAGCATGAACACTATGTAAGAGGGTTTTAGAACCTGACGACTTCAGAAATTATGTTCGAATGGATTCAAAAGAATTTGATATAATTATTAACGTGCGTGTGGTGTGAGGGCCACTTTGTTAAAACTCTTTGAAAATGTGCTTAGGATTTAGTGAACATTCCCAAAGAATTGTGAAAGTTGGTATCAGATTTTGTGAAAGTCTAATAACCGAGACCCGAGTTGGGCCCTCAGTTCTCACATAGAGAATTGAGGGCCCACCTAAAACTGATAAACTATGGACACTACAGAAAAAGTCTTAATGCCAAAATCTAAGCTAATGCCAAACAAAATTTGTGAAAACAAGATATTATCGCAAAACACTGTCCTACTTTGTATATCTTCGTACAAAATGGGCCCTCAATTCTCATACACGTAAAAGTTTATTACGCAATTATAATGAAATCATTAACTTACAGCTACTGTTTGAAATCCTATACGCTACTAAATAAATTGTGAAAATTTATGAAAGCAAGAACAGGTCACCACCTTTTGTTGTTTAAAAGTTATGACCTTGATAAAATTCGGGCCCTCAGTCCTCCATTTTATTTTGTTTTCGATTTATTACGCTTATCGTATGAAAGATAAGACAATTACAAAATTGTCTCTTATTGTGAAAAAAATTGTGCAACAAATGCGATACCAGAAAGAAATTAAAAGACCCTTTATTGTATAAGTAAATCGAGTTTTATTTTTATTCTCTGTATTAGGAAATACAGTGACCACAATTTCTTTTAGATTGCAGTAAAGATTAGTAAATGTAGAGTTTTAATAAACTTTCTTCGATTTTTCGCTTATTATCGTCATAGCATTTGTACTCAAGTTTCGTGATAAAAAAAAATAATTTCGGAAATTGAACGATCACATAGAAAAATACTGTTCCCCAAATAATGTTTGCTTGAAAAATCGTTCGTTCCGAAAAAACTAATGACAATAATCAAATAATTTATTTATTATTTTTATAAAGGCTTTTGCCCAGCAATGGGACAATGTAGGCTAAATATAATCCTAACTAATATTATAAATGCGAAAGTAAGTTTGTTTGTTAGCTTTTCACGCCTAAACCACTGTACCTTTCATCCCGAAAAAAGTGCTCTTCCCGAGGAAAACAATAATAACGTTATTATGATAATAGATGGAGCCATATGACTATCGAATGTCACGCGGACGAAGTCGCGGGCAGAAGCTAGTACCTAATAAAGCAGTGCGTTCCTGGATGTTTTTTTTATTCCTAAGTAGGTACTTACACAATAACAAAGATGTTTTCTGGAGTATGAAATAATTATATTTTATTTTAAAAATTTTACTATTTATAAATAGGTGAAATTGAATTACCTAAACAATTCTTAGAGTGACTATCTAAGTACTATTTAGTAAAATATTACGAACTTATAAAATTATGAGTACCTAGGTATCAAAACAAACTTACCTTGAATGTTTGATATCTTGACCGAAGATGATTGAGTGTCTTGTCCGAAGATGTGTTTGCGTATTAAAAAAATATTATTATTTTTATTCTTCACTACAACTGTTTCATAAAACTCGCCTTAATGCTTTATTACCTACAACTTCCGCTGCACTATCATAAACTATTGATTAATAACTACACTAAGGGCTAATTTTTCAATCAACTGATAACTTTACTCGAGGAATAATTTTGAAATTTTGACAGTTATTTCATACAAAAACTGTCAAACGTCAATTTTATTCCTCCAATAAAAGTTATCTGGCGATGGAGAAATCAGCCCTAAATATTACAACTATTGTGCATATATGTAAACAATAAAATTATATAATACATGTAATAATATTTTTAATATAATATTAGCTAGTTATTAGTTTTATTTATAATATTAGTTAGGATTATATTTAGCCTGCATTGTCCCATGGCTGGGCAAAAGCCTTTATAAAAATAATAAATAAATTATTTGATTATTGTCATCAGAACGAACGATATTTCAAGCAAAAATGATTTGGGTAACAGTTTTTTTTTTGTGATCATTCGAATTCCGAAATATTTTTTTTTTATCACGAAACTTGAGTACAAATGCTATGACGATAATAAGCGAAAAATCGAAGAAAGTTTATTAAAACTTATACTCTACATTTACTAATCTTTACTGTAATCTAAAAGAAATTGTGGTCACCCTATTTGCAAATTCAGATAATAAAAATAAAACTCGATTTTCTTATATAATAAAGGGTCTTTTAATTTCTTTCTGGTATCGAATTTGTTGCACAATTTTGACACAAAAAGAGACAATTTTGTATTTGTTTTATCTTTCATACGATAAGCGTAATAAATCGAAAACAAAAGAAATGGAGGACTGAGGGATAACTTTCAAACAAACAAAAAGTGGTGACCTGTTCTTGCTTTTATAAATTTTCACAATTTATTTAGTAGCTTATAGGATTTCAAACAGTAGCTGTAAGTTAATGATTTCATTATTAGCATATAGGATTTCAAACAGTAGCTGTAAGTTAATGATTTCATTATAATTGCGTAATAAACTTTTACGTGTATGAGAATTGAGGGCCCATTTTGTACGAAGATATACAAACAGTGTTTTGCGATAATATCTTGTTTTCACAAATTTTGTTTGGCATTAGCTTAGATTTTGGCATTAAGACTTTTTCTGTAGTGTCCATAGTTTATCAGTTTTAGGTGGGCCCTCAATCCTCTATGTAAAAACTGAGGGCCCCACTTTACAGTCTATAACTCGGTTATTAGACTTTCACAAAATCTGATACCAACTTTCACAATTCTTTGGGAATGTTCACTAAATCCTAAGCACATTTTCAAAGAGTTTTAACAAAGTGGCTCTCACACCACACGCACATAATTATTAAATATGATGACAACTTTTATACAAAAAATTATAATTAGATAATTATAATTAATATAAATAATTAGATAGTTAGTCCTCAAGTTATCAATCTTTTTATTTACAGTTTTAATTGTTGCATTATTATCATAGTGTAGGAAGTTTTATCTCAGGGGTGTCGTTGTAAATTTGGCACGCACGTATCAGTAAAGTAAGACACACCTTATGGGCACAAACAGGTAATATGGATAAAATCTAGAGAAACAATCGGAAGGAACTATTATAACTTTTTAAGCGGGGTCGCGAGCTTGGCGTACAGCATCGCATTCCTTCGTTCACTACAATAGTTACTTTACTCTTTGGTTCACTATCGGCACAAAATACAGGTAGTACAGAAGTCAATCACATGTAAGTATGTACTTCACTTTTCATACCTACGCTCTGCGGTCGAGCTAGGGTTGTCAACTTTGGCTTATGCACAAAAAACTATCGTGGTAGTGGCACTCGTATCCAGTTGTTTGATTTATTTTTGAGCTTATTCTACAATATTAAAACAAAACAATAAATATAGTATTACAATACAAAAAGTTTACAGAACAAAAACATACTTATAAAATTTTACATTTGTCAATTTTTACTATCGAAAATCCCTAATAACTTCAAAACGGATTACCCTATTTACACAATTTATTTTCTCCTATCCGTTTTAGACCTAAACCTATCAAATAACACTAAAAACAACACAATATCTACACAAACAAAAAACATGTTTTCAACTTACGTAGGTAAAACTTACGTTGGTGGCGTGAATTTACCTTACAAAAAAGTTACTCCGTTTATACTGATTCAAAATAGGAAACTATTGTATAAATCGAGCTTATATAGGTATTTTTTGTTGCTCCATTATTGCACTTCACAGACGCGTGTCTCAAGCGGATGGCACCCTCTATAGTTACTTTACTCTTTGATGGCACCCGCGCTCGCACTCTATAGTTACTTTACTCTTTGGCTCGCACTACTCCCAACCCGTCTGAGATAACGTGTCCGTGAGCGGTGTCTATGTGTGCGTTGCTCGAGCGCACTTTATAGGTAGATTGCCTTCTGTACTATCTGTATTTTGTCCTATCGATTAGCGCGGGAGCGCGGGCGAAGGTGTATGCTCACCTGTTGCATAAGGGCACATACACACACATTCTATAAAGGCCGTGTTACAATAGTTTTTATAAACATTCAATTACACATTGTATCCGTCGTTTCTGATATTTTTATTCATACCTAGTTTGGATAATTTTTGTTCCAAAGATAAGGCATGTCCTTATATTTTGCATCACCTCCTTTTCTGTAGTCATTTTGTTTTGCGTACTTAATAGCTATAATATGCATACGATCAACAAAAAACATGCGCTCGCGACGGCAGGCGAGCGGCGACTGAGCTGAGCGTCCTAAATGTGATTACACCTTTCCAATTTAGGATGCGATATAGATTTAGGACGTCGGCAACCATTCTTGTCCTAAATCGGTTCCTTCCTTCCTAAATGCGATTTAACTATCCTGAATTTAGGAACGACTAAGTATCGGGTCCGATATTTAGGATGGTGTAATAAGAGAGGAACACGCAGTGTGGTATACCCTGGATATTTTTGTATGTAGCCGCACCGCATCGTACGTAGGGCGCGGCCCACTTTACTCTATGGCCCGGCCCCGCTGACCTCCTGTATTAAGGCTCGTATACACAGGCGCGACTTGTCGCGCGACAAGTCGCGTGGCGACTCTGCGATATTATCGCGCCGCAACACCTTTCACACAAGCGCGACGCGAATCGCGGCGCGACGAGTAGCGCGACATCGTGTAGCCGCGATATCACCGCGACGCCATACAAAATGAACATTTAGTATGGTGTCGCGGCGATATCGCGGCCGCGACGCGACACGAAAGTTCGAGAGTATAAAAGGCAGTGCAATCCAAGCTGAGCTCAGTAGCAGACGATCTTCGTCAGAGAACGAAGGCAGGCCTGTGCGTGTTTGCCCCGCGGCGGTCCTAGGTTCGATTCCCCGGTCCGCCAACATAACCCAACCTTACCTAAGTAGGTACCTACTTAGGTTACCTAAGTTAGGGTTTAGGTACCTAAGCTTGACCACACAAGCACGAACGACGACACTGGTGAATTCAGACGTACCTACTTTTACGAAGTATTTGTTTCCTAACCAAGATTTTTTAATTATAATTGTTAAGATTTATTTTTTACGGATTTCTCGGTTTCAAAATGTGATTTCGGAAAAATAACTTTAATTTCCACTTATTAGGTAATGCGTACTTTCGGCTGCAACACATTTCTATGGCCTTTATGAGTAGGGGTACTTACTTATCATTTTGAAATCAGTGGATATTTGTTAAAGAGGAAACAACATACGAGTACTTAAAGTGGAACTAACCTAGGTAGGTACTTACTTCTAATTAACCTACTTAGCAAAATAATTCAATAGGTATCTACGTGAATTCTTCTCCAGTAAAATTATGCTCAATACCTATGTTTAAGCATAACTGGTGAAATGTGGGTGTATCTACTAATCCTTTGGGGATTACAGGCGTGATGTTATGTATGTGTGTATGTTTAAGAAAAAATATCAATTATAACTTATTATGTGTAATGAATAATGAATGAGTGACCTAATCTATACATATAATAAATCTGTAGAAGGGTCAATTCTGTACATTGAAAATATTGAAAAAATAAATAGCGGGGGGTGTTGCTGGATCGATACCAAACCCAAATATGTGATTAAAAAAATTTTTGTCTGTCTGTCTGTCTGTCTGTCTGTCTGTCTGTCTGTATATGCAGGCATCACGTGAAAACTAACGGTTCGATTTCGATGAAACTTGGTATAATTATACCTTATTATCCTGGGCATAAAATAGGATACTTTTTATCCTGGAAAAATACGTAGAAAAAAAATCTTATTTTTCGGTTTTATTCATAGACGTTGTTCTGTAGAACCGCGAACACACGTTGCATTACCCGTAGTGGATAATTTTCCATTTCAATTTATGAGAATACAGTTTCCTGTAGCTTTGTGTTACGCCATGACAATAAATAAGGCTCATGGTCAGACCCTAGGAGTTGCTGGCGTAGATCTTACCGCGAGTTGTTTTTCACACGGGCAACTTTACGTAGCTCTTTCCCATGTGAGCAGTCCAAGAAATCTTCATGTTCATATTCCGGACGAGCTCACTAACAATGTTGTGTATGCTGAAGCTCTCAATTAACTTTCTGTCGCATTGTCACGATCACTTTTTTATTATTGCAAACTTTTCGTCATTGTCAGTAATTTACTGCTACATGCTACTTATCAAGGTCGGAATTACTATGAAAAAAATACTTACTACAGAACGCGAGCTCAACAGCAGTAGCTCAATAGAGGGATCTCCTTAATTATTATAGGCTTAGCCGTATTTGGGTCCAATAGATATTTATAAGATGTCATTGTCAGAGTTACTCAAAATGGAGAAATAAACCATCCACGCGAAGACCGACATCCGCGCGGACGGAGTCGCGGGCGGAAGCTAGTTATAAATATAGTAGTGATAAACTAACAGACTGCCTCGTTGGTATAGGTAGTGGTCGCTAGTGCAATTGCTCGTGAGGTCCTGTGGGAGCTGTAATGTACCTGAATATACCTAACACAGCCGTTCGCATTCAGATGTCGGACTCGAACTGACTCACGCACAGCTGATATCACTAGCACTCGACTGCTAGCGGAGCCCAAACTACTTAGGACGGGGTGTTTCACGTTCACTTAAAAATAACGCAAACTACTTACCGGCAAACCTTTGATTATATAATGTCTAGATAGAGCATCAAATGCGCGCAAACGTGTCAAAAAATATCGGCCAACTGTTGGTCACGATCGGCACTAATCGGCGGTAAGAACTTATTCTTACCCGCCGATTAGTGCCGATCGTGCCGCTTTGGTCTGTGGCTTTGGTGTCACTACCTACGTATTACGCACGCTAAGTAATAAACAAATAAAGCGATAAAATAACTGTATGTGCTATTAAACTGTACCGGAATTATAAAGGAAGGGTAAAAAATACCAAACACGTCAGCTATCATCGATAAGTAACCAAAAAACTATATAGGTATTTATTTTTTGTTTTATGAACACCAAATTACGCCTTAATTTATCAGTGTTGCCAGTTTCTTGTTTCATTCTCCCAACAAATTTTGGCGCGAAACAAGTGCAATAGTAGCCCGACCGGGCGACCGGCAGTTCGGGCGGTAGTCGATACTGACACAACCAACGGCTGATCAACCCGCCTTAGTGAGATACATAGAACAACTGTACCTACTTAGGTTGTGTTGGCGGACCGGCGAATCGAACCTAGGACCCCCGCGGGGCAAACACGCACGGCCTTCGTCCTCTGACGAAGATCGTCTACTACTGAGCTCAGGCTCGGAGATAACGCGACGCCCCCGTCAGGGGGCGTGGCGAGCGGTTCCGGGGCTTCGCCCCCCGGCCGCGGAGGCCATGCGGTGGCCTGCAAAAACAGGCCCCTCACTATGTTGGCATACAATGGCCTTAGCAGTTTTTGAACACGCGTTTTAAAAACGCGCGTTCATGTGAATGGTTTCATGTGATTTTTCTGTAGGCGCGCCGCGACGCTGTCTCTCAGCGCCGCTTTCTTCACGACACCTCGGCGGTCTGTCCCCGCCAGGTGAGACCCCCAGTTACCTGGGGGAGGCCCGGCGGGGGACGACCAGCGACAGAGGTGCCGACTCGACGCTCCTACAGAATTAGGTGTATTGCTCCCGCCCGTCCCGCTTCCAGAGCTAGCCGGGCACGGTCCGGGCTAAGGAGCAATCATGTGTGTGTGGGCGGTATTGTTTTGTGTAACACCGCCCAGTGTCTGCGCGTACCGCGGCCCGCGCTGCGCATACGCGCGTGAGTTTAGGCGTCTGATAAGTAGTGGGTGTCTGCGTTCGCCGCGTGACGTGCCTATATTAACCTAGCACACGCCACGCGACGAGTGTATGTAGTGTATGTGGAGTACTATTGAATCGGGTGAGCCGCGTGTAACCTGGGTGCGGCTCACTCGAGGCGTCAATCCGGTGCGATGGGGTCGTCGTCCGCTACCAGGTCGCGGGGCAGGGGTCTCGCGTCGGGGGGGTGCGCGTGCCAGGGCGCAATGTCCTGGACATGCGGCCAGGCGGATGCGTCGGCACGCGCAAACATTCCCGTCGCGAGGCGCCGCACAAACTCGTCCAGGCTCTCAATCCCGAGGTCCGTTCAAGGACATCGTTCCTCACGTAGCGAGGAGCGTCAATAATGGTCCGCAGCGCCAGACTCTGCTGCGCGCGGAGCAGCTTTCGGCTCGACTCGCACGTGAGGGCGAACCATGCCGGGGCGGCGTACGTCAGTATTGGGCGCACGTACAGCTTGTACACGCCCAACTTGACGCGCGCCGGTATTCGGGACGAGAGCACCGGTTTAAGGAGGTTTGCGGGCGACCCTACCTTTTGCGGCGACCGAGCGGACGTGTGGCCCCATCGTGAGCCGACGATCAATGGTTACCCCCAGGTACTTGACCCGGGGCGACCACGTGATGTCGGCTCCCTGCAGCTTCAAAGGTGGTGGGAGGGGCGCAAAGCCGGTGACCATGGCCTGCGTCTTACCCACGTTAACCGACAGCCGCCACCTGGACAGCCATTCCGGCAGCAGATCGAGCGCGAGCTGTATCTTGACGGCCGCGTACTTCGCATTGAGCGACGTAGTGATGTACGCGGCGTCGTCGGCATACAGCGCGAGCATAGCGTCCGAGGTGGTGGGGATGTCGTCGGTGTAACGTGAGTAACACGCCGGCGACACGCAGCTGCCCTGCGGCACACCCGCGAGCACCGGGCGGGCGCTAGAGAGCGCCCCGTCGACCACCACCCTAAATGTCCTATTGGAGAGAAAAGTAGAGACCACCATAACGACGCGACGGGGCATGCCTGAAGTGGCCAACTTATATATCAGGCCGTCGTGCCACACGCGGTCGAAGGCCTTCTCCATGTCAAGGAATACTGCCACCGAATACTCCTTCTTGTTGAACGCGGCTGTGAGGTGGTGCAGTACCCTCGACAGCTGGAGCGTCGTGCTGTGCTCCGCCCGAAACCCAAACTGCTCCGAGCGTGGCGCGATGTGGGGCTGGAGATGTCGCAGCAGGAGTGCTTCGAACACCTTGGAGACTGTCGGCAACAGGGTGATCGGCCGATAGCTCTCCGGCTTCAGAATGTCTTTTCCCGCCTTGGGCAGCATGATGACGCGCCCCTCCTTCCCGTGCGCAGTATCCCCGTGAACAGGCGCGCCAGCGCCGCTACCATACGGTACGGCAGGTGGCGCAGCACTGCGTTGGTGATACCGTCAGCACCGGGGGCCTTCCTAGGCTTCGTCCTTAGGATGGCGCGTCGGTCCGCGCCCGGCGAGAAAAAGACTGGGTCTTCATCGGGAGCTATCGGCGTTGCGAAGTAGTCTCCCAGGTGTTGCTCGACTGCTGCGACATGGTCGGTGTCGCTAGTCGGGTTTGGGCGGAATTGACGCTCCAGGTGGTCGGCGAAGACCTCCGCCCGGTCCTCTGCTACATACCTTAGCGCCCCGTCGCTGTTGAGCAGGGGCCGCACCGGAGCTGGGGTACTCGTTAGCTGGCCGCAGAGCTTGTGGAGTGACGGCCAGCTGTCCGTATTAGCGACTTGTTTCACGCATCACAAAAGATTATAAATAAAGTATTTTTGCACACTTTATTTTTATGTAAAACTATGAAGTTACCGAAAATAAAGTAACAAACGTTATTATAAAGTATGGTTGGCAACCGTAATTACAACTGACTTTAATTTAGTAAGTTATTATGATCCAAACGTAATAACTAGTAAGACTCATATTTAGTATCGATACTCGATAATAGTAACACCTATGTTCCTTGATTGACACAACCCTAGCAGTGGCAGCCATTTTATGCGACAAAACGAGTCACCCTTTTTTTGTAGGTATTTCCAGTCCATACTTTTTATGTCAATGTGCTGAATGCTGATACTACTGTCAGTGTCATCTGTCATTAACTTATATCATTGTCAATAAATGTGTTTTGCAAGCAAGTGTTTGTACAATGCGTTTCAAATAAGAATAGGATCGACTTAGCGCCATGTTGTGACGTCATAGCTGTCAAATCGAAAAAATTGCGTAGGGTGAGCAAAACAAGATATTTTTTTTAATAACATTAATTATTTACGAAAACATTTTTTTTTCAATTCCGCTCATGTTGCATCACTGTTTGAGTGGCCATCGTCAACAAATAACAAATTTAACAGGAAACAACCACGTAACATACAGAATTAACGAAAGAAACAGTAACACTCCACAAGCACTCAGTCTCACGAAGAAGCACACCAACAACCACAGAGCATGTAACACCCAACAACGACAAGATGGCGGCTGGCATCTTCTTTACTTTCTGGTGAATTGTTGTCAACAATGAAAATAAGAAAGAAAGTAGCATAATTAAAAAAAAACTAATTATGACTAATTTTTTGATGTTTTTTTCACTTTGATTTATCTAAGACTCGGTTAAACAAAAAAAAAAGTTATTGATACGCAAATAAGTTTTCTTTGCAAACCGTACTTTTCAATCAACATTTGACAGATAGAGGTCATTGACGTTCCTATTCTTATTTGAATCGCATTGTAATTCTTATTATTCGTCTCAAAATCAATGGTAATTTTTATAAAATTTCATTTTTTCATCCAATCTAATCATCCACACTTACTTTATTAAAAATCCAACCAATCAACAGTCGCCTCAATCTTTCAAAACAATGAGTACCATGGATGAAATAGAAGATGAGGCGAAAGCAGCAGCCGAAAAGATGGTAATGAATATGATGCAGAGACCAGGACAACTTGAAAAAGTAAGTAGAGGACAGCAATTTCATTAATATTAATTTACTCTCCTTTTAGCTACTCAACTTTTTCCAACCAAGCCTTGACTAAAGACCCTTTGTATAGGTATTTGTTGGCATCATAATGGGCGTTGCTAAATAGAAAGAACCGAAAAATACTTAATTTCTTTAGTTGTTAGAATTTAGACTATGACAAGTCATAAAATAATATCCTACTTATCACAAGGCAGCCTATTTTAATATGTGATATCTAGACATAAAGTTCTTTTACCACTTTTTACTGCTGAAATTTGCAGTGGTAATAGGTGTTACTTGTATACGGATTATTTATCAGAAAACCCACCTAGCTTATTCGAGAATGCCTCTTTGACTGTGACCAATTTATTAAGTCATCCATACTAATATTATAAATGCAAAAGTATGTCTGTCTGTCTATTGCCTCTTCACGCTAAAACCGCTGAACCGATTTAGATGAAATTTGGTATAGAGATAGTTTGAGTCCTAGAAAAGGACATAGGATACTTTTTATCCTGATATTCCCACGGGATCTACACTTATGCAGGTGAAACCGCGGCGCGCTGCTAGTTAAACATATTTTACTTTGGGATAATTATCCCAAAGTAAAATATGTTTAAATATGTTTTTGTTGTTTGTTTAGCTAGTGTGTAAAATTACCTGTAATTACAGGTAATTTTTCACATAATAAATTGTACAACAAACTTTAAGTCCTCACCTACTTAGGACTTAAAAAGTTTTTTTTTGTCAAGTTAATGTGCCAAATAAATAAAACTTATAAAACAAACTGGTTTTTTTATTTTTATGTTTTTAATCCCAGGTAGAACATTACAAAAAAAGAATCACTCACAAGAAAGCGTCTATTGAGGCTCAGCTGAAATCAGCTGTGCAGGGCAAACTAGATGGAGTGAGTGTTGGCTTAAAACAGTTGCAGGAGTGTTTGGAGGATGTGCAGCAAGTGAGCCTCAAGTTAGTATTATTTATTATCTACTGTTAAGGCAGATTATACCGCTACTGTTTTTGTTGGTCAGCCAACCTAAAAAGCATAATATATCTGTTACATAAAATAAAATTAAGCTTTATCTCAGAATTTGCATTTTATACTTAGACCATTTAACTTTTATTTTCCTTGCTTTATAAATAGATTCCATATAGAAGAAAGAATTCATTACCATAACAATATCCACGTATAGGTAAAAGGTTCATCATCTACCTAACGTTTTCCCGCCATGTGGGGTCGGCTCTCAATTTTTTAAATGGAGCTACTGCCTGAACCAAATTGGTTTTGTGTTTCACTCTCTTCTTTCAGTCGCCTTTTAATAGCTTTCTCTCAAGCTTTCATACTGTGCAACATTAGCTTTATTCCTTTATAGTTGTTGCACCAGCAAACTGTTACAGCCTGTGTATGACCCAGGTACGGCTTTCTCCAGCAACAATTTACTAAAGAATAAAGCTAACCACATGTGCAAACTTATGTTTGCACATATATTATCTTATAATCATATAATTTTTACAAACCTAACACCTGATTTCTGAACTAAAATCAGCACAAAAATTAGGTAACAAATTGTCAGGCATTCGTAAACTACTGCAATTAGTTAACTGACTTATCAACAACAAATCGGATCACCTAACTTGCATTTAATTTTGACATATCTATAATTTTAGTTCCAGAAACCGGGTGTAAACCTGACAAAGAATCATAATTGTGCTAAGGCTTATTATCACCATATAGGATGTTTAATCAATTAACCTTTTAACCGCCACATGTCAAAAAATCAAAAACGTGCCCTCGGCGTCAAAGTCTGTCATGTAGTCGAACCGTGGCGTGCTGGGCACATTTTGGTTTGTCATCTATACATGACCACAATGAACATACATGTAACATGACTGTGGCGGTCAAAAGGTTAAATATTTACTTCAGAATGGATGAATTAGAGGAACTTTTGAAAAGTGTGCCACCCCTGGTGGCGTCACTTCAAGCAGTCAGAGAGGAAGACTCACGTCACTCGCAGTATGTCACAGCTATGGACAGTCTGAAACACATATTTACAGTGCCAGAAAGTGTGGCCAAAACTAAACAATGGATAGGGGAAGGCAAGCTTCTCCATGCCCATCAAGTAAGTGTGTAATGAGATAATGATACCTAAGTTTTATATTTTATACTAGCTGTGCCCGCGACGTCGTTCGCGTGGATGTCGGAAAACAGAAATGTTTCCAGCCGTTTCGGAGATTAGCTGGAACAAACAGACAGACAGACAAAAAAATTAAAAATTGTTTTTTGTTTGAAACGCCGTATTTTAATAACCACTGTTTTTTTAATTTTAATTTTTATTTTAAATAAACGTTGCCCCACACTAGGAATTTCTCCTGTACTGTGGGTGCGTTTACAAACATTTAAACACACATACACAAACAGCCAGACCCGGAACAACTACATGTAGGTCATACAAATATTTGTTCCGTGCAGGAATCGAACCCGCGACACGCAGCGCAGCAGTCAATCGCTTAACCACTGCGCCAACTGTTCTTGTAATATGACTATTTGTTTCCACTTTCAGTGTCTTAATGATTTGGAGAACTCCAGAGATGACTTACTCTATGAGCTGCATAGGCTACCAAACCAATCCTCACATGATAAAATTATGCTGAAGGCGTATTTCGAAGATGTTGAAATGGTGTCCAATTTACTTGAAAAACAGATTAAACTGATTTTGGCGCGAACTTTGAATACTGTTCGTAAAGAGCCTACTGTTATTGTTACTGCTCTGCGAATTATAGAGAGAGAAGAGAAAAGGGATCAAATGGCTCTACAGGTTGGTAATAGCATTATTTTCTTAAAAAATAAAATATTTATCAGAGTAATTATTTCATTTATAAAAAAAATCGTATTTCAATCGACAGCAACAGAACCAAACCGGTTTCATGCCGCCGGGCCGCCCTAAAACCTGGCGAGCCAAAGCTTTTGAAGTTCTAGAATGTGCCGTCGCCCAGCGTATAGAAGGCACGCGCGTCGACGAGCGTGAAGATAACAAACTGTGGCTGGTTCGATACTTGGAACTCACCAGACAACTCATACTAGAGGACTTGAGAGTCGTCAAAACATTATGCGTCCCCTGCTTCCCACCTCACTACGATATTGTGAATAAATACGTCAATATGTACCACATTTGTTTATCTACAAGTGTAAGTTTTACAATTTATTTCTTTGTACATTTTTAAGCAGTTCAGACCTCTTACAGCAGCACCCAGCTTGCGCTCAAACACTTATAAAATACATTAAAAGTAACTTTTACAGTTAAAGTAATATTGGCCTCAATTTTGACTCTTACTAGTTTATTTATGTATTTTTTATACAGGGATGCCAGAGACATAGACGTGCAAACTGTAACCATGAATTCAGCACATGATTCCAGTCCCAAGCATATAAAAATTTCGTCCCATAGCAACAAAAAAAAAATCAGCAAATTTTTTCAGGTTCAGAATCATGTAGGTACTGAATCCATTCCATAGTAACAGGTTGTGCACTGATGTGCCTGCCACCCGGTATAAATAGTGACCTTTTGAGACGGGACAGTAAGAAGGGCAGGTACCTTGACCTTTGTAGCTACAGGAAAACGTTGTTAGGAGGCTGTCCTTAGCTTTTGGATAATAGCTCATTGCAATGAGCTTATTGCATTTACAGTTTTTGAAGAAATGGTACAGTCAGCTAGAAAACCATAAATTTTAACGTTTTATTTTTTATGATGCTAATGGATGTAGTTTCACATAAGGATTGAAAGTATCTTCTGGACCAAATTGGATTAAAAACTATATAGAAAACCTACGATACGCAACAAAAAAAAAAAACCCTTTTAGCTCTGTGTCCATAAATCCAGCCTGTATAACGATATTTTTATTCCTTTATTTATTATTACAGCTCCAAGATGTAGTAACTAATGGCATAGAAGGCAATGAGTATGTAACCCTTTTATCATGGGTATTGAATACCTATCCAGGACACGAATTGATGGGTAGTTCAGAGTTAAATATTGATGTATCGACCTTACCACCTCTGCTTAGTAAAGAAACCATGCAAAAAATACAGGATGAGTACTTGCAGGTGAGTTTATAGATGAATGAAAATAATCGCTGTGCTGCTTGTATGTTAGCTAAAACACGAATACAGTGGGTACAGCGAAAAATGCGCTTGTGTGTCGGTGCGGCGTAATAGTTTGAACAGCACTAAATGTATGTACAGTACAGGGATAGCATTAATAGGTCGATCAATTATCAACCACGTTCGATTCCCTCATCGCCGCAATATATTAACCTTAAAAAAACTAAACTACGAATGCAAGGAAAATTAATATTTATGTATATTGTAACTAAGATCGATTCCGCACATTTTATGATGTCTGCTCTAATCATTGTAACTGGCACTATTTTGCAAATAGTTAAGTAAAAAAAACTTTTTTCAAATAGATTCCATTATTAAGTGTATATTATAATAATAACTTTGTCTAATTCTTACGTTTCCAATATAGTGCAGCAACCCAAAGTTAATGTCAACTAGACATAGGCGAAGATTTTTCTATTAAGTATGACCTTTGTTTTCAAAAGAGATTTTAAAAAGTTTTCTATGCAATATACTGCTCAGTGCCGCAGCTTCAAAAGGGGCTCTGCAGGAAAAAAAAGAAAATTGACGAAGGTTTTAGCAACTCGACTGTACACCGTCAAAACTCAATGGGCAATAACCGTATCCAATATTCCAATGCTAGCTAAGCATAAATAAACCAGAGGGCAAAAGTATTATAGTCCCACTGTTCATATTACTTGATCCGTGCATTGCTGACACATTACGCTTCACATTGATCTGTGCAATCTGACACCATTACGTTATAAACGTCATAATGGCGGGATCAACTATTGTAATTGAAAGATTCTACCACGCATATTTAGTACCCATTTAGTGCTATTTTGTACCAGTCCTGAAAATTTAGTGCCTCACACGGTATAATCGGAATTTCACGATAACACTGGTCTCGCCATTATGATGCGTCATAATGACGAGACCATGCCTATACTGCAAAACTACAACGAATTACATCATTCTGATCAAACCAGTATTTAGTACCTCCAAAAATCAACAGTGGGTGACTGAGATCTTAGTAGTTTCTTTACAAAATTAATTTTTCGTTTTTGACATTTTTACGCCTGAATAATTTAACGAGCAAAAATACTTCAAGTAAAAAGTTGCAGCTACATTTCGTGCAGGCGCTTTCGTATATCCCAATTTTCTGCCATAAGTATCTTTGAACCAGTTATCGACGGCAATTTCCTTTATTATGCCTGTATTCCCGGATGCGTTAGGGAGAGGTGTACCTGTGTACCTACATTTCGCCAGTTATGTTTAATTCCCATGTAATGAGGCCTGGGGGCAAGCCTATTGTCATCAGCAGGGCACAAATCCAGAATTCGGGGTGGTACTGACTACTGAGATATTTACTTATTCTATTTTATAAATATGTGCCATTGAAATTCATAGAAAATGGAATCGAACTACATGGAATGGATGGAGAAAACTTTGGAGTCGGAGCGCGCGGAGTGGGCGGGGCAGCGCGCGCCCGACGTGGAGCCGCACTCCAACGCGTACCATACGCATGCGCCCGTCATTATCTTCCAGATGATCGACCAGAACTTGCAGGCAAGCCATTCTAGATCTAAATTAAAAGTCGCGGTTCGTGCACGTCTCTTCGGAGTCGGAGCGCGCGGTGTGGGCGGGGCAGCGCGCGCCCGACGTGGAGCCGCACTCCAATGCGTACCATACGCATGCGCCCGTCATCATCTTCCAGGTGATCGACCAGAACGTGCAGGCAAGCTATTCTAAATCTAAATTAAAAGTCGCGGTTCGTGTACGTCTCTGTGACCGCGAACTAATTCAAGATATACAGAAATATCGATTGTCAAGTTGTTCAAATCTTGCGAAGTAGGGGCGGTCACTAGTAAACTGTGACGTGTGAGATTTACGTGGGGAGATAAATGATACCCACGTAAAGTGTCAACATAAAATATATTAGGTAAAAAAAAGAAAAGGTGGGAGTAGGTCTATGGTTACAAGGTTTCCTTAGTTCCCTTGAGAGCCACACAGTACTCTCCTGGCTCAACTTGGTGAGGCGATGACGGTAGCGGTGTGCCACGTTGCAGACGTCAGGTAAGGTGCCGGGGGTCGGCGGATGTTCTCGCCAGACCCGTTGAGCTCGACGCGACCACGTGGGTAAAATAAGCTTCCGGCGTGGATCTCGATGGAGATGGTTTGCCTGAAGATGGTGAGCCGTCGCTCTGCGTTCAGATGCTACCGATAATTCCGGATGGAAACCTTGACGAGGTGAGCCGGTCCTCGGAAAAAACGTCTAGCGTGTCACAAGATGGCCTGTAGTCATCTCCGCTGACTGTGACACCAAAGCATAAGCCAAGCAAGATGTACTGGTGCGCTAATGAAGGTGGTGTGTAGTTGTCACAATCAGTACGGAGTTTACAAAATGGAAGTGACAAGCACGACATGACTTGCACATTTTCAAGGTATGGAAAATACATATTCAAATGCTCAGAGCTGAAGGCAAATAGGTTGCATGAGATGATGATGGTTGTATACGTAAGGTATTATGTAGTAAGCTACAACAATAAGAAACTGGTTATGAGCAAATAGGCACACGCCTAGGTTAACCTAGATAATTATATAGGTACACAAATATACAGTTAAAATAAAAAACAACACTGATCAACACTTGGTACCCAATATGAGGTTACACTGAGTTTATTAGGCTCATTACCATACTTAGTCGATTAGAAAAATAAGATTAACCGTTGCCAACGGAGACTACCGTGGCTGTCGTGGAGGTCTCAGCACATGTCGCGCCGCTAAGAATGAGCGACCCGAGCGTGAGCATCCATAGCCAGCATGGTACGGTGTGGCAAGGCCGTGCACAGATTGACGGCCGGGCTTGCCAAGGCGATGACAAGGGAGAGGGAATGCCAACAAGACGAGTTCTCCTGAGGCGACCTAAGGTCACGCGCATTGCGTTGAATAAAGACATCGGCAATTTGTTATTTTATTTAAAGTAACGATACAACGTTACAAAACTAAAACTCAAACCATTTCTTTCAATTACAGGCACTTTTGAATTGTCAAGGGGTCGGTAAGTCAGAAAGATGAAGCTAGTTGCCCATTCCAAGGCGTAGTAGGTAGGGTAAAAATAACAAACAATAAAACACTTAAAATGAGAGATTAGACTTTTGTCTTTAAATATATCTCAGAATTAGAGGCTCAACTGCCATATTTACTAGATAGGAAGAGTTTAATAAAATAATGTGCCACTGTTTCAACCGTACTCATACCAGGGGCGATTGAAACAGTGAGGGGGTCAGTTGAAACATAAACAAATAAAAAAAATGCTAATAGTCCCCTGGAAACGTTCGCACAGAGCGCGAAGTGCAACGCGTCACTGTGGTTCATGTCCGCACTCGCCGGCCGCGTCTCTCTCCCCTTGTACCACCACATCGCTAATAGTTTACGAGTTATTAGCATTGTTTCAACCGTATCCTGCTTCAACCGTACCCAGTCTCCCTATAGAGAAGAACGGGCAAGAAAGTCCACGGACACCCTTTTAAATCAAAATAATATGGTTACAAAATATTAGTTAAGTACATCATTCATGTTGAAATTATGCATATATGAACGATGCAGAAAGTACAAAATAAACTCCGTTATGAACTGCCGTGTGATCCCAACATCATGCAGTAAAATATCGAATGTAGTTTTAGCCCGCTTGTGGCAGGGAACCTAACGTCCGGGGCGGTTTGATTTTCAAGTAAATGTCACGTGATCATCTGCCGGTATGAAGATTTCACATCTGGTCAGTAAAATTTCGTGTGATAATCCAAATATCTTCCATATTCCTGTTTTCATTACACAATACAGGTGCACTCATTGCGGGTTGAATTTTAGGGATTATGTGCCTATTTGAAAAAAATAATTTGACTTTCACTTTGTCTGACCTCTGGAATTTCATTGTAAAAACTACGAAAATATTAATGTATTATCAACATAACCTTGAACTTGCAGTCAACCGACACCGCGACCGTTTCGAAAGCGGCCTTATTGAATATCTAACTTTCCATGGTTATTTTTCTATGTGGCTGATTTATGTGTTTTTACAGGTTACTGACACTATAAGCAAAGATATAACGTTTAAGGCGTTGTTACTTAGCATTGAGCAAGTAACACGCTACGGGAATATGTACAGAGATGGGGTCATACAATTTAAGGTGAGTTCGCAATCAAAATAAAGTTGAATAACTGATAATTCTGCTGTTTCGTCCTATACAAAAGTTCAGACATCAATACAGTCAAGACATCGATTTGTCTCGTCGTTATTTATATCTGTACGTCAACAGAATAGTATTTTTTATTAGAGACTGGATTATAAATGCAACTTAAAATACTCGAAATATACAACGATTTCGCCAAAAATTTTCAAAAAAAAATGCAACTTCAAATTTAAATAAATACCTACAAAAAAATAATATTATTTCTTAACAAAACAGCGTACATAAAAAAGTTAAGATTTATAAAAAACAAACCTTGTCGTCAAAAATGACGAGCTCCCATACAAACTTTGATCTCCCTATAAGAGGATGAATTTTCAAAAATCCTTCCTTAGTGCCGACTTTCGACTTTCGTTATAAAAGGAACTATTTTGCTAAATTTCGTGCAATCCAACGGTTTAATTAAAGCTGTGAATAAGTTCTGCACGACTCATAATGCGAAGCATTAGGGAGTGCTTTAAGATCGAAAAAAAATATTTGCCTCCTTTCTGCAACTGTATAGATAATATAATGGAGATTAATTATGTAGGTACTTTACAAAAATTTAGATTTAATGCAATAGAAACGAAAAAAACGTCAAAATATTAAAAAAAAAATCCCGTCAATCAAGTGTAAAACCTGTAACATTGTAAAAATCAATTAATTGAGTCATTTTTTTTTTAAATAGAATCGTTTCACCCATGAACCCTATTGAAAATGGCCTTTTTATTCAAAATAGTTTTTTTTATACGATCAAATAAGCATCATGAGTCGTGCACTTTTGGATTTTCCAAATGTTATTTAAGATTGTTATTAAGTAGATATTTCATGAATAGAACTCTCACTTCGCGGACCGTTCCCGCGTGGCGTACTTCACGCACCACATGATCACCATCGTGAACAACAGCGAGCAGATGGTGCGGCTGGCGCAGCAGACACAGGCGCGACACTGGCCGCCCGCCCGCCACGATCCGCCCGCTGAGGCCAAGTTCGACAAGATGCTTAACACCTTCCAGGTAACTTGTTTTTTTTACCTATACCTACTGGCCCACTGCTGGGTCAAGGTCTCCCCCCCCCCCCCTCCACGCACACACAAACTCAAACTCAAACTCAAACTCAAAGCATTTATTTCAATTAAACCTTTAACAGGCACTTTTGAATTGTCAAGAAGTCGGTCAGTCATAAAATATGAAGCTAGCTGCCCATTCCAAAGCGTAGGTACCTATGGAGAAGAACGGGCAAGAAACTCCATGGACACTCTTTTTAAATTACATTTTACAAAAACATTTGTTACATCACTTCTTTTGAATTTATGATTATATAATGTGAGAACGATGTAAAAAAAAATAAAAAGATGTCCGCGTTAAGAGCGTCCAGAATACAACAAATAGTAACAAAACAACAATCCAAAATTAAAACAATTAAAATAAGCCCAGGCGGCTAAGTGATGACCAGTCCCAACTGACGGCGCCCGTTCACGAACATGACGTATATATCAGCACCATTTAGCTCAACCACTTTGAAGGGAGCTAAATGATCCAACATACACGCCACCGCCAGCGAGACATTTGAGTGAGCATGACACACTATCAGCCGCCAGGGAATATTCAAGTCAATGAAAGATATATTATTACCCAGTAAATGGTAGCTATAGATTACATAGAACTCACATCTGTGCTATGCAATTATACAATACAAAGGAAATTGAGTTTATACAATGCAAGGATAGTCTTACAATCTTCAGCAGCTCCAACAGTATTTTCAAGTGTTAGTCAATTAGTTGTGGAGCAGGACTAGCATTGAGCCAGGCATTTTTGTCAGCGATGTAATCCCCTAACTTATAATATGCCTGACTGCATAGTGTGCGTTTTATACAAGATTTAAATTTTGTCTCATTCAGTTGAAGAATGTGGGGAGGTATTTTATTATAACATTTTAGACAGTACCCCATAAAAGATGAATCTACTTTAGCCAGTCTGAAACCTGGTTGAACTAATAGGTCCCTATTTCTAGTACTATAATTATGTCTTTCACCTCTTTTACTAAAAAGATGTAAATTTTTCCTTACATACATGATGTTTTCATAGATATATTGACAAGGCACCGTCATGATGTTAATTTCCTTAAACAGTTCCCTTAGAGAATCGCGCCTGCGGAGATTATATATGGCTCTGATGGCTCTTTTCTGCAGAATAAAAATAGAATCGTTGTCTGCAGCCCGTCCCCAAAGTAAAATACCGTAAGACATGATACTATGAAAGTAACTAAAATAGACTAGTCTCGCGGTATCTACATCAGTAAATTGACGGATTTTTCTGACAGCATAAGCTGCTGAACTTAGCCGTCCTGCAAGAGATTTTAAATGAGGACCCCATTGTAGCCTTGAGTCGAGCGTGATCCCTAGGAAAACAGTTTCATCGACGAATTCTAGTTTCTCTTGATTCAATATTATCTCACAATCACTACCCTTGACATTTGGTAAAGAAAATCTTATGCACTTAGTTTTTTTTCCATTTAATACTAGATTATTAGCAGTGAACCAATTTTGGACCTGCAGTAGGGCGTTTTTTACGTCGTCAAAATTTGTAGCACGTCTATTTACCTTAAAAATTAAGGAAGTGTCATCAGCAAATAACACCATTTGTGGTTGATTTTTTAATAAATGGAGTAGATCATTAATATACACTAAAAAGAGGAAAGGACCCAATATCGAGCCTTGTGGCACACCAATTTTTACTATTAAACCAAGTGAATTGACACCATTTATTTGAACTTGTTGTTGTCTATTATTTAAATAAGAACTAACTAAACTGAGCGCAAGTTTTCCAAGTCCGTAATGCTCAAGTTTCAAAAGCAAGGTTTGGTGATCGACGCAATCAAATGCTTTGGAGAGGTCACAAAAGATTCCTATGGCATCTTGGGCCTCTTCCCACGCGTTAAAAATGTGTTTTAATAAAGTTACGCCGGCGTCGGTCGTACAACGTCCTTTGGTGAAACCGTACTGTTGATCGTGTAGGATTTTATTCGTGTTAAAATGATTGAGCATTTGATTAAGCATTATCTTTTCAAACACCTTGCTGAAAACCGGCAAAACGGATACGGGTCTATAATTATTGGTGTCTTTACTGTCTCCGGATTTGTAAAGTGGTATAACCTTACTGTATTTCATTAAATCGGGGAAGACTCCTTGATCCACACACGAATTAAATACTAAGGCTAAGTAAGGTGCAATAGTCTCAATTATGGAGGTACAGATCTTAATGGACATTCCCCAAAGATCTTCGGTCAATTTGATCTTAATTTGCTTAAAAGCTTTAATTACAATTAAGGGGTTAATATGCCTAAAGTTAAATTCAATCGGGCAGGCTGAAACGTTCGCCCTTACTAAATCAAAAGCGAGCGAGGGCGAGGAATTTAAGGTTTCAGTTGTTTTGAGTGGGATACTAGTAAAGAAATTTACAAATTCTTGAGCCACTTCTTTGTTATCGCAAATGAGACCGCTTGACGTCTGCAGTGTGTAATCAGAATTATGCTTTTTATTCCTGCTTTCCACTCTTCTCTGTGGTAACTTGTACGATTCACTTAAACTAAAAAACAAAATGTATCCAATGATGTTATTTCCACTTTAAATAAAATCAACTTTATTTTACTGTAATTTAAGTTGATTTTACAATAATTTGATATATTGAAAAACTCATCAAAAAATTTTGACGTTTTACATGTCTAATCTTGTAAACAAATACCTACGGTGTACAAATCACGAGTTTCACATTAATCACACACTTGAAGTTAGATATGAACGTCGTGATCTTTGTAAAAAAACACATAATCTATGTATTATGTCAAATACTACTTCTAATTAATCATTTAAACACACAGTTATTTCCTCAAAGCCTAGATTCAGGGCGCCATATTTATTTGCCAAATAAGTATGACAAGTAAAAAAAAAATGTATATCTACCACCTGGATCTGATCACCGAAAGTAAGCACAGACTGACACTTTCGTTGAAATTCAGGGCCAATCGCGACAGTTCAACGTTCGCTACGGTCAGTGAGATCTCGATGTGTAAATAAATCTCACCGGTAGGTACAAGGTCAAGCCGCGTTCCGCGGTCATCGGCAAAGAAACTCGTGGTGACGCGATAATGGTGAATGATAGTTCCTAAAGCAAGTGGTGCACCTTCGATAGTTCCTAAAGCAAGTGCTGCATATTTTGTTAGTCAATCTTTTTTTCTAATCCTATTACAAAAAAATATTTCACTGTTGAAAAGCTACAGTATTCCCGAGTGACTTTATTGACCATCTAGCCTTGGTACTTCGTTGCGATAACGCAACACTTTTTATGTCAGAAAATTGCGCGGTTCCTGTGGAAATATTCATGCGAGTTAAACCGCGTGGCGCAGCTATTTTAAATAAAATCTAAGTAATTACTTTGTACAAAATTTTATTCTTTGGCGTAAGAACATAACAAAAACAGTCGTAAGCAACATTTTAACAAATAACAGTTCAGTTACATTCAGCAACAGCTTAGTGACCCTTCTTGTGTCCCCAGTGCTTGTGATCCTCATGGCCTCCCTTCTTGTCGTGGTGGTGGTGGTCGTGATGGTGCTCATGATGGCCGCCGTCACCGTGATGGCCCTTGTGGTGGTGGTGGTGGCCGCCATGCTCGTGATGGCCCTTCTTGCCATGGTGGTGTTCGTGATGGCCGCCGTGCTTGTGTCCGTGGTGGAAGTGTCCGCCCTTCTTGTGGCCGCCCTCGTGGTGGTGTCCGCCGTGGTGTTCGTGGTGTCCTTTTTCTCCGTGATGGTCGTGGAAGTGTTTGTCCTTCTTGAACTCGTCGTGTTTGTCGATGCCATGGTGTCCCTTAGTGTCGTGTCCCTTGTGCCAATGGCCGTGTTCCTCGTGCCCGTGGCCGTGGTCGCCCTTTTCGCCGTGGTGTTCATGGTGGTGATAGCCGTCGTCGTGGTGGTGGTGCTTCTTGTGTCCGCCGTGCTCTCCGTGGTGTCCCTTATGCCCCTCGTGATGGTGGTGTCCGTGCTTGCCGTGGTGGTGCTCGTGGTGTCCCTTGTGTCCCTTGTGGTCCTCACCGCCGTGGTGGTGATCGTGATGTCCATGGTGCTCGTGGCCGCCACCCTTGTCCCAGTGGTGACCATGTGACGCAGCGGTCTCTAGATCGGCGTCCCTCTTCTCCCGGATCTCCCTGGCGGAGCTGAGGGTGGCGATGGCCAGAAGGCCAAATGCCACCAGAAGAATACTCCTCATGGTTGATTAGACTTGTTGTCGCCGAATGATATCGGTCCACTGGTGACAATGATTTTATATACTAAACAGCAATGGCGGTTAAGAAATTTGCAGTTGCTCGATAGTGTCAAGGTTGCCACAAATAATTCGTTCGTTTGCGGTGTCACTTTCCACTTCCGTTCACAATCTTTAGTTCCGTATGTTAACTTTAGAACTAATATGCCGAAGAATTGTTTGAGTTATGTAAGTGGTCGCTTTTTCAGTCTGTTTTGACTCCCTACTTAAATTGTTTTTATTTTGAAAGTTTTAAACTTCTTAGGGCTGATTTCGAAAGTCAGAAACACTCAGCGATTACGCAGTAATTAGGCCCAAGCCCTAAACGCGAATTTGTGAACCAACTAAACCTATGCTATGAGATTTTTTAATGAGGATAGGTGTCAAGTAGCTTTTATATTTGTTTTTGAGTGAATAATTTAACACTAGATTAGTTTAACATTGCCTTTACAGAAAAAATTATAACATGCCACATAGCGCTACATAGGCCGCTCGGGCCTGCAAAATAATCACTCACAATGTTACGCATATATATTTATGATAACGCTTGGCGCCATTGACGAGGCACCCCCGATTATTTATTACACCATGCTCGTAAAAACGACAGATAAAGGCACCCATTTCTAAAACTTTTTGATGAAAGTGTAAACAAACCTGTTCAGCTTCACAAACTAAAGGAAATTACCCAAGTAACACAGAAAGCATTATAACAAACGAATAGTAAACTTATGTACAACTTAAGATCCGTATAAACTCTTATAAAAGTTCACCGAGCATCTTGACGCTTTATATTGGCATTTAAAAACCATTATGATGCTTTACACTGTATAACGGTAGGATAGTGGCTTATCAAAATGCTTTTGCAAAGCCTTTAGTTTTATTGCACACTCAGCGATTACGCAGTAATTAGGCCCAAGCCCTAAACGCGAATTTGTGAACCAACTAAACCTATGCTATGAGATTTTTTAATGAGGATAGGTGTCAAGTAGCTTTTATATTTGTTTTTGAGTGAATAATTTAACACTAGATTAGTTTAACATTGCCTTTACAGAAAAAATTATAACATGCCACATAGCGCTACATAGGCCGCTCGGGCCTGCAAAATAATCACTCACAATGTTACGCATATATATTTATGATAACGCTTGGCGCCATTGACGAGGCACCCCCGATTATTTATTACACCATGCTCGTAAAAACGACAGATAAAGGCACCCATTTCTAAAACTTTTTGATGAAAGTGTAAACAAACCTGTTCAGCTTCACAAACTAAAGGAAATTACCCAAGTAACACAGAAAGCATTATAACAAACGAATAGTAAACTTATGTACAACTTAAGATCCGTATAAACTCTTATAAAAGTTCACCGAGCATCTTGACGCTTTATATTGGCATTTAAAAACCATTATGATGCTTTACACTGTATAACGGTAGGATAGTGGCTTATCAAAATGCTTTTGCAAAGCCTTTAGTTTTATTGCAGTAAACCACCACCAGCTATACAGCTTTCAGCTGTTTTTAGTGCATTTGGATCTACAGTAGCATTTTTAAGTAGTAAATACATGCTTAATGCTGTTTAAAAGCATAAACATGAACCATTATAATGCCACGTAAATCCGCTATACATCTTTCAGCTGGTTTTAGTGCCTTAAGGTCTATAATTGCATTTTTAAGTAGTAAGATAATGCCTAATGCTGCTTAATAGCATAAACTTGTACCATTATAATGCACCGTAAAACCGTTATAAAGCTTTAAGCTGTTTTTAGTGCCCTTTGTTGTGTAATAGCACTTTAAAGTGGTAAGTAAAAGCCTAGTACTGCTGGACAGCATAAACGTGAATCAATGTAATGCTTGCATTTTTAAAGATCAACTGAGTTCTGTTGTACAGCTAACAGCTCTTTAATCAAATAAAAGTGAGTTATTGTAATGCGTAAAGCTGTATATACATTCAACTGTCTTCCATTTTTAATAATTCAGCTTTGGCAAGCTGATATATTTTATTTTGTACGGCATTGTATGGTTGGTACAAAAATTACTGAAAATAAGAAAACAACTATCGTAATAAATAGGTGATTATTTTACTCAAGGATCCCCATGGCACTATTTCAGTCTACATCAAGTCTACTGGTATACCGGTGAACCCATATAAAACTACTTTATAGACAATGGCACTACACTGTTCATCAAAAGTCTTCTCTTTGGCCTCTGGCTTAATAATTGTTCACGTGTGAGTATTTATACTGCTGACGGCATTAATTAGCCTTTTTAAAGGCTCACCGGGCTGCTATAGACCGACACCATTTTGTAAATATTTTATAACCAAAAAATATTATCATTCGGACCTATTTATAAAAGGAATAGACCTATATAATAATGATATAACTTAATTTAATACTGCCCAACCAATAATATTATGTTAATTATGCAAAATTCATTCTAAACAAGAATACACAATTGTTTTGATTATTTCACATACTATCTATAAATAACATTTTATATCAAAACCACAAAATATCGAAGGCGCGTGAAAATTCTCAATGAAACTTATATAGACATTTACAGTAAACTACATTGCGCAGTAATATTTGAAGGCATGAAATAGCAAAAGTCCAAAATTAACCCAGTATTATACATTTTGTTTTGATGCAAACAAATATGGTGTCACTCAGTTTTGACCGTCTTCGTCCATATTATGTTGCGATACAAAGTAGTTAAATTACAACGTTAATTGTATTATAACATTTGTACCGTGGTATTAGAGATGTTTTTGCAATGATGTAGGGTTTATTTAAGTTCTAACTGTGAACACTTAAATAGCTCCAATCATTCTTTTACTACATTCTAATGCTAGTGTAATGCTTTTGTAATGCAATTAACATCTTCATTATCAATAATATTGCTAGTATAATGCTTCTGTAATGCGATTGGCAACTTCAGTGACCGTAGTAATTCTTCTTTAATGCGATTGGTAACTTTTTTGACCGTAATAATGCTAATGTAATGCGCCTGTAATGCTATTAAACAACTACTGTGAAGTGTGAACCTATTTAGGATCTAAAGCCGTATAATTTGTGCCCAAATAAGCATTACAGTAGCCGTATAAACGTTTGTAATGTTACTATAGAACTAACTCAAAATGCGAAAACGATACAGAAATGCTGTAAGTCGGCCATTATACTGCTTTGATGTGTTACTTGGGTAGTAATTCATCTTGTTTAGTAGGTTTCAATTTAATATATCTTACCATTTTTGGGTTCCGCAGCCCAATGGCAAAAACGGAATCCTTATAGTTTCGTCACGTCAGTCCGTTTGCCCGTCCGTCTGGATGTCAGACAGCCATTTTACTCGGAGACTATTTGCATTATATATTTAGATGTACACCTATGCTTAACCCTTCGGGGAGTACAGGCGTGCTGTTATGTTCTGTGATTATCTTTGTTTTAGGGCTTAAGAGATGAAGCCGCCAAGTTTCTTCTTGAGGAAGCGTTTTTAGACCTGGAAGTTCACTTCGACGACCTATTTACAGCGAAGTGGCTGTCCTCCACCATTCCAGTTGATACTATTTGCATCACACTCGACGACTATTTTCAAGACTACAACCATTTGAGAGATAAAAACTTTGAATATGTCATAAACGAAGCTCAAAACTTGGTTTACAAAAAGTATATTACGGCGATGCTATCCAAGAAAGTGGCCTTTAAAAATGTAGACGAAGCTCAGCAAGCCGCTACCAAAATAGTGAAGGAGGCGAATCAAATAAGGTCGTTCTTCAGGAAGATAGCGGCGGAGGGCGTCAATGTGGACTGGCCCTTCGAAGTTATCAGTATGCTAGCAGAGGTGAGTTCATACTATTAAATCCTTGCGTGTGTATTACACCTCTACTGACTAATAATATATTAATCTGAAACTATAAAAACCAGCAGTTAAAGTTATGCCTAACGTCTAATGCACAAAAATAATGCGTGCATTTCAATGTATCACACAGGTCTCCTCTCTGTGAGAGGGAGTGGGCCATAATCCACCAAGCGGGCCCAGTGCGGGCTGGTTATCAAAGTATACAGGGTGATAATTCGTCGCCGACGGCACATACAGGCGTATCTCATTGTCAATCACTTTTCAGGAGAGCCAAAAACCATTATTTTTGCCCGATTAATAAACGTTTTAATTTGTAATTTGATAACAAAGCCAGCGAAACAAATGAAACGTGGTGTTAATTGTTGCTTATCGATGGGGGTTTAATAATATTGAACAGTAACTAAAAGTTTGTAATGCTGTATTTAAAAAAAAAGGCTTTGATTTCAGATACGCCTCTTTGTCGACTCCCAATTTAAGAATAAAAAAAATAGTTATCATTAGGCCCTTGCCATTTTAATCAAAAACCAATCCACAATAATAAAGGAATACTGAAATAATACAATAAAACTAAAATGATAGGGAAAGTTTATGAATCTAGCATGTCAAAGTCAAAGTTGAATATTGATTAAATAATTTAAAGGACTAAATATTAATTAGGGTTCCGTACCAAAATGGTAAAAAACATAACCCTCCTCCTGACGCAGTCGGGTAAAAAGGAACCCTTATGGTGCGACTCAGTCTGTCTGTCCGTCTGTCACAGCTGGATATTTCAAGAACCACTAATGCTATCAACTTGAAATTTAGATTAGTTTTAGATGATGTTTGCCCAACTATTTTGCAAATAAGAAAGAAATAAAAAAATATATTTCTTTTTTTGCAACAGTGACTGAAAGGGGGTCTGAAAAATTCGAAGTGGGGCTACTAGGGCACGTGGGGTAGCATATGAAAGAGCGCAGTTTGCACATTCTCAATCATTTTTTCTTTTTTTTAGGCCGCATCGTTTTCGACTTTAGATGAAAAATGTAAAAAAAAACATTCCTCCCCTTATCTCCGAAGTTTGCGTAGAGAAAAATCTGAAATTATTCTATATGATAGAAGTTTATGTAAAGATTATAGGAAAAATAAAATGATGTCTCTAAATAGCACACTTTTTCAGAAATCATCAACAAAAGTTACATTAGTTCCACTATCGTTAAAATTCTCTGACGAATCCTAAATTTCTCTGACTAATCTGGCCTCGCTGATGAAAATTTAAAAACATATGATGGTACGGAACCCTCGGTGCGCGAGTCCGACTCGCTCTTGCCCGATTTTTTTTTTATTCATAAGACAGTCTGTAATAGTAATCCTTGTACTCTTGAAGTCTTCTAATAGCAGTATTTCCTAAACAAAGACTAATAAGATCTGCATATTTTGCCTTTGAAATTTGTTCTGTTCTGTTGAAACAGTAACAATCTCCAGAAGAAATGCATACTAATATTATAAATGCGAAAGTGTGTCTGTCTGTTACCTCTTCACGCTTAAACCGCTGAACCGATTTAGATGAAATTTGGTATAGAGATAGTTTGAGTCCCGGGAAAAGGCAGGCTAGTTTTTATCCCGATATTGCTACGGGAAACTTATGCGGGTGAAACCGCGGGGCGCTGCTAGTATTATAGATGGTAAAGTTATATTCTGACAGGCGTCTTTTGTAAAAAATAGCTCCTTCTTTTGTCGAATTCCAAGGAAGGAGCTATTTTTTGTACTCATACAGTATTTGATATATGTAGGGCTGTTTGTGGCGCCAAATATTATAAACATTACGGTCGCCGACAGGCGTTGCTCAATGCAAGCCAGTCAGCGACTCTTTTCTCAACTTTTTGAGATAGCCTCATGAGCGTTTTGAAAACAAAAAATAGTTAGAGATACGTCTCTTTGTGGTGATATAAAGCATAAAAAGACAAATACACACATCAAAAGTGTCTAGGGATCAAGCATTTTTATGCGGATTTCTTGACATTGAGATGTGGCTTCGTAATAAATTTATGATTTTATAAATTTATATGGATCCTTTTTGGTGCATTTCATAATTTGAATCAGGAACTGTGAATCAAATTCGAGTAAAAGATGAAAATCAGCTGTCAATATTTTCCCTATAAAAACATACAACGCATTGAAGACATTATTAGTGCTACTGTTTCCCTACTACTGATTAAAACCAACGTTATTATGGAGCGGCGACGTCATTTAAGCAGGGAAGAAATGCTCAGAGCCGTGGGAATGATAGAAGCTGGTTCCCGGCAACATACTGTGGCTTTAGCTCTGAATACAAGTCAGAGTGTTATCAGTCGACTTTGGACACGTTACCGAAGCACTGGTACAGTGGCTGAGCGCCATGGAGGACGGTATCGCTGCACCACACGGAGACAAGACCGATACATTCAAATCTTAACTCGAAGAGCTCCAACAATAACCGCCATGATGTTAGCCGTGAGGCTTCATCACTCTTCAGGGAACTTAATTAGCGACCAAACAGTCAGAAACCGCTTGCATGAAGTGAACCTTCATTCCCGAAGACCGCTACGGGTACCACCTATAGCAATGCACAATCGTAGGATTCGATATCAATGGGCTCTTGAACACAGAAATTGGGTAGAAGAACAATGGCGTTTCGTGTGCTTTTCTGATGAGTCTCGTTTTGGTATGAGACCGGATACAAGACGTATACGACACTGGAGAACCCCTGGACGCCAACAGCGATTAAAATCCTGCCAGGAAGTCCATCCTTATAGTGGTGGAACCATCATGGTATGGGCGGGTATTTGGATCGGCGGAAGAACTGAGTTGATTTGGATCAGAGGCAACCTCAACGCTCAAATTTATGCTGAGACGACTGTATCAGACGTCATCGTTCCTCTACAAGTGCAAATCGGTCCCTTATTTCAGTTAATGCATGATAATGCACGACCGCACACCGCAAGAGTTGTAAGACAGACTCTCGCCGCAGCTAACATCAATGTCCTGCCCTGGCCTGCTCAGTCGCCAGACTTGAACCCGATTGAGCATGCATGGGATATGCTACAGAGAAGAGCTCTGCCGAATATGGAGGGTATGCAGTCGCAAGAAGACCTTTTTTTGTTGTTGCAATGAACATGGGCGGCCATTTCACAGCGTGATTTGGATGAACTCATTTTGAGTATGCCAAACCGATGTTCTTGTGTTGTTAGTGTTCGCGGTAGAAACACGGATTATTAATTGTTTAAGTTACCCAATAAAATTTTAAAGAAAACTGTTATTTCAGTCTTTTTTTCGAACTTTTGTGTTAGTGGTTCAAATGTCAAAAATCCCTTTATTAGGAAAATGGCAAATTTCTTTATTAATGCAAAGGTGACTTGGTTTATCGTTACTGTGACAAACGAAAACACTTTATTTGATGAATCCTTAAAGAAAATTTTAATTAATATCAATCAGGAGAAAAGTTATTGCAAAAATATATGTTGATCCCTAGACACTTTTGATGTGTGTATTTTGGTATATGAAACTCATTTTAGACTTTTTATTAGATACGCCTGTATGTGCCGTCAGCGACGAATTCGTTTATTCCCGGTCGTCCCCACTGTTAATTGTTCATTCTTGCTCAGAAAGTCGTAATTAAAATTTTTTAACTATCCGTGAAATCTCTTATTGAAATCCCCATTATTGCATTTTGACTCTCGGTCTATAGCAGAACGAGTGGGAAATAAAAAGTTCCAATCGTTACCACTAGGGAGGAATTAAACTTTTTTTCCCCCACTCGTACCATATGGGGTCGACGACAGGGCGGGGACGACCGGGAATAAACCGACGAATTTACTCATCATCATCAGTTCCTACCCTTACCTATAAATCCATATCTGATCTCTTAAGTTGAAGACTAACATTACAAAGTGCAAGTTCATTATCCTAAATTCTTAATACATACTTATTTCATTTTTCTCGGGGTTGATTTTACCAAAGTCAAATATATTTTACCCTTGATATAAAATTAACGTCTGACAGTTCTAGTATGGAAAAACTGTCAAAAATTCAATATTTATTCTCAAGTTAGGACATAGGGCCGGTTGGTTAACGTAACATACGAACGTCAAACAATTATAACCATTAGGTACTCGTTATTATTTAACGTAGGTACGGCAAGGTCATAATTTTATAATTGTAATTTTAAACAACGTTTTTTTTGTTTGACGATAGTTAGCGCCATTTTTGACGTATACGGCCGCTTGTATACGTCCGTTTTTCGTCCGGTGTCCGTTGCGCCGAGGGGAGGCAGCGTTGCATCCGGCGTAACTTTTTCGCCGGACCTGTGTCCGATGCGTGTGCACATATTCATTATAAACCATACACCACCGCGAATCCGGTGAAAAAAAACGGTCCGTTGTCCGGTGAAAAAAACGGACGTATACAAGCGGGCTACGCGTGCGTCAAGTGAAAAGTGGAGGGGCTTGTGGCTAAGTAATAACAACCGCACGGGTCGACCGATCAGGTTAAGCTACGCTTGCCGCGGTTGGTCCGTGGATGAGTGTCCTTCTTTACATACCAAGACCCCTTCACGTCTCGGAAAGCACGTTAAGCTGTTGGTCCCGGCTATCATTCGTGAATCTTTGACAGTCGTTACGGGTTGTCAGAAGCCCGAAAATGTGACAAATCTTACCAAAGGTTTACGTATTACCTAGTAACTGGGTTGTGGCGGTCAGATAGGCAGTTGCTCCATGTAAAATACTGGTACTCAGCTGCATAATGTTAGACTGGAAGCCGATCCCAACATAGTTGGGAAAATGCTAGGCAGATGATGACGCATGCGTCAAGTGGACGTGAAACAACCCGCCCTTACTCTAGGTATAAAAGTTTTGTGAAATTCACCCTTAGCATAAAATAGTTTGTAAATGTTTGTAAAGTGAGTTAACCTGAAGTAAACTCACTTTCTATTTAAATCATAGATATCGAGATACGCATGACGTGTTCGGTGTAAAAAAGTTTGACTGTGTGTTATAAAGAGTGTGAGCAAATTAATGGATTTATATTTTTATACTTGGCGCTGTATGGTTGCGTGTTGTTGCACCACAGAGTCCAGGTTCGCACAGGCCCCACGGGGAATGATTTTTTATCGTGCACTGGATTTTCAACTCTCGGATTTGAGCCGAGCATAGAGAATCCAATAGAGTATATCCCTGAGCGTCGAAAAAAGTACACAGTTGGATTTCCAACTGGCACTGAGAAGTGCGTTGAAAATCCAGTGTGTGATAAATAATCGTCCATGGGTACGAGGGCTAAGTGTAAAACGACCATTGTATGCAGGTACTGAGGTGTCAGGACATCGAGATGTTGTCCCTGGACCTACACAGCGTGGTGGCGAAGTGCCCTGACATGTCGGAGGAGCAGCTGCTGCGCCTGCTGTGGCTGCGTGGCGACGTGCCGCGCGCGCGCCTGCGCGACACCGTGGCCATCGCGCTGGCCTCCCGCCCGCCGCCGCGCGCCAACTCGCACCCCTCGCTCTTCAAACACATCACCTTCAGCGACAGACTCCTCTCACACTTTAATCTCTAGAAGACTGCAAGACTGCCACTCATATAATAACATAACATGACGCTTGTAATCCCCTAAGGGTTAGGCAGAGGTGTAGGTACCTATAGTACACCCACATAATATTCATACATAAATAGACAGATAAAAAATTCGCTACGTTCGTCATCGCCAGTCATACACGCAACAGTCGTTTTTATTGGTGGAAACTGGAAATAGAGGGGTCGACGAAGTCCGTGTAAAGAACTATAGCTTTAGGTAACATTCCTCAAAACATCTATCAGATACAGAAAGACGAGCAGTTAAAGTAGTTATTACGTTAAGTAGTATGTTCCATTTCCAGGAGAAGTTGGGACAGCGGCCTTAACAATAATAGCAAGATTTTATAAAAGAAACTCAGTGATCTTGCTTTGAATGCCGTTCGACGTTTATCGTGGTGGTAATATATTCGTATTATTACATTTAATATAATCTAATTATAAGTGTAAATGTGTAAATGAACAAATATATTTTTATCTAAGTATATTAAACATTTTATTTAAGTTTACCACCATGACTACAAAAACACACTACATACTTACTTTATTTTTTTCAGTTCGTCCAATGCTTACTAGTTATATACATACCTATAACCTAGGTATGCATACCTTTTTTTTTTGTCCCTGAGAAATGACATTAGGCATCTCCCGCTCGTCGGGGGACGAGACGGAGTATGTGGGACTCCCTGCCAGAGTGGCAGTATGTCCACTAAAACACAGCGGTGTTCCCTCATGACCTTGGTGGGGGGTCATGGGAATCCAGCTCAGCCTTTGCCTCCACAACCCCCCGGCGCATGCCCGCCTAGCGGGCGGGCCCCGCATGTCCCCCCGGCTGGGGGGCTACGGTGGCCGGGAACACCTGGCCATTCCCGTCCGGCAGTGGTGGAAGCCAGTGCAATACAGGCAAGGGTGCCCCCGCACCCGTCGCCTGCTGGCTTCCACATGCATATCTAGGCCAACATTAACAACCTACATAAACAACCATATCATCAACATTCAAAAACCTTTTTTGTTCCACTGATTGTTTGCAATAGTTTTAATCATCTTACTAATGTTCCGGCTTTGAAATTGTATTGCATTGTGCCTTTAATGGCGCGGTATATTTTTTTTTTTTTTTTTTTTTTTTTTCCCTTAGTTATCTGCGATCAGTCCCAAGACTATGAGCAGATTTGTTGTAGGTGTATGTGGGCGTTTGGCGGGTTCTTTCCAGCGGCAGAACCCGTCGTATTTTTACCATCGCGCCTCCAAATCTTGGATATTGTGGCGCTTAAGTCGTCTGGGATAGGTAATATGCGTTAGTACAGAAGCGAGTTCATTTGGGTGGTTTTCAAGCCGGGTTCTGTAGTTAGAGGCAGCCAATGCCACCTCTTCCTTTACCGTTCTAATGTTCAGTGCCTCGTGCAGTTCAGCATTAGTTACAAACCATGGTACGTTTGAAATTGTTCGCAGTATGCCATTTTGTAGCCTTTGAACAATTGATATGCTTGTGTTACATGCGCTTCCCCACAATTGAATGCCATATGTCCATATTGGTTTCAGTATGGTTTTGTAGATGAGGAGCTTGTTGTCTAGTGAGAGTTTAGAGTTACGTTTCATCAGCCAGTGCATATTCCTGTATCGAATGTTCAGCTCATCTCGTTTAGTTTTGATGTGTTTCTTCCAAGTCAATCTCCTATCCAGGTGCAGTCCAAGATACCGGATTGTGTCATTGTGGGGGAGGGTGTTATCTCCTAATTTTACTGGGGGACAGTTCCCTTTCCTGAGAGTGAAGGTAATGTGCACTGACTTAGAGGCACTTGCTTTAATACGCCACTTTCGGAGCCATTCGTCTACCTCGCACAGACTCGTTTGCAGAATGTTTGAGGCTATTTGTGGATCTGTGTTACTTGCCATTATTGCGGTATCATCGGCAAACGTAGCTGTGGTGACCCCAGGCATTTCTGGAAGGTCAGCGGTGAAAATACAGTACAGGACTGGCCCAAGGACAGAACCTTGTGGCACCCCCGCCATTATTTCGCAAATTTTTGAAGTATCTCCATCTTCCCGAACTTGGAAAATACGGTCAGATAAGTATGATGCCAACAGGAGGTAAAAACTATGAGGCAGTGCCTTTTTTATTTTGCACAATAGGCCCTTGTGCCAGACCTTGTCGAATGCTTGCTGTACATCCAGGAACACTGCTGAGCAATACTCTTTTGTTTCCAGAGAATTGCGTATTTTTTCACACACACGATGCACCTGCTCGATGGTCGAGTGTTGTTGCCTAAAACCAAATTGATGCCGGGGGATGACTCCATTCTCAGTCAGTATTGGTGTGATTCTGCTTAAGAGTATCTTTTCAAATGCTTTAGACAGAGTTGGAAGTAGGCTAATCGGTCTGTAGGATGTGACGTCTTCCGGAGGCTTCCCAGCTTTATGTATCATAGTGGTAACTGACACTTTCCAGCTGCTCGGGTAATGCTGCACTCGAAGTATACCATTGAATAGGGTGGTAAGAAACACTATGGCTTTCCTGGGAAGTTCAATAAGAACCTCTTTGGTAATTAGGTCGAAGCCTGGGGCTTTTTTATTTTGAAGCCTTTTTATGGTTTTAGTTAGCTCGCTCACACTTACTGGTTTAGGCGGTGGTGATAATTGAAGGTCTTGCTTTAAGATATTGTCGATTTCGTTTTCGAACTCTGCACAAGTGCTTTCATTAGGTCGGAAAACGTTCGCTAAGTGATTTGCAAAAGCATCAGCTTTTTCTTTGCCAGTTTTGGCCCACCCACTGCCAGTGGTTCTTATTGCGGCCTTGAATGGCTGAGGTCTATTGAGAGCTTTTGTGTATTTCCATAGGGAGTATTCCGTTGATGCTGTTGCGGTTAGTCCTTCTAGCTTGGTCTGAAGTGTAACATTCTCTGCATCATCCAACATGTCTTTTAGGTCTTTTATAGCTTTGTTTAAGGCAGTTTTGTCGCTTCTATTTCTCGACTGGTGCCATACTCTTCTTAGTCTTCTCTTTTCTAGTACCTTGAGTTTTATTTCAAGGGGCATGTTTCTACTATTATACTGTTCCTTTTCGTCTGGAGTGTTAACCCAGCAAGCATTTTGTATGAGGTTCGTTATGTACTTGGTAGCATCTTCTATCTCTTGGGGTGTTTTTAGAGAGGTACACAACCTAATATTCTCTTCTATGTAGTCTCTAAAGCCCTCCCAGTCTGTGTGCTTATTATATAGAGCTTCTGCCTTTTCATAGCAAAGTACAGTTGTGCTTATGGTAAGTAGGACTGGGGTGTGATCTGAGTTGCTGTCAAGACAGGATTCGACTCTAAGGTATTGTTTTGATAAACCTTTTGTGATAAAAAAGTCTATAAGGTCGGGTCTTTTACTAGGGTCTGTAGGCCAATATGTTGGTTCGCCAGTTGAAATCGAATTGAGGTTATTAGCATCAAGGCTTAATTTAAGCTGTCTGCCTCTCGTTGTTATCAGTCTCGACCCCCAGTACGTGTGCTTGGCATTCCAGTCGCCGCCCGCCACAAATCGAGCTCCCAGTGTCAGTAGATACTGGGTAAATTTTGTAGTGTCAATTGTGTGCTTTGGTGGACAGTAGACTGCCGATAAGTTTATACTTCCACCCTTACTCTCTACTGCTATGGTGGTCGCCTGGATGTGGCTTGTTTTATATTCAGGCAATAGATTGTGCTTAATTGAATTTCGTATTACAATGGCCGTTCCAGCATGTCCCGTCCCGTCAGGGTGAGTGGTGACATAGGTTCTGCATCCCTTGATTTTGACATAACTTCTTTCTGTGCAATGTGCTTCGGATATAAGTACAACGTCTAGTTGATTGTTTGTTATTAGTAGTTCCAGTGCTGATTTATTGGGGGCTAGTCCGTTCATGTTCCACGTGGCTATTCGAAGAGCAGTCATTTTAGCTGTTGGTTGACGAGTGTTGTTAAGAGACCTATAAGGTTACTCATTTGTTGTAATACAATCTCTAACTTTTCGGATTGTTTGAGAAGTAATTCTTCCATTTTATAGTGCGTGGTTGTTTTTAATGGGGGCTCTTTTGGTCTGGTTTCTTTTACTTTCTCAGAATAGAGGTCATTGCTTTCTTTTTTGTGGTTGTCTCTTGCTGTATAGTTATTTTCCGGCCTAGGTTGTTCTGGTTTCCAAGACTTTGAAAGTGGAGGTCTTGGCATTCTTCTTGCTAGTATCTCTTTGTAGATTTCGCAGCCTTTGTAATTGGCTGGATGTGCCCCCTGGCATAGGGCACACTGCGCCGGTGTTTTGCGATCTTTTTTGGTGCAGTCAGCAGTTTTATGACTTCCAGCACATTTGACGCAGCGATACGGCCTCATACAATAATTCTTCGTGTGTCCATATTGTTGGCACCTTTGACACTGCGGTATTGTTGTTCTCTTTTTTGGGTCTTCAATTGTAACCGATTGGTGGTAGATATATTTTATGTTTTTTACATCTTTGTTGTTAGGGCCTGGGACGATGTTGACGAAGAAGGTTGACGTTGGTTTTTTATCTGGTCCAAATCTTGCGTTGATGATTTCTCCATAGATTTTATTTCCTGTCTTTGTTATTTCTTCTTCAATGGCTTCATGTGGGGTTGTGTGATGCAGATTTTTAATCACCACTCTGTAACAGCGTTGGTCCTTCAGGTTGAACGTGTGACCTACAAGCCCGTTATGGCGGACAGTAGTTATAATATTCTTGTAGGTCTCAACATCCTTGCAGGTGATCCTAAGTTGGCTTCTATTGACGATTTTTAGAGTAAAACAGTCTTTATCTGTTGTTGATTCTATGAGTTCTGCGAGTTTGTTAATGTCCTCAATTCCATAGAGAATTATAGGAGGTGGTCTACTAGGTTGTTTCTCCTTTAGTTCTGTTAAGTCTTCTGGGGGATCTATTGGTAGTTCACTGAATCGATTGTTCGTAGTTATTTTGTCTGGAGATGGTGTCCGGGACAATTTCTTTCGCTTATTAGTGTTAACTCCAGGAACTCTTTGCCAAGCTGGAGGTTTGGGAGTAGTTGCTTCTAAATCTTTGTGTAATGATATTGGGGTGGGTGAATCTGCGTGAGTTTTGTTTCCTACAGATAGGCTTCGGGGCCTCATAAATAGGCCAGGGTGAAATGCTTGTTGAATTAATTTTCGTCTTCCAGTAACATTCGCGGACGTGACTTCCTTTTCCATTTGTTGCAGCACAGTGCCCCCCCCAGAATACGTGGGGCAGCCTGAGCTAGGCTCAGAGAGGGATTCTCCGGCTCGGCCGGTACCCTCCTGGGGTAGATATTTTTGTTGTTCTGCAGCCATGGTTGTATTGGGATAATTATGACAAGTACTTGCGCGGTATATGCTGAAGCAACTCTTGGTACAAGCATTTTTAAATTTATTGATACACGACAACACCTAAAAAAATTAGGTACACATCGACTAAAATGAACCTTCCAATCTTAGTTGAGGTTTAAATACTTGCAATCTTGCAATACGTCAGTTTCATATTTAGTTCTCTAAATAAACAAATGAACTAGTTAACTAAGTCGTTTATTGAGACATGACATGACATATTTATGATCGCTCACGTAGACACACCTAGTTGCCACAACAATGGTCTCTTGCGCTCAGCGTCTTCTGATCGAGCTACAAGTAACATTGGGTACAATTTAGTGGTTACCTCGCGCTGACTCAAGGCCAATTGATGGTCCGAAGGGCGGGCGGCGCGAGTGCGCGGCAGTCAGTCGCAGGCCGCGCTGCGCCACACGCCATGTCCGCCGCTAGCGCCGCGCTGCGCGCATGCTCCTTGCTGCTGTGCCTGGTGGCAGGTGAGCGCCCTTGTCGCTACTCGACTCGCATCGTGCATCTCGTGCTCAGTGCGCCGACCTAATACTTTCACGTCAAATCCTTTCCATATTCAAACAATCCGTCCCGCGAAATTTACAAATTTAAATCGGGCACTGATTTTTCATGATTTTCATTAGTTACATTATAAATACTTTGGCAGTGTTGTATCGGCTAAAACATTTCTATTTAACATAGTGGTTAATAAAATAACATAGTGTTCGCTGTGCAAGCAAGGCATTATTAGTATTGGTTCAGATATTAATGCAGAATCTGATTTTAAACTCAATTTAACGCGGAAGATGAAAATTTTCCCCTTACAATCTCAATTAAATCTTACAAGACAAGCCACACCACTCATAACTCATCATCTAGAAATCTACATGATGTGTTATGAAATTAATAGTTTTAAAAGATTTTAAAAAGTAAGGTAGGCGCCCTTTGCTCTAAATGATGTACCTACTTTAGCTATAAGTAGGATTATGTTGGTAGGGCAGACAGGTAAACTACACTAAACAGCCGCTAAAGCAATATTTCTGAGAGTACAGACATGTAGATTCTAAACATATAGATACAGTAGGATGTTCAAATCCCTGTTCTACTTCACATGACTCATCCAATCATAACACCACAGGAAGACAAACTTTTGTATGCAATTTGCTTTTGTGCGCGCTATGCGTATATTATATATTTGGGTAATTTCTATTTCCTTTAGGCCTTGTTTTATAGATAAGTTTGATCTATATCAAACATATTTTCTCTCACTTACTATTGAGTGAGAGAAAATATGTTTTTTGGCCAATTGTTGATCAACGAGTTGGTATTTTATCGAATAATACAAATCGCGTCGGCACACCGTGTGCGCTCTGGTCGCGGTGGTATTTTTAACATTCCCGGACCGCCTCAAGGTTAGCCAAGATAGTCGCTTATTCATTGGGATATGACCTAATTTCCTATAACAAATTATTTATAGAAAATTCATAAAGGAATGGATGCAAAGTAAAACATTTTGGAATTATAAACATAATAGAGGAGCGACCTCATTAAGGTGTTGTATGCGGAAGTTAGTTCAATCGCACTCAAATTAAGTGCAGCGGTACGGCCCTATGTTTACATTAGAATATCTCATGCTAGTCAAGCCCTATACAACACAGCTACACAGTACATACATAAATCTACACAAATCTGCAAATGACAATAGTGTCATTTGCAGATTTGTGTTTGTACTGTGTGTGTGTGTGTTTGTTTAGGTGTATGGACACCTATTGTATTTTCATTTCAAAATTGTAGCGTGGGTGGCCTATTACTAAGGAAACTCCAGTGATGAGCAAAGAGGTACTAAAAATATATATAGTCTAAATCATCGTAGGAATCGTATATGATCATAAATCTTAGGTAATGCAGATTTATTGTCCACCCTAGTAGTTCCGGAGGTACATACACGGTATCGTAATGATAGTGATCCTGCTACAGCCCGTCAATTTCAATTCTTAAGCTCTTTGCATCAACAATAAACCACTTATACTAGACTCTCTGGGCTCTGTCACCAAAACATGTACCGATCAATGCGTGAATATAATATAAACACTTGCAATTAAGTAGTTGGGTACAATGTTGTTTTTTATTTACATATTTTTAGTAAAAATATTTTTTTCGGAAGTTATTGCTTGCCAAGTAAACGTTTAATTATACTACCTATGGCGGTTGTCGTTGTGCTAATTGTCGTAACGGCCAATGGCCTGATGACCGAAAGTCTTAATCAACATCTCTTGAGGCTATCGTTAGGCGATTTGATCAAGGGCCTGATTCTGAAGGCAGTACTCCTCTATACGACTCGCATCGTGAGAAGGTTCCTGTCTCTGGAACCCTAACCACCGGTAGCTTGGACCCTGCTCCCGAATTTTTATTTTTATTTTTACCCGACTGCGCCAGAAGGAGGGTTATGTTTTTCGAGTGTATCTATGAATGTAAGTAGGTATGTATGTACTTATTTATTTATTTGGCACGCTCTGTAGCCTAAACGGCTTGATCGATTTCAGCTTGAGAGGTGCCGTTAGATTCGTCTTAATTGTGAGAGTGACACTGGGTACCTATATCAAAATTGAAAAAAAAAATGGCCGATTTTAGGCGCCACAAAATTTTTTTTTTCATATCTCATCAAATGGGGTATCAAAATAAAGAGTTATAAATGGTGATTACAAAAATATAAGTATACAACTTCTATGGTTCGAAGTAATTCGAAGTGACAAATCGTAAAAAACCATTAAGTACTAAGAACTAAATCGTTTGCGAAATCTTTCAAATTTGTAAACTAAAAAGTTGGAAATAAAAAAAAAATTAAAAACCCGAAAAGTTGGAAGCAGGCGGGACCCATACCATGTTTATTATATTTGCAAATTCAAATGGGTCCCGCCTGCTTCCAAATTTTATTTTATTTAAAATGGGCGTGGTTTTAGCTTTTCAGTTTTTTTTTAACTTAAGTTTCTTACCACAGTCGGGTTTTTTATATATTTTTTAATTAGGTACTTGTTTTTTAAAGAAATGTAGAAAAACATAGTTAATATTAAAGAAAATAAATAAACTGATTAACAAGATAGGTTAATGCAAAGTATAGTCGTAGACCTAAACTGGTGAACATGGACTTCACCTTAGATCGTTTTACCGAACAACCTTGGCTGAGCAGTTTCAGCAAACGCCATAACATTTTACTGCGCCCCACAATCTGCCTGCCAAGTGTGACGTTTAATGTTACCGATCACGTTTAATTATAAGGATTCTGAATTCTAGGTGCAAGCAGCTGTCTGTAGATTGTCAAACCAATTATCAAATCAATCAAAGGCTAATGACATACTTACAACTAGATACCTACCTACTTAAATACTGAACTCTTGATCGAGGGTCCAGAAGTTCGAATTACCAAAATCCGATGCACCATTGTTCTGACTCAAGTTGACTCAACCATGGTCATGGAATTCCTATCCTAAAATATATTTGGCTAGTTTTATTAGCAAAAATATTGAACGAAAGACTTTTATAGTAGGTAAATATTACAGTTCTCCAAACCGAATTTTAGCCATGGCGGCCAATCTCAGAGGAGACTAATGAGACTATCCATCGACGCGGGAAATGTTATAGATTATAGTACACAAGTGTGTGTGCGGACAAAGCTGCACTCTCCCTTCCCTCACTCTCATAGGAAGACACTATCGAGATGCAAGGTATTGGACTTAGTATTCTGGGCTGCCAAAGTTGAAGTGTAAGTAGTTTACACTTCATTATACTTTCTTTAAATAAATAATAAACGAGTCAGTGGTTAAACTAGCTTGGTTGTATTTTAATAATTACTAGCGGCCCGCCCCAGCTTCGGACGGATGACATATTTTTTCGAATTTCCGTAATTTTCTTTCATACAAACCTTGTCCTGGCAATACCGAACATAACAAAAAAAGAATTATCAAAGGTACATTCGGAAGTTACGCGCGTACAGTACATTTTGGCGACTTTGTTTTATATTATGTATATACTTAGGATTAATAGCAAGGTTTGATCTGTTCGGGACCCAGTTTGATAGTCATATCAAGAAATGCGTTAACATTTTCACCGCCAAGCAATGTTTTATAGCGCCTGCCGACTGCCATTACGCTAAAAATAAAAACATCGGCAGACTTTTAAAAAAATAAGTAGGTACCTATGCCATCATTTGATACCTAAAATATGCCACTTAGGAGACGCACTAATGAACAAAATCCTGTAGTTAATTACATACAAATACTACCTATTAGGTAAACTTACAGAGGGATTTGTTTACTGGAGATTTACATACAATTTATGGGAATTCCGAATCCATAGAAGATACGGGGAAGCTATCTTATAAGTTTAGGAACTAATAGGTTTTTTTTCATTAAAACAATTATGACATGGGTACTTAATTGGTCAAATACCTACGAGTTTTCCATAAAAAATAGTAAACCAATTTCAGTAAATTTACTCATTTTTATGGAAAACTGGTTCCTACGACAGTTTCGCCGTATTTCGTATGGGTTCGGTTTACCCCATACCTGTTCCAGTTAAAACACTTTAAAGGTAGTAACTATTCAATTCTATAAGATGGATGTTTATGAGCGTGGTGATACCTAATGTAGGTATGTATAACCGACCTCGTAACTACTTTATCACCCTAATATTGAATGTCATTAAACGACAAGGTCTAATTTGCCTATGTGACAGATAGTTTCAACCTTTGTAAAGTTTCAATTTAGTAGGAATTGTAGTAAAAATTTAAAAAGCAATAACGAGGTCGCCTATACCATGTGCGTGTGGATTGAGTGCACCTACAAGATATAAAACAACACGTACCTACTTTCCTACAGTGCAACCAAAAAAGTGTACAAGCGTACCCAAAAATTAACCGTTTATTTGTATGTATATATTATATAGTAAAACAATTTCTATTGCAGGTAGTCGACAGTTATCGATAACAGAATTTTTGGTGCCGAAAGCTGTAGAAGTCGGGAAAGATGCTGAACTGCGATGTCAGTACGAGCGAAGTGAGGCCGAGGCAGACGACGCGTTCTACGTCAAGTGGTGGTGGACGCCGGAGGCCGGCAACGCGGACGATAAGCAGCAGATATACCAGCGCATAGTCGGCCATGACGCCGAATCCATCCATCACGACAATACTAGCCAAATAGGTAACTAGAATCAACAAAAAGAATTTGATCCAATGCAAAATGTTAATCGCAGGTCAAAAAATTCTACATTTTAATCAATAGATATCGTGTTGGTGGCCAGGCAAATATTGTTGATCCTCAAAAAATAGAGAATCACGAGCCACCCGTAGCGTAGAAACGAACTGCGCCAATTAACCTACTTTGAAACATATTTAATGCTCACCTTGCATTACGTTTCAGAGATAAAGGATAACGATTCCATCGTCTTACTAGCTGTAAACCCTGTGGATTCTGGAACTTACGAGTGTGAAGTGTCAAATTTCAACGAAACAAGACAGCACGAGAAGCTTATTGTATTTTGTAAGTATCAACCACTTCGTACAAGTAAGTTGGTACAACTAAAATGCCTGTAATGATATTCACAAATGTTCATAATAAACATTTAAAATGTGTTACATGCCATAAGATTAGCAATATAACGTCACGCCTGTATTCCCCGAAGAGTAACGCAGAGATGTAAGGTAATTGGTGCCCCCCTTTTTTCACCAATTATGATAACGATGTACTCTCGACTTTGGCGATGAAATATATAAGAGGATCACTTTGTTGTTCGTCACATATTTTGATAATTATCTCACTTTAAAAAACCTATACCCGCTAAACTATAGCATGAAATTAAGCGAGAAGCAAGGTTTACACAGTACCTACAAGTAATGGAAAAAATCCGGTACTTATGAAATTAAAAAAAAAAATGTCTGTTTGTTCCGGCTAATCTCCGAAACGGCTACTATTTTAGAAAAACAATTAGGGTTCCGCGCAAAAAAATAAAATCCGTGAAATCCAATTTGTTTTCCGACATGCACGCGAACCAAGTTGCGGGCACAGCTAGTGGTCACATAGATATATTCGTTTTTGTAATTAAAAACACAAACTTACATTTGCAGTTGAAGAAGGATCGTGATGTAGAATGATGTATGGGAGAATATATTTGTTTACTCACCTACCTTTTCATTAGAGCAATGTTCGTTTAAAGTAGGTCCTTGCCCAAGCAGTTGCTTAGATTGACGTGTTTATTTTACAAATTTACGGCATTTGTCATCAATCAAAAGCATCTAAAATATCTTTTAGATATTTTTTGTTTAAACCTAAAACCAGGTTTGATTTTAAAAAGTTTAAGTATTAGAAGAAACCTGCAAAAATATCTAAACCTCATGAAATCTTTTTTTTTTCTTCAGCGATGGGTACCGGGCCGGAAATAAATTACACGTTACTAAACAGCGAGGCAGAAGATGAAGAAGATATGTTGTTGATAGAATGTGAAGCTGAAGACGTCGCACCCTTGCCAGATATGACTATCACCTTTAAAGGGTATGTTTGTGTTTTAAACATTTTGCTTCTCTAAAGATATACGAGCAAACATGATGCCTTTTAATTAAACTTGATTGCACTTCGAAATATAGTTACTGCATTTTTCTTCTATCCACTTATGTATATAATAATAATATATACTTTAAGCCGATGGTCCCGGCTGTCATTCGTGGATCTTTGACAGTCGTTACGGGTAGTCAGAAGCCCGAAAGTCTGACAACCAGGCTTACCAAGGGGTATCGTATTACCCAGTAACTGGGTTGTGGAGACCAGATAGGCAGTCGCTCTATGTAAAATACTGGTATTCAGCTGCCTCCGGTTAGACTGGAAGCCGACCCCAATATAGTTGGGAAAAGGCTAGGCCGATGATGATGACTTATTATTGTTGCGCGCCACAATTAATGCCTGGTACATGGTAACAGTAGTTACCACTAGCGCCATCTAGTATCGAGTAGCGGAACTAGTAGTGAAGACCCTTCTAGAAATTTCGATGCGAGAACTTTCTAGAACATTCCCGAACTTTCGACATCTGGTCGATCGGGGCCTGTATGTACTCGAACATTCTAGATGTTTCTACAATGGAAGGTTCTAGAACTCACTTTGGCGCTATATAAGGCCGAGACGCGCCACGACCGACACAGTTTGGATAAAGCGATCGAAGTGATAACATCGAAGCGATATTCAAGTGCGACTTAGAGCGATCAGTAGTGCAATTGTGTTTTGTAATTAGTGTGTTTGAGTTGTAATTAGTGTTGATTATTAAAGTGTCATTTTTTTTTTGGTTTTTAAATCGGCAGTTTTTATTGTCACGAACCCGAAGCTCGTAACAATTGGTGTCAGAAAAGGGGATTAAAAATCATGCCGGTTTTACCCAAAGACGACACGGAGGGTATCCGTACCCGGAGTCAACGCCAGCAGGAGACGGACCAGAGGCGATTTGGTGGAGCTACGCCACAGAGGTCGGAGGGCCAGCTACCGACCATGGAGGCCGGCCCGTCCGCAGCAGCTCCAGCATCAGCAGCACCAGATTTGGCTGCTCTGATGTTGATGCTGCAGGAGCAGGCTCGCCGACAGGAGGAACAGGCTCGTCGGTTGGAGGAACAGCTCCAGCGGGACAAGGAGGAACAGGCTCGCCGACAGGAAGAGCAGATTTTCCTCATAAAGGACCTTCACGCAACCCTCGGGAAGGACATGAAGGAGGTGAAAGAGAAGGTTACCCAGCATGACAACCGTCTGTCAGAAGCTGAAATTCAGATCAGTAAGTTTAATGACGTCATTGCTGATGTGAAGCAGGAGTTGGGTAACCTTAAACTTGAGGATACAATCGCAGCTCCCGTAGCTACAACACCTTCGCTACGTGGATTCAAAGTGCCACCGTTCGACGGGACTTCTTCCTGGTCGGCCTACAAAATCCAATTTGAGGCTGTCATGAAGGCTAACGGGTGGAATAAAAGCCAGGCCATGACTGCTCTCACCCTAGGCCTGCGCGACCAGGCCTTAACTGTCCTGGAAGCTCTCGGTAAGGAAGTGACTTACGAGCAGCTCCTCGAGGCATTGGAGGCTCGGTATGGCGACGCTCACCTGGAACACGTATTTCGTGCGCAGCTCAAGGATCGCGTGCAACGCAGTAACGAAAACCTGCAGCAGTGGGCCCTTGAAGTGGAGAAGCTGGTTCGTAAAGCTTACCAGTCCGTACCTGCGCTTATTGATGGAAACCTGGTGCAGGCATTCATCGACGGCATCCGCGACATTGAAGTGAGAGCTGCTGTGAGGCTCGGGCACCACGGGACGCTTAAGGACGCCTTGGCCCATGCACTGGAGGTGGAAGCTGTGCGGCAGGATCATCGTTCCCATCGCGTCAGGGAGGTTGCAGCGGCTACAGTTCGCGACCGCAATAGAAGATACAGCCCTAGGTGCTACGGCTGTGGGGAAAGGGGCCACCTTCGATCCAGTTGCCCTAAGCGAACTGCAGAAAGGGAAGATGGCTGGTCTCCAAAGCGTAGTGCGGCTAACAGCGCCGCCCAGCAGCAGCAGCAATACGACTTTGTGGTCAAACATCGCAGCGGGAAATCTCATGGCAACACAGATGCATTGTCAAGAAGATCTTGTCCTGAAGACCGCAAGCATTTTACTAGGCAGGAGGATAAGGAAGTGGTACCTGTGAGGATGCTCAGGACAGACCTCAGCAACGAGTGGAAGGAAATCCTACAACGTGCACAGCAGGAAGATTCGGACATCAAGCCGATTCTGGAGTGGATGAAGGCCAGGGCTCCTAAGCCCAGGTGGAGCGACGTCTCAGCAATGAGTTCGACCACAAAAAGCTATTGGGCCCAATGGGACAGCTTGGTGATTCAGGATGGAGTCCTGTGCCGTAAATGGGAAAACGCTCGGGGAGACAGCTGTCATTTGCAAATGGTTGTCCCTAAAGCTCAAGTACCGGATGTTCTACAGCTGTACCATAATGGTTGTTCAGGAGGTCATCTGGGAGTAAAACGGACTCTACTGAAGATACGAGAACGGTTTTACTGGGTCCACTGTCGGGACGATGTCGAGGACTGGTGTCGCAAATGTACAAGTTGTGCAGCTGTAAAGGGACCTCAGACTCGTAGTAGAGATGCATTGAAATTGTACAATGTTGGTGCACCATGGGAGAGAATAGCCCTTGACGTTGCGGGGCCGTTTCCGGTAAGTGAAAGTGGTAACAAGTATTTCATGGTTGTGATGGATTACTTCACTAAGTGGCCGGAAGTCTTCGCCATTCCAAACCAAGAAGCTTCAACAGTTGCAGATAAACTGGTTCATGAAGTCTTCTGCCGTTTTGGAGTACCTTTGGAGATTCACAGCGACCAAGGAAGAAATTTTGAGTTCCAAATATTCCAGGAAACTTGTCGAGTTATAGGTACACATAAAACAAGAACAACTTCTTACCACCCACAATCGGATGGAATGGTGGAACGATTTAATCAGACACTAGAGAGGTACCTAGCCAAAGTTGTGGAAAATCGGCAACGAGATTGGGACAAGCACATACAACCGTTTTTGTTGTCATATCGAAGCGCTGTTCACGAAAGTACATCGGTGACACCAGCTTTCGCAAACTTTGGAAGAGAATTACGGCTGCCTGCAGACCTGATCACCGGAATACCACCTGATGCCCCACGCAGTATAACCGATAATGCGGAACAAAATGAATGACATTTATGAGCACGTCAGACAATCGGGCCAGCAAATGTCTGAAAAGATGAAAACCCGTTATGACCGTAAAATGAACAATAAAGGGTTCGACGAAGGCATCTGCGAGTTGGCTTCGGCCCCTCGTACGCCTTCCAAAAGACCGGGACCCCATGGTCCCGAGATATGTAAATTAATAATAAATAATGCTGCGTTCCATCGCTCTTTGGCAACAGCTAATATCCAACCAAATTAATTTTTTTTTTTTTGTTTACTTAGTCAAAATTAAATTGCAAATAATCATGTACGTAGCTACGACATGAAGGAAGTACATTATTTTTGATATTTGTGTATATATTTTTCAGGGAACCAGTCAACATATCTAAGACTGTAGAAGATACAAATGAAAATGGCTTTTATAAAATACACGTTAACGCCACCGTTAGTACAACAGATGTCGACGAAGGAGAAATACGCTGCGAGCTAACGTACACCACTTTAGAACATCCTCCGTACGTAGATGTGGAGCAATACATACGTGCAGGTATGTTATACTACTTATTACGAAGAAAGTGAGAAGATACACATTTTATATAATTTTATGACTTATAGGTTCAAGACTGTACAGTATTTATGGTAATAACTTGATCAGGCTGTTAACTTTACAAGTTCAATGCATCAATATTGATTGCATATGGAACATAATTATGCGTTGCTTTGGAACGTCTTCACATTATTGTGTTTATTCAAACAACGAATGGTAGGTACTTACATATTTGCATTTTTCATTTACACAACCAACTAAAAATTCTCATTACGACTGCACATTTACCCATTATCCACACTACTTAGATATTGAAATCAAAAGCATGATGAGTAACAGCATTTCGCTTTAAGTAAAGGGATAGAAATATAAACATATCTTTAGTTTCAAACCTATTAAATCATTTGTATTTTACAGGATTCGTTAAAAACAGTTCAACTTTGTTTTCAAAACAATACGACTACTAGTCGTACCTGACGTTTTAAATATTTTTGTAATAATTTGATAGTCTATTTAAATATTTACATTAGCGCCTGCATGAATTGCAGGATATTAATATGTTATGGGCTAGGATCAATCTGTTGTTAATAAATGACGTAATCAGTACTGTGGCTGGCCGTAGAGTAGTGTGTGCCACTGTGTGTTGTCTGTGTACTAACGTTGGTTGTTGGTGATGGTCGACGCCAGGCCGCGACGCGCCGCCCGCCACTGAGACGCCCGAAGACGCGACCGAGCCGGATCCTACGCACGACTCCTTGCAAAATCCCAGTAAGTCATAGACAAACTAGGTACACAAGACCAAAGACTACACTTTACATCAGTCTTCAGATCCGAAATGATCATGATTAACTAACTGAAAGTGTATTATCAGTCATTATACTATCTTAACTTATTAAGAAAACTACTTGAACACTATCAGTCTAATGTGTATTTTATTTTCTTATTTTTATTATATCCAAGCATTATTATCATTTATTTATTTCGTATAATTATGTAAATATTGGAAATGACATAATTATTTTACCCACCCGAGAATCCTGGCCACGTCCATATGCCTGTTATATGACTTCGTAACTAAACATTAATTGTAAATGAAAGTGCGGTTAGACGAGTTGACTAGCTTGTAAGAACGGTCGTGCACTACCTAAATGTCGTGTTACTGTAATGTAAGTTTTAATACTTAGTCAAATTAAATTAGCTAGCGAAACTCCGCAGACGTGATGATTATCGATATCTAAACACGTTAAAATAAAAAATTTAAAAATACCGACCGCTTGTAGTGATGTTACTTCACACTAATATTATAATGCCGAAAGTTTCTGAGTGAGTGTGTGTGTGTTTATATGTTTGTTACTTCTTCACACTCAAACGGCTGGACCAATTTTGATAAAATTTTGTATGGAGGTAGCTGACACCCTGGATTAACATATAGGCTAACTTTTTATCCCGATATTCCCACGGGATCGACATTTCTACGGGTGAAACCGCGGGGCGCAGCTAGTAAAGTATAAGTTGAGAAAATCTGTTCTTTTTTTGTTTTGTCATGTTTAAATATTGATACCCATCACGTCTACGGAGTTTCGCTAACAAATTTAATTTGACCCTGTATAGGTACAAAAATTGAAACATTTTTTTATACTTAATAACTAAAGTGTCAGCTTGACTAGTCTTATGCTTACGCCTACGACATACGTCAGTATATTCTGCCGTCCTTACGAAAAGTGCAATAATTCGAGTTTTTCCCCAAACTGAGATAAGTACATAATTGGAATCTGTAGAATGAGATCTAAATATTCTTTTTAGACACTTTTTACGTATCCATGATGTAGCCGGGTTTAATACTAAGCATAATAATTATAGTGATGGAGATACAAACAAAGCAAAAAAAAAATCTTTAACCGCGTTTTTCTCGAAATCAGGTTTAACCTAGTTATTGCACTTTTCGTTAAGACGGCAGTATTGTTGTTGTTTGGTGTCATGATTATAAAGTTAACAAGCCACAATATTTACAAAAACGATTTAACCATATTTTTTTACCTCTTTCGGTGGGCAAAGAGTTATTAGATTTAGGGCTGATTTTTCCATCGCCAGGTAACTTTTATTCGAGGAATAAAATTGACGTTTGACAGTTTTTGTATGAAATAACTGTCAAAATTTCAAAATTATTCCTCGAATAAAGTTATCAGATGATTGAAAAATCAGCCCTTACGAGGTCAAATGACAATACTTAATCACCCGACTACGGCGAAGCAAAAAGAGGGTTATGATTTCGACCGGTATGTATGTATGTTCATCTGTTACCTCATTACTTCAAAAGTACTAATAATAATTTGACAAATGAGGTATCGTTAGAAGCGTCTTGACCGTCCGCTGGTTATAGGCTATGTGACGTCACAGTAAATTCAATATGGCGCTCTCTAGCGTACATAAAGTAATGAATTTAAAAATAAATATTTTGGTATGGTGCCTTGTGGGGTATCAAAAGAAAGGGCTTATGAGGCACATTTCAAAAATATAAATATGTATTACTGAAATAATCCCCAAAATATTTAAATAAATAAAAAAATAAAACTAAAACCCAACAACTGAAAAGGATGAAACAAGAAAGTACCTTCCTGTGGTCGCATGCTTACATAGCATAAAATGTATATTAGTACAGCGGCATGCGACCACGGGAAGGGACTTTCTTGTTTCATTCTTTTCAGTAGTCGGGGGGTTTTAGTTTTTAAATTTTTGTTTTTAATTGCGCACAAAATTCATAGATATATTTTTAACTAAAAACAAATATTCCGAAGAATTGATAACGTCCGCCTTTTTTGAAGACGGTTAATTAAAAGTGTTCTTCGTTTGCCTTAATTCTTAACTATTTGCTCACCGGACCTATGTTATTGATTCATTAATAAAATTTGCTTGTGATGCTTTTTGGTGTTACACCGGCCTGACTTACCTATTATTTATAAATTCGATAACTATAACCCGTTTTAATAATCCACGGCGACAATATCACGCCATGGCCCCTATAATGGATTTTATCTATTTAGGTATACCTACGAATACGATTTCAGAAATCCTCTTAATAGTGCAGAGAAACTTCGGAGTCGTATAATATTAGTAAAATAATTATCATTAAATTATGTCTCCCACATAAATCCATTGGGATCCCTTCCTGTGAAAACCTTATTGTTATTGTTAGAAGCACCTTACCAAATATCCACTCATCCATTGAGGCTATTCACAATGTTTGGATTTATTTTATTCTAAATAACTGCCGCCCAAAAGGGCTTTGAAAGTCCGTGGCATACCTACCTACCCGTCCGCCATTTTATTTCATTTCAAAATGGCGGCCATGCATGAAACCTTTATAAATCGATAGCTGACATCATTGCAAACTGAAAACATTAAAGACCAAACCCCGTAATGTGTCACGCTTCCGTGATATTAACGTTCAAAGTTGATCACGTGACATCCATATTTTTTAACTTGCTTACATCTTGTTTCAGACACTTTAAACTTTCAGAATGATTATCGCAAACATCCAGCGCCATTTTGAAAAAAAAAAAAATGGCGCGACAGTAGGTATGCCAGGATCCATATAAAAATTCTCAATCCCTCTTGCTCATGTATTTTGAGAGAAGCATCGCAGCAAGCAAGAGTCAACGTAATTAACTAGAGGTACCTTTAATCTCATTAAAATAATGACACTTTCCAGGTGACGACGGCATTCGGCTCCACTGCTCGTGGGCGCTGCTGACGTTGGCAGCCGTCGTGACGCATCTACAAGCGACACTCTGACTCTTCTCCATTGTGATACTAATTACGTAACTATGCTATTATGTTATTAACTAAGTGTTAATTTTATTAAGCTTTACCTAGTAAGTACCTGTAAAATATTATTTCAATTTACAATATTAATAAAAAGATTCCTATTGTTGCAAATGAACGCTTTTATTAAGATTTAATCTTTTGAAATTAAACTAAAACTATTACCCACGGTTTCGCCCGCGTGGAGGTCACAAATTATCCCACGCGAACGTACAGTATGTGACGCAATTATATGAACCCCCTTGAGAATTAACGAAATGCAACCTTATCGCGAATTTGGAATAAGGAGTAATCCAAATTCGAGGTAAGGTCCCAATTCGTTATTGTAGTGCGTTTCACTTACTTATTCAGATTGTTAAACGATTTACCTATATCATTATAATTGTCGTTAAAATGTCGAAAGTTTTGAGTATCTACCCAGCACTCACTGAATGTGGATGGCTATAAGAGTAGGGGAAGATCGAGGAAACTGAATGGACTGGGTGAAAGATAATAATTATATGGCTAGAAAGGGGCGGCTACCAACATGAAAACTACTAGAGAAGTGTGGACTAATATGATCTTGTTGTTAAAGTTGATAGGCTAATGAGTATTAATGAAGAACACTATAAAATGGCTGCTATAAAAAAAAGAGTTCGTATCATATTACAAGTTCATAGTAATTTTCATTACCCCTGTATCTGTAACACACAAGGTATAGAAGTTAAAAGCAGCCCTTTATTTAGGCAAAAATAAGACATACTTTACATAATAGTACATTATGATACATGTGTGCTATGTTGATCATTATACTCGAGGCGGTATTATTCGCGCGAGCCGCAGGCGAGTGCGATAAGGAAGCCGAGCGTATAATGATCAATGCACACGCGTTTCATACGACATTTTTCAACACACTTGCGAGGAAAAAAACAGACTTGTATTGTTAAATATTAACTTATATGGAAAATGGCGCGCTGGTTTTGTCTTTCCGCATAGTCAGCACTAGCAATGCGCGCGCAAGTGTAAATAAAAGCATTGACCACAGAGCATGTAGGCGCTGACAACAGACCGCTATATAAAAAAAAAAAAAAAAACAATAATTGTAGTTTAGTAAGTATGGAATTAGAAAGTACTATTGGCATAGAGAAATATACATTAGTTCAGTAAGAATCCGCAATAATAGAACGCTAGTCATCAGGGTCTTTTCCGTTTGGTTTCGGAAGGGATCTCGGACAATTTATTTAAGGTGGATAATTAAAATTTTCTTACGTTTTTTTGTAATTTGCAGGTTAGTATCAGATTGTATCTTGATTAAATATGACTCGCGACTATAATATATATGTATTTACAGAATTATAGTCATTAGAATAGAATCTTTCAAGTTAGATTTTCCCCTAAGAACTTTTCCATAAGAAAGATGTATTAATGATTCGAATGTTATATCATTCTGTAAAGACGTACCTGTTATAGTCGCAAATCATATTTTGATCAAGATACAACCTGACACTGACCTAAAAATTGCAAAATACCTAAGAATTTTGCGGTCTATAGGTCTACCAGAACCTCATGGCAAAAAAAAAAATGTTTTTCATACATTTGACAACATTGTGGTTTTCATACATTTGACAACATTGGCAACATTTCTTTTTCAAATGTATGAAAACCACAAAGTGTTTTTGTTTTTTTTTTGCCATGACATACTGGTAGACCTATACCACTGCGCATTCACCTTAAAATGTCCGTGATCCCTGCGCATTCACCTTAAGGTAAATAAATAATAATTAATTTTGGGACCAAGGACAATACAGACTATTAAAAAAAAAAAGTGAATTGATGAGATTAAAAAAGCGCGCATCTCCGACTAATAAATAGTTATCTGTGGAAATAAAGCACTTGTGGATTAAAGTAAAGAAAAAGCACGCGTTTTTAATACACTGCATTATGGACCTAAAAGCGGTTCAATAAGAGCCACTTTACGAGCAAGTGTGTTGAAAAAACTATTGTACTTGTACAAAGATAAGTCCATCATAAAAAAATCTGGGTGTCTAGTTGTTGAGTGGTCTTCGCATTCGTCTTTAGTTTAAGTTATTAACAATAGTATTTTGAGTGCAAAACTGTTACTAACAATTTATGGATCTTATAGTTGTCCGAAATAAAATGATTCATCATTTCAGCCGAAAGACGTCCACTGCTGGACATAGGCCTCCCCCAAAAGGGGGGGCAGTTGCCATAATCGCCACGCTTGGCAGGCGGGTTGGCGATCGCAGTATGGTATGGTGGTGTAATACATAGAGAACGCTGCTGCCCATTCTCCGGTACGCCCCTTAGTCGCCTTTTACGACACCCACGGGAAGTATGGGGTGGTGGTATTCTTTAAGTCCGGCACCACACAGACAAGTCCGGCACCACACAGACAAAAGCGGTTCAATAAGAGCCACTTTACGAGCAAGTGTGTTGAAAAAACTATTGTACTTGTACAAAGATAAGTCCATCATAAAAAAATCTGGGTGTCTAGTTGTTGAGTGGTCTTCGCATTCGTCTTTAGTTTAAGTTATTAACAATAGTATTTTGAGTGCAAAACTGTTACTAACAATTTATGGATCTTATAGTTGTCCGAAATAAAATGATTACCTATTATTATTATAAAAAAATAAGTTGTATTTGGGTTCCAACCAAAAGTCACATGGAAAAAGTTTTATGCGATTTCTGACTTTTGTAGTAGGTACTCAAAGTTCAAACCTCATTTGGTCTGATTTCTTAATCTTTTCAATAAAAAGAGTTTCAGTTAAAAAGTTTTTTTAAAATCTTTATATGAAACGATCGGTTGACATCAAAAAAAGTTTGTGATAATTGCCCATTTTCTTGCAAACTCTACAATTTGTTCAAAATCAGTGAATGCAGATCAAAATGTCTCAATAAGTTAAGTTAAGGATAGTTTCCTATGACCGTTTTCCTGTAGCTACAACGGTTAAGGTGCCTGCCCTTGCTACCCGGTCTCAAAAATCCAATCTGTAATAATTATGTAGGCGAATCTGTGTGCGTGTGGATTGAGAGATCTTTTCGAAAAACTCTTCCAATCCCAACCAAATTATAAGAGGATTTAGGAAATAATTGTGAAAACTTCATGGTAAGGTATGAAATTTGTGAAACTTAAACAAAGAAAGTTAGAACTCATTAACTGGATCTCTCAATCTGGACAACTGAAGAAAAAGCTATAACGCGTATCCAAGAATATACTGCCTATGTGTTTATAATTTGCATTTTAATTAATTGTGAAGGATTTGTGAAAGCTACTTAACAAAATTTCGATTCGTTTCAAAGCCACGTTTAAGATTTATAACGGTTTATATGGATCTCTCAGAGTGGATAATTTTCAATTGAGTGATCTTGTAAAACACGACCTAATACTGAAAAAGTATGAATAATTATCATGTTTATTGCAAATTATGCTTCTGGGAAAATTTGTGAAACAAAAATCGTGATTGCAATCTTACTGGTTCAAGAGAAAATGAAAATCTTGTTTTTTGTCGATCGTCCCAACTGAGAGATCATTATTTTGAACTATATTTAATAAACCAAAACTTATAGGTAGAAGGTAGATAGGTACATCAGAAATTGTGAAAAATGTTGTACTAAAATTTGACGAATCAGTCGTCCCTGTAAGTGTTATACATAAAAAGATAAATCATTTTTTACAATCCTTAAGGAAAAAGTTGAGTAGGGTGACCATATCGCCGGTCGGAATCATTACCAGTACAATTCAAATTATGATACACTTTAAACGTTTTTATACAAGTAATTTGTGTCTGGTTTCACTTTTTTTCTTCCGACGAAGGCATTGAAAACAGCAACATCTAACACCACACAGCAGAGTAATGACAGACAAAAGAACCGAGAAAGCAGGAGAAGCCCGCCAAAAGACGCACCGAGGAAGCTTGACCTGAACCAACCTGGCGGCAAGGTCGATGAAAGATGCCCATCCACAGATAATAATTACTCATCTCTCCACTAGTCCAATGCTTACTCTAGGATGCATATCCGGTAGGCTCTTAAATCCTATCCTACGGGCACGTCTTCCCTACCATTACCGCGCCCCCTGGTCTATTCCTTGATATGCAATGGTCGCTGTAGCACCATGAACATGAGGCTACAGGAGCTAGTGCGAATCTTGGGGTTCATTCGATTAATCGAGTCTGGTATAACCACGCTGGGATCGGTGCAATTCATTCATTCAAGTCAGCCATGATAGCATGAAAAAAGACATCTGACGTATCAACGATACAAAATAAAAATAAAAAATAGATAGACATTTCTGGTTTGGTTAATACATGGCCTGTATTAAAAATGAGGTTGGATATCAACTCCAAGAAGGATTGATGACAAAAAAAATAATGCAGGATTTGTTAATGCTGCACTATACATTAACTGGATTCGATATTATACCTCTATTAATGTGTCGTTCCCCCCAGAATCCTCACCATTTTTTTCGATGGAATTCGCTATTCCAAGTATGCCAAAAAATTGTGCTGAAATAGTGCTAAATAGTGCTACTATGCACATAAATAGTGCTATCGTAGTTTCAGAGATATCCATCCTCATCTCTCGTACGCAGAAACTGTTATAGCTATAGACATAGTTTCCATTCCAAAAAATAGTGCTGAAATAGTGCCAACACCATGCGAAATCTCCGAAACAGTGCTTAAAGGGTTTCCGAGTTATTAAGGTACCGTGGTACCACTATAATAAAACCCAAGTAAGGTTTACTGCCTCTGCTTCCTTATTTCCACAATTTCTTATGTTAAAAAAACGTAGTCACGTCCTTTTTAATATGTACCACATTTAAAAAAACATTAGTGTGACAAAATATACTAATGTTAGTGACGGTTTGAATATTGAATAAGATACTTACTAGAGCATGCACCCGGGAAATCCCGTTCTTGAAAATAACGGGAACACCGGGATTTTACAGCAATCCGGTACCGGGTCTTCATCCAGTAGTCCCGGTTCTTTCGATACTTTCGGTAGGTACTTTATTATTTTGTTTCTTTTTTCAATATAAAGTAACAAATCATATTCAATAAATTACTTTTCACACCACCTGCTCGAAAATGTCAAATTATATGTCAAGCAACCTTAACCTAAAGTGAGTCATTAGTGGCCGGGGGCACAGCCGGTCAATAATGTTGTACTGGATTTCATTATGACCCGCTGGTCAATAATGTGATTTGAATTCAGTATAGTAGTTCAGGCAGTATAGTACTAACAAACACCCTTTGGTGCCAGAAAGAGGAAAGCTATTCTCGAAACCCTTACTACGCGTGGATGATATTCTCGATTTCCTACAAAATCATAACGACTGCTTCTTCATATCGTTGCCATGTTTTCGAAGACCTAATATTATAAGAATAATTAGATAACTACGAACCATTTTTTAAAAGGAATGGAAAAACATTAAAACTGGCATTAATAATAACAAATACCGTACCGCGCCGTAACCGTATTAGTAATTGGCTGTAACATTAGTTAATTTATTTTAAGTAAACTGCGCTAAGATTGCTGTGGATTTTGTGAATAAATAAATAAATAATAAAACCTATCTATACTACAGCCATCACATTTTATCAAAAATACTCTATTTTCACGAGCGTCTCCAATGACGTTCTAAATTCTAAATGCATACAGCCAATCATCCAAAACCATTCCACTAGCCCTGTATAAAGCTTAGTTTACACAAACGCCACTTCCATGAGAGTGATATCAATAGACACACACGACAAAACCGTAGAAAAAACTTTTTTTTTGTAAATTGAATTTATTGTGCATTGGCTACTTATTGGTAGACGCAATAAAGGTGCGAATTTTCGTACTATGGCTATTATTTTCTCACAGTAGGTGTAAAAAGTAGAGTATCCTCCTCTGGGCTAAAGGTGTCTTTGCCTTGGGCTAGCTTGAATCCCTCGCTGCATTCAGGATTCTTGTATTAACTCCCTCGCTTCGCTCGTGAGTTAAACTCTTAACTCCCTCGCTGCGCTCGGGAGTTACATCCCGAATCCTTCATTGCGCTCGAGATTCAATATAACACCCGTGACATAAGACACAACTTTAGCCCCTCGGTGCATAATCTACTATTCTTATACAATAATGTTAATATAAAACATTTTTAATTGAAAATACTGCGAATTTACGCGCCATATAATTTTATTTGCCTGGCATTTACACTAACGTGTGACGAAAAAAGGCTTATTTCTAATTCAAAATACACCTCGAATTTAAGCTCTAGGTATTTGATAATTTTTCCTAGTTTGATCTCAAAAAAGCATTTTAATTCGGTTGTGATTGTGTTCTTATGATTATTGTAATTTGATCTGATGATTATTGTATTTTACGAATAAAACATAGTTTTATTAACTACACCAACCCACATTTGTAATAAATTAATTTTTCAACAGATTTAGATAATTATATGTAGTGTGCACGCACACGTGCCCTCCATACAATAAATTAATAGCAACATTTGTACGTAAGTTTCGAAAGTACTGAATTTCCCGGGTAATCCCGGTTCCATGTCCAGTACCGAAAATCCAGTCCCGGTTCGAAGAAGGAACCGGTACTGCATCCACTAATACTTACATTGTTATTCACTATCACTAAACGGAAACACTGATTATGTTATTATTAATTATAGCACAACACTATTAAAAAAACTAGCATTAAATGTACTGCACAACGTCAGCTTCGCAAATCGCAATGAATATACACAATGTTAGCATGAATAAGTCGAAAAAAAATCGGACAAAATAAAAAAGTATGTCTACCCTACTCAACGTTTTCCTTAAGGATTGTAAAAAATGATTTATCTTTTTATGTATAACACTTACAGGGACGACTGATTCGTCAAATTTTAGTACAACATTTTTCACAATTTCTGATGTATCTACCTTCTACCTATAAGTTTTGGTTTATTAAATATAGTTCAAAATAATGATCTCTCAGTTGGGACGATCGACAAAAAACAAGATTTTCATTTTCTCTTGAACCAGTAAGATTGCAATCACGATTTTTGTTTCACAAATTTTCCCAGAAGCATAATTTGCAATAAACATGATAATTATTCATACTTTTTCAGTATTAGGTCGCGTTTTACAAGATCACTCAATTGAAAATTATCCACTCTGAGAGATCCATATAAACCGTTAGGTATAAATCTTAAACGTGGCTTTGAAACGAATCGAAATTTTGTTAAGTAGCTTTCACAAATCCTTCACAATTAATTAAAATGCAAATTATAAACACATAGGCAGTATATTCTTGGATACGCGTTATGGCTTTTTCTTCAGTTGTCCAGATTGAGAGATCCAGTTAATGAGTTCTAACTTTCTTTGTTTAAGTTTCACAAATTTCATACCTTACCATGAAGTTTTCACAATTATTTCCTAAATCCTCTTATAATTTGGTTGGGATTGGAAGAGTTTTTCGAAAAGATCTCTCAATCCACACGCACACGGCGAATCTTCAGATGAATGCTATCATAAATTAAACATGCCAATGGATAGCATAATAATTATAATCTGTTCTAAAACGCAACTTAACTAATCTTTAACAGCGTAAAAAATTAAAAGATTTGTTTTTCGTCTCATATTTAGGCGATTGCCACACTGCACCGCATTACGCAGCGGGGTGCGTACAACGGTGACAAATTCCCCACACGGAAGCAAGTTTTTATTGAATTTATATGTATAAAATCACGCGCCCGCACGTTATCTGCGTCCCGCTGCGTAATGCGGTGCAATGTGCGAATCGCCTTACCGCATCTGACACTACCGAATCGAACAGTTGTGAATAGCTGTGCAGATTTCCCGGGAATTTTCGCTTCAAGCAGTCTCAAGCAGAACCCCTCGTGTGAAACTTTAATAAACATTTTTACCACTGCAATGGAATGGAAAAGCATTTTTTTTGTTTTTAACAACCGACAAAATATTTGAAAACGCCCAATTGATTGATTGATGGTCAATTAATTTATTATTGATGAAAGGTTTAGGAGAAAGGAATAACAAAAAATTAAGAACAATATCTTATATTTTCCTTGTTTACCTATGTGATTTCTATATCTGACCAATTAATATTTTTTTTTTTATTTACTAGGTAGCTTTTCTTAACTTAGTATTATATACACAGCATCTCTAAAATAATTGATTATTAAATTTCGATACTCCTTAGGTACTTACTTACTTCGAATGGCACACTTCATGTAGAAATAATTAAATTCTAAACCACATCCTCATGTTTAGTCATCCTTTAAACTGTTCAGTCAAATAAAAGACAACATAAAACATTACAATATATCGGAAGGGTTGGAATAAAAGTCTTTGGTTCTTACATTTTTAAAGCTGCGGACTAACAATAGTGATCAGTTTCACAAAAAGCTGCAATAAATAGTTTTTCAACTCGGTATAACAATGTTTGCTTGCATCAAATGTATGCAAATACATTTGATGCGAGCAAACATTGTTATTTACTTTTATAATATATATGTATTTCCATACATTTTACTTCCCTGTGTTATCTTGATGCCAAAGGAAATTATAAAATCGCATAATATTAACAATAAAATATTCACTTGACGATAATACAGTACTTATTATAAAACAATCATTAACATGAAACTGAACAGACTTTTGGCCTCTCAATATCGAAAAATTTAATTATATTATAATATTTGTGCCTCAACATGCATTTTAGCTATAAAATATCCCTCCTGGCGCAGTCGGGTAAAAACAATAGCGTAATTATTATGATATCGGACTTTTACAACTGTACTTTATATTCAGTTTTCAGACTTGGGGCAACATTTACAGACCACTTTGACTTTGCTTTGCTAAGGGTGAGTTCCTCGAACAAAAATGATCGCATAATTAATGTAGGTAACAAATTGTCAAACTGCTGCGATTGGCTGTTGATTAATCATTTAACTAACCGCAGCAGATCTTCGGAAATACGAACGCACAATGATTGATATTTAATATAGAGCTGTAACTACCATGGAAGTACTAAATTTTTGTATTACCAGGCAGGATTACAAACTTAGAGATAAACAACTCTTTGCAATAAGAAAGAAGACATGCAATGCGACCAGCGAAGCTAACCCAACAGAGAGAAAGTTTCATGCAGACACGTAATGGTGCACTCACAGGTATAGGTATATCTATATCTGTGGGTGCACTACACGACAAAGCGTGGCAGTACAAAACTTAGACAGTTTGCCGGTTTAAACTAAATCGGAAACACGAAGATTACCGAACCTCATATCTTTTCTGGTTTAACTGTATTTTATGAGGCGATTAATCGGTCGATTGAAGGACACCGAACGAGACAATAGAAGTTTAATTGTTATTAAGTCTGGGGGGGGCGGTTTAGTGCCCCGCAAAGTGTTAATTAGCTAAGTCAAAGTGCAGTCAGTGAATCTTGCACTTAGTGCCGCAGCATCGCAGATATGCGTTAAGAGTTAGAAAACTGATGTTACTAACAATTTTTAATATTCATTTTGTGCATTTTCTCTTAATTTAAAGGAGTGCACCCGGTTTATAATGCGCAGTCAACTATGCTCTGACCAAATGAAGGTTATGACGCATATTTTGTTCAGAAGCTTAACCATGAGAGAAGCCTTTATTTAAGAAATTAAAACATCATTTGAAAGTCTATTAGAGACTAGTTATTCTTGTAGTTAAGTTCCCAAATAAAATCACATTTCGACATTTAGGTACAACATTTTGAACAAGCTGTGGCAAAAATATCCAGGTGTGGTTCAAGGTTTGCAAATTGATGAAAAATTCATCCTGAAGGTTAAAGAGAGTCCATAATGTTACAAACTGAGCAACTTTGCCTAAACAGTGCCAATTATACATCTCCTAGTAGCATAATTATGCTACTAGGAGATGTATAATTACCTATATGTACAAATTAATTCTAATCAGGATTCAGGACAAAGATTATGTTGATGTACAATTTTATAAAAAATAAATTAAATAAAAACATTGGTATTTCTCATTTTTTGGCTGATAAATGTGTAATTAAAAGTGGTTAGGCCAGTCATATACTACAAGTAACTAGGTATATGCTGTGTTTACATTACGCATAATAATGTTTAGGTTAGACCCATACTTTTTGAGCACCTTATTCTCAATTTCACAGATAAAGCACCTATCTACACACTAACAAATGTAAACTACTGGCGAACAGTTTGTAAACATACAACTAATGCATTTTATAATTCACCAAATTTAACATTCTGCCCTACCTAATTGAAACAATATTTTCACTTTACACAATAATTAATATATAATCAATGTACAAAAACAATGATAGTATAAAGCCTCATAAACAATAGGCTACTTATAGTAATGATTTAAACGTAGGTATCATTGGTATACAGTATGCATGGTACTCCAACCGAAGGTTTTAAATAAAATACATTATACTTCAGGAAACAAGTTATCAATGAGAAAATAGATTAATATGAGTTAACACTGTATTATGTAGCAAATAACAAAAGCTAATGACCAAAATGTACGGAGCAGTGGTGCCTTTTTAGGGTTCCGTAATCAGGAGTCAGGGCAAAGAAAAAAAACTGGCCAAGTGCGAGTCGGACTCGCACACGAAGGGTTCCGTACCACAAGGCAAAAACGCCGAAAAAAACATGTTTGTTGTATGGGAGCCCCCCTTAAATATTTATTTTATTTTAATTTTATTATTTATTATTAAAGTTAAAATACATCTGAGTATTTTGTGAATATTTCAAGTGCCTACCTGTTGCCATTTTTGATATCGAGCAAAAAAAGGCAAAAAAATCGCGTTTGTTGTATGGGAGCCCCCCTTAAATATTTATTTTATTTTGTTTTTAGTATTTGTTGTTATAGCGGCAACAGAAATACATAACTTGTGAAAATTTCAACTGTCTAGCTATCGTGGTTCTTGAGATACAGCCTGGTGACAGACAGACAGACAGACGGACAGACAGCGAAGTCTTAGTAATAGGGTTCCGTTTTTACCCTTTAGGTACGGAACCCTAAAAAACGAACCCTTTTTCTCGGGAACGGGTAGACGTAATTAGTCCCTTGCACGGGTGAAAAATTGAAGCCAATGTTTTTAATAACGGAGTAACGGCAAAAATTAGAAAATTATTAATTACTGACTGACCCGGCGAACTTTGTACCGCGCCGCCCGCCAGCCGCTTGCCCCTGCTTTTTATTAATGATATCTTCTAAGGTATTCATTTTAATGATATGCTGTAAAGGGCAATTGATCTACATGAAACACAACACATCTAATGCACAACGTATCTAATGTACCTATGTAATTGGTTATGGAATAATACTGTATTGTTTAAAATAGCTTGGTAAATAACCCATATTTTTTTGTAATATGTAAAAGATAAAAGTGGTTACCTACTGTGGGTTATCTTTAGGAGATAAACATCGCGGACTCTTTTATCGATCTTTTTAAGAAGGTTTAGCCAGCGTTTGCAATGTAAGCGCACAAAAATATGTTTGTTACGACATCACATTACACATCTTTGAATTTCTCGGCTTTTCTCTACTATAATCACTCTATCTATTGCTGAAAAATCCGTTGCGCAGTTTAAATGATTTAAACTTACAGACAGCGGGAGTGACTTTGTTTTAAACACTAGCCTTTTCCCAACTATGTTTGGGTCGGATATACAACATATTTTTAACCAACCACAAAAGGTTAATGTTCGACTTTATGTTTTGTTTTTTATGTACGTTCACCGATTTCTCCGCCAATAACGGAAACATTTAAAAAAAAAATTGTTTGAAAGGGTATACTCTCGACTGGGAGCGTGGCGTCTCCTGTAATCCGGCTTCTCGGAGGTCGAGCACGGAGGATGGTTTGAGGTCGGGGTTCCTGGTGCTGAGTGGCCCATGTTGACTGGACGTCCACACTAAGCCCGGTGTTGATATGGATCCCCCGAAGGAGTTCGGGGGATGCAGGTTAACTAAGGAGGGGCGAACCGGGCCAGAGGGGAAACCCAGCAGCCAAAAGTCCCCGCATCGGGCAGTAGTGGGATAGCGGGCGGGAGTGGGCGCTCAGTATCAACCTGACCAATATAATCAGACCCGTTCCTTTTTCAGCGGGATTGTCCGAAAGGGTTACCGCTGGCCCGGAACATAAAGGGCTAAGGAAGGAACACGGGTGGGTTTTAGTCAGTAAGAGTCTGACACTCCCTTCCGCTCCACCCAGAGCGGGAGGAGTCATTTGATGATTTACCATCCGCAAAAAAAAAAAAGGGTATACTCTCGAGGTGGTCCCATTGTCATCATGTTGGAATGTAATGAGAGAATCCCATGGAAATCGAGGGAAACCCTCAAATTTTATAGGCAAACCTATAGCGATTTGGGTATTTTTTAAAGTAACTTGAGCATTTTCTCTCGGAAATCATCATTTGGTAAAGTGACCACAGATGGCCATCGGAACTACTCAATTATAAATATTTCACGGGTTGCCATTCGATCACTTTAATATGGTTGCTAAGCAATTTATGCTCGTCACAATGCGTATGGTGAGTGGTTGTTGAAGAGTTCTCCTGGTTCTGACCAGGAGAACTTCTCAACAATTAACAAGTGGTAAAAACTTTTTTCAAAAAAAAAAAACAAGCGACTTCCAAAACAAAAACACTACAAAGTGAAAAATAACTTTAATTTCGGAAATCGGTGTCGTTGGTTCGGCATTTTCGTTTATTAACACCGACTTCCGAAATTAAAGTTATTTTTCACTTTGTAGTGTTTTTTTTGGGATTCGGTTGTTTTTTTTTTTTTGTTCTTAAATGTATAAAGTTTCGTTATTGGCCGTCAAAAAAAGGGCACCAAATTTGGTCATTGGCTTTTGCTTAGGACGGCAATGTTACCGGGTATTTTAAACTACCATGACAACTCTTAACTTACCTCAAAAAAATCTGGCGTTCAATTAAAAATAACAGTGTATCATGTACTTATGGTAATATTTTTGAGTGGGGAGACCGAGGGGATTTGAAACAAAGGTGATTTGAAACAGTACCGATTTCTTCGAACTTAAAATCGTTAGCGAGTTGGCAACGTCGCTTTTCAATCCCTTCCCTCCGCCCGCTGACATGTCAGTTCGCGTCGGGAACGTAAGTCGCGCGGTTGTGGAGTTCTGTGCCCCATGTGACAAAAATCGTGAAAAGTAAGTTTTTAACGTTTTTTTACGATGTCTATATTTTGATAAAGTTCTTGTATTATGGCTTAAATTATATATATTTCGAAAGATCATTAACTAAAGTTTTATTATACATATTTGGTACAGTTGATTTCTGTGTATTTGTTTCTTTATGGTGCATTTAATGAATATTGGGAGGTTTTTTCGTACTGAGGAGATTTGAAACAGGTTGTTTCAACTCTCCTCGTTTTTATTTTTATATCAGATAATAACGGACACATTTTTTTTGTTGGTTTCATTTGTTTATTTGGTTTCAGTATGCCTACTGATTATAAGAGAAAAACGGACAGAGGTATGGCGAGTCGCGAAATGCGATATCTGAGGTAATTAATACTATCACGATTCCTTCAACCTCTGAATCCGCTGTTCCCTCAACAGTCCTTATACCCCATATAATTCCTGTAGCATCTACATCACGAGACACATCAGTTAGTGTGATAGCTATTCCATTCTCACCTGAAACTCTTAGACCCTTGCCAAAGGCTCCACCAAGGAAAGGAAATCAAACAAATAGACGCAATGTGAAATCCGCTATCTTAACTGACACTCCCGTAAAGAATGAACTAGCTACAATCGAAGCAGCTAGAACGGCTAAGAAAAAGGTAAAAAAATCTAACTTTGAAGAAACAAAAACAAAAAAAAGATCAAAACCAGGCACAAAAACTAAAAAGACCAAGGTGGTCAAGAAACAAAGAGGAAATGAAGACAGTGAAGAAGAAGAATCCTTTTGCCTTTGTTGTTTTGAGCCATTTTCAAATAGCAGAGCCAAAGAAAAATGGGTGCAATGTCTGGAATGTAAAAACTGGGCTCATGAGGCTTGCACTGGTGGGGAACTTTCTTATGTTTGCCACAACTGCTTGTCACACTGAAGTTTTTTATATTCATTTTTTTTATGTTTTTGACATTTGTGATATTATTGTTACTTAAATATTTGAAGACATATTGATTAAGACTGATTGTAATTTTTAAGAAACGACTGAGAGTTAATAATTATTTTATGTTAAAGATTTAGAATTTATATAATTTAAACTTATAATTTTTTCGTTAAACAAAATGTAAAACATTTTGAAAACAAATACTTTTAATTACTTTGGAGTTGATTATTTTAACAAAATACTAATTAAAAAAGTTTTATTCCACTTGAAGAGTTTTATTTTATTAAATACTTTTAAATTATATCATTATTTTTAATTTACAGCCCTTGATACTACTCAAAAATCATATGTCTCAACTCTCCTCGACCCCTGTTTCATCTTACCTCGGTATGAGGGGAATTGAAACAAGTTCACTTGTAACGGTTAAGTCGATTTTTCACCACATTATTTAACGTTTACAATTTCTTTAAGTTAGTCATTCGCAAGTGTAAAGAATGACCTATCGATTGGTACTAATATCATACGGTTTCTGTCAATAGTATTTGGTGTATGAAACATAATGTCAAAATTGTTTCAACTCCCCTCGGTCTCCCTACTTAATCGGCTTTGGCACTGAGTTACTTTCGCATTTATAATATCAGTATGGATAATAATACATTTGAACCTACTCACATAAAGATCCAGACATACACATATAATTAAAGAGTTCTTATAACTTACTATGTCCTATTTTTGGTGTTCTACTTTTAGGTGTAGGTATCTACCTAAAACACAGGTTACATTTGGTTAACTCTACTTTGGTAACAACATGCAATATAAATATTTACATAGATTAATTTTAGGAACTAGAAATAATTATAATGAATGGATAATATATAATTATTATTTACTATAATAATATGTATACAAGAAAACTGTACTTACTGGCAAAAGCCAGCATTCAGTTTTAATATTTCTCACTACACCTACCCTACGAATTCATTTATTCATAAAAAGATACCTATATTGTCCAAAAAGGACGTTTTCTTTCCTTAGGGCATTTCAAAATGCGTCATGATATCCAATTAATGCAACTGTACCACATTAATTATTTCCTGTTTAAGAACTATTGCTTAATAGTGCACCCCACATATTAATTAAATATTGGCATTTATGTATAGTCTGTTTAAGCCGGCCGCAATTTGGACGCGTTTTCGATTTTTTTTTAACCCCAGATTGTCCACCTGATAATAACTCTTCACCGATTCCACAGGTGCGTTGCCATCCCAAAAGTTGATACTATGTAAATATAGTGCTTGGCGGCAGAAATGGGTATGTAGTATGGACGTAGTAGGTACTTCTCCAGACGAGCTCCTTCTCAGAGGTCTAATCGGAGTATGCTGACTTACGAATTTGGGTATGGCGAAAACAGACAAAAGAATCCACCAAGTGCTACGGGTATACAGTATTTCATTTAAAACTGCGTGCCTGCTTTACTGCAAAATGTTCTGTAACTGTTATAACATGCAAATTGTTCTGTAACTGTCACGAGGACCATAGTGACTGCCGATGACAGTGACTGAAGAACCAATGACGGTGGCGAATTCAAGCGTATTGAAATACATGTGCGAGCTCAAATGAAATGAATGGGCGCGCAATTATAAATAATACGATCTGTAGGGTGAATTTCTGTATATAATCCGATCTAGTTAGAATATTTTACTTTACAGTGCGAAACGTTAACGTAAAACGAGTGACGAAAAAGTCGTAACCAGTATCCGCACTTCACTCGCATAACCAGTGTTATGCGTTTACGTGCGAAACAAATTGTTATCAAATGTGCGGCTTGCCTTAAAATATTGTTATACATACAGGGTGCAATAGTTAACTTTTATTTTATTTTGTCATTACTGGCTGGACTTCCGCAAATTATATTACATGAATTATGTCTAGTCTTGCGATTGCCATCTGCATCGCAATCTGTTCCGGCGGCTACAGATGTTAACGCGACGGTTTTATCAAAGTCAATAGTCGTGTAACCGACGGCAGCAGACGGTGCCGTTGCGGGGTTGTTGGCAAGGCTCACTTTCTCTACACTGCACTGCGATACAAGACGTCCACGTGGCTGCGAGGAATACGAAGCTACGCTTTCGTTTTTAGAACTGCTAAAGGACTGACTCTCGGGAGAAGTTAAATCCCTTGTCATTTTTACAATTTCTTTATTCGTATCAATGTCTAATATTGCATAGTTGACTTCCAATTCTTCCACGGGTGACATAGAAGCAAAAGTATCTGACTCTGAGAATTTTTGGTTGTGATCAGTGGGTGCTGAGAAACTTAATATTTGTTTAGCGTTTTTAATACTATCGCCCATATCACCTAGTGATAAATTTGCGTATGTGTTTATCTCTGGTTTATTCCCCACAGATAAATTACAATATTCAACTTGTTTTGGTGTCAAGGGAGTGGTAGGCACGGTATCATTCTTACCAACGTCTGCATCATTGGGTACAATGTTCATGTACATCCTAGCAGATTCTTGTTGTTGCTGCTGCTGTTGTTGTTCTAGACTCAATTGGGCGTAGTGTTCACTCGAGTTACTCAATGTTGGGGATAAAGGACTATTTATTTGTTTGTTATTTGGAGTATTTTTATCTAAACTTTCAAGGAATATATTTTCGTCTTCTATTTCTTTCATCGTATTCATAGCAGCCTCTTGCCGCAACGTGCTCCGTAAGAAAGCTAAATCTCTATTTATATCATTTGAGTAAACATGCCTGATTTCAGTTGCACGGTTATCAGGCGCCGGCGCCTCACCTTGATTATTATTGGGTTCTCTCTTAAAATCTCTGAGCTGATAGACATTTGTGACTTGGTTCGTACTAGATTGAGATCTTGGATATAACGGCATTACCTCTAATATATCCGCGCTTGATGGTGATCGAGGTGACTGATTAACATTACGTGGAACTGATGTGTTAGACATAATATTTGGGAGGTTGTTGTTGACCGCCGGGCGCGCATTGTCTGGCTGGCCGTTGTCTATGGAAGAGCGATGGACTACACTAGCCTGTAATGTTTGCCTGCCCTGAGGGGATGGCGTTAATCTGGATACAGGATATGGCACGGAGTCATGAATCACATTCCTTAACTGAATTTGTTGTTGTAGTGTGCGAAATAACAGAGATGCTCTTCGACAGCGAAATGCATATATACCTTCTCCAGTCTCACACCGTCTACCTGAAAACAGAAAACATATTTTTGTTATATAAAGCAGTATTTTAAGTCATGTATACACTAGCTGGTAAGGACCATACAGGACAGCCAGTGTGCAGAATTGTACAGTACCTTCAGTAGTACTGTACATGAAATTAGTACAATATTATTCACAGATAGATAGTGTTGTCATTTTCAGTGTTTACCTCAATGTTAATCTCAAAACCTCTTAAAATATTTTACATGATTGTTTCCTGAAAAAAGTATATCAGTCAAAATCAACAAGACTCTATTGGCCATTCTTTTGCAAAAACTATAATACAAAACAATTTAGTTATTTTTTAACCGACTTCAAAAAAGGAGGAGGTTTCTCAATTCGACCGTATATGTTTTTTTTTTTTTTTTTTTTTATGTGTGTTCGCGGATAACTTCGTCGTTTATGAATTATTCTTTTTTTGTTGGAAAGGGGATATGCCAAGGGTGGTCCCATGATAAGGAAACCAGGATCTGATGATAGCATCCCAGTGAAATCGAGGGAAACTTTCGAAAATCGTAGGAGCGACTAGTGCGTTTGTTAATTTTTTCATTAAGTATTTTAAAGCACTACAATTTAATGAAGGCCTGGAGTCGATCTGATGGTGGAGCCGAAAGACAGTCGAGGGGACTCCTCAACGATTTACAGCAGTTACCTTGTGTTTGGGCCTGATTAATTTGTATTGATGTGAACTTTACACCTAGATGGGTTGCGACTGTCATTAGGGGTCTGATGATGAAGACGAAGGACAGTTAAGGGAACTCCTCTACAGTTTACAGTAGCTACCTTGTGTATGTTCACCGATTACTCAAAGACGGCTGGACCGATTCCAAAAGTTTTATTTGAAAGGGTATACTCTCGAGGTGATCCCATTATCATCAAGTTGGAATCTGATGAGAGGATTCCATGGAAATCGAGGGAAACCCTCAAATTTTATAGGCAAAGCTGCAGCGATTTGGATATTTTTTAAAGTAACTTGAGCATTTGCTCTCGGAAATCATCACTTGGTAAAGTGGAGCTGATGATGAAGATCACAGATGGCCATCGGAACTACTCACTAACAAATATTATTAGTAATCGAATCGCAACCCGTGGGTTGCGATTCGATTACTTTAATATGGTTGCTAAGCAATTTATGCTCGTCACAATGCGTATTGCGAGTGATTGTTGAGGATCTCCTGGTTCTTACCGGGAGAACTCCTCAACAATTAACGTCCCAGCATCGGGAAAAGCAATATTTTGTAAAAGGTGATGAACAGTTGGCATTAGGCTATTGTAACTCAGATAAATTACAAACTGACCCACTAAAAAGTGAAAAATAAAAACATTTTTACAAAAAAAACAACCGACTTCCAAAAAAACACTACAAATTGAAAAATAACTTTAATTTCGGAAGTCGGTGTCAATAAACGAAAACGCGGAACCAAAGACACCGACTTCCGAAATTAAAGTTATTTTTCAATTTGTAGTGTTTTTTTGGAAGTCGGTTGTTTTTTTTTGTAAAAATGTTTTTTATGGTAGTAACAACTGCAGGCAGTGCAAGTTACTTGAAATATCAGTTTAAAAAATTGTTTTCGGAATAGTTTTAGATGACGTTTGCCCAACTATTATGCAATTAAGAAAGAAATACAAATATATGTATATTTTTTGCAACAGGGACTGAAATGGGGTCTGAAATTTTCGAAGTGGGGCTGTGGCATGTGGGATATCATATGAAAGAGCGCAGTTTCTACTACTACAGAGAATATTTTTCTTTTTTTTTAGGCCGCATTGTTTTCGACTTTTGATGAAAAACGTAAAAAAAAAATACTGTTATTATAAAAATAATGTTACCCCCCTTATATCCGAAGTTTGCAAAGAGAAAAATCTGATCCACTATCGGTTAAGAGATGGCGCTGACCTAAAACTGCAATATTCTACACCGCAGTGCGCAGTGTTAAAATTCTCTAATGATTAAAGGCCTCGCCGATGAAAATTTAAAAACATATGATGGTACGGAATCCTCGGTGCGCGAGTCCGACTCGCTCTTGCCCGGTTATTTTTGTTTTAACATGTTACCTAAGACATTGATATCATCACATCTGGAGACTGACTGTGGACTTTTGCTACCTAATTTTTTTCTTATGTAAACTAAAACAGGGCATAGTAAAATTTATTATTATTCTTTATCAAGGAACAATTAATTTAGTTACTGACTCATAAAATGTACGTTAAAAGTGGTAGAGAACCTCTATAGACTCTCTACCACTTTAGTAGGGTACCTAAGAAACTAATTGCTTTATTATTAGTGTAATTATTTGATTCAAATCTTGGTCAGGGGGTCATCTTAGGTCCTTAATCTATACAAAAAAAAAACATGCCTAATTTCTAGAGAATAACATAAGAATGTCAAGGATTATTGCTAGGATTGCTAGAAGAGGCTATTAGGATGGATCTTGAGAAATAATACCACCTAAAGTCTGTGTTACCAAGTGCTAGGTGTCCAGGGTGTGCCAGACATTTGAGGGATTACTTCATAGTGATAACCCAGCTACCATAAGTATTATTTATTTTATTGACTGCCCCTTTGGTCTCGTGGTTGCAAGCGCGACTGCTGATCGTGCGGTCCTGGGTACGATTCCCGGGTCGGATAGTGTTATTGGGTTTTCCATCAGGAATTTCTTAGTAATATAACAGTCCGGAGTTTGGAAGTTGGCGGTTTAATACCCCCGTGCCTTGGAAACACAAATAAATAATAATTGATGTCAATATATTATAGTATAATAGTATAATTGGTAGTAGTATAGTATAAGTATATTATAGTCAAAATAAATTAAATTATGTCCAGAATATTCATTATTATGCAGTCGAAAAGAATAATTCAAAGGTCAATTCATCTAAAATCACATCATTTAATTGTTATTCTTAACTATGTATATTTAAGGAACAGAGAGTGCACCTGTGTTTACTCACACACTTGTGCACTATAATTTCTCCTGCGTACCTGTCTAATATCCATTAAACAAGTGTGTCACCGTGACCGAAATTGGTCAGGAGGCTATTTATTTATTTAAAATGTTCACACAAAAATGTACAAAGGCGGACTTAATGCCTTAGGCACTGGTAGAGTACCAGTCAACCAAGGGTGGTGAAGAGATTGGATGGCAGGTGCTTGATTGAGAGGAACAATGATTTAAAAAAAATGTATTAAAACTAGGTACACAAATACATAAATAAGTTATATACACAAACAATACTACTACTATTTACTATAATATATACTTATAAACTTTTTAGTATATGCGAAACCTGAATATAGTTTCTTCAGAAGTTCAGAATGAGTAACTGAATCGATTCCAATAATGTTAACCCCATGTTATATTTTGTCCCAAGAATATTTAAAAAAGGTTAAAAATTCGAAACCGATGAGCGACACATGTCCAATCTCCGCGCCGAACGGTTAGGTACCTAGGTACTATTATCAATGAGCGCAAGGCGGCGCGGGTGAGCATGTTTTTGTACAGACAAACAGGTAACTTAACAAGCTTATATCTTTGTAATTTTTCATGATACAGTTTTGAAATTTTGTAAATAGATTCTTTACTTATAAATACTAGATACGTGTTTCGGGTTTCGCATATACAAAAAATAATGTTGTATGTATATATACATACAAATTCAAGCGAGAGAGGTGTTGAGATGACTCTATGCTCACTCGCTGGCTATTGTTTATTTTATTTAGTTCAAAACTAGTCAGAAAATACAATAGAGTGACGGATGTGAAAACTGATAGAGCAAGATCCTTGCCAAGTAGTGCATCAGTAAAGATTGATAAAAAAAAGTATTAATATAGATATAGTAAATACAAACCTGATTCAAAACTGAATATATCTCCTTCAAATCCATATCTTCTTAATGAGTGTAAAGGCCAAACAGTCGAGTCTCGTCCTTCCCGATACAATATTATATCAGATTCAGTAATCTCTAACTGACCAGAACATAAATCGGCACCATTCTCATCAATGTTTACGACACGAAACACATTAGGATGCAAGTCTGAAGTTTCCTTCTTGCTGTGTAAGCACCCCATTACATTTCAAAACAAATTGCCATATGTGTACTCTGCAAAAAAAATAATAACAGATTGACAAAAGTATGCAGCTGTTAAAATAATAAAATTATAGGTGTGTTTTTTAGGGTTTAACAACAGGCAGCTTGCTTACTGGACATTTCAATCAGTTCTTTAATGATTTTGTATGGTTTTGGTTATTGAAAATAAATAAATGTATAATATAATTTTATTGTAATAACAAAGAACATATTATCTGGTACTTATTAATAGCTACAAACCTACATTTATTATTAATTCATATGAGTTCTGTAGTCAGTCTCATAATTGCTTTACTTAATGTTGTACATGTTTTTGTAAACAAAACATCAACACTAAACCTCCTAGGTTCAAATGCCAAAAACTAAAACTTCTGAACAGTAATCTCTAGTGTTGCTGGCAGTCTAATACTGAACATGTCACAAACAATTGAAAAAATTCCAGCCCTTTTGGGGTGAAATGAGGGATACAGTTTATAATTATGAAAAATCTTTATCCTTTAATCTATAATATTGACTTGACGCAAATACTTATCTAAATAATTACTTATAATAAAATTATAAAAAAGATAGTAATAAATTTTTGAAAACTACCTTTTCAAGGGCTGGAATGAGTGTTGGGATTTGTAGGGAAAACACGAAATCCACGCGAACGAAGTCGCGGGCTAAGTGCTATTTGTATGTAAAATACAGCTTGTGTTCATCCAGACAGATTGCAATAATAAATTTATTAAAATATAAAAAATGATACGCGTAATTTGTCTTCAGTTTTAAGGATCAGCAGGAACCCCTAAGACGACCCACTGACCGGAACTTAACATAAAAACTACACAAGTAAACATTTTAATAAACCATAGTAGCACGAATATATTTTTACTGCATCAACACACGGCTAACAGAATATTCGTAAACACCGCTGTATTGTAATCATTATTTATTAAGATACTTACCCACAACTAAAATTTCGAGTGATCAATCAGTTTCCTCCATTCATTATCTAAAATAGGAATATCTAAGTAACATAATTATTGTATTCACAATAATGTATCAGGACTCACTTGTGTACTGATAAAAATCACAAGATACGTGAAATGCAAAGAATCACAAAATTATTCGGTATATCCAATAACTCTACAAATACCAAAGAAGACAGATTGGATTCCAACACTGATTTTAATTACAAATAGAGCACAGAAAAATGAAAATAGAGTGAGTGAAGTCCCAGTCCAGTCGAAGCTGTCGGAGTGACATGACAGTTTCTGGCCGCATTCCGAATTAGCTATAATCGCTCACAGCATTGAACATCATCTCCAATTCCAATTCCAATTTTTATAATAATGGCCCCATCATTTTATCGATGATTCTGCCAATGTCAAGGTTGAAGGAAACAAAGTGTATTCGCTGAGATTAATCGGTTATACTGCCATAGGTACGGTTTAATTATAACTGGATCTGTTTGAGTAGCCTGTAAGGACATCACAATAATTATATTTATTATGATAAATTGTTAATAACCAGACAACACAAATTAATTTTATTATGGGACAAACACAATGAACCACCACCATGGGTTGCTATGTTAGAGCTTGATATTATTTAATAATAGAATTTTTTAAGTGTTTTAATTAATGGAGAACCAACGAGTGTTAAGAGGAATGGGATATTAATGGGTCTGGGGAAATTAGGGGGAAGAATGTCATATAGCGGGACTAAAAGGTTTCGACAAGAGAAAAATATGTGCTCAAGAGTACCCTCTTCTACACCACACTCACAAAGGGAATGATTCCGAATACGTAGTTTTTCCAAAAACACTGGAGAGCAAACATGTCCTAATCTGAGACGAATAATGATAGATGTGGTTAATTTATTACATTTCTTATTTTTGACGAACCAGGGTTTAGCTGGTATGTTGGGTTGAATATTGCCATAATATTTGCCCTTAACTACCCTAGATCTTTGCCACAGATCATCCCAAGACTTCATGAGACGTGGTTTAGCCAGGCAGCGAACGTCCCGAGCTGGAATGTTAGAGAAAGACGTACAACCGGTCTGGATTGATTGCTTAGCATAGAAATCAGCTTCTTCGTTGCCCAATATGCCTGTATGTCCCGGAATCCGTTTGGATTCCGGGACATACAAGACAGTTTCCAGGCCAGACTGATTTAATCTATAGAGTATTTCTTTGATTCTGAGAATAATTACAGAGTTATCTTTGCTGCGAAATGGAATTTTCAATAAATCTTGGAGAGAGCTAAGAGAGTCTGTGAGTATCAAGGATTTATCAAAATGTTGTTGATTGGCATCAATGTATTTTACTGCCTCTAATATTGCTAACGATTCTCCTGTAAAAATAGAACACTCAGGTGGACTCTTAAAACTTAAGACAACTTTAAACTTAGGTATGTGTGTACACGGCGGAACCTAAATGAGATCCGTCTATTATTGACGCATCTGTGAATAATAAAATCCAATTTGGCCATTTATTCTTTAAAATTTTATTGAAAAGATTGTTGGGTTCGGGACTTTGTTTATGTATACCAAAATCTAGTATCACTCTGGGTTGATAGATTACCGAGTCATAAGGAACTAGGAAAAGGGGATGATTATCCAGTGGCATAACTGGAAATGAAAGAGACTTATTATTATTGAAGCTGTTCACTAATAGAGGAGGGGATTTATTTCTCCGATAAGTTGAACTTTCGATAGCACAAGACAAGGGACGAAGAATACTAAGAAGAGGGTGTGAGGGAAATTGAGACGCTGCCGAAAAATACCTATCTGCCAAAAATTGTCTACGGAAATGAAGTGGAGGCTCAACACATTCCACTTGGAGTGCATTAATTGGGGATGATTTCATTGCACCAGTAATAATGCGTAAGCATTTAGATTGGAGCTTATCCAGTTTACTCAAAGCCAATTTACTGCAAGGTTCTAGAATAAAACATCCATAGTCAAAATGGCCGGATGAGAACCCCAACGAACTCCAGATAAAGATCTCAAAACATTGATGGATTTCTCACTTTTATTAATTATATATTGTAAGTGAAATAAACCTGTCATTTTGGAGTCAAGAACAACGCCCAAAAATTTTACTTTATCTTGCATCACAATCGATTCTCCAGCAACAGAGATGAACATCATCTTACATGCGTTCCGATTTAGATATTACGATTATGACAGCTGACAGCTGTCAATAATTCGGATCACTCGTGAACGCGCTCACAGTGCTTACTCAATGTAAAAACGATATTATTACAGTGTTTCTTTGTATAAACATCACATTTCTTCTTCAGTTCTTCTTCTTTAGTAAGGTTGACAGCCAGGAGCACAATTTCGAAAATGCCACGTTAGTTTAATTTAAAGATGATGCAGCTCAAAACAAAAGACACTGACACATCCTGACACACACACTGTCATTTTTAACAGCGCTCACGGTGGTATTATTTTATGGCATGGTTGGTGTTATGGCAAGATGGCGATATCATCTATGACTACTAAGAGTACTAAGAGTTCCCTGCGTTCCAATAATCAATTTGTACCGAATTAGCGTGAGCGCGATAACGATGTCCCGTGAATCGTCATAGATGACGTCATGACATGCGCCATATTGCAATAACGCCGACCATGCTTTAGAATAATATCACCGTGAGCGCTGCCAAAAATTACTGTGCGTGTGTGAGGATGTGTCAGTGTGTGTTTTGTTTTCAGCTGCATCATCTTTAAATTAAACTAACGTGAAATTTTCGTCAACGTACTCAACAACGTACTTAATCAACGTACAACTTAATACTGGCCAGCAAATTGCAAAAAACGTAAAAAAATTGAATTTCGCGGGCTTTCCTGGCGCTTTCGCCTTAATCTCGTTTGCTGAAATGGCTAATATGAGCACAAACTAAACATTTCAATTCCTTGAATTATTAAAGAAAAAACTGCATGTGGAATCCGAAAAATAAGTACTACATGTGGTCGGTTCGTGGTGATCCATCTGCTGATGCATCTGACGACGTCTGCGCACGTATCTGCCGACGTGTAGAGGAGGCATAAGAAAAGAAGTTTCCTTGGCCGCATTCCGAATTAGCTATAATAGCTCACAGCGCTCACATCATCTTACATGCGTTCCGATTTAGATATTACGATTACGATTATGACAGCTGACAGCTGTCGAGAATTCGGAACGCTCGTGAACACGTTGACATTGCTTACTCAATGTAAAAACGATATTAATACAGTATTTCTTTGTATAAACACCACATTTCTTCTTCTTTGGTTAGGTGGCGACTGTCAGCCAGAAGCACAATTTCGAAAATTTCACGTTAGTTTAATTTAAAGATGATGCAGCTGAAAACAAAACACACACTGACACATCCTCACACACGCACAGTAATTTTTGGCAGCGCTCACGGTGATATTATTCTAAAGCATGGTCGGCGTTATTGCAATATGGCGCATGTCATGACGTCATCTATGACGATTCACGGGACATCGTTATCGCGCTCACGCTGATTCGGTACGGGTTTAAGCTCGCTCAAATCGATTATTTCCCAACTTGGAACGCAGGGCTAATGCCTCCTCTACACGTCGGCAGGCGCGTCCGCGGACGTCGACAGATGTATCACCACGAGCCGACCACACGTCTGTTGGTCGTTCATTCTGTGTTAATTCTCGACAGACGCAACTCGTAAACACGCAACATTAAAAAAATGGATGTTGAGACCGTATTTGCCGCAGCTATTTATTTATTCAGTACTTTTAACTACTATTTGAGTGTGCATCGCAGTAAAATTATTATAATTGCAAGAAGCGCGCGTGCACTCCACGACTACGATAATAATGATGCATCGTCAGACGTGTGGACACACGCCGCCGGGCGCTCGTGCTGAAACCCTTTGATTCGTGCCACAAAAACCGACAGCAAACGGATTGGTGGCAGTTGCATCTACCGACGTTAAATACCTACCACAGACTAGCAAATTACCTCGTCTACACGTCGGCGACGCATTCGCAGATTACCATCTGCTGATGAATCTGTCGACGTGTAGAGGAGTCTTTATCGAACATGACAGGCGTGAGGCGACAGCCATGAGCCATTGGCCGCTTTCCGAATTAGCTATAGTCGCTCACAGCGCTCACATCATCTCACATGCGTTCCGATTCAGATAATTATTACGATTATGACAGCTGAGAGTTGTCAACAATTCGGAACACTCGTGAACGCGCTCACAGTGCTTACTCAATCTAAAAACGATATTATCCCAGTATTACTTTGTATAAACACCACATTATTTTCTTCTTCGGTTCTTAAAATGTAGTTATAAGTTTAATTATTAGTATAAGTTTAATTATATTTGAGACCACATATTAAACATTTTTATACAGGAGTAACATATCTATCAAAAACTGACACTACTATTTATTTTTATTATTTTAAATAGTGATCCTTTTTACCACTGACCTCTATAATACAAGTGTATGAGGGATTTTCTTTTTCTTTTTTTTTTACTCTTCCCTAGTCGCTGGATAGATGGCGCTGAACTTGGTAAGTTACTGCAAGGAACGGAACGTCACATAATTTTTTAATCATTTCACTTGGATGTAATTTTGAGATCGTAAAACGAAAGCAAACGAAAGTGTCACTCAACGAGCGTATGTGACGTGACGCAATGTTTTTTTCCCAAGTGTTTTGGCTTTGGCACCTAGTAACGTAGTCAGTTCAACGCCATCTTCAGGGTTCTAGGAAACTATGTTTTTTTTTTAATACTCAAAAGAAAAACCTCTCATTATAGAGGTCAGTGCTTTTTACCTATGGAGGTTACATAGCTTCACCTTCTAAGAGTTTTGATATGCAAACTCTAACAGTTCTTCCTATTTGGTTAGGTGGCGACTGTCAGCCAGAAGCACATTTCGAAAATGCCTCAGTTTATATATATTAGTCTATGGAAAATGCCACGGTAGTTTAATTTAAAGATATGATGCAACTCAAAACAAAACACACACTGACACATCCACATACACACACACATATACAGTAATTTTGACATCGCCACGGTGATATTATTCTACTAAGGCATGGTCGGCGTTATCGCAAGATGGCGCATGACATGACGTCATCAATGACGATTCACGGGACATCGTTATCGCGCTCACGCTAATTCGGCACAAAGTAGACAAACGGAACAGAGGCAAAGCTTCTTAAGAACGTGCAAAATTGTTACCTATTTTGGTAGGGTTGTCACAAGAGGTTAAGACAAATTAAACAAAACATTTTGTAATTTTTTTTTGTGACCGTTCGAATTCCGAAATTATTTTTTTTTATCACGAAACTTGAGTACAAATGCTATGACGATAATAAACGAAAAATCGAAAAAAGTTTATTCAAACCTGTGACTCTATATTTACTAAGCTTTACTGCAATCTAAAAGAAATTGTGGTCACCCTATTTCCTAATTCAGAGAATAAAAATAAAACTCGATTTTCTTATACAATAAAGGCTTTTTACCCGACTGCGTCAGAAGGAGGGTTATGTTTTTCGAGTGTATGTATGTATGTATGTATGTATATTTCTTTGGCACGCTCTGTAGCCTAAACGGCTTGATCGATTTCAGCTTGAGAGGTGCCGTTAGATTCGTCTTAATTGTGTGAGTGACACTGGGTATATCAAAATTAAAAAAAAATTAAAATGGCCGATTTATGGCGCAATATGTCTTCAAAAAAAATTTTTTTTTTTCTCGAAACCTATCGAGTGGGGTATCAAAATAAAGGGTTTTAAAAGGTGATTACAAAAATATATATAACTTATATGGTTAAAAGTAATTCGAAGTGACAAAACGTAAAAAACAAGTACCAAGAACTAAATCGTTTGCGAAATCTTTCACATTTGTAAACTAAAAAGCTGGAAATAAAAAAATTAATTTAAAAAATAAAAAAACCCGACTGCGAAACTGAAAAGCTACAAACAAGCCCATTTTAAATTAAATAAAAGTTGGAAGCAGGCGGGACCCATTTGAATATGAAAATATGATAAAAATGGTATGGGTCCCGCCTGCTTCCAACTTTTATTTAATTTAAAATGGGCTTGTTTGTAGCTTTTCAGTTTCGCAGTCGGGTTTTTTTATTTTTTAAATTAATTTTTTTTTTAATTTATTTCGGGTATCGAATTTGTTGCACAATTTTTTTCACAAAAGGAGAATTTTGTAATTGTCTTATCTTTCATACGATAAGCGTAATAAAAATTAAACAAGAGAAATGGAGGACTGAGGGCCCGAATTTTATCAAGGTCATAAATTTCAAACAACAAAAACTGGTGACCTGTTCTTGGTTTCACAAATTTTCACTATTTATTTAGTAGCATATTAGAGGATTTCAAACAGTAGCTGTAAGTTAATGATTTCATTTTATTTGCGTAATAAACTTTTACGTGTATGAGAATTGAGAGCCCATTTTGTACGAAGATATACAATTTTTTTTTTGGCATTATCTTTTTCTGTAGTGTCCATAGTTTATCAGGTTCAGGTGGGCCCTCAATCCTTTATGTGAGAACTGAGCGCCCAACTTTACAGTCTCGGTTATTTGACTTACACAAAATCTTATTCCAACTTTCACAATTCTTTGGGAATGTTCACTAAACCCTAAGCACATTTTCAAAGAGTTTTAACAAAGTTTTAACAATCACACCACACGCACATCTAAAAAAACAAACAACGTGCGTCGCAACCACTGACCTCTATAATACAAGTACGCTGGACTGCAGACTATGGATGACAGATTGAAGCCATTTGATTTTCGCCATTTTGGCGCTGATAGCAATGTGAAGGGACCATAGAACTAATATTAGAGATGGGATATATCCTACGATAAAAAAAACGAGTGTGCTTATGACCACACGACTGAAGTGAAACTTAAAGAGAGAAAGAAAATGTGCGCGCGCACTGCTGTCTCTTGCTTATATCCCCCACTTAACTTCCGTTCGCCTTGCCCGATCACACTTTTCGTAACGCTTACGTCACGCGTTCGCCAGCTTACTCCCCAAGTCAAGCGTGCGTAAAGAAGTTTCACTTCAAAAATACTTTTATGAATTTTATCGACAGTTATAACCACTGAGAGTAATTTATTACTTAAGAGAATAATATCGGATCACTCCCAGTTATTTTTATGCTTCATTTTTAAGTAATAGTGTAATTGCTCTGCAAAAGTTAAGGGGCCGGCGGAGCATGCGTAGTTCATACAAACGTAATACAAAAATAATTTCTAAATCAAACATATTTTTAATGTAGTGTGCATTTATTCCGATTGGATTACAGAATATCTAGGTTCCCAAATATATATTTTGAATGGACACTGATTTAAAGACGAGTTATGAGGAAAATAAGTTTTCTATAGAAATATGAAATTCACTCTCGTCTTTATATCAGAGTCCTTTCAAAATATATATTTGGGAACCTAGATATTCTGTAATCTAATCGGAATAAATACACACTACCTTATGAATATGTTTGAATTACAAATGATTTTGGTATTACGTTTGTATGAACTACGCATTAGCATGCGTAGTTCGCCAGCCCCCTATCTGAAAATTCATTAGGGCGCGCCCTAATGAATTTGGCCGGTCAGATGGCACGCTATAAACTAATGGATAGTGTCCTAGTAAGTTTATAGCGCATGACGGTCAGATCAGTGAGCTTTAAATATGAGGATAGGCTTAGAATTTAGCCTAAAAACTACTATGGTTGAGCTAATATCTCCTGGCTCAACTACACTAGTTTTACAATCTGAACTGGGGTCACATTAGTTCGCAATATGAACTAAAAACTATGTTGCCATTTCGCTCTAACCTAGTAAATCAAATGGCAGCTGTATTCTTCGTGACTTTGTGTTGTCACTTTTGATGTTCAATTTGGAAGAATTGAACCATGCAGGAAACAAAAAGCAACAAACAGCGTCCATACAAATTCAATCAAATTCACTCAAATTGAATGCCTAAAGTGAACCTTGTAACATCGTTACCATGTAGTCATTACTAGCGGAAAGGAGAGGGATTCCATTTTCATTATTGCGTGCGTACTAATGGAAAAAAAACACAAGAAATAACAAAGTCTAAGTCAAATAATTTATTTCAAATGAAATAGACACTTTTGAACGTCATTATTTTATTTCAAATAGGTACATAGGCACTTTTGAACGTCAAACATACAATAAAATAGAATTGATTCTAGTCTTCCAAAAGGCCGTGTTCGTATGGAGAAGAGCGTAAGTGTAGAGTGTTTAACGAAACAGTCCGCAGTGAAATTGCTACAAAGATGATAATTCGATTTAGGACTCCAATTTTCCATTTTCACGTTTTTGAGCCCTGCTTAGTTGATTTGGTGGGAAATCTGAAATTAAGTATTTAATTAAAGTAAAACTGACTAAAGTTTACGATACATTGTAGATGACAAGTTTTATTTTGATGTTAGGTCTTTACTTCGGAAACAAGTACACATTACATATAATACTATGCTTCCGCTCGCGGCTTCACCCGCGAGATATGTCGATAAAAACTATACTCTGCCAAATATTGAAATCCGTTGTGGTTTAGGCGTGAAAATGTAACATACAGGCAGACAGACAGACAGAGTTACTTTCGAATTTACCTATAATATTAGTATGGATTTATCTGTTGAAATTAGAAACTAGTATTTGCTAATTTGTTTTAGGTAGGTAATCAAATTGCAGAAATTTCTGGCGACAGTAAATTTCTATTTGAAAGACGTAAATTTAAAATTATTAACTGTCTGAAGAAAACTATCGACACATTATCGACATGGAACATTTACAACCCTATTCAAATTATTGTATTCACTAAATGTGAAAACTGAGCCCTAATTACACTTAAATATGATGGGATATTAATGAAAACATTTGTTCTAAATATAAGATAGTAATAAAAATGCTCACATAAGCAATCGAAACATTTACAGTCGTAAAATTCACTTACTTGTGAAAGGTTAATCCGCTGTCTTTTTGGCAGCGAGTTTTACAAAATCCGCATGCTTTCATAATAAAAATGTTCCAAATATCACGTAGTAAACACAAAATACACAAATAAGAAAAAAAAAATGCGCAAAGAGATGCGCATCGTTATTATATCGGTTTCGCGCCAGCCCCAACACTATCCTGAGGACGTTGGCTGACCGCTGGGACTCTCCGATTCTAGGACGCTGGATACGACTCCATGCGGTGAAGTAGATTGGGATGGGAAAGTCTCTAGCGGGTGTACTTAGTTTAAAATTTATTTAATTACCCGTTAGTTTAGTTTATTTACTAACACTAGATATAAGGCATTTTATACTTGTACTAACAAACTATGGAACTTGATTCTGAAATAAATGTTTATTATTATTATTATTATTATTAAATAAACTAGTTTTTCACGATTTAGACCTAAATCATCAGAGACGAAGTAAACAAATCAACGTCCATTTGAAAGAACGTGTCAATTTTAGTTCCTTGGGGCTACGAGCGGGGCGCTTTGAATCGGCACAAAAAACAACTGTTATTTCGTAGAGTATCGTTAGTCCAGCGTACTTGTATTATAGAGGTCAGTGGTCGCAACCCTGAGATTCCAGTCAACTGGCTGAGCCAGTGTAAACCGGTTTTGTCCAGTCTCGCCGCGTACGCGACAACCGGCTAGTGGACACACATGCCCCGCATGCTTGTAGTAGTAGTGCAACCGATTCGCGCGGTTGTATGAAGCTTTATCTCTGTTCGGTTTATCTACTTTGTGAATTCGGTACAGGTTTAAGCACGCTCACATCGATTATTTCCTAACTCGGAACGCAGATATTACTTACTCTATGGCAGGGACTCTATAGTTACTTTACTCTTTGCGTTTGCACAGAGTGAAGGGTATATATGTTCTGTGGAGTGAAGAGAAGGGATTGACCTCCTCTATATTATTAACTCTACATATTAGTAATCTGTGATTATACTCTTTGGGATTGACAGTAATTCACAGCTGGCTTACAAAGTTTTTATTTATTTTTTGGGCATAAAATTGTTGGGAGCATTCTTCGATTGTATGATTAGTGTTTACTGTTTAACTAATGAAATACGTACATACAAATTAATTTAATACTATGATATAATTTTTAAATTAATAATTAGAAAATGTCTTGTCAAGTGGAACAAATAGCTGACTGTGGCGATATATCCAGTTTAGCAAGAGCTTTGTTTATATCTGAAAAAGAAGGTATTTTGTGTTGTGAGATTAATTAATTTATACGTTTAATTCTTAATAAACTTAATGTTTACAATTTTATTTTAGACACAAAGTGGCTGCCACAGTGTTCCATTTCTCTGTCTTCCTGCAGCAGTTTGTTGGCAGTTGGATATAAAAATCGTCTTTGTCTACTTACTAATCAATGGATTAGCCTGACAAACAGTCACACATTTCTTATATCATGGAGTGGAACTCTACCTTCAGAAATAACAGTGGTGCTGGCATTACCTATATGTCCATCGCAACAGTCATCTCAGGTAAATACGCCAATACAATTTTATTAGTACTGTCAGCAACATTTAGATAAAAGAAAATCCTTAACACAGTGACAGGCTCTTGTGCAGTAGTTTTTTCGGGTTGGCTTTAGTATCGTTTGGCAGGCGGAGGGGGTTAAAAGTGGTTAAATCTGGTAGAGGGTGGGGCCCCGATTATAACGCTACCGCTCTTATTACAAGGTAATGGATATTTTTCGAGAAATTTATAAAAATTGTTTCTAACCTCAAATCAGATAAAAAGTGTAACGAAACGTTAAAATAGGCGATTGACAACCAAATCTGTACCAGTATATTGTCTGTGGTGTAAAATGTCTGTAAAATTGGTGAAACGGAACGTAAAAAAGAACTGTACTGTCAGTGTTATTTTGTACTCTGTGGTTCATTCCGTTTCTTCACGAGTGAATGTTTTGTTGTGTGTGAATGTTTTGTTGTTTTATTTGTCTTGTTATGTACCCCACTTCATGGTTGAAATAGGTCGAATTTGTCCCAAAACCGACTCGGGGCACCCCGACTCCACGTAGTCTTTTGGCTGCTACCCCGAGGGTGTATTTAAAAATCCGGAGGCGCGGAGGGAGTGCAGCCCCCGCCCGCTGTAACAAAGCATAGGCACCCGTGTGAGCCGTAGCGGCTGAGGCTGGTCGCCGGAGGCGACCAGTAAGCCGAAGCTGCGGAGGTGAGCATGGGTGCCTATCCTTTGTTACGTAAGGGCGAAGGGGCTGCACTTCCCGCAGCGCCGGAGACGTGCAGAAGCAACTTTGTATTGAAAACCAGTGTTTTGAGGTTAGGTTACAATAATTTGTTTTTCTCAAGAATGGTGCATCCTCGTTTCATGGGAGTGGTACCAGGGGGAACGGGGGACCCCCCTCCCCCTCCACCCGTCACCACCTCGTTTTCGTGCCCCCGGATACTAAATTTTTACCGATTACAGTGTTTTGAGGTTAGGTTACAAATATCTGTTTTTCTCAAAAGTGGTGCGTTACCTTTTAACGGGAATGGTACCAGGGGAGAGGGGGGACACCCCTCCCTCCCCCCTCCCCCTCCCACCCCCATCCGCCTGCCAAACGATACTAAAGATTACCCAAACAAAGGCCTAATCAGATTATTTAATAAAAAGTTGCTTTTAAAGACTGTGACAGTGTTGTTCTCTAAATCAAAGTAATGGATTTCGATGTAGTCTTCATCATCATTTGAAAATTTTATTCTGAAATTTATGTGTGGGCAATGCATAAATATCAAAACTAACAAATACATCTAGGTACCTACTGAATAAAAATTTAGTTTCATCATCATCATTTCAGCTGAAAGATGTCCACTGCTAGACATAGGCCTCCCCCAAGCACCTCAACTTCGACCGGTTCTGTGTTTCTCGCATCCAACGGGTTCCTGCAGCCTTCACAAGGTCATCAGACCACCTTGTGGGAGGCCTTCCAATGCTACGTCTTCTGGTACGTGGTCACCACTCCAGAACCTTTCGGCCCCATCGGCCATCTGTTCTGCGATCAATGTGCGCTGTCCACTGCCACTTAAGTTTGGCAATTCTTCGGGCTATGTGGGTTACCTTGGTTCTCCTGCGGATCTCCTCATTCCTGATTAGATCACGCAGGGAAAGTCCAAGCATAGCCCTCTCCATTGCCCTTAGGGAGACTTTTAGCCTTCTTATAAGGCCCATTGTGAGCGACCACGTTTCAGTGCCATAAGTCATCACTAGCAACAAGAACTGGTCAAAGACTTTCGTCTTGAGACACTGAGGTATGTGGGACGAGAAGGTATTGCGTAGCTTCCCGAACGCTGCCCAACCGAGTCAGATTCGACGATTGACCTCTTTCTCGAAGTTAGACCTAAACTTACTCGTTCCATGACTTACGAGTGTAGAGTCTCCGATCTTTATGAGAGTGGGTATTACATGGGCATTTGACATGACCTTCGTTTTGTCCATGTTCATTTTAAGACCCACTCTTTCGGATGCTCTACTGAGGTTATCGAGCATTGTACTGAGGTCCTCCATGTACTCCTCATTGATGTTAATGCCAGCCCCTTTCCAGTCCAGAACCTGTAAGACATCCTCTCCAGTGCAGCGGTGAACAGTTTCGGAGAGATAACGTCTCCCTGTCTCACACCTCGCTGCAGAAGGATAGGTTTCTAGGTCTGATCCTGTAGTCGGACTGACATAGTGGCATATTTTCGTACAGACAAGTGTCTGTACGAAAACGCCACTATGTCAGTCCGACATCGACGTGCTGAAGTCACCTCGATGTACCGATAGTCGATCTGGCACCGTTGAAGAGACTGCAGCACAGCCCCTGTCACGATCGATTCAAAGGCTTTCTCGTAGTCCACAAACGCTAAGCAGAGAGGCCGGTTATACTCTTCGGTCTTGCCTTTACGGAATCCGGCTTCGGGAGGCTGGAAGTCGTCAAACCCGCGCGCGAGACGGTTCGTGATGACTCTCGAAAACAGCTTGTAGACATGGCTCAGAAGTGAGATGGGCCTATAATTCTTAAGAAGGGCATTGTCGCCCTTCTTAAAGAAAAGTATCACCACACCTCTGTTCCATGCCTGTGGTGTTTTACCCTCGAGTATGACGGAACCAAACAGCTTCTGAAGGGCCTTCAGAACGTGTTTTCCGCCGGCCTTCAGGAGCTCGGCCGTAATTCCGTCATCACCCGACGCCTTGTTGTTTTTGAGCTGCTTCAGAGCCATCCTAGTCCCGTACAGGCTGACGTCCGGGATGTCTTCAGCAGTAGCGACCCTAGGGCGGTGCAACGGCACCGTGCGCCGTCATGGGTGAGGCGCTGACATCAACCGAAATGCGACCACCAGTGGTGGTGCCTGGTGGACTGTCCACCAGGCACCAGTCATTGATGGTAGTAACTTACTATAACGATGGAACTTACGATCGTCCACAAGCAAGCAAAAGCCAGCAAGCAACTGCTTATGCAAATATCATAATTATGTCCGTTTCAACCGCGCGGCCACCTCATAATATTTGATGAAACTTTGCCAGGAATTAGTGCTAATTTGTTACTTTACACACCTCTTTTCGTGAATTTGTTACAATAAAAACTAAGACGCTATGACAAAGAATAGTTGGCCGCTAGAACGGCCACTTGCCGTAGTCATCGCCTGTGATTACACAGAAACTATACAGGGTGTCAGGGAAACGCTTCCGAAAACGAAGACAGGTGATAGGGCTACTGATTCTCGATACGATACCCTTAAAAAAAAACTTAAAAAAAAATGACAATTTTACCTATTTTTTTTAGCATTTTTCGTACACTGTGTTGTGAGAACAGTTAAATGAAACCATTATTTGCGATTAAACACATTTTTTTTCTTTACAACTCTAACAAGCAATGTATTCGTAAATAAATATCATCTGACGCTCGGCGCATGACCTCGAGTTCAAAGTGCGCGCGCGCTTGCCGACAGCCGCGCGGCCGACGACCCCAAAGTCCACGCGACGCGACGGCTGCCGGTCGTGTAGCGGTGCCATGTCATGTGTGATCCTAATAAACTCCTAACCTTTACTCGATCGCTTGAAGCAAATGACTTTTCAGTTCACTTCTACCTAGTTGTGGGATATCTGCTTTCGGATTTCATCCATGCAAGGCAATGACGTTTGATGCAAGGATCGTAATAAATGACTTTCCCCTTGCACAGGGTTACAATTTTATTTTGATCCGAATGTTCGCAAATTTAGCTTACAAATCAGAAAAATCCAGTTTACTTTGCTTAACCTTGAGATCCATATCGAAGGTACTTAGATACCTACTGTGATACTGATTGGGAAAGAAAAGTATAAAAAGTTAATTATGTACAAAGACATTGCCTTTACAAGCAACTTTGTTAATTCGTTCATGAAAATCTTGTACAGCTACAAAAATGTAATGTTACCTAACCTACATCACGGTCACATTATCTCTAGACCTGGCGTCCTAAAATAACGAGACGCGTTTGAGCAACGAAGAGGCCAAGGTCAAGAGCATTGGTTGGGCCGAGGTTTGAACCTAGTTTGATAGAGAGACGTCCACGGCTGTGCGCGGCGCGGCAGACCTGTGAGTGTGACCATAAGGCTCAATTTACACCGCCGCGGAACGGAACACTAATTCCTGGCAAAGTTTCGTCAAATATTATGAGGTGGCCGCGCGGTTGAAACGGACATAATATCATAGGAACATGGTACATAGAGCGGGGCCATATTAAGATTTTGCACCACCTAAAAAAGATTCTAGGGCCGCCGCTGGTCTTCGGTATAGTGTCGGGTCAATCTAGCTCTTGGGTCGTTTGCCAGATTTGTAACGGAGTTACTTGTTGACGTGACGTCCATATAACCTCTCGATCTCTCTCAACAGCTCAGGTTTGGCGGATACGATCCTGCCACCATCGGTCTTCAGTTTCGTAAGCTGGCTTTGCCCAATAGACAGATCTCTAGCAAAGACCTTGGAACCTTTATTTCGCTCTATCGCGTCCTTAATACGGTCTGTATTAAAGCGGTGAAGATCGCTTTTCAAGGACTTAGAGATCCGTCTATTGAGTTGCCAGTAATTTAGCGCATCATCTGAAGACTCATCACAGGGTCATCTCATCTCGCGCCTCTGCTTCATGAGCCGTAAAGTAGGATCAGAGAGCTTCTTTTTTGAATTCGTACGACGGGTCATGAAGATCTTAGAGTCGTCCGTATGGAGAGTTTCCACGAACCCATCGTTATAATCGTCCACGGAACTCCCTAGGCATTCGAAACGATTCTGGAGTTCGAGCTGAAAGCTCTCGGGGTTTTGGACTGGATCGGTGCTGGGCGGAGCGTAGACTTCATCAGTCGAGATCTTTTCAGCTTGCTATTTAAGTTCAATGTGGTTCTTACCATGCGTTGATCACAGAGACATCATTGAATACTTGCTTCTTCGACGACATAATGAAGTCAATCTCATTTTTAGTTGCACCATCCGGGCACTGGCAGGTCCACTTTCTGCGCTCACGTTTTCTGAAGAAGGAATTCATCATAAAGAGCCCTTCCTTCTCCATAAAACTGGCCAGACGGTGGCCCCGGTGGTTCCGGCGTCCAACTCCCATTTTTTTTTTTTTACAGAATGGACCTGATTGGTTCTGTATAATTGTTGGCTTTAAAAATGGCAGTGTTGGATTCTATACCAATACTGGTCACTTGCTGTTACTTGAAAAATTAGATGATAAACCAGTTTTGAAAATATCCTGCCACACCGGGACTTATGGAACTTTACCTGATGATGTACATATACTGTATCAAATTTGTGAGTGTATCATATCAGGATCAAGCTTGTACCAAACACTCAGGAATGCCAAAGCGCAACTTGCCAGAGGTAGTATTACTCACTTATAGCACAAATTCACAAAGCATTCAACTGAGCTTCTTTAAAAAGTACTTACATATTTATAGTACGAGCTGGTATCCAGGGGGACTACTCAGTGGATAGCCGAAGCATCAATATTCGAAAATGGATGTTCACTGAACAAGAAGTTATAAATGATGCTGCAGTTGTAGGACTAGATCTCAAAAACACTTACGATCACCTGTTAGCAGCATCCACTTGTGGAGGATACGATGTTTGGTAATTAAGATTTAATATTTTAATAACTGCAACATGAAATATGATCTGCACCCTAATTGCGTAACACACTATCAATCTCAATCTGAATCATTTTGAAAGATATTGCTAATCCATTGCTTCTTGTACGAAAAATTCGTCTGCTTAACAGCGTAAATAATGCTATGAATGTTGTTGAACTGTCAAAATTAAAGCTATTGCTACTGTTAGTGCGTTATGCAATTATCCTGCTGGTTTTGATCAGGGGCCCTAAAAAGGCCACTTTGGAGAATCATAAAAGGAATTATAAAATGGCGAAGACAGTCCGTGTTTTTCTTTTTTTTTCGCTGCACTACGTGGTACAATCAAAGAGATTGGGATTGGATTTGGATTGGATTGATTGGTATTTTAGCACAGACAAAAAAAAAATAACTGAAAAATGCTTCACCAATGGGATTTGATACGATTAACTTAACAGTTAAATGTCCATTCTGTTATCCTTTTATGATTCTGCGAAAGTGGCCTTTTTAGGCCCCCAGTTGATTTATCAATTCTGTTTTATTGTCATTTTGGACGTTCAAAAGTGTCTGAAATAAATTATTTGACTTTGTTATTACCCGACTGCTTCAGAAGGGGGGTTATGTTTTTTCGAGTGTATGTATGTACCTATGTATATTTCTTTGGCACGCTCTGTAGCCAGAACGGCTCGATCGATTTCAGCTTGAGAGGTGCCGTTAGATTCGTCGTAATTGTGAGAGTGACACTGGGTATATCAAAATTGAAAAAAAAAATGGCCGATTTTTGGCGCCATATTGTCTTCAAATTTTTTTTCTCAAAATCTATCGAGTGGGGTATCAAAATAAAGGGCTTTAAAAGGTGATTACAAAAATATATACAACTTATATGGTTAATAGTAATTCGAAGTGACAAATCGTAAAAAACAAGTACCAAGAACTAAATCGTCTGCGAAATCTTTCACAATAAATTGTAAACTAAAAAGATGGAAATAAAAAAAAAGTAATAAAAAAAAGTAATTCAAAAAATAAAAAAACCCGACTGCGAAACTGAAAAGCTACAAACAAGCCCATTTTAAATTAAATAAAAGTTGGAAGCAGGCGGGACCCATATCTTTATCATTATATTTTCAAATTCAAATGGGTCCCGCCTGCTTCCAACTTTTATTTAATTTAAAATGGGCTTGTTTGTAGCTTTTCAGTTTCGCAGTCGGGTTTTTTTATTTTTTGAATTACTTTTTTTATTTCCAGCTTTTTAGTTTACAAATGTGAAAGATTTCGCAAACGATTTAGTTCTTGGTACGTGTTTTTTACGATTTGTCACTTCGAATTACTTTTAACCATATAAAGTATATATATTTTTGTAATCACCTTTTAAAACCCTTTATTTTGATACCCCACTCGATAGGTTTCGAGAAAAAAATTTTTTTTTTGAAAACATATTGCGCCAAAAATCGGCCATTTTAATTTTTTTCCAATTTTAATATACCCAGTGTCACTCTCACAATTAAGACGAATCTAACGGCACCTCTCAAGCTGAAATCGATCAAGCCGTTTAGGCTGCAGAGCGTGCCAAAGAAATATACATACATACATACACTCGAAAAACATAACCCTCCTTCTGACGCAGTCGGGTAAAAACCCGACTGCGCTAAAAAAAATTAAGTTAACCTTTTCACCGCCACGGACTGAAACAAGTTCCAGATTTTCGTGCCACCAGCGCGGCAGCGCCACGACTTCATTAGAAGATCTTCATTAATAATCTTATAAAAATTTACTGTATTTAAAAGCTTTGTTTCGTTTTTAGGGTTCCGTACCCAAAGGGTAAAAACGGGACCCTATTACTAAGACTTCGCTGTCTGTCCGTCTGTCTGTCTGTCTGTCTGTCACCAGGCTGTATCTCAAGAACCGCGATAGCTAGACAGTTGAAATTTTCACAGATGATGTATTTCTGTTGCCGCTATAACAACATACTAAAAACAAAATAAATAAATATTTAAAGGGGGCTCCCATACAACAAACGCGATTTTTTTGCCCTTTTTTGCTCGATATCAAAAATGGTAATAGGTAGGCCCTTGAAATATTCACAAAATACTCAGTTGTATTTTAACTTTAATAATAAATAATAAAATTAAAATAAAATAAATATTTAAGGGGGCTCCCATACAACAAACATGTTTTTTTCGGCGTTTTTGCCTTGTGGTACGGAACCCTTCGTGTGCGAGTCCGACTCGCACATGGCCAGTTTTATTATTAATATAGAACTGTCCAATACCCTGTTTCATATTTTTCCACACAAAAGAACCCCTTATTTGTCTTAAAATCGGCAAAAACAAAAACTCTGAATATTTTTGATGTCCCCATAACGCCATGGACTTTATTTAGAGTCGGCCAGTGATGTGTTGTGACGCGAAAGTTACAACTGTTTGATTTCGCCCGTTGAAATATTTATTAATACTACTATCGAAAACAATTTGAGGTCAGGAAAATATGAACATAGTTAACTACTTTATAACCAGTGATCGGAGTAGGTTTGATTTTTGGTACTTGTATCATAAATGCCCACAGAAAGAATAACATGGATAAGCCATTTTCCCGGAAAGTAATTGAGGTATTCCGGATGCAATTAAATATTGTTAATGATGGTAGTGATATTATTACTACTCAATTTAAAATTTAAAGGAAGTTATCAAAAGTAAATTAATTTATTATTCATCTGTTTTTACGTAACGTTTCACAACACAATAACAAACAAAGAAGCGCACTCTACAAACCGAAACAAACGAGTTAGCTTCCTGGCATGTCGTCGGCGGGCACACGCATTGTTATGATAACCGGTTAGTGCACCAGGCTAGTGCACTAACCGGTGCCACCAGCACTACCCATGATCCTTTGTTTCTGATTGGTCGTTGGGTTGTGTCAAATCGTGACAGTGCCGTAAAAAAAAATTATGATTAATATAATATTGCTCATTTTAATACTTATACTTTTCCTACCTAAGTTCCGTTTTTTTTTCCACGAACCCATCGTTATAATCGTCCACGGAGCTCCCTAGGCATTCGAAACGATTCTGAAGGTCGAGCTGAAAGCTCTCGGGGTTTTGGACCTGGATCGGTGCTGGGCGGAGCGTAGACTTCATCAGTCGAGATCTTTTTAGCTTGATGTAAATGGCGTCTCAGTAAGAGTGCACTTTTTAAATTTAGGATATTTTTTTTTTCGTGCAAGTGGCAACTCTGAAATTTGATAGCTGTCACCTATGATTATTCCGATTATTAAAAATGGAGCGCTTTTCGAAAGAACAACGCGTTATAATTGTGAAAACTCATTACAAAGGAGCAAAGTGAAGTCGATGCTAATTTTTCGAAAAAAGTCATCTTCTCAGATGAAGCGCATTTCCATCGGAATGGCTACGTAAATACACAAAATTGTCGAATTTGGGGCTCAGAAAATCCTCATGCAATCCACGAGAAACAAATTCACCCACAACGAGCAACTGTCTGGTGCGGATTTTGGCCAGGCGGCGTGATTGGGTCTTACTTTTTTGAAGATGAGGCCGAAATTGCAGTGACTGTGAACGGCATTCGTTACAGGAACATGATAACCGAGTTCTTGTGGCCTCATCAAGACGGCATGGATCTGGACAATATGTGGTTTCAGCAGGACGGCGCTACCTGCCAAACCGCGCATGAACAATCGACTTATTGCAGCAACGATTTCCAGAACACATTATCTCACGAAATTCTGATGTCAACTGGCCACCAAGATCGTGTGATTTAACGCCGTGCGATTTTTTTCTTTGGGGTTTTGTGACATGTCGGGTTTATGCGAATAAACCAGGAACAATTCCTGAGCTCAAATCAGAGATCCAACGCGTCATCGGTGAGATACAGCCACATCTCTGTGTAAAAGTCATGGAAAATTTCATGAAAAGAGTAATGGCCTGCAATCAGAGCTGTGGTGGCCATTTGCCGGATATTTTATTCCATACTTAATCGGAACATGTCTTCTTCACAATCCAATAAAAATATCACAAATCTCTCATAAATTACATGCTTTTATTTTAAAATGAAAAAGTGCACTATTACTGAGACACCCTTTATAAGTTCAATGTGCCTCTTACCATGCGGTGATCACTTCCGGTTTTCACCGCGTTGATCACAGAGACATCATTGAATACTTGCTTCTTCGTCGACATAATGAAGTCAATCTCATTTTTAGTTGCACCATCCGGGCTCTGTTAGGTCCATTTTCTGTGCTCACGTTTTCTGAAGAAGGAATACACCATAAAGAGGCCTTCCTTCTCCATAAAACTGGCCAGTAGGTGGCCCCGGCGGGCGGTTCCGCGTCCAACACCAAATTGCCCCACTCGCAGCTCATCATCGTTTCGTTTATCCAGTTTCGCGTTAAAGTCCCCCATGACAACGGTAAAGTGAGTTTTATAGCCATGCATGGCTCTGGAAATATGATCATACATGGTCTCTACCTCATCGTCGGGGTGTGACGAGGTCGGGGCGTAAACATGTCTTCCTCCACCTTCAGCGAATACCTTTCGGATATTCTGAGTTTAAGGCACGCCACCCTGGTCGACACACTCGATCTTCACCACGTTGCTCACAAGAGACATACGGACGATAAACCCGACACCACCTTGGGACTGCTGGTTGCCCACCCGGAAATACCCTTTTCCGGATTTGAGGATTATCGAATCCTCCCCCTCTCTTCGGACTTCTCTTCAAGTTTTAAGCCTATCCTCATATTTAAAGCTCACTGATCTGACCGTCATGCGCTATAACTTTACTAGGACACTATCCACTGGTTTATAGCTTGCGGTCTGACCGCGCCCTAATTAATTTTCAGTTAACCTTTGCAGAACAATTATTCTATTACTTACTTAAAAATGAAGCATAAAAATAATTGTGAGTGTTTCGATATTTTTCTCTTATGTAATATAAATTACTCTCAGTAACGATCGATAAAGTTCATAAAAATATTTTTTTATCGTATGATATATCCCATCTCTAATATTAGTTCCACGGTACCTTCACGTTGCTATCAGCGCCAAAATGGCGAAAAGCAAATGTCTTCATTTTGTCATCGATAGTAGGTACAGGTGATTTTCATACAACTTTTGACGGCCGGTGCTCGCATGTATTTGGCCAGTACCTACAGCAATTTCGATTTATCTCGGAGAAGGTTGTCAAAATAATGCTCAAATTTCCAAGAATGTTTGAGAAAAGTTTATATAAATAAATTTATAGGAATGTAAATAATATATATTTCTGTAATAATTTTAATGTAAAAATGTTTAATATATTTTTTTTTTGTGACGCTTTACGAGGTTTGGTCCTATTATATTTTCCGTTTGCATTGATGTCAACTATCTATTTATGTAGGTTTCAGGCGTAGCCGCGATTTTGAAATAAAAAAAAAAACTAAATGGCGTGGCAGCTGTTTTTTTTAATTGAAGATTTTTATACGGATCTTGCCATACCTATATGGCAGGATCCGTATAAAAATCTTCAATCCCCTTTGATGCCTTGTAATTTATGAATTTTCCAATTAAATTATTAACACCAAACTCATACGCAATATAAAACTGGATTTTGTTATTTGTTTTTAATATTACACATTATTTTTAATATTAGGTGTATGCAAATCAGATACCTATTTCTTCTAAATAAAACTGTTTAAATATTACAGGTATCGTTCTGTGCCACCTGTAAACACTTTGATACTTGGAGCAGGTGTTAAGCCATATATTGGTTTTCACTATGCTCTGGAAGGAGGAACTAGTCCCCCCCTGCAAGATGTGGCTAGAGCTGTTGCAAATAAAATCAAATCTGCTCTTCCGTAAGTATGAGAATATGCATTATTAGACTTGCCTGGAACATCATCACTATACCATCTCACACGACGATTTTCTGATTATGGCTAGCAAATGGATTATAGAATAAACTTGACAAAAATAACAGTGTTTTTATTTGGTTTGAATAAAGGGGCTGGCTCGGAGGGGGCTCTACAGACAACACAACGGCTGGAAATGAACCATTAATTCGTTCCGAACCTTTATCGATGCGCAACGGCTTATATGATGGGCAGCGACACGGCAACTTGGTGGCTGTGTCGCCAGATCGACGGCTCGCGGCCACAGTCGACAGTTTCGGACGCGTTGCAGTTCTAGACGTTACACGAGGACATTTAATTAGACTCATCAAAGGTTGCAGAGATGCTCAGGTTGCCTTTGTTCAAGTATGTATATCACATGTACGCTAACACAAAAATCTACAAATCTGGTTCTTTTTTAACCGACTTCTAAAAAGGAGGAGGTTCTCAATTCGGATGTTTGTATTTTTTTTTTATGTTTTTTCGCGCATAACTCCGTCGCTTGCCAACCGATTTAAAAAAATTTTTTTTTGTTGGAAAGTGTATACTTCCCAAATGGTCCCATGAAAATTTTATCGAAATCGGACAAGCGGTTTTTGAAAAATCAACAAAGATCTAAAAATGTATCTACATTGTCTACATTAATGATCTTTTCGTTTACTCTGCATTGCTTTTTTTGTTTTTTATGTAACTTGAGCATTTGCTCTCAGAAATCATCATTTGGTAAAGTGGAGCTGATGATAAAGACCACAGATGGCTATCGGAACTACTCAATGACAAATATATCACGGGTTGCGATTCGATTACTTTAATATGGTTGCTAAGCAATGTACGCTCGTTACAATGCATATGGTGAAATGGAGCTGATGGTGACTTCTCAATCAGCTCCAGTTCTCCTGGTTCTTATTAGGGGAACTCCTCAACAATTAACGTCCCTGCATCGGGTAAAGCAATATTTTGTTAAAGGTGATGAGCAGTTGACATTAGGCTATTGTAACTTAGATAAATTACAAACTGACCCACTAAAAAGTGAAAAACAAAAACTTTTTTACAAAAAAAAAAAACAACCGACTTCCAAAAAACACTATAAAGTGAAAAATAGAAGTCGGTTGTTTTTTTTTTGCCAGCGACACGCTAAGAAGAAGACTGGCTTCATGCTTCTTTTGAAATACATTACATCACTATTATCGTTGACCTGTCTAACCCCCATTTACTATTTATTTGCAGATATTTGATATGGATGACAAAAAACTCCAACTGTCAGTTGTTAAAGAACTGAAGAGAGCCATATTTTTAATTATATATAATCCTAAAAAAGGGCTCATAGATATAAGATTAATGCAAAAAGGAAACAGAGTAGCAGCATTTACCGCGACGAAAAACGGCTTACTTCTATACAACACTTGTGGTCTAGTTGGTGCTGAGAAAAATTATTCATACAAAAAACTCAATTTACCCGAATTTCAATGTGTATTAATAGACCCAGACGGAAAATTAAAGAAATTTAATATTCCGTTTTTTTATGCCTTGGAAGGAGAACATTCCCAAAGATCCAAAGATCTTCATGCTTTGAGAGATTTACGTGAACACCTCAAAAAATCTTCTACTGACTCGGAGGATTTTGTCGAGGAATTACTAAAAAAAGCCTTAGAATTAAAAACGTTGGACCTGAAAAAGCATTGCTTAGATATGCTAGTAAGAAAATACGAAATATCCCCTAAAACTGTTATGACTTGTCTAAATTTGTTTTGGGATAGCATTGAAAATGATGAACTGAATGGTCAAGAAATCGAAATTAAACAGTACTTTGCAAATATTGGGTTAGCCACTTTGTTCTTTAGACATATCAATGGAGAAAACACCGATGACATGAAGGACCTCGTAACTAAAATACATACCTACATGCATTTAAACACAGAAATAACTGAAAAAGTTCAACTTACTGAAAGCGGCCAGCTATGTTTCGATCTTTTGGAGGACGATAGTTGTATATTGGAGAGATTGTTGACCTTAGCACAAGAAAATAATTACAAGGAACACCATCACGCCAGAGTTAAGTTTGCCGCTAACAACACCAGCACTTACAAAGAGTTTGTATCGTGCTTCAAGTTAGATGAAAGTAATAAATACATATCTTTGAAAATTGATACAACAGAAGATCAAATCAATAATCTAGCTAGTATCACTTTTAAATCTATATTTAAATTAAAGGACATCACAAGGTTAAGTGATTTCGTGAAAGAGTGTAACATAGACGCAAAGGAAATAGTAAAACTATTAATAATGCAGTTAATGAACATGCCCTTGGAAGAAATAAGTGTTGAACTAATTGAACAGTTTATACAAGTTTTATACTACCTGTGTAATGTTATAGAAGAGGCGACCCATATAGCTTACAATGAGATGTCACCCTGGTGGCAAGATATTCGTGATGTGTTAGTAGACATGCCTTGTCCTTTGAGGAGCATGATAGTTGCAATGGCTTGTAAAGCAGTTAGTAGAATATTTGAAACTAAACGTCAAGAGATAGAGGATGATATATGGGAGTCTGTAACAAAAGAAAATGCTAAATGGGGTATACTAATCGGTAAGCTAGAGGACATTTCTATCCTTAGTATTATCCTTATGTTCAAAGACTCCTTCAGTGGAAAGTCCTTACCTAAATTGCAAATGAATGAATTAAATATTAATCTTAAATATATTTACACAAGAGGGAAAGGATCTGTAACAGAATTAATAGCCAAATGGTTATGTGGAATGGGCGTTGTTCCTGAATCAGTTGTTGCTAACGAATTACTTGAAAAATATTCCAGTATGGGATTGGAATCGCCTGAAACCAACGATGACGATGATTCTGATTACCTTTTTATAGAAAACAATCGTATCTATGTTGACGAAAATCCTAAGATATTTAAATGGCTCTCTCTATTAAGACAACAATTTCCACTAAGCACATCATCGAATTACATAATTGCAAACATGTGTTGGGAATATTCTATGGCTTGGCAGAAATCCATGAAGAATTGTGAGCAACTTGAAACAGTTCTTCATTGTCTTACGTGTATATCGGACTTGCATATTAGATTAGGTCTATATTCCATTATATGGTCCACATATATTAAGCAAGTGTTTGAAGTGAGTTGTCGCTTAGTAAACAAAGTCGGAAGACTGCCAAAAGATCCATTGTGTCTTCAAGATGTTGGCTTTGACAGCACAACCATGGTCAAATTCCTTCAAATTGCGTCTAAATATTTATATGAATTCCTAAATTGTTCAAATTTGACGATCAATCAAAATAAAAAAGCCATTCAATTCGAGAAAATTTGGGATGAAAGTATTCCTTCTTTAGTGGAAGTGGCACAGGATAATAAGAGTGTTAATATCGATATATTGAATTTAAATTACCAAATATCATGTACGGTGTACTATATGTGTCATTTTAATGTAAAACTGTCCAAACCACTGGATAGTCTGTACGATATTGACTACCAGTATATATTCGAAGCATTAACTGGTAACATACACAACAGAGAAATAAGCATGAAAGCATCTGAAAAATTGAGAAATCCGAGGATGAAATTTTTAACGAAACTTATTCGATCTGCGGTGGAAACAATAACCGCATCGGAAAATGACGAGCCTTACCAAACATATAATAGTGAAGAATGTCTTGCTTGGATTGAACGAATTACCCTACTAGCAGAGTTATGGAATATTGATAATGACTTTATAAGACGTCAGCAGGTAAAAACCGTGTTAATCCTGACAATTTTTTTTTTTTTTCAAATAACCTAGATTATGAATTGTACTTTTTTTACAGGTAATTTCACTTTACCATCTTGGTTATGACATGTTGGCTGAAAATATAATAGGCTTAATAATGGAACCGGAAATAGTCCTGCCATCACTTTTAGCCTTAACTACGCAAAGATTCAAGAGAAGTTTGGAACAATCAAGCAATCAACCGGAGTGGATAGTTACAATGCCACCTCAACTTTACAAACGTCTTCAAAATACGGTCAGTATTTTCTAATCCCTCCATTCAGTCATCCATCACAGAGTCAATTTCCTTTGCTTTTCCAGTATTTTGTGCATTCTTATGCTATGCCCATTAAATTTTTTTGTCTGCTTCTTTTCGAGTCGATGGTACTTTTTAGATGAGTTTAGCCCAATATGCACGCCAATGCCAGCAGAAAGGCATGATTTTTTTTTAACCAATGGGAAACATTGACGTGAGGGCAATAATTAAAAAATAATTTTATGTTTAATTTTGTGTTTGTTACAGACATTAGATACTTCCATACCAGCTCATCCGTCAATGACCACAACAAAAATGGTACTCGAAAAAATACTTATCCAAATAGATAAAAAAAATCCAAATAATCCTATAAATTCTCAAAATATTAAAACTACTGAACTTTTAATTGAAAGTTGCGAAGTGTTGATAAGGCGTAAACTGTAGATATTTTATCGCATGCACATGTATTTAATTGATCCCCTAATAATTCCCTATTTGTTATTTCCTAAAAATACTAATCGATCGTCTTTTTATACTCACTAATCGTAAAGGCCAATCGGCCAAGTGCGTGACGGGCCACGCACGGTTCCGTAGTAGCCCGTTATCACAATATAGTACGATTCTGTTTTTCTTTATTCTGAATATAAGTAATGGTAAAGATATTAGGAGTTAATGGTTATAATAACAAAAATCGACTTTAAATTTGAGTTATAATTTCCAAGACGTGCGGGGATGTCGATCAGAAGTGTGATGGTCTTAAAAGCTTAAAAAAAAAACGGCTCCACAATGGACGATGCTAGCTAAAAATATATATGACAAAGTGTCCAGAGTAAAACAAAACTTTAACACATAACGTAAACACGGAAGTCATACCTTGCAAGAAAATCTTAACACCGCGATCTACAAAAGTGACGTCACGGCACAACGCCATCTGTTATTGAATAGCGATACTATGCTAATGACAAAATATTGATTTTCGAAGATAATTTTTAATAATAACCGCTTTCTTCCTGCTAAAGCTAAAAAATAAGAGTACGATTGCTGCCAAGTTATTATTTCAATTCACAAAATTGTAATTCGAAAATTAAACATAGTTCGTTTGTGACTTCTATACGTACTCGAATGAAAACGAAACCCGTTGTTACAGCGCCATCTAGCGGCAGTATTGTGAAACTTATGATAATTTATTATGTTTTTTTTTTTTTGTTTTTTTATTTCATATTTTATTTTTCAATGCAAGTCTTTTAAATTACCACTTTGTTGGCGTAATTGATATACACACTCCAAAGAGAATATAACCTCTAGAGAGCATATAGGCCGATTTCTTCGAAGCACACGACTCGCTACCGCGGGCCGGTGGACGAGAAAGAACGCGCGGCTGCGATTGGTCAGTTCTTGTAGGTATGCCTGACGTTAGGGCTGCTATACTTCATTAAGGGAAAATAGTCGATATCGATAAAATGGATTTTACAATATGAAAAATACTCAATTAAAACCATAGAAATAATATTTAAGGTGAGAATGGGTAGTTGAGACCGCGAAATTCAAATTTTCTTAAGTATTTTGCAATTTGCAGGTCAGTGTCAGATTGTATCTTGATCAAAATATGATTCGCGACAATAATAGATACATATTTGGAGAATTATAATCATTCGAATCATTAATATATCTTTCTAAATTAGATTTCTACCACCAACCACCAATCTCTTATGGAAAAGTGTTAGTCCACCAATCTCTTATGCAAAAAATGCAAGAAAATTTGAATTTCGTGGTCTACCACTATCCATTCACCTTAATCAAAATCAATCAATTACAAAAAAAGACATGTTGTATCCTGTTATTATTGATTTTTAAAATGAATTAATTTGGTTTAACTATGCTTTACGAATTAAGTTTTTTGTAAAAAATTATAAACGAGCGTCTACATACTTTTGAATTATGCATCTTGCTAATTCAATTAAATGATTTGTTGATTCTATTCCAAATTGATGAAAATTAATATCCGGGTATAAATTATACCCAATCAGAGATTTTTAAACCGACCTTATAAAATAATCGGTATTTAATTTCAAAACACAAAAACATGTTATGTCAAACAAACAGATGAAAAAAACTATTTTACATCAAAAGACCACCGCCCTCAAAAACTACAAAGTGAAAAATATTTACTATACTTAAAAACAACAAATAAAAAACATCAAATTCACTATGATGTATGATTGTGTACGACCGAAAAGAATCCAAGTGAAAGATGTGCTAATTTGTTGTTATCTGTGACTTCGTAATAATTGGGTGTAAAATCGCCCGACCGCACTGGGACCGAGTGGTCCCAGCACAGAGCATGCGGGGGTCCCAGCGGTGCCTGACGACATAAAAATTATCCTGGACCGATCGGTTCCAGTCGGGGAGAGAGAGAACAAAAAAATCCCGGAACATACATTAAAAAAAACCGGTCAAGAGCGAGTCGGACTCGCGCACCGAGCGTTCCGTACCATCATGTTTTTAATTTCTCATCGGCGAGGCCTATATTCGTCAGAGAATTTGAACACTGTACTGCGGTGTAGATTATTGCAGTTTTATGACAGCGCCGTCTCTTGACCGATAGTGGAACTAATGTAACTTTTATTGATGATTTCGGAAAAAGTGTGCTATTTAGAGACTTCGTTTTATTTTTCCTGTAATCTTTATATAAACTTCTATCACATAGAATATTTTCAGATTTTTCTCTTTGCAAACTTCGGAGATAAGGGGGGGAAGGTATTTTTTTACATTTTTCAACAAAAGTCGAAAACTATTCGGCCTAAAAAAGAAAGTTTGAGAATGTGTGAAAACTGCCCTCTTTCATATGATACCCCACATGCCCTAGTAAAAAATAAAAAAATATTTTAATTTCTTTTTATTTGCAAAATAGTTGGGCAAACGTCATCTAAGACTATTCTAAATTTCAAGTTGATAGCATTAGTAGTTATTTAGATATCCAGCTGTGACAGACAGACATACTGAGTCTCACCATAAGGGTTCCGTTTTACCATTTTGGCACGGACCGTGAACCTCCTCCTTTTTTTGAAGTCGGTTAAAAGTAGATAGGTATTTTATTACAGTAAGGGCTGATTTTTCAATCATCTGATAACTTTATTCGAGGAATAATTTTGAAATTTTGACAGTTATTTCATACAAAAACTGTCAAACCTCAATTTTATTCCTCGAATAATAGTTATCTGGCCATTGAAAAATTAGCCCTAAGTGAATTGAATAAAAATTGTATTAATTTTGATTTTATTATTTTCGATGTCAACTTTTAGCTATTAAAGGTAAAACCATTATTTTTTACAATAAACATACAAAGGGAAAGGAAAGAAGCATTAGAATTGTCTAATACAAGTACCAGACTTTTCCAAAAGCCATCAACGCGGCACTGCTGGTTTACCTAGTGACCATTTTAGATAGACTCCTGTGGTGGCTCATAATCCGATTAAATCAAAAATAATTTTTCGTACTGTTTACTTACCGGTGAAAAGTTATACCATCCTTTTTAGTTAGGGTTCCGTTGCCAAATGCCAAAAAACGGAACCCTTATAGATTCGTCCGTATGTCACAGCCACTTTTTTCCGAAACTATAAGAACTATAATGTTGAAACTTGGTAAGTAGATGTATTCTGTGAACCGCATTAAGATTTTCACACAAAAATAGGAAAAAAACTATAAATTTTGGGGGTCCCCATACTTAGAACTGAAACTCAAATTTTTTTTTTTCGTCACACCCATACGTGTGGGGTAGCTATGGATAGGTCTTCAAAAATGATATTGAGGTTTCTAATATCATTTTTTTCTAAACTGAATAGTTTGCGCAAGAGACATTTCCAAAGTGGTAAAATGTGTGTGTGTCCCCACCCTGTAACTTCTAAAATAAGAGAATGATAAAACTAAAAAAAATATGTGAATTACCGTGTAAACTTCCACCGAAAATTGGTTTGAACTAGATCTAGTAAGTAGTTTTTTTTTTAATACGTCATAAATCGTAAACCGCAATTTACCATTTATTCAATCAACTCACATATAAAATAAAAAAATAAAAAAACATTTAATTTCATAAACATAAACCTTATGCATAAACCCGGATGTTACGGAACCCTCGGTGCGCGAGTCCGACTCGCTCTTGCCCGGTTTTTACCCGACTGCGTCAGAAGGAGGGTTATGTTTTTCGAGTGTATGTATGTATGTATATTTCTTTGGCACGCTCTGTAGCCTAAACGGCTTGATCGATTTCAGCTTGAGAGGTGCCGTTAGATTCGTCTTAATTGTGAGAGTGACACTTGGTATATCGAAATTGAAAAAAAAATTAAATGGCCGATTTTTGGCGTAATGTCTTAAAAAAAAATTTTTTTTCTCGAAACCTGTCGAGTGGGGTATCAAAATAAAGGGTTTTAAAAGGTGATTACAAAAATATATATAACTTATACGGTTAAAAGTAATTCGAAGTGACAAATCGTAAAAAACACGTACCAAGAACTAAATCGTTTGCGAAATCTTTCACATTTGTAAACTAAAAAGCTGGAAATAAAAAAAGTTATTTAAAAAATAAAAAAACTCGACTGCGAAATTGAAAAGCTACAAACAAGATCATTTTTTGTAACTAGATGTTTTGGAATGTTTCCCACACCATTTCACCGCGCATCATGAAGGCATTTTGATGCGTTATAATTGCATAAACAGTTACAAAAAATTGTATTAATTTAGCGTGGACAGAGGTCTAACATTTGGACACAACTAAAATGGTTACTAGTACCGTAGCCTATACATTGGTGACCAAAAGCCAATAGTTTTCGAGCGTCGGGGCTCTGTATGCGCAGTCAAGTGGTTATATGTATAGTCATTGACACACTCCTACAAAATTACAGCTGTCTAGTACTAACAGTCTTTTAGCAAAACCTCGGACAGACAGACAGACTATAAGGGTTCCTTGTCAGAACTACGGAACCCCTAAAAAGTTACTATCAAAGATCGCATAAATCAGTATTTAGCAAATATTTCGTAGTTTGTTTTACATCAATGTATGCTATGGCGAGATTATTCCTTACATGACTGTGCACAAAAAAGGAAAAGGTAGGTACGCAAGATTTACGCAGAACTTACCGGCCACGGCTGTTTTGTCAGAAAGCCAAAAAAGTAAAAAGATCATTGAGTAAAAAAGGCGATCGTCGTTAGAAGATCAATAAGTATTTAGAGGATCAATTAAATATTCCCCATATTTTATTAGTCTGCTCTGTATGTAGGTACTTATACGTAATGATCATTTAATGTAAAATCACATGATTAAATTGCAATAAATCGATTTTTAATCCTAAGTGTGTTGTATTCTTGTATTGAAATGCAAAACCTCCCAACGAGTTCCGTAGTTGAGATGAATATTCAGAAACATACAACCGCAAAAATACGTTTTATTTTTCATGGCTAACTTCCAAGGCATTATGGTCATTTCGTCTGGTTTGTTGGAGAAAGAGACCAGACGAAATTACCATAATGCCTTGGAAGTTAGGTTAGTCTTGGGTGTGCAATGTGTCGACCGGTCGACCGCCTTGCGGCATCCCATCTTTCTAGATTGGCGGGCTGTACTGAAGCGGCGCGGCCGCTGCGCTGCAGGTGCGGAAAACCTCAAAACGCGCAATACTTCAACCTTATTGGAACTTATATATTCGACCCGTTTGGGGTTGAAACACTAGGGCCATAGGGGCCGACTGCACAATTAGTTTTTCGAGACAACGCCAAGCGGTTGGTCAACTCTTCATGTGAAGCTCGCTCGCTTCGCGTGTGCTAGCCTATTTTTTGGTCTAGGAATCAGTATTGCCATACAACAGGAAAAGTGCCCAAAATGCTGGCAGCATTGTGCCAGCATTTTGGGTTGGTAAGTACTTACTTTTCCTGTTGACAGCGATGTGGACGAATTTTTTGATGCCCTATTCCTTAATTTCCTTTCCTGAATTTTATATCTATTTATTTGTATAGTTACTATATTTAGTTAATTTGTCAATTAATTTAGTACCTACTTAAATATTATTTTAATGCTAAATAAATAGGTAAGTATGTATTAAGTACCGTGTTAAGTGTTAGTTAGTTGTATTATACAGGATATTTTGAAGCTGAGTGCAAAGCTTAAGGCTGATTTTAGAGTCGCGCTGACCGCACGCTGACCGTCGGCGCTGATAGCCTGAAACGTATGAACTTCTAGGGAGCGTTTTAGAATAACGCGTAGCTATCAGCGCGTGCGTTTCATACGTTTCGGCTGTCAGCGCCGACGGTCAGCGTGCAGTCAGCGCGACTCTAAAATCAGCCTAAAAGGGAGTGATAGTTGACACCATTTACAGCATTTTGAGGCATACATCAATACATGTCTTAGACGAAGTACCTATCTTTTTTTTTAACTGCATAGTTTTAGTCAAAAATAACATACCAACTTAAACTGCGAAAAACATAAAAAAACATACTTCGTCCTTAGACGAAGTACTTATGTTTTTTTATTAACATGTATGGCCCAAAATGCTCTAAATGGTGTCAACTATCACTACCATAAGGCTTTGTATGAAGCTTCCAAACATCCTTATTGTACTAGCTTATATCCGTAACTTCGCCGGCATAGAGTCCGGAAATTATCGGTCAGTGGGTCATCTTAAGGCGAAAGCGTAGCCCGCAAAATTATTATTTTTTTACGTTTTTTGCAATTTGCTGGTCAGTAGGTATTAAATTGTACGTTGATTAAAATATGATTCGTGACCGTAACAAATATGTATGGTAATTATAATCATTAAAGTCATTAACACAACTCTCTAAGACCAAGTAATCCTACTGAATGACTATTTCATGAAATCTTGACATTTTAGGATTATAATAACTTAAGGAGGAAGCGGTAAGGTAGCCCGCGAAGTTCAAATTTTCGTACGTTTTTTGCAATTTGCTGGTCAGTATTAAGTTGTACATACGTTGATTAAAATATGATTCGCGACCGTAACAAATATGTATTTACAGAATTATAATCATTAAAGTCATCAACACAACTCTTCTAAGACCAAGTAATCCTACTGAATGATTAGTTCATGAAATCTTCACATTTGGGGATTATATTAACTTAACAAGTTGTATCACTGATTGTACAGATTATAATTCTGTAAATACATATTTGTTATGACCGCGAATCATATTTTAATCAACGTACAACTTAATACTGACCAGCAAATTGCAAAAAACGTAAGAAAGAACTTCGCGGGTTACCTTAGCGCTTCCCCCTTAAGTTATTCTTTGTAATATTATTCAAATATGTAATTCAATTCATTTATAATCGTTATAAATGAAGAAATAAATATAATAAAATTATTTTTTATTTTTTTTCTTTTTTATCGCATCTCTGCCATAAAAGTGAAATACATCAAAAATTGACAAAAAAAATAGGAGATTTTTTGTGTGAACGAATTATTATGCGCAAATATGCGATAGCTGAGATATTGAAGATTTTATGATAATTCCCATACAAAAATTTTGAATAAAAATCAAAAGTATATCTTCCACTATGTTCTATGACGTCATATCAATTATACCTCAAGGTCATGATTGTTTTAAACAATAATTGGTCAAATTTTTTGATTGGAATTATTCCAATCAAAAAATTTGACCAATGAGAGGTTTTTCTTTTCAGTATTAAAAAAAAAAAATAGTTCCCAAGAACCCTGAAGATGGCGTTGAACTGACTACGTTACTAGATGCCAAAGTCAGAACGCTTGGAAAAAAAAACATTGCGTCACGTCATATACGCTCGTTGAGTGACAGTTTCGTTTGCTTTCGTTTTACGATCTCAAAATTACATCCAAGTAAATTAATTAAAAAATTATGTGACTTCCGTTCCTTGCAGTAACTTACCAAGTTCAGCGCCATCTATCCAGCGACTAGGGAAGCGTTAAAAAAAAAAGAAAAAGAAAATCCCTCATTCGAAAAAAAATTGAATGTCTATGAAAGCCGATTTTCAGCCCACTGTGATATGGCGTCTGTACTATAGAGTACATACTAATTCCATGTTCAGTTTAATGGATGCTGGCAATATTCTCAAATGTCTATGTCACAATGATGTCACAGCAGAATGTCAGTGAGTGAGTGTCAAACTCAAAGTTCAAACTGTCAAGACACAGACAGAGTGACATATGTCAGTTCATTTTCATTTCTGCTATCGGAAACAAATGATTGAAATTGTCCGACTAACAGTAATCTAATTTCATCTTGATTTTCATTGTGTTGAACCAAATATAAATTCATATCACGATGGCTCCAAAAGCTGGTGGTGATTCTGCTAAAGTTAATTCGGCGGTATACAAAGATAAAAGCAAACCAACTGACATTCGGCTCAGCAACATAAATGCCGCAAAAGGTAACTTGTGTAAAAACATCTGTAACATTAAAAGATGATAAATAGGTATTCATAACAAAAAAGATATTATAATTTGCAGTTAAACCACCACAAACTCAAAGCTTGATTCCTTTTTGTTTTCTGAAATCTTTCCTCTTTTATCTGAAAAATCTCGTGATTTGCTTCAGCTTATCTATGGTTAAAGTGACTAATTTTAATATTGGTTTGTTTTGTATTATAAGCTTTGATTTACTACAAAATTCTCTTTGGTTGCTCTGATATGTTTATGTATCATCAAACATCCAACCACAAAGATACATAAAGCCTTTTTAATATTTGGCTGTACTTCCTACCTACCTGATTTGAACAAAGTGTCCAGGTACTCATCTAATCTAAGGCATGTACTTTTTATTTTTGAACCAAAATAACATGTCATTATCATAAATTTCAGCTGTATCTGATGCTATTCGCACAAGTCTGGGCCCCCGTGGTATGGATAAAATGGTAATTCCAAGTTATAAGTTATTTCAGTTTGTTAGATTCCATTAATGGTTTTCTTAACTTTAAGTAATTAAGTACTAATCATATTCTAAATGCTTTACAATCTAAATATTTGCCTCCTTTCTGCAACTGTTTCTATTGTTATATTCCTGCTAGTACACAGAACCTACCTACTAAATTTATATACCATTGTATAGATAATTTTTTAATGGAGGTTAATTCTGTACTTTTCAAAAATTAATTTAATGCAATAAAAACAAAAAAAAAATAACATCAAATAATTCTAAAAAAAAAACATCAATCAAATGCGAAACCTCTAAACATTGTAGCTTGCGAAGAAATCAATTAATTGAGTCAATTTTTTTTTAATAGATGTGTTTCAGCCATAGAAAGAGGAACCCTATTGAAAATGTCTCTTTTATTCAAAGTAGTTTAATTAAAATTAATAAAAAAACTATCTAATATAAGTATATCTATGTGTTTTTATACAACCAATGGTCATTATGAGTTGTGCACTTTTGGATTTTCCAAATTTTTTGTAACAACTATTTTTGGAAATTGTCATATTATTGTTTGTTTCCATATTGTGTTATTTGTTTTAACTTGTAAACTCTTTTTGAATGAGCATAATTATGAATGTGGCATTGTTATAAAAAAAGAGGATGCAATGTATATTTCAATGTCACTATGGCTCCTAAACATAAAAGCCTATAATCACCCTATTACTTTCCTTTTACACACCGGGTTATACTATACCAGAAAAAGAAGATGCATAGAATTAAATATAGTTTGTGTTAGGTCATCTACGATTAAAATAATGATGAAAAAGCTAATCTAAATATTTATCATTGTATTTTTACTGCTTGATTTTAATATTTGCCTCAACACTTTCAGATTCAAGCTAGTAATGGGGAGGTTACAATTACTAATGATGGTGCCACTATTTTGAAGCAAATGAGCGTAATTCATCCAGCTGCTAAAATGGTAAGCAATCACCTAATTATAAAATATGGATCCTTACTGTTTGTTTACATGGTGCTGATATACATACTCTACTTTTGTTAAGCAAGAAGTTGTAAACACTACGAAAAATTTAATTACAGTTGGTGGAATTATCACGGGCTCAAGATATAGAAGCTGGTGATGGCACTACATCTGTTGTGGTAATCGCTGGTGCTCTTTTGGATGCTGCAGAAAAACTGCTGCAAAAAGGAATACACCCAACTGTAATTTCTGATGGCTTCCAGAAGGCATTGGTGATGGCTCTGCAGGTAAATTATTTTCTAAAGATTTTTGTTAAATATAACACCATTATAGGTGACTTATGCAAGGCCATCATGGGTACCAACCGCATCTGTGTTTGTAATTGTAAGGGCTGAACCTCATCCGGGACATATAATAAGAAACCGTTTTGGTATCCAGGACAAAGGTGATCTGCAGCATGCAAGGGTTTATAATTACAATGTTTTTGAAAAAGGGAAAAAGATATAATCAAATGTTTAGGGAAGGATTTTACTCCTTGCTTTAATCAACTCTAAACATACTCAAATAAAAACCGGCCAAGCGCGTGTCGGGCCACGCACAGTGTAGGGTTCTGTAGTAGCCCATTATACCACAATATAGTATGGTTCTGTTGTTCTTTATTCTGAATATAAGTAATGGTGAAGATATTAGGAGATAATGGTTATAATAACAAAAATCAACTTTAAATTCGAATCATCATTTCTAAGACCTTGCGGGGATGTCAATCAGAAGTGTGATGGTCTTAAACACAAAAAAACAGCTCCACAAAGGACGATGATAGCTAAAAAAAATCCGACTTCACATGGGAAGTTAGAAAGAACGTTATCTATAAGAGAAGCACCTCGTGTAGAAGCAAATGGATGTAAAAAAAACTGGCCAAGTGCGAGTCGGACTCGCACACGAAGGGTTCCGTACCACAAGGCAAAAACGCCGAAAAAAACATGTTTGTTGTATGGGAGCCCCCTTAAATATTTATTTTATTTTAATTTTATTATTTATTATTAAAGTTAAAATACAACAAGTATTTTGTGAATATTTCAAGTGCCTACCTGTTGCCATTTTTGATATCGAGCAAAAAAGGGCAAAAAAATCGCGTTTGTTGTATGGGAGCCCCCCTCAAATATGTATTTTATTTTGTTTTTAGTATTTGTTGTTATAGCGGCAACAGAAATACATCATGTGTGAAAATTTCAACTGTCTAGCTATCGCGGTTCTTGAGATACAGCCTGGTGACAGACAGACAGACAGACGGACAGACAGCGAAGTCTTAGTAATAGGGTCCCGTTTTTACCCTTTGGGTACGGAACCCTAAAAACAAACTTATGATAATTTATTATGATTTTTTTAGTTTTTTTTATTTAATATTTTGTTTTTCAATGCAAGTCTTTACCCGTTATAAACAAGCAACTACCTACTTCATCTTAGTCACTTTGTTAGATTAATGCTAAGGATTTTGTATTTGGTTCAAAATTATCCAACACCCAAGTTCAACAACTACACTTCTGGAAACATCTATTGGCCCACCTTAGAGTATAGGTTTCGATGGCCCCTACCGAAATATGATTGCTAGATTGAACAAAAACTGTTGATGCAGTTTTAAACCTGATACATTTTACCATCTTTTTCGATCGTACTGTTTTAAATTTGAATTCAGAATACCATACGACATGGAGCTATGCCTAACAAGTCGGATATGCGCCTTGGATTTTTGAATAAAAAACATGTTTTATCAAATAAAGGTTTAATTTAATAACGCGTGTTGCCTCTATGGGCATCTACCACAGCTCTCATACGATTAGGCATAGAGTTTATCAACCGCTTTATGAAATTTTGAGGGATCATCTCCCATTCCTCTTCTATGGCAGTTTTCAACTCCTGCATCGTCTTGGCAACTGGCTGACGAGCCCTAACACGTCTTTTTAGCTCGTCCAACATGTGCTCAATGGGGTTCATGTCTGGGCTTCTGGCTGGCCAGTCCATAACTGTGATGTCCACATCCCGAAGATATTCCCTGACGATGCCGGCCGCATGGGCTCTTGCATTATCATGCATAAAAAGGAAATTTGGGCCCACATAGTCCGCGTATGGTATCACGTGAGGTTCTAAGCACTCACGAATGTACCTTTCAGCATTTAATGTTGGCAGCCGTGGTCCTGTAACAACCTCAAGTTGAGTTTTGCCGCTCGTGGATATACCGCCCCAGACAGTCCATGAGCCACCGCCATAAGCAACCCTCTCTTCAAAGCAGCATCGTGCGAAACGCTCTCCCTTACGTCGGTAGACCTTCTTCCTTCCATCATTGCCATGTAACACAATTTTAGACTCAGCAGAAAAGAGTACACGGCTCCAATCTTGCTGTGTCCAATTTAAATGACTGCGTGCGAAATGAAGGCGCGCTGTTCGGTGGGCTCGCGGTAGTTTGGGCCCATTATCTGGCTTGTGTGGTACCATATCGCGTTCTTTTAACCTTCTCCGAACAGTTCGAGCGCTCACAGATACTCCGTGGAAGTCGCGAAGTTGGTTTTGTATCTCAATGGAGGTAAGGTGACGATTTCTCAAGCTGCTCGTCACGATGAATCGATCCTGCCTTTCAGTTGTGACCCGAGATCGTGGCCTTCCTTGGCGACGAACAAAGCCGCCAGTCTCTAGATACCTCCGATAAACATTTCGGACCGCAGATCGACATAAATTAAGTTGAGCACTCACGTTTCTTTGGCTGTGTCCGGCCTGAATAAGTGCCACAGCTTGGGCGGCGACTTCAGGTGAAGTATCCATAGATTATTGATAGAACCTCACCTTAATGTTAAGAATAAGTAATGTTTGTTGCAAAACCAAAGATATCAATCACTTTTTCAAGAATTAAATCCAAGTAAACCAATAAAACCAAGTTTTCTTAGTATTCGATTGTTTGATATCAACAAACAGGCTCCAAATTGTCTTTTGTTTCTTTAAATTCTGTGTTCGAAATTCAAAAAAAGACTATTGAATGAAATTGTGAATGTGCCAGGTTCAAAACTGCATAAAAACTTTTTGCTCTACCTAATATAAAATTTTAGCTAGGACCAAACGAAACTGAAAATACAAGGTGGGCCAATAGATGTGTCCAGAAGTGTATTACTGCTAAACTAATAAAGTTATCTTAACCACTATAATTTTCCTTTAAAGTTCATGAAAAGCACTATCATCGGGAATTTTTCCAGATTTTTCAAGCCAGCAGTTTAGCTTTTAGAGGGGGGGTCCTACTGGAACAAAAATTTGTACTTTAAAGTTTAATATTTCGTAAATGGAGCATTAAATCGAAAAATAATTTTAGCAATCCCCAAGTAATTTTAGAAGACCGAGAAGACATCGTGTGGGGTATTCAACGATACCCCACACCAGTGGCGGGCATTCCATAGAGTGATAAAGACAGTGTCTACCTTGGAGAACAGATCTAATATTATTTAAGTAAGTCAATAAACAAAACTTAACAAAATATAAAAATTCTTAAATCATAAATCAGCTCCACCTACCGAGCGTCGGTAGTATCATTTAATTTATTTCGCATCGTGCAGCGCGAATCAACGCGCTGCACATGCGCCACCTTTCAATCTCAACGGCAAAGACACAAACTATTCGTCACTAAATGTTTAGATGTGTGCTCTCGCGGTCAGTCGTGCTCATACGATTTTATGAGTGTGTGCGCGCCTGTAACTACGTGGGCACTGCTCCCACACAATGAAAAAAATAACGCACACAACTGCGATAATAGGCAGTGTCTTTACTGTAGTTTCTCATAGAGCAGAACACGAACTCGCACCGAACTTGCCCGAACGGAAGTTGGCTATGCAATGCAAGTATTTTAGAAAGTAGCATTACTTCATATCAATAAACCTAATTAGACGACCATTATTTTTTGTCGTATAATATCCTTTTTGTTCGCGTCAACTCGGAACTACGAGCGACAGAGACGCCAATACTCAACGCGTGCGCGTGGCTGTCCACCAGCATGCGCGTAGTGTTGCCAGGCGCTAGCGTCGAATCCGAAATTTTACTTTTTGATGCAATAGTTACATTATTTTATTTTTTATTTACTTACGTGATTTTGGGCTCTGAGGTCGGAGGCAAATTGATGTTAGCAAAATGTCAGAAAAAACGGCAGAATATTTAAGTATTTTTTTTTTATATAGCGATTCGAGTACCTAATTAGCAGACACAATAGAAATGTTATTGTATCTGGCAATTTGTGCTGCGTGGCTCAAAATGTTAATTTTATATTCTTTATTTCAGAATCATGTGTTATTGTTGTTGTTCTAAGCAAATCACAATCAGCCATGTTTATTTCCCTTTTCTAGATAAGTAAGTACCTACGAAACCGCAAACGGCGCAGTTGTCCTAAACATCACAATCAGCCATGTTTATTTTCTTTTTCTACTTAAGTAAGTAGCTACGAAACCGCGAACTCGCGTAATATAATGTAACTTTTGCAGCAAAAATGTAACACACAGGAAACAAAACGTAACTTTCGAAACAATGGTCCTGGCAACACTGTAACATCCGCGCTATGCATTCAAATGTCAAATTTGCATTAATACGCCATATTGTTTGTTTATGTTTTTTATGAGTGAGATTGCGCTCAGGTTTTTAAGATTTTAACGTTGTTATTAGTGTGAAAATGGATCATTTTCTCTGTGAAAATTGTTCTGGTGGTGTGTGTACTGACAAAATAAAAAATGATGCGTTTTCAAAACTATCTTTCGGTGAAAAAAAACGTGTGATAGAAATAGGCCGCCCTACACCAGAATTGCAATTAATACAGACTAAAGGGAAAGTTAATCGTAAATTCAATAAAAATCAATATGATTCATATCATTGGCTCACAGGTTGCATACACAGTAATCGTTTGTTTTGTTTTGTTTGCCTTCTATTTTCAAACAATATAACAGTCTGTATTCACATTCATAATTTTCCTACCGCCGCGAAAAAACACGAACAATCGGAAAAACACTTAGAAGCTTCCCTTAAATATCACACCTTTGGAAAAAATCGTATAGAGACGCGTTTAAATTCTCAGATACAAATTGATATTGATAGACTCAACGCGAAAGTCGATCGGAACCGTAATATTTTTCAGCGACTTATTGATATAGTTTGCTTTTTGGGGAAACAAGAGCTTGCTTTCCGTGGACATGACGAATCTACTTCGTCAGGGAATAGGGGCAATTATTTAGAAATGGTCGACCTACTCGCGAAATACGACGGAGTGTTGGAAAACCATTTACAAAATTGTACTAGCTCATTTACGGGTTTATCAAATCGTATTCAAAATGACCTAATCTCTAGTGTAGCGTCTGTAATGATCGAAACAATAAAACAACAAATCGAAACAATAAAGAAAAAAAATCTTCTTACGGAAATGAAACGTCTTCCCAACTTTTACGATTCCATAATGCAGATATTCTTACAGAAAGATAGGCGTGTAGATTTAATATACAAATAAAATTATCTTAAAATAACTTAATAGATCCGTGTAGTTTATGTAGTATACTCAGTTACTCACACCACCACACACTCTTTTCACTACTTTTATTTAATTTTGCAAATCACACAAACATAATAGAACATCAAACAAACGCGCCGGCCGAAAGGCCACTTCGAATATCCGTAAATTGTTATGTCTATAAAATCAGTCAATCTATGGATATTTGAGCTGGCATTTGGCAATTACCTACATCATCGATCGACAAGACGACGAACCGAAACCAAAGTGCAGTATTTTTGGTGAGATTTTTTTTTGTCTACCTTCTTTGAAAAATCTGTGCACGCCCCTGCCCCACACGATGGGGTAAACGACGAAAAAAATATTCATCCCCAATTCACATGTAGGGGAGCTACCCTAAAAACAATATTTTCCAAAATTTTATTTTACCACTGTCGGCGTAATTGATATACACACTCCTACAAAATTACAGCTTTCTAGTACTAACAGTCTCTTAGCAAAACCTCGGACAGACAGACATGACGAAACTATAAGGGTTCCTTGTCAGAACTACGGAACCCTAAAAAGGCGAATATACAGAGTGTTTGAAAGCCGAGTGCAAAACTTAAAGGGAGTGATAGTTGACACCATTTACAGCATTTTGAGCCATACATGTCTTAGACGAAGTATGTTTTTTTTTTATTTTTTAACTACAAACATTTAGTCAAAACTAACATACCAACTTTAACTGTGAAAAAAATAATAAAACATACTTTGCTCTAAGGGCGTTCGCTACGTTAAGCGTGCGCACGCGGCTGGTGCCCGCCTCGCGTGTTTGTATTGAAAATTATTTTATTTGCGCAGTTATTTTAAAACTATGATAATTATTTCCTAAGATATTTATTGAAATCAAATGATGTCAAGGGTAGTGATGTGCCTGGTGGCAATATTGCCACTGCCGGCAATATTCCCAATGTTGTCATTGCCGGTAAAATACCAATATTGTCAGTCTGTCAAATAATACCAATATATTTTATTATTACTGCAATTGTAATTATCGTTTAGTTATATTTGTGTAGTATATCGATCATAAAATATTTGAAAAACGCCCACGCGTGTCGTTGAAAAAGATTTTTCATTATTTCCATATTACATAAGGTGTAAAAAAATTAACCTTACAAACTTTAAGAGGTGCTTTAGACCATTGGGCTGAACAACTTTCACTATGGGACCAACTCTGAAATCGCGAAAAAAAAATCAGCTGTTCCCTACATTTTGACGAGTTATACATACATTACACACACTACACACACACACACGTTACACGTTATACATTTTGGCGAGTTGCTTTTAGCGATAAGACCGCCCATTGTGTCACCTTTTGTACAGTTTCTATACCTTATGTCTGTAATTAATATGGTGTACATAATAAAGAGTATTCTATTCTATTCTATACGAACATAAATGTAGGGAACAGCTGATTTTTTTTTCGCGATTTCAGAGTTGGTCCCATAGTGAAAGTTGTTCAGTCCAATGGTCTAAAGCACCTCTTAAAGTTTGTAAGGTTAATTTTTTTACACCTTATATACTTATACGTGTATATTATATGTATATGAAAGACAAGTACAACATTAAAAGAAATGTTTCGAATTTATGCCTTTTATATCGATCATAAAATATTTGAAATCACACGCGTGTCGTTCAAAAAGATTTTTCGTTATTTCCATATTATATACTTATTCCTGTATATTATATGTAGGTATATGAAAAACAAGTACAACGTTAAAAGAAATGTTTCGAATTTATGCCTTTTATTCAATACACAACGATTTTCAATTCTCATCTCAATTTTAGTCACTACCGTGTATGACAATATGGGCATCATTGCCGATAAAATACCGGGAATATTGCCAAAAGTGCTGGTATTATTGACAATTTTACCCAAAACAATATTTTATTGTACACAATGTAGATTATGGCCTTTAAATGCTAATTTTAAGTATTGTACATAGTTTCCGCAGTTAATTTGACTAATAATAAAGCAATATTCCCAAATATTTCCACTCCCGGCAATATTGCCACCAATATTCCCACTTCGGGCAATATTGCCGGCAACGGCACATCTCTAGTCAAGGGCAATTTTGTTTAAAATTAAATACTTGTGTTGAATAACATACTTATTTATTTGGATAAGGATTAATATCATGTTTATAAAAACACCTTCGCAAATAATGCATTATTTTAGAATGGTTTTTTTTCCCGTTTTTGCAACATTATTGATGCTCCGCTCCTGGTCGTAGCGTGATTTTATATAGCCTATAGCCTTCCTCGATAAATGGACTAACACAAAAATAATTTTTCGATTCGAACTAGTACCCAGTTCCTGATATTAGCGCGTTCAACCAAACAAACTTCAGCCCTAAGACATGCATGGCTCAAAATGCTCTAAAGGTGTCAACTATCCTTTTATGCCGGCGCCTCACATTGGATTATGATTTCGGTGCAAGCTTGACTTCGATTTGAATGGCTAATTATTGTACCCAAAATATGCCGCCACATATTCACTGCAAGCTACGATACCTTTTGGCAAACATACGAGTCAAGAGCATTGGAAGGTTGGACCGTTGAAAGTTCGAGCAGGTTTCTTTTTGCGAGCAGCAGTCATGTCGGGCGGGCAACTTTTCGCTCGCATTGATCACATATTATTATTATTTATTCAATCAAGTTCAGGCTGCAGTTAAAAAAGTAAACCAAGGAAAAGGCGATTTTGCATAATAAAAATGCACGCTGATCGAATAAAATAATTTACAAAATATTTGTTAATACACTTTGCATTTAAATATATTATGTGAACTATTATCAGAGCGCGTATTGATGCAAACAATGGGTGGATCGAGAAGCGATGTTGGACCCAAGTTGCCCGCCTGCCTACCCCCTTCACTCTCCTCGCCTTTGATCGTGTACAAAAAACCGACACGGCGGGGCGTCTTTCCATTATAAACAAGGCCAGAACGCAGCCATAGGAAACTGCTCGCGGATACTTAGTATTGCTATTTTTAAATCTGCGAAATATTACAATGTATATTTTGAGAATAAATATCTTATGTTACCGGCCAAACCCGATTTTAGGATGAACTAGTTTCGCTTCGCTTAGGCCAAACTAGTTCTCCCTCGCTCTTGCATCTTATGTCGGGGCTCCTATTTCTGTGTAGGTAAAGGGTTTAAAGTAACCTAACCAAACCTAACCTCGGGCTGCCCTTCGCCTATCGAACTGGTTTGGCCACTGGTTTGTCTGGTTCGGTCGGAGTTAATTAACCCCGACCGCAAGCGAGGGACCACACACTGTATTTATGATATGATTGTCGAATTTTTGATGTAAAAAAAGTATACACCTTGTTCCGGACAATATGCATAAACTTCGACCATGTTCAGACGGAGAAATGAGCATTTTTCATTATAGACACATTAATGAATTCTTATTTTTTATTTTTTGTTAACTTTCATACAAACTAAATACCTTGACGTAAATCACCCGATATGCATGCCTCTTTATCCGAATTGGCAACGACGTATTTTCATTCATAAGATTTGACGGGCTGAAACTTGTCAAAAATAAGTTAAGACCCTTTCTTACTACATCGCTCAATTAAATGTCATTAAATGAAATTACAAATATCTTTGAAACGAAGCCTTTTAAGTACTACTTCCTTTGTTAAATTTAATTTGTAAAAGCTATAGAAGCCTTTGACAAAGTTTATGCGTAACGTGAAGAACACGGTGTATACATGATGGAAAAAAATAATAGGTCATTATTTATTTGATGTGCAATTAATAATATCCCGTTTATTTTTACCGCAAAAAAATACTAAGAAATTAGACTATGTTTGATATGACCTAATCTTTTACGATGTTTATAATATACGGAGTACTTATATAATATAATCCTCGTATTCGGAGGTCCACAAATCAAAATGCGAGCATGCTCGAGTATAGATTGGAATCTAGAGTTCGGCGCGCTTATACACGATTAGTCCATACTGGACTACTAGCATACATGCATACTGGCACTGTATATTATGAAATAAGGTAGTTATTTAGGTCACTACGAAGTATACGCGAGTATTTGCGTACTACTCTTGTATAGATTGGAAGATCTTAGTAATAAAGTGATTTCCGATCCATACGCGATTCGTTTCACACCCTTGCATTTTGGCCTTGTATAGAATGGAAATACGCCACGGCGGGTTGACATTGGCTATTGGACGCAATGTTCCGTTTATATCCAATATCTGTCCAAGACCGATCTACACATTGGTGTATTGGATCCAAGACTACAACTTGTAACCAATATACCCAATGTGAGGCGCGCCATAAGGCTTTGAATCCAGCTTCCAAACACCCTATATATTAAAATCCCCTTTTTTACTTGAGTTTGTTTCGAGATTGTATGAAAGATCTGATCAGAAATATTTGTTTCGGTAAATAATAAAGATTGCAATGATTAATTTCCAAAACTACCTAGGTGATGGGGGAGTTGAAATCCGTAGGGAAAAGTACGAAATCCAAGCGGGCGAAGTGCTACTTTTATTAGGTAATATGCGCTGGTGTCTGCAACTCCTCGTCAATGCGCGTATAGTGCTATTTTAATTATAAAGCATTGCATGCTGCAGATCACGGTTTGGTGTACCGCATGAACTGCTTCACATAAAATGTTTGTAAAGTTTTGAATACGTGGCTCGTCCACGCCTCGTACGTTGCGCGACTTGCGCCCGCCGCGGTCTAAGTCACACAAATCATCATTCAGTCTTGTGTTCTTTGAACACCCTGAAATTGTTATTGTGGCCAACCAATAATGTTGCTTATACTCAGGATTGCACTCCACGCTCTAATGAAAGTCAGGCAATGGTTTTTAAATTGATTTGATATTGTTTAAAAATACTGCGGATGTGCTATAAAGGTTCAATCAACTGCACATCAGTAATTATTGCACTACAAAGTCAACTTTACTGCTACGACATAAATGCACTGTCAATGTCAAATTGTTATCACTTGTGCGGGTTGTCTATACACCTCTCTTCGGGGAGAAAAAGGGGTGATGTGTCAAAAAAAATGGTAAGTATTAGTAAAATGATTTTTTTTGTTCAGGTTGTCGAAGGCATGGCTACTCCAGTGGATTTGTCAAATGAAGATGCTCTGTTGAAGTCAGCAGCAACATCTCTGAACTCTAAAGTTGTGTCACAGCATTCTACAATCCTTGCTCCTATTGCTGTTCAAGCTATTCGTGCAGGTCAGTAGTATAGCAATGCACATTTCGATATTATTTAATATGTTTTTATTACTATGTTACTATTAAAGTTCTTCATTGATTTTTCAGTAATGGAACCTATAGTAGGAGGTGTGGGCGCACGTGTTGATCTGCGTGATGTGAAAGTAATTGAACGCATTGGAGGGACAGTCGAAGACACTGAACTCATTCAAGGACTAGTAATTCCCCACCGTGCGTCCAACGTCAATGGCCCACACAGAATTGAGAAGGCCAAAGTTGGACTCATACAGTTCTGTATTTCACCACCAAAGACAGATGTAAGTGTATTACGTTACAGTCAAAACCCTTATTAAGTTAAAAGCATTTTCTCTATTTAAAACCACTTTTTACGTAACACCTTAGTTATTTTATACGTATAGAACTAGCTGTGTCTCGCGGTTTCACCCGCGTTAATTTGAGGAAAAACCTACTAAAATATATTCCCTTAATTTAAGAGTATTACTTAAAATTATTACATTAAACCCTCATGACCGGCCGCCTTGCGGAGTTTTTTTTTAAACTGATATCTCCTAAGATATTCATTGAAATCAAATGATTTCAAGGGCAATTTTGTTCAAAATTGAATACTTGTGATGAATAACGATAAGGATAAATATCATGTTTATAAAAACACCTTCGCAAATAATGCATTATTTTAGAACAAGTTTGATTACCTAAAAAAGGTTATAGTGAGTCAACCTTAAAAGATACCTACTCATATCATGTCGCAAAACAATTCCGTCATACATGATTTTTGCGTAACTTAACCGTTTAGTGTCTAAACACACTATGCCGAAGTTACGCGACCGAAGTTCGGCAAGATTACGCCCGCAATGCTATTTAAATGCTATTTAACGCAACGTAATTTCGGCATAATGTGTCGTCAGTAATTCAAATAGCATTGCAGGCGTAATCATGCCAAACTTCGGACGCGTTACTTCGGCATTTACGGCCTTATTACAAAACAAGATTAATCTTTAGACCCAGGTTTAAACCATCCAGCCATTTTTAAATTTCGAACTGTAATCCAACGAAGCTAAAGTTCTTATTACAAAAACTGACGTTAAACCCGAATCTAAGTTGTCAATTTTGCATTAAGAACTTTACAGTTGTTGGAATAAAGTTCAAAATTTAAAAATGGCTCGATGGTTTAAACCTGGGTCTAAAGATAAACCTTGTTTTATAATAAGGCCGAGTGTGTTTAGACACTTTCGCAGCGTACGCAACGAAAGCTCTCAAAAGGAATAATTTTTTCCGTTTTTGCAACATGTTTCATTGATGCTTTGCTCCTATCAATAGGAGCGTGGTGTTATACAGCCTTTAGCCTTCCTCGACTATCCAACACAAAAATGCAATTAGAATCAGTGGTTCCTGAGATTAGCGCGTTCGACCAAACACACTCTTCAGTTTTATAATATTAGTATAGATGACAAAAAAAGTGTTTTTTTAAAGTAACAAACCTACCAGCTAACCTACCTAGATTTCTAAATGAATGAATTTTTGGCATCAAAACTAGTTTTGAGCAGTTTACAGATTTGACTGTGACATAAAAATTTTAGGAGAAGAAGCAAATTAAGTAATTTATTTAATTTTACATTTTAGATGGACCACAATGTTATCGTATCAGATTATGCCGCAATGGACCGCGTCTTGAAGGAGGAACGTCAGTACATCTTGAATATCGTCAAGCAAATCAAAAAAGCTGGTTGTACTGTGCTTTTGGTGCAAAAGTCAATTTTGCGGTAAGCTCCTTGCTCATTGGTCAATACTTATATTAAGTTCTCAAACTGTATATCATTGTCTCATAGATTAAGGCATTGACTGCCACCGCGGTCACCCGGTGACCGCGAACAATACATTTTCTATTGTGTCTGTTGTCTGGCAGTCAACGTGTTAAACTTAAAATAAAAAAATTTCATTACAGTGATGCTCTGAGTGATTTAGCTATTCACTTCTTGGACAAGATCAAAACAATGGTAATTAAGGACATTGAGCGTGAAGACATCGAGTTTGTGTGCAAAACTCTTGGCTGCAGACCCATTGCTTCACTGGACCATTTTACTGCCGAAAACCTCGTTAACGTCGATTTAGTCGAGGAGGTCAATGAGCCTGCTGGGAAATACATCAAAGTGAGTATGAGTATTAATGTTTGAGTGTACATAAACTAGGCATGCTCATGCAAAAAGGATTACTGTCAGTAAAACGACAGCAGCAACGTCAGAAACATTGCAACAGCGGGCATCAGTAAACATATACCGCTAGAAACGGGACTGATGTCCACATTCTTGCAGATGAGCGGGTGCGCGTCCGGCGGGCGCACGGTGTCGGTGCTGGTGCGCGGCTCCAGCGGCGCCGTGGTGGCGGAGGCGGCGCGCTCGCTGCACGACGCGCTGTGCACGGTGCGCTGCGTGGCGCGGCGCCCCGCGCTGCTGGCGGGCGGCGGCGCGCCCGAGGCGGCGGCGGCGGCGGCGCTGGCGCGCGCCTCGGTGGCCGCGCCCGGCGCCGACCACTACTGCCTGCGCGCCTACGCTGACGCGCTCGAGGTCGTGCCGTCCACCCTCGCCGAGAATGCTGGTGAGCTCCTTACTCACACTCAACATGAGACCCCCTTGTCGCAGACATCGTTATTTATCTTGGTCTTATTTATTTGTATATTTGTGGTATTATTATTTGTATTATTTATTGATCTTTACACAATCGTTACCCTGTCCACAAGTCAAGTACACAATAATAAACTATAGACACCACGCTAAATAGTATATACCTTGCGCAAGGCTCCTCGCTACGCTCGGGCACTAATTTCGATTCTATTAATAATTAATAGGCTATATACTTAGTCGCACGTACCGGATATTATTTTATAGCTCGTGACCTAAACCCGCACTAAAGTCAGACTTTTCTGTGTAAAAATTGACTACTTGAGTCACAGAAAAGCGTAACATAACTGCGGGTTTAGGTCACACAGTGCTATAATAAACGATATTATACTAAAAAAAAACAATAAAAGCACAGAAATGTCACATAATTTTTACACAAACATGGCAATAACTGGGCTACGCATGATTACGCGTTACACACGACACTCAGGTGCGTCATTTAAAATGGTGTTAATATTTGTTTTCAGACTTTATTAAATATTCAATGAAAAAATTTTAAAGTAATTAATGAATGATGTGTTCACAGGTCTGAACCCAATCGAGACAGTGACAGAGTTGCGCGCGGCGCACGCCGGAGGCGCGGAGAGCGGCGTGGGCTCGAACGCGGGCGTTAACGTGCGGCGCGGCCGCGTCACCGACATGCGCCAGGAGCACGTGCTGCAGCCGCTGCACGTCACTGCCTCCGCGCTGGCGCTCTCCACGGAGACCGTGCGCGCTATACTCAAGATAGACGACATTGTAAGTATATTGCTGTTATCACGAAAAAACACATGCGAGAGAGCCATTCATTTAAATATCTATAGCAAGGTAGCATAACACCACTCGTGTGGCCTTCGCTTTATGTGGGGTACCCGACAAACTAGCTAAGGGTGTGTAAATAGAATTAACAACAACACGCGGTGTGGTGTATCAATATGCTCACTAAAGCGCGGCATTTACACTGCGACGTGGTCCAGGGGCACTTTTCCGCGCGATTTTGCGTCGCCTCTTCGCGTTGCAGTCTGAACGTCATATTTGGTCGTGAATAGTGCAACTCTCTAAATACTATGAAATATAAACCTAACACTCACTTGCACCACAAATCGCTTAACGTATTTAAAACATCAGTCGGTCTCGTGTCATCTTCAAACAATTAACAGAAATAGAACGATATTTTAAATTACTGCCAATAAAGTCTTTAATTGGGCATGTTCATCTCGAATTCTGGACCACAGAACCTTCGCTGTCCATGGTCCGACACGCACTTTTTATTTGTAAACATCTAAAAAATTCTTGATTCATATTCATAATGTATTTATTCTTTTTGTTCCAGATAAACACATTAAATTAGAGGACAAACAATAAGCTTTAAATGTCTTCTGAATTATATCTTATGCTTTACAATAATAAATAATTATTAGCGTTAAACTTTGTATGGTCAGCAACGCAAGTCCATTAACACTTTTTTTTATAATATTAATAATTTTGAGTGAAATATATTTTTGAAATCGGAACCGACGCATTTTTTTAAAGAATATTTCTCCGTGTCCTGACGATTGCGTATTCGCGCGTTGATCGCTTTCGGTTAGAACACGGTCTTCGGTATTAAAAAATATTTTTTTCGAATAACTGTGTGTCAATTTTGATGATAATGAAAAGTGTCAATGTTTTCGTTGCTAAATGAATACAGTTTTTTCACAGTTTATTTTACCTCTGATTTTACATCACTCTCAAAATCACAGTAATCTTTATTGTCGTTACATTAAGGTTGCTGTTGGGTTGCTGCTGCCAGAGGTAAAATAACTGTAGCAATTACGAGGTCGACGATAAGCATTTAATTTATTAATACTGTCACACTGACCGACTCATCAACGCCCAGCCCAAACTCTATGATGTAGACAAGGAATAAGACCAGATTTTTCTAAAGTCCGGGATAGAACATAAGGCGGACGAAGTCGCTGGAAAACATTATTGCATTCATTGTGCCTTATTTTAATAATTTTACACCTGCAGAAGGGGAACATGGAGTGTTACCTTGAAAGTCAGTACAATATTTTCAGTTATTGGTTCTGCTCAGTGCAGTTATGAGAAAATATTACCAATATTTTAAAATGGTTAAGATTTTTTGTCATTACTAACCACTGGTGGGTTTACTTGAGGTACGACGGTTAACAAAAGATGATTATCAATGGTGATTACGGACGTAATTAGGGACACTCAAACCATTCTATTTTATTTACACTAACTTCTGCCCGCGACTTTGTCCGCGTGGAAGACAACTTACCATAAAACAGCCTATGGCAATCTACCAGTGAAATATTTTATTTTAAATAAGAAAGAAAATTAATTATTTTACCTCCATATGATATTAGTTTAGATTTTGTCTTTTGATTTGCTGAAGAGAGCATTACCCAAGTGCACGCCAAGCTTATATTATGAAATGTTGTAGTTACTGCATAGTTTCATCATGCTGCTGTTCTTATCCCAATTTATTTGGGGTTGGCGAAATATGTCTTATTATTTTTTTCGGTTTGAATAACATGAGTATTATAATATGGATATTAATTTCCAAATAAACTAAAAACTTAAAAGATGTAATGTGTTTTATTTATTTTTATCGCTCAAGTTCCTTCATGAAATCATGTCACACAATAGAAGATCTATCTATCTGAGGTCATCGGAAAACTGAGACTAGAATGCCGAAGCATTCCACCAGTTTCTATGACAAATCTTTTTCTGTACGGTTATGGAATGACTTGCCCGTGTCGGTAAGGCGTGCTCAATCTTTGTCCACTTTTAAAAAAGGGCGACTGGGAATATACGTAATCCAGATATTGCGTATATTCCCAGTCGCCCTTAGAGCAGAAACTTGGACCTTGAGAAAGGCCGACAGAGCTCGTATAGACGCCTTCGAGATGTGGTGTTGGAGGAAGTTGCTTCAGATACCATGGACTGCATTCCGCACCAACGAATCTATCCTACGCGAGCTCAGAATAAAGACCAGACTCTCTACGACCTGTCTCCGCAGAGTTTTGGAATTTTTCGACCATATAGCGAGGAAAGATGGCAATAACCTTGAACAACTTATGGTTACCGGCAAGGTGGATTGTAAACGTCCAAGAGGTCGCTGCCCTTTGCGATGGTCGGACCAGATAAGCTCTTCTCTTGAAACGAAGTTTCATGATGCGCTTCACCTGGGCAAGGATAGACAGAGATGGCGAAACGTCGTCAGGGAAAAGATGTTTTCAAGGGAGGATCACAACCCTCAGTAATGAGGAATACAACTTGAGGAGGAGGACTTAGATACCTATGTGAATTAGTTAAAAAGAAATAATGACAAAAGTTAATTGTTAAGAAGTAAATGAAAGTCGAATTTGACTAAAACGTCTGAACTGAGAGCCCAATATTTTCGGGTTTAGGTGGTAAAATTAATTTCATCCAAAATATTTTCAAACTCCGTGTTTCGCGGTACTAATCACGACCTCATGTCACGGACCGCCTACACTCAGGTTTAAGCATCTTGAGTACACGCACCTATTGCACACTAAGTGTCGAGTTTCATTTATTAATCAGTCCCATCACTCGGCTGATATCGTAAACCCAAACCGTAGCTTGAGTACGTTCAATTATTATGTTTACCGTAAAACGCTGCAACTTTGCCAACTAAGCCCAAGTTTGCCTATTTCGTTTCAATTACGATATTTCGCGTTTGCTTTGTTTTTTCTTATTTTCTACCATTTGGTAGTGATTTTACATTATTAGGGCAACAGATTTTTCATTTTTTGTAATGGTAGCTTCATTGTTACTCTGTCAGTTGGCCGACAAACACCGGTGCGCGTAAGTGAAAATTTTTAGTGTCGTGTAACTTTTGAAGTTTTAGCTAAAGAAAAGGTGTTTTCGTGCAGCTATAACATTCCAGGGTAAGAACATATTATCTACTTTCCATATTGCTTGATATTTTTATTAAAAGGACACGATTTCATTAAAATAACTTAGTAGGCAATGTTGTGCACTGTTTTGGAAACTTGAGTGACACAACTTTGCCTGGGTCTAGGGTTGTCACTAGGCGGATTTTAATATTGATAAATTTTTACTATTTATACGTCATATTTGCATGAAATTTTCACAGCTTGGAACCCGGTTATATCGAGACTCAAGAGCTTGCATGCACTAAACTCCCTTCGTTTTACGATATTTTAATTTTATTGCATACATTGTTAATGTTCCGAAATCGGGTGAGACACAGGTATCACCTAGGAGTTAGAGCTTCAATTGAAAATGTTACATTTTTTTATGTCATTAGAACATTCTTATTTTTATTTCGACAGTTATGTTTTCAATCGCCTGTAAGGGTGAGGCAGAGTAATTACAGTGATTACAGGCATGATTTTGTTTTTAAGTAAGTCTTAACTTTGTTGCAGCTATATGCAAAAATGCCGAATAATACACAACGAAGCAGGAGAAAACCAGGAGCTCGTAGTTATGCCGATTACTCTGTAGAAATATCAGAAGTTGCTGCAGATCTCGTACGAAAAAAAATCATTTAGTCATACGAAGCAAAAAAGAAATTTGGGATCCCGCGTCAGACCATTTTTAATAAATCAAAAAACATGCATAGCAAACCATTTGGTCGACCTACAGAGTTGACAACTGAGGAAGAAGCCCACATCGTAAAAGCCAGCATTGCTAAAAAGCAATATAATGATTTTTACTCATAAGTAGCAATTTGTTTTATTTTTTTACAAAGTGAATAAAAGTTTAAGAAAATAATCCGTATTGTTTTGGGACAACCCTAGAGTCAACGACATTTTTGTATGAAAAGTTTCTGGTACCTGCTACAACATTGCCTATTAGCTGTAAAAAAATATATATTACCGTCATGGCAATAATCTAACTGCTGGGGACAAGCACGGTGTCTCATGTACACGGAAAAAAAATACTAAAAAGATCAACAATATATTTATTGAGATATCCTTCTAGGCAAAGTTGTGTCTTTTACCTACAACTTTGCCTACGACTTTGAGTGCTTGTAATTCTGAATGACGGCATGATTTAAATAGATTTGGGTTCTACCTGGCAAGGCATAAGGTCTGTTTTCTATCTGCAAGTCATTAGAAGCCGTAATAGTAAATAGGTTCAGAGATACGAACAAAAAACGTCAAAATCCAGGCAAAGTTACAGCATTTTACGGTATTAATAAATGACCTCAAGATCGATATCAAGAGTGCGAGCTCTTGGACTGAGTGACATTTATTAATACGGGCCTGAGAGCACCGCGACTATTGCTTAGGGGTAGCGTAGATGCGCGCGTCTGTGTGTGTGCCGTTTCGAGCGTTTGTACGTACCTAGTTTCCGTACTGTGGTTAAGGGCAGTCTCCTAAGACCATTTCCCTGTAGCTGAACATCGATTAAGATACCTGCCTTTACTGCCCCATCTCAAAAATCGACCCTGTGTACGATCATGGCCAAAGAAAATGTAGGTATTAATACTTTAGATAACTTACTTCAGACTTATGATTGTTACATGATTTAGTTTATGGTTAATGTAAAGGCAGAATATTTAAAAAAATAAATACCATCGAAAATAATTATTTATTATACAACAAACACATCCAAATTCTCCCACACTATAATATACTAGATTTTCCATTTTAGTTAACGTTGATAAGGATGAATCTGGTTAGCAGCTTTGATATTCGTTTTAATAGCAGATGGAGCTTTTGGTAATGATGGAGTCGCCTGGCCAAGCTGTGGTGTTGCGCCACGCGACGGGCCCATCCCTGGCGCTACGCCTTGCGGTACTATGGATGGTATTCCTGGACGCAATCCTTTACCTGTGCCCACGGCAGTCACCAGTGCATGGGTATCAGAAATGCTGTGAGTTGGTTGCATTCCTAAAAAGAAAAAGAAAATGGAAAATCCATGACACGCACGACTCGTAAATCATAAATAATGCACATATTTTGATCGTTTAAAAAACCATAGATATAGATATTAAATTAGTTAGTTTTTTATTAATTATAATTATACTATTTTAAATAAAAGAGCCATTTTCAATAGGGTTCCTTCCATGGGTGAAACTGAATTTATTAAGAAAAAAAATTTTACTCAATTAATTGATTTTTTTCGCAAGCTATACAATGTAGTTTTCACACTTGATTGACGGGATTTTTTTTTTAGAAATATTTTGTTTTTTTTTTCGTTTTTATAGCATTAGGTAAATAAATTTTTAAAAAGTACAGAATTATTCTCCATTTTAAATATCTATACAATGGTAAGTATATACATTAAATAGGTCCTGTGTACTAGCAGGAGTACCTATAATAACAATAGAAACAGTTGCAGAAAGGAGGCAAAAAAAAAATTCGATCGTAAAGCACTCTCTAATGCAGTGGTTCCTAACTTTTTCAATATTGTTACCCCTGGACCTATTAAGAAAACTGATTTTACCCCGAAATGTTATCAATACAACCATATCTTCATTAATCACAAATTGCACATTAATCCTACAATTTTACGTATTTTATTTAAATACCTAGTTAGTGTGATGGTGGTATTGTTTTATATTCACAAGTTTTTTTTATGTTAGGTTTAGTTTCGCTTATAGCGCATCTTCAGTCATGTTCCACATTGAGACGGCTTCTGGGCTTTGTTTTCATTGTAACTGTTGAAAAACCACTCACATCTATAGGTGGTGGCAAAGGTTATTAGCATTTTTAAAGCTCCGCTATAACAGGATAAAACAGACATGCCGAGGCGACGCAACGACAGCTAGAAAGTAGAAAGAGGTACCACGTGCGGTTCTTACTGCGCGGCGATCTATCATTTTTAGGCTTCCGTACCCAAAGGGTAAAAACGGGACCCTATTACTAAGACTCCACTGTCCGTCTGTCTGTCACCAGGCTGCATGAACCGTGATATCTAGACAGTTGAAATGTTCACAGATGATGTTTTTCTGTTAAATAAGTACTAAAAACAGAATAAAATATTTTTTTTTCCATACAACAAACGTGTTTTTTTTTTCGGAGTTTTTGCCTCGTGGTACGGAACCCTTCGTGTGCGAGTCCGACTCGCCCTTGGCCAGTTTTTTCTTTTTAGCCAGGGTCTTTTATTAGATTAGGTCTTAATTATTACGTTCTTTGTTACCCCCCACAGAATAGCTGATTTACCCCCGCGGGGGTAATTACCCCCAGGTTCGGAGCCACTGCTCTAATGCTTCGTGAGTGGGGGAGTGAATATATGAAGATTCGAATGACAATGACATTATTGCGACGCACGCTATTTCGAAAAACTTTACGAGTGGTACGCCAGTTCGAAAACACATTGAGTCGAAACCGCTTTATCGAATGATGTCGCGAACACGCTGATTCGAAAAATTGTTTGAATGATACGCTATAGTACGAAACTCTTGGTATCGAAATCCACTGTTGCAAATAGCATACTCCAATCTGAATTTGTCTGTTTTACATATTACAAAAAAATGATGGGTTATTTACCAAGCTATTTTAAACAATTAAATACAGTATTTAACACAGTATGGAATTACACCCAAAGTTACGTTAAAATTAGAAGAATTGCAAGATCTTTTATTAGCTTCACTTGTAACTAACTAACAATGTAAGGAACAAAAACTTTGAAGTCAATTTTAACCTACTTCTAAGTATTGTTTCGAAATTAAACTTTGTATGTATATGTAGTTCGGAAGACAAAACTATAATTTGGTAAGTTGGAACTGATCTGATGATGGAGCCAAGAGGTGGATAGTGGAACTCTTCAGTAGCTACTAGTAAACCCGTCTAGTTTGGGCTCATATGATTTGTTTTGACGAGTCCAATAGATTGCACTTGTTGTCAAGGGTCTGATGATGGAGCCAGGAGGTGGATACTGAAGCTCTGTAGGCAATCTCTGTCGTTCTAAAAGTGTGGAGCGCCTGAAAAAGCGCTCCACGCTTTTAGAATTAAATTTATGTCAATTTGCGTTTTAAAAGTGTTTTTTATTTGTTGATATTTTTTCATATAAACTAACTGTACTTTTATATGAAAAATCTTCTTACTTAGGATTATAAAATAGGTTTTGAAACATGGCACAAATGTTTATAAAATAGGTTTTGAAACATGGCACAAATATGTACCTGAGTAAACAATGTCTTTCTTTAAGTACCTAAATAGGGATTTACAGGGTGTTTAAGTGTGTGGAAGTATCATAACGTTAGATCTTGAAAGCTGTTTATTTCGCATTTGATTTACTTACTGAACATATTGCACTTTTATCAAATAAAATTTAGGTTTTGTTTAAATCATATGAATGAAGGTTAGCGTGTGATTTATGTATTTCTTAAAAGTATTGCTTAGTGTCCGACCGAATGTTCGGTTTCGGTTGAGTTTCGGCAAAAACACGAGTTTCGGTTTAGTTTCGTTTTCGGCGGCAAACGTGCCGAAACTACGACCGAAACCGAATGTGCATTCTGGAGTTTTCGCGCTGTGATCGGTCATGTTCGGCGCGTTCAAAGACATTCAATTATTTACAATAGACGGGACATAGCGAACAAAACCGTGATCCGATACTTGTTACCTAGGAGTAACAAGTCTCTCAGTCTAGTATGGTACGCCTGCGCGACAAGTCGCATTCGTGTCCACGAGTCTCCACCAAAAGAAGAGAGAGAGATATATAGAGATTTTCTAAGGAAATATGAGTTGCGCATTACGATTTTGCAAATATCGTTATAGTAAAACGACTGGACCTAACTTCGGTTTATTTTCGTATGAATTATTTACATTTACTCAGTAATTAGAATTAAATAGTTTTCATAAAATAGATCTAGAAAATTTGCTAGTTTTGTAATAAACGCCCTCTATGGTTGAGTAGCTTTACTACTGCCGCGCAGAGATGTGATATTGTTTATCGATTTTGTTATCAACCGCGTTAATTTGAGGAAAAACCTACTAAAATAAATATATTCCGTTACTGTAAGAGTATCTATACGTACGTATATATACATTTGAATATTACTTATACCCTCATGACCAGCCGCCTTGCAGAGTTATTATAAAACTATGATATCTCCTAAGATATTCATCTTTCTCCTAAGATAATCATTCATTGAATATAAAACAGTCAGAACGACAATTATTAAACAAATAATTATGTTTTATTTCAAGGAATATAAATATTTTCAATTTACTACTTATCGATGTATTTAACGATTTTACCTTTTAAACTAATCGGACTTTGGTCCATTACATGATAAAAGATTTTAATTATGACATTGTACAAACATCGACATTCAATTATCTATAACTTGTCCACTCACACACACATCTCTAGGTGGTAGAAAAATAGATAACAGGTGCATACGAATATGACATCTATTTCAATGCCGTTAACGTGCTAAATAGAGTAAATTGGTTACAGCGCACTCTAGCGTTGAGTAGCTGAACTCGCAATCCATAGATTGCTCGAATTTAATTGTTAGATGGAAAAATGGTCTTTATTGATTTTGACATGTAAAATGGAAACAACATTCACGAGTTGTAATAGGACTTAATTTTGAACAGCAAAAAATTAACTTTTCGCCAAAGTTGCATTTCTAATTTTTAGATAGTTTTCTATTCCGTGATTGTGCCGCTCTAATTATGCTATATTTTACCAGATGGCGACACTGAGACATGGGATCACATTTTTTCTAAGACATTTCTTTGCATAGCGCAACGCGTCCAAAGAGATTTAATATAGGTATAATAGAGGGGCTATTATACCTATATTAAATCTCTTTGGACGCGTTTGAATGAATCCCATCAGAGCCAATGTCGTGGTTCGCTTGTTTGTTTGCTGTTCGTTTTGTTTTGTTGTGGTGGCGAGTTTTTGAGGGATTTATTTTGAATTTGGTAAGTTTTATCTCGTTTTATGTCGACATGCTTATCTATGTGATTTAAAGAGAAAACAATAAAGACCTACTGATTATACTAACTTTTTCTTTATTTTTCCCTCAAAATTTGATCCTTGTAAGGAAGTTTCGGTTTCGGCCGAAACAGAGACCGTTGCCGAAATTCGTTTTCGGTTTCGGTTTCGGTCGTAAAACTAGTTTCGGTCAGACACTTTGCTAAATACTTAATAGATAAAAATAAATTAATAAATGGAATTTTCTCAAAAATTATGTTATAATTAACATTATACTTAGCAACATTTTGTATCAATGTTCATAAACATGCTCAAGGGACCTGCAAGTATACTAATTAATACTCTACATTTATGTTCACATAACTGAACAAGGAAACACCTCATTTTTTGGGTCTTCTTGTCCCTCTCTATCTATCTAAATTTATACTTTCACTCTTTTAGTTACATGATGCATTTCATGCCTCTTTATTACATGTCCATAACATGACAAACAATTCCCTTTTAACTTCTCCGTCACTGTCATCATGGAGGGCAGTTATTCAACAACATAAAATACATACCAGCTGATCGCATGGACTCTCCATCCCAATCTTCTCGGCCTTTGGATATTATTTCCCAAACATGGCTTACCACTTTTGTAAATTGAGCAACTTGTTTCTGAAAATAACATTCAAGATCAGTAACTTCATTTTTTATTTTAATAAATTCAGTTGAGACTATTTTATCTTTATAATTTTACCTGTGCTGTATCATAGCTTAGGGTACTGGCTTTATGGTTAAATTGTTGAAGCCTCTGTTCAGCTTGAGGCTCTGGCTTGGTACGTAGTAAATCTGGGACAAGATCATGAGTGCATGCTGGAACACGACCTTCTGATAATCGTGCCAATGCTTCATCACGCTCACAGCTGAGTTGAAGAGGCAACACAATTCGTGACCTAAGTGATGCTGCAAGTTCTGCTTGTAGTATTTTACTCAATCCAGTCAACTGTTGAAAAAAAATGTTTATTAAGTAGGGAGTCTCTCAGCAACAGGTGCTCTGCCTTCAACTAAAACAGAAGATGAACCAACCATAGAGATATTACAAGTGCTGATAGATATTTTTATCAAAAATCTATTTTTAAGGATTTGTAATATTTCTCAATTTATTTTTATTTACAACAACTGACTGTACTTACTTGCCTACTAATAGGTTGGACCACAGACATAGATATACCTAGATATCGCAAGAGTAACTACTTCGCGTGCCAAAAATTGAACCAACTTATGATTACAAATCATAAGCCGCCCCTTTCGCGCTCAGTCCTTTGTACTGCTGGCTGGGTAAGTGTGAGCGAGAGCGCGAGCTTGTGACGTCATAGTAGGTAGTAAAAAAATGGCACGCTTGGTTTTCATACAGTTCGTGATACTTGCGTTATCTAGGTATATCTATATCTGTGGGTTGGACCTTTTTACCGATTAGGCTGGGCTAATATATTTTGTTAATGCAAAATAAATAAACATGAATAATTAAGTACAAACACTTACATGTCCTGATAAAATTGCATAGTTGTCCAGAAATGTAGGCCAGTTGATAGTTTCATATTCATTTTCGAGCTTATTAATTAGAGACTGGATTGCTGTTTTCAAATCATTAACTCTGTTTAATATTGCTTGAATTGTAGTCTCCAGTTGCTTTTCTTCTCTTTGTTGCATGTTCATTTTTAAGGTTTATAAAAAATATTCACGCATAGATAAAAAGATACTTGAATCGTGACTTATGAGCACCATAAGATTAAATCAAAGACTACAATATTATGCGGTGGATAAAATCTATGACTCGTAAACACAGAACACATATTATACTCCTAGAGTCTTAGCTGAGCTCGTAACTGTTCAGAGGTCACTAATATCTTAGGATGATGAAGTTATAAGCATAGAGATATTTGTGGGTATTCACAGACTACAATATAATGCGGTGGGTATTCCTCCGAGTCTCGTCTCACGACTTGTCTTTTGTTGAACTGAGTCTCGTTATCTTCGCTACAAACACAGGCTAGTGAATAAAAAGAGATAAAGAGAGTGTTGCAATTGACCTCTACTTTCGATTCACTGATAAACTGTTTCAAGTCCTGTTTGTATGACTTTCAAGCACAGAACCTTTCGGTGATCTCATTACTCTGTGGGTGATCTTTCGACAACAGATGAATGAATAGAATAGACATAGACAGACATTGTCCGTTGAGAGTTTGAGACGTCAGAACTCAGACCCAGGGGGGGCACACTTAACACTGTCATCATTTCCGCAGACGACAGCGACATCTAGAGTTTGGCGGGTTGACAAAACTTGGCAGCCATCTTGTCTTGTTTGTCAAACAATTGTCATTGTCGCCGGCCATCCAGTGTTACCAACTTAGTGAATTTTCCACTAACACTGATGGTTTCGACCCCCCTTTTAGTGGCGAAATATTGATAAGATAAAATAAGATAAGATATTTTTATTTGCATAAAACATGGTATATAAGGTGTTATTAAAAAGAAATGAGATCAAACATGTATTGCTTAAAACTAAACCGTGCAAACTTACTTACTAAAAATACATTATGGAATTGAAAATTATATTACATTGTATTCATATTTAGAAAATCATTAATACTATAGAAATTATTATTGTTGAGCCACTTATATAATTTAATTTAAAATAATTTACAATTTAATGTTTTAAATATTTTAGGTAGTTTATTATACAGGCGTACACACATAGCTAGAGAGTTTTTATTATATTTCGCTGATCGAGGCAGCACATCCAACACAAGTCTGTATTGGTCTCGCCTACTTCGAGAGCATATTTCTTCTGCTGTTTTGAATAGCTCTTTATGTTTTTGAACGAACATACATGCTTCATAAATGAAGGTAAAGGTAGCAAACCAAGCTCTTTACCTGACTAAGATTATGTCTGGACTTTAAAAGAGACTGTGACCTCTGAGTTTGTTTCGGCCTTTCTTCTCAGAGTAGTCAGATAGGAAACGCCGACCTCATCTAGTTTTAAAAAACCATCATTGACGTGTAAAAGTGTTTGTACAAACCTAAAAATAAAATCATTTATCATTTATCTTTAAATATAGGTTGACATGATTCGTCATTGATTTAGTAGCTGGTGGTTTTTCTAGTGGTTTAGTAGAATTCAGTTTCAATTACTGAAAATACTATCACTCAACCACTAAGCCACTAAAACATTACGAAATATAATATTTTTACTTCATTTAATTTTCAGAAATATTTACTTTTACTGTGTAGGTAAATTCTAATAAAAGTTCTATAACAAATCAGTACCCAAGGATCATATAAATGTGAAACGGATGATGGTGCAGACAAAAATTCATCTGAAGACGAATTTTAGAATATCACTTTTTTATCCTACTTGTTGTCCTTATTGAATAACGTTTATGTTCCTCATCTTGACTTGTTGATTTACTAATAATATTTTATGGTGATTTACTGATTTTAAATATTTTATTACGTGATAATAAAGATTTTTTTTACTAATATAACTACTTTAATTACTGTTCCTTTCACAAACACCAAAAAATTATTTTGTGGAAATTTTAGCGAATTTTGTAGTAGGGCCGATTTTTATTAGTGGTTTTCGAAGTTGAATCAGGTAGAGAGCTAGTTTATCTGTTGGCAACACTGCAGGCATCCGCCATTGTCAATTCCGGCTTTCCCGACCATCTCAGTTATTTCTGTTTTAGTTGTTACTTGTTACTGTTATTTGTTTTGTTGTTACTCATAGTAAGTAAGTATGCATATTACTATGAGTAGCGAGTCAATATACGAGAGAATATACGAGATATTATGGATTGCATATCTATAGATAGGTGTATATTTGTATCTATAGGTAGGTGTATAGCCTTAGTTCTCCCACCAAACTCAAGGTGGCAGCACTTTCCATACATGCAAATTTTACCACAGAGTTGTTACTCTTTGCCTCTATAGTTACTTTACTCTTTGCTCAGACCACAGAATCTAATGCACAGAACATATGTACCCTAAAGGGATCTAATGTAAATACCCCTGATTGACTGATTGACACACAGAACATTACTCCTAGCGGAGGATTGGCACTGCCTCTATAGTTACTTTACTCTTTGATTGGCACCATTGACATAGAAAATGCTAACTCAATGATTGACACAGACTAACGAACTTGACAAGTTGTTGACCCCTTTAGGGTATATATGTTCTGTGTTCACTTCTATAATTGTATTATAGAGGTCAGTGTCTGTGTTGTTGACAGTCTGACATCTGACTTGTCTATTCTATTCATTGTCATACAAAAGTCTCAATGATTCTATTCTATTTTTCCCTAAGGCAATGGTACGGAATAGGCGCGGCGCAGCGAAATCAAACATAATTATGAACTTCCTTTGCAGTGTACATAGTGGGCACGCGGGCTGCACGGCGCGGGCAGCGCAGGGGGGCACACTTAACACTGTGTTCATTTCCACAGACGACAGCGACATCTGGAGTTGCTGGGTTAAAAAAACTTGGCAGCCATCTTGTCTTGTTTGTCAAACAAACGTCATTGTCGCCGGCCATCCAGTGTTACCAACTTAGTGAATTTTCCACTAACTGCTGCTGGTGGTTTTTCTAGTGATTTAGTAGAATTCAGTTTCAATTACTGAAAATGCTATCACTCAACCACTAAGCCACTAAAACGTTACGAAATATATTATTTTTACTTCATTTAATTTTCAGAAGTATTTACTTTTACTGTGTAGGTAAATTCTAATAAAAGTTCTATAACAAATCAGTACCTACCCAAGAATCATATAAATGTGAAACCGATGATGATGCAGACAAAAATTCATCTGAAGACTATCATTCATCTGAAGAATATCACTTTTTTATCCTAGTTATTGTTCCTATTGAATAATGTTTATGTTCCTCATCTTGACTCTTGTTGATTTACTAATAATATTGTATGTTGATTTACTGATTTTAAATATTTTATTACGTAAGTACCTAATAATAAAGATTTTTTTTTACTAATATAACTACTTTAATTACTGTTTCCTTTCGCAAAAACCAAAAATGTATGTAGGTAGTGGAAATTTTAGTGAATTTTGTAGTAGGACCGATTTTTGTTAGTGGTTTTCTGGTTGTGTTCGAAGTTGAATCTGGTGGAGAGAGCAGCTAGTTTATCTGTTGGCAACACTGCAGTTATCCGCCATTGGCGCCGATTCTGTTGTTCACGAACTAAACTAAATTTAAGTTCAGGCATCTTTTTCTTTGTATGTCATTATGAAAAGGACAGAAAATAAATATTAGTTTAGTCCTGTCAAATTAGTCAGCGCCTGACGTAAATTGACGTGTTTTTAATAGCCAATTTTTTAATCTCGTCTAAATTGTCTATGGAGTATCGTAATTTGACAGGACTAAACTAATATTTATCTTCTGTCCTTTTCTTAATGAAATATAAAGAAAAGGATGCATGAACTTAAATTTAGTTTAGTTCGTGAAATACAGAATCGGCGCCATTGTCAATAAATTTCGGCTTTCCCGACGTCGATGCGCTTCCCGAAATTCCGAGTTTATCTCAGTTATTTCTTTTTTAATTGTTACTTGTTACTGTTATTTGTTTAGTTAAGTTTTGTTGCTACTCATAGTAAGTATGCATATTACTATGAGTAGCGAGTCAATATACGAGATAATTATTATGCATTGCATAATAATATCTATAGGTAGGTGCATTAGTTCACCCACCAAACTCAAGGTGGCAGCACTTTCCATACGTGTAAATTTTACCACAGAGTTGTTACTCTTTTCCTCTATAGTTACTTAACTCTTTGCAGCGCATGGGGTGCGCTGGCTTATATTTTGACAAATACTGGACCAGTGTGACCAGATTCAGTGTTTTTAATAGGAGCGTTTTTCCTGAAATAAAACGCATCTTACTTACCTAAATTCGAAGCTTAATTATTTGAGATAGCAGCACTGTGATCCTGCTTATTTCCCTACTCTTTCTACCCTATATATCCCTCTCTTTCGCACATCCCTCACCCTTCACCTCTTTTTCACCACCGGTGGGGTTCGTCGCTAACAGCGTTCGAGTCTTGTTCATTGCGTTGAAAATCAGCAGGCAGAAATTATCTTAAGCTTCGAATTTGAACTCGTCAAAATGTAGGGAGCAGCTGATTTTCTTTTCACGATTTCCGGTTTGGCCCCATAGTAAAAAAGTATATATAAATAAATATAAATAAAAGTTGTTCATAATGATGAGTACATACAATGACCTCTTAAGAAGTTGTTAATATTTTACCAATAATTCTGTATATAAAACCTGATGATGAATGCATTGCAAATTGCAAATGTGAATTTTCTTGAAATCTTTTAAATCTGCAACTTTTGTAAATCGTCAGCATGATCTGATACAAACAAAATTTTGGAGCGAAATCTGCCAAAATGACAGAAATCTGCCACAAATGGCCACACTGCAGTGACAGTCCTGTCAGGGTTGCCAATGCTAATTTATAAAATTCCCCAATAATCTAAAATTCCTTTCCTATTCCCAATAAATCAAATTCCTCAATTTGGTGAGAAAAATCTGCCGATTCCCCTCAAATTCAAAAGAAATTTCAAGTTTTCAAGTAAGTATTTAAATAACATTCATTTTTAGGTTTCCGTACCCAAAGGGTAAAAACGGGGCCCTATTAGGTACTAAGACTCCACTGTCCGTCTGTCACCAGGCTGTATCTCATGAACCGTGATACCTAGACAGTTGAAATTTTCACAGATGATGTATTTCTGTTGCCGCTATAACAACAAATACCAAAAACAGAATAAAATAAATACACTTCTGGACACATCTATTGGCCCACCTTTTATTTTCAGTTTCGTTTGGTCCTAGCTAAAATTTTATATTAGGTCGAGCAAAAAGTTTTTATGCAGTTTTGAACCTGGCACATCATAGAGCAACACGGGCCACCGACGGACCGGAGGTCGACGACACCGGCGGACCGACGGTCCGCCGGTGGCCCGTGTTGCTCTATGTGGCACATTCACAATTACATTCAATAGTCTTTTTTTGAATTTCGAACACAGAATTTAAAGAAACAAAAGACAATTTGGAGCCTGTTTGTTGATATCAAACAATCGAATACTAAGAAAACTTGGTTTTATTGGTTTACTTGGATTTAATTCTTCAAAAAGTGATTGATATCTTTGGTTTTGCAACAAACATTACTTATTCTTAACATTAAGGTGAGGTTCTATCAATAATCTATGGATACTTCACCTGAAGTCGCCGCCCAAGCTGTGGCACTTATTCAGGCCGGACACAGCCAAAGAAACGTGAGTGCTCAACTTAATTTAAGTCGATCTGCGGTCCGAAATGTTTATCGGAGGTACCTAGAGACTGGCGGCTTTGTTCGTCGCCAAGGAAGGCCACGATCTCGGGTCACAACTGAAAGGCAGGATGGATTCATCGTGACGACCAGCTTGAGAAATCCTCACCAGTCACCTTACCTCCATTGAGATACAAAACCAACTTCGCGACTTCCACGGAGTATCTGTGAGCGCTCGAACTGTTCGGAGAAGGTTAAAAGAACGCGATATGGTACCACACAAGCCAGCTAATGGGCCCAAACTAACGCGAGCCCACCGAACAGCGCGCCTACATTTCGCACGCAGTCATTTAAATTGGACACAGCAAGATTGGAGCCGTGTACTCTTTTCTGATGAGTCTAAAATTGTGTTACATGGCAATGATGGAAGGAAGAAGGTCTACCGACGTAAGGGAGATCGTTTCGCACAATGCTGCTTTGAAGAGAGGGTTGCTTATGGCGGTGGCTCATGGACTGTCTGGGGCGGTATATCCGCGAGCGGCAAAACTCAACTTGAGGTTGTTACAGGACCACGGCTGCCAACATTAAATGCTGAAAGGTACATTCGTGAGTGCTTAGAACCTCACGTGATACCATACGCGGACTATGTGGGCCCAAATTTCCTTTTTATGCATGATAATGCAAGAGCCCATGCGGCCGGCATCGTCAGGGAATATCTTCGGGATGTGAACATCACAGTTATGGACTGGCCAGCCAGAAGCCCAGACATGAACCCCATTGAGCACATGTGGGATGAGCTAAAAAGACGTGTTAGGGCTCGTCAGCCAGTTGCCCAGACGATGCAGGAGTTGAAAACTGCCATAGAAGAGGAATGGGAGATGATCCCTCAAAATTTCATAGAGCGGTTGATAAACTCTATGCCTAATCGTATGAGAGCTGTGGTAGATGCCCATGGAGGCAACACGCGTTATTAAATTAAACCTTTATTTGATAAAACATGTTTTTTATTCAAAAATCAATTGCCTTTAACAAGGCGCATATCCGACTTGTTAGGCGTAGCTCCATGTCGTATGGTATTCTGAATTCAAATTTAAAACGATACGATCGAAAAAGATGGTAAAATGTATCAGGTTTAAAACTGCATCAACAGTTTTTGTTCAATCTAGCAATCATATTTCGGTAGGGGCCATCGAAACCTAAACTCTAAGGTGGGCCAATAGATGTGTCCAGAAGTGTATTTAAGGGGGCTCTCATACAACAAACGTGTTTGTTTCGGCGTTTTTGCCTTGTGGTACGGAACCCTTCGTGTGCGAGTCCGACTCGCACTTGGCCAGTTTTTTTAATCCCTTCTCTTGTTGCCATTAAAAATACTACAATACAGTAACTGTATATTAACTCGATTGTGGTTTTCTGTTTTATTTTTAACATCACAAAATTTTCGCTGTTTAAAAAGGCCAGTATCAGCAGTAAGGACATCAGAATTTTTATTTATTTGAAAAATCACTTAGCTATGAATTTAGCGGTATTAACTATCGATATTATTCTCGAATTGCAATTTTGTGAATAGAAAAAATAACTTGGCAGCAATCGTACTCCTATTTTTTAGCTTTACAAGGAAGAAAGTGGTTCTTATAAGTTAATGTCTAATTTGTTTAAATAATCATTTTCGAAAATCAATATTTTGTTGAGTTTCGTATCGCTATTCGATAACAGATGGCGTTGTGCCGTGACGTCACCTTTGTAGATCGCAGTTTCTTGCAAGGACTTGACCTCTGTGGTTACGTTATGTGTTAAAGTTTTGTTTTACTTTGGACACCCTTGTCATATATTGTTATTATAACCATTAACCTCCTAATATCTTTACCATTACCTACATATATACACTATATTCAGTATAAAGAAAAACAGGATCGTAGGTACTATATTGTGATAACGGCCTACTATGGAACCCTACACTGTGCATGGCCCGTCACACACTTGGCCAGTTTTTTACATTTCTATGGACGCCCACCAAAGACATTAAAACATTTACAATAGACGGGACATAGCGAACAAAACCGTAATCCTATACTATGTTACCTGGAGTAACAAGTCTCTCAGTCTAGTATGGTACGCCAGCGCGTCAAGTCGCGTTCGTGTCCACGAGTCTCCACCAACAGAAAAATATTTTCTAAGGAAATATCCGAGTTGCGCATTACGATTTTCCAAATATCGTTATGTTAAAACGACTGGACCGAACTTCGGTTTATTTTCGTATGAATTATTTATATTTACTCAGTAATTAGACTTAAACAATTTTCATAAAATAGATCTAGAAAATTTGCTAATTTTGTAATAAACGCCCTCTATGGTTGAGTAGCTTTACTACTGCTACGCAGAGATGTGATATTGTTTATCGAGTTATCGATAATATTTATTACTAGCTGTGCCCCGCGGTTGCACCCGCGTTAATTTGAGGAAAAAACCTACTAAAATAATTATATCCATTACTCTAAGAGTATTTACATAGGGGTTTGTAGCTAAGTAAGGTTAAGCTACGTTTGCCACGGTTGGTCCGTGTATGGGTGACCATCTTTGCATACCAAGACCCCTCCGTGCCTCGGAAAGCACGTAAAGCCGTTGGTCCCGGCTATCATTCGTGGATCTTTGACAGTCGTTACAGGTCGTCAGAAGCCCGAAAGTCTGACAACCAGTCTTACCAAGGGGTATCGTATTACCCAGTAACTGGGTTGCGGAGGTCAGATAGGCAGTCGCTCCATGTAAAATACTGGTATTCAGCTGTATCCGGTTAGACTGGAAGCCGACCCCACCATAGTTGGGAAAAGGCTAGGCAGATGATGACTCTAAGAGTATTTACATGATTATTACTTATACCCTCATGACCAGCCGCCTTGCGGAGTTATTATAAAACTATAGTATCTCCTAAGATATTCATCTTTCACTTATGATAATCATTCATCACTCATTGAATATAAAACAGTTAAAACGACAATTATTAAACAAATAATTATGTTTTATTTCAAGGACAATAAATATTTTTAATTTACTACTTAACGATTTATTTAACCATTTTACCTTTTATACTAATCAGACTGGTCCATTACATGATAAAAGATTTTAATTATTACATCAAACATCGACATTAAATTATCGATATCCACATCTCTAGCTGGTAGAAAAATAGATAACAGGTGCATACGAATATGACATCTATTTCAATGACAGCAGCGTGCTAAATAGAGTAAATCGGTTACAGCGCCCTCTAGCGTTGAGTAGCTGAACTCGTTACGGATTGCTCGAATTTAATTGTTAGATGGAAAAATGATCTTTATTGATTTTGATATGTAAAATGAAAACAACATTCATAAGTTGTAATAAGACTTAATTTTGAACAACAATAAATAAACTTATAACCAAAGTTGTATTTACAATTTGTAGATAATTTTCTATTCCGTGATTATGCCGCTCTAATTTTGCCATACTATGCCAGATGGCGGCACTGAGACATGGGATCACAGTTTTTCTAAGACATTTCTTTGCATAGCCCCTCTAGTGTACTTACCTATCTTAAATCTCTTTCACGCCCACACAGTTTTTGGGCTGTTATTTAAAAATATTCATGTATGTATGGAGGAGAGACTTAAAAATTATTTAAACATAGTCAATGATATGTATCTATCTAGTACTCTTTCAATATGATGGGGAATAAGAACACATCAATGAATATATTATCTTGAAGTGTATAATAACATCTTAATATGTAGGTATTGAACATAGGTAAGTCATCATACTTACACATAACATAACATCAAATTACAATTAAAAATAATATTATTGTTGCACCTTGCTGTAGGTAAAACCATTGTGCATTACATACAAATTAACTTATTCGATAACTCCTTAAAATGGGGTATATTATGTCTAGAGCATCGTTGATTTCACCTCTTGTTTTACCACCTGCAATGAAATACAACAGTTAGGACCATTTAAAACTTTCACCAATCTCCACTAACTCTGTCGGTATGTTACCTTTTCACGTAACTAAGGCTAGGCTGAACATATTTTCCTGGAATTTGCACGCGCATAGACAATGCCCAGAGTTAGGACAGGATCGCACAGTCAATAACTCGGTAGCGGTGTAAGCAAGCTTTGCTAGCTGAGCGCGGGATTACCCTCTTAACACGTTGTAGGTTACCCGGACCCCGGAAGTTGACATGAGCGTACAACACGATGCGTGGCCGCAACTCTTCTTTCGGTCTCTCAGGTGATGATTAGTACTCTAGGGTTACATAACTAGCTTTTTCCAGCGCCTTCGCCCGTGCTGATGTCGGTAATTATCTATCTGTGTAACTCTAGTTTTATATCGATTTAAGTATATTATAAAGTAGCCTCCCTGAGGCTATCATAAATAAGATTAGTATTCTAGGGTTAGTAAACTAGCTTTGCTCAGCTCCAGTGAAGTGGTTTGTCAATAAAATTGTGATACGACACGCGACTGACGTGTCCCTTTTGCTTCTGCTAAACCTGCGTTAATGTTAATGTCGCGTCGGAGCCAGACATGGCGTTAAAAATAGCCCGTTAAATGTTTGGGTACGGAGGTGGAAGCTGCTACGGTACTCTGTGGAACTTTACACGGCGCGTGCGGTGCTTAGAATGAGCCAGGCGACAGCGCTAATGTGGACGACTTGGTTTGATGGGTTATTTTATTCAACGTGCTAAAACTCGTTGAAATGTCGAAAAATCCGCCACTCGAGTTATCGCTTAAGGTTAGCGATAGCTAACTTACAACATAGCAATGAGACATCTCAATTAACTAATTAAATATTGGCCACATATACTAATAATGTAATGTCCTATTTTACGTGTTCATTTACGCGTAACGCCGGCCGCAGGTGTAGCAGAAGCATAGTACACAAGTCACTTTGTACTAAGTAGAATATAAACATCTATAAAATTATTAAATTATTACCGCTGTCTTATCTTGTAAATCCAAAAATGTTTTAACAACTTTGAAAATAGAAGAAATCTTTGATATATTCAAATGTACTTTACCTGTAAATACAATCTTTCCGTTGACAAATATTAGTAACACAACTCTTGGTCGTACCATTCTGTAAACTAGACCAGGAAATAATTCAGGTTCATAGGATGCAAATTGGCCATGTGCTTGTTGTAATGCCTCTAATCTTATCGGAAACCTTAAATCAGCCGTGGCTATAAAATTTTGTATTTTGAAGTCCAAAAACTTAGCCTGAAAAAAAACAAACAAAATTACTATCGAACCAAAATCAATCTGGCCCAATGTCGTTTATGATTACGATTTGTAAAAAGTACATACAGGATATCCAAGTTTTTGAATAATTCGGGCAAATTTCCTAGCAGCTACATAGGAATCATGTTCATTTCGTAGCCCAGTGCAGAGTACTTTTCCAGATCTGCAAACATAAATCATTTTTTACAAGGAGGAACTATTAAGTCAAGTTAAATTATACCTAGTATCGAAAAATGTCTAAGTTCTACTTAGACTCAGCAATGCGTGGAGTTATCAAGTTGAAGTAAATATCAAATACTCAGGGCTGCAATCGCTTGAAGCAGTGAAAAAATCAAATTTCTAAGTCAACGCAATCAAAAGACTGAAGGGGGCGAACCGTTTATGCTCCGTTTAAGCCGCATATTTTGACACTCGCAAGGGAATCAAAACCTATACCTACTTCCCGTTGAACTAGAATCATGAAATTTGGCAAGGAGCAATGTCATGTAGCACAAGTAAAGGAAAAAATCCGAAAATCGTAAATTTGTAGTTAAGTAGATTCATAATCATATAATGTTCCCTCTGCTGGGACACAGGCCTCCTCTCTATGAGAGGGAGTGGGCCGTATCCCACCACGCGGGCCCAGTGCGAGTTGGTAGATGTCACATGTCTTCGAATTTTGGTTCTAGGACATGCCGGTTTCCTCGCGATGTTTTTCTTCACCGTTTTGAGAGCAGTGGTGATGAAATAATTTACACAAAGTAAAGCGCCTGTCTGGGTTTGAACCTACGGCCTACAACTCGTAAGTCGCGGCCGATGCCACTGGTTCACCACTGCTGTCGACGTAGTTACATTACAACAAAAATATTTTATCCCGTGTTAAACTACACACATCAAAAAAGTCTAAGCAACATGTACGGTTTTGAACTTGTGAACGATTTTTGCTATTGTAATATATTTATATTTCTTTTATAAGTAATAAATAACTAAAGCAACTAAATCCTTCATTCAATTGTTCATTTAATCACAATAATCCGTCCTGGTCATAGTACCACCACAGCGCTTCTGAATATTACGGATGATATAAGGTCAGCCATGGAAAGCGATAATCTAACGGTCTTAGCTTTACTAGATTTCAGTAATGCTTTTAATACTGTTGATTTCGATGTTTTGCTTGGTATTCTATGCTCTCTTAATATACAGGAAAAGTTTTTAACCAGTGCGCGAATTTTTTTTGGTGGCTCAGTGTAAGCAATAGAACACATTTCCATTTTTAGTTTATGACTTTTTTTTTTTAATTTTTCCACTTTGTCCCAATTTGAAATAAGCAAGACATGGATATAATTTAATAGTAATACTATGAATGAGCATGAATGAAAACGCGAAGGCCGCCCGCCAGCCGCTGGACTTCGCCCAGCGCACGAGACGGGGGTGCGGGGGCATGCGGCGCGGCGCCGGCGTTTGATAAACAAAACGCATGCACATTATTGCACATGCAGTACGTCACTTGCGGAAGCGGAGGTCGGATGTCCCTTCGCCGTCCCTGCGCGCGTGCCGCGTACTAGACTAGCGTAGTGACCATGTCTCATTTTACTCACCGCGAGTATTATGAAATGGTGCGAGTGTATTTGTTAAGCAATGAAAATTTACGAGCAGCACGAAGAAGATACGAAAGGGAGAGCGTACCTCGTATGCGAGCCCAAGGGACCCTCAATCCCACGGTCCCTAATGAGAGGACAATTTTAGCAGCAAACCAAGGTGTATGAAACAAGTGAAATGCAGGGTGTATGTAGAAGAGGCTCAGAGCCTAGATGACTTGAAAGAAAAAATAATTAACGCTTTCAAGGAAGTAAAAAGTGGTGTTAGTGTCCTAAACAAACTAAATGCTTACTTATTTAAACGTGCACGTTTATGCCTTGAAAAAGGAGGAGGTCACTTCGAACAATACCTAAAATTTTTGTGATTTATAAAATGTAGAGGTAAGAAGAAATTATAAACAATCTTAGTATCTTAGGTTCTCTTTGATTAGACATTGACGCAAATTGTATCATGTCTAAGTACCTATCATACCTAAATGTTTTATTTTGAATGGACTAAAACGTATTACTTTCTTACTTATTATGATTTATTTTCTGCATTTTGATGGTCCTAAGCCCATGAAAGTATGAAGGATAAATTGGAATTTACGAAAAATTACGTTTACAAATAACTTTACACAGTCTAAACTTAAAAAATTGTAGCGCTAAACTGGGGTCAATAATCCGCCGTCGCATAGAGCGAGCGCGCGTGAGTACTTCTGATAGCAGCTGGCGCGTCAGGCGACCGGTCGACGCGCGGCGTGAATCGGGCGACCGGTCGACGGACTGGCAAGCGACGTCCATAAAATAAATTTCTGAGTAAACAAGTCTCGTAAGCGTTAACTTAATTTTTTACTATTGAAACATATCAAAACAAAAAATACGTGTTTATTAAAATATATTCAAGTTTATTATGTCAAAATTTGCGCACTGGTTAAAAACTTTTCCTGTATCTCCATCGGTAGTGGACTGATTTCGTAGTTACCTGTTCGGTCGCCGGCAACGTATTTGCATCGGAGAGACATTGTCTTCCTGGAGTAATACTTCTGCCGGTGTACCACAGGGTGGCGTTCTTTCCCCTTTACTTTTCGCAGTTTTTATTAACTCAATCTCCGACGAACTAATTTCTTCCTACCACCTTTATGCAGATGATTTACAAATGTATGCGCGAGCTCCTCTTGGAAATCTGTCCGAAGCTATCTTAGTGATTAATCGTGATCTGGCCCGTTTATGCGACTGGAGCAAGAGGTATGAACTTATGGTCAATCCCATAAAAACGCAGGTTGTGGTGGTTGGCAGTTCTAGGACGGTCTCAAGGATTGACTGGACGACTCTTCCCCAAGTTTCTTTTGATAACTCTATTATTCCCTTTAGCGAAAAAGTTAAAAACTTGGTGATATTCATTGACAAGAACTTCTCTTGGACTGCCCAACTACAGGAAGTTAGCCGCAAGCTATTTGCATCCGCTGCATCTTTGAAGAGACTGCGTAATTTTCTACCAACTGCCACCAAGATTGCGCTTGCACAATCACTTCTTCTACCCATTCTTGATTATGCTGATGCCAGCTATCTTGACCTTACCCAAGACCAACTTGATAAACTTGAGCGCCTTCAAAATGTCTGTATAAGGTTCATATTCGGTTTGCGCAAATATGACCATGTTTCCGAATTTCGTGTGAAGCTCAAGTGGTTACCAATTCGCCTTCGCAGGAATTCTCATATTCTGTCCCTACTGTATAATGTGCTCTTTTCCCCTTTTCCCCTTCCACCCCTCCCTATCTTAAAAAACGTTTTCAGTATCTTTGCGACTCCCACACGAAGTTTTTGAGATCATCGGATAATTTAAAGCTTAAAATGCCAATGCATTCTACAACATTTTTCGACAAATCCTTTTCTGTTTAGGCCGCTCGTTTATGGAATGCATTGCTAGTTCAAATAAAACGCGCGCAATCGTTAGCTATATTTAAGAGACTCGTGAAGGTACATTACTTGTTGTTGTGATCTTGTTTTCGTAGCTGCAATAATCTGTAGTCATCATTTATTTTCGTTGTTTATATGTATATTTAGTATGTATTTATTTATGTATCTATTATACAGCATTATACATGTATATATCTATGTATCTATTGTAGTATATTATTTTGCACCACAAACAACCCCATTTTTTTATATCCACGCATTCACTGTCCATTCCAAGGTTGCCTGGAAGAGATCGCAGAAAGCGATAAGGCCGCCCATTGTATTTTTTGTATTAAAAATCTTATTTTCTTGTTATGTTTTTTCTGGTGTACAATAAAGTATATATAAATAAATAAATAATAATTAACAATATGTGTACCGTAACATACGTAGTATAAAATAAAGTTAAAACGAAAATAAACTTTTCATGTTTTACAAAATTAAATAACGTCATTTTTTTGTCGCCAATGATTTTTCATTGAATTTATAAGATTGTTTATCTGATAATGCGGCAATCGCTCCCAATGGAATTTTAACAAGTCTTTCAGTTGTTGGGTTGTCGACACTCCGTTCAGGTTCTGTAGAACACGTACCTGGAGCATGTCCCATGCGTGCTCGATGGGATTGATGTCTGGCGATTGTGCAGGCCACGGCAATACCCAGTTTTCCATTGCCAAGTACTCTCTGGTTCTCCGAGCTGTGTGCGAACGCGCACTGTCATGCATCAGCGTGAAATCTGAGCCAAGACTTTGTGCAAATGGGTAAACATAAGGCCCGAGGACATCTTCAACGTAACTTTCAGCTACATATTGCCATCTACAAACACGAGCTCAGTTCATCTGTTCTTCATAATACCTGCCCATGCCATCACTGTGGGAGCCACTGTAAGGGTGCACTTCCTGGACGCATCACAGCCGTTAAGCATTTCCGGGACGACGATACACTCTAACCCTTCTCGTATTGGGCCTGATACCAACCCGGGACTCATCACAAAATAAAATGTTATCCCATTGCTCCTGGGTCCATGTCAAGTGTTCCCTGCACCCTTCGTGTCGACGGGCGCGATACTCATGGCGTATAGGTGCACCTAATTGGGCGTCGTGCTCGTAGGCCGTATTCATGCAGCCTATTTCTCACGGTTTGGTGACGAACAACAACACCACTTGAGAATTGTAGCTTCAAACCTTAACATCGGCTGACGTCTTCCAGTCAGTTGTATGTATCGGTCCTGTCGAGCAGTTTTACTCCTTCCACTTCCTTGACGCTGCTCAGCAGGATCCCCTGTATTAACGTAACGCTGCCAAAGACTACAAATCACGTTGAATATAGTACGGAACCCACGGTGCGCGAGTCCGACTCGCACTTGACCGGTTTTTTATATTAATAAGCCCTTATACATTAGCCTAGCCCTTATATATATTTGTTGTTTTGAGCAGTGGTGGCCCAGTGGTATCGGCCGCGACTTACCAGTTGTAGGTCGCAGGTTTGAACCCAGACAGGCGCTTTATTTTGTGTAAATTATTTCATCACCACTGCTCTCAAAACGGTGAAGGAAAACATCGTGAGGAAACCGACATATCCTAGAACCAAAAATTCGAAGACATGTGACATCTACGAACCCGCACTGGGCCCGCGTGGTGGATTACGGCCCAGTCCCTCTCACAGAGAGGAGGCCTGTGTCCCAGCAGTGGGAACATTATAGGCTGATTATGATGATATTTGTTTTCTAAAAAAAAAACTAAACAACATGATTGTTTTAAGTTATTAATATCCCAAGTTGCAAGGCGGAAGCTAGTAGTACACAACTGCATTTTATTTTATTACTAGCTGCGCCCTGCGGTTTCACCCACATAAATGTCGATCCCGTGGGACTATCGGGATAAAAAGTATCCTATGTCCTTCCCCGGGATGCAAACTATCTCTCTGCCAAATTTTATCTAAATCCGTTCAGTGGTTTAGGCGAGAAAAGGTAACAGACAGACAGTATATTAAACATGCTGTCGTCATATTTCAGACTAGCTGTTCCCCGCGGTGTCACCCGCTGCTCAGCGCCTAAGGGTCATAGCGTGATGTTATATAGCCTATAGCCTTCCTCGATAAATGTACTATACAACACAAAAAGAATTTTTCAATTCTAACCAGTAGTTCCTGGGATTACTGGGTTCAAACAAACTCTTCAGCTTTATAATATTAGTAGTATAGATTGAGGTTGCTGTCTAAAAGGTATGCATGTCCATGCGTCATTATGTCCAAGTTTAAGAGATTATTGAAAGTCTCTACTCGATTTGGCATAGTCCATTTAGAAGCTGTTTCATATTTCCATTTGATTTTAAATAATGAAATAGATTGCAGTTATTCTGAAATGCATTATCAGCAGTTAACCATACCTACATTGTGTTTATTATTACTACTTATTATGCATATTTTCGGCCTTGACTTAGCCGTGTTGCCGTTGTTCTTCTCACGATCAGTTGAGTTAGCCCCTTCGCACATGGCGTCGTATCGTAAGCGTATCGTAGAACGCGCGTAGTACGAGAGCAATACGAGCAGGAACATGTTCAAACAAGTCCGCACACGAGGCGGTGTTGCAGCGTATCGTATGAGGTGTTCATTGTCATTACGATAGTCGTAGCGTACTGGCGTAAAACGTAAGACAGTTCACGTGCAGCAACAAACAATATTTTCTTGTAATTATTTGCGATGTATGGATGGATCCAATGAGCACGTCGCTTTCTACTTCTAACGAAATCAAATAACAAGAAATCCTCTTCGTCTGAAGAGAAGGTAAGGTCATCAATAAATTCCCCACACATCTGGTACGCTTGACGCCATGATTTCAACTGAGATATTACAAAACGATACGTCTACGCGACGATTCGTGTGTAGAACACTCCGCGTCTCGTGCGCGTAGCGTAATAACGATACGCGCACGAGACAACTACGCCTACGACCCATGTGCGAAAAGCCTTAATAGCAACCGGGGAATTTTCATTGATGGGATATTCTGATTTTGAATCATCAGTATTTATATTTGCGTGAACTGCTTGCGGTGATTCACTATGAATAGAGTCAGGTACATGTTCTGTAGTCTGCATTTCTTTTGTGTCCATGGTGCTCATTCGGTTTGCTATTGGTTTTGTATTCGGCATTTTTATTTTTTGTTTAATTGGACTATTCGTATTTTTTTTATAGATGTAATTTTTCTTAATTAGTTCCGTATTGAATTGTCGCAATTTTCAAGGTCAGTGTTTCGATTTCTTTATGCGCACTATCTAGTTGCGACTTAAGGTTCTCTATCTCTTCTTTGTCTGATGTGTTCTCATCTTCAGACATGTCTGGCATGCTGTTTGTGGTACAGTCCAGAGTACAAGTAGTTATACTGTCGTCATTATTATGCTCTGATCATGTGCGTGTGCGCCGAAACGTGATGTTTTCTAGGAAATTCATTTTTATAGTTGCTTTGTTTTATTTAACTATTTATTTTAAGTCTTATTTTTATCTTAAATTAATTAAATTAGTAGATGAATTTTAGAATCAGTTATTTCTGTTTTTCTACCAAATGTTAAATAAATATTTTATGTGGTAACACTAGTGCTTCTACTACTCTTCAATAGAGACAATATTGGCGCTAGTTGTCATACAAAACCGTTTCCTCTACTATCCACTAGAGTTATCAATTGGCTTTATTAGTAACTGCGTAGTTCGTCTACTCGTCAAAAGTGTGTGTGGCGCTAGTAGTCGTACAAAGTCCAAAGTTCGCTTTTTGAATGTTTTTTCGTAACGTTTTCTAAAGTAGATTCAAAGTTATTGCAAATATTAAATATTGAACAAAAACAATAAGTTTACTGTTTTCTAGCGCTGTTAGTAAAGTTCTTGAGAGCACTGTTTATTTTTTTTTTATTGTTTAGCACTATTTTAGGTTTCTATGGGACTTCGTCGCATTAGTGATTTCACTGATTTCACTGAATGTTGATTGACACAAATAATATAGTTTGGAGATTGTTGCCCACACATGCACTTCCACTATAAACACTAATTTTAAATACACGGGTCATGTAAACAGAGCCGGTGTTGTCCTTCTTGGAGGTGTTTTAATTTCTGTAACCCATTCGAGTCCGACATAAAATACCTAAGTGAACTTTTCTAATGTGTTATGAATAAGTTTAGTATGTCAAGTTTTTTACCTGAACACCAGTGCTGTAGCTCTTGGATCGATAATTTTCATGACTACACCATGAAATCTTGCTGGATTGTATTCGGAAAACCTGGTTCTACAGTAAATATCCAACAATTTTAATTCACAACCCAAATGTATAGTTGATACGCAGTTTCTGCAACAAAAATATATCATCAAACCCGTTTTATTTATATAATAACCATATATTATAATATTTATGATATGTAGTGGACTACCACGCCATATCCATATAAGTATTTCAGTTTCACAAAGATCAAAACCATAAAATTTTTTTTGCTTACTACAGATTGCATGTGACTCCCGTTATACAAAAACCAATGTAATTTTTAATTTGTGTCTGGGATGTCTATTGTCTTGTTTACACCTTTTTAGTTTGGTTTTAGTTTTAAACTTTCCTTTTAATTTAAATTATTTTGATGTTCATATAATATATGTTTATTAACTTTGCCGAAAGTGTTACTTATCCAAGAGATTTGAAGGTAAAGATCACAACATGAGATACTTCTAAATATCTTGATTATGATGCAAAAAACGAAAATGGCTATGGGGTGACTCGGCCACTAAGTACCCAGTAATAGTGCTGCAGTCAATATAATATCCTTGCCACTAACACTGGCAAACTCCAAGCTCATCGGCACTTTCTTTTGGAGTAGGAAATCTTTTTGCAGTAATGTCTTTGCAAAATCAAATCAAAAATGTGTTATTTGTTAGAATATGGTAAAATATGTAGATGTTACAATATTGGTTCCAGCATATCCTGCCATACTATGGCGTACAAACATATAAAAAAAAAAAAGACCATATATTTCTAGCCTAATAATAATTATTAAGATTAAATATGAATCTTAGGAAAATAATAATAGTTAATTAATAAAGATTGAAATTGTATATGATAATTAATTGTTAATAAATTGTATTGTAGTAATAATAATAATGAATTATGTAAGTGCATGGTAGATGTAGCATAGATGCCATGTTATAATAATATGATTGGTGGGTGGGTTTAAAATTGGTAGTAGTAATTGAAACAGTTGGTAACTTACTGAACTTTTATGCTGTTCCTAGCTTGGTCTGTTCCACTCACCATTGGAGTGATAGCAGTCATTGCACTATGGGGATTTATGGCTTGAGGTGTAAAAGTGCTGTGGGTTGGTGTCAGTGCCACTTCCCCAGCAATATAAGACTGTGAAGTTGGCATTGCAGGAGTAGTTAGTGATGAGCCACTAGGTCCACAGTGAGCAGGAGTATGAATAATGTTTGTAATATTCCCATTATTTGTATGGCCTATCTGATTTGAAACGCTGCTGATTACAGATACTCTGTTCATTGTAACATCTTCTGTGCTATCTTGCAAATTATGTTCATTATTATTTCCACCTTTTTGTTCATTGCCAATCTCCATCTGATAAGCAAAGATTTGTGTTATAGTTAATACCTACTTTTCGAAAGGGGGTATTTGTGAATGCAGGGAAACCTCTTGAGTTTCGGATCTTGATATAATTATAACCAAACCAACTAACTCTTTAAAATTATTTCCGGTTATTAAAATACCTCCAACTCATGAGTATTTTACCTCGTTATTAAAATTGGTGCTCCAATCAGGTGTAGGGACACAGGGGGTTGTTCTTTTCTCTATATTTTGTATAGACATTTCGCTTGACTTTCAACTACTGATGTTTTCAACTTTTCAATGCGTCTAGGCTCTAGCCTATTATTGTACTCTAGCCAAATGGTATGAATCTGTAATTCTGTATTAGAAACAGTAAGAAGCAAGCAAATAATTTTTGGAATTTTCTAATTCAATTGTTCAATAAATTGGCGATAAATCGGGTTAATGTACATTTAGATTTAGCACTGTTTTGTTTGCACACAGAACACATTAGTCTGGTTTTGCCGTGCGACATTACCACAGACTAAGAAGAGAAGTGACATTACACTTCATTACCACAGAACACATTCGGTTCATTACTTAGAGTAAGAAAGCTATAGAGCATCGGGTAGCGTGGCCACACATGAGACAAATAACTAACTTAACTAACATAGGCCACATGAGTAGCTGCCTTGAAAAAACTGGCACGCACTGAGAGACGGAAATAGTATAGTTCTATCCTTTTCTGTTACTTATAATAACTCAATACTTTATCCCTTCTTGTGGAAATGAAATGGAGATACCCGCCGTATATACTTTTCTTTGTCTAAGGTTCATTACATGTTCATTACAGTACAGAACCCAGAACACAAAGTATAGGAACTTCTCTTCTTAGTCTGTGACTATAGGCCGCATTCCGAATTATAATGTAATCGTTAACAGCCACAGAACATATATACCCTAAGGGTCAGTGCACACCACGATGCGACGCGGCGGTTAGTTTTCAAGATAGCAATAGTAAAATAGTGTACTGTTTAGTAATAAATAGTAGGATTAAAGGTGTTTAAAACGGTTCATGAAATCAAAAATCACATAATTAACAAAATATTTTTATTGCTAATATGTAGGATATCAATTTCAAGGTCAGACGACTTAGAAGTAAATAGTATTTCATCTAAAATTATGCAGGTCGCTCCACTTCTCATCTAACCATGTCCAAGATCTCAACATGTGTACAACAGCCAACGCCGACAATGTCTTCGCACATTGCGTTGAAATCTTACTGAACAATTTATTAACACAACTTATTTCTGGAGTAAATGCTGTACCGTCGTGAAGATTCCATGTTCATTAAAAGAAATATCAATTTCATGCAATTCGAAAGAAACGGACTAAAAAAATGAATGAAATGTTGTTGGACACTTCTTGACACTTGTCTTTCTGACAGTGTCAGATAGTGCTACGGCATGATTATACTATGTAACTCAATGTGCGTGTGGTGTGAGGGCCACTTTGTTAAAACTCTTTGAAAATGTGCTTAGGATTTAGTGAACATTCCCAAAGAATTGTGAAAGTTGGTTTCAGATTTTGTGAAAGTCTAATAACCGAGTTATAGACTGTAAAGTTGGGCCCTCAGTTCTCACATAGAGGATTGAGGGCCCACCTAAAACTGATAAACTATGGACACTACAGAAAAAGTCTTAATGCCAAAATCTAAGCTAATGCCAAACAAAATTTGTGAAAACAAGATATTATCGCAAAACACTGTCCTACTTTGTATATCTTCGTACAAAATGGGCCCTCAATTCTCATACACGTAAAAGTTTATTACGCAATTATAATGAAATCATTAACTTATAGCTACTGTTTGAAATCCTATATGCTACTAAATAAATTGTGAAAATTTATGAAAGCAAGAACAGGTCACCACCTTTTGTTGTTTAAAAGTTATGACCTTGATAAAATTCGGGCCCTCAGTCCTCCATTTTATTTTGTTTTCGATTTATTGCGCTTATCGTATGAAAGATAAGACAAATACAAAATTGTGTCTTTTTGTGAAAAAAATTGTGCAACAAATGCGATACCAGAAAGAAATTAAAAGACCCTTTATTGTATAAGTAAATCGAGTTTTATTTTTATTCTCTGTATTAGGAAATAGGGTGACCACAATTTCTTTTAGATTGCAGTAAAGATTAGTAAATGTAGAGTCATAGGTTTTAATAAACTTTCTTCGATTTTTCGCTTATTATCGTCATAGCATTTGTACTCAAGTTTCGTGATAAAAAAAAAATTCGGAAATTGAACGATCACATAGAAAAATACTGTTCCCCAAATCATTTTTGCTTGAAAAATCGTTCATTCCGAAAAAACTAATGACAATAATCAAATAATTTATTTATTATTTTTATAAAGGCTTTTGCCCAGCAATGGGACAATGTAGGCTAAATATAATCCTAACTAAGTAATATTATAAATGCGAAAGTAACTTTGTTTGTTAGCTTTTCACGCCTAAACCACTGTACCTTTCATCCCGAAAAAAGTGCTGTTCCCGAGGAAAACAATAATAACGTTATTATGATAATAGATGGAGCCATATGACTTTCGAATTTCACGCGGACGAAGTCGCGGGCAGAAGCTAGTACCTAATAAAGCAGTGCGTTCCTGGATGTTTTTTTTATTTCTAGGTAGGTACTTGCACAATTACAAATATGTTTTCTGGAGTATGAAATAATTATATTTTATTTAAAAAAAATTACAATTTATAAATAGGTGAAATTGAATTACCTAAACAATTCTTAGAGTGACTATCTAAGTACTATTTAGTAAAATATTACAAACTTATAAAATTATGAGTACCTAGGTATCAAAACAAACTTACCTTGAATGTTTGATATCTGACCGAAGATGATTGAGTGTCTTGACCGAAGATGTGTTTGCGTATTAAAAAATTATTATTATTTTTATTCTTCACTACAACTGTTTCATAAAACTCGCCTTAATGCTTTATTACCTACAACTTCCGCTGCACTATCATAAACTATTGTTTAGTAACTACACTAAATATTACAGCTATTAGTTAGGATTATATTTAGCCTACATTGTCCCATGGCTGGACAAAAGCCTGTATAAAAATAATAAATAAATTATTTGATTATTGTCATCAGAACGAACGATATTTCAAGCAAAAATGATTTGGGTAACAGTATTTTTTTTGTGATCATTCGAATTCCGAAATAATTTTTTTTTATCACGAAATTGAGTACAAATGCTATGACGATAATAAGCGAAAAATCGAAGAAAGTTTATTAAAACTTATACTCTACATTTACTAATCTTTACTGCAATCTAAAAGAAATTGTTGTCACCCTATTTGCAAATTCAGATAATAAAAATAAAACTCGATTTTCTTATATAATAAAGGGTCTTTTAATTTCTTTCTGGTATCGAATTTGTTTCACAATTTATTTCACAAAAGGAGACAATTTTGTATTTGTCTTATCTTTCATACGATAAGCGTAATAAATCGAAAACAAAAGAAATGGAGGACTGAGGGATAACTTTCAAACAACAAAAAGTGGTGACCTGTTCTTGCTTTTATAAATTTTCACAATTTATTTAGTAGCATATAGGATTTCAAACAGTAGCTGTAAGTTAATGATTTCATTATAATTGCGTAATAAACTTTTACGTGTATGAGAATTGAGGGCCCATTTTGTACGAAGATATACAAAGTAGGACAGTGTTTTGCGATAATATCTTGTTTTCACAAATTTTGTATGGCATTTGCTTAGATTTTGGCATTAAGACTTTTTCTCTAGTGTCCATAGTTTATCAGTTTTAGGTGGGCCCTCAATCCTCTATGTGAGAACTGAGGGCCCAACTTTACAGTCTATAACTCTGTTATTAGACTTTCACAAAATCTGAAACCAACTTTCACAATTCTTTGGGAATGTTCACTAAATCCTAAGCACATTTTCAAAGAGTTTTAACAAAGTGGCCCTCACACCACACGCACATTGTAACTCATTACTTTACTTTAAATAAAGGGTCGAGTCCATTTCCTCTCGATGTGTCACCTGATGTAGTCACGATTAGATAAAGTATTCAAACTAGGCTGAGAATCATCACTTTTCGAACGTCAAAATTACAAAAGAAAGTCCCCCAAAACGCCCGCCCTTCACCACTTCCTAGTGCTTTCGCCGCGCTGGGGAGAAGTTGATAACGTCAAAGTCATTAAAATTGTCGTCGAATCGTCATTTATTTTCAGATTGACAGTGGAATGTGAGTAGGAAAAACGAACAATGTCGAACAAAGCCGATCTTAGTTGAATGTCACTGACTTAAACACATAAGTACCAATAAAGAACGGTTGCTTTATTCTGGATCACAGAGCATGTAACCTTTTATTCTGGATCTTACTTTAGGGTAGGTAATGGAGGGAGGTTCCCTCTAGTACCTACCTTAGATTAAACTTGAATTGAGTTTTCGAAATAAATAATCGGGACAATCAAGTGCCTGACCTTTAATCACAGACTAATAATATGTAGCAACCGTTAATGACTGAGTACAACACTAAAGTCAGTAAAGTCAAACTGACAAGACACCAAAAACTGCAATCCGTTTCACGATGTTTTTTAAACTACTTTACTAAACGCGAGAGTGTAAACTTAAAAATGGGATTAAACACAGGAGGAACTTCTGCAGCGTCAATGGTTTTTCTACTTAATAAAAATACATTTGGTTACCACCTCGAACTGCATAAATATAATAGGAATATAATTTATTTTTATATAAAATCGTTAAATACGCTTCAATACACGTATTTATTACACTGACGACCATAACGGGAATTGAATCAATTTAGTAGTTAGTATTTAGTTATTTTAAATGATAATATGGCGCTGACCTCTATAATACAAAACCTGGCAACCTGAAATCGCAAAAAAAAAATCCGCTGTTCCCTACATTTATGTGCGTTGTATTATAGAGGTCAGTGTAATATGGTAATTTTTTTTAGGTATTAATTAATAGACGTTACAATATAGCCCAAAAATACTATCTTCTCTCTGCAACCCTTTTCCACATTATCTTCCAATGTTCCCATGCTTGGGTGGATTTGTTATACATGTTCTGCATTTATTTCTATAGGATTATTTAAGAACTCCCGGCGAAGCAGTTGGGTCATACCACAGATATAGATATACCTAGATAACGCAAGTATCACGAACTGTATGAAAACCAAGCGTGCCATTTTTTGACTACCTACTATGACGTCACAAGCTCGCGCTCTCGTTCACACTTACCCAGCCAGCAGTACAAAGGACTGAGCGCGAAAGGGGCGGCTTACGATTTGTAATCATAAGTTGGTGCAATTTTTGGCACGCGAAGTAGTTACTCTTGCGTTATCTAGGTATATAGATATAACTACACACATCAAAAGTGTCTAGGGATCAAGCATTTTTATGCGGATTTCTTGAGATTGAGATGTGACTTTGTAATAAATTTATGATTTTATAAATTTATATGGATCCTTTTTGGTGCATTTCATAATTTGAATCAGGAACTGTGAATCAAATTCGAGTAAAAGATGAAAATCAGCTGTCAATATTTTCCCTATAAAAACATACAACGCATTGAAGACATTATTAGTGCTACTGTTTCCCTACTACTGATTAAAACCAACGTTATTATGGAGCGGCGACGTCATTTAAGCAGGGAAGAAATGCTCAGAGCCGTGGGAATGATAGAAGCTGGTTCCCGGCAACGTACTGTGGCTTTAGCTCTGAATACAAGTCAGAGTGTTATCAGTCGACTTTGGACACGTTACCGAAGCACTGGTACCGTGGCTGAGCGCCATGGAGGACGGTATCGCTGCACCACACGGAGACAAGACCGATACATTCAAATCTTAACTCGAAGAGCTCCAACAATAACCGCCATGATGTTAGCCGTGAGGCTTCATCACTCTTCAGGGAACTTAATTAGCGACCAAACAGTCAGAAACCGCTTGCATGAAGTGAACCTTCATTCCCGAAGACCGCTACGGGTACCACCTATAGCAATGCACAATCGTAGGATTCGATATCAATGGGCTCTTGAACACAGAAATTGGGCAGAAGAACAATGGCGTTTCGTGTGCTTTTCTGATGAGTCTCGTTTTGGTATGAGACCGGATACAAGACGTATACGACACTGGAGAACCCCTGGACGCCAACAGCGATTAAAATCCTGCCAGGAAGTCCATCCTTATAGTGGTGGAACCATCATGGTATGGGCGGGTATTTGGATCGGCGGAAGAACTGAGTTGATTTGGATCAGAGGCAACCTCAACGCTCAAATTTATGCTGAGACGATTGTATCAGACATCATCGTTCCTCTACAAGTGCAAATCGGTCCCTTATTTCAGTTAATGCATGATAATGCACGACCGCACACCGCAAGAGTTGTAAGACAGACTCTCGCCGCAGCTAACATCAATGTCCTGCCCTGGCCTGCTCAGTCGCCAGACTTGAACCCGATTGAGCATGCATGGGATATGCTACAGAGAAGAGCTCTGTCGAATATGGAGGGTATCCAGTCGCAAGAAGACCTTTTTTTGTTGTTGCAACGAACATGGGCGGCCATTCCACAGCGTGATTTGGATGAACTCATTTTGAGTATGCCAAACCGATGTTCTTGTGTTGTTAGTGTTCGCGGTAGAAACACGGATTATTAATTGTTTAAGTTACCCAATAAAATTTTAAAGAAAACTGTTATTTCAGTCTTTTTTTCGAACTTTTGTGTTAGTGGTTCAAATGTCAAAAATCCCTTTATTAGGAAAATGGCAAATTTCTTTATTAATGCAAAGGTGACTTGGTTTATCGTTACTGTGACAAACGAAAACACTTTATTTGATGAATCCTTAAAGAAAATTTTAATTAATATCAATCAGGAGAAAAGTTATTGCAAAAATATATGTTGATCCCTAGACACTTTTGATGTGTGTAGATATATCTGTGGGTCATTGGGTCATACTGACACGACTTGTTCGTGTTTCACTAAAAATAAAATTCACCACATTAATTATTATAATTAATCTAAGCGACATTCCAATTAAAAATGCATAAATTAAGTACACCATTAAGATATTTTCATCATGTAAACAAACTTACGACATTGTGAAGACAATACAGATAAATATTATTTGTTTGGCGCGCAAAAATACATTTTTTTTTAAATTGTGGCATGACTTATCCACACACGTTCAAAATCACGTTGAATCTTTCAAAGTTACAAAGTTGTTTTGAACTTGAAATTGAGCTCTATAGTGCTTTTAGATATTATATCAAGGTAACTTGTTATACATAATCATAGTTAGAATATGTAGGTATATACCCAAGAAAGTCAAGTTTCTATTATTTAAAAAAAACCGGTAATATGAAAACAGAATTAGTTTTTGAACGATGCCTATTAAAAAAACAATGGCGTTACAGCAGGCCACAGACAAGCATTACCATTCCACTTTGGTGAACTTCGTTCAATAGTCGTTCACTTTTAGTACTCCCATAGTACGATTATTAGGCCTGCTTTAGAACTGACTGGAAATTGACGGTTTTATAAAAGGTCATGGTAAGCCCCCTGTAACCAAATAAAGACTTGGCTAAAAGGTCCCAGCAACCAGACCATTAAATTATATTAAAAAAAAAAAATATTATATATATGCTCTGTGACACTGCTGACTGGACTGCATTTCCCGCCATAAATAACGTCATCTCATTTTTCTCTGCTTGAGCGCTTGCTGGACCGGGCGGTTAGATTTTCTTGATTCCTTTACTTAACAAACGAGCCAACGAATCCCGAAGACAAGACAAAGAAGTTATCTGATACGGACTTTGAATTATTAAGTGTTTACATTCGAAACTTTTACAGAACCGAACTTTATCTTAGCATCATGGTTGGCAAACATAATAGGCTGTTTGTTCTCAAAAGGGGTAAGGAAGCTCATGTACATTTTAATCCTTATCCTTGTCATTTATGTTCCTCAGCTTTAACCTTAACACCTTACCTTCTGGCAAAGAATACACCTACTCTCTACCAAGAACTTCTTGGTATTGTCACCTACCTATTGAGTTCGAGTATGCACAAAGACATTAAAATATTTACAAATCTCTTTGAGTACGCATAAGGGCAATAGAGAACAAAATATTTTTGAGACTTATTGCACTAATAGCAGAGCTAATAAGTTATTATTATTGCCGGGTTTCTATGGACTTGATTCTCGCTCTGTTGTGCCCCTGAGAGTCAGAGACTACACATAATAGCATGATTAAAAGTGATCCGATGTTGAGGTGCAAAACTGGGATTTTATGAAGTTATCAGAATATGGATAAGCCTTATAATTCTGGTATCCCGGGACTTGTGAATTTGCCATGTGCTGGTGGTTGTCATGTGTTGGTTGGCTTAGTTGTGATAAGGATTCACATTTTAGTAACCAATTATTTTATTACTTCTTAAACTTAACATTGTTTACTTAGAAGTTGGAGCGTTACAGAAGTAACCATGAGAAAGAGGTAGGAAGTGTCAGACTGTCATACTTTTGTAGTCATAGTGTGGGGGATAGCAAATATAGCTAAATTGGTTTATTCACATTCAACAGTTTGTGGAGTGTGCATGTAGTGTTCTTGCCTGACCTATTTGTATTGAAGATACCTTGGTTGGTTTTATGGACCAATTGATCTACTTATCTTGACTAATTTGGCTTTTGATAACTGGAATTATGAATTTTTGCTGTGACTGAATTGGATGCTAGTTTGGACTATTACACATATAAGGCATATTAAATAAATGCTTTTATAAACACTATTTATAATAATTATGTCTGATCTGTTATGATGACTATGCACTTAAAAATGAGACAAACACCTTTGTTTGGCATTGTGCGGAGTCTGGACCATGTTGCGACAGTGATCATGGAGACAAGGCTGCAACATATACTGGCCCTAGGAACGAATTATTCTGATCTGTCACCCTGCTTTGTCCCCTTAGGGGGACAGATAGAAAAAAAAAAGTTTTATCTATTGTTGTTCTCTCTGTTAGCAATGAGGGGACACTTCCAACTTTATTCACTCCTATCTGTCTGACAGGGGAACTTTTTGTTCCTGTCTGTCCCCCATAGAATTTAATATAAGTATTATTAATTCTTAAAAGTAATGACAAGGAAAGTAATGTATTTAAATAAATTACAAATTTTTTTTTTTGTTGGTTTATCAATCAGCTGCAGTCCCATAAATCACAGTAGGTCCTGTAATTCAGGTTTAATAACAGTCAGCCTTCTGATTTGACTTCATACAACTTGTTACAAATACAAAAAAACTGGCCAAGTGCAAGTCGGACTCGCACACGAAGGGTTCCGTACCACAAGGCTAAAACGTCGAAAAAAACATGTTTGTTGTACGGGAGCCCCCTTAAATATTTATTTTATTTTAATTTTATTATTTATTATTAAAGTTAAAATACAACTGAGTATTTTGTGAATATTTCAAGTGCCTACCTGTTGCTATTTTTGATATCGAGCAAAAAAGGGCAAAAAAATCGCGTTTGTTGTATGGGAGCCCCCCTTAAATATTTATTTTATTTTGTTTTTAGTATTTGTTGTTATAGCGGCAACAGAAATACATACTTTGTGAAAATTTCAACAGTCTAGCTATCGCGGTTCTTGAGATACAGCCTGGTGACAGACAGACAGACGGACAGACAGCGAAGTCTTAGTAATAGGGTCCTGTTTTTACCCTTTGGGTACGGAACCCTAAAAAAATTAATAACAATATTATGACAACTTTTACTTGAGGAAAATGTTCTTAATAAGAAAATATTGTGTTTAGATAAAATTGCAGCTTCTATGAAGGTAATTAATTGTGTATTATACCTGCAATTCCTACTGTGATTTATGGGACTGTGGCTGATTGATAGAGAAACAAAAAAAAATTGTAATTTATTTAAAATACAGATGAGTATAAACCCAAACCACTAGTCTTTTATTTAATGTAATGTTGCTTACAATGTGTGGCATTACTTTTAAGAATTAATATATTAAATTCTATGGGGGACAAACTGGAATAAAAAGTTCCACCTGGCCCCCTATCACTGATAGGGAGACAGATAGGAGTGAATAAAGCACGACCTGTCCCCTTGTTGCTATCAGGAGGACAGATCAAACTTTATTTTCTGATCTGTCCCCCCGGGACAAATCAGGGTGATAGATCGGAATAATTGCTAGGAACTGCTCAGTGTTTCCTTTTAAAGTTCAGAGTATTAGGTCTGTAGTGTTTAGTAATGTCCATGCAATAAACTCTATAACAATTAACAGTGTAGACGTTATAATAAGGAGTTATTTCTCTCGTTTACCCGTATCCCATTTCTGAGCCCATTGTAGGTAATTCTGACACTGTCTAATCACGGTCCTATGTAGACAGGGTGGAGAATTCTCCTGATAGTGAGATCAGTGAGATCAGTGAGAATGGACTCTGAAGAGAGCTGAAATAAAAATAGAGGTGGAAAATGGTTTCGTAAGTTGCGTCGATAGCTATCCACGCGCTGGTTACCTGACCGAGTCCTTGGCTCGTACTCCTTGGGTTCGACTCCCATTGGTCAGACATGCAGCCTCGATCATGATAAATGTGATAATTATCATACCTCGGATATTTATCCACTATCATGCCTGTGAATCTGTGATGTTGTTATGTGGTGTGGGAGCGCGTCTGCCTGACCTTTATATTTGGCTTTAATATTTATTTGCCCCAGTTTGCTTGCCTTAACTAAATTGACAGACATTTGAACCGTGATCGGCAATTACGAAGTCGGTTAATCAAGATACCCATATGGGGAGAATTTGCAGATCTCTTTATTACAAGAATCACTTACTACAGTAACCGTATAAGCTCATATTTCACTATCTAATTCATGGTTGCAGCGACACAATTTGTTAAAGTGTGAGAGCGCTTGCACCCCTGCTTGCCCCGTTGAGCAGTGCCGGTATGAAATTACCGACTTCAAAAAAAAGAAGGTTATCAATTTGACACGTATGTATGTAATATTATTGGAATTGCATTATATTCACATATGACAATCTATTAGGGCTTCCAAACAAATATACAAAATTTTATAGACGTATGTATGTATGTTTGTTTGTCTACGCATTTCTCCGCAACTATTAATCGGATCGTGGCCATTTTTAGGGTTCCGTACCCAAAGGGTAAAAACGGGACCCTATTACTAAGACTTCGCTGTCTGTCCGTCTGTCCGTCTGGCCGTCTGTCCGTCTGTCCGTCTGTCTGTCACCAGGCTGTATCTCAAGAACCGCGATAGCTAGACAGTTGAAATTTTCACAAGTTATGTATATCTGTTGCCGCTATAACAACAAATACTAAAAACAAAATAAAATAAATATTTAAGGGGGGCTCCCATACAACAAATGCGATTTTTTTGCCCTTTTTTGCTCGATATCAAAAATGGCAACAGGTAGGCACTTGAAATATTCACAAAATACTCAGTTGTATTTTAACTTTAATAATAAATAATAAAATTAAAATAAAATAAATATTTAAGGGGGGCTCCCATACAACAAACCTGATTTTTCGGCGTTTTTGCCTTGTGGTACGGAACCCTTCGTGTGCGAGTCCGACTCGCACTTGGCCAGTTTTTTTTATTGGCTTAGGTACATTTACTTCAACTTAGGGAACAGTGCAAGTTTCATCAAAATCGATTCAGGTACCTAATTTCAAAATATCAATAAGCCAGGCCGTCACACTTACACGTATTAGTCCATTAATACGTGTAAGAGTGTCGGCCTGGCTTATTGATACGAGCTACGGGTGTAGTGTCAAAGGGAAAACATATCAAAACCTTGGTCAAGTTCTAGTGCAATATTTACAACAAAACTAATAAGTACTTACCTTCTTATTACAAAAACAAAATAAATATTCCAGTTTTTACTTAAAACTAAAAATTACGAAATAAAAAAGTAATTTCAAAAAATTAAACCGACTTCAAAAAATTAACTCAAAATTATGAAATAACTTTAATTTCGGAAGTCGGTGGCAAAAAACTTAAACTAAAATCCCAAGACACCGACTTCCGAAATTAAAGTTATTTTATCATTTTGAGTTCATTTCTTTTTGAGGTAGGTAATTTTTTTTTTAAATTACTATTTTCAAAAACGAAAAGCTTCGTATGCGAACGCGACAAAATGCCAGCAAACAATGTTTTAATAATGCGTACCTACAATTGTTTAGTAACAATCTGAATTTTGATGTCAAGTCCAGGGGGCCTAAAAAGCCCACTTTGGCAGAATCATAAAAGGATAACAGAATGGACAGTAACGTTTAAGTTAATCGTATCAAATCCCATTGGTGAAGCATTTTTCAGTTATTTTTCTTGTCTTTGATTGTACAGTCAGCATCAAAAGTCGATTAACACTTCATTTTTTTTAATCTCACTTACCTATTGAGCCAAAATATTAAAACTTCAATTTTTTAAATCTCAGTTATTGAGCAAAATATTTGTTCAAAATTGCATTGAGACACACAGACGCCAGCACATCAAGCTACCCGAAACTGTCAAATTTTCCCAATCAACTTTAAACCTTATGCTTTAGTGATAAAGTTGAAAATCTATTAAAGAAATTTGACAGATTGTAGTAGGTTGATGTGCTGCCGTCTGTACTTCTGCTGCAATTTGAACAAATATTTTGCTCAATAACTGAGATTAAAAAAACTGAAGTGTAAACCTGCGTCGACTGTATATTTCTTTGATCCGCAGTAGGTTAGACTATGGTAGCTTCTTGTATGATTGTAGTTACAAGTGCCACTTATCTAAATTGGACAAAGCGCAAAACAAAGCTCTTCGTGTTATTGGTGGCTTTATTCGAAGCACCTCCATCCACGTGATGGAGAGTGAATTAAATCTATCTCCATTACATATTCGTAGGAAATTTCTAGGAGGCAAATACTGTCTAAAATGTATGTCTTTTCGGGAGAACATTGCGATTAATTTGATTGTGTCGTTAACTCTAAACATTAATAATTCTCAATATTGGAGAGGTAGAAAGCAACCTCTATTGGTATCAATTTTCAATGAGCTTAAATCTTCTGCTGTCCACTCAGTTAGGTTGATGGAAATGTTTTCTCTAGAGACATGGGTCAGCAACATCAATGTTCATAAGACTATTAAACATAATATTCCATCTATAACTAAACCTAAACGACATTATGACTAGAACCGTTTGAGGCAAATCTGCACAAATTTTATAGTAGAGGAGTATGTTGATTTCCATAAGATTTACACAGAGGTTCTAAGAGTAGTGCTGGTAATGGCGCGGCGGTTTAGGATCCACAATTTAATACAAATGTCAAACTTGCTATAGACTTTGATATCTCCATTATACATGTCGAGTTAATTGCAATAGCAGAGGCTCTTTCTTATATTAACTCAATTAGTCACGATAAGTTTGTCATTCTAACAGACTCGAAGAGTTCGCTGCAACACTTGGCTCGGTGCACTTCGTCCGTGCGAGGAGTACCGATAGCCTACACGATTTTGGAGTCTATATTCAAACTTGAACAAAAATTAATTACGATAGTTTTACAGTGGATCCCGTCTCACGTACAGACGGTACAGATTCAGGATAACGCAAAAGTAGATCTTTTGGCCAACCAAGCCGTGTCAGATGGAATTTCTGTAAATGTTTCTCCTTTATACTATACAGATTATATAAGATTAATAAAACAGCAGTGTACAGACATTTGGAGTGAATACTTTAACCAGAGGTCAACAGAAAAGGGAATTTGGTACAAGACCATCCAACCACAGCTTCCAGTGTATAATTATACACTGGAAGCTCAAAATATTCTTAGCAGAAGGGATTTAGTTATGGCACTAAGACTTCGTTCCGGTCACATTCCATCAAAGAAGTTCGGTTTTCTGATGAAAAGGGTAACATCACCAAACTGTGAAGAATGTGGAGTAGTCGAAGATGTACAACATGTTTTGATGGAATGTGTGCGGAATGGGGCCTTAAGATTTAATTTCCTTGGACCTATAAATATGTACGATATTGGAGAGTGTAATTCTATCCTTGCATGTCCTTTATCGGAACAAGCTAGGATACTGTACAAACTGGCATTCTTTGTTTTAAAGTGAGTGTAGCGCGCTATCTGTTTTTAGGTTTAGTTGATTGTGTTGATGTTACAAGGCGATGTTATCGCTCAGCGATAAAGCCCTTAAAAATAAAGAAGAAAAAAAAAATCGACTTTTGTTGCTGACCGTACCTACGTAGTGCAGCGAAAAAAAGAAAAACACGGACTGTCTTCGCCATTTTATAATTCATAATATTATCTTTTTGTGATTCTCCAAAGTGGCCTTTTTGCTCGGTACCAGGAGCGAAGGGTCAATTTTTGTAAGAGGTTAGCCGGAGTAATATCTTAAATATGATTATTGATTATATTATTTGTCTATTTACTGACTGTGACATTTTTCAAAAGGAAGCCGGTACGAATCGAGTTGTATCAAGTTGTATGGTACCTTCGCCACTGCTAGGTATTGGTTAAAACTACTCCAGTTGTGACCCCCGTGATGTTACCCCGTTAACCTTTCGGTGTATTGTTTAGAATGTATTGTTTAGAAAAGTGAGTTAAGTACAAGATTTGTTGGAAAACGTTAACGTTGTTTCCATAGCGAGTAATGAAGAGAGTAGTGGATAATCAATCAGCTCAGCATATAGATTATAGGTATTTAGAAACTGGCAACCTAAATACATTGACTGACGCTCATTTGCGTGGTAGTATCCTGAATATTTCTGAAATAAGTCACTATGAGTTAAACAATTGCAACATTAAGAATTTGAAATATCTAACAATGGTTGATTATATTAGCGCCCTCATTCAATTCCTTGAAACAGTTTATGTGCAGAACTGCAGAGTCGATTGATTAAGCATTCATAACACAGGAAAAGTAACACGAGTACCAAATTATACATCCGCAACTTTTTGTAACATGGTCACCGTATACACAAAATACAGAGAGTACAGAAGGCAATCACATGTAGGTACCTATGCAGCCCACTGCCAATGAGTAGCATTTTTGTGACCATTTGTTAAAATAATAATCTATACTAATATTATAAAGAGGTAACATTGTTTGTAAGTTTGTAAGTTTGTATGTAGGGGGTAATCTCCGGAAGTAATGAACCAATTTTAAAAATTATTTCACTGGTAGAAAGCTACATTATTCGTAAGTGCTATAGGCTATAAATTATAAAGATATCATGCATATTAGCCGAACTATCTCAATTTTTGTCTAGCCGGGCGGAAAAAAAAAGCTCTTACAACAGAGTTATTTGCATGCGCTGCCTTAACAATTGTTTATAATTGAAAACAATGTATGGCAACCTGGTCCGCTTTGAATAGTTCTACAAAAAAGTCCGCGACACCATAATTCTATCTTTTATATTTTAGCAGATATAGTAGCTTTTATGTGTTAAAAAAAGTAGTTTTCGACGTACTTACCTTTGGACGATTTTTTAAACAACAAAATATTAAAGCTTATCGAAAAAAATATTATTTTGATCACAAGAACATCATAGAGATACGATTTGCCCACAACAGTATGTCAATTGGTTAAATAGTTTCGAAGATAATATAAAATTACTAAATCACAAAATGCCGCCGTCCATTCACGAACCGCATTAGAACATGCTTTGTACGGACGTTTTATCAATTTACCCATAGATGGCGTTGTGCAATTACGTCATTTTTCTGAATCGCGGTGTTAAGATATTCCGAGGATTAATGACCCTCTCCAGTAATTATTTAACTTTCGTCGTTAGGTAGGCGTGTTGTACGCGGTTGGTTGGATGTCGTTGGTCTTTAAAATTGATTTGGTTGCTCTGTTTCTTAAAACACAAATACTACTTTGTTCTCATTCTTCGAGTTCGAAGCTGTGCCAGCTGTGGTATTTCTGTTTTTGGGATATCGGACAGTTTCAGCGATTGTTTGTCATGCCTAAAAGGAAATCAACTTTCCCGTCAGACATCCCATCCCAGACAAGAGCAGCTCGAGTACGCCGTACGGAAGAGTCTGCTCTTGAAAATCATCAGCGCCTCTCGAGGAATAGAGATAATATTTCGCAAGCACGCGCTGGGGAATTTAGCTCCGAGCGTTCACAGCGGCTTGCTAACCAAAGCTGGAGAACATCGCAGGCCCGTGCTCGGGAATCTAGCGCTGAACGTGCGCAGCGTCTTTCTGATTTAAGGCAGCATGTCTCTGCAACAAGGGACAGGGAATCTAGCGCTGAGCGCTCGCTGCGGCTCGCTAACCAAAGCGCGAGAACATCGCAGGCCCGTGCTCGGGAATCTAGCGCTGAACGTGCGCAGCGTCTTTCTGATTTAAGGCAGCATGTCTCTGCAACAAGGGACAGGGAGTCTAGCGCTGAGCGCTCGCAGCGGCTCGCTAGCCAAAGTGCGAGAACATCGCAGGCCCGTGCTCGGGAATCTAGCGCTGAACGTGCGCAGCATCTTTCTGATTTAAGGCAGCATTCCGACAGATTTACCCATACCGTTTAAAAGGCTACAGTATCCCGTCAAAATCTCTTTTGCCCTCACTATAAATAAGTCCCAGGGTCAAACATTCTCTCTGGTGGGCATTGACCTGAGAAAGCAGTGTTTTTCCCATGGGCAGTTATATTTTGGCTTATCTCAGGTTGGAACTCCTGAAAGACAATATATTTTGGTACCAAATAATAGCATTACATCTAATATAGTATACAGAGAAGTTTTGAATAATTAAATTTAACATAATTTATTCAATCATAATCATTTCATTTACTCATTTGAAACCCGGTAATATAGCCAAAGTGGCATGCAAATACATACATACATATATATGCGATAAAAACAAAACCCTTTTTTTTTGCGGATGGGAAATCATCAAATGACTCATCCCGCTCTGGGTGGAGCGGAAGGGAGTGTCAGACTCTTACTGACTAAAACCCACCCGTGTTCCTTCCTTAGCCCTTTATGTTCCAGTCAGGAAATAAATCATAGCACTCAGTACCTACTAACCGAACCACACTCATAATTTCATCACAAGTTAAAATGTTTACCGCCCAACGAAGTGGGCGCGGGTCAGCTAGTCCTTTAATAAATTTAAACTTTATATTATCAACTAATAACTTTCATTTGTGACATAAAACAGAAACACAGAAATAATATAACTAGGAAAGACTACAACTTTACACGGCGTGCTTTCTTTTCTGCGAATAAATCTATTAGCTCCTCAAAGTCCGTCGCATAGGCAGTTTTGTTTTCAATGGCTAGGATCGCGAGGCCAGATAGACGATCCTGACGCATTGTAGAACGTAGATAAGTTTTAAAATTATATGTATACAAATATAATTATAATAACTGGGCGTATGGAAATAGAAAAGTTTGTTTTTCAAACATATTATATTAAGATTCGATTACTTGATAAAAACCTATGATATTGTAGGGAAAGAGGCTTCATTTGTTCGATATTTCGAATTCTTGTCTCAAGGATTTGGCGCCTCCATGAAACTGCCGCCCGGGGCAAGTGCCTCGGTTTGCCCAATTAGATCGGGGACTGCATGTCAGTATGTACTTCACTTTTCATACCTACGCTCGGCGGTCGCGCTAGGGTTGTCAACTTTGGCTTATGCACAAAAACTATCGTGGTAGTGGCACTCGTATCTAGTTGTTTGATTTATTGTTGAGCTTATTCTACACTATTAAAACAAAACAATAAACATAGTATTACAATACAAAAAGTTTACAGAACAAAAACATAAATTTTACATTTGTCAATTTTCACTATCGAAATCCCTAATATCTTCAAAACGGATTACCCTATTTATACAATTTATTTTGTCCTATCCGTTTTAGACCTAACCTATCAAATCGTATCGTATCGTCGGTATGTAGATTGCCTTCTGTACTCTCTGTATTTTGGCCGTATATGTATAAGAGAGCCATTATAAAGGTTTTGTGCAGACTCGTACTTGACCACGTAAGTGTTTACGTTAATGTCGCCGTGCGTGAGACTGCCGGAATCGATAGAGCAAACGTTAGAAAGAACACATTGTTCTCGACGTACTTACAAGGTTTGGTAATAATTATGTTAAATCAAACAAACTGCTCTTGTTCTGAAACTGTTTATGCTGACGATGACGGCGGAAATGAAGAACAAATAAGCGTAAGCCGTTAGATCAAGTCAAGCCACTAGCTACTTTGCTACCTCCTGAAACTGAAACAGCTTACGATAGTTAGATTTCAAATTTGCTTGTTATGGTAAATTAACTTCTTAAATGAAACTTGTGTGAAAACCTGCCGGGCGATTCTGTAAAAATCTCACCGTGAAAACTTAGGTGAAGTGAGTTCTTTTTGCTAGGAATTGACACTACTGACAGCTCACTCCACGCTCACTTCACCTAAGTTTTCACGGTGAGTTTTTTTACAGAATAGCACCGCTGATCATGAGATTATCTCTAAGTAAAGTAAATTTTACAGTTTTGAGAATTTGTGCCGAGAAGGCAAGCGAATACTACACGCTAACTTTACAGGTTACAACATAAGGCAAAGATGTTTCTGGCAGTGCCTTATGTTTTGTTGTCATGTCGAAGGTGAATGGTCACTATTAGTTAAGACCATGTCACGTTATGCGACAAATATCGCAGAAAAACGCGAAAATCTTTTACGAGTAAAATACGAGATATGGAAATACATATTTGACTAGTTTTTATTATTGTAAACTTGCTGTAATTGACAGTAATTGAAAAGTTTACTAGAATAAGATCCCATCATCAGATCCTAACTTGGTGACAATGGGACCACCTCAGAACTATCTACTTTCGAACAAAAAAAAAGATTTTTGAAAATCCGTCGACAATTGGCGGAGTAATCGATGAACAAACATACAAAAAAAAAAAAAACACAAACATCCGAACATAGTACCTCCTCCTTTTTGTGAAGTCGGTAAAAAGTGTTGCATTGGCATAAAACAAATCGACCATATTATTGCAACTTAATATTTACAACAAACTTAATGTTAGGTGCTTTGATTTAGTTTTGTTAAAATATAATTAAACTGGCAAACTCATCGCGAAGAATTAAGTACATGAAAGAGTATGATTTTTTTTACTAAGTGACTTCATTGTTCATGTGTATCCAGTCGGACTGGAAGCCGACCCCAGCAAGGTCGAAAAGACTAGGCGGATGCTTAAATGACTTTTTCAATGAAATTTTCACAATTTATTTAGTAGCTTATAGGATTTCAAACAGTAGCTGTAAGTTAATGATTTCATTATAATTGCGTAATAAACTTTTACGTGTATGTGAATTGAGGGCCCATTTTGTACAAAGATATACAAAGTAGGACAGTGTTTTGCGATAATATCTTGTTTTCACAAATTTTGTTTGGCATTAGCTTAGATTTTGGCATAAAGACTTTTTCTGTACTGTCCATAGTTTATCAGTTTCAGGTGGGCCCTCAATCCTCTATGTGAGAACTGAGGGCCCAACTTTACAGTCTATAACTCGGTTGTTTGACTTTCACAAAATCTGATTCCAACGTTCACAATTCTTTGGGAATGTTCACTAAATCCTAAGCACATTTTCAAAGAGTTTTAACAAAGTCACACCACACGCACATTTTTTTTCTTTGTTTATAATTCATATAACAAAAATGTATTCTATTATTATTAAAGTATATGATATGAAAAAAAATGTTTTGATGGATTATATTCAACAGAAACTACAAATTAGAGCTCTCAAATCAGCTCTCCATGAGTTTTTGCCTAAACATGCATCAGGAGAACGGTTATTGCTAAGTAAATAGACAAATAATAAAAAAAAATTCTTTATTATTATTGTAGAAGAGAAAACGGACTATCTTTACCAATTAATTGCTATTTATACCAATCACCGAATAGTATTCAATTTCAACGAGGAAATCATGCATCTATGCACATTTTTGTAAGAGGCCTCTTAAGCTTTTCAGTTTTTTAACTTAAGTTTTTTACCGCAGTCGGGTTTTTTATTTTTTTTAAATTAAGTACTTTTTTTATTTCCAGCTGTTTAGTTTACAAATGTGAAAGATTTCGCAGACGATTTAGTTCTTGGTTCGTGTTTTTACCCGACTGCGTCAGAAGGAGGGTTATGTTTTTTTTTAACGATTTGTCACTTTGAATTACGTTTAGGTAACCATATAAGTTGTGTATATTTTTGTAATCACCTTTTAAAACCCTTTATTTTGATATCCCACTCGATAGGTTTTGAGAAAAAAAATTTTTTTTGAAGACATAATATTGCGCCAAAAATCGGCCATTTTAATTTTTTTCAAATTTGATATAGGTACCCAGTGTCACTCTCACAATTAAGACAAATCTAACGGCACCTCTCAAGTTGAAATCGATCAAGCCGTTTAGGCTTACAGAGCGTGCCAAAGAAATATACATACATACATACACTCGAAAAACATAACCCTCCTTCTGACGCAGTCGGGTCATTTGTCAAATTATTATAAGTACTTTTGGAGATATGAGGGAAAAGATGAACATACATACATACATACATACCGGTCAAAATCATCATGCTTCGCCATAGTGGGGTAAAAATTAGAAAAGTCCTAACGTTCACTTATTTGTTTAAGGCTTTAAATTAAAATCGTACGAAGGTATGTACTGTCAAGTACGCTCATGATAAATTAAAAGAATGCCAGAAAACCAAGTACCTAATTATTGGCGTAATACTACTTATTTGATTGACGATTAAATTAAATCCATCGAGTAATATGGTTATTGAGTGTAATCACTGGGATGATCTCGACGGTCACTGGCTTGACAATGGTTTAGTAGTGTGTGTGGTCACAGGAATGACTACGGGTTGTAATCACTAAATTATTACGAGACATGCCACAGGGATGACCATAGTTGTGTACAACTTTTACTATGTGACCTAACCTGAAATCGTGAACAAAAATCAGCTGTTCCCTACATTTTGACGAGTTTTACGAACATAAATGTAGGGAAGTGGACGTCTATCGGCTGAAACGACGAAATGTGGGGAACAACTGATTTTTTTTTCGCGATTGCAGGTTTGGTCCCATAGTAAAACTTGTTCATAATGATTAGTACAATGATCTCTTAAGAGGTTGTTAATGTTTTACCAATCACCCTGTATACATATGACGGAGTTATGCCCGAACATGCATAAAAAACATCTGAATTGGGAACCTCCTCCTTTATTGAATTCGGTTAAAAATGACACACAAACGCCTTTGTTTGGCATTGTACGGGGTCTAGGGGTTAGGTACTTAGGTTTCGATGTCATCATGGTGCGACAGTGATCGTGGAGACGTGGTCGCGACACATACTGGCCTAGGAACTGCTCAGTGTTTCCTTTTTAAGTTCAGAGTATTAGTTCTGTAGTGTTTAGTAATGTCCATGTAACAATTAATAGAGTGGACGTTAAATTATGGAGTTATATCTCTAGTCTATCCGTATCCCAATTCAGCGCCCATAGTAGGTAATTCTGACACTATGTCTAATTACGATCCTATGTAGGTAGAGGATCCGACATATACAAAATGGAGATGACAATACAACAATAAATGAAAACACTAACAATAGGTACTAATGCATTTAGAATTTAAGAACCATCAAATAAATCTTAACGTTGAAATTAAAACGTGATTTTTTCTAACATAATTAAATAGCTTAAAAGTGTAAACAATAAAACTTTTTTACAAAAAAAAAACAACCGACTTCCAAAAAACACTATAAAGTGAAAAATAACTTTAATTTCGGAAGTCGGTGTCTTTGGATTTGTATTTTAGTTTATTGCCACCGACTTCCGAAATTAAAGTTATTTTTCACTTTATAGTGTTTTTTGGAAGTCGGTTGTTTTTTTTTTGTAAAAAAGTTTTATTTTTCAGTTTTTAGTGGGTTAGTTTGTAATTTATCTAAGTTACAATAGCCTAATGTCAACTGCTCATCACCTTTTTACAAAATATTGCTTTACCCGATGCAGGGACGTTAATTGTTGAGGAGATTTTTGTTGATTTTTCAAAAACCGCTTGTCCGATTTCGATAAAATTTTCATGGGACCATTTGGATAGTATACCCTTTCCAACAAAAACGGAATTTTTCAAATCGGTTGGCAAGCGACGGAGTTATGCGCGAACAAACATAAAAAAAAAAAAATACAAACCCCCTCCTTTTTTAGAAGTCGGTTAAAAAAGAACACACTTTAAATATTGCGGCAACAGCGCGGTGTTATTGACACAACAAACATATGGCCAAAACCTGAAAAATGGTAGGTCAGTGTGCCGGGCACCCCTTTTTTTGCAGGTTTAAAAAAAAAAAAAACATTTGTAGTAAGTAATAGCTTCCGCATGCATGACTCTTATGTCTCAAGCATAAGTTATAATAATGCATTAGTTCGCAACGGGAAATAAAATTTAAGACCTGGCGAAGGTTATTGAACTAGTGAGCTGGCAACATGTTGTGTTTAACTGCAGATGTCTTTAACCTGTCGGTGCTGGCTTGTTATCAGATAAGTACATCATGTAGAAAATTAAAAAAATGAAAAATCCTGTCCAGTGACTAAATTGGATATATTTTATTGAATTTTGTATGCAGACTGGGAACGTCATTAGGTATACGAAGTTTCATTTATTGTTGTACTAGCTGCGCCCCGCGGTTTCACCCGAATAAGTTTCGATTCCGTGGGAATATCTGGATAAAAATTAGCCTATGTCAATCCAGGGTGCCAACTACCTCCATACCAAATTTTATCAAAATTGGTCCAGCCGTTTGAGCGAAGAAGTAACACACACTTACAAACAACCTTTATAATATTAGTGTGATTGTCATCTCCACGTATGTAAATTAAGGAAAAAAAAAATCTTCAAACTTACAAAATCCCAGGATTTCCATACAAATGTTATTGTTTGAAACAACATTATTTAACAATAAAAAAAAAATATTGTGTCAACAACAACGTGACCCTAAATAAATTGCTCTTCCTAATCTGACCACTGATGATTAGACAATTTCTATTTTTAAAGTTGTTCCTAAATTAAGAGACATAAGGCCAATACCCTGTGGGTGTGAGCTGTTTATTGCTTGAAACTAAGTGTTTTTGTGGTGTTATGAGTAAAATTATGTCCTTGTTGCAGGTGGAAGAATGGAAGAGGTACATATTGACAAGATCACCTCACGAATAAAGAAGTTATGTTATGGTCTCAACATGGACTTTGTAGACCCAGTATGTATTTTTGAAAATAATATTTATCTGCTGAAATATGTTGCGTTACAACATGTCTGCAAACAGGATAACATAGAGAAAAAAAAATACAGGTTCAGGGTATTTCGACGTCGCACTATGGGAAAGCCCCATACAAACCCATCTCAAACCCGTTTCATGTGGAAGCCGTTGTTATGGAAATATGGAATAAAAATAATAAATTAATATAAGTCGTCATTTTAAGCTTTCTTTTCGAAAATACAGGTTCAGGGTTTTTCGACGTCGCACTATGTGAAAGCCCCATACAAACCCATCTCAAACCCGTTTCATGTGGAAGCCCGTTGTTATGGAAATATGGAATAAAAATAATAAATTAATATAAGTCGTCTATTATAAAAATATAGTTTTTAGAATTTTTGTCTGTTTGTCTGTATGTATGTCCGGGATAAACTCAGAAAGTACTGCATGGATTTACTTCAAATTTTGCACGAATATTACTAAGAGGTCGGGTCAACATATAGGCTACATATTATCACGCTATCACCTACGGGGGAGGAGTTGTGAATCTTTATTTTTCTTACGCATTCTGTGACAGCGTGTAGTCTAACGACGCATATTTAAATGTTGTTTTTGAGTAAGCCATGCTATTATCTAGCTTTACACTATAAAAACTACGCCATTTAAGTAACTTGGACAGAGAAACATAGTTTAATTAATGTTAGTAGTATAAAGACAATTTTGAAGCAGCGCCATCTATGAGATTTCATAAAAATGAAATCAAGTTACATGTTAACACTTTTTGGAAATTCTTATTTTAAATTTGATCATGTTGGCGAGGTTAATAGTTAGTTATTCTTAAAATTCATAGATGGTAGGTAGTGTGCATTTTCTTCATATAGTTCGTTTTGTTTTTTTTCAAGTTCAAGTTCCAACAAAACCCGCAAAATCTTGAGCAGAGTTGAGGAAGACAATTTAAAAAAAATGCGGTGCTAAGTATTACAAAAAGTATTAAGTAAGTATTGATGATGATCATTTCTTCATCAATTTCATGTTGTTAGTACAAAATAAACATTGACTGTTACTACTTTTGTTCGGTATTTATCTGTGTGATTATTGCTTGGTAATTAATATTTTTTCATGTCGTATACCTAACTAGCTGCTGCCCGCGACGTCGTCTGCGTGAAGGCTCTACAGCACCAACAATACCTAAGATGCCAGTGTCGCTATAGCATTATAAGTAAACAACTTTTAAAATAGCAATAAAGCACGTCACCTTCTCGACGGTGACCAAAATTGGGATAACACCCTCGCGGAGGCGAGCGTCAGTGACAGTCCTAGCCGCATGCGTCAACTTTTTGCCGTCATCTTGGTGTATTGTGGAGTCGCGAACCCGGTAGCTTTGTGGTAGAAGTATCGCCATCATCTGTCTGAAGATTTTCTACGAGCTTTGAGGCGTGCTACTGGAGGCGAAGTCGAAGTAACTGATGAACGCATGCTGACACCTGTCTCAGTTCACTTCAAGATGTGGTCATTTCTATCGGTGGCAATCCACTGATCGAATATGGGTTACCAGCTTATAATCACCACCGCATCAAGACCGTGGAAATCGGGAGTATAACGCTGAGACAAATTACGACTCGGGCGAAATGACCACCATACGAAATGACCATATCGCTTTGTTCTCTTCAGAGCAAAAACAAATTTATTTATTTATTTTATTTATTTATTCATCTTCCCATTGGAACGCCATACAGCAGTTACACCAACGGAATAAAAAATCACTTCATGAGCTGCAAAGATGTGACACCGTCCTTGAAAGCGTTGGGCAAAACCAGGGTAAAATGTTTTTCTTAGATGCTCCTGGTGGAACAGGAAAAACATTAGTTACCACTGGCATACTTGCAAAGGTCAGGAGGCAAGGCAAAATTGCTATTGCTGTAGCGTAGTCGGGAATCGCTGCCACACTGCTTCCGGGTGGCAAGACAGCACAATCATGCCATGTTTAAAATTCCCAACGATTTAGAGAGCGCCTGTTTGTGACGGGACCCGCCATAAAGTCATCTCGCTCCACAGACACACCATTGAGGCGGAAATTCTTACGGGTTGTGGCGTCGGCGAGGCAGTATTTATACTACGCATTCCCCTCATACCTCATAACTTCCCATTCCAGTTCAAGCGCGTACAGTTCCCCGTGAGTGTTTGCTTCGCGATGACCATCAATAAGTCGCAGGGGCAGACACTGAGGGCAGCGTTATGAGGTATGAGGGGAATGCGTAGTATAAACACTGCCTCGCCGACGCCACAACCCGTAAGAATTTCCGCCTCAATGGTGTGTCTGTGGAGCGAGATGACTTTATGGCGGGTCCCGTTACACAACTTCGGAGGAGATAAGTAGGTTCCGAAGAAGCATAATCGGGACACCGACCTTCAGCTTGATGGTACGCGCTGGAAGTCCACTTGCTGACAGGGAGTTCAGAAATTTCAAGACGAGTTGCTTCTCACACGGGCAACTGTACGTCGCTTGCTCCCGCGTCACCAGTCCTGACTCTCTTTACATTTTGGTTCCTGGCAGCATAACTGCCAACGTAGTTTATAGGGAAGTGTTATAAGGTATGATACCTTTGTACGTATTTTTACTCTTTTGTGTCCTGAAATGTATTCCTGCATTATTTTCTCTATTTCCTTCAGTCACATGTTATGACTGAACTCAGCAGGATTCCCATATAACTCTCTTCACTTGCTTAGCTTGCAAAAAAAAAAAAAAATTTAATGCTATTTTAAAAGTTGTTTACTTATAACGCTATGGCGACACTGGCATCTTAGGTATTTTTGGTGCTGTAAAGCCTTCACGCAGACGACGTCGCGGGCAGCAGCTAGTTATATAAATAAGATTACTAATAAAATTAAATAAATAAGAAATTAAATTAAGAAAATTTGTATCAAACAAATTTACCTGGAAAAAGGGCACACTACGATGGAGGTAGATAGTGTTCACTACACTATTTAGCAATACATAAAACTATCAATATTCGCTCCCAGTGATTATATCACCCGGATGACACAAGCTCCATGATTTTCTCAATTTCGAAGAGATGTAATCGAACCTAAAATCCATACGGCCTGGCAAAAAGAAGGGAGATTCTGTCGTGGGTGTCGTGCCATTAGGGGTCTTAAATATTTATCCGATGGATCCATATATTTTATTGGCTAAGACATGTCGGTGAGTGGTCCGTACTTCCACAGCGAAGAAATAACCTAAGCAACGGTCTGGTATCTCCAAACCGATTGTATAGAACTGCATTAAAAATTACTGAGAGAAAGTTTAAAAATTTACAGGAACTGTATTTTTATTCTAACTTGTGATTCAACTGTTATCTTGATTATATCCTAACTAGTGTATTCTGAGAAAGATATCATTTTTTAAATAAAATAGGTTTTTATTTTAATTATTATAGGCATTTTAATTCAAAAGCTCTGATGTGATACATAAAGCGCAACCAAAATCTCTTGTGTGTCAACTGAAATTGTTTTATTTTTTTTACAAGATACTACTTTTCATTTCAACTAACAGTGTCAAAGTATAAAGGACGAAATTCATATGGCTGATACCTATATTTTTTGTTGTAGTTGGTTTCATTATATTCACAGTAGACGGTTTTTATCGATTTTCTCATAAAATTGATTTTTACACATAAGAGGTCTTAATGTCGCAACGACGATGTAGTGCTGTTTTGATCTTAAGTGCATAATGAAAAGCTGGCGAAGAGTAGAAGTATATTGCAGGATTTACGAATAATTATTCTGATGTTGTTTCTATTCAGTTTTAAGTCGCCTAAATAATCGCCAGCAGACCCTCAGTACCTTTAGCTATTTCTGCCACTGACAAGCCAGTCAAAATCACCGTGATCTTTAATCCTGTTAAAAAGATTGCTATAGAGGTAAAATATCTGTGAAAGAACTGTAACAAACTTAGGTCTAGAAGGCTAATCTAGGTTTCTAAAATTTGGATCTACATTTATCTTGATCATTATTGTATAAACACTATAAACTGCTCGATTCTAAGTCCGTTATCTATCTCTATAATAAGTTGTTGTCCGATTTTGTAATTTTCCTTAAAACTTATCCCCTATTTTCTTTCAGCGTTTTTCTAGAACCTACACCACACATCCACCCTTCTTTTTTGTTGAGGTTGGGAAATCATCAAACGACCCCTCCAGCTCTGGGTGGAGCGGGAGTGTCACACACTCTTACTGACTAAAACCCACCCGTGTTCCTTCCTTCGCCCTTTATGTTCCGGGCCAGCGTAACCCTTTCGGACTATCCCGCTGATCCGGCAGGCACATCCACCCTTGCGCCTGAATAGCGTACAACTATTATTAAATTGTTGTAATTCAATGCTTGCAGGTATCTATAACTCTGAAAGTCATCAGTGGTATATACTCTGGAGTAACAACAGTGGAACTTGATAACTTAGCTGCTGAAACAGCAGCAACCATGACTACTGATCATCCAGATTATGCAATACTTGCTGCAAGATTGGCCATTTCCAATTTACATAAAGAAACAAAAAAACACTTTTCTGGTAATTATCAATTGTGTATTATTCTTACTTAGTTGCCATTTTCTTTAGAAAAAGAAACCTCACAACCGGACTGTACAAAACTAAACTTTATTTCAGATGTAATATCTGATTTATACAACATAGTTAATCCACATACCAAGAAGAGGACACCAATGATTTCTGATTTTCATTACAATTTGATCAAACAAAATAAAGAGAGGCTGGACTCTGCCATTGTGTATGACAGAGATTTCAAATACAACTATTTTGGGTTCAAGACTTTGGAAAGGTCATATTTGCTGAAAATCAATAATAAGGTAACTTATTACAATATTTTTATCTCAAGAAGCGACGCGCACTTTACTCGTGGCAACCAAGTGTGCAAATACATTGTGAATTTGTGCGTGAACACGAGTAGCGTCAGCACATAACACATACGCACACACCCCTGCGCTTACGCACACACAGCGTGTTAGTACACTTGGCAACCAAGTACAGCGCGTGTAAAAATGATACGTGTGATAAAAATACTATACCACTGAAGTATTGTTTTAATTATGTTCTAAGCACAGAATTTTGACCTTTACTTAATTTCAGGTCGCAGAAAGGCCACAGCACATGCTCATGCGGGTTTCCATTGGCATTCATGGCGAAGATATTGATGGCGCTATTAATACATACAATTTACTATCTGAAAAATATTTTACACATGCAAGCCCAACTCTTTTCTCAGCAGCCACTCCACATCCTCAATTATCTTCTTGCTTTCTCATAGCCATGACAGATGATAGTATTGAAGGAATTTATGATACTTTAAAACAATGTGCACTCATTTCTAAATCAGCAGGCGGGATTGGCCTTCATGTTCACTGCATTAGAGCGAAAGGTACTTATATAGCTGGTACAAACGGTATGTCCAATGGTCTTGTGCCCATGTTAAGAGTGTACAACAACACAGCGCGTTATGTTGATCAAGGGGGTAATAAAAGACCTGGTGCTTTTGCCATATACTTGGAACCATGGCATGCTGATATATTTGAATTCTTAGATTTGAAAAAGAATACTGGAAAAGAAGAAGTACGTGCCAGGGAACTATTTTATGCACTATGGATACCTGATTTATTTATGAAAAGAGTTGAAAGTAATCAAGATTGGAGTATAATGTGTCCCCATGAATGTCCTGGTCTAGCCGATTGTTGGGGTGAAGAATTTGAAGCATTGTATGAAAAATATGAACAAGAAGGTCGCTTTGTGAAACAAGTAAAAGCTCAGGTTTTGTGGAAAGCTATCATTGAAGCACAAGTAGAAACAGGAACTCCATATATGCTTTACAAAGATTCATGCAACAGAAAAAGTAACCAGAAGAATCTAGGCACCATTAAATGCAGCAACCTTTGCACTGAAATTGTAGAATATACTTCACCAGATGAAGTTGCAGTGTGCAATTTAGCTTCTATTGCATTAAACATGTTTGTAAATGATGACAAAACTTACAATTTTATAAAATTGAAAGAAGTTACTAAAACAATAACTGAAAATCTAAACAAAATTATTGATGTAAACTTTTACCCAGTGCCAGAAGCCAAAAAATCGAATATGAGGCACAGACCCATCGGAATTGGAGTTCAAGGATTAGCTGATGCTTTTGTAATAATGCGTGTACCCTATGAAAGCGAAGCTGCTATAAAACTAAATCAACAAATATTTGAAACAATCTACTATGGTGCACTAGAATCTAGTTGTGAATTAGCCGAGAAGCATGGAGTATATGAGACTTATGAAGGCTGCCCTGCAAGCCAGGGTATATTACAGTATGACATGTGGAACAAGACCCCAACAGATTTGTGGGACTGGGCATCATTAAAAGCGAAGATTGCAAAGCATGGTCTTAGAAATTCACTTTTGTTAGCACCCATGCCAACTGCTTCCACTGCACAGATATTAGGAAATAATGAGTCATTTGAACCATTTACATCAAACATTTACCAAAGACGTGTCTTGTCAGGTGAGTTCCAAGTGGTAAATCATCACCTGTTACATGATCTAACTGAGGCGGATTTATGGGATGAAGATATGAAAAATCTTATTATCCACAATAATGGATCTATTCAAAACATTGAGTCTATTCCTCAAGACATAAGAGACTTGTATAAAACTGTCTGGGAAATATCCGTGAAAACTACAATACAAATGGCTGCCGACAGAGGTGCATTTATCGATCAAAGCCAGTCCTTCAATATCCATGTTGCTGAACCAAATTATGGTAAATTAACATCTATTCATTTCTATGCCTGGAAAATGGGTTTGAAAACTGGAATGTACTACCTACGCACAAAACCTGCTGTCAATGCTATACAGTTTACTGTTGATAAATCTAAGGTTAAGGGCAAGGTCACAAACGGAAAGTCAGAGGTAGATGATGCCAATATGGCTGCTATTACTTGCTCCTTACAAAATAGAGATGAGTGTATGAGCTGTGGCTCATAATTCATATGATAGCAATAATGGCGTCAATCTCAAGATGTAAATGTGGCTATAAAATTAACATCCTTGATAAAATTCCTGGAATTTTGTAATGTATTAGTTTTCATATTCTATATTTTTTGTTTCCGCACTTCAAGGCATAACTTTTCACCCGAAGAGGAAAAGAATACGGTCAGTTTTAATTCTCACTACAACAAGAGAGCAAATTAATATTGTTTAAAGATAAAATTATGTATTTTTTCTGTCAGTGGCGCCGATTCTGTTGTTCACAAACTAAACTAAATTTAAGTTCGGGCATCTTTTTCTTTCTATTTCATTAAGAAAAGGACAGAAGATAAATATTAGTTTAGTCCTGTCAAATTAGTCAGCGCCTGACGTAAATTGACGTATTTTTAATAGCCAATTTTTTAATCTCGTCTAAATTGTCTATGGAGTATCTTAATTTGACAGGACTAAACTAATATTTATCTTCTGTCCTTTTCTTAATGAAATATAAAGAAAAAGATGCATAAACTTAAATTTAGTTTAGTTTGTGAAAAACAGAATCGGGGCCAATATCAATTTTATACTTAGTTATATAAAGCATGTAAGATAGGATTAAGTACCTACCTATTCAACATTCTAATAAAGTTGCATGTACCAATAATATTTTTTTTTAATTTATGTTGTCGAACCAGGGTACGGGTGGGTGGGTGCGCGCTTGCTCGTGCCCATTTAGTGCATTCACAGTACTCGCCCATACAGCGCTTTTTGGTAGCCGTAACGAAACAATTCGACACTATCGCATCGACACTGATTTATTCTAGACGCATTTTTTTGGTCGGTGAGTTGACTTATTTCCGTCGCTACGACTAAAAATGGGGAACAGTCGACACAGTAACATTTGGTTTTAAAGTTACGTTGCCGTGTGGTAACATTGTTCTTAGTCTGCAACAAAGACTACAATATAATGCGGTGTAAGTCTGCAACCACTTCTCAGAAATCATTCGTTCATTCATTCGTTCGCTTTTTGTTCTTCGACCTGAAGTTTCAAAATAAAAAATAATAAGATGACAACATCAGCCATCACTGTTTTGTCAACATACAACGCGGTCGCATTAACTCGACGCTTGGCGTTGATGACGTCATTTTGGTTTTTTGGTAATATACCTAATAAAAATATTAAAACAACAACAGAAAACTAGCCAAATTATCGACGCGCTTATCGGTAACAAAGATAAAGGCCTAACACTTGCTGGGCGAAAGGAATGCGGGCTTCGCATTCCAGAGATGCGTCGAGTTAATGTGACCGCGTTGTAAGTTTTTATTTTTAAACTAATTGGTCTTCATTGTTCAAGTAGGTATAAATGGGAAAAGAATTTCATTGTGTAATTTGTTCAAATAGTTTGAAATTTATCAATGAAATCACAATTATATGGTGGTGCCATATAATTGTGATTCAACTTATGTAGTAGGTACCAATGATGTAAACAATAGTTTTTACTAACAAGTCTTTACATTCCCGGAGCTTGGAAGCTTTTGCTTTGATAGACTAACTGTATGTTAAGGAACCAAAAATGAACCTTAAAATTGATAAATAATAAAAATAAAAAATGTTATCTAAAGAAAATATTCTAGTCACAACTGGTCAGGACGTTACTAAGATTGTGTGGACACAATGTCGACGTGAAACCAGAAGTAGTTATAAAATTACCGAATTCACAAAATGGTTTATTGTTTCCAGCGATTCTCGAAACGTTCGGACTCGGAGCCCAAGCAGCAGACATAGCTGTATAGTCACTGGACAACAGAATTTTTGAAAACTCGAGTCTGTTGTGCTTTCTGTACAAGGGCTGTATATCCGGCTACACAGTTCTCATAATTCTAAATTTGGCCCCAAATTAACCAGCCCTGAGCATTATAGTAGCTTGTTAACAGATGTTGAGCATTCTAAGAGCTGTACATAAGCTGTACAAGGGCTTAGACAGCTGTCAATAGGCCACTATCCAGCTCCTTTAATTCTCTTAGACATCCAAAAGATGGTTTATGGCTTAGTAACGGCTATTGTTAAATTTACAAAGAAATGGCAACAAAAAACTATTTGTCCAGTGCAACTAGTGTTATGTCATGGCGGTCTAACTATTTCTGTTGACAAATAATAATTTCTAATTTAAGGTAAGTCTTTTTCACGTTTGTTTTGTTTCTTTATTGGTAAATTGTACTGCGGGTGCCACTTTACTGTTAAATATTTAAGTGATATTATCAAATATTACACGTGCCATGGAAATAATATAGTTTTACTAAAAATGTTATACAAAATAAATACGGTAGGTATACGAATTATTTATGGATTTTTACTAATTTTTTCCATTTAATGAGCATTCATATCTATTTGTAACAATAAAATAATGTGTTTTTACTTAAATAGCTGTCAAATATCATGAACATTTAACAGATATCAGTGTTTTTTTTTCACATGTAATCAGCATGTTTACATTAAAATGGCGTTAAATCGTTATCCAGCAATAATTCTAACTAAATTCCCTTGACCCTCTCTTTTCTGTTCAATGGCCATAACTAATTCTATTAATCAGCTGAGAACTATACGCTAGCTGTACAATGGCTTTCAGTTATTCTAACGACTGGTTAAAGGAGTAAAGTGAGAATATACAACAGCGTCTTAGGGATCTCTAATCTTGATAGAAAACCATTTCGAGCATTAGGTAATTCACTTGATTTTGTGATCCTATTTATTCTCGCCTGTTATCCCAACTGGCGAGCCAATAAATTGTCATGTTGTTTAGAAATGCAGAATATAAAGTAAAAAGGTATTCCGATATTGAAAATCAAAAACATCAGCCACCCTAGCTAAATATTCACCTCCGCTTCTTTTTCCCATTAATTTACATCACTTTACCTAATTTGATGCTTTTACTTTTAGACACTTCAACAGCAAAGTAAGAGAAGAGAAAAGAAAACCAGTAAAGTAACGGAAACTGAAAAAGAAATGGATGGAATTGAAAACTAAATTGGTGAAGAAATTTATTTAATGCTAAGTACATATTTTGAGAAAGACAAAAAAAAACAATTAAGGAATAGAATATTTTGACGAAGAAGAAATATGTACTACTTGAATAACCAACTAAAGGTTTAGCACATAGAATTACCAGAGACAAATCTTGAATCTGTGATTAATAAAATAAAGCGCAGTAAATTTATATAATTACTTTTATTTTTATTGACAATTCCTTACCCAGCAGTATTAATATATAATCTCATATTAGTATAATATTCATTATTTACAGTGTATGTAAAAGTGGTATGAAATATAACTCGTTTTTCTGCATAATATATACACATTTGAAATTCACATCTCGTGGGTATATTGTCGTTCTAATACTGTCCACGCTGGGTAGTTTCGCTTTATTTAGGTATATCTAAAATTGATGACACCCTCTGATTTCATTTAAGAAGTTTTGAAACTTCTGTGAAGTCGATTATTTTGTAGCCATTGATTGTACTTCAATATTTCACGGTTATTTGTCATAAAATATTTATCTTTACATTTTGAGCAATATGTCTCTTTATTACCCATTCTTTTATATTTTCTTTAAATAAAATGTATTTCATATAAATATTTTCTCCGTCATCTTCATATGTCTGGCTGATCAAATCTATTAATTGTACGGAACTATGATCATTGGTAACAAAATGTATGTGTCCGGAACCCTCATTTTTAATCGACACCGGCACGTGACTATAGCTAGATAAATGAAGGAGATTTTCACTATCCTTGCTCCTTTGCTTATTGTATACTTTTGAAAGTTTATTTTTAACTGCACCAGTTCTTTTCCAATTTTTCCATGGTTTAACCGTATTCATTTTAAATTGTATTTTATTCTCGCACGAAAATTAATTAGCGTTGCGAGGTTATGTCAAAATTGACGTTATCATAGCACTACTAACCTATGTTTACTCTTCAATCATTCTAAAGGCTGTAAAATTGCTAATATTTACACTATAAGCTTTGGAATTAAAGTAGAGTAAAGCTACACTAATTTACAGCTCATGCAGTCAGTAAATGCTTTTACCCAGCTACTACTAAGCTCATTAAGTTAGCATCATAATAGAATTGATGTACGCCATAAAAAAGCCAATGGCAAAATTTGATTCTCTAATACAGCTCACAACTGAGAAAAGGTGTAACTTTACCGCGTTAAGCAGCCGTTTACAAGCGTTGGTCTTCTTAACCAGCTGGTAGCATTATACGTAGCCAAAGGCTGGACAATAGTTCTTTCAAATTCTACTAAAATGCATTTTGTGGTTTTTTTCTCCATTATACAGCCATTAGTCAGTTGTGCTGCTTAACAGAGTAGAGATCACCCCTCATACAGTCTCAAGAATCAACTTATCCGTTAGTACAGCTACATAAGAGCCTTTGACTGTAATATAGCTTGTTTATGGATGTAATTTCCGCTAATGTGTTGCTTGGGAGGCCATAATTATAATATAGGTTCCAAAATGTTTTGTATAGTACTAACTACTAAAGAGACCTCGTCCCACCTTATACAGATTGTGCCTAGTACAGTCGGTGACCAACATTGTCTGACCCACCCAACATAGCCTGACCCACCGGCATAACTTGTCAAGCCATTTTAATCATTATCTTCTTGTCGTTAAAGTTGAAAAGATTTTAAGTAACACGGCCATACTTACTACCTAATCTTTAATTTCGCGTATTTTCAACCAGTCATTGTGGCTTCGCGGTTCGATGCTGGATTCGCGACGAACAACATGTGGGTTCGAAAACACAACCACCTTATATCAATTTCTTTATAATTTCTTTTTCTTTATTTGTTTTCATTTATGATTTCTACAATATTTCTTGCATTATTATAGAACGACAAATATGATTTTTGCCTAACAACTTTTCTGGAAAACAAGTGGGTAAATAAAAAAAAACTATAAGTCCTCAAATAAGTAGGACGAAGTAAAAGTTTACGTCGTGGGGTAGATGGATAAATAAAATAAATAAATTGATCTAAGTGACAAAAGTCAGTCTACCTAAACTACCTAAACTCACACTGAGGCGCACAAACATTTCTAAAACGTTTGACGTAAATCGTGAAAAGTATTTTTAATGAATTTGGTGTAATCAAAGCGTCATGTCGCAACTTAAAGACTATACAAAACATTGCTGGCTGGATGGTGACGTCCTGTTGCCGACTGTGCGAATTGCCTATCCAAATACAGATATTTACTTCGTGCAAGATAACTGCTCCATCCACCGTGCAGGCATTGTGAAGAATTGGTTAGCTGCTCAAGAAGGTGTAACTGTTATTTACTGGCCATCTAAAACTCCCGATTTGAACCCTATAGAAAACCTATGGGTCAAATGGTTTTAAATTGGGACACATCCGAAGGGCGAAATAAAAACGATTTGGCTGAGATCGTGTCATCGACATGGGAGCACATGAGAGGAAAAGATTTGTGTTGGAACATGGTGAGCGGTATGCGTAGCCGCTTACAGCAAGTTATAGAAGGAGACGGTGCGCCACTTCGCTACTAGCTAATCTACTTATAAGTATTTTGAAACACACTATGTAAGTAAATGCTCAATTGAATGAATGCTAAACCATTAAAATGTAAGATACTGTGGTGATGTTATTGTTATAAATGGAAATGCATTTTTCTATTTAAATAACATGTTGATTCACTACATATATTTAGCTATAAATCTGTAAATATTTCACAAATTCATTATTTTCTCGCATTTACCTATAGACATCAATGTTTTCTCGATAACACACTTCCAAGCAATTACCATTAGCATGACTTTTTTTAAATGTTTATAAATGGTTAGGTTTGGATATGATATTATAAAATGTATTAATTTAAGAGCATTTACCTACTTACTTTATCTTACTTATGTATATTTTAATGAATTAATAAACATTTTTATTACTTGCAATGCTTTTGTTTCATTTCTATACAAACTGCCCATTTAAAAAGATATTTCCCGACTTCGTTCGTTAAAAAAAAGTAAAAAAATAGATAATAATAAAAAACAAAACATTGCTAACAAAAAACTGTTAGGTTTTTCCTGGTTTCGAAAGCAGACAACGATGAATATCGAGCTGCCTTAGTGACCACGAGACCAACACAACTCTTGTAATATGTTTAGAAATTCGATCTTAGTTGTGATGACAGACGCAATATTGTAAAAAATTTGAACCGTAACGTATATTTTCATAAAGTTCATTATCGCACAATCACAACCAGCTATTAAAATGAATCACGGAATTGAGCTATTAACCGTAGACACCTTTAAAATGTTACTGATGCGCGATATTTTTTTTATTCATCCACCCTCGCCTTGGTTTTTTTTTAGTAATCTTGAAACTCATTAGCCTTTCAACCTTAACAACAACAATATAATGATTAAAATCGCCTAACAACATGATTTATCGAAATGCTTGCACGGAGTATTCCAAATGTTCACGATAAGGTTCAAATTCGCTATCACTCAAGTGGGTCAGATAATGTTGGCCACCGACTGTACATGGGTCAATAAAGACTAGGTATCCTGTTTTGGCCAAGATGAACTTACTTGGAGATAGACTTTGTGCAACCATTCATTTGTCTACTTTTCTGTAAAAAGTCTAGTTCTAGTTTAATGTGAGACGGAATCGTTTCGGTTTTTTAATCGTTTTCAACTGCAATCATTTGACCACTTGTCGAAACAGTTTGAGAAACTGTATCTTAATACTTAATGACTTTTTATTCACATTTTTGCATTATATGTTCAGTAACAATGATGCATCATTACGACACCTCGTGTAAATATAAATTTTAAGTTATTATTCTAGTAACATGGTGACCACACCACTACTACAATGCGATTGAAATAAGAATAGGAACGTCAATGACCTCTATCTGTCAAATGTTGATTAAAAAGTACGGTTTGCAAAGAAAACTTGTTTGAGTAGGTATCAATAACTTTTTTTTTGTTTAGATAAGTTTGAGATAAATCAAAGTGAAAAAAACATCATAAAATTAGTCATAATTAGTTTTTTTTTTAAATTATGCTACTTTCATTCTTATTTTCATTGTTGACAACAATTCACCAGAAAGTAAAGAAGATGCCAGCCGCCATCTTGTCGTTGTTGGGTGTTACAATCTTTGTGGTTATTGGTGTGCTTCTTCGTGAGACTAAGTGCTTGTGGAGTGTTACTGTTTCTTTCGTTAATTCGGTATGTTACGTGGTGGTTTCCTGTTAAATTTGTTATTGTTGTCATTTGTTGACGATGACCACTCAAACAGTGATGCAGACATGAGCGGAATTGAAAAAAAAAATGTTTTCGTAAATAATTAATGTTATTAAAAAAATAACTTGTTTTGCTCACCGTACCCAATTTATTCGATTTGACAGCTATGACGTCACAACATGGCGCTAAGTCGATCCTATTCTTATTTGAAACGCATTGTACACATTTTTACTCGACTGTGCGCATGTTACAAATTGAACACTAACGGCCTTATTACAAAACAAGATTTATCTTTAGACCCAGGTTTAAACCATCCAGCCATTTTTAAATTTCGAACTATAATCCGACGAAGCTAAAGTTCTTATTACAAAAACTGACGTTAAACCCGAGTCTAAGTTGTCAATTTTGCATTAAGAACTTTACGTTTGCCGGAATAAAGTTCAAAATAGAGTAACTGGCTCGAAGGTTTAGGCTAGGTTTAAAATTAGATCTCGTTTTGTAATAAGACCGAATGTGTTTAAAAATAAGTCTACACAAATGAATACGTAACGTGTGAACACAAACACTACATATAGTTAGGTACTGAAATGTTTTCCGGTCAAGTTGTTTGCTAACTATTACCACACATAGAGACCAAACACAACACAGTCACCATGTTTCGTAGCAGTTACGAAACTGCGACAACTTGTAACTGCTTTGAAGATTCTGTGACCAAAAAGCGCTGTATGGGCGGGCGAGCGTCTGCAGTCAGTTCCAAAAGTACATAACATGCATAATTATAATTAGCCTATAACGTTCCCACTGCTGAGACACAGGCCTACTCTCTAAGACAGTAGAAGAGAGAGTGGGCCATAATCCAGCACGCGGGCCCAGTATGGATTGATGGATGTTACATGTCTTCGAATTTTTTCAAAAAGAGGTGAAGGAAAACCAGCATGTCTGAACATGCTGGTTTTCCTTCACCTCTTTTTACCCGACTGCACGACGCAAAGGAGTGGTAATGTGTTCATCAGCCTATGTCATGTATGTATGTATGTATGTTTAGGTATATGTTCCTTTGAAGCACTATACAGACCAAACGCTTGGGCCGATTTTTATGATTCACACGTTAATCGATTCCTCTTAGTCCGGCGAGTGTCACTAAAGACATGACGTTAGTGAAAATTCAATATGGCGACTACTGGACGCCATATTATTATTATTATTTTTTTTTTTTTTTTCAAAACCTATCGAGTGGGGTATCAAAATAAAGGGTTTTAAAAGGTGATTACAAAAATATATACAACATATATACTTAAAAGCAATTCGAAGTGACAAATCGCAAAAAAACACCTACCAAGAACTAAATCGTCTGCGAAATCTTTCAAATTTGTAAACTAAAAAGCTGGAAATAAAAAAGTTATTTAAAAAAATCAAAAAACCCGACTGCGGTAAAAAACTTAAGTTAAAAGAAACTTAAAAGCTAAAAACAAGCCCATTTTAAAATAAATAAAAGTTGGAAGCAGGCGGGCACCATTTTTATTGTATTTTCAAATTCAAATGGGTCCCGCCTGCTTCCAACTTTTATTTAATTTAAAATGGACTTGTTTTTAGCTTTTAAGTTTCATTTAACTTAAGTTTTGTACCGCAGTCGGGTTTTTTGATTTTTTTAAATAACTTTTTTGAGAGTGTGTTGAAATAAGATTCACAAAGTAAAGTGCCTGACTGGATTCGAACTTACGACCTACAACTCGTAGGTCGGGGCCGATACTGTTGCGCGCCACAATTAATGCCTGGTACATGGTGACAGTAGTTACCACTAGCGCCATCTAGTATCGAGTAGCGGAACTAGTAGTGAAGACCCTTCTAGAAATTTCGATGCGAGAACTTTCTAGAATTTTCCCGAACTATCGACATCTGGTCGATCGGGGCCTGTATGTACTCGAACATTCTAGATGTTTCTACAATGTTCTAGAACTATCTTCGGCGCTATATAAGGCCGAAACGTGCCACGACCGACACAGGGTGCGGGCGACCCTACCCCGTGCGGCGACCGAGCGGACGTGTGGCCCCATCGTGAGCCGACGATCGATGGTGACCCCTAGGTACTTGGCCCGGCGCCAGGAGAGTTGCCGCCTCATAGGATATCGTTCGGTATCCTCGTGCGATACGAATGGCCATTTTCCGCTGCAGTTAATTAACTTTAGTCCTGCAGCGTCGGACGCCTGACAGTCTACCTGAACAAATAGGCTCCGACCCTAGCGTTCTTGACTGGACAAGCCCGTGCGTGTTACCGCTTGCGGTCACCGCGCGTGCCCCCGCGACGGGTTCCGTCGCACGGAGGCGGGCCCCGTTACGTGGGTGCGGGGCGCCCCACCCCGTGTCGGACGCCCGCGCAGGTCCCCGCGACGGAGCACTTTTGTATGAAACCGCGCGGGCGCCCTTAACGCAGTTTCAGGCCTAAACAGACGCCTGTACTCACACGCGTACGCGAACGCGGGACGCGATACGCGTTGACACTGGGCGGTGTTACACAGTACAATACCGCCCACACACACACGACTGCCCCTTAGCCCGGACCGTGACCGGCTAGCTCTGGAAGCGGGGCGGGCGGGAGAGACTAGCTATACTCTGTAGGAACGTCGAGTCGGCACCTTTGTCGCTGGTCATCCCCCGCCGGGCCTCCCCCAGGTAACTGGGGGTCTCACCTGGCGGGGACTGACCGCCAAGGTGTCGTGAAGAAAGCGGCGCTGCATATCAGCGTCGCGGCGCGCCTACAGAGGCACAACATGCAACCACACACATGGGCGCACGTCACTCACGCGCGCCCAACAATCTGCTGGCCGTGTTGCCACCCCAACGAGGGGCCTGTCTTAACAGGCCAACGTGTTGCCTCCGCGGCCGGGGGGCTCAGCCCGAATACCGCTCGCCACGCCCCCTTACGGGGGCGTCGCGATCTTTTCGAACGACCGACACAGTTTGGATACAGCGATCGAAGCGAAAACATCGAAGCGATATTCAAGTGCGACTTAGAGCGATCAGTAGTGCAATTGTGTTTTGTAATTAGTGTGTTTGAGTTGTAATTAGTGTTGTTAATTAAAGTGTCAATTTTTGGTTATTAAATCGGCAGTTTTTATTGTCACGAACCCGAAGCTCGTAACAATACGATACCACTGGACCACCACTAAAGTTTCTAAAAGTATGATGAAAATGTAAACAAATGTATCACAGAAAACGTATCTGTGGAAACCTATTTGTAGTTCCATTTACAAATTGAGTGCTTTGGTTTGAATACAGACGAATGTGTTATTAATTCCTTTTAGTGAGTGATAGCCATTGTGATTGCGTAGGAATTTTATCTAAAAAGGATTGGTTAACACTCATCAGATACTTATTGAAGATACCATAGATATATGAACATACCATACGTATTTATTTATATTACACACTAAAACGTACCTGTACTCTGATTCGTCCCATAGTTTTCCCATTCCACGAAGACCGTTTAGCCCCGCATGTAGTCGTGGAGTGCGTAGCTATAACGTACAATCGCAAGCGCAACTGATGTGTCCCGTCATGCTGATGTCTATACCTCCATTGGTATACTACTACACCTTCAGGGTTGGTTATAATCTCGAAAAAAAAAAATTACAAAAAAAAAAACAACAAACTTTTTAGTTTTTTGCCTCCGACTTCCGAAATTAATAGTAGATTATGCACCGAGGGGCTAAAGCTGTGTCTGTCCTGTGTCCTATGTCACGGGCGTCATATTGAATCTCGAGCGCAATGAAGGATTCGGGATTTAACTCCCGAGCGCAGCGAGGGAGTTAAGAGTTTAACTCAAGAGCGAAGCGAGGGAGTTATTACAAGAATCCTGAATGCAGCGAAGGATTCAAGCTAGCCCAAGGCAAAGACCTTTAGCCCAGAGGAGGATACTCTACTTTTTACACCTACTGTGAGAAAATAATAGCCATAGTACGAAAATTCGCGCCTTTATTGCGTCTACCAATAAGTAGCCAAGACACGACCAATTCGATTTTCAAAAAAAAAGTCTTTTACGGTTTTGTCGTGTGTGTCTATTGATATCACTCTCATGGAAGTTGCGTTTGTGTAAACTAAGCTTTATACAGGGCTGGTAGAATGGTTTTGAATGATTGGCTGTATGCATTTTGAATTTAGAACGTCATTGGAGACGCTTGTGATAATAGAGTATTTTTGATATAATGTGATAAATCGACTGTAGTATATTTATTTTATTATTTATTTATATTCACAAAATCCACAGCAATCTTAGCGCAGTTTACTTAAAATAAATTAACTAATGTTACAGCCAATTACTATTACGGTATTACGGCGCGGTACGGTATTTGTTATTATTAATGCCAGTTTTAATGTTATTCCATTCCTTTTAAAAAATGGTTCGTAGTTATCTAATTATTCTTACAATATTATGTCTTCGAAAACATGGCAACGATATGAAGAAGCAGTCGTTATGATTTTGTAGGAAATCGAGAATATCATCCACGCTTAGTAAGGGTTTCGAGAATAGCTTTCCTCTTTCTGGCACCAAAGGGTGTTTGTTAGTACTATACTGCCAATTTAGCTGAGCATGTGAGATTCCAAATTCAAATCACATTATTGACCAGCGGGTCATAATGAAATCCAGTACAACATTATTGACCGGCTGTGCCCCCGGCCACTCACTTTAGGTTAAGGTTGCTTGACATATAATTTGACATTTTCGAGCAGGTGGTGTGAAAAGTTATTTTTCGCTTTGTAGTATTTTTTGGAAGTCTGCTGTTTTTTTTTTTTTTTTTTTTAAAAAGTTATATTTTTCACTTTTTAGTGGGTCAGTTTGTAATTTAAGTAAGGTCAGTCGGGGCAAGCGCGTTATACTTTTCACAAAGTTGAGTTGTGTAGTAAATATTTTTATTTTTATTAACTTTCGGCAAACAAATGATGTGTTTTATGATGGTATATTTCACTGACAACCTAAATAACTGTACATTTTGAAAATTGGATAGTTTTTGTGGAATAAATTTAATCTATAAGTAAATTAAAACCTGTAGACGCACTTCCCCGCGAAATGGGGCAAGCGCGGCATACGTGCTTATACACTTGTAATTATGATAGTTTTAAGTTTAGATACAAATTTAATAATAGCCGTATGTGACCTAAACAAGACGATACATTCAAAACTGTACTGCCATCAAAATCAAGTCTAATATCAAGTGGCAAAAATAAATGGGGAAAGTGCGCCATACTTTAACTGGTCAGTGGCAGTCAACCTTTTATGACTGCCCTCCATCAAGCTTCTTACGTTGAAAATAGATGACAGGGCACTAAAGTCAAGTGTCAATTTTTTTTTTTTTTTTTGTATTTTACCTTATTAAACTAGCAATGAAAAACTTATATGTTGTAATTGAGGATTTTATTTGGTTTTATGTTTTTTTCTTATCCCCACTTTTCCATAAAATGTAAATCTTCTGCGATTTGTTTTTCAGTTTCTTCTGACAGGATTGTTGGTCTTCCAAATGTTAATGTTTTCTTCCCTCACTGGCCAGTTATATGGTCCATGATAGTTGTCCGGGGGATGTTATATGTTTTAGCGGCTTCATAGCCCGACATTTTATTATTTTTGACAGCTTCAACTGCTGTAAATAATATTTCGTGCGTCCAAGATGGGCCTTCTTTTTTTCTTTTATGGTTACGGACCATATTAGAGCGCGTATCTAAAATGAAAATACAATTATTTTATTACATTATCTCATACCTATACACCCATACAGAATAAAGTATTACTATTAGGGGTGACCTTTAATTTTAATTACAACAACAAGAAAGGTTGACAATCTCTGAGTTGGGGTAAGCGCGTCATAGTAGCGCACTTGCCCCATCAACAACAGACGCACTTTACCCTTTACGAAATCTCTAAGCCGAAAATTTGTAATCACTGAATCACACAGTATTTCGCTAAATAACAGCAAAAAAAGCATTGATATTCAGAACATAACATTCGTAGAGTAAGCTTACCTTGTTTTTATCACGTAACACGACAAATAATCAATATTATGAGCCAATTTACTTGACACCGGTCAACTCGATAATCAAGTACAAATGACACTAAGATTAAAATCCCCGAGTAGTATTGCCATAAAAAAAATGTTTTGTATACTAAAATTAGTTCCGACTTTCAAGTTAGATGACTCTGTGTCTAAATATTTATGTAGTTTTTGAAATTTTGATGGCAGAGGCACTTGTCCCGTAGAGGCACTTGCCCCGACTGACCTTATCTAAGTTACAATATGTAGCCTAAATGTTAACTGCTCATCACCTTTTACAAAATATTGCTTTTCCCTATGCAGGGACGTTAATTGTTGAGGATTTCTCCTAGTAAGAACCAGGAGCACTGGAGCTGAGAAGTCACCATCAGCTCCACTTCACCATACGCATTGTGACAAGCATAAATTGTTTTAACCACATTAAAGTACCTAATCGAATCGCAACCCGTGAAATACTTATTATTGAGTAGTTCCGGTGGCCATATATGGTCTTCATCATCAGTTTCACTTCACCAAATGGTACTTACTTTCCGAGAGCAAATGTACGAGTTACTATAAAAAAATACCCAAGTCGCTATAGATGTGCCTATAAAATTCGAGGGTTTCTCTCGATTTCCATGGGGTTCCCTCATCAGATTCCGACTTGGTGACAATGGGACCACCTCGAGACCATACCCTTTAAAACAAAAAAAAAATTAAAATAGGTTCACAATTGACTGAGAAATACGGTGAATTTTGCAATTTTTTTGTTTCGAAAAAAATCGTGTCTACCTTTTACATGATATTAGACCAAAGAGTCAAAAAACATGTACCTACCAAAATATTAAATCTCTATTCCAAACCGGTCAAGAGCGAGTCGGACTCGCGCAACGAGAGTTCCGTACCATCATAATAATATAAATGTATTTTTTCATCGGCGAGGCCTATAATCGTCAGAGAATTTTAGCACTGCGGTGTAGAATATTGCAGGTTTAGGTCAGCGCCATCTCTTGACCGATAGTGGAACTAATGTAACTTGTTGATGATTTCTGAAAAAGTGTGCTATTTAGAGACATCCATTTATTTTTCCTGTAATCTTTACATAAACTTCTATCACATAGAATTATTTCAGATTTTTCTCTTTCAAACTTCGGAGATAAGGGTGGGGGGAACGGTATTTTTTTTACATTACATTATTCATCCAAAGTCGAAAACTATGCGGCCTAAAACAAAAAGAAAAAATGTTTGAGAATGTGCAAACTGCGCTTTTTTATATGATACCCCCCTCAGGCCCCACTTCGAATTTTTTAGACCCCCTTTCAGTCCCTGTTGCAAAAAAAAAAATATATACATATACCTATTTTTATTTTTTTCTTGTTTGCAAAATAGTTAGGCAAACGTCGTCTAAAACTATTTTAAATTTTAAGTTGATAGCATTAGTAGTTCTTGAGATATCTAGCTGTGACAGACAGACAGACTGAGTCTCACCATAAGGGTTCCGTTTTACCATTTTGCTACGGAACCCTAAAACCACATTTTTTTCTATAAATAATCGAATCGCAACCCGAGAAATATTTATCATTGTTCCGATGGCCATCCTGTGGTCCTCATCATCAGCTCCACTTTATAGTTACCGGCACGTAACTTGGCAAGAGATTTTCGTAGTGAGGGAAGTTTGCGCATATAAAAATGTATGAAATTGTGCGTGCGCAAACACCCCCCACTACAAAAACATGCCCCACTACAAAAACTCTTGCCAAGTTACGTGCCGGCAATTATACCAAATGATGATTCCCTAGAGCAAATGCTAATTAAGTACTTTAAAAAATACCCAAATCGCTATAGGTTTGCCTATAAAATTTGAGGGTTTCCCTCGATTTCCTGTGTGAAACTTCCTGGCCGCACCATAGTGGAAAATTAAAGAAACACGTTTCTAAATAAATTGTACCCTTTATGTACTTTAGAGTACATACCTAAATGTAGTAAAAAAAAAAGTACCTCAACGAATAATGAAATACACTTAATGAAGTTTTGGTGGCACGGCTGGGAAGTATATTTCCTGGCCACGCCATCACCGCCACGGTTTTTGGCGTGCCGGGACATACTGTACCTCCTACCTACACTAAAGAATTTTACCAAAACTGTTCTTTTCCGTACGTTGTTGATGTTGTCTCTTAATTGTACTTTCCCGCTTCTTTTTGTATGTTCTAACCATTCTACAAAATTAAATAATGAATTACAGTTAGTGATGCATTTAATTACAATTAAGCATTACATTTACAATACATGTAAGTATTAGAAAACATTAGGTTTGCATTTAAGCCGGGGGCAGGGCACATTTGAACGTCCCGTTCAAATCAGCCCCGTTTCTTTTGATCAAATCTGGGAACCACTGTATAGGTATTTCCTCACCCGGCGATTTTTTATACTTAGTAGGTATTTTTTTTTGGATAGAATAGACCCTTTTCAGTGTAAATTTGAAAACCGCAAAGTACGCAAAACCATAGGGGCCGAGAAAAAAATCCCAGTTTTTTTTTTAATCTTCAAAAATAAATGTTGTTAAGCGTAGTCGACGAAGCCCCGCTTCGCGGGGCCCCTATTTCTGTCTACAGGGTTTAAAGGAACCTAACACGAAGGGGATGACGGGGCTTGTTTGCTCGCTTTGCTCGCTCACTCGAGCCCCCGTCATCCCCTTCGAACCTAACCTGTCAGAGTCGAGGTGTCCCAAGTCCCGAGCTCGCTTCGCTCGCTCTTGCATCCTAAGTTGTCATTACAAATGTGTTATTTTTGTATATTTGTTGGTTTAATGTGTAGTGTAATCAGAAACACAAAAAAAAAAAACAAAAATAATTGAAAACGACGAATGAAAACTGTCAAACGTCAACGTCTCTCACTTACTTTCTGTTACAATGAAATCATCTCCAATAATGCACTCCAAGTGGAATGTGTTGAGCCTCCACTTCATCTCCGTAGACAATTTTTGGCAGATAGGTATTTTTCGGCAGCGTCTCAATTTCCCTCACACCCTCTTCTTAGTACCTATTCTTCGTCCCCTGTCTTGTGCTATCGAAACTTCAACTTATTGGAGATATAAATCCCCTCCTCTATTAGTTAACAGCTTCAATAATAATAAGTCTCTTTTATTTCCAGTTATGCCACTGGATAACCATCCCCTTTTCTAGTTCCTTATGACTCGGTGATCTATCAACCCAGAGTGATACTTACTAGATTTTGGCATAAGTACATAAACAAAGTCCCGAACCCAACAATATTTTCAATACAATTTTAAAGAATAAATGGCCAAATTGGATTTTATTATTCACAGATGCGTCAAAAATAGATGGATCTCATTTAGGTTCCGCCGTGTACCTACATACCTAAGTTTAATGTTGTCTTAAGTTTTAAGAGCCCACCTGAGTGTTCTATTTTTACAGGAGAATCCTTAGCAATATTAGAGGCAGTAAAATACATTGATGCCAATCAACAATATTTTGATAAATCCTTGATACTCACAGACTCTCTTAGCTCTCTCTCCAAGATTTATTGAAAATTCCATTTCGCAGCAAAGATAACTCTGTAATTATTCTCAGAATCAAGGAAATACTCTATGGCCTAGAAACTGTCTTGGCTTGGATTCCGGGACATAAAGGCATATTGGGCAATGAAGAAGCTGATTTCTATGCTAAGCAATCAATCCAGACCGGTTGTACGTCTTTCTCTAACATTCCGACTCGGGACGTTCGCTGTCTGGCTAAACCACGTTTCATGAAGTCTTGGGATGATCTGTGGCAAAGATCTAGGGAAATTAAGGGCAAATATTATGGCAATATTCAACCCAACATATCAGCTAAGTCCCTGGTTCGTCAAAAATAAGAAATGTAATAAGGTCAATGGGGCGAAGACCGTCTGTAGGGCAAGACCGTACAGTAAGAAATACGAGGGATTCTGAATACTTACAAAGATGGCAACCCAAAATATATAAACGTCAAACTGTTTTAGTTTCTATTTTTTGACAACGGTGGCGCTCTATAAGACTCATAAAGAAAAAATGACATTTCTTATTTAGTCGGGTTACCAACTTCAATTACGACCAGTACACGCTGTCGAAATTTTTTTTTTTTAAGTGGTATTTTAAGAGTTTTCTAAGTATTTGTGTAGGTAAGTTCATTAATGATTAATATCTTTACCTAACTATTATTTTAGAATTGAATAAAACACGTTTTTCATGAAATTACATTTGATGAAAAAAACGTAACTTCAAATTTCAATAGTGGAGAAGTCCGTCTACTTCTTGGAGGCGAAGATCGGCATACGCCGGTCTTCGCCGATTCCAGACATCATAAACCTTTTAATACTAAACACATTTTCAAAATTAAATTATCTAATAGGTAACTGATTCCTATTGCCTAAAACTACTGCTTTCTACGATATTTGACAGTTTACTAGTAACTTGACATGTGTGAAAGTTCAATATAGAAAAAATATTAATATGAGCGTATACCAGGTATGGCATTTCATACTAACTTTCAAGCCCTTGTTTTTCGAAATGAATGAACGGATTTTAATTAAACTTGATACGCATAAGCAGGATACAAAGGTCTAAGAAGTTGCTTAAGAACATTTTCGAAATATCTTATTTATAAAAAGATAACTAGAAATCTCTGTTTCTATGGAAAATTTAAAATTCGTCTAATTAGGCTGTAACACTATTTTTTGAAAATGTTCTTAAGTATTTTTTTAGACCTTTGTATCCTGCTTAGGCCTACGAAGTTTAATTAAAATCGATTTATTCATTTCGAAAAACAAGGGCTTGAAAGTTTGTATGAAATGCCGTACGTAGTAAACGCTCTTAAACAAAAAAAAAATTTTGAGCTTCCTGTGTGAACCATTTGGCCCGACTACACTTGAAAATTACTATTGGATGACCCATTGTTAGTTTATTCTTCAATATTACGTTTTATTGCTTTTTTCAGGTAATTCTATAGGGCAATTTAAGTACCAAAGAAAATCCAATAGAGGATCATACTCTAAGTAGAAATTGAGAGAAGCTATACAAGAAGAGCTATACTAGAAGCAATTATATTTTTGACTACTACTACTACTTTTGAAGTTCAAAATTTTCCTGTCTACGAATGATTTTTAATTGTATTATAAGACTGTAAGCTTTCTGTAAAAATATAATAAATAATAATAATAATTAGGCTACCTCAATTTTTTTTTAAATAATTGTTTATCTTTGTCAGTATATTTAAATACGAGTTGCGTCTCATTTTTTCGTACTTTCGTTAATTAAATAAACTTTCGAGATTTCTATTTTCTAAATTTCTACCTGAAAATATTATTTATTATATTAAGTAGGTACCTAAATAAAAGTTGATTTATCAACAAATGCATTTTTTTTAAGTGATGAAATTGTTTTTTACCCCTGAATCGCGAAGTATGCCGAACTTACCCGACAAACGCTTCTTTTTGCAATGTATGCCGATTGGAAGCTTTAATAAAAATATCGACAGCACACATTGAACTGCTGTTGACAGACACACGCGTACCCAATTTCTATATTCGTGTAAACCGTCGATTTCTACGTTTTTTTCACATTAGACGGTTTTATCCGACATGGCAGTGAAATCCGTCTATTTTACCATTTTTTCAAAACTAGTGTCTAGTTTATAAACTGATAATGTATAAGTAAATCCGACAGTTTCTATTAATAGTCAACTAAATGTTTGATCACCCATTATAATCAAACTTGTCTAAAACATTATTGTAGTGGTCACAGGGTCTGGAGATATACTTAGTGGACTGTATGTTGGTTGTTTATTAACAAAAAAAATTTCTTCATAAATAAGTACGATGTTTTATTTTTACTAAATTATGCGTGGTTACAACTTGAGAGCTTTGTTCGACTGTGTCGACGTACTGCCGGGACCTCTATTTATACCTTTTGCGTTAAGCGGGCGGGCCGGCGCGATACCCTGCCCCGCGCTCCGCGCCCTCCGCCCATTTTGGTCCGCAGTGACGCGTGGACCGACCGAGCGGCCTCGACAGGTTTCTACATGTCGGAAGCTGCTTACGACATGATTGCGGCTCCGTTGATCCACCAATCAGATGGTTTGTTTATAATTCCATGGTTAGTTCGGCGTCCGCAACAGTTCTCCCCCCGGCGCAGCCTGCGTAGCCTCTTCTTTCTTCATCAGGACGACGAGCTTGCTGACCGGGCGTCGGAAGACGCCAGTTCTGGTTCGTACCTCGACGACTCGAATGCCGCCGTCTGCTCCGGGATGTGTGCGCTCGACGACTCCCATCGGCCAGGTGTTTCGAGGCAGCGTGTGGTCGACTACTAGGACCACGTCTCCAGTCTGCAGGGGCCGGGCGTCGTTCTTAGGCTCGCCGCGTGGTACCAACGTCGGCAGGTACTCCCGTAGCCAGCGCCGCCAGAAATGATCGGCGAGCGCCTGGCTAGCTCGCCATGTTCGGCGGTCGGCTTCGTTACAGGGTCCCGTTGCTGGCAGGCCGTTCGATGACCCCAACAGAAAGTGGTTGGGGGTCAAGGCCTCGGGGTCGCTGGGGTCCACGCTGACGTGGGTCAGGGGCCTCGCATTTATCGAGAATTCTGCCTCGGCAAGGAGGGTGCTGAGGACTTCTTCCGCCGGCGCCTGTTCCCGTAGGGTCACCTTAAGCGCCGTTTTTACGGAGCGCACCAATCGTTCCCACGCGCCGCCTTGATTGGGCGCACCGGGAGGTATAAAACGCCACTCCAACCGATGCTGCAGCCCCTCATCGCTTAGGGCGGGCAGCCACTCGGCGTAGGCTTTGTTCAGCTCTTGGTCCGCCCCGCGGAAGTTCGTTGCGTTATCGGAGTACATTAGTCGCGGCCATCCTCTGCGCGCAGCCATCCTCCTCAGCGCCATTATTGCTGAGTCGGTCGATAGGGACGCCACAAGCTCGATGTGTACGGCGCGGGAGGTGAGGCACGTGAACAACGCCCCCCACCTCTTTTCTCGGCGACGGCCCACCTTGACCATCATCGGTCCGAAATAATCCACCCCGCAGTTGGTAAACGGGCGGTGGAAAGGATCCAGGCGGGCGTGCGGCAGGTCTCCCGTAGCCGGCGTCTTGGGCGTTCCCCTCAGTCTCCTGCACAGGGTGCAATTCCTTTCAATCGTGCGAACGGTGGGTCGTAGGTGAATGACCCAATAACGCTGCCGTAGGTCGTTCGTAACACGCTCCCTGTTGGCGTGCCCCGCAGCGCAGTGTTCCCGAAGCACGATGAGTTTGGTAAGCGGATGTCGACCATCCATGATGATGGGCCGCTTCGTCTCGGTAGGTGCCGAGGAAGCCTCGATCCGTCCTCGCACCTTCAGGAGTCCATCCTCTAGTATAGGGTCTAGTCGATACAGCCTGCTCGACTTTGTTAAGGGATGAGCAGACTTGATCCTTTTCAGTTCTTCATTGAAGCTGTCTTCTTGCGCGTGCCGGATTAGCTCCCTTTCGGCACGCTGAATGTGTCGATACTCCATGCTGGTTGCCTTTCGTCGGCAGATGTCAGTGAAGGCGAGTGCCCGTGCAGTGGCTCTCACCAGGACTTCATATCTCGAGAAGCGGGCAGGGTCTGGTAGCCAGCTGTCTCGGGGCTGTTCTTCCCTGGTGTGCAGGACCTCGTCGTCTTCTTCTTCTCGCGTCGACATCTTGGGCCATTGTTCTTCCGGTTGGTAAAGGAAGGCAGGCCCCTGGAACCATCGATCCATTGTGCTCAGTGGAGTATCGCTGAGCCTTGTTGCGTCGTCCGCCACGTTATGTTCCGTTGGCAGCCATCGCCATTCTTCCTTCTCAGTAAGTTCAGCGATCTCACCCAGTCTGTGTGCGACGAACGGCGTGTAGCGTCGCATGTCGTGGTAGATCCAATGGATCACTGTGGATGAGTCGGTCCAGTAGATTGTCCGATCAATCCTCAAGCGGTGTTCTCTTCTTACTGTACCAGCGAGTCTCGCCCCGATGACAGCTGCTTGTAATTCGAGCCGAGGTATGGTCTGCGCTTGTCTTGGCGCTACCTTGGCTTTGGCCGCCACCAATACTACGGCGACACTCCCGTCGCTGCCTGTGATCCTCCAGTAGGCCACGGTGGCATAGGCCTGTTCGCTGGCGTCACAAAGCACGTGGAGGTCGATGTGGTCGTACCTTTTTGTCGTGTAGCAGCGTGGCAGTCGGAGTTGGGCTATCTCGTTCAGGTGTGCTAACCATGATGCGAAGAGCTCGTTCTCTTCCGCTGGTATCTCTTCGTCCCACGTCATCTGGAGGCGCCACAAGCTCTGTAGGATGATCTTAGAGCGGATGGTGTAGTGGCTCAGCAGTCCGAGTGGGTCGTAGATTGACATCACGGCGCTGAGGGCTTCGCGCTTGGTCGGCGCGCGAGCTCGCTCTCGTACCTCCGCTGGCACTCGGTTCATGGATGTGTTGAACCCGAGTTCATCTCGTTCGGCGTTCCAGAACAAGCCGAGTATCTTGCTCTCCGGCTGTTCTCCCCCCAGTTGTGTGGGTGCGGTGGCATACAGTTCAGGGGGTATGTTTCGCAGCACTGACTGGTCGCTTGCGCTCCATCCCCGCAGCGTGAAGCCGGCGTTGGCGTGCACCGTTCTTGTTTCCTCCACTGTTCTCCAGGCTTCCATCGGATCGTCATAGCTCGCCACCAGGTCGTCCATATAGTGGCATTCTTTTATAGCCGCTAGCGCTCGCGGGAACTCCTGCCCATACATGTCTGCGTTGTGGTTGCGGACATGATGAGCCATGTACGGGGAGCTCGCGGCGCCAAATATCATGCTCTTCATCTTGAATTTGAGTGGAGGCGTGTCTCGTTCATCGCCCCGCCACAGGAATTGCTGCGCTGGTTGATCTTCTGGTCTGATCCTTATTCGTAGGAACATTTCTTGTATGTCCGCTGTCACTGCCACTGCCTTTTCCCTGAATCGGAATAGGAGTTCGTCATTGAGGCATATTCCGTGGCTTCTCGCGGCTGCGTCAAACACCAGCCTGCACTTGCCGGGCTTGTTTGGGTTCTGCACGGCAAAGTGTGGCAGGTACCAGCACACTGGGCTCGCACGTTCCGAGCCGTCGCACGGTGTGGCGTATCCTTTCTGCAGCAGGTTCTGTATTTGGTTTGAGTACTGTCTGGCGAATTTAGGGTCAGCGTCCATTTTCTTCTCGATGGTCGTGAGGCGACGGAGTGCTTGGTTGTAGCTAGGTGGCATGACGGTGTCGTCTCTGCGCCACGGCAACCCCACCTCGTACCCTGTGTTGGTCTTTTTGGTGGTTGCCTCGACGATCTTCATGGCTCGCTGGTCTGTATCTCGTACTCGTGGCTTTCCCTCTATGCAGAGAGCCTCTATCTTGAAATGAGCCTCGACCGTGTTGTGGAGCTGTTGGTTGCTCACGTTGGATTTTCGGTCGGGCTCGTATACATGCAGCACCCTGCCTTCTTGCAGAAGGGCGCTGCGTGGTGCGGTTCCATGCACCACCCATCCCAGCTTTGTCTTCGATGCGGCCGGTTCGTTCGGAGCGCCGGTTCTGAGCTCCCTGGAAACGATGCACTCCCAGTGGTCAGTTCCCACTAAGAGCCCGGGCCGTGCTCGTTCGTAGCACACCTCGTCCCTGGGAAGGTCCTTCAGGTGCTCGTGCTGGAGAAGGGTTTCCGGTATGGCCTGCTGATGTAACTGCAGGTCTTTGATGGTCCTCGCTCTGACCTTGTACTTCTCCTTTTCATTTATCCCTCTGACGTCAATGGTGACGAGCTGGCTTTTTGTCTCTTGCTGTGACATGTTCACGCCGTTTAGGTGTAGCGGTTGTGATGGCCCCTCTGCCCCGATGGTGGAAGCTAACTCCTTGTCTACTAGAGTTATTGTGGCTCCCTCGTCTAGGAGTGCGTAGGTCTGCACCTCCCCCCGTGGTCCGGACGCGATTATGGGACACATCTTCAGTAAAACGGTTCGTTGTCCCACTGCTGGTTGCGGCGTGACGGATAAGACTGCTTCTTGCTTCGGTGCCTCTGCTGGCGTGGCCGCCTCTGATCGCGGTGGTGTTTGGTGTAGGGTCGCATGATGTGGTCGGCGACATTGGTCCACACCGCAGGGCCTCGCTTTGCAACCGATGCGTCGGTGTCGTCGTTGGGCGCACTTGAAGCATATCTTCTTGGCTTTGAGAAGCTCCCATCGTTGGTCGATCGTGAGTGCCTTGTATTTAGGGCACTGGGGTAGAGTGTGTGCTTGTTCACACCCAGGGCACGGCATCTTTTCTTCTTCCGCTGCTGCGACGGTGTTGTAGACGGTGGCTTTCTTCTTCGGGGTCAAGGCGGGTCGTGTCTCTTTCTTCTGGCTCGCGGCGGCGCATGTAGCTGGGGCATAAGTGTAACGTAGTGCCCTGTCTGCCTCCCTCATTAAGAATCGGGAGATCACGACGATTTCTGGATCGGTCGTCCCTTCGTTGTCGTGGGCGTAGTCGCACCAGCGCGAGCGGAGATGGGGACTGAGTTTGTCTAACACCTCCCTCGTCAGTAGGGGATTGAAGAGGTAACCCCTTCTGTCGATGGTCTTCAGTACGCAGATGATGTTCTGTAGTTTCACAGCGAAGCTATTGAGGTCGGCTGCTGATGCTCCAGGTCTTGGGAGTTTCTTCAAGTCATCGAGCGCCCGATCAATAATAATCTCGGGGCGCCCGAAGCATTGTTCCAGGGTCTTCATTATGATGTCCGGGTCTGTGGCCGTATGTAGTAGTGCAGCCACAGCATCCCGGGCTTCTCCCTTCAGGCAGCTCCTCAGTCTGTGGATGTTTTCTGCTGCCGGAATCTGGTACATCTGTGTTGAGTCTCGAACGGCTGCTTTAAAGGGCAACCATTCGCTAGCAGCTCCAGTGAACGTAGGCAGGTCTGTATATCGCGGACGGGGTCTGGCCATCTTCTCAAGTGTGGTGGCCAATTGCTCTATGCTGTTCCTCGCTCTGGTGGGAGTGGGCGATCGTACCCTAGGTGCCTCAAACCTCAGTTGTCTTGGCTCCTCCCTGGCGCTCTTGGCCACCTCCTCCGCCCGTGAGTCGAGTGGATTTGTTCGTAGCCACTCGTCTACCTTGGTGTGAGGTTCTTCATTTGCTGGCTCGTCGTTGACGCTCTCCTCGTCTTTGATGGCAGACACTTCTGCGGCTAATCTTTTCTTTACTAGGTCCGCTTCCATGTCCAGCTGCTTCCTTTGTAGAGCTGCCAGTCTCTCTGCTGCGTTCAGTTCCGCTAGTCGCAGTCGCGTGGTGATACTTGTTGTTGATCGGTGCGACCGTAGTGACCTTGCAGGTGACCTAGTTCGTTCTTGCGTGGTCACTGTAGTTCTGACCCCGGAGGGTCCAGCTGTGCTTGTCTCCGCCAACCTAGAGAAGGGTGAGGCCGGCGGATCCAAGGACAGCCGCCGAAGTCGCTCCCTCTCTATTCTTTCTTCATCTTGGCGGCGTGCGGCTTCTTGGCTGCGCCTCTGTTCTTCCAATTCAGCCAAGTCTGACTGGCTCCTGGTGACGACCATTTTGAAAGTGCGCCTAAGGCTGGCGCCCCTTGGTGTGGTTCGGCACGTAGACGGTTGGTACAAGCGGTGTCAGACTCAGGTGGGTAGGCGTAGTTGCTCGTTGGTTCTGCCTGGATAACAGGCACTCGACGACTATCGTTCTGCCTATAACCGTAGGCACAGGTAACACTTGTAAGTTCCGTTTACAGTCGTAAACACAGGTAGGTACGCGCTTTATTGTTCTGCCTATACCCGTTGGCACCGGTAACACTTCTAAGTTCCGTTTACTGTTGTAAACGCAGGTAGGTACGCACTTTATTGTTCTGCTTATACCCGTTGGCACCGGTAACACTTCTAAGTTCCGTTTACTGTTGTAAACGCAGGTAGGTACGCACTTTATTGTTCTGCTTATACCCGTTGACACCGGTAACACTTCTAAGTTCCGTTTACTGTTGTAAACGCAGGTAGGTACGCACTTTATTGTTCTGCTTATACCCGTTGACACCGGTAACACTTCAAGTTCCGTTTACAGTAGTAAACGCAGGTAGGTACGTACTTTATTGTTCTGCTTATACCCGTTGGCACTGGTAACACTTCTAAGTTCCGTTTACTGTTGTAAACGCAGGTAGGTACGCACTTTATTGTTCTGCTTATACCCGTTGACACCGGTAACACTTCAAGTTCCGTTTACAGTAGTAAACGCAGGTAGGTACGTACTTTATTGTTCTGCTTATACCCGTTGGCACCGGTAACACTTCTAAGTTCCGTTTACAGTAGTAAACGCAGGTAGGTACGTACTTTATTGTTCTGCTTATACCCGTTGGCGTCGGCGCTCGTTCAGGCTCGACTTTTTTCCCGCCTAAATAGTTAGCACACGCACTTTTCATAAGTCTAGAATCTAGTTAGACGGATCGGCACTCGTTCCGGCTCGACGTTTTTCCCGCCTAAAATGTTAGCGCACGCACTGTTCATAAGTCTAGAATCTAGATAAGACGGATCGGCACTCGTTCCGGCTCGACTTTTTTTTCCGCCTAAATAGTTAGCACACGCACTGTTCATAAGTCTAGAATCTAGTTAGACGGATCGGCACTCGTTCCGGCTCGACGTTTTTCCCGCCTAAAATGTTAGCGCACGCACTGTTCATAAGTCTAGAATCTAGATAAGACGGATCGGCACTCGTTCCGGATCGACGTTTTTCCCGCCTAAAATGTTAGCGCACGCACTGTTCATAAGTCTAGAATCTAGATAAGACGGATCGGCACTCGTTCCGGCTCGACTTTTTTCCCGCCTAAATAGTTAGTGCACGCACTGTTCATAAGTCTAGAATCTAGTTAGACGGATCGGCACTCGTTCCGGCTCGACGTTTTTCCCGCCTAAATAGTTAGTGCACGCACTGTTCAAAGTCTAGAATCTAGATAGACGGATCGGCACTCGTTCCGGCTCGACGTTTTTCCCGCCTAAATAGTTCGTACGCGCACTGTTCACTAGACACAGGTGCTTGGTGGGTCTGGATGGCGGCTCTGCTTCACTTCTTCTGGCCGGCGTTTCTCCAGCCCTCGTGGTTGACAGTCGATTCTCTCGTTGTGGTTCACCGGTTGCATTTGTTTTCTTCATCCGTATTTGTTCGTAGGTACCAGAATGATCGTGGCACGTATTCTTCATCTGATACTGGGCTTCGTTATCCGGCTCGTAGGACCAGAAACTGTAGTGGTCACAGGGTCTGGAGATATACTTAGTGGACTGTATGTTGGTTGTTTATTAACAAAAAAAATTTCTTCATAAATAAGTACGATGTTTTATTTTTACTAAATTATGCGTGGTTACAACTTGAGAGCTTTGTTCGACTGTGTCGACGTATTTTTTTTTTTTTTTTTTTTAGAATATGGCATCTCGTAGTTGACCTTGAGAGGTCGTGACTACTTAACCGGACTATCCTGTGGTTGCCTTAAGTAAACTCAAAGCCTCCAGCCAGGGGCAATTATCTACTATACTAAGCGACTACACGCTAAGGGCACCCCCTGTGGGGTACGAACCTCGGCTTAGGGCGTCGCTGGGGAGAGGGCAGCAAGATGGGACAGGCTGGATCAGATTTTTATTATTTAAGCTTGATGAGATCGGCTTTTCCTATCTGACTACTCTGAGAAGAAAGGCCGAAACAAACTCAGAGGTCACAGTCGGGAATTTAGTTCTACAGGCTCAGCTGCGGCGCGGGCTGGCACTACATCGAGCAAGGGTCGGTCGGGGGCATTTACTTGGGGGCATCGCGAGGGACCTCGTCGGCGAGGTCGGTATGACGGTTTTTTGTTTTTGTATTTGTGTACTGTACTGGTTGCCCTATTGCTCTCCTGGAGGAGGGTTATGGGGTCATCTGGGTCGGCGAGAACATGCCTTGGACGGCGACTTTTACTGATTTTAGAGGGAGTATAACTGGCGGCCTCGACAACCAGAGGGTTGCGATGATTGGCGGCGGTATCGAAGAAGCGCTTGGAGAGGCGTTTCATGAATTGATGGATAGTGGGGATTTTGAGATCAAGATGGAGGATCTCATTACGGACGAACCATGGGGATCCTGTAGCCTTTCGGAGGAAACGGTTTTGGAGGGTCTGCATCCTATGGATATGGTGGGGCTTTGCGTGAGCGAAGACTACACAGGCATAGGTCATTATTGGTCGAATGCACGCTGTGTAGATGCGCAATTTGCACCTTAGTGACAATTTGCTGCGTGCATTGAGAACGGAGTGGAGTCTGCCGAGAGCGAAGGCGGCGCGCGAACGGACCGTCTTTATATGCTCTGCGAAGGAGAGGTGCCTGTCGAGGACTACACCTAGGTATTTGGCTCGCTTTTCCCAAGGGATCGGCTTGCCGAATATGGTGATGGGTCGGGGGGGGATGGGTCGGTGCCGCGGTTTCGAGTAGAGAACCGCTTGACTCTTATCGGGATTAACTTCTATTCTCCACTTCCTAAACCAAGCAGCGAGCTTATTGACTGCGGTTTGGAGTGTGTGAGACATCTGGACTAGGCTGCGGCCAGTGTAGAATATGGCTGTGTCATCTGCGAACAGAGCCAGCTGGGCCTTTTTATTTTTGGGGATGTCGCTAGTGAACAGCGTGAAAATGAGTGGGGCTAGCACAGAGCCCTGGGGGACTCCTGCTCGGATGGGGTGTGGGGAGGATATTGCTCCTTCAACTTTGTAGCGGAAAGTGCGGTTCGACAAAAAGTCTCGTAGGATGAGCACGAGGCGGTCAGGCACACCGAGTTTGTATAGCTTATATAATAAGCCGTTGTGCCAGACTTTGTCAAACGCTTTCGCTATGTCGAAATATATTGCACCTGTCATATTTCCACGTAGGAACCCTGCGTGGATATGCTCGGTGATTCGGTGGACTTGCTGTACGCAAGAATGTTGGGTTCGAAAACCAAATTGTTCGTTGGGAATGAGGCCCTTTGTTTCGGCATAGTCTCTAAGACGCTTATAAATAAGCCTCTCATAGACCTTACCTAGGACATTGAGCAGACTGATGGGGCGGTAACTCGAAGGTTCGGATTTGGGCTTGCCGGGTTTGGGAATGCCAATTACTGTGGCTTCTTTCCACGATTGTGGGAAAATGTTGTTGTTCAAGGCACCATTGAAGATGGTGACCAGAAGCATTATTAATTGGGCAGGGAATAGCTGAATCACTCTATTGGTGATTCCGTCTGAACCAGGGGCTTTTCTAAGTTTGAGACCCTTTATGATGTCCTGTACTTCTTCTGGAGTGACAGGAGGAAGTGGGTTATCAGGGTCTTCGACGGGAGGGAGGGAGGCTCTGTGCTCGACTTCAGCGTCGACCTCTGAGAGGTGGGCTTGATCTACAGGTTGGGAGCTCGGTGAGCATTGGGCTTCGAGACTGTCGGCCAGGCACTCGGCCTTGTCAGCATCGTCAAAGGCGATGGTTTTGTCGGGGCGGACCAGTGGGGGCATAGAGACTGTGTCTCGGGATCTTAATTTCCTTTGAAGTTCCCAGAAGGCCTGGTGATTTGGTTCGAGATCGCTCAGCGTCTTGTCCCATTTGACTTCACGCCACTCCGCTATGCGAGTCCTTACAGATCTCTGTAAGTAACGCATATGGGTTTTGTTCGCATCACAGGGAAAGCTGCTGTACGCACGGACAGCCGCGTTCTTCTCAGTCAGCAGTTCACGCAAGTCGTCAGGCAACTTCCAGCGATGGTCGTCCATCTCTGGAATTTCCCTTGAGCAGTCGCTCAGGACTGACTGTACGTGTTCCGTGAGTGAGTCGATCGCGGCCGTCGTGTCCGCGATAGAATTGAACTGGTCGGGGATAGAGTCTAAGTGGGGGGATGTGGTGGATTTCAGGCGTTCGCTTACTTTCCTCCAGTCCGTTACCACTTTTGTTAGGGGAGGTTGGTTGGGGTCTGAAAGACCAACGCGGGGGGCCATTCTGATGATGACTGGTCGGTGGTCTGAGGATAGCTCTTGTACCACTTCTATAGCGTCTAACCGAAGGTTGACATTCTTTAGAAGCACCACGTCGAGGACGTCGGGGGTGTGATTGGGGTCATGTGGAAAGTGGGTGGGAGTCATCGGCCCGATGACGTCGAAGTTTAGGATTGGGGAGAGGTCAAACAGGAGTTTGCCTCTGGTCGAGATCCTGGTGCTGTTCCAGGCTGGGTGCTTAGCGTTGAGGTCACCCGCTATGATAACGGAGTCACTCAAGCTTAGGATAGCGGAGAGGTGTGTCGACGTACTGCCGGGACCTCTATTTATACCTTTTGCGTTAAGCGGGCGGGCCGGCGCGATACCCTGCCCCGCGCTCCGCGCCCTCCGCCCATTTTGGTCCGCAGTGACGCGTGGACCGACCGAGCGGCCTCGACAGGTTTCTACATGTCGGAAGCTGCTTACGACATGATTGCGGCTCCGTTGATCCACCAATCAGATGGTTTGTTTATAATTCCATGGTTAGTTCGGCGTCCGCAACAATTATAGAGATGGCCAAATTTGGCTAATGAAGTAAATTTTTAATGAAGTATGGTCTTCGCCCCATTGACCTTAAATTATTCGTCTCAGATTAGGACATGTTTGCTCTTCAGTGTTTTTGGCAAAACTACGAATTCGGAATCATTCCCTTTGTGAGTGTGGTGTAGAAGAGGGTAGGTACTCTTGAGCACATATTTTTCTCTTGTCGTAATCTTTTAGTCCCGCTATATGACATTCTCCCCCCTAATTTCCCCAGACCCATTAATATCCCATTCCTCTTAACACTCGTTGATTCTCCATTAATTAAAACACTTAAAAAAAGTTTGTTATTAAATAATATCAATAAGCTCTAATATAGCAACCCATGGTGGTGGTTCATTGTGTTGGTCCCATAATAAAATTAATTTGTGTTGTCTGGTTATTAACAATTTATCATAATAAATATAATTATTGTGTTGTCCTTAGGTACAGGCTACTCAAACAGATCAAGGATCATTAAACCGTACTTAAGGCAGTATAACCGATCAATCTCAGCGAATACACTTTGTTTCCTTCAACCTTAACATTGGCAGAATCATCGATAAAACGATGGAGCCATTATTATAAAAATTGGAATTGGAATACTTTCTGTTACGTTTCGTTACCCAGTTAAAAATGAATTAAAGTTAAAAAACGTACAGTATTCATAATAAAAAAACACTAAAAGCCGCTGTCACTTTGTCTAAACGGAACGACCTAAAAAACATTTTTACAAAAAAAAACAACCGGCTTTCAAAAAAAACACTACAAATTGAAAAATAATGTTAATTTCGGAAGTCGGTGTCTTTGGTTCCGCATTTTCGTTTATCGACACCGACTTCCGAAATTAAAATTATTTTTAACCGACTTCAAAAAAGGAGGAGGTTTCTCAATTCGACCGTATATTATATATTTTTTTTTATGTGTGTTCGCGGATAACTTCGTCGTTTATGAACCGATTTTGATTATTCTTTTTTTGTTGGAAAGGATATATTCCAAGGGTGGTCCCATGATAAGGAAACCAGGATCTGATGATGGCATCCCAGTGAAATCGAGGGGAACTTTCGAAAATCGTAGGAGCGACTAATGCGTTTGTTAATTTTTTCACTAAGTATTTTAAAGCACTACAATTTGATGAAGGCCTGGAGTCGATCTGATGATGGAGCCGAAAGACAGTCGAGGGGACTCTTCAACGATTTACAGCAGTTAAATTGTGTTTGGGCTTGATTAATTTATATTGATGTGAACTTTACACCTAGATGGGTTGCGACTGTCATTAGGGGTCTGATGATGAAGACGAAGGACAGTTAAGGGAATTCCTCAACAGTTTACAGTAGCTACCTTGTGTATGTTCACCGATTACTCGAAGACGGCTGGACCAATTCCAAAAGTTCTTTTTTTATTTGAAAGGGTATACTCTCGAGGTGGTCCCATTATCATCAAGTTGGAATCTGATGAGAGGATTCCATGGAAATCGAGGGAAACCCTCAAATTTTATAGGCAAAGCTACAGCGATTTGTATATTTTTTAAAGTAACTTGAGCATTTACTCTCGGAAATCATCACTTGGTAAAGTGGAGCTGATGATGAAGATCACAGATGGCCATCGGAACTACTCACTGACAAATATTTCACGGGTTGCGATTCGATTACTTTAATATGGTTGCTAAGCAATTTATGCTCGTCACAATGCGTATTGCGAGTGATTGTTGAGGATCTCCTGGTTCTTACCGGGAGAACTCCTCAACAATTAACGTCCCAGCATCGGGAAAAGCAAAATTTTGTAAAAGGTGATGAACAGTTGGCATTAGGCTATTGAACTTAGATAAATTACAAACTGACCCACTAAAAAGTGAAAAATAAAAACATTTTTACAAAAAAAAAAACAACCGACTTTCAAAATAGTAAGAACCAGGAGAACCCCAATCAAGCCCAAACACAAGGTAACTGCTGTAAATAGTTGAGGAGTCCCCTCGACTGTCTTTCGGCTCCATCATCAGATCGACTCCAGGCCTTCATTAAATTGTAGTGCTTTAAAATACTTAATGAAAAAGTTAACAAACGCACTGGTTGCTCCTACGATTTTCGAATGTTCCCCTCGATTTCACTGGGATGCCATCATCTGGTTCCTTCCTGATCCTGGTTTCCTTATCATGGGACCACCCTTGGCATATATCCTTTCCAACAAAAAAAGAATAATCAAAATCGGTTCATAAACGACGAAGTTATCCGCGAACACACATAAAAAAAAAACATATACGGTCGAATTGAGAAACCTCCTCCTTTTTTGAAGTCGGTTAAAAAGTGAAATTCGTACATGATCTATGGTAAAATGTCAATTTTATAATGTAAATAGGTATGTCGAATTTTCAAATTTATTTCTCAAAAATTATGCGTCTGCGAAGTGCGGGATTTTGTGAAAGTGTTTAACATAACGACATGTTAAAAGGGGCCCGTGGCTAAATAATAACAGCCGCACAGGTCGATCGATCGGGTTAAGCTACGCTTGCCGCGGTTGGTCTGTGGATGGGTGACCATCTTTACATACCGTGACCCCTCCGTGCCTCGGAAAGCACGTTAAGCCGTTGGTCCCGGCTGCCATTTGTGGATCTTTGACAGTCGTTACGGGTAGTCAGAAGCCTGAAAGTCTGACAACCAGTCTTACCAAGGGGTATCGTATCACCCATCAACTGGGTTGTGAAGGTCAGATAGGCAGTCGCTCCATGTAAAATACTGGTATTCAGCTGCATCCGGTTAGACTGGAAGCCGACCCCAACATAGTTGGGAAAAGGCTTGGCAGATGATGTTTAACATAACGACATGTATAGCTATTAGAAATGTGAAGCTTCGGACGCGCGGGTGTGGAAGTACAGTGGATCCCAAATCTATCCCATTGTCACTTAGAAGATAAAATATTACAAAAAAAATAATGTGAAAGAATTATCCCTTACAACATTTATTTTTATTTTTTACTTTGCCGGTATACATATACGACGACAGGTTTTAACACAGATATAGGTATATCTATATCTGTGGGTTATAACCATTGACATATAAAAAGTAACTCTTTTTGACAACAACGAAAGACGCGCGCTTTGTGACTTGACGTTTGTCACAGCCAATGTTGCCAATATTAAAATAAAGTTGCAGAATAGAACCAGCCCGCGTAATTCAAAATTTCTTGCGTTTTTTGCAATTTGCAGGCCAGTGCTAGGTTGTATGTTGATTAAAATATTATTCGCGGCTGTAAGACGTATTTAGTTACAGAATTATAATCATCAAAATCACCAATACAACCCTCCAACTTCATAAAGGTGTAAGAACAAAAAAAAAACCAGAAAAAGTAACTAAGTACTACAGCTTTATGCACTTAGAGCGTTTTATTGATGATTTTGATGATTATAATTCTGTAACTACATATGTCTTACAGCCGCGAATAATATTTTAATCAACATACAACCTAGCACTGGCCTGCAAATTGCAAAAAACGTAAGAAAATTTGAATTTCGCGGGCTGGTTGGAGCATTCACCTTAAGTGGTCTATGTAGCAATTCGACTAAATATTAAATAATCGAAATTTCCAGAACGGAAGCGAGCAAACCAATAACAGGTGGTGCGTTGGTTTGTAGTGTTAGCTCCGTAAACGTCGTCGTTGATGTTGTGTGCCGCTTGTGCCGCGTTGCTGCCACGACGGTAAGTACTCATATTGCATAATTACTCGAATTTTTAACGTATCCATGATGACGAAAAAGATTGAAATGCGATGAAAATGTAACACTAATCAATAAACAAATGACTACTTTTGGAAAAAAAAATCCATGTTTTTAAAATAAAATTAATTTGAAATCTGTAACTACGTATGTCTTACAGCCGCGAATAATATTTTAATCAACATACAACCTAGCACTAGCGTGCAAATTGCAAAAAACGTAAGAAAATTTGAATTTCGCGGGCTGGTTGGAGCATTCACCTTAACAGAAATCAACATGTTCAAATCTGCCTCTGTGCTAAGGTGCCTCATTCTCCCCTACCTATGCTGTTGGGTTCTATTTTAAATCAGTTATGGTGGGAGAGCAAATACGAGGTTAGCTGTACATTAAATAATACCAGAAAATAATACAAAAAATATACAGGGTTTTTGGTAAAACATTAACAACCTCTTAAGAGGTCATTGTACTCATCATTATGAACTACTTTTACTATGGGACCAAACAGGAAATCACGAAAAAAAACTCAGCTGTTCCCTACATTTTGACGAGTTATACGAACACAAATGTAGGGAACGGCTGATTTTTTTTTCGCGGTTTCAGTTTTGGTCCCATAGTTTAAGTTGTTCATAATGATGAGTACAATGACCACTTAAGAGGTTGTTAATGTTTTAACAATAACCCTGTATACTTATTACCTACATATGTATTATAATTCTTAAGTTATTTGAAGCTCTTGTGAAATGAGTGACACAATATATTATATACAAATAAAAGAGTTAAATTGTCCAAGAATGTTAAATATTATATCAGAGTTCAATAGTTTTTACTATGTTCCCTACTTGAAAATTACTTGCCTACATGAAATTAATATGGGCCTTGAAGCCTTTGAATGAATTCGTGTAAACATTCCCTAGGGTAAGGTTAGGTCACCCTTTACACAGTAATAGGAGCCCCGCGAAGCGAAGCGGGGCTCCGTCGACATAGGATGCAAGAGCGAGCGATATGGCCTAGGGGAAACTAGTTCATCCTAAAATCGGGTTTGGCCGGTAACATATACACCATTGACGTTCTGCAAACTGCATCTATAGTTTCCAGGTACCTACCCTCGCGAACGGGCTACGGCTTTGCAAAACCGCAGCGAAAGGAAAAGCTTTCTCGATGTAGAAATAACGACAGCGCTTGAGTTACTTTTCAGGCCTATTTTGTAACTTGGAGGTGGCTGCCAATGATTACGTCAATAGAGGTAAAAAAAACTATAAAAACCTCACTTCTCACCCGACCTACCTCAGTAATTTGCTAAAAAGTACTTGATCCCTTGGTGCTTTTGATGTGTGTTTGTCCAACACTGAATAGAACTCACCCTCATAACGCCATCTGTCCGGTGTTTTATTTTAATAATTCATTTTTGTGTGCGACTATACCGAAGTAGTACTAGCTGGTACGACTTCGGTAGTCGCACACGTCATCATCTGCCTAACCTTTTCCCACCTATGTTAGGCTCAGCTTCCAGGCTAACCGGATGCACTGGAATACTAGTTGAAAAGCCGAAACCGAAGTACTAGGTGCATTATGTAAATCTTTACCTACTTCGTTTTTAGGGTTGCAGCAGTCCTTCCGGTCATTTTTAAACGACTTCCAAAAAGGAGGAGGTTATATGTTCGACTTTAAGTATGTTCACGATTTCTCCGTCAATTGTGGACCTATTTAATTTTTTTTTTTTTGTTTGGAAGGGTAGGTATACTCTTAAGGCCAGGATATTCGAGCGCAGTAGGCATTTAGCGTTACCTCCCTCCGCGCGTGGCAAGTTCCGCGAACGCGCAATTCGAATGAACTCGCTGACCCCGCTGCTGCCACGGTAATTTCGTCTAACAGTATTGTGACTCGGCCCTATTCTTGAAATATAGGGCTGCTCGCCTACAGTATTTTAATTTCATCATCCTACTTTAGTTTCTTTCTAGTTTTGTGATTGTAAATATTATATTTTTTTAATATTATGTATAAAATTTATGTTAAAATATTTCTGTTGTTTAGTTTTTAGGGAAATATAAATATAGCAACATAATTAATTTTATTACCTACCAAAAATTTTCTTTTTAGGGTCCGTACCAAAATGGTAAAACGGAACCCTTATGGTGAGACTCAGTCTGTCTGTCTGTCTGTCTGTCACAGCTGGACATGTCAAGAACTACTAATGCATCAACTTGAAATTTGGAATAGTTTTAGATGACGTTTGCTCAACTATTTTGCAAATAAGAAAGAAATAAAAATATATGTACGTTTTTTGCAACAGGGCCTGAAAAGAAAGTCTGAAGAATTCAAAGTGGGGCTACTAGAGCACGTGGGGTATCATATGAAAGAAAACAGTTTGCACATTCTCAAACATTTATTCTTTTTTTTGGGCCGCATTTTTTTCGACTTTTGATGTAAAATGCAAAAAAAAAAACCTTTCCCGCCCCTTATCTCCGAAGTTTGCAAACAGAAAATTTTGAAATTATTTTATGTGATAGAAGTTTATGTAAAGATTACAGGAAAAATAAAACGAAGTCTCTAAATAGCACACTTGTTCAGAAATCATCAATAAAAGTTATATTAGTTTCACTATCGGTCAAGAGATGGCGCTGACATAAAACTGCAATATTATACACCGCAGTGCACAATGTTAAAATTCTCTGATGAATATAGGCCTCGTCGATGAAAATTTAAAAACATATGATGGTACGGAACCCTCGTTGCGCGAGTCCGCAGTCCGGTGCGCAGTTTTTTAATTGCTACCTTATCTTTTCTTTCATGACTGTTATATCGCTTCCGCACTTCCCTTATGAATGATCCGTTTTGTCGAATTTTTGTCTGATAATAAACTACTGAAGGGATTTTGATGGAAGTTTCGATATTCTGTAGCTTTGGTTTTCATCCATCACATAGGGTATGTTTAATAACTAATTTATAGTCCACGCGTACGAAGTCGCGGGCATAAGCTAGTTATTTATTATTAGTTATATACTTTGGACTAAATAAATTCTGATAAAACTCATTACAATACAATGCACAGGATAATAAATTCTTTATTAGAAATAAGAAATACTAAAATACTGCTCTGTCAAAGACGTACCGAGATCAAATAATACACAAAATGTTAGTTAGGTATTCATCCAAATTTATTTTATCCCCTTCAAAGTATGATCCTTCAGAAACGACACACTTACACCAACGAATAACCAAATCATAAAAACATTTTTTAAACGCTTTTTCCGGAATTGAGCTTAGTTTACGTCGCGAATTCTCCTTCGTTCGCTAAAATTCGTTCACAGTGATGGCCTTGTGCGAAGGCGCAATATCGTGGTGCAAGATTTAACAATTTTCTTTCCACAAATCTGGCCTTTTTTTCGAATTTACTCTCTCAAAAGCCGCATATCGCTCAAATAATATATTTTATTTAACGTTTGACCTTCCGGTATGAATTCCGAGTGTACAATACCGCGATAGTCAAAGAAAACAGTCAACATGACTGACTTTTGATCGACTTTGGCCGTGGCGTGGTTTTTTTCGGTTTCAGTTCAGTTGGAAGGCGTTACTCCGAAGCTTGTTGACTAGTTTGCATGTCAAACTCGTCTCGTCACCAGTAACAATGCGTTTCATGAATGTTGGGTCGGAGTTGACTCGTTCTAGTATGTCTTCAGCGACTCATAAGCGATTGAGTTTTTGGATCACGTTCTCCAACACCATCTCCACTGGTGCTTTCCGTTGCTTCAGAGTGTCTGAAAGATAGATCAATGCTAAAAAAAAAACCTACTATAGACGCATTCGCAAGCTTATCCTATTACTAAGTTTTATAAGTAATTAGGTAGGTACCTATGTAATGTATATTATAATAAAAAGATCATCTATAAATTGAGCCATCGTGAGAGGCCTGGCAGATGTGAAACATCGAAATTATTTTAGACGAGCTTGCCCCGCTGTTTTACCCGCGTAATTCAATTTCCCGCAGGAAGTCAGTCAGTAAGTCGGTAAGTCAGTCAGTAAGTCGATCGGTAAGTCGAGTAGTAAGTCAGTCGTTAAATCAGGAGGTAACAAATATAGATCTACGTACACTCTACTATCAACAACATCAACAACCTTGCATTATTATTATAATTTATAGAATAGATACAGTAGGCACGGTAATATTATCTATACAGTATACTATCTTCATACAAACGGTCGGAACGCGAGTTATACCTACGCGCCTAGAGTCCGGTTTACACTCGGTAAACAAACAGTCTCGAATGCTCCGCAGTGATGAACGGACGCCGGACGGTGTGATCGTTTTGTAAGCAGTAAGCGTGCTATTTGTGACAAAATATATTCATTGAAATAACTAATACAAGTACTTACTTAATAATATGGTAAAGAGCAATTATAGACTATATTGTGCTGTTTTTGGTTGCTTGAATTCGTCAATAAGTTTTTTTTAAAATTAAATCTACTAATAAAAAAAAACAAAAATATGTATTGTTTTTGAACTCTTCCTATTTCATTCACAACGAATTTCACATTTTTAAATAAAAAATATAATATTTTACCTATACAATCACAAAACTAGAATGAAGCTGGCAGGTTGATGAAATTAAAATACTGTAGGCGGGCATAGAGATGGGCGGTGGGTAAATACCCATCGGGTATTTACCGGGTAAATACCCAATTTGGGTATAAACAGGGTTTTTACCCGGTAAATACCCAAAAGCATGGGTATAAACTATAAACACTTTATGGAACGTTTTATTTAATAAAGTTTAGGTGAATTTTAGCCCGTTTTTTTTTTAACACATCCAAGACATCCATGTTATAAGTTCGGCTACTTTCATATGTTTTTCGTCTCAAAGCCTGATTAAATTGCTTTATTAACTGATCATAACTGTAATTTTAGCATAAATGTAAAATTTCTTTAACTGATTTGATGAAGTTTCTATATAGTAAATGACATATATAGGGTGACTGGTAATTAGTGAACGATACTTAAACACGTGATTGTAGTCATGAAAACAAACAACTTTTACTATGGGACCAAACCTGAAATCGCGAAAAAAAAATCTGCTGGTCAGTACATTTGTGTTCGCCTAACTGGTCAAAATGTACTGAACTTGGCTGATTTTCCTCTTTATATAATGTCCTTTCATTTAATTTGGAATCGGAACTCCCTTTTTAGGGTTCCGTAGCCAAATGGCAAAGAACGGAACCCTTATGGATTCGTCATGTCTGTCTGTCCGTTCGTCCATAGGTCACAGCCAGTTTTTTCCGAAACTATAAGAACTATACTGTTGAAACTTGGTAAGTAGATGTATTTTGTGAACAGCATTAGGATTTTCACACAAAAATAGCAAAAAAAAAACAATAAATTTTGGGAGTTCCCCATACTTAGAACTTTTTTTTTACATCAAACCCTTACGTTTGGAGTAAAAATGATATTAAGTTATGTTACAAAATAAAAAAGTAATTTTCTTCATCTTACATACTCAAGAGTTTGATGATTCACGTTTATTTAATGTTTTTTATCAATAAATATTTGTTACGACATGCTGTGATATTCAAATAGTCTTTAATTTAAAACTACTATAATCAAATGTAATATAAACCACCTAATATAATATGTAAAAAATACAGACGTACAATTTTTATATGATTTGTTAGTAGAAAACTATTCTTTGCTGACACCATTTGCATTTCATGCATAAAACACATTTGATAAACATTTTTTATTGCTTAAAGTGTATAAAGACTTAAAACAATAATGAAAAAGTAAATACCCACCATTTGGGTATTTACCTGGGTAAAAACCCTGCATTTGGGTATTTTGGGTATTTACCCGGTATTTACCGGGTAGAAACCCATCTCTAGGCGGGCAGCCCTA